>JAGTWJ010000002.1:3773142-5030857 GCA_020064725.1 Drechslerella dactyloides
TGCCACGCTAGCCAACCGGAGCGCCGCTGCGAACGAACGAACGACATTGCACACACATGCACTTAACTTCGGTGCGGAACGGCGGACGGTAATTGGGACGGGTGTCGCAGCAGGGGTGGGCTTCTATACGCTCATTCTTACGCGGTTCGTAAAGCATCTCCGTGGAACCAGGGCTGTCGATATCCCTTTGGCGTCTCATCAACTGACCTCTCCCCAGCTCTCAGTACAGATCGCATCGTTGTGTGAGCGTTGGCCGCGACCCCGGCAGCTCGCCCAAACGAACGACACGACTTGGTCCCGGATACCAGCGCAAAAATGGCCGCTGTTGACGCACTCAAGCTGGAAAAATGGGAAGATGCATTCCAGCAGCCTGTGGCTTCCGTCCGGGTGATGGAGAAGCAGCTACGCGTTGCATTGCAGGAGAAGAAGGAAGGACTCCGCGCGCTCGTCGGGTACGAGCACCCAGGATCCCAGCTGCTTGTGCGCGCGTTCCCCGAGATCTAACGGCCCGCCATGCAATGCAGTGAAAGCTATCGAGATCTTCTGAAGACCGCTGAAAGGATCATTGAGATGAATGATTCGATCCAAGCCGTCGAGTTGCATTTGTCACAGGCATCTAAGCAATGCAATTACGGTTCGCTGCAGAAAAAGGCGGCGAATGCCGTCTCTATGAAAGAAAAGGAAGAGAGCAGAGGTCAGAGTCTTCGAGCAAGCGGTATCAATCGCTCTGATTGAGTGTCGAGCTGACGGCTGAGGCTCCGAAAGTTAGATAGACGAAATCGTGTGACCGCTGCCGAACTTGCCGTTCTTTCCAACTGCCCTGCTGCGATCTCGCGCACCTTGTCCGGCGAAAAGTCGCCATTGCTTGCAGCTAAGCTATATATTTTAGCTCGGTTGCTGAGAAGATCTGTTTCCGAAAAGGTAGGGGTGACTCTTCGAGAAAATCCGTGTAGAAGATTGGGATCCCGGTTTAATCATTCCTATCATTCAGATCAAGTCGCCATTTCTCACCTCATTGGAGCGACAATTGTCCAATCTGCGGGTCACGATTCTACGAGATATCGAACATGAACTCTGTTTGTTGAATACCGGAACTAGCACTATCCTTCAATGCCTCGGTGCCTATTCCCTGATTACGGCCTCTTCGGCGTCGGACACCTTTATGCATTTTGAGGCACTGCGCTTGAATGCGGTGACTAGCCTTCTCCACCAAGACACCATCTCCGCAGATACCATTCTTGAGGCTATACGCTATGTAAATCAAAATCTTCAGCTATCGACACAGCTCTTTCCTAGAAGGCTTTCAGACACACTGACCGGCTTGAAAATTCGACCTCTATTCCAAGAGCCTGCCCTCAACAGTATGATGGAACTGAATATGATGGTGCATGGCCATTGGATCAGCGAGAGTACACGCAAGTATACGCCATGGCTAAAAGCTGATGATCTGACAGCGGAGGTCTGCAAATCCGAGATCGCGAGTAAGCTCGGGACGGCGCTTAAAGCTATCTTCGATGGACTGGAGAAGGCTGTTAAGGTAGTGACCAAGGTTGAAATCTTGGTTCGGATCAGGCACGACATCCTGGTCGCAAGTCGGGCGATTATGAGCAAGACTTCTGGCTTGGAAAACGAAGATCTGAGTCAATCCTTGGCCAAGATTCGGGAAATCGTAAACACAAGAATCCGCGAGGTCCTCAACGGTGATATCGACGCTATAGGCGGACTGGGTCAAGAACTTCCCAACCTTATCTCCGAAACTTCTATGACAAGACCTAGAGGCAAGTTTTAATCTCAGTCTATAGTTGATCATCTAGCTAACTGAATCCAAACAGAGCCGGTATCATGGTCAAGCATGCTGTCATCTTTTGAGAACGCCAAGGGTGGCAGAAATCTAAGAGCAATGGTTCGGGCCGTGAGCTACAGTGACAAGTCAGGCCTCCGACCGATACGACTGAAACATAGCAAATGGATCAGCAATATCGCCAACAACTACAGCCATATTAAAAGGATAAATGAAGAGAAAGACTGGGATCCTGATAACGACGACGACGATGATGATGCAATTGATGCTCCAGAAAGTCTCAAAGACATGAATGATGCTGATACACAAGCTTTACTCTCAACATATGTTGAAGGGCTGCTGGAAGGCTATCGGTCTCTTGAAGCCAGCGTATCGGCTTTTGCGGAAGGCTTGCGCCGGCCGGACGATGACCCCGATGCATCGCGGCCAATCGAAGGCGCCTGTGTCATCATCCGGTTTATAGTTATAATACGCAGCTCCGCTCCGCAATATCGGAACACCGACATCCTCAATCTCGCTTGGTTCGGTAAAGAGGCAAGGATCAAGCTTTACGAATTATTATCAAAGGGCGTCTCCAGAAAGGCCTTACGCGGCTTTAGCAAGGACCTGTCACGGCGGAAATGGACGTCCGATGTCTCGTTTAATAGTTTGTGGGAGGGCAGCCCGAGACTGCCGATTCAGCCCTCGCCATTGGTTTTCAAATTTTTGCGAATGCTCACACAGTCTATGAACGAAGTTGGCGTGGATGTGTGGACAAGAGATGCAACGGATGCGCTCAAGAAAAGCGTAGCTAATTCGATATGGGAAGAGTTGAACGGCGCTGTCACATCGGCCGAGAAACAGACGAACGGGGTTTCCAAGGTCGCTAATGAAGACGAGAAAGAATCTCACGGGGAGAAAGATGAGGAGGAGAGTGACGAGAAGAACGAGGAAGGGGACGTGGAGAAGAACGAAGAGCAGAACGAGGAGAAGAACGAGGAGAAGACCGAGGAGAAGACCGAGGAGGTGGGTAAGGAAAAGAAGGAAGATGAAGAGGAGAAAGCGCCGTTGCCGTCAAATATCTTGAATCGCGAGCAAGTTCTACAGACGTATTTTGATACAACCTATCTGGACAGTGCGCTTCGGACAGTTGCAAGTCGGAATGTGGGAGGGGATGACAAGAGTAAGGATGAGAGCACAGCTCTCTCTTGGGAGTTTGTTGAGCGCATGCAAGACAAGGTGAGTGCTGCAGAATGCAAGATATTCCTACCCTTGGATCATGCTAACGAATTCCAGATGACGATTGAGCCCGACGAGCGGGCGAGAATGTCGAGGTCTGCTGAAGATTATTGGCGTAGGACAAGCCTCCTCTTTGGCGTACTAGATATATAGACATCCTTTGCAATTAAATAAGCTATAGATTCAGTATTTTACCATCAATCTTCAGATAGCATCTCACTGCTACTTTAGTCCCTCGCGTAACGCTTTCAGGAAGTCAAGATCTTGTGTTGGTGGCGTTGTATGGCCTTGTCGCAGACAAACATCCAAAACCCCAGAAACTTTTTTTATATCAGCGCCGAAGCCAGTCCACTACACCCTGCACCCTCACCAGCTACGATGACGAACACCCAGGACCACGAAACACTACCGGACGCGCCGGAGTACGACGCCGAAAATGCAGGCGACGCCGAGTATGACGACGACGACGAGCCGCTGGATCTAACGCGGGAGAACAATGCCAAGATCATCATGGTACACCACCGTTCGATCCACCCGACGCACAAGACGACGGATGAACCAGCAGATAGAAGAAATGGACTGACGGTGCTGGGAGTCCGATAGCTCGGTAGTGCGACGGACGACGACTCCTGTGCGTCCTTCCAGTTCGAAAATGAGGACCACACGCTGGGGAACGCGCTACGGTGGATTATCATGAAAAAGTAGGTCTGATGATTGTTGCTGCTGCTAGTTATTCACTGGCTGCTATGGTATACAATGGATACGGATGGATGGTATGACGACGGTGCTAATTTGTATTCTGCTACAGTCCGCAGGTTGAGTTTTGCGGATACTCGATACCACATCCCTCGGAGACGAAGATGAACATGCGGATACAAACATACGGTTCGTGCATTTCGCTCGTTCGATCAATACAGTACCATATACACAATACTTCTCCGATGCTGTTAGGCTCGTTCTCTGGCTGGGAGCACTCGGATGTATATTCATACATGATTGTAGATGACGGACTAACGATGCGAGGTGTAGGAGAGATTACTGCCAAAGATGCGCTCATCAAGGGCCTCGGAGACCTGCGGGACCTCTGCGATGTTGTCACCGACAAGTTTGTCGCTGAGAAGGAGCGGTTCGTAGCCGAGAAGCGACGCTGAGGGGCAGGTCATATATCGCCTTGGATGGGCGAGATATATAAGGATCTGTCTGGGGATAAGATGCAGGTGCTGTACGATAAGATGTGATGCTATGTGCTCGGATAGACAGACATTTAGGCGTTACGTGGAATGGGCTATGTACTGTATTTTGAGCATACGGAGCAATTGACCCTTTAGTTTTATTGCGCTTAGAACAGATGTGATTATGTACCGGATATCGTCGGCTACGGGTAATATACAGACGTGCCCGTTCGAAAACCTCAGTTTCGCCCCTACGCCGTCGTTATGTTAGCTGGTCGTCCCTATTCCACCTACGCGAAGGTATGTCGTGGGATAAATGACAACGGCTACAGACCTCGAGAAAGTTCTCCATGAATGTCTTTGGGACGTGCGTGTGCGGCTCCTGCTCCGGTCTAAAGAACCTCATCAGATGCGGCAGTTGCTTCCAATAGTTCATCGTTTCCTATCGCGACACGTCATGACACCCGACCCATTGTCAACCGCGGCTCTTCTAGCTCGAAGCGTACACGTATGAGAATGCCCGTGGCGACGGTACCTGAAACTCCATGTGGTTCTTCATCAGCAGCACATCCACGGTGCCGAGGTCCTTGACGTGCCGGTGGCGCTCGAACTCCTCTCGGATCTTCGCTCGCACCGCGGGGACGTCGACTTCGAGCATGTACAGCTTGACGATTTCGGGGGCCTTTGATGTATGTTGTCAGTTATCGCGATTTGCTGGCGCGTGCCGGTGCGGTGTCGGAGGACGTACTTGCCGCTGCCAGTTCCGGTACGCTTGTAGGACCCGTCGGTTGGCCTCCGCCCAGTTCGCCGCTGGTTGCCGCTGCCAGTTAGCCATTGTAGATTGAATTGGGGGCGATGGAGAGCGGGGACGTACACTGCTTCGTCGGCAGGGCGAAAGCTGTCGGATGGATCATGGCTGTTGGGAGGCTGGATTGTCGTCGGGCTGAGGCTTTCGCGGAGGGGATGCTCGTAGACTATATCTCGGTTGACTGGGACGACGTCGGAAGTGGCTGCAAAGAGCGCCAAGGCCCACCCAACGTCATGCGACGGCAACACCAAAATTTCTCATCCTGCAACGTTTCGATATAATATATTATCGCCACCGCGATGCGTCTGAATTTCAGCACTGTTAGGGCGGTGAGCCGCCCTGTTGTCCGCGCGGGCGGCGCGAGCCTTCGCCAGCGGCTTTACTCGACTGCGAGGCCGGACGGGGTCGTCCGGATGGCGTACAACCTGCACCACCCGCCGGACGGTGGGGATGCGAAGCGCGAACCGATCCTCTTCATGCACGGGCTGTTCGGGTCGAAGACGAACAATCGCGGTATGAGTAAGTAAGGGCCTTCCCTCCATTTTCTCCTGTAGCTGTCGTATACAAGTATTCAATTTTTCTCTGATATCTATCGACTCATGTATACATGTATATACAATATTGTATCGTCGTCTGGTGCTATCCGTGAACGTGCGTACTGATGGCGACTTGTCTATACGCAGATTATTGGCGAAAGAGCTGAAGAGACCTGTCTACGCGCTGGTATGTATATGATTTGGATATATCACAACCGACAGCACTTGACCGTACCGTCGAAGTATCGCAGGTCCCTTCACTTCAATGATGCGTGCGGTCTGACGGAGGGGACGTGTGATTGGTCTAGGACCTGAGAAACCACGGTGACAGCGCGCACGCAGTGCCACATACGTATCCCGCCATGGCGAAGGACGTCGAGTACTTTATCCAAGAGCACAAGCTGGAGAACCCCACGCTCGTCGGCCACTCGATGTACGTACACCACCATGCACGCATCACCCTCACGACGCAAGCTGACAGTTCCCTACTGCACAAAGGGGCGCCAAAGTCGCCATGTCCGTCGCCCTCCGCTCGCCAACCCTCATCCAGGACATCGTCGCCGTCGACAACGCCCCGATAAGCGCACAGCTCGGCGGCCAGTTCGGCCGCTACGTGCAGGCTATGAACCGCATCGAATCCACACCAATAGCCTCGACCAAGGAAGCGGACGGGATCCTCGCCGAGTACGAACCCACGGTTGAGATCCGCCAGTTCCTGTTCACGAATCTCCTCAAGCCGACGCCGAAGAACGACAGGTATCATTGGCGGGTACCCATCAAGATCCTCGGCGACTCGCTGGACCAGATGGCTGATTTCCCGTTCACGCCCGGCGACGGCAAGACGGCGTTCACCCGGCCTGCGCTGTTCGTACGGGGGTCGCGGAGTAAGTATGTTGCTGACGAGACGATTCCGCTCATCGGCGAGTTTTTCCCGCGGTTCCAGCTGCGGGATGTGGATGCGGGGCATTGGGTGATTTCCGAGAATCCGGAGGGGTTCAAGAATGGTGAGTGGTCGATTGGGTTAGCGGTGCGGGTTTTGTGGCAATGGCTGACTTTTTGTGCGGTTTAGCGGTCGTGGAGTTCTTCAAGAGAGAAAAGGAGGATTCTTGATAGGTTGATGACATGGTGCTCGTTCGTGTATATAGAGCTTGGTCCAACGGTGAAATTACAGCACATGCTTTATGTTTTAACGCTGAAGTTCTACCTGTTCTAGAATGATAATAATTTCAGCTTTGAATCTATAGATAAGCCATGATATCTGAATAGCGCGTATGTTCAGCGAGATGTTAGGCCGTAAACGATCCCTGTAAGTGAATAACGGGCAAAGGTAACGTGAGTCCCCAATGTGCATCTAATTCTGACCGTAGATCTGTGGAAAAGGGTATGCATGGTATGTGTCAAATTGGTGCTGGAGGAAGTGGCATCAGAAGCGCAAGAAAGCGTACAAGAATTCGATAAGATATAAGAAAAAAGGAAGAGCAACAAAAAAAGAGAGAGAAAGGACAAAACGCCCGCTGCAATCCAATCCGATCCCAGAGATATGTATATTTCACCAAGCCAAGCTTCCAAACACCCGAATGAAAGAGCAGTCCGCCCGTCAACTCAAGCACCGCAAAACGCGCAACTCCACAAGCATCAACGTGCGTTCGTTCTCCGGCCGTATGGTATCAATCAAATCAATCAATCAATCAACAACCGCATGCGCCGGCGGCGCCCTGGCGCTGGGCTGCAGCCTGGCCGGATACGTCGACGACATTGCTCCGTTCTACAGCTCTGTTCGGGTCCAGCGCGCCAGGCGTGGATAGCACGACGTCGACGAGTTTCTGGAAGGGCTCCTTTGCGTGGTCTCGTGTCTTGGCGCTGGTTTCGACAAAGTGGATTGCGCCGAGCTTCTTTGCGAGCTCCTCGCCTTCTGAGGCCTTTACGGCACGTTGCGCCGAGCGGTCTGTCTTGTTGCCGACCTGTGTATCAATCCATACGTTAATATCGATGTATTCTTGGTAGGTGTTTTCGAGCTGGTTCGGAGATAATTGGAGCGGCTGTAGTACGTACGAGAATCTTGATGACGCCCGGCGGTGCGAACTTTTCGGCTTCGCCGAACCACGCCGGCATGGAGAGAAAGCTGTCGCGGTTCGAGATATCGTAGACGAGCAGGATGCCGTGAGCGTTACGGTAGTACGAGGAGGTCAACGTCCGGAAACGCCTAGAAAGAACAGCCACCGGTCAGTCGGCAGATTCCGCTTGATCATGAATGCACAGCAGTGCCATTGTAAACTACATCCCGGCGCTTGAGTCCTGGGGCGACGTACTCTTGTCCTGCGGTATCGTGCAGTAACAGCCGGTATAGCTTCTTGTTGATCGTGAGCTTCTTTTCGCGAAAGTCGACGCCGATTGTCGTCGTTGTATCGTCGGGCTCGAAGACGTCGTCGACGTATCGTTTCAGCACTGGTTCGGGCTCGCATGTCAGCCGTCTGCTACGAGATGGTAAAGGTATCCAATACACGTTTGATCTAGGGGCCTGCGTACGGGAGGTCTTTCCGCTGCTGGATGGGCCTATCAGGAGGACTTTGATGACGGTAGGACGTTCGGGTGCCGACATGGTGGACGGGTGGGCACGATTCGGAGGGGCCTGGGTAAGCCGCCAGCAAAATAATCCGCTGGCGATGAGGCGGTCTCGGATGCGAGGATTATGAAGATTACAAGCCGCCGGTGCGGAAGGTCGTATACGCTGGATTGCTGTCGTCGAGAGCCTGGCGGGCTGTGGTGACGGGCTGGCCAAGGAAGTTTACCGGCTTCTGCGCTGGCGAAGGAGAGCGAATGGGCGCACGGGAGCTCTTTTGTAGGGCCGCGAGCCAGGGTCAGACGTCTCGACATCGTCATTTGCCCGGCTGCAGGCAAACGGAAGCTAAAGCTAAAACCGTTGGGAAAGAAAGGAGCCCCGGCCCATCTGATCCTTCTCAGCTGTGCGTCACTCGGCGCTCGCACGGCGCTCCAGCTGCAGGTTTTGGTTTCACGATGCCACAGGCGCCTCTCACGGGGAGTAGTATCTCCCAGTGCTAAGCTGAGTTCTGCGCCCGCGAAGGAGGACGCCGCCCGCCGGCGATCTCACTGCTCTCGTCGAGATGCCGCATCCAGCGCCCGCTTGTGTTGCTTAGTCATGATAGCGATGTTTAGTCAGCACATTCTCGTATCACGTGAACGCTTCCGTGTTCGCGGCTTGCCGTCGAAGCTTGACGGTCCAGCAGCTCCACGACATCACGAGCATCCTCGCCGCATCGCCATCGCCATCGCCACCCTCGACGGAACCCCGATCTGCTGCCCGCCAGTGCATACCCTGCCATATGCGCACGCCATAACACCGAGACCCGCAGGCATCCAATACAATGGGCCCGAGCTAGCCCCGCTACAATCCCGACACCCGATTTCGATATCAACATCACCAAATCACCATCAGCAAAAGCGAGCTAGACTGTATTAGAAACGGAGGAAGGAAAAAAGCCGAGAAGATGGGAGGTATCAACCTCGAAGTCTTCAAAGTGAGAATACCCCTATCAGAATTCATATAAAAACTACCCAAAGTTACCCCGCTAACGATAAATAAAACATCCAGTTCGGCGTGTACATCCTCTTCCCGATTGCCTCCATGTACTACTTTGGCACAAACCTCGACTCCCGCTTCTCCGTCCCGGACTTCTGGCCCAAACGCGAGGAAACCCACCGCATCCCCTTCGAACGCGACGAGATCCGCATGGAGCTCGATCGCCTGAAGCGCCAGCGGCTGCAGCGCCGGAAGGAGCGTCTGGAGTCCGAGGAGGTGCAGAAGGACGGCCAACGAGAGCGCCTGGTTGAGAGAGAGTAGGCGTGGGTGTTCTTCTGTTCGGAGCATTTGAATTCCGCTCGTTATTGGTGCGCGGATGCCAGCGGTCAGATTGGGGATGCGATACCGATGCGCTTGAATTAACCGCCCTATTTAATTAACCGCCTGCACGGTCAGCTCTCGTCTGTCGATGTGTGGATCGCCTGTGAAGCAAGCAATTGGGGAAAAGAAGCACGCGGTACGGACCGCCGTTGTAATTTATAAGCAGCATGCTGGAAACCAGCACGTGTACGCATTTGTATATATTATCGTCGATATGCACTACCGAAAATTTATCACGGCCATGCATGGAGCCACAGCATACATGTGATATATAGATACGATATGATCCCAAGTTCGGAAGAGAAATGGGGGAAACGAGTGTGGGGTATATTGAACGCATCCGTCGCAACTTCTATCTATAACTGCGCTCGCTCCAGTGAAGCGAGGTACATGTACATCTTCTCAGGCCGGTACAGCTAGAAAGTCAATCGGCGGTAGATGCGTATACAGGGGCATCAACCAAAGTAAAACGAGTGAGAGGGAGGCAACGATTCAAATCAAAATGCAGCCCGAGTACACACATTGCCGACCCAAATCAGCCCACTTTTGAGTATCAACAGTTAAACACAAGCAAACGCCATGGACTCCTCCAACAAATGCCGATAACGTATGCTATGATTTCCCTCTAGAGACCAGAAATCTTTATTCTCTATGCTGGAGGACGTGTAGATGCTTGCCGGCGCCGTTCAACTAGGCTGCAGGTTGTCTGTCTATACGGTCGGAATGTTTATACCGGGGGTTAAAATTTAATAAAGAGGAGAGCGGAAAAAAGGGTACGAAAGTGACGAGGAACGAAAGGATGATATCGGGGTAACGAGAGAGAAGAGGTGGGAAGGAAAAAGTATGCGCAATGAGGATCGGTAAGACCAGGAGGATACGTCCATACGACTCCCTTCGTTGGACGGGAGGAAAAAAGGTGTGAAATGACCAGTTTTCAAAAAACGGAAGCTTTGGATCTATTTCTTCGTCTGAAGAGATTCGCGCGAAGAATCTCTTCTTCTGCGCCGGTGACGACAAAGCGCGTCTGACACTACACCTCCTAGTGCGTGTTGTCCAAATCGGAGGTGTAGGTTCCACTATTGTTAGCCGTATGCAAAGATTTCAACTGGTACACCAGGTGGGATCGTGATCGCGGAAGAAAGGCAGTGCTTGTTGGCGACCACGCCGGAGTGCAACGATGCATCTCCAACAGCATCACTCTTTCGATCCCCGCGTCCCCCCACCCGCCGCACCACATGATGACTGTTCATGTTGGCTCGGACATTGTGCGCATCATCAAAAGCTGGCGTCTCCATCTCGGCTACAAAATTCAACACAGAGTTCGTCGTCTCTTCCGGCGTGTCATAAAGCTTTTTCGTAATTTTTCTGATCTCCTTCTTCTCCATCTCCTCCTGGTGATCCTCGCGCGGAGCCCTCAGGCCTTGCCTGGAAACATCCTCGCGGGTGGCTGCGAGGGAGCCCAATCGTCAATCGTCGTAGAACCTGCAGAAGACCCGGTTAGAATCCAACAAGACGAAAGGTAAGCGAATGGAACTTACTCATCCTCGTCGTCGATTTCAGCTAACTGTTCGAAATTGACCTTGTATCGCAACAAGGCTCCGATGCCACCGAATCCCTTCACGAACTGGTTGCCTTCGCTGCTTCGGTCGGAGACGAACTCAAGCGTAGCGCCGAAGTCCTTGTATTTTTCGGCCAGCCATTCGAGGAATGCAACTTGTTCGACAACTTCCATCTCCTGGCCGGACTCCTTGTCCATGAACTTGCTGCGATCCTGCTCTTGTAACTTGTTGGTATGCAGGATAACCTCCTCGCCAGTCGACGACTTCAGCGTCCAACGAGTGACATCGAGATTCTCGAAAACGATGAGCGCTAAATTGCGGTCAGCCAAGTTTTACAAAACCAATGGGAAGCGGAGATGAAGCTTACTCTCGCAGGCTCCCAGTTCCAAAGCCTTTAGAGTATCGTCGATACCGTAGCAGACCCTACCGGTATCCTGGGAGATTTCGTCAAAGTAACGATTGATGAGCTTCTTTTCCTGGATGAATTTGACGTTGCTGAGAGTCTCGGCAGACAGCTCGATGGCCTGGTTGAACCCGTTCTCTCCACCGTACGAGACATCGACGACCTTGATGATCTTGGCCTGGAGACGCTGGTCAAACATGTCGCTCTGAGCCAGCTCGGACTTGAAGTCTGCCGAACCGGCGAGAATGAGGCCGGACACGTTGACCTTGTCGGCGGTGATGAAGTTCTGGACGGCCAACTCGGCGACCTTGCGGACGTAGTTGTGACGTTTCTCCTCACGGAGACGGGCGAAACGCAGAGCGGACTGACCACCACGACCGTGCTTCTTCGGGAGATCGACGGCGAATTTGTGGACGACTTCGCGGGTGTTGCCGCTCAAGGTGCCGAAGAGAGCTCCGTTACCGTCCATGACGATGAAGCCGAACTTGGAGTCGCTCTCGAGCAGCTCGGAAAGAGCTTCGGTGTGGAACTTGTTGTCGCAGAGGTAGAGAGACGTGTTGATCGGCTTGAAGGGCTCAAAGTCGATATTGAGCTTTCGCTCCTTGCCTTCCGAGGTGATGATTTCACCACAGTAGACGACGAGGCCGTTTGGCGGGACCTTGGAGTAGAGCTTGAGACGCTGCTGGGTGGACGTGATGGCCGAAAGGACGGAGAGACGGTTGACACGGGATTTGATGTTGGAAGCGGTTCCCTAAGATTGAGGCTCAAGTCAACCAACGGCTTCTTTTCCCCACATTTCGTTGATGCCACGGCGAGCTCGGCGGTACGTACGTATTCTTCAGCCAACATCTTCGCGGCTCGGGAAACTTGATCCTTGGGAGCTGTGGGCCGGGCGTTAGCTTGCGGACGGGACGGCTGAGATTGTGGAGAACGAACGTACGGATGATGAGTGAGATCATGCTGGTGCCGTTTCCGCGGGCCATTTCGAGTCTGGAAGCTCATAAAGTCAGTCCAACGATTCCAATACGCGATAGGCTGATGGCAGAGGTATGCAACGGACGACGGACCTTTTGATCAGCTTCTTGATCTTCCAGATCTCGATGTTTTTCTCCGCATCATTGCCGGGTGGTGGCTGCGACATTTTGCTCGGAGGGGTTCTGTTGTGAAGCTACAGAAGCTGGACGGTGCAAGGAAATCGACGGGTAAACGGGGTAAGGAGGATGGATCCGGTCCGGCAGAGATGCGGGCGAGCTCCAGAAAGCTGCTTCGGATACGTGGGACGCTGTCTCGGTCGAGGCTGCGGGAGAAGATGGTGACGGGGTGAGGGAGAAAAATCTGGCGAGGTGGCCGTGCGAAGTTTAGAGATCGAATTTTTGTGCGGTGGGAGAGTTGGGGCTAAGCGAGAGCCCGCTCTACGCAAAAATTAAGAGACGGTACCAAACGGCAGCTGGGATCGTGGTGAGAGCACGTCGATTGCGGTAGCTCGATGGGATCCTGCCGGGGTACTCTGATATCGTGTGAATGCTACTGCCTAGAGCGGGTGGAAGCTCGGTCGGGGAGGCGCACCGCCGCGGTATTTGAAGCATCGCGGGGCACACATCGGACAAGCTCGAGATGTATGGGCCCGCCGCCATGCTCACGGTGACAGGCTATGACACACATTGACTCCTGTGATAAACGGCGCTTTCTGCTCCTGGAAATGCGCTCCGAAGCGACATCGGATAATGGGCCGGACGTCACCGCGCCGCAGAGCAATTGTGACTCGCGCTGACGCCGGGTAACACAATGCGTCTTCCACCCGAGGGCGACATCGACATCTCGCATCCCCCGTCTCCTTTGTCTCCGTTCCCTCGTCTTTGCATTGTTCCTTTGTCTTCTCGCGTTCCTCGTACTCGCCACCACGTTTGCGATCCTTCACGATAATCGATATCAACCGCCCTGGCCCGGTCCTCGTCCTGTCTGTTTCCGAGCCCAACATGCAGTCGGTGGCCTACTTGGGACCTCCGTCGACCTATTCTCATCAGGTCTGTTCTTTCCTTCTTCGTCGTCCCCCAAACTGACCCTGCATTGACACTGTCCTCGCTTCCTGCAGGTCACGATCCAGAAATTCCCCACCGACAAGTTTAAGCATGTGCCCTGCATCCAGATCGCCGACATCTTTTACGCTGTCGAGTCCGGCAGGACCGACCTAGGCGTCGTCCCGTTCGAGAACTCGACCAACGGCTCGGTCGTACAGACGCTGGATCTCTTCTGCGACAGGGACCAGCAGTTCTCGAACATCAGAGTCTGCGCGGAAGCCTATCTCGATGTCCACCACTGTCTGCTGGGTCACCCGCGCGAGGGCGGCATCTCTCGAGAGACGGTATCCAGAATATACTCCCACCCGCAGGCGTTTGGGCAGTGCGAGGGATTCTTGACGAAGCATCTGAAGGGCGTCGAGCGGATCGAGGTGTCATCAACCTCCAAGGCAGCAGATCTGGCGAACAGGGAGCCCTCGGCCGTTGCCATCGCCAGTGCTATCGCTGCGTCGGTGCATCAATCCCTCGAGATTCTGCAGGCGAATATCGAAGAAAGATCGGATAATACCACACGCTTTCTCGTGATATCGAGGGCAGTTTCGGATCCATCAGCGGTCGAGGGCAGCGACAAGACATTCATGACCTTTACAGTTCACCACGAGCAGCCGGGGGCCTTGTGCGACGCATTGATGGTATTCAAGGAGTTTGGTATGAACCTGACGAGCATCTCCAGCAGGCCGTCGCTGAACGTGCCGTGGAACTATATCTTCCTTGTGGAGTTCGAGGGCCACCAGGATTCGGCCCATGTCAAGAGGGCACTACAGAAGTTGTGCAAATTTTGCAGGTCGACGAGGGTATTTGGGAGCTATGAGAGAGGGCTGAAACGGGAGGGTAGTCGGACGGTACAGGCATGAGGTTTCGTTTAACTCGCAGACAAGCATTCTCGGCGCTGGGCGCTGTTATAATTAGCTGCACCCTTTTTTAATCTACGGAATTAGTCCCAATCATCGTCTTCGTCATCGGCTCTCTTGGTAGCCGTTTCGCCGAATATTGACCTGTTCTTCGTGTTCTCCGTCGTCTTGGCCCGTTGGAAGACGCCTGCAAATACCAATGTTACCGAGCTGCTACCCACGAGCGAGGAACGGACCGGTGCGATCTATGAGCAGGGGTTCACATACCACATCTCAGCAATCGATTCTCGAGCGCCGCCGTCTGGAAGGAATCCGAGTTCCCCAGCTCCCCTTCGAACCCGACTATTCTATCCACGCTCTTCCCATCCACCCAGGCGATCAGACAAGGCAGGACTTGCACCTTCAGCTTCTCCACCAGAAACGGTGCGTTTTCAACGTTAATCTTCGTGATCATGGTGTCAAAGTGCTTCCGCGCGAGGGTCTCTAGATGCGAGTCCATGATTTTGCACCGTCGGAAGTCTGGGTGGAAGAAGTGGACCAGCGAATACTTTCGTGAACTAGCTTCCCCTCCATCCATTAGACGCTTGTTCCATTAGAAGATGTAGCGTAGGAATGGGGTATGGAGTGCCTCGTCGTCGCCGTACGTTGTAAGATCCATCACCTCCTTCTCGGTTGTCGTCTCAAAGTATACACCTTGGTTCTGCGACCTCATGTCTCGTTCTCTCGACAGCCTGCAGTTTCATCGAGTTCGTATCATTCTCGCCGCGACCAGATTATCATGCGGATGCAGACGTACTCTTCGTGCAGTTGCTGCAGACGCCGTTCCCTAAGCCCATCGATATCATCGTCTTGCTCTCGCTCCAGCTCTTCCAGCAGGGCATCCTCGTCGTCCGAGTCCGCGTCTTTCTTCGCCTTGTCCGTCCTCGTGTCGAGGAAACTCGCGACCTTTTCGTCCATCGCGCTGCGTTGGGCTGTGGTAAAATAAAATGCCTTGTATAAAAGTCGAGTAAACGTCGTCAGCAGCCCGGCGAACAGCGGAAATTGGCGAGGCTGAGTTCCCACAAAGGCGTCGAGCTCGCGGCCAGCTGCAGCGTTGCCTCGTCGGTGCTCTCGATGCGATGTCGGATTCTGATTCCCGACGTCGTCACGTAACGTGCGCTCTGGCTTGCAACTTGGAATCTGCGTCGAGGCCGGGGATATGTAGCATGTAGCATGTAGCTTGCGGCTTGTTAGTGCGGTGCCGCGGAGCCAATGAGACCTGCCGCTGGCGGATGGAAGCTGGGCTCCCAGCTGAAACGTCCCCCTTTCGCATGCGACTGGCAGGAATTCAATTTAACAGCCGGTCAAACATCGCCACGACCAAAATCCCTTCCGTTCCCCTGTCCGCTGCACCATCGTCTTTCTCCTTCTCCTTCTTCCCTCGTCTTCCGGCTTCCTCCTCCCATCCGCCTGGAGCATCATCCTCTCGCCAGCTTCACGACAAGCCAGCCGGGGCCCGCCTGTTCGTCCGCCGGTGTCTGCACATTCGATTCTATCGCTCCTTGCCTCAGCTTTTCGCGTTCCAGCGTTTCCCAACTGTTATTTTGACCACGTTTCGATTCTCGTCGTCTACCAGCTCCGCTCGCCATCATGTCGTCTTCGCAGGAGGATCACAGATTGAGGGACTTCCAGGTGCCCATGCCACCTATGTCGCCTCCTCCACGGCCGCCGCCGCCTCAGAATCCCAATTCAAGCTCGGGAAGCCAGGGGACCGTCGCGATCGCGAGTTACTGCGGTGCATCGATCCTCATGACCGTCACGAACAAATATGTCCTGTCGGGCTATGCCTTCAATCTCAACTTCTTTCTGTTAATTGTGCAGGTAAGGCTATCTACACTCGAGAATCGTATCGATTGTCTCGCGAAATGGCTGGCTGACCGGATTCTTGCGATCTGCTAGTCCGTGGTGTGTGTTACCGCCATTGAAATCTGCAAACGCATGAAGATTATCACGTATCGCGACTTTAACATGGACGAGGCTCGGAAATGTAAGCTTCCCGCCATGGTGACAATGTGTCTTCCACAATGAGGTTCTAACTAGTCGTAGGGCTACCGATTTCTCTGCTCTTGGTTGGCATGATCTACACCGGTTCCAAAGCGTGAGTGTGCACAGACTTGCTTACGCGGTTCGCTAGACGAGCGACTGTTGACACGAAACTTCATAGTCTTCAATTTCTGTCGATTCCCGTATACACCATCTTCAAGAACTTGACCATCATCATGATCGCCTACGGTGAGGTGCTCTGGTTCGGTGGCTCGGTCACTCCAATGGCTCTCCTCTCCTTTGGACTCATCGTTTTGTCCTCCGTGATCGCTGCATGGGCCGATATTCAGGCTGTCCTCTCCACCCATGGACACGATACCGCGGAAGCTGCCTCCAACATCTCGACGTTGAACGCGGGTTACCTCTGGATGTTCATCAACTGCATTAGCACGACTGCTTACATTCTCAGCATGCGAAAGAGAATCAAGATCACTCAATTCAAGGATTTCGACAGTACGTTTTCCCTCGCCCTATGTAAATGATGTTGATCTAGCCAGCTGACCGAAGATTTTTTTGTTTAGCCATGTTCTACAACAACTTGCTCAGCATCCCGATCCTGCTTATCTGCACTTTGCTGCTCGAAGATTGGAGCACTGTGAACGTTGCGAAGAACTTCCCGCTGGAAACACGCAACAACTTGATGATTGCCATGTTCATTTCCGGCCTCTCGTCGGTGTTCATCAGCTATACCTCTGCGTGGTGCGTCCGTGTCACGTCTTCGACGACGTACAGCATGGTTGGCGCTTTGAACAAGCTTCCTATCGCGCTCTCCGGACTGATCTTCTTCGATGCGCCGGTCACCTTTTTCTCCGTCACTGTAAGTTGGAGCCGCAGTCATCTTTCCCGAATCGGTAGTTGGTCTTGTGCTTACGATCGTTCCCCTAGGCCATTATTGTCGGGTTTATTTCCGGAATTGTTTATTCCCTGGCAAAGATCCAGCAGCAGAAGCAGACGCCATCGCTTCCCACAAGCGCTAGCAGCGCCAGCCAGCGCGACGGGCTGCGCAAGAACTAAATATACCGTGGAATCTGCTACCGCGCAATTCGGTTGGTTCGGCAGGCGGCAGATATCCAGAAGGTGTCGTGGCGTCCCAGCTAGGCGGCAGCTGGGGACTGCGGGTGGCACTTGCGCATCGGGAAGCAGCGCGAACCTTACTTGACCTTTTAATTTTTCCCTTTTCCTCCTCCAATCATGTAAAGAACATGGATATGTCAAAACGGGCGTTTCGGGATTTGTTAGACGGCCCTTACCTTTGGGATGAGGGTTACGAATTACTTTCGATTCTTTACCCTCCCGGACTCCGGGTTTTGGTATGTACGCCTGGCCAGTTTTATGGTAGCGAAGCTGGGTTTATCACGACGAGCTTTTAGCTGAAACGTCCGGACCTTAAACTTGACGAGCCCTTTTCTTTCCTTGTCCTTGTTTTTTCTTCTTTCCTTTTTATATTCTGCATCGCACACGACCTCTAGAGTTTATCAATTCTCGATTACTTACTTAGTCTTCTTTCTCTCTCTTTCGCTGTGAAAATGTTTTACGGCAGTACTGTGGTAATCATGGTTCTTTTTTTTTCTTTGATTCTTTGTATATATGAGCGAGCAACCGTGCGAGGCTGCGACCAATTGCAAAATGAGAAACATATGCATAGAACCGTTCGCGATCGTTCTAGATCTTACAGATCAGATGAAGAATGTACGTATACGCTGTCGCAGATGGCGCCATAGTGTACTTACCGACAGGTCACGAAGCGAACATTACGGCCAGGTGCGCCGCCGCCATGCATGCACAGCAACGATCTAGCTGTCAAGAGTCGGCAGCCAAGGCTTTATCTTTGGGGAGAACCGGACATTTAACCGGCAGATCAAAAGCCAGGTGGCTAGACATGCGCATGCACGATGAGACAGGCGAGCAGCCAGACAGGCGTGTGGTGTGGCCAAACCTGACGCCTCAACGTTATGATCCAACGACATACGTGTACCAAGAAAATCCCAAACCCGCATACCTTGTTCGGCGGAGCGTCGCTCGGAACGAACGAAAAGACGGGAAAGCGAGCAGGCAAGCTTGTTTGCACGGCGGCGGGCGGCGAAGCACGCGGTCGAGGGGCCCCCGCCTGCCTGTGTTCGCGACGACCATACCCAGCTGAGGAAGGCAGCGGCGCACCAGGCCACGGGGCTTCCAAACTCCGCGCCTGGGGATTCCCTGATCGAGGGATTCCACGACCGACGGGGGAACGCTAGTCAGTTTCGCAATGAGCATACTGTTTTCTGCGAAGACGCGATGCTGGCCATGCACGGAAGGAAGGAAGGAAGGGAGGAAGGAAGGAAGGAAAGAAGGCAGGGTCCACGTCCGTTTACGTCCGTTTGTCTGGATAACTCTGCGAGTGGGACTGTGGTTCGTACCGGTACCTGTCCGGCAGGGTAGACGGATGGGCAGACAGACAGACAGGCAGAGGCTAAGCCTCGGATTACCCGCAGGGCGATGATGCAATGGTGATAGTATGTTTGTATTCAGGGCATTGTATTGTAGAGTATACCGAGTACGATGAGGTAGGGAGGGAGGGGGATTCCTTGCTCGGGCCTTTAATTTCGACAGCAGACTTTCGTATACCGCAATTTCGCCCGCGAGAGCACCCCGGCCGGCGCGAAAGGGGAAAGCAAGAAAGCTAGAGGCATGACGGCCTCCTTTCCGCGAGCGCGGTCTGGTCAATGCGATCGATCGATGTGCCGTCCTGGGACAAGTCGAGCCACCGACAGCCGGACCCGTCGAGGCGGCCAACTTGGCAGGCCGTCGCAGTTGTCAGGTGCCAGCGAAGTGAAGTGTGAAGTGTGAAGTGCGAAGTGCGAAGTGAAGTGAATCGTAGTTCCGCTGGCGGCGGTGTTGTTGTTTCTGTTTCTCGTCGGCCAATTTCGCGGCCCTCCACCACCACCAAGAAACTCCATCGCCAGCCAATCCCGCCTGCAGCCTCCAACCAATCAATCGCCCCCCTCCATCCACATCCACATCCACAGCCATCCATCTCCGCCTGTCAAAGACATCGTCCTTGTCCTCGTCCTCCTTTTCCCAGCCTGCCGGGAGCCCCCAATTTCCCTCCTCGACCGCCCCCGAAACACGAGAGTTCCCGTTTCAGCATTGTACCACCGGCCTGCAGCTCATCCAAGAAGCAGCTCCTTTCGAGTCCAACTTTTTCGAAATCCTGCTCCTGCTGCTAGGACTGCTGCTCCCGCCGCCGCCGCCGCCGCCGCCGCTGCCGTACCACTCGAGAAAAGCAAAAGCTCACGTCGGACTTCGTGGTTATAATCGCACGCCGGCTTCACGTTCCCACTCTCGCGCTTGTCATCCTTACCGCTACGGACGCCTTACGACCTGGTACCGGACCCTTCGAGCCATCGTGTGTGCACGGTTTTTACCGTGGGAACCCCAAAGGAGTGAGATTGAAAGTGAAAGTGAAAGTGAAAGTGTGGAAAGGAAAAAAAAAAAAAAAGATTCTGGGTCTAGCCGAGGAAGCTTGTCTCCTTTTCCACCATGGCTCCCTCGTACGTTTGCATCCCCTGAGCAATCAACCTCCCATGGCAGGAGCCTTCATCTTGTTGCTCCCGTCCTCGCTCTCGTTCTTGTTCTCACCCTCCGTCCTGCTCCTCTGCACCCATCCTCCCCGTCCGCAGTTCGCTCACCCCTTCCGCATCTCCAACCATCCGAACTAACACACCATGGATATCAACAGCGGGTTCGCGAACGCCATGAAGACCTTCTGGCATGCCATGACCTCTGACGACCGGCATGCCACATTCAACTCCCCTTACCGAGCCGCCTCGTCCTATCCCGGCGTGGGTCGGAACCCAGAACTCTCGTCGGTATCCTCCTCGCGGATAGACGGTGCGCCTTATCAAGATGAACTAGGACACCCGGCCTCGAGGTCGTCAACCCACCTGGCGTCCTCCGCTGCCGACGGCCACGATATGTACAGCCCCAGATCCGGCAACGGGCCGCTGAGTCCGTCGTCGCCGTACTCTCCCGGCTCGAGGTCTAGCACTACCAACCGGCCGAAGGACGTTTCTGCGATAACCGGAATCCCGCTGCAGGAGTTCAATGCCGACGGATCGCCGCCGCCGCCGCCTGTTGCTCATTCCTGGAGAAGAATCGACAGATGGGCCGAGGACAACTACCCGGAACTTTACGACCAACTCTGCGAGGGTTCCACGATCAATGACATCAATGAGCTGGAGCACGATTTGGACTGCTCGTTACCAATGGACGTTCGGGAGTCTCTGCAGCTACACGATGGACAGGAGAGAGGCGGAACGCCTACGGGTATAATATTTGGCGCCATGTTGATGGATTGTGAGGAAATCCTGGACGAGTGGAAGCAATGGCAAGTCGTGAGAGCAGAGTATCTTCAGAAGCAAGCCACAATCGCCAATGGGATGGCGGCCGCCAGGTCACAGGCTGGACCGTCTAGCGGGCCTTCCAGTCCGCGTGGGGGAGCGCCTCCTCCGAATGGAAGCACACTCAACAAGGCAGTTTTGATGGCGCGACAGGACTCGCAGCCGGAGGGCGCGGTTCAAAAGGTCTATTGTCACCCGGGATGGATTCCCCTGGTACGCGACTGGGGTGGGAACAACATCGGTATAGATCTGGCGCCGGGACCAGCAGGGAAGTGGGGTCAGGTCATCATGTTTGGTCGAGATTACGACTGCAAGTACGTTGTCGCGAAGTCCTGGGCATCATTTCTCGCCACCGTCGCCGACGATCTGGACGGGAACAACTGGTATGTCGAGGAGGAAAGCGGCGAGCTCAAGCTCCGCGAGCTGAAGACGACGAAGGTTGAACCTGGGTATTTCGATATTCTAAGACTACGGACGGACAAGAAGTACGGAAGAAAGATCCCACCACATATGAGGAGACGGCCGGGACCGCCGCCCCATGTCGCCACCACCGGCAACGGGCCAGTTGGACCGCGTCCAGGACCTGGCACCATTTCGCCAAGTTCGCCCATGATTGGCCTATCACCGATCATCCGACCTGACGGCAGCCGGGAACCGATGCCATCGAAATCACTTTCTCCCATTCACGCCCCCAAGGCTGTCCGGCCGATAGGAAGAGCTCTTGACGACATGCCATCATCAGCGACCGCTTCCTCAAACCCTGGAACACCAGTCATCCTAACACCTTCGCGGACAAGCCTGCAGTCTACAAGAAGTACAGAGACGCCTCCGCCGCTGATCATCGACAACAATGCGGCGAAGAAGAAGGACGACCTCGAGGACTTGTCGGACCTGATAAGCACACCCACAACATCAAAGTCGGTAGATGGCGAGAAGATGAGCCCCGGCGGAAAAGAGCCGATCAAAGAAGTAGACTCCCTGGCGGAAACATTGGAAGACGTCGATCTGGGCAAAGGCAAATAAATCGATACAAAAAAACAAAATACATCCTGCTTTAGCCCTGCCATTTTCCCCATGCCGCTTCGCACCCTCATCACGAATATATGCCGTCCCCACATCACGTCAAGTTCTACTACTCCTACTACTACTTTTTTGCGAGTCGGCTCAGCGATTGCCCGGTAATACAGTGTTAGCGTCCTCTACCAGTTCACTTGTTTGCGAATCGAACCAAAAAATCATCAACCATCATCATCTCATAACTGTATTAATGAAAAGAACAAACCATTGATGCCTAGCTGCTGGTGCACACATGAGGATGCATGGGTTTCGAGGGAGGTGATGTTGTGTTCTACCTTCCTGCGGTTTTTTCTGTGTCTATCTACCTTTACTCTTACTTTTTTTCCTTCTTTGTGTTTTATTGTGGCATCCTCCGACTTGTCGAGAAGGGTGGTTTTATTCTTCCCTTTTTTTATCCCTCTTACTATTCTCCTTTTTCGATTCATTCGTCGTGTACGTTACATAAATTCAGACATTTTAATCGGATACCTTTGCGTAATGCTTTTTGCTCTGCCCTTTTTCTACTTTTCACTGCCGAACTTCCGTTTCTCTCTGTTCTGTTTCGTTTAGGACGGTACCATATGCATATATGACGGAATTGAATATCTTCTTCTGTGGTGCATGATCGATCGATAAATTTATATTGTAGAGGTGGGGTCTGTCCTGCATGCTCGCGCGGCGTGAGCTTACGAGTCCAATATTCCTATAGGATTTCGTCTTCAAGCAAGAACTCGTATGTTTTTTAATGCACATATATATGTGCCCCTCGGTTGCGCTTTTGTCAGAAACGTCCGATACCCTTGGACTTGTGTAACACCACACGCATAATAAACTTATTCAACTGGACTTCCTCCGGTGTGGATTGCCGCTCGCGGACCCGTTATTCTTCATTAGTTACGATATATTCGTGATTAAATCCTAGGGTCTTGAAAGTAGAAATATCCATTATAGCGAGCAAGTTGTTCCGCGAGACAAGCGCATAAAGCATGACCGAGAATTTAGAAACTAATTACATGTATTAACTTGACTACCAACAGGCAAGCAAGCTTAAGCTGCGGCTTTCGTATTTTGAGACACTGACTCGTTAGTTAATTAGCCGCTATTCGATTTGCGACGTCTATATCACTCTGTAGTATTGATGTCATATGATGCCAGATGTCTAACCTGGCTGCCATGCACAGACTTATAGCAGACTGTCTTTCAGGCTCACGAATAAAACGTACATTGATATTATGTTAATCTGAGATCGATATAGACAAGCCAGCCATATAGATTGACGGCGATGACAAGAGTAGCTGGTCGGACCGCCCGGCTATTACAACTGACATATGTGATATAATAATATAGAGATACTAACGCGGATGCACACCCGTGTCCGGTTCGAGTATATGGACCCCGCGGTCCGGTATGCGGGACCGTTTCTCTCCGCTTATCGTCGCGGGGTTTGTAGAAGGATGATTTCCCTTGGCGTGCAGCTGGCTTTTGCTGGGCGTTCGACACGTGTATCAAGACATATAGCGGCTGGCATTTGAGGCTATACTATGATGAAGGGGAATGTGGTTGATGCATGTATTACAATTTTGTCTGTACCTGGTAAGACTGTAGTTCCGAGATCAGTAGTCTCGGGAAAATCAAGCCTCCACCCGGGCCCTTGAAGTCAGTCTCGGTTGACTCGTGCGCACATAATAATAATTTGTGTTGTCGCTATCAAAAATCCAACAGAGGGGTTTATCAAAGTTTGTAACCTCCTTCCCGGAGCCAAAATCGTTGTCAGCTGCTATGGTCTAACGGTATGATGCTCGTTTCCCATCGGAGAAAATCCGGTATTATCTGCGGGCGACGCGGGTTCGACTCCCGCTGGCAGCAAGTTATATCTTTTGCTTTTTGAGTCTCCAACTCATTTTTTGCCTTTGGGACTTCTCCGCGCGCTGGAAGTGCGGATAGGAAAGCTACGCATGTTGAGAATGTAGGACCGGGGAATCGCTCAAGACCTAGGCCCACTTGAGTAGGTAGCGTATTAGTTTGCGCGCCTTGATCGCTTACAGTCATGCAACTACTTCAGAAGTATTCAAACACACATCATAAGTAAGGCTATCGATAGCTATCGTCGCACCCAGACCGAAGTCGACCGTTTTGTATATTGTTTAGTTTTAATACCATCATCTCAGAAGAACGTGCTTGGTGCGCACGTTTTCTGATTTCTGCTTACATCTCATAATTCTTTAGTTACACTAGATCCATGGACATCAACGCATATTCTCTGGACCTGGGTACTTCAACTAAAGGATACGGATGTATCATGAGCTTGGCAAGTCTCGGTGAAAGGCTGAAGGAAAGATACTTTTGGGGATTTGCAAAACAGTCAGCCCCATCGAGTTTGCGGTTAGGATGCATACAAGGTATGCACGTCAACGTGTCTCCATTGGAGAGAGTATAATGATGAGGGAAAGTATCAGGCTGTGATATTTGCGCAGGTCCAGAATTTAGACCATCTTTTTCTTTAAGATATTTCTGCGGGGTTGTTCAGTCACAATAGCTGAGTTGCGAATATATACGGACGGTTTGAACCCAAACGCAAGCTAGGCTGGACGAATATCCGCATATCCACACCTTTACATTACGCATCACTTTTCTCTGCGAGTCTACAAAATGGTAGTTCTATGATCATTTGCCAGAATGTCAAATCCTACAAGCTACACCGTTGGTTGGATCTGCGCGCTGAAAGAAGAGTTCGTTGCCGCGATAAGCTTTCTTGACGAGCGCCATGCCGATCTTGAGGAGATAGCTGCAGGTGACAGCAACAGCTACCAATTGGGCCGAATGCATGATCACAATGTCGTTATCGCGCTTTTTCCGAAAGGGGGGAAAGGTTTATCTCTCGCAACGGCTGTTATCAAGGACATGTTGCGAAGCTTCGATAACATCAGAATATGTCTGATGGTTGGTATCGGCGGTGGTGTCCCGACACTCCATGACATCCGTCTTGGCGACATTGTTGTGAGCACTCCTGGCAAAAAACATGGTGGTGTACTCCAGTATGATGTTGGTAGCAAAAGACAAGGTCAAGATCTCGAATGGGACGGTTACCTGGACCAACCACTCCTCCTCCTTCGGAGCACGGCAGCTAAGCTTGAGGGCCTGTATGACATAGATGGGCATCAGCTTGAAAAGATGGTTGAGAATAGTATTCTTCGGCATCCGAACTTGGTCAGCTACGGGCGACCCGACCCTGAGAGCGACAGATTATACATACCGAAATTCACCCACAAGTCGGATGTACCCGGAAGTTGTTCAATCATTTGTGGTAGTGACCAAACGGCCATGGTGTCACGGCCTGAGCGAAATGCCCACAATGTGCATGTTCACTACGGCCTGATAGCCTCCGGAAACCAGGTCATCAGGGATGCTATCTTTCGAGATAGACTGGGAGGGGAAAAGGACGTTCTTTGTTTCGAAATGGAGGCAGCAGGGCTGATGGAACAATTTCCTTGTCTTATCATTCGTGGTATCAGCGATTACTGCGATTCTCATAAGAATGATACCTGGAAAAAATATGCTGCAATGACAGCAGCGGCATATGCTAGGGATCTCCTTCGCAACATCCCCCCAACTAAGGTGGAAAATCAGGTCAAACTTACTGAGATTCTTGGAATTCTCTCTTCGCGTTAGTCACCGCGTTTGTACGCTATATATAAGAATATCTGCTGATAAAATCCAAGTCGAGGAAAGCTTTAAGGAAATATCCACTTCTACTTCAGCTACCTGCACGGCGGTAAAACAAATCGAGATAGACAAATGGCTGTCGCCTCCAGATCCCTCTATAGATTACAACATAGCCTTGGAAAAACATCATACTGGGACATGTGAATGGTTCCTGAGAAGCCTAGCCTTTGCTAATTGGAAGACGACAAAGAATTCGTTTCTATATATTACTGGTGCTACAGGAAGCGGCAAGACTATTCTGTGTTCCGCCATCATCTACGACCTCCAGAATGACGCAAATTGCCAGCAGCTTCTGTACTTCTACTTTAGCTATCAGGGAGAACACAAACAGACAACTGAGCATTTGGTCCGTTCGTTAATCAGTCAGCTTTCTTTGAGTGATGCAGAAGCCTTGCAGGTACTTGACGCTCTCTATAGCTCTTGCAGGAAAGGCCGCTCCCAGCCAACATATAAACAACTTTGCATAGCTTTGTTTTCCATGCTGGAACAGTCTCGAGACGTTTGCACTTGGATCGTTCTAGATGCAATAAATGAATGCAGGGATCCGGAGGGGGAGAGAAAATTATTACTACTGGTAGAGGGACTCCTAAAGCCACGATTAGGGGTTCGCCTCCTCCTGACAGGCCAGCCAGGCGCAAATATCAATCTCGAAGCAGCAACATTTGCCCACAGAGATAATATAATTTCACTCAGCAATAGCAACGTTGCCAACGATGTTCGCACATTTATTGCGGCAACCGTTAAAAATAGCCCTGGTTTCAGTAGGTGGGAGCAGTCTCCGGCTGTCCGGAAAGAGATTGAGAACGAGCTGTCAAAGAAAGCGGATACAATGTATGTGAATTTGATTTTCTGAGCTGTCTCTTCTTTTGATCCTTTAAGCCGAAATATTTGTCCCCGATTGATGAATACTAAGATCACCAGGTTTCGGTGGGCTGCTCTTCAACTCCCGTCGCTGGAAGATTGCCTTGATTTGGCCTCTTTGCGGCGTACTCTGGCAGCACTACCCGAAGGCCTAAACAAAACCTATGCCGAAATCCTGAACCGCGTTCCTAAACATCGAAAGCCTAATCTTACAAGAATTCTTCAATTTCTAACGTATTCTGACCGGGCATTGACATTCAGCGAAATTGTGGACGCAATGGCGGTACAGGTCGAAGGGGCCGATTACTTCAATACAGAATACAGAATGCCGAACCCTCGCGAGATTCTGGGGTACTGCCCCGGTATAGTGATTACGGTATCTCGAGGAGGGCACCTCAAAGATGACGGCAGAGGCTATAAAAACGAAGCGCTTCAGCTAGCACACTCGTCCGTCAGAGAATATCTAATGGACGCTCAGCTCACAGCAGATACCTCGCTCGATGTTGGCTTAAGGCAGTCACTTCAAGATGTCAATGCCAAATCGATAATTGCACAAGTATGCCTTGCATATTTACTGTATTTAAACTTCGACCTTACGACAGAAGAGCTTATCAAAGAATTCCCATTTGTGCAATACTCCTCGAGGTACTGGATGGCCTTCGCCAAGGAAGCCTGGGGCGAGAGCGAAACTTTGAAAACTCTCATTGAACGGCTTTTCTGCGACACTCACAGCTCATTCAAAAACTGCTACAAGCTCCATCTTCCTGACCGACCCTGGTTAACTGAACAAGAAATCAAAGTAATCAAGATGGCCCCACCTTTATACTATGCATCGCTTGGAGGCTTTGTCGACATAGTGGAGTTGCTAATCGTCAACGGTGCGGATGTCAACGGCCAAGGCGGATACTACGGCAATGCACTTTGCGCTGCAATGGAGAGTGGTCAAGACCAGATTGTTGAGTTGCTTTTGAGAAATGATGCAGACGCGAATAGGCAATCTGACGATTGTGAGACCGCACTCTGTATAGCGTCCCGCAACGGTCAGAGCAGGACTGTCAGCCTGTTGTTAGAGAGTGGTGCTCAAATTAACATGCAACATGGCCACTACGGGAGCGCGCTCTGTGCTGCAGCTTGTAGTGGTCAACTCAAGATAGTCCAACAGTTGTTGGAAAGTGGTGCTGAGGTTAACGCGCAAAGTGGAGATTATGGAAGTGCGCTTCGCGCGGCAGAAGAAAACGGCCACGGGGAAATTGCTGAATTGCTGTGTATCCATGGGGCCGACCACACCTACTACGCTTCTGACGAAAATGACAGAACAACCTTATCTGAAGATGGTTGGTACGAAGACCTGAATCCGGATAGGAATGCGGAAAGTGTATACATACACGAACTCCCTTCGCCTTTTAAATCTGTTAGCGCCGAGCTCAAGATGTTTACAACAGAGACAGACTACCATCGCAAAGTGCTGCTTAAGGCATTGGAACACAATGACGTGGAAGTCGTCGAACTATCGCAGCAGCAAGATGCGGACATCGAGCTCGGGGTCCTCGATGAAGACTGCGCGAATGCACTTTGTGATGCACTCGATAGGCGCCAGAGCAATATTGTCAAGATGCTACTACGAAGCAGCGTCAACGTTCTACGTGAAGATTATGGCGATGCGCTCTATAAAGCATCACGAGAGGGCCAAGACGAGATACTCGAACTACTACTAGAAAAAGACATCAAATATGAGCTTCATTACAAATACTACATCGATGCATTTGGCGCTGCAATACTTAACTGCTGCGCAGATACTGCCAGCTCGCTCTTTGAGGCCGGTGGGATCTTTACACGGTTAGGACTTTTAGGTTTATCAGAAACGGACCGCAACCACGACAGGGTTCTCGAGGCCTTACTAACCATCATTAGAGCCGACCTTACACCTGACGTCGATGGTATAGCGCACCACTCCAATAATCATAATCATAATCATACAATACTGCCGACTTTGGTGGCCAGTTCGGGTAGTGCGCAGAGAGGTCCCTCCGAAGAGATCTGCCTTGTTGAAATGAGCCAACCTGATACCGGGAATGAAGTCGCATGCACAAAATTCGAGGACGACCTCAACCCAAGTCCAGACGATGGCGCCGATAAACATGGGCTGCGACAGAAGTCACTCGTGAAGGAACGGTAGAATCAAACATTACGATTTACAAGGTTGTCAACCAGCTACTACAAGAGCGCATCATTTTCGCCCGTTTTGACGATCTTACAATGTTTCTGCTCGAAGCCGTGACCGAAGAATATTATCAAGTGTTCTGGTTTCTGATAGAAAACGGTGTCAGTGCTGAAAGCGTACTCAGCGAAACGATATCAGCAAACAACGGGGGTACCTCTACGACCACGCGATCCTTTGCAGTCGGCGCCAAAATCTCCTGGGCACCCCTCTGCGACCCGAATATCGATTTCACGGGATTTCTGGAACGACAGATAGCCTTACACAACATGAATGCTCACACCTACATAAATGGCAAGAGGGTCCACGGAAATTGGAACCCAGATATGGTTAGGAAGACTCATTCCACAAGGCAGACTAAACTTTACCCAGCGAACGGCAAGACGACAAATAGAGTTGATTTTTTTTGAACGGCTCTGTGATAATGGCCACGGCATATACACCGGTCTGAGGTTTGCGATACTTCTACAAACTGGGATCCAGGACTAGTCGGTTTCGGAAGGCATCTGTGGTCGTTCCGATTTCAATCATTATCTTGGTATAGAGAGCCCGAAGCTAGGCTGAGAGATATACCACAATATATCCAAGAGCACCCGGGCCCCGCTCAGGGATCTATCCGTTGTCCAATTAACATTCCATCTTTGACATGCATACTGACCAGTCCACAACCTTGTATCTATTAATTCAAGTTATGTTTTTCTCTACTTTACTCGTTGTCATATATTTTCTAATTTGTTAGGATGCTTTAGTATGCGTGTAAGATATAGCCTATACACGGGTACTTACTAAGTGCTCATATACGGGTCCATTTGGCGGATACTAAGAAAGATACTTGGGAATATTGTAACTAAATCCCCATCACAGTCTAATAATTTGATGCTTGACGTCGTGACGCATTTGTAACAAGGAACAAAATTCTATTGAGTTATTTCAAAGCTTCTCGTTGGAAACTAATTATCTGCATTGCCAAGTCGACTAGTCAAGGGACACGTCAAGTAAATACTAAATTAAATATACGACTTGATGCTGCTTTAAAAAGGTAGGACGTATCTCAACGCGACCGATACTACAGTCTCATTGCATGCTAGACTACCCAACGCGTCAACAACGTGCAAAGAAATGAAGAGTGCTTGTTCCATATACAATCAACTTGTAATTTGATATACAGTCAGCTTGTTCGATATACATACAATTTCGGGCTGGTCTGATTTATACCGTAATATGTACATCGAAAAGGCAATGTATAAATTGAACTTTTGTTACCCCATCCTCCATCGGATAATTTCGATGCAGGTCGAAATCTACCTGGCAGACACCATGATCCGTTCATTATATCGGCTCATCCCACACGTGCAGATTCTTCAACAAGCATCCTTCCTCCCCATACCCCCGCATCTTCAGATGTCCCATTCGATACACCGTCTCTCCCTCCGCCTCCAGATCCGCCTTGACGGTTTCCCAATCATTCTCTCCAACGACAAGCACCATGCCAATACCCGTATTCCACGTCCTCGCGAACTCCTGATGCGTCAGAGTCCCACGATACTTGAGCCAATTGAACAGTCCAGACAGCTTCCACGACTTGACGTCGACGACCGCCGCCATCTCCTTCGGTAGCATGCGCGGAATGTTCTCCGTGAGCCCGCCGCCGGTTATGTGCGACATGCCCTTTATCAAACCCTTTTTGCAAACCTTGAGCAGCGGCTTGACGTAGATTCTCGTCGGCGTGAGCAGCGATTCGCCGATGCTAACGTTAGCTGCCCATGGTGCCTCGGCGTCGTAGGAGAGTTCGCTGAGGTCGATGATCTTGCGGACGAGCGAGAAGCCGTTCGAATGCAGGCCGTTGGACGCGAGGCCGAGGAGAACGTCGCCTTCGATCATGTCGTCCATGTTTGGGAGGATGGAGCTCTTGACGACCGCGCCGACAGCCGCGCCGACGGCATCGTAGTCGTCGGCCTGGTACATGCCTGGCATTTCGGCGGTCTCGCCGCCGATGAGCGTGCAGCCGGCCTGGCGGCAGCCTTCTGCGACGCCTTCGATGAAGCTGGCGGCTTTCTCGACGTCGAGCTTGCTGCAGGAGAAGCAGTCGAGGAAGAACAGCGGTTCGGCGCCTTGCACGATGAGGTCGTTGACGTTCATGGCGACAAGGTCGATTCCTAGGAAGGAATGTGTTAGAGTGTGTGGTATTCTGTGTGGTTTACTATTATGGGATAACGTACCAACGGTATCGTGCCTGCCGACGGTTTGGGCGACCTTGAGCTTTGTGCCGACGCCGTCGATGCAGCCTACGATCAGTGGGCCGCCGTAGCCTGCGGCGGACAGATCAAAGACGCCGCCAAAGCCACCTAGATCGGCGTCCGCGCCAACGCGTTTGGTGGTCTTGACGCAAGCCTTGATCCTTTCGACTAGAGCGTTCCCAGCGTCTACGGATACCCCGGCGGACGCATATGTGAGCGGCTCCATGGCTACATCGTCCTCTCGGAACGCCCGGGCCGCGATATCCGTCCGGTAGTGCATGTTTGCGAATTTGACGCTGTGGACGCCCTTGTATGCGTGCTTCACAGCCGATTCCAGATCGTCCGCGACGCAATTTATGGCGATAACTCGACCGCCATCGGTTCTCAGCACACCGTCGTCGTCCTTTGCTCCGGCGTAGAATAACGTTGCCTCAATACCTGGTTCCAGTGGGTGGAGCTCAATGGGGTCACCTTTTGCAAAGGCGCTGGGGTAGCCGCCGGCGACGACGACAACTGTTGTAGAGAACCGTGGCTCTATCGTGATGTTGACGGCATCGAGCCAGTGTTCGCAGCAAGCTACGATCACCTGCGCTAGATCGGTATCTTGACTTAATAGCGGCAGGACGGTTTGCGTCTCCGGGTCGCCGAAGCGGACGTTGTATTCCAGGACCTTCGGGCCGTCCTTGGTCATCATGAGCCCTGTGAACAGCATCCCGACAAACGGCATCCCCTCCCTCCGCATGCCGTCAATGGTGGGTTGCAAGATTCGAGTCTTGATGTCATCAATGACGGCTTGTGGGGCGATTTTAGTAGGAGCATAGCAGCCCATGCCGCCGGTGTTGGGGCCTTTGTCGCCGTCGAAGATTCTCTTGTGGTCCTGGGCGGGCACGAGCGGGACGATAGTGTAGCCATCGCTGAAGGCGAGGATGCTGAGTTCGTCACCTTCGAGGAATTCTTCGATAACGACTTCGCTGCCTGTATTGTCGTCCTGTATTAGTCGCTGGCGAAGGACCGTGAATGTGAAATATGCAGGCTCTCACCTGCATCTTGGAAGATTTTCTCCACCATGATTTTACTCAGCGCTACGATAGCTTCCTCCTTTGACGAGGCGACGACTACGCCTTTGCCCGCCGCTAGGCCGCTCGCTTTGACAACGACATCATGAGGCGCCGACTTGACGTATGCAACGGCTTCATCGTAGCTCGTGAAATTCTTGTAGTCGGCTGTGGGGATGTTGTGCCGCTGCATGAAGTCTTTGGAGAAGGTCTTGGAGCCCTCCATCCGGGCAGCTTCCTTCGTTGGACCGAAACATAGTATCCCAACTGCAAGAATATAGCCAATGTCAATTTAACGTAGCCTCTTAGGTGGTGTAGTTGGGTTTCCGACCTTTGCGGAAGTGTTCTTCAATGCCTTCGACAATTGGTACTTCAGGACCCGGGATGACCAGGTTGACTTTCTCCTCGACGGCAAGCTTGACGAGGCCGTCAAAGTCCGTAACGCTGATTTTCCGGTTGGAGGTTTTCGGAACCGCCCTTGCCGTCCCGCCGTTACCTGCAGAGCGTACGAATGACAATTAGACGGGTATGATACGAGAGCTGGGTGGAGACGGCGTACCGGGCGCGACTAATATCTTCTCGACTCGCTCGGACTGGGCGAGCTTCCAGGCCAGGGCGTGCTCGCGGCCGCCGTTTCCGACCAGCAAGATGCGCAGCGGGGCGTCAGCGATCATATCTGTCGAATCAGCGATGGCAATGATGAGGCAGCAGGATCGCGCCGGGCGGACTTTGAGGCAGAACTACGGATAATGTCGACGGGTTCAAATTTTCTCAGTTGGCTTCATAGCAAATGTTGGCCGCGGGGCCTGGCGAGGGGTCTGGCGGGGCAGCAATTAGCCTTTCCGCCGCCTGCAGTCCGCCGCTGGAAAACGGCGCTGCCAGGCGCCTGCGGGCGAGCTCCACCGACTTCGGCCAGCGTCAGGTTTCAGTTCACCGCTACTTCTTCAGCGCCGGGCGGCGGTATAAAGACAGCACACGACGAGAACTGCGAGGCGCGCCATCCAGGTCGCCGGTCCATTGCCACCATGAGCTCGCGAAAGATCACGATCAGTAAGGGATTACGGACGTCCTGTTGCACGGTTTCGTGGAGGGAGGAATTCGAAGGCTAACGATCATGTTCTCCAGAGGTCCCCTGCTCGTCTGCAAACATAGGTTCGGACTCGATGACCGACAGCCATTCGCAATTTACAAATCGCTCGAGTTGAACGATGCTAACTTTCATCGGAGGACCCTGCAGGTCCCGGCTTCGATGTCGTTGGCATCGCTCTCTCGATATATCTTACCCTCACCGTCACGTTCTCCGAGACGCCGGACCCGTCCGCCGAGCACAACTGCACGATCACATACTCCGGCGACGGCGACGGCGTAGTCCCCCTCAAGCCGGACCACAATCTGATCACTCGGACGGCCCTCTACGTTCTGAAATGCCACGACATCCGCGACTTCCCACCGGGTACGCACGTGCACGTGCACAACGACATCCCACTAGGCCGTGGGCTGGGGTCTTCGGGAGCTGCGGTCGTCGCGGGCGTGATGCTGGGCAACGTCGTCGGTGACCTGAAGCTATCGAAGGACCGCATGATGGACTACACGCTCATGATCGAGCGGCACCCGGATAACGTCACCGCGACGATGATGGGCGGCTTTGTGGGGTCGTACTTGCGCGAGCTGGACCCTGCAGACACGGAACGGAAGGAAATTCCGTTGAGTGAGGTGTTACCAGAGCCGGCGGGCGGACTCGATACGGGGCTCAGGCCGCCGGAGCCGCCGGAGGGTATTGGACATCATATACGGTTTGGGTGGGCGCCGGAGATCAAGGCCATTGCGATCATTCCGGACTTTGAGGTTGCAACGGCGACGGCGAGAGGAGTGCTACCGACAGAGTACTCGAAGAAAGACCTGGTAGGCACAGCACCGCGCACTGAACTCGAACCGCTGGTCATAAAGAAGATAGATAAGGATATGCATGTGTTCATCCTTGTGCTAACTGGACCGGGGTCGCTTCCAGATATTTAATCTGCAGCGGCTGGCAGTGCTCACGACTGCGCTGACACGCTCGCCGCCTGACCCGGAGCTTATATTCCAGGCAATGCAGGATAAGGTGCATCAGCCGTACAGAAAGACGCTGGTACGTACGACGGTCTCCCACGTATACATTCTCCTCGGAATGGGTGATGTGATGGATGTTATATATTGCAGGTGTTAATGTTGGCGTTTTGTCCTCTTTCTCTTACAGATCCCTGCACTGCCTGACATCTTGACCTCCATGACGCCAAAGTCCCACCCCGGCCTGCTGGGTATTTGCCTATCCGGTGCGGGGCCGACGATACTTGCGCTGGCGACGGAGAACTTTGAGAGCATAGCCGAGGAGATACTGGCACGGTTTGCGACGGAGGGCGTGAAGTGCGTCTGGAGGGTGCTGGAGCCCGTGCAGGATGGCGCGCAGGTGATCGAGTCGTCGTGAGCCGTGCCGTGGAGGCAGGGCGGGCTCAGGAGATTAGACCCGTCCATAGGACGTCCGTGGGAGCATGCATGTTTGATGTCGGGGTGTGCTATTGGTCCGGATAGACGTAGACTCTTGTACTTCCGCTACCTTGTGCTATTCCGTGCTCGGAACAGCCCCAGCGGGGCAGCAGTTTGAAATCATCTCGCGCGACCGTCTGATTGGCCGGAACTTGCGATCCGTCTGCAGCGGCAGGCACTTGTGAGAACATTGTAGGCGAACACCGGCTGTTTTGCGAGTCGGTATCCGCGGTAGGCGTGGGCGAGGTTGAACCCAACAAACCTTCTTTGTCTTCGGCTCAATGCAGGGCAGTGATATCAATTGACCGATGCGGCCGTTAAATTTTTATTTAGATCCCAATCCTCCCGCAGCGCTAACCTTCCATCCACCAGTCCATCTTACCAGTCCATCCTTCCATCTCATACTCTCGTCTTCGAGCTTCATCTGTCGTCGACCTGTTCCCACTGCTTTCATTGCTGCGTAGATAACATTGACATTGCTCACGCTGCAGCACAGTAGCTCTAACTCCTGTCCTCACTCTCCGCGACCCGGCCAACCATGAGTCATAGCGCGCCGCTACCGCCAGGTCCCACCCCGCCGCTACCTCCAGTCCCCCCTCAGAGTGCACCGGCGCCGCCGGTCCGGATCCGTCGCCGTTACGCTGCGCTGGTGCGGGACACCAACGAGACCAAAATCAAAGTCAAGCTGTCTCTCGACGGCGGCGCCATCCCAACCTACGACGTGAACAATGGCGACACCAAGCCGCTGAGGAACGGTAATCTGCCACCCGAGTTTTGGGATAGTTCTGCGCATACAGTATACAGCGGCGCTGACAGCGACGGGCGGATACCTGGCGTACCGTTGAATCAGGAACATGTGACGAGCATGCAGAGCATAGATACAGGCATTGGCTTTCTGGATCATATGTTCCATGCATTGTCGAAACATGCGGGGTGGAGTTTGCAGATGCTGTGTGAAGGGGACCTTCACAGTACGTACAGTCTCTTTCTTCTTCACTTTCTCTTGTCTATGGCTGTATTGCTGTCTATTCTATGATGCAGTGATTGCGTGTGTATGCGTACATTTACACCATTACTGTTGGATGCAGCTGTTTAGGGGGGCCAATTAAAAGCTTACGGGCGATTCTACGATAGTTGATGATCATCATACCGCTGAAGATGCTGCGATATGCCTTGGATTGGCGTTCAAGCAGGCGCTTGGTCCAATCCGCGGCTACAAGCGCTTCGGGACTGGCTATGCGCCCCTCGACGAGGTACGTTTTACCCTACGATCCCAGCAAATTACTTCATGATGCTGGTGCTGATGGCGGGTCCGTCTTGAAGTCACTCTCTCGCGCTGTCGTTGATCTGTCCAACCGCCCGTACGCTGTCATAGACCTGGGCTTGCGCCGTGAGAAGCTCGGCGACTTGAGCTGCGAGATGATCCCACACATCCTCGAGTCGTTCGCGCAGTCGGCGGGCATCACGCTCCACGTCGACTGCCTGAGGGGGAAGAACGATCACCATCGTGCAGAGTCTGCGTTTAAGGCTCTGGCTGTTGCCCTTCGGGAGGCGACGCAGCGCACGAACAACGACGACGTGCCGAGCACCAAGGGGTGCCTGTAGGCTCGTCGCAGACGAGAGTCATCTCGTAGACCAACCACGCGATAAGAGGCTGTGAGTTGACTTTGTCTCGCGGGTCAGAACAGTTGACTCGTGGATCAGCCGCCGTCCTCTGGCCTGCGTAGGCTGGGGAATCAATTTCTATAGAGAGTGGAGAACCTGATTCTGATTGGATCGATTAATCGTTTGGTTCGGATTGCTTCAATGTGTTTTTCCCTCGAACCATGGTACCGTTCGCTGAATGTCATGTAAGTAAGTAAGTCATTAGTTGCTGGAAGTTCTAAAAATGGACGTTGTTCCGTGCATATAGTCTTGGGTTCCAAACGATAAGTCACACAAGTAGAGTGTACGTAGTCGTGTGGGAATGTATACACATGTACCGTGCATGCATGCTGCTATAGATCTGGATGCCGGCATCGGATTCGTCGTGCATCCATGCGAAAATGGCCATGTGGCTCTGCAAAGACCCGTCTTCTGGCGGTTGCTCCCGCGGCAGGTGCAGCAGCATTACTACGGTCAATACGTACAGTTACCAGGCAGATCAAAATATACGTCAGTGGAATCAATGGAATCCGCGAACAATGGTAGCTTGGGACGCGATAGTGCGGCAGCCTGCTCATGCTGCCGGCGGGTATATACGTAAGATCGAGAGAGAGGTTGGGTGTTTGCTGCGCTTTGGGTGTAGGCAGAAGTTGGCGGGGGGAAGCTGACGCAGCCCGGGGCAGCAGAGTTAGGCGAGGCGTCTCGGGTGACGAAGCTGCACCAGCGTAACGGGCAACCGGGCCTAGTTTGCCACAGCCCTACGGGACGGACAGCTTCTCGAAGGGAGCAATACATGTATTGTCAATACATGTCATCGAGGAAATGGCAATGCTCATTGCAAGGGCTCAAGCCCGGGGGTGGCAGTCGAGAACGGTCCAAAGCCGCAGTGCCTGCCTGCTGGCGCTTGGATATAAGATGGCGTTCTAGGCCGAAGCGTCGTCGTCAAAGAAGCCGTCATCGAGCATCAACCTAGAATTGGGCACAAAGTCATCCATCGCGATACCGTGATCACAATATCTTCCAAGCTTCAATAGCGGTCGAGGGACGGTGTATAAATCAGCCGGACGGACAGCTGCGGTCCAGAAAAAACTCTCTTGGAAGGCCATCGGATAACACAGCTTCGTTAGATTCAATCCCCGATCACCCAGAAAATCTCGTTTAAAAAACTTACAAAAAAAATATAAAAACCAGCTTTTATTCTTCGTTGTCGTCTCCTCGATCGTTCTCTCTTTCGTTCGCAAGAGACCGTCGTCCCTTTTTTTCCAAACTTCGATTCTTGTTTTCAGCCCGCCTGCAACTTAAACTCGCCTCGCTGCACCGACTCGGCTGAGATATAAAAATATATCCGTCGCATCAGCAGCTATAAGCTTACGAGCAAAGTTCGTCTCAACATCGCATCTACCGCTATTTCAAGTTAAGACTCGGTAAGCAGGCATTTCAGCTCGACTTGACGTTCTCCTCCCCTGTTCGAACAAGCTTTCCCGCCGTCTTCCGTTTTTTCAAATCGTTCGTGCGCGTATACGAAGAGCTAGCTGCGGCCATCACGAGGGCTTGCATAGGCATTGCAGCTCGGCGTACCATGGTGTGCCGTTCGATTTCCATATCACGCCGGGGCTAGGCTGCTTTGGGGGGTGATTTGATGCTTCCTCGCAGGGCCTGCCTACCTGCCTGCAGGCGTGGGTGATGTGATCGATGATGCCCTTCCCTCTCGGTCAGCAATTGTCCCTGTCCACGCTGGAACGATATCACCAATAGGGGATGCGAGAGCACTTGCCTCTACATGTGCATTACATGTACGGTTTTCTTCGTGGCGTCGACTCGGATGCCCCACTCGTGCCCCGAAAGAGGTGCAGCGCCATTGCCCGTTCGGCAAGCTAGTTGCGAGCTGAATTGCCCGGCCTGGCAATTCCCAGCTGGGCCTAGGCAGGAACGGGGCAAGCGGAACCTCTCAACCTCGTCGACGACGCCGGGTTTCAAGCGAGCTGCTGTGAATGAAAATTAAGATTGCCCGTGGTGGTGGTCGTGGTGATTTGATTGCTGGCCTGCGTGGAGCGGGCTTAGCTGGCCTGGCTGGCTGGCTTTGGCCGGCCGGCTGTCTCCTCTTCCCCTCTCCCTTTTAACGAGCCTCCCACACAAAAGCCAAACCGTGTCTCTCTCCCCCATCTCTCCTCCCATCTGTCTACCATCTCCATCCACCGTCTACCGGCCCCATCACACCTCTTCCACCATCTCCATCTCCATCTCCCATCTCCGCATCGTCCCTTCGCATCGAACGAGCCCAGTTTTCATGTAACAATCCCCCTCCGCAATGCTTCTCAACCGCTTTTGGCTCCAGCTGCTGACGTCGTTTGCTCCTCCTCGCGCTCACCCGTCCAGATCACACAACCAGTCAACATGGAAGGTACGTCCCAAATCCGCCCCCTCTCCCACGAAACCCAGCTCCAGCTCCCACGACACCAGCTGCACCGGTGTCCGGCCGGCTTTTGGAGCTTCGGATAGCTACTCGGAGCAACCCAAGCTAACTCGATAAATTTTTTCTCGGCCTGCAGAGGAAGTCGCTGCTGTATGTCCATTCACCGGGTTACCTCCCTGAATCAGCCCCACATCTAGGAACAGCCTGCTCGATGAGGCTTATCGGAGAGCTTGACGGTGCTAACATGGTCTTTTCCCGCCTGCCAGCTCGTTATCGACAATGGTTCCGGTAAGTTTCGAGCTTCAGAACGAGCTGCTCTCGTCCGATCATATGTTTTTGGAATCTCGGCTTGCTGACATGCATTGCGTACTATAGGAATGTGCAAAGGTAACCCCTCTCGGCCCCTCCCTCGCCTATGCGGACATAGCTTGCTGCTTGTGACACAGACACTAATGCATCTATAAAATTGCAGCCGGGTAAGTTTTAGACCCATCCCAAGCTGGTTCCGTGGCTTGGACGTAATAATTTTCGAAAACATTTTTGCTGACATGCCTCATCTAGTTTCGCCGGTGATGACGCTCCACGAGCCGTCTTTCCCTCCATTGTCGGAAGACCTCGCCATCATGGGTACGATCCCCGGAGCTGCTAGCTTGACCTTATTCACTTGGACTTCCGATCGATCTAACGCTCTGCTTCCAGTATCATGATTGGTATGGGTCAGAAGGACTCCTATGTTGGTGACGAGGCCCAGTCAAAGCGTGGTATCCTCACCCTGAGATATCCCATCGAGCACGGTGTCGTCACAAACTGGGACGATATGGAGAAGATCTGGCATCACACCTTCTACAATGAACTGCGTGTTGCCCCAGAAGAGCACCCGGTTCTCTTGACCGAGGCTCCTATCAACCCCAAGTCCAACAGAGAGAAGATGACACAGATCGTCTTCGAGACATTCAACGCCCCGGCGTTCTACGTCTCCATCCAGGCCGTCTTGTCTCTCTATGCTTCCGGTCGCACCACTGGTATCGTGCTCGACTCTGGTGATGGTGTCACCCACGTTGTCCCCATCTACGAAGGTTTCGCCCTTCCCCACGCCATCTCCCGTGTCGACATGGCCGGTCGTGATCTTACCGACTACCTCATGAAGATCCTGGCCGAGCGTGGTTACACCTTCAGCACCACCGCTGAACGCGAAATCGTCCGTGACATCAAGGAGAAGCTCTGCTACGTCGCTCTCGACTTTGAGCAGGAAATCCAGACCGCCTCCCAGTCTTCCAGCTTGGAGAAGTCCTACGAGCTTCCCGACGGCCAGGTCATCACCATTGGCAACGAGCGCTTCCGTGCTCCTGAGGCCCTGTTCCAGCCATCCGTCCTCGGTCTCGAATCCGGCGGTATCCACGTGACCACCTTCAACTCCATCATGAAGTGCGACGTCGACGTCAGAAAAGACCTCTACGGCAACATTGTCATGTCGGGTGGTACTACCATGGTACGCTCAACTCTTGTCATTGCTTGTTTGGGAGCAACAGCTAACTGTTTTTTCTTCTCTAGTACCCTGGTATTGCTGATCGTATGCAGAAGGAAATTACCGCCCTTGCTCCTTCGTCGATGAAGGTCAAGATCATTGCCCCTCCAGAGCGTAAATACTCCGTCTGGATCGGTGGTTCCATTTTGGCGTCCCTGTCCACCTTCCAACAGATGTGGATCTCTAAACAAGAGTACGACGAGAGCGGTCCAAGCATCGTAAGTTTCCCATCGTATGTTCCATCGCATTCTAGAAGCGATCTCGCTAACGACCCCTTGTCTCGGCAGGTCCACCGCAAGTGCTTCTAAGCGTGCTCTTATTTTGGTACAACATATATTCCATCATCTCGAAGGAGAGAGAGAAAGGGTGCGGTGGGAGGAAGGATGGAGGCGCATTTGTGGACGACAAACGACCGCCGAATTTTACGAGTTAGAAATTCAACGTTTATGGAAAGTTTTTGCAACAAGTTTTCTGTCAAATGGCGGACTTCTAAATCTCGTGATAGAGACAGCGCAGACCACGTTTCTTCTTTTGTGTCTACCAAAGCTCCTGTCACTTTGTACCTTTTTTTGATTTCCTTTTTTTTCTCTTTCCGATTCCTGGACACACTACCAACCACCCGATCCCCTTTTTTGCGCCGGCCATCGACTCTGGAACTCTTTGATTCTCCCGGTTGTTTCCCCTACAGCTCTTCTCTTTGCTTCTCCTTTTAACTTAAAAATGCTTTGAACGTTTGTTGAGAAATGGGCAATTCAAAACCACCTTTTTAACCCTTTTCAATATTTGATGATCCGCATTGGATGAGACTGGGCCGTTTACATATATAGCTGAGGAAGGTTGACTGACGATCGCGTGGATTCTACGGTGTGTACTTGTCGTTCAAGCTCTTTGATGCTACTATCGAAGAGCCGTATAGAGAGGATGTACTTGGTACCCTTTACTCGCACATAGATTCCGATAGATAGAATGTTTAGAAACCCTCCAACTAGATCGATAGTTGAATGATATGTTGTATACACTATACTAGATCACACGGAACGCCGTCTAATGCGCACATGCTTGGCAATGGGTATCAGGTTCGACAAAATATATCTACAGGCCTGCGAAGAGGTCGTCTATGGCGGTTCGTTTCTTCGTCGTGTTGGTATCATCAACGGCTGTGGTGTCAATGTTGGTGTCGGGGCTGCGGCTGGCGGCCCGCGCGGTTCGTATCTCGACGGTTTGTCTCTTTGGTGGGTTGGTGTTTGGGATGTGAGGCTGGTAGAGGAGGGCGGCGGAGTCACGGCTGATTAACTCGCCGAGGTCTTCCTGTGCCTCTTCGTCGCCTTGACTTGTTGGCTTGTCGACGGGCTGTTGGAGTGAGACTTCTTCCGTCCGGTGGGCGGCTACGACGTGGCGGTCGTCCGTGCGGGTGAATGGTTCGAGGACGCTATGGATTCGCGCGAGACTGCCGAGGAGGACCATGCCGAGGCCGGCGTACTGCGTCGAAGTTGTGAGATGTGTGAATGCTGCGTAGGAAGCTGGTATCACGGTATCCTGGAGGCGAGAGAGCAGTGCGGCGAACGTTGCGTCCGCGGCGAGCTGATCTCGCAGGTGTTCGTCCCCATCGTCATCGTCAGAGTCGTCGGTGGACTCGTCGGTGGGGTCATCTGGGAAGGCAGTCTGTAGATGCAGCAGGAGGCGCTCGACGGCGCGTTTGAGAATGCGGAGATGTTTGAACCAGAGGGAGGTGCGGTGCTGGTTTCTGGCCTTGTAAAGGTGGAGGTGCAGGAGGTTGCGCTCGTGTTCGAGGATGGCAGCGAGGGATGCGGGGGAGCTGGCACGCGGAGGACTCTGAGCTGCGGCAGCGGGGGGCATGCCGCTTGCTGGAGACCAATGTAGCTGGCGAGTCGCGATGGTGGTGTCACCGTGATGCGATTCGATATCGATGTCTGTAGAGAGGTTTAATGAAATCAAAGCTAGTGGACTAAAGCAGTTGTACGACCAACTGCCCGATGCATCTCGCTTGCTGAACGACGACCGTCCAACCCGCATCTCCACAATCCATCCCTCCCTCCATCCTTCGACTACTCATCTCATCTCATTGAGTACACACACGCATACAGTACCACCCGAGGCATCGAAATTTACAAATATCAGATCCTACAGTGACGGCGAGAATGTCCTCAAACGTCGGCCTCTCCACGCCCCGCGGCAGCGGCACCTCCGGCTACGTCCAGCGCAACCTGTCGCACATCCGCCCGCGCGACCCGAACAACTCGTACAATCCCAAGGACCACGACAAATTCCAGCGGCACCAGCAACGGCAGCCGGATAAAGGCATCCTGGAGCATGACCGCAAGCGCAACGTGGAGGTCAAGTGTCTCGAGCTGCAGGATAAGCTTGAAGATGAAGGGTGAGTACCTCCCATACCTACCCAACATCAAGATGCCCATCTACTGCCCCTGCGGATTGTGCATACGCTCGCCTGTACTGTTATACGGACGGCGGTGGATTGGGTTGGAATACCTAGCTGACATGCGATGGCAATGCAGGATGGCGGAAGACGAGATCGAAGAGCGGGTGGCCGCGCTGCGTAAGACGCTGATGGGACAGCTGGACGCGCAGGGCGTCGACGCGAAGGGACTCAAGGCGCACCAGGTCCACGAGCTCGCACAGGCAAAGATGGGTACGTACCCTTCGACTCTCCCCCATATGCATATACAATTTTATATACATGACGAACACGCGCTAATATGATATCTACAGCTGAAAACGCCCGCCTTCAACGCGCCCTGCAAATCTCCGCCGACTACGAGGAAGGCAGCCACTGGAAACGCCAGGCCGAGGAAAAAGCCCGCCGCGCGGAAGAAAATACCGCGAAGGAAGTACTCGCCCAGCAAGAACGCGAGCGCCAAAAGCTACGACAAATCGAAGAGGAGCTGCGCCGTGAGAAGGAACGTGACGCCGCCCTCCGACGCCGCAACAGACGGGACCGCAGTGACAGCCGCAGCCGCAGCCGGAGCCCCAGTCGGAGTCGGAGTAGGAGTCGAGGAGGAGCAGCTGGTGGGCGGCGGGTGGAGAGGGATAGCAGGTCGAGGTCGAGGTCGCGGGGCAGCAGTTACGATAGTCGGAGCAGAAGCCGGAGCAGGAGCAGGAGTGGAAGTGTGGACAGGCGGCGGCGAAGCGTCAGCGACAGCCGCAGCAGGAGCAGAAGTCGCAGCTACAGCGCCGATAGGGAACGGAGGCGATACAGCGATCGCGAGTGATCGATCTACCTGCCGTCTCTTATTCCTCGTACATGATTTGGCCAAGCGTTAATGTTGACGCTGGTCAAGTCCGCAGAATGAAATTGATGGGATACGTCCATGCATCCATCGCACGTATCATTACCCCGTCTACGCTTGTACAATAGCATCTGTCACGACCGTTACGAGTATATATGCATATACCCGCAATTTTCATACCTTCATCGTTTCGACGCGTGCTGATGCGCATCTGCAAAACGGCATTCAAAAATCTGGTCTCTCGTGACAATGCATCTGGTAAACGCCGTCTATCATGCCAATCGTATAATACAAGCGAGTGTCTAGAATAATAGAACGAAGAACTGCTGCAGGTGTCCAAAATGGATCGAAAGCGAGCATGCATAGCAAAACTTCGTAGAACCAAACCGAACCGAATCTTCCAGTCTCATCCACTGCATTAGGCATTACAACTGTATAGTACCGGTATCGTATACCGGGTATACTCCACATATACAACCAAAGACAAGCACACCTTCCGCAGAAGCATATGCACGGGTGCCAACCGCTCGCGAAACAGGAAACGAGAAACTCCATACATGATGCAACCCATCAACGACGACAACGACAACGCTGTAGTTATGCGCTAGATGCAAAACTCGGACCCCGCATTTATTGTCAAAGAATGAAGAAATTGTATTCGATGACCAACCGATCAATCATTACAGCCATGAGGTGGAACACCAATGAAATGCACCCCTAAGCATCGTAGGTCCCCTTGTCGACCTTGGAGTACCCGCGAGGGCGATGCATGGCCCAGTAAACGGTGTATCCGACCAGTCCGGCGAGCAGGCACCCGCCGAGGACAAGATGTGGCACATGGTGTTGCATCTATGAACGACGTTAGCAGGTCTTCAACACTTGCTAGAAAGATAAAGTGGAGTGAAATATCCTTACCCAGAAGATGGTCTGCGCATCCTTGGTGTGCCACGAGCTGCCCTTGTACACCTTGAAGAAGCTCCAAGGCTTATGCTGCTGCTCGTCGCCCATCAAGATGCGCACTCGCGCCGACTCCTCCAACGATAGCCCCGTCCACTTTTTCCAGATGATGCTGAGGAATAGCGGGCCTGTGGACGCCATGATGGTGATGTATGGCATGACCCAGTGTCTGTCATAGCTCTGCAGCACGTCCGTGACCCGGACGAAGAAAGGGTGCTCGGGTGTGCTGCCCATGACGTCGTTGGAGATGCCCGTGGGATCGGTCTTGCGCGCCCACGACGGGTACGCGAGGAGGGGGTCAAGTTTCCGCTGGCAGCCCTGCAGTTGCATTCCGGAGACAGGTTAGAAACTCGTGTTTCGTTTCAAGAGTTCAAACAACGTGCGTGTATGGGAGAATGGCGGCAGCATACCACGTCCATGTCGATATATATGCCGCCGAACTTGCGCAGGGCAAAGTAGCGAATGACGTCCGCGCGCATGATGGGGTGGTCGTAGCCGTCATACGTCTCCAGGAACCAGGGGTATTCCTTCTCGATAAAGTCGCGCGCGACATCGTCGGTCCATAGCTAAGATTCACGACACAGCGTCAGCCTGTAGCTTGTGAAATCATTCCTCCCCAGCATCCTGGTATGCTGATGCTCTCGCTAACCTTGTACTCGTATTCCGGGTGCAGGTCCCGGCACTCCTTCTGTGGCGTCTTCCACTTCTCCGGGATGTCCGCGGTTTTGTATGTCTGGTGGATGATCTTGGGTATCAGCGCCGGCCGGCGAGCGAACTCTTCCGCCGCGTCGACGTCCACCTCGGCCTTGGGGATCAGGTCCTGCGAGACATCTTCGAAGAGCAGGGAGATGAGCGTGGAGACGCTGTAGGTGGCGTAGGCGATGCCGAGAGCGACGGCTATAAGAAAGTAGACGAAGCCGCGACGCATCTTTCTGGGGCCCGGGATCGCGCACCGGGTGTAGCGGGAGATGAAGGAAGCCGTCGTGTCGTTTCCTCCCTTCGTGCTGTTCTGGGTCGTCGGTTGTCCTTTCCGGGGCAGAGCGGATGGATCCGAGGAGGTTGAGGCCGGGAAGCAAAGGCGGCGCTGACCGTCACGTGTTTAGGGGCGCGGGCGGCGTCTTTGTCCCGATCCAGCGTAGACGGTCTTGGCGCCGAATTTTATACGCCCTTCGACAGTATCCATATATTCTCGACGTAGACGACGCTGTTGAAAACATACCCGGTCACCGCCACCATCTCATCTCAAGGCTGCCGTCCAGAAGACGCATCGAGCGCCCTGCAGCAGCTAACTAGCCAATACAAGTCCGTCTCCGAATCGGGCGACCGCCAGTCGAGACACCTCCAACATACTCGGTCTTCAACGTCAAATTCGAATTCCGCCTCCTGCATACTGCATATCGTGCCTCCCCCCACGGCAAGACAAAGCAAACCACCCCTTCCCGCCTGACAGGCCGCCTCTCATCCCACCTGGCAAAAATGGACGGCTCCAGCAGCACGCCAGACATCAATCTGAACGATCTCTCGCCGAATGACAAGAAGGAACTGCAGCAGTTCGTCACAAACGAAGCGCAGAAGGCCAAAATCCAGAGCAGTACGCCGACCTCCTTTCCTCCTGTCTACCCTGATCGCTGCCTTGCAATATAATCTGCATGCTTCGGCCGCCCCATACCAGACAAACACAATACGATACCGCGTGACGCGCCGTGCTAACGGGTTGTTCTTCCATGGTTTAGCCGTCCACTATCTGACCGACATGTGCTGGAAGCGGTGCATCACGTCCAGGATCTCCTCGGGCTCAATGGACTCCTACGAGAGGCCGTGCATGGAGAACTGCGTGGACCGGTACATCGACTCGCAGGTCGCTGTGCTCAAGCACCTTGACAAGCTGCGCAATTCATCGTAGTTGGCCAGGCCTGCCTGCTTGTCACCCCGGCCGAATATCCCTCGGAACGCCTGTACTCTGCATACACATACTTATACATTACATATGTGTATGTATGTACATGCGCATTGAGCATACTATCGGACCGCGTGCTTCGCCACAGTGCTCCGCCTTGCTGCTTGGATATAATACCCACTTTACACCGATCTTTATTCGACGCTATAGACACGCGTTTGATATACCGTCTACGATACGCCATTATATAATTCATTGCTCAGACTCCCGCTCGACGTGTTCGGCTGAGCTGGAACCTTAGGCCACCTCACTCCTCTTTTCTTCTCCTGCTTCTTCTTCTGCTTCTTACACTCTTTCCGACGCACGCGCACGAAAACGTTTATAATTCCCCGGACGACTGCCTGACAGAATTCTAAATAAAGATACCGCACATGTCAAGCCACAAGGCAGGGACGTCCACCTGAGCAGAAACGTCAAAAAACGGAGGGGGAACAGCATTCCGAGAAAGGGGCTGCCCCACTTCCATATCTTTGTTTCAGGTTTTGTTGTGCGGTTGGATCCACTGTTGGATTCGACAGGGCCCCACAAGCAGCTAAGGGGTAGCTATCCACCAATTTCCACACTGGCTTTACCTCGTGCTTCGTCCCAGGAAGAATGTTTATTCCGACAGGATGCCGTGCATGGCGGAGGGGTGGCTGCTGAGCTGTCACGACACCGGAACTTTCCAGGCTGCTACTATAGCACCACAACCTCAACTATACTCACCTCTTTGGGCAAACCGATATGTGATCAATGCGTACCGACCATTCCTAGGATCCTGAACAGCAGATGGCGACCTTATAGCCTTGTCCCTGTAAATACATAACGTTGATAGATTTGAATTTTTGTGTACATATATAGCTCTAAGCAATGCACTCGCAAATGTTAGATTAACGTAATACCTGTAGAATATTTACGCAGTATACAACGACATAGTCAAGGATATATACCGACAAAACCTTCATTACGAGTGCCACAAGTACTAAGCCAAGTCATCGGTGATTAAGTTGGTATCTCGGAGCCTTGCTGCATCTGCATACGGTGCACGTGCACATCTGCGTGAAGCTCGATGACTGCCTATATAGACCGACTATACATAAACTTACTTCGAGACGGCTGTAAAACCGCCAACTGATATCAGCGTAACACACGAGCCGCATTGCAAAAATATTGGTAATCATTCCGAGCTTGAGCTCGAGCTACGTAAGCTTAGAATAGAGCAGCCAGAAATACATCTGAGGCTGAAATGAAGTCAACATGCGACGACCAAGTAGTAATCATCATTTCCTCTATCTCTACCCGGATGTCTGTCTAGAGACCAGAACAAAAGATTTATGTTCTCCTTCTCATCCCTCGCTATCGTACACGTGCACATCCACACTCGCATAGATTAAAGTATCCAGCGCTGGAAAAAGTACCCGGATAAACCCTGCAGTGTGCAAACAGCATATGAAAACCCCCATCCCGTCCATCCACCGGTGGGGGCCTCAAAAAGTCGACTGATCGACCGACCAACCAGCCGACCAACTTTCCCACCCATCCATCATTCATCCGCCCATCCACCAACCCGTGTGTCGTCGTATCGTGTATGTTTGCGTGCGCTAAAATGTCGTAACGTAACCGAGAGCCGTAGGTACATTTTATCCTCGCTCTCACGCAAGCTGGTAAAAAAACTCGAATCCAAAAAAGAAAAAAAAAGAAGTGAAGTTGAGAAAGCAAAACAGGTATGAAAACAAATGTGGAATTTGAAGGAGAGGAGGGTAGAAAAGAGTGTGTAAGAAGCTCAGAGCTAGGACAGCGAGCTAGACAAAGGTGAAGGACGCCGCCAGAGAGGGGGTTTGATTAGCATTAGCAAATAACTCCTCCAGCTGGGGCCACAAGGAAATTGTGTACAGCGAAGCAGATCTGTGAATGAGGAGGAAAAGAAAGGAAAAGTCGATTGCAAAGATGCTAGCTTGCAAAGGGAAGAGGTGGTATAAGCCGTTAGATCGAACAAAGCAAAAAGGGTAGTGAAAATAACCAGTGCAAGGACCGAAAAAAAGAACATGAGGGTATGCCGCCGTAAACTTTGGTAACTCATACAAAAGAAAAATGTGAAAGAAAATGAATCCCAAACGATAATTTTTTTCCCCAAGAACATGAACACAAAAATGATCCAAATATCGCTCAAAATGCTAGACGTAAGGGGTTTTCCACGCAGTGCGGGGGTGAAAGGTATATGCAGTAATATTTACAGAAGAATCGAAGCGTTCCCGTTTGAAAGGAGTCGAAAGCCTGAGTTTCGCTGCTGTCGTCAACGCGGTTTGTGGTGTTGGTGGCCGAGTGGCACAGCTAATTCGTGTTTGTGTAACGCTGGGCAATCGCCGGCAGGCGCTGTCGTGCCACATCCTGTCATTTGGTCGGATGAACGCAGCAAGATTGCATGGACGGACACGGGACCTGGCATGCGATCGGTCATTGTAACGGTGCGTGTGCTCGTCCGTGAAATTTACTGAGTCCGGCGGTGTTTGAGGCCGACGACGAGAAGGGCAATGATCGCGCCGATGACGAATAGGCCGACTACGCTCAGGATTCTGTTGAGGTTTCTCCACCACCGGGCGTTATCCCACCGGCGGCCTTCCTCGAAAGTCGTGACGCTGGGCAGGGACTCGGTGTCGAAGCTGTCGGAGTAGTGCGTGATGCTGGGGCCGCGGACGTGCGATGACTGGCTGCGCGGCATAGAGTTTCCGGAGACTGCGCGTCGGATTTCTTGTCGCTCTCGTCGTTCTCGTCGCTTCTGCGGAGGTAGGCTGTAGAAGGCGCCGATGAACCAAGCTGTGATATGATCGATGACCGTTAGCGATGAGACGCACTAGCTGCCGATGGGTGGATGCATACGCGTGTGCGCATTCGTGCAGATGTAACTTACCTATCGGACAGACAAATCCGATACAGGCCAGGATGAGGTGGACGTTAATCCGCTCCGACCTGTCAATGGGATAGTTGTCGAGACGCGGCTGGTTGAATTGATCGCGAAGATCCTGTCCTTCAGGGTTGAGAGTCCCCATCCATGCGATGGGCGTGTTTGCGGCGTGATTGTTGATGCGTTGCAGGTGGGCAGCTTGTGGTCGTCGAACGGCGGTGATGGCAAGATCGTCTTCATCGTCCTCCTGATGGTTTGGCAGTGGTGCCCCGCGGCCATAATATACTCTGCCAGATGTTTCACGTTAGCATACATGCCCCTCCGTGCCCTATTACGCCTATTACGCCCATTATCAAGCAGTGGAGCTGTCGCTGCACCACCCCGGCAACTTCCTTTCCTTAGTGGTTTGAGGGGTCTGTCTCACCTTGCCCATTCGGGAACCGACCGTTTGTCCAAATTACTGTATTGACGGCTTAGGCCTTCGCTCGAGTCGCTGGGCGAGAGGACGGTTCCTCGCTGGCTGCGCGGGCCTTCGATCTGTTGCAGAAATTGCGGGCTGTAGCCTTTGACGTTTTGCACGTTTAGGGCAGGTGCCGAAGACGTCGTACCGAAACTAGTCGCCGCCTCTGAGAAGGTCGTGGAGTTCGTGCCAACCCGTCCAAACAGGCTATGAGAATGTGGCCGGTCGCCGCCGCTGCTCGAGGGGATAGCATGTGAGCCTTCATCTTGTGCGACCTGCATCCGCGCTCGTTTGGGCTTGCTGATCTTGAGGGGAGCAGGTGTCTCGAGGATCCAAGAGAGCGCAGGTTGGATTTCGGGGTACTGGACTGCATCTATAGACGGAGTGCCATCAGGGGTCACAGCTTCAGTTTCCTGCTGCGTCCGCCCCTTCTTGAGGATTGACTTTGGGAGCTTCGGTAGGGCGGGTATGAGAGAGGCGACACCGCTTTTTCCCTGAAATGTCGAGCCGGGCGACCGTTCTGGTGGGGTGGGCAGCGGTCGGGAAGGCGGTAGGCCGATAGCGCTGATGCTAGAGATGTACGAGCTGCTCGAATTTTTGCTCGATCCTCTGGAAACTTGCGGTGGAGAATTACGGCGCCGATGATTGATATCACCAGGACGTGAGCGCGGTCGCGAGCCTCCCGAGCTTGAAGTGGACGATCTGCTACGAGTGCCTGTGCTTCCGGATCGCGACGAATGCGACCCAGATCTCGATCGGTGTGACGACACAGGCGTTGCGTTTAGCGGACTGTGCGGGACCAAGCGAATTGTCGACTTGTACGCAGCGGCGCGGAGCAGTGGGGTTTCCGGGATTGGCGGTGGCGGCGGGAAATTTTGAACGATGTTAAAGATATTTACTTCTGTTGAAGTCTTCGGTTCGCTCGATGAGGTCGATTGGGATTGCTTTCTTTCTAATTCTTTTTCGTCGAAATTCAAATCAAAGTCGTTGACGGTGGGGACAGTGGCGGCTTGCGCAACAATGTAGTCGGTCGAAGGTAGGTGCGCTGCACTGGTTAGTTTGGAGAAAAATGAACGAGTGTGGTCAGCTTTTTCGCTGGGGGTGCTTTTGGACGTGGAAAGAGCGGATGCAGATGGCTTGGAGGAGATGATTTTCAGCGCATTGCTCGTCGAAGGACTCCTTCGGACGAATCTGATGGTGGAGGTGTCCTGCGGGGGACCACTATTTGAATATCAATTGTCAGTCGAGACCCAGTATTTCCCATACTCCTATTTTAAGAAGTAGAAAAGACTCGCGGGCAGCTGTCAAAGGAAAAAAGACCGCTGCTGGAACAAAGGAAGGCTTGGAAATTAACCAAATCGACGGTGTGCCCGTCGGCGGCTGTCAGAGAGTAAGACTGTATTGCACTTACGTGTAAGGCGGAAGACCTGACGGCACTCTAGCAGCATCCGAGCTTTTCACCGAACTGCTGCGGCTCGAGCCCCTCACGACCTGCAAGGTCAGGGTCGAGCCTTTCTTCTCGCGCGACGAGCTGCGGCTCGTTTTCGCCGTTCGTCTACTTGTGACACTGGTCCCTCGCGATGGCACGCTGTCGTTCTCATCATTGTACTTGGATGCTTGCTGAAGACCCGCCTCGAAGGATTCTGTGCGCTGGTGTTGCGACTTTTTGCTGGACAAATTGTGGAACAGGACCTGTGTTGACGCTAGCGAACTTGAAACGTCTTCTGCCTGCTTGATCCCGGCTGCATTTATCTGGGAGTTGGACCGCTGGTGAAGTGGCCGCCGTCGGCTGTCCATTATTTGCCTCGGCCGCTGTCGTCGCAGAGGGTGGGACCGATCCAATCAAATCTGCCTGGTGTAGATTGGATGTAGATTGGCCCGAAAAATAGATGCGATATAAAACTGCACGATAACGCAAGAGATATGAAAAAAGGGCAACGGAATATATAAAGATCGTTAGAAGCTCCAAGGACGAAAGCCACAAAAGAGAGAGGCGAAGTGTGCAAGCCGATATCCAAAGTTTTATTCGAATCCGTCATCCAGCAACAAGGGTCGTCGTCCGCATAGAATTCGTGTTTTATCAGAATAAAATATCGTCGTCATAGAATCAGGGCATCAGAATTGCGTTAGGTTTGCTGGAATGAATGGACGGAGAATGTTGCGAACAAGACCTCCAAATACTGAGAACGATTGCCGGATCGATAAAAAGTCATAGGTCCGAGTAAAGAATGCGTTGCAAAGAACAATAATATAAAATCACTGGCTGTCGTAAGAACTAAAAAAAAAAAGAAGGAGCGTCGACTATAAGGAAAGAATTAAGAGTGACGGCGTGTCAAGGTAACGAGCGAAAGACTTTTAGTTAGGTGCAAGGTTGTGCGTGTGCGGGCGTGTGATGTGTGTGTGCGCTTGATTTTTTTTTCTTCCCCTTCGTCGGACTATACTAAAAATTCATCGTGATGGCGGCTGTTGAGGTGCTTCGGTGAGCTGATTCGTGGCCCCTAGTTCCTGGCAAGCTTTTGGACTGCTGCACCTTCCACCTAATGCTGGGGTTTTCCAAAGACAGCAAGTTAGAACCCTCCGAAACAATGTACCAAAAGAATGCGATGTCTCCAGCGATAGTCGATGACGGACAGAACGGCCGGGGCAAGGAACACGACGTTAAGGAAAACGTAAAAGAGCGACAATTGACAGACCGGAAAAAGCGTGAGATGGAAGGGAAAGAGGGAAGACGTTACCAAGGAAATGCAGAGGCCGTTGGGAAGGTTATGAGGGATTCCCTTATGCTATGCCCGTAATGCTACTATCTTCAGCCCACTTCTCAGGGCTAGCAGGCGTACCTTTTTTTTGCCTTTTTCCGGGTCCCCTTCGATGCTTGCATATGCCCTGCAATATGGGAGCGTAGGGAGCACCGGCCGGGTCACGTTTTTTGCCCTTCTCGGCGCCCTCAGACACCGATCACGATAGCGATGTCTTTGTTCGGACACAGCCCCAGGGATCTGGGAATCGCATCCGGGCATCTGATTGGACGGTTGCGCCGCTGGCTTGCATTTTATTGGATCGCTAGGCTATTTCGTGTGCTTGACGTACTGTCGTCCGAGGTAAGGTCGCGTCCTATTCGTTCAATCCGTTTGAATCACCTTTCCCTAAGCAGCACCTCGTTGGAAATAGGCCTCAGGAGTGTGAAAGGTATAGTTGTCACCTGCAGGAGCCGGAGCAGGAAAGCAGGAGCAGAATGCCCGCAAGCTCCTCTCTACCGGGGCCGGTTCATGCAGGTACCATCACACCTGCTGCCGGATGATATGAATGGGGGGAGGAAAAGGCAAAACAGGATGGACACGCAGGCTCGTGAAGGGGCACGAGGGATCCGAATCGGTCGGAACGCGGCGTAACGTTAACAACATGGCCCCATCGATTCGTCGACTCCTGTCTGGTCTGTCATGCTGACCGCGAACCCCTTGCCTCGACCACGCCGATTGTGAGCAAAAAAGAATGTTGTTTGCGCGCGGGCAAGAAAGTCCCGTCCGCCGGCTGGATCGGTCGGTCGGGAGCCAGGCAGGCAACAGGCTTGTAGGAAGGCGGGCACGAGCGACGTGGTCAACTTTGCTGACCCTTACCGGGAGGCCGGACCTTTCCATCCAATCAGCCTGAGAATCCGGCTATGCGGTGAATAGGAGCACCACACAGTACGTAGCGTCCGTCGAGTGCGAAGAGCGAGGGGCGGGCGACTGGGCCAGCTTTGCGAGCTGCAGCGCTCGTGTTTGAGGAGATGCAGCTGCAGCTGCAGCTGGCGCATGGAGCCAATCAGGATGCGGCGGCATGGTGGGCACTATCGGACAGCCTCTCCCCCACTGTTTCTCCTAATAGCGACCTCCGGACGCCTGCGAAGACTTATATCAAAGCGACAGGGCCGTGCCAAGGCATCGCGTTCGGACAGGCAAACATGCTGTCGTGGCCGCTCGTTGTTCGTAGGATCCGGCGGGTGTCTTGCTGGAGCTGAAGCTAGGCTTCATCGATGGTCAGGTGGTGATGTTGTAGCCGCTGAGGTTGGGCAGCGGCGTTACACAATTCTCTACAGCAAGCACCAGCGCGCTCGATCGAGCAGTCGGCAGTCTCACGCCGCTGCACAACGCACGTCGTGCTAATAATATCACCGCATCATGACAGCTTGCCCGTAGACACCACATGATGTACCTCATACTACAGGACAGGCCGCTTTAGTACCATCATCGACACGGCTAGCTTCCAGGCTTCACTCGGCACAGACGCTCCGACGATCGATAGGCCTGCAATCGAGCGGCTCCGTCGAGGCCGGATGCCTCGCATTAGCGTCGCGGTGGCTGCAACGAGTTAGCTGGTATGATGAGTTCACGAACCGGTCTATACCGCCGCATCTGAGCTCCACCATGGTAGCCAATGCTGCATACGCCTTATGCACAATCCTGTCCTGGAGATTTGATAATTGCTGCAACGATTGCAATCACCTCGCCTTTCATTTCCCAGCCGTCGGCCTACATGTGCATATCGACCTATGTACAGTGCATACATACACGTACTCCGTACCTTGGTAGGCTCTCCTGGTTTGCACGCGCGTATGTACACGATTCCATTCATCCACTGATTCATATGGACATTCCTAGTATCCTCCTGCGCATGCTGCTTCATCCGCGTGAATGCAATGTCACGTTGCCCCTCACATGATGGACGGAGCCCCTCGCGTTGCAACCTATGTAGGTACGCGTTCTAGCCAGCCAGTCCTATATATAATGTTGCCACATGTGAACAGCTCAGCGTACAACTTAGTTTCGAACCCCTCTGCCCAACGGAGCGAGATGCATGACAGGAGATACCGTGAATTATACGGATGCTATAGAGCTACAGTTATAGCAATTTACCACCATGCAGCACCCGTCTGATCGTCCGTATCGACAGACGGACGGACAGACAGGAGGCCATGTACATGTGAAATGAAGAACACGTTGCGTACGAGTGAAAGAAACGTGGGAAGGCTTGCAAGACCACTACTAGGAAGGCTTGAAGAATATCACATCATGTCAACCCGTTCACGGGTCAGGATAGCCTGCTGGCATGTATGTATGTATGCGGCACGACGGACAAATGAAATAAAGAGTTCTAGTAAGAAAAAGGCACACGACCACCAGCCCGCTATCTAGCTAGCATACCAACCCCCCTCCCCTGTATCTACATTCACAGATCGGCGGCAGCGGCGGCGGCAGCGTTCTTCTTCGCCTTAGCACCCCGAGGCTGGGCCTCCGGGGTGGGCTTAACGGGCTTCCGGTACGATTTCACGAGCGCCGATGCACGTGCGATAGCGTCTCCGCGCAAATCGGGACGGTAATTCTTCTTGGTGGTCGAGTTGGTAATGTGGAGGTAGGACCTACGGATAAGGCACATCCCACAGTCAGTAAATTTCGCCTTTCCGAGTAAATCATCAACCACCCTGAGCTCCACTGACTCATGCATCGAATTCAAAGCTCGATTAATATAATCGTGCTTGTAATTGAATTGGATCATGCAGGCAGGTAGTCAGGCAGGCAGGCAGGTAGGGAAATTCGATTTTAACGAAAGGCCAATATAACATCTGGCGTGCGCGGGCGTTGTACGTACTTTCTCGAAGTCTTGGACGGCTTGTAAGAGGTTGTGATCGTCGTGCCGTTCTTCCTCTTCGTCAACAGCGAGATGCCTCCCTTCTCAGACGGAACGACACCGATGGCCTGCCAATTCGATCACGATAGCGTTAGCCAACGCCAATCAACCACCACCACCACCACCAAAAAGCCATTCTCAAGCCATCCGGCAACCCGTCTCTTTCCTCCAGCCGAATGTGACAGACACCCGGACAATTGCAAATCCCACGTTCCGCCGGCTGGATCTGTCATATATTGCCCTGGAGGCCGTCCACCGCTACCGTCGGGATATAACCGCTTTGGTGACGAATGAAAATCTACGAATAACTGACCTGCTCGTTGACAGTGCCGGAATGCTAGAGACCGTGAAAAAAAACCAAAACATCAGCGTTCCGTTCCTGAGATAAAACAGCCTATGGTAACTCCATTCTCTCGCCCGAAACCCACGATTCCACGCGGAGCTACGGTAACGTAACGAGTTTCATTCGTCCGTCCGTCCGTTTCGTTCGTTCGTAGAGTAGTACCATCGCCATTCATTCAATCCACGACAGTTGCCAACGAACGTACCTTCCGCGAGTGAACATTGCGCAAGTTCAACGGGTCTCGGCTCAGCCTGACTCCACCGCCCGTCTTCCTCTTGACCAGGAAGCTGGAATTTTGGCGGGTGAGTTCCCACAGAAGGTCACTATTGCGGTAACCCGTACAATTAGCCATTCGTCCATCTTTTCATCATTCACGGCCGGTAACCCCGACCACGGGCTCTCGATCGTTCGTTCTCGGCTCGAGTTCCCGTCTTCTGGGATTGTGACGAGCGGACGGGCCGGGAAATTGTAACGGATCGGGGTGATTCAACGTACGATGAAGCGGACATGGCGGCGATGATGCGATTGGTGCTTCCGGTCGTAACGTTAGTGCTTGCTTGCGGTATCGAGAGGCTTTGTTCGTGCAGTGCTGGTCGTGAATATTGAATTTTCGGTGGGAGCAGGTTGCGTTTGTGGGCGGGCAGGGCAAGAGCCTTTTGGCCGGAAAAGGAAAGTTGGCTCGGCAAACGGCGCGAATGCAACGACATTCAACACATCCGGCTGCTCGATCGAGAATGCGTCGCTGGACCGCAATCTCGCTTCGATTCGGGTGGACGAGGGTGTCGTCGGCGGGCCTGCTGGTTGCTAAAATTATGCGCTTAGTCATGGAACATGCGCTTCCCTTTGCTTTTGAATTGAAGTCTCAATGGATAATTTGTTCAGAGGGTGGATTGTCCATGGGTTCATCATAGTATTCTGTCGTAATGGGTAAAGAAAGTGCATGCATTTGCTCCGTCTATCAGAGCCGGAGTATTGCATCATGACGCGACGATATACCGTATAAACCCGGATGACGACATGAACTCGACGATGAAATTTTCACCACGCGGATACGTACATGCAATATACTGTGAAACAAAGAGGATTTCTGTCTCCGACCGAGTCCAAGGACCTGCGTCCCCGGTTCAGCCGGCCCCACCGAAACGTGGTATTCACAATCGGCTCGATCCCGCAGCCCCACCGCAGCCCGCACCCCATGTAAACCGGGTGACCTATGCAACTGGTCGAGACCTGCCTGCACATTTTGGCGATCGATCAAGGAATGCTTACGAGCCCGAGGCTAGCTTACGAGTGCAACTGGGCTTGTTGCAATTGTACTAGTTCTGGAACCGAATCCATGTTGGATGTCTAATTAATATATCGGGTTTTCTCTCGATTAATTGCAATTAGTTGCCATACCTCAAGCTTCCTTCCTTGTCGGCTGTGGACTAGTAAACAACTTGTAAATTATGCGACGCCCCCACTAACCGCTACTCACATAGTATACCATCCATCTAGCACAGCGCATTTATAATTTATTTCTCTGAGACCGATATTTTATTTCTTTTAATTTCCAGACATAAAGCCGCAATGCGCTTAGTCTACTTCGACCAAACCCACAAAGCGTAACTGCAAACATGCCCGGACACAATCGACGTCACATCGACGGAGAACAGTAGCTGCACTTCCTCCGCCGGCGACTTGCAACTACTATATATAAGACATCCCAATATAATATAGAAAATCCATGTAGAAAAAAAAACCCACGCGCGCGTCCCGATTCCATGGTACATTGCCTACCGTATATATCCGTAGGTTATACCTATCCAATTGACCCAACCGATAGCCAAAGCAAGACAAAATAAACAACCGAATAAACCAACCATCCCAGACCCGAAAAATATAAATAGTAAATAAAAGGATAAATAAACACCCGGTAAAAGCAGTAGCAAAAGACATACGAGAGGGTGTAGAAATTTTTGCAGGCTCGCTTTATACGTATAAAGGAAAGGGTGTCCACGGTTGGAACTTTTAGATGTCAAGGAGAGTAAGAGAAATGAGGAGGATGCGGCATGGTAGGAGTATATACGACACAAAAGGAACGGTAACGTATATGTATAAAAGAAGACGTGGGAAGTACTGCTGGAAAGAGGAGATGAGAGCGGGTAATGACAGATAGGAAAGTTGTCGGCGGAGTGGATTAGTGAGTGAGTGAGTGAGTATATATTAGGACTAAAGGGAAAGGAAATGTTTAGTGAAAAGCCGACGAGTTTGCTCCGGAGGAAATATCGCCCAAGGAAAATCTGGAGAAAGGGAAATAAGAGAGTAAAGAGAGTGATCCGCGGATGTTGCGATATGTGAAAAAAGAGTGAAAGATGACGAGATCGAGCGAAGTTCGTCGAGCGTACGGAAAAGACGGTATTTATATCAACGCTGTGAATGTCGACTGCTTTTGTGGGAATAAAAGTCAAGAAAGACAGAGAAAATGAAGAAACGAGTGAGTGACCGATGTCGTACGAAATGAATGCAATGTAATGCCAAATCCAAAATATTGCTCACAAACGCCTTGATGCCTAAACGAACACCGTTAACGAAATAAAGAAAACACTAAACATCGCCAGCAAACAAGCTGAAAGATGCGCGCGGAGATGGATCGCAGCAGAGGAAGAAGAAACGTCCTTCCCGGCACCGCTGGTGGAGGTGGCGCTCGCGTCGAACGAAACTCCGTTAGGGATCGTCCCCGTCGCCAAAACTGTGATGACGCGAGTGGGGCGGGTCACGCTTGGAACCGCGTTAGGGCCGCTGCCGATCTCCATGATGTTTGTCGACGTGCTATTGAATATCGTCTGACCAATGGAGATCTCCTGGTTGTCCAAGTCGTAGACCACATACGCCGATCTCAGGAACGTGTCGCCGAGCGTGAGAACGCTGTCGTCGCCCACACCGATGATGCCAAAGTAGCAAAGGACGTCTCCGTTCTCGTTCGGCTCGTCGGTGGCGTTAATGATAAAGTCGCGGACGTCAACGCGGATCGTCGTGCCCATGAAGTCAAAGTTTACGGTTCCTTGCAGACTCCGCTTATTGCAGTTGACAGCGGGGCCTTTATATTCCGGCCGCATCTCGGCGCCGACCAGTGTATTCAACTGGTTAGCGATCTCCCTGGGGAGGTATGTGAAGCTAGCACCACTTCATATACAAGCAATGTTAGCATCGTCACATATCATTCTCTGAAGTGAATAGGATGAAAACTTACGTATCCAGAAGAGCGGGAAGGGTCCGCGAGTCGTTCATAAGAACTTGCGTGTCGCCGTTGGCGTTGGAGACGGATATGCCCCGTAATGATATTATAAAATCGGTAGCGCGATCCATCCCCATTCGCCGGCTCAAAGGTATCGTCGTCAGCGGCGCCTTAAACTTGCCAGTGTCGATGCCGCCAAACAAGATTTCCCCAGCATCCGCATTAAGGTCGTTCAGCCAAATCGAGTATGCGCGAGAGTTGATAAGTTTCTGGTCGACCATCTGCGAGATAAGCCCCGGATACTGCTTCTCCCCGCGTCCGACGCCCGACTGCCGACTTTCGAAGCCAATGCCAAAGATACCTTCCTGGCTGGTACCCTCATACGCTATCCCAAATTGCACGTCGTGCACCTCCACGCCGCCGATCTGCAAAGTGTCTCTCGCATAGTCACCGATTGCAAATTGCCCGTCGACGTAGGATATGTTGAAGAGACTAGGGACGTAATCATAAGAGGATGAAGTTGTATTATCATATGTTCCACCAGCCGTGCAGCTTCCTTTCGCCGCACATATCGACGACTTTCGAGTTTCGACCCATATATCGCTACTTCCAGTGTCGATGTGCAGTCGCAGGTTCTGGCCGGGCGTCCCGAGAGATATATTGGCGTAGAACAAAAAGTCCTGCGGTGTGTTAGCCTGACGATGCCATTTCAGCAGGGGCCAGCCGTTTTAGTTGTGGGATAGAACGCACCTTGTTGTCCAGCTTCTGTGTTATCGTTTTCGAGTTGTCCCTCTTGGTGGGTTTCAAGATTGGCGCCCTCTCCTTCGAGAAAGGCACCCGGATAATCTTGGAGGTTTCATCGTCGCGCCTGACGAGGGCGGCGAGTCCGGTCGAGATGCACAGCGGGAAGACGAGCAACCATGGTCGCATGGTCACAGAGAAGCGACGATTGTGTGAATCGCCAAACGGAGGAGGAAGAAAAGGGAAGAGAGAGACGAAAACGACTATCTCAGCTTCATAAGCGGATATTGGTTTTCGCGCGAGCGAGAGAGGATATAACGACGGGGTTTCACTGAGAGATATCAGCAGTCGCTTCGATCCCGAGGCTTATGAACAGCGCCTGCAGGACCGTTGGAGGTGAAGCGGAGATTGGCGACGGCGATGGTATGGAGGCCGTTGACAGGAACGAGCAGATTAAAGAATGATGCAATGTAAGCGGATTATATTGCGGAAAATAGATGAAAAACAGCCAGGCAGGGGCAAGAGGCGAGATCGAGGAATCGAGATGACAGCCGGATTCGAGCTAATTGGCTACCGAAATGCTGTCTACGCTGCGATCTATCGCCATGGGCTTTAGGCCGACATGTCGATAGGACGTAGGGCTGGTGGGGAGGACCTAAGCGTTCAGGAGATGCTGGGAGCAGCAACAGCGGCCCGCAAAGCACACAAGAGTCCGAGTGCAGATGAGGAGATTCGGTCAAGCAGACTTCGCAAATCTCATCTCTAACACTCACTGTTCAGCGGATTCCACCAGCAGCCGTAAAATTAGGCGGTATGGTTTTGGGTGTCTCCTCGGTGGGGAGGAATGCGAAGGAGCAACGTTCACCCGCAGCGTGGGACGACAAACCGCAAACGACCACCACCCCGGCTGGCGGCAGCACTAGCTCACCGACGACTGGATTGCCTTCGAGACTCAGGAGATAAGGGCGCCGCGAGGAGCTAGATAAAGGCTGTCGGTGTAGCGAGGTCCGAGTGTTTCGAATCCCGCGATCGTGTCGTTTTTGTTAGTATCTGCCGCAAAACCGAGCTGAAAACGACAGACCACTTTGCCTTTCGCACTTCGCAGAAGCAGACCCCGGTCGATTTGATTCTGCACAGGATTGATTGGCGACGACGCGGACGAGAGAGGGCGAGCGAGGGAGAAATAGGAAGCAATGTGGGGAGATCAGAGAACTGCCTGGAACGGCCGCGCCTAAATTATAAAAGGAATGAGGACGAGGGCGAGAATACCCATCCCTTCTGCCTCAATTGCTATTGCCCTGCTGCCGTTGCACTCGACGAGGGCTAATGCAACGGAAAAGCCACCGCCATGAATCTGCGCGTATCTTTCTTCCGTCCGCCTGCTTGTTGCTACAGCGAGGAGCACAGGGCTTCCTAATCTCGATATTCCTGCGCAGGTGCGAAATTGCGGCTTCGCCCAAACGGGAACCGCGGGGCCTGCAGTTAATATTGCAGGCCTGAGTTTTCCGAGTGGGTCACCCCTGTCCAGAACATGGGCGAACGGACAGAAAGGCGGGGGTGGGCTCAGGGGCAGCCGGCGGGCGGCCAATGGGCGGCTTTCGAGATCGCAGAAATTGTGATTCCGCATGCAGCACGTACGCAGGCACGCAGGCACGCATGATTGCGGTTTCAATCTTCTCGAGATTTGACAGGCGCGAAAACGGCCCTCGCCCAGCACGGCATTCCACACGCCGAATCGAATTGTTCTCGATGGGTAAACATCGTCGACGAGCCTGGCTTCAGCCGTTCCAGACCATGCGCATATAAAGAGGAGGCGGATTCCAGCGAGCGAGCCCGGGCAGCTGGATCTCAGGAACCGAGCTATTTTATCGGCGTGTGCCAGCCAGCATGCATGCACGCACGTCGAGGACACTGACGGGTGCCGCATGTGCGCGCGAGACGGAGACCGGTTTTCGAGGCTTCTCGGATCACGGCCACGCAGACACGCAGCAGCTCAGTTGGGCGGCCCTCCGCGGTGCGGACGGCTTGCGTATGCTCAGTTGGCGGTTCGGCGTCGACAGGAGTGCATGCGTGACAGAAGCAGGATCGAGAATGTATCAACATGATACTGCCCGGAACGAGCAGGCCGTGCGAGAGGGAGTGAAGATGCCGTCGACGGCGGCGAAGTGTTGATGTGTTGAAGGTGCGGTCGGCGTTTGCTAACGCGCCAAGCCTCCGCCGCCGACGCGCTTTCCCACAGCTTCTTCCTCTTTCACTTGCTGGAGGCAACTGAGGCCCGCCGTCACGCGTCGACACGCTCCGAATCACGCCAGCATGAACGGAGAATCCTCGTCGTCCGCCGCGAAGAAGGCCGGCGCCGCCTCAGACGCTCCCCCCGGCTACGAGCTGCCATGGTATGTCGTACAGCTTCGGTCTGATGGGTTTCACGAAATGGCTGTCCGTATCTCTAACTGCAGCTGTCTTTCCATCCAGGGTCGAGAAGTACCGCCCGCGGTTCCTGGACGAGATCGTGGGGAACTCGGAGACCGTCGAGCGGCTCAAGATCATTGCGAAGGACGGCAACATGCCCCACGTCATCATCAGCGGCATGCCGGGCATCGGGTACGAGCTGCCATTCCACACCCAATTCAATTCGATCGCATTCAATTCCGCGAGCTCGAGCTCGAGCTCGAGCTGGGCCTGGTCTGACGTCGTGCATCCCGAAGCAAAACCACCTCGATACTCTGTCTCGCGCACGAGCTGCTGGGAAGCGCCTACAAGGAGGCCGTGCTGGAACTGAACGCCTCGGACGAGAGAGGCATCGACGTTGTCCGGAATAGGATCAAGGGCTTCGCGCAGAAGAAGGTCACCCTGCCGCCCGGCCGGCAGAAGATCGTCATCCTCGACGAGGCCGACAGCATGACCGGCGGCGCCCAGCAGGCCCTCCGCCGAACCATGGAAATATACTCCTCCACCACCCGCTTCGCCTTCGCCTGCAACCAGTCCAACAAGATCATCGAGCCGCTGCAGTCACGCTGCGCGATCCTGCGATACGCACGGCTGACGGACCAACAGCTGCTGAAGCGTCTCATGGAAATTTGCGAGGCTGAGAAGGTGCAGTACAGCGACGAAGGGCTCGCGGCGCTGATATTCAGCGCCGAAGGCGACATGCGACAGGCGGTGAACAATCTGCAGAGCACGGTTGCAGGCTTTGGGTTTGTCAACGGCGACAACGTGTTCAAGGTGGTGGATTCGCCGCACCCGGTGGCCGTGCAGGCGATGATCAAGGCCTGTTACGACGGAAGGATCGATCAGGCGCTGGAAACGCTGCGAGAGCTCTGGTACTTGGGCAGCCCTTCTGTCTACGGCAGCGTTGCCGAATGGATGTGGGGCATACTTGCTAACGGCCGGGATGCGGTGCGTAGGGACAAGGGATACTCTGCAGTCGACCTGATAAGCACGATGTTTCGCGTAACGAAGACCATCGACACGATAAGCGAACACTCAAAGCTGGAGTTCATCAAGGTGCGTGATTCGATCGATCTGGCGTGCGCCCGAGCGTATGCATATACGCATTGCAGTATGCGACTAACCCGCTGGCTGCTGCAGGAGATCGGATTCACGCACATGCGCGTGCTGGAGGGCGTTGGAACACATCTACAGCTGCAGGGCTGCATCGCCCGTCTCTGCCGGATCAACATGCGGAAACCAACGTGATGGCTATGAATATTCGGCGGTATGTAACGTATATTCGGGGCGAGCGCTCTCTCTCGCATCTACACAGTAGCATAATAGAATACGATAGAATCCAGCTGCATAGCATGCGCATGCGTGACACGAATATCAAAACCAGCAGAGATGACATGCGACGTTGCTATCGGCGGGCTATTCCCATTCCTGCGACGTCGAGTGCGAGCATCGGGCTCGGCGAAATGCCGCTCGGCAGCCGCTCGTCACATTTCCCGAGGTGCCTTTTTCGCGTTCCGGGTGCCGTCCATCGTGTGAATCCATATGCCCAGTAGAAGTGCAAGTGCCGGTCACGATGTTCGGCCTTATGAGGGAACTGCGAGCTCATCGCGTAATAGCGCCTGCAAGGTCCCCCCATTCCGTCCGTCCTTCGGAATGCAGATGCGTCTTTTTTGTCACCAGCCCATGTCAAGGCGGGGCCCAGGAGACCACTGTCGACTAGCTCCGTCGTCGCTTGGTTCGGCATCACGGGCCAACTGCGGTTAGCACCTGTGCGATCGCAGCCAATCGCAGTGCATCGCCACCTACCGGTCTGACGAGAGAGAGTGAGAGGTTAGCGGTGAGAGGTAAAATACGATGAGCGGTAAAAAGGACTGGAATCGTGACGTGACGCCCAGAGTCTCGGGCCGTCTCGGACGGGGCAGTGGAAGCTGGCAGCTGGCAGCTCGAAAATATCCGATCTTCACAAGCCATTAAAGAACGCAAGAAACTCTACTGTCCCCAACAACCTCTTTCCTTCTCGTCTTCCATTCCTCTCCTGTGCATCCATCCCATCGCCCATTCATTCGCCGTCGACGAAACCACCGAGCGTGCTCCCGTTCACCGTCTCTCGTGATAGTTACTCCAAACTCTCTTAGATTTCACAATGGTTAAAGCATGTACGTTCGCGTTCGTTGAAGAGTGGAGCCCCGCTATCCCCACCCGGCGTTACCCCTCCGCCCCGCCTCAACCGCATCTCGCAAGCCAAATCCGGTGGGAAAGGGAGGGTTTGGGTTGCGGGACCAGCGTCAATTTCATCTCACCATTGCGACCATGTGATAGTGAAGAGCGATCGATGATCAGAATGCTGACAGTGTCATCTCTGTAGCCGTCCTCGGTGCCTCTGGCGGCATTGGCCAGGTATGCAGCCTCAATTCTGCCGCATTCCCGCTCTAACGCATTCTGACCCCTCGGCTGCAAAATGGCCAAGCTCGGGGGCGGAGGCTCCGGACGAAGGGAACTGAAATAACGAAGATGTACTGACCGGTTGTCGTACCGTAGCCTCTTTCTCTCCTGCTCGCTATTAGCCCGCTGGTCGACGAGTTGAGCCTCTACGATGTCGTCAACACGCCCGGCGTCGGCGCCGACCTCTCTCACATCAACGCCAGGGCGGTATGTTCTTGTCTCTTCCCTCTTTTACCCGTAGCTCCTCTCCGCGCGATATGGCAGAACAGCGGCTAATTTGTCCTTGCAGAAAATCACCGCCTACCTGCCTGGGCCGGACAGTGCTGGCCTCGAAAAGGCCTTGACGGGCTGCGACATTGTCGTCATCCCCGCGGGTATCCCACGTAAGTCTTACACTAGTCGCACCCAAATCCAACGAATTGAGCAGCACTAACGTATTTCTTGCGATTGAATACAGGCAAGCCGGGCATGACCCGCGACGACCTGTTCAAGATCAACGCGGGCATCGTGCGAGACCTCGCCGCCGGCGTCGCCAAGTTCTGCCCCAAGGCTCTCGTCCTCATCATCTCCAACCCCGTCAACTCGACCGTGCCCATCGCCGCCGAGGTGCTCAAGGAGCACAAGGTCTTCGACCCGACCCGTCTCTTCGGTGTCACCTCGCTCGACGTTGTCCGCGCGTCGACGTTCGTCGCGGATGTCGCAGGCGGCGACCGCACCAAGTACAAGGTGCCAGTTGTCGGTGGCCACAGCGGCGAGACCATCGTCCCGCTGCTCAGCCAGATCTCGCCGTCTGTTTCCATCCCCTCGGACAAGCTGGACGCGCTGGTGAACCGCATACAGTTCGGCGGCGACGAGGTTGTCAAGGCGAAGGATGGCGCTGGGTCCGCGACGCTGTCTATGGCGTATGCGGGCTTCCGTTTCGCTGAGGCTCTGTTGAAGGCTGGTCAGGGCGAGACCGGCATCGTCGAGCCGGCGTACGTTTACCTCCCGGGTGTTCCCGGTGGGAAGGAGGTGCAGGAAATCGTCGGCGGACTCGAGTATTTCGCCGTTCCAATCGAGCTCGGGGTGCGTATCCACATCTTTATCGTAATCTAATTGGCCCTTCGAGACGCAAGCTAACGGATCATGTAATTGGAACAGCCAAACGGTGTGGTCAAGGCGACGAACCCGCTGCCGAATGCGAACGAGTACGAGAAGAAGCTGCTTGAGAAGTGCTACGAGGGCCTGAAGGGCAATATCGCCAAGGGCGTCGAATTCATCGGGACCCAAAGCTCAAAGTAGGTTTCCAACACCGCGGCAGGCCGAATACCATCTGGTACCAGGATCAAACCAACCCACCGGACACTTTTTACATGACATCTCTACATCTATCATTCTCATATTACTATCTTGGCTACTGGAGCAACGCGGGACGGGCGAGGCGCTAATGAGTATTCGGGAGAGCTAGGTTATAGGAAACAGAAGCTGTTGAGTTGTTGAAGAACGACCTGACCGCGTGCAGCATTGATTGATACTAGGTTGGTTGCTGGATATTGATTCTTCATTTTACCGGATTTGTCGTGCGCCTTTATCTTTGGTTTCGGACTGGTCGATAATACTTGCTACACGTCGTCAATTGATTCGAATTCGCATACGCTAAAATTTCACCGACGGACCTCCTGATACACGAAAGGAGGACGGAATCGAAGAACGGGCCTATACACGAACGGACCGACGGACGACGGCGCGATGTGCTGTACTACCATCCGAAGGAAGGGGCGCGCGTCTCAGTATTTCGTATAGCTTGAAAGCACATATTATAGAATTACAGCCGGCCGGCCTTCATTGGTATCTTGTATCTCTCCATACACCCGTGAACCAAGCGTACTGTAAGAATTATGTATCCGTGTATACAATTAAATTAAAAAAGTTAAATCCAACATAACCACCCCATCTATCATGAACGCCAATTGCAAAAGAAACGCCAACCATGACGTACATTGCAGTACGTGTACCATTTACAAATATATCATCACCACGGAAGCATGTGTCTACCGGCCCCATCAAAAATTATCGCCATAATAGTCACGGACCGCAGCCTTCTTGCGGACGGTAAGGTGGACGGTGTGCACGAAGTCTCGCATGTCCTCGACCAGCTGCTAGCCGGAGGTGGTCTTGTTTACAGTCGTGATCTGGAATACCGCGCCGGGCAGGCCGGGTGTCTCGGCGGTGACTTGGGCGTTGACGCCCATTGCGCTGAGGGCACCGCGGATGATGCCGCAGGGGAACTGGAGGAACTGGAGACGATGCGTTAGCTTGTGGTGGTATTGTTGTCTGGTATTAGTTGGGGACGTACGGGGCCGGCTTTGGTGACGGCGGGGACGCCGCTTGTGGCGCTCATGCGGACGAGGGGGCGGAAGGTGAGGTCTGTGAGGACGTAGACGCCCTATACGATATGGTGATTAGTATAGTTATAACAGATGAATGTGTGTGTATAAGGGAGGCAGGGAGGGAGCTACCCGATGGTTGGTCTTGAGATTGTCGATTTGCTTGCGGAAGACGAGGTGCCAGATGTCCTTGCACAGGAACTTGATCACGTCCAGCGTGTCCGTGAAGCGGCTGCGGTCGCGGGAGAAGCGCTCGACGAGGCCGATGCCGACTTTATACCCCAGGTTCTCCAGCCGGCTGTAGATGTCGTCGCGCGCGGCGTCCTCCTCCTTGTCGCCTGCTGCTGCCGCTGCAGCTGCAGCTCCTCCCGCCGCTGCCGAAGCTGCGGTTGAACTCGTAGCATTGGTGGTTACGGACGACGCATCGGGACGGGTTGTGATTGTGGCTGTAGCTGTAGCGGACGATGGGGCGTCTATTGTCGGCGCGGCGTCGGCGATGCGGTGGACGAGCGGGACGAGCTCGATGAGCAGCAGGTCGATGCAGCTGGCGGAGAAGAAGGTGGCCGTCGGGTCGTTGAAGTTGTACGGCGGCAGCGGGGCCTCGAAGGACATGTTTGCGGGAGCGGTGGTGGCGGACAGGCGTGACATCGTGATCGCGGGTGGGGAGTTTATATTTTATAACTTTCAATGATAGTAGTATGGTATCGCGGGTGGGTAACGTGGTGGAGGAGCTGTCTGGTGTAGCTACAGCTACCCGTCGGTTATCTCGCTACCATTCTCGCTTGACGTCCTCCGCTCACCAACCACCATGGCCGCGTCCACAGGTATGTACCCATCCACCATATCCAGAGTACTTGATTACTATCGATTGATGAATATGGAGCTAACTGACGTTGATACATGCAGGCGGCATCTCCGCTGCCACCGCGGCCGCCCTCTCCGTCGGGTACACGGTAACCTTCGTCGGCGTCCTCTACCTCCACCCGCTCTCCCGCCCCTCGCCAACCCAGTCGCGCGACGCGGACTCCGTCATCCGCCTGCGGGTTCGCGCCGTGCAGGTCTCCTGTCTGCTCACGACGCTCGCGACGTTGGTAACGCTGCGGACAGCGGACGTGTCGTTCCCGGACAGCCTGCGGTTGATGGGCGTGTGGCCTGTCAGCATCGTCGATGTGGCCAAGACGCTCGCGCTGACGATGGTGCTGTTCGCGGGACCGCTCGCGGAGACGCTGTGGCTTGAGAGGGAGGAGGGGGTGGACTTTGTGCAGGATGCGCGGTACGCGCTGGGCAGCTGGATCGGCTGGCGGAACTACGTCGTCGTGCGCATCCTCCTCCTCATCCCGCCCGCATCACGGGTCCGCACAAATATATATACTGACAAGACCGTAACAGGGCCCATGGGCGGAAGAAGTGACGTTCAGGTCACACATCCTCGCCGTCCACCTCTGCACACCCAACCCGTCGCTCGGACATCTAACCCTCACAACACCCCTCTACTTTGGCATTGCGCACCTGCACCACCTGTACGAATTCGCACTCACGCACCCGGACCTCCCGCTAACGCTGGCCGTCGTGCGCTCGCTCGTGCAGTTCTGCTACACCACGCTCTTCGGCTGGTTCGCCGCCTGGGTGTTCCTGCGCACGGGCAGTCTGTGGGCTGCTGTCGCCGCGCACAGTTTCTGCAACGTTATGGGTCTGCCACGGTTTTGGGGCCCGCTGGAGGGCGCGGGTTGGCGGACGGGCGTGTATTATGGGTTGTTGGTACTCGGTGTCGTGGGGTTTTATAACGGGCTGTGGAGCTGGACGGAGAGCGACAATGCCTTGATATCGATACGGTGATTGATATTATATTATACCATTTGTTTCCGTTGGAATCTTGCTACGATGTTATGATGATGTGTGTGGTTATACATTTTTGTGTAGATGTATTGCATCGCGGCCTTTTTGATGGCTATATATATCGATAACTAGAGTCTATTCCATCTGTTAAGCTTGTATAATATTGCAGACATGCAATAGTCGATCGATATCCCATATGTATATAACGTTGTCTACACGCGCGACGGTAAAAAATATGCACAGCCTCAATTCAGCATCCCTTCGCTCCCTTTCACCCGTAGAAGCCGGTGTACTAATGGTAAACATGCACAAAACGAACAGCAAGCAAAGCAGATATGGAACGCCACCTAGCAGATATATCGCGGGACCGATAAGCGATGGAAAAGTTCTTGTTTGCTATCTATGGATATATCAGAAAGCAATCAACGGTGTCACTAAACACCTTATGAGAATGAAAAAAAACCGAGTGCTCACTCGCACCACTCCCTCGAGAAAAAGTGGACCCGCCGACAGAAAAGACACAGAAACAGAATACACAGGACGCCTCTTTCACCTTTCGCTAAATGCCGTATAGAAAATTCAAAGGAAAAAAGAAAAACAAGTAGGAAGAAAGAAGGAACGGAGGACACAGAATCCGTGTAATGAAACAGCAATCCAGAAAATACCATGGCCACCAGTGCATATCGTCAGTTCATAAATATCAACAGCATCGCCGCATGCGCATGCAGATTCCTCCCACCCTCAATAATCGTACCCGTTCGACGACCACGACAGCGTGAACGGGTTCGCGGGACTCGCCCCGTTCGCCGGCCTCTGCGAGTATATAAACGAACCCGTCGGTGTTGGCGTCGCCGATGTCTGGTGTCTCTTAGGTGGCGGTGGCCGCACCTCATCCTCGTCGTCGCTCAGCGTCAAGTCAATCGTCACCGGCGCCTTGCGCTTATTGCTGCTTCCGCCGTTCGGACGCGTCGCGCTGCCATTCGGGCGCTGCGAAGACGACGACGACGTTGCCAACGGCTCGCTGGACAGGCTCTTCGGCGTCGAGAACGGGTTGCGCGAGGCCGCTGGGTGGCTGTGGTGACTGGTGATGAGCACGGGCGGCGGCTGAGCGTTCGGGCCGGTCCGGAAGCTGGACGGAGCGGAGTCGAGGATCGAAATCTCGTCCTCCGAGTCCTCCGAGTCGTAGTCGTAGTCGCGTTTTATGCGAGGCGATGGCGACTTGCGTTCGGGAATGGTCCATTTCCCCATCGGGTCGATCATGACGGCTTCCACGTCCTTGGGGACCGAGTTGAGGATCTCTTCGACGTACTTGTCGACCGCGAGGTGCTCAAACTCAATTTTCCTGCTGCACACCGGGCACGTCCAGGTCTGCGATGTCTTTGGTCAGCTGGCCGTTCACTTTGGACGCGAAAAGGTGGGTTGCTTACGGGAGCCTGCTCCTGCAGTTGTAAGAAAGACACAGCGTCATAGCACTGGTGATGCTTGCAGGACGTGGACCTTATAGGAGTGACGATGCGCAGGGTCGACGCTGGGCATTTCAAGGACATTATGCTTGAAGTCGCCACAATGTCGTCGTCCTGGCTCTCTTTCTGCACTATCGAGATAAAAACTCGTCAGCCACGCTCGACAGAACAATGACGATGGGAGAACGTACGTCTGTCCAGAACGCTCTTTTTCGAGATGTGTGGGCGCTTCTTGATCTGGTCCACTAGGTTTTCGGGCGTGCTCTTGTTCACAAGCTTCACGACAGCCAGGTATTTCTGCGCCAACATCAGCTCATCATGTCCTTATCATGTCCGCTCCATCTGTACGTACCCTGGTGGAAAGCGCGTAGGTGATTGCGATGGTGTTCTTGAAGCCGACGAGCTTCTCAATATAGTCGGTAATATCCAATGGGCGCGTCGTGCCCGGCTTGTTCTTCAATCCCCTAAGATTGGCGGAAACTGCCTTGCTGTTGACGCGTATCTCGATCTGTTGCGGGAACGTTACGTGGTGTGGGCCCATCGTGTTTCCTCCCTCGATCACAGCGCAGTAGAGAATCAACCTCAGCCCATTCTTTCGGATCTCGTCGGCGGTCTGCTGAGTTAGAACGACCGGTACGTGGACGACGGACCGCTGGACGGCTGGGTTGGCTCCATTCAGCTCTACGAAGATACGTCAGCCTTGCTTTCTCCTCGGTGTAGGGGTGGGTCGGGCGATCGTACGTGGTAGGGTGTGCGGTACTGTAATGTTCAGCCGTGGATCGTAGAACGGACTGGGGAAGAAGTTCATGGGATTGGAGCCTGCTCGCGGGGTGCGTTTGCGGTTAGCCATAGATTCGCGGAAGCAAGGACAGATGGAGGGCGGCGCCAGCATGGCAGCTGAGAGGCTCGTCGTACCTGGACTCATGACTGGCGGGTTCGGAGAGAGCAGTGGCGAATGGTAGATGCCGGGTGATCCGTAGTGGGGGCTCGAGAACGTTGCAGCCTTTAGTCCTGGCGGCCGGGGAGGGGCTGCATTCGGCGAGTGGGTTGGAGAAAGTGGCTCGGTGCTGTCGGGAGTGTATATGAGCCGTTTCAGCTGCTGAAGGCCCTCATCGTTTTTGGCATCGACAACCTTATCAATCTCTGCGGCAGGAAGGAAAGTCAGCTTTTGCCCGTGAAACGAAATAATTCAAGCAGCGCCTTCGGAAGGTTGAGAACATTTTTTTGGAGGACCGTCGCAGCGACGCATCCACAGAATGCGGTTGCGCACGATTACGCTGGCGACGTACGAGCCTAATCGCCAGAGAGGGGGGTCGCTAGGGGGAAGCCTAGAGCCCATCGCGACGACGTCGCCACCGTCACCACCCCTTATCGAGGCGGGAGCGGGAGCGTTTGGGGGCTGCGAGACCAGGGTGGGTTCGTCTGTGACACTTACGATCGATCAAGCGGGCCTGTTGGGCGACTTTCAGCCCAGAGACGGGCAGGGCCAGTTTCTTGAGAATCGTCTGCAGATGCCGAACGAGCAGTTTCTGCTGGACGTATTTGATGAGGGCCGCCCGCTGCTGTATCCAGCGGGAATCGGTATCGCCGGTCATAGGTGATGGCCAGGTTCCGGCTCTCGTGGGGGGGCGGGAGGGCTTTGTTCGACGCGACTGGAGGCGACGGGAGCGGTTGGAGGTGGATCGTGAACGGCGGTCGGAGAGGCTGTGACACGAAGGATGGCGGCGCGACCGGGGAGGGGAAGAATAGCGTGGAAGAGTCCACGGAGGTTGAAGCCGGCTTGGAGGGAGGAAGGGTCGATGGAGATGATGTCGGAATGAGGATGAAGCAGGGCAGATCTCGCTTCAGGTTTAAATCACCCGCGCAGACGAGAAAAAAGAGCCTCCTGCCCGGCCCCACTGCACCGGCGTGACTTGTGGTGAGGCCACTTCTGCCAATTCTCTCAGTCGGCGCTCTGCCTGCCGCTCTGGCCGCTGGAAAATAAACCGGAGCGAGGGGGAAGCCGGCGGGCATCATGGCGCTTTCTCTTTCTTTCTCTCTTTCGTTCCATCCGTCGTCTTCCATCGCCCCGTTTCTGCGATCGGAACGAGGAGGAGTTTGCCGGGCCTGTCGCCAATGGCAGGTCGGCCGGCCGTCCATCTGCATCCTGCCGCCTCCCTGGATCCTGCGTGCCGGCACGCCAGAGCTCGCGCCCGATGGCCAGGCGTCCGTCCGTCGCGGCAGCAGTGGCAATTGCAGATTGGAACGACAGAACAAAAGACCCTCGTGGCGAGAGGTCATCACGATCACGCTGCGCCGCGTTCAAAGTTCCCCGGCTGGCCGCGTTCAAAGTTCCCCGGCTGGCCGCGTTTGCCGCGCCGTTGCAGCGATTCGGATTCGCCCAGCCGGCCAGGCTTATGCAACGCGCCAAGCCGCACAATTGCAACACCCGCCGCAACGCAGTCGCGATGTCCGTCGAGCCTCACCATACAACCTTGAGGACGGCGGTTTATCTTTGCTAGTTCCGGTGGTTTCTGAGGTATACGAGTACGATTTAGGCTGACTGTAGAGATCTAGTTCCGTGTCTGGCGGACAATACGTAATATACATAGCACCGTCGGCCAGGGCTTCAACAATTCAGTAACTCTACGTAACGAGTAGAGGTGATCCATCGATCATGATGTCAAGTTCGATAATTATAGAATTGAGAGCTTGAATTATACCAATCCTATCGATCGCTGTCCCGTATACAACCAACCGCGCAGGTAGATCTATAGATCTAATCTACAACCAGTCGCCTGTGCCACCAACCCGGAAACGAGTCTCCTTGATTACACCTCCCACTAATCGGATGGATCGATAACAGCGACCGCATTGCATTAGCGGCCGGCAGAAGACCGCGGCCCTCTCCCGAGATATTTACTCCATCCTGCCCAATCGCCAGAGCAAGCCGCGGCGGCCTGCCGATCGAGTTTCCGCACCGCATGATCATATGAGCTGTACGCATACAAGTGCGATATTATACGTTATGCCAGCTGCAGCTGGATATAACCATCCGGACCAATCAGCTGTGATACATCCGCTGTCTTCACGTGGCTAGCTAAATTAAGCTTTCGTAAATTCCAAGGCTGGAAGTAGAGCAAACTTCACTCGAAGGTTTATTCATTCAAATCGTCTGATGTGGTCCATCGCGTCGGCTGTACTGCGCTATTTGCGGCGCGGTCCGGTCGAAAATATACTAGTTGGAGATGGTACTAGTAATTATAATTATAATTTAGAAATTATCGATTCAGCCATGCATATATGCATGGTGACATGTACACATCCACTACAACAATCACCACCACCACCGCCACCATGAATTGTCATCACCACAATCACCATAATCAGCAATGGAAATATTAGAGCTAGACGTTCGAGGAGTGCACGGAGGATACGTAGCCAAGACGGATACTAGAGTTTTAGTGACACCAAATGTCGACCAAATTTACGCGTACATGGATATGATCATGCTGGACGCAATCAATATCGATATCAATCCTAACCCACGTAGCGTAGTAGGTATACAGTGCACGCGCACCCAACCATGTGAGTCTACCCGCACCAGTTTTGGTAAATTTAAAGGCCCTGGCACCTTCGACAAATGACAGACGCTTCCATACCAACCAATGCCATCATATACCGGCTCCGCGCCGGACATATATCACCTGCACCCTAGCGGCCGTAGCTGCATGACTGCAAACGAGACAAGCGTCGAATCCTCGAGGCCCGAAGCGTCATACCCGCTGTCGCGGGCCCCCGTATCCTAGTCTCGGGAGCCAGCTCATAACCCCCTCCAGTCGGCACCGTCCCTGAGCAGTGCTCAGCCGCTCGACGTCCTGCTGGCCGTACAGCCCGAGCTGCAGCTGCCAACCAAGCACTCTGACGAATCTAACTGCTTCAAGACATAATCGTGAGAAAGAGGTTCAAAGGTACACTTCACTACACTCACCGCCCGCGACATCATGGCAGCTGGAATTAGCTATCGACATTGCATCTTCACATGCTCATGCCCGCATTCACGCGTACTCGTCGCGCGGATCCGGCTGGAATAATTCCTGGTTCGTGCGGTCTATATTTGCACACACCCAGCTGGCTGTTTCAGTTCCCCCAAGATAACCGAGTAGGTATTACTTGATCCAGCGTGTAGGTCGCTCTTTGGCGATATGTGCGAGACCGGTCTCCACCCTCCAGCTGTCAAATTCACGCGGTCCAGGTTCAAGTCAGTAGACTCGCCCCTCTCCCGCCCTTCTGGCGCGCGAACAACGTTGCGTCGGTTCCACCGGCCGCCTGGCGAACCGAAACAGTGGAGTCGACCATCAGATTAACTTTAACCATATTATACATCTCCACTGTACTAGTGACTCGATCACGTCAAATTGGACAGGTGTACCCGAGACGATAGTAAAGTCTGCAGTGTGCACAGGTCCCATAGAACCGTTCGTGAATAAATCGTTCGAACAGAGCCGATATCAAAGGTGGGAATATTCCGGCGCGGTGGGGAAAGAAGAGTCGATCCGCGAGTCTAGTTATCATGGGAGTGATTGCATTGTTGAGTGAAGCGTGCACGTATACCATCATGCCGGCCCAGTGAATTGCCCCGATTTAGCACGAGTGATTTCTTCCGACGGATACCTGTCGCTCGTTCCAGATTTCTCGCACCTCGTGCAGGGGTCCATTGGTCATGAGCGGAACGTCAACAATTACTGACAGCGTACATTGTTGGGAGAGGAGTCCAGTTCGCTCGGCCGTCGATTTATTAGATTACAATGCAGGTGCGTACTCACGTAGAATATTCCCGAGGCCTATGCGTCCGTCCCTGGCCCAATATTGCCATCGCGCCGGAGATACGATATCCTGAATCCGTAAACGAAATTCCTCCAAACCGACCGGACACAGCTAGTCTTCTTCGAAAAGATTATATCAACGGGCGACAGATCTGGAATTACGCGATATTACAATGTGCGTACTAATATCCTACTTATATGATACGAGGGTGCTGGCTAGTGTATAAGCGTGCAAGAGAGGGGCGGCCGACAACGTGCAACAGACAGACAGACAGGCTGTTTAACCCCCCTCCTGCAGCTAAGGCATGCATGGTTTCCGGAGAGCTAGAGGTTTGGCGGTCGTTGGAACCTAGCGCTGCCAGGGCGGAATTACCACCCCTCACGTTTCATATTTCGATTTGATATGATTTTTTTTTCTATTTGATTTTTTTTGATGGTTGGGATACCGCTCGCTTGACAATTGACGGAAGGAATGGTTGAGTGTCTCGTATACGAATCCGTGCCACGCAGTTAACAGTTGCCATATATTAATCGAACGGGTACAACTGTTTACTTCGATCGTATCATCGTATACCTTAATCCACAGGTACAAAACAACATGAAGGACGTAGTTTGCAATGTGCATATCACAATATGATCAATGGCGGCGCGCTGTCCGTGGGGTCACCGTTTCTGTTTTTGTCGGTGTCGTGGATATGGATATGGACATGGATCGGATCCAGCGAATGGGCGGGCAACGTCTGTCATGTCCAAAAAGGACGTGCAGCGCACATCCAACCGCATTGGTACAGACGTGGGGCAGCCAGCAGGATGTGTTGTCCCGCTCAGCCATCATCTGCCAGCCGGCTGCTAACGTTAACTGCGATGTCCTTTTGTAAGTGTCGACCGTCATGCCATGCACGGCCACGGCAAGATGACGGAGTGGACCGGCCATGCTCCTACTGTATGTCCTCCACGCATCCATCCCACTTGTGGTATACCCACTCTTCATGCACGTACCTCTGTACAGAATTCATAGACGTATGCACCGTACACTCGACCGGCCGGCTAGTATGATAGCAGGGCACAGTTATCTCCGGACGCAGTATACAAGACTGCAGGGAGGGAGGGAGGCCGTGCAGCTATTGATACAGATACAAGTCAGCGTGTACCTGAACCGAATCCAAGCGACCCTCCATCTCAGCGAGCGAGGGAAGCAAATGGGAAGGTTCGGAGAATGGAACGGCGTCGATTGGCCGGGATCGCTGACGTCTGACGAGGTACCGTGCCAGATGCATGAAAAGCCCTCGTTACGTTTCGTGTTCAAAAACCTTTCCCTGCCGGCTTTTTTGCCTGCCTTGCCTTTCCTTGCCTACCTGCCTGCCTGCCTGCCTGGCACGACGGAGGGCCATGTGCGGAGCGGAGGGAATTGCCGCAGCAAGGGCGTTGGTACCTTAATCTTTGTATGTACTGTCCATATAGGGTATATTATATGCAGGCAGCGTCGAAGAAAAGGGCTTGGCTCACTCGTAACGTTTGTATTGCGCAAGAGAGAGTGTATCGTGCTATTATCGATACGACAACTGCGATAATATATAATACCAAGAATAGCGAATCGAATGTTCACGGTCTATTACGCTACATACTCTCGGTCGAGGTTGAGTTTCGACTCGGGAAATCGATTCGATTCAATTCCTGGGGAAATTACGCTAGCGACGCCGCGGTAGTCGCCCCCTTCGGCCAATTAATCGAACAATGTTCGTCAGAGGAAGGGAGGGAGGGAGGAAAGGGAAGGGGAAAGTGCCCTCGTCCACCCGGCGCTGAGAATCCGATGCAGAGTCTAATCGGATTCGGCGTTGGGGGCAATTAATTGCGGCGAAGGGCGAGAGATAAGTTTACTTTTCGCACGACGACAAAACATGTAATGTACAAGCTCGGCGACAAGGGGTGGGAGCGAGTGAAGCAAGCAAGCAAGCACCCACGCTAATGTCGACAGCCACTATTGCATACAGACGGACAGACAGGCGGACGTCCGCTAGTTGGGCCTGTCCTGTCCGTTCTGTTACCTGTCTGGATGTATGCAATGTGCGGGTGGTGTGTGTGCGAGGTCCCGTGGCCCCATGTCGACTACCAGTTTCCCAGTCCTGCCAGACGCATCCCATGCCATGCCATGCCATGCCGGGCTGAGACTGCGACTCGAGGACAGACGGAAGGGAAAGCCAGTCGGTCGAGTCAAGCTCAAAGGGAAGGGACATGTATTTACTGCACTGCACTGCACTGTGTGATAGAGGGAGATCTCGAGACGGGCTCGACTCGAGGGAGGTGAGGTGAGTGATGGCTGGCCGGGTGTGGAGTAGGCCCGCCATTTGTGCCCGTCTGCCATCGCGGGGGGGGCGGGCCAATTGGGGAGCAGCGGTGCAGACGACAAGACAGGCGTGCATGCATGCACATCATCGTGGGCGACAGTGTGTGGATTGGTACGGGGGGGGCAGCGAAAGCGGTTGCATTAACGGCGGCGAGCCTGGCTGCTGGCAGACTAGGCTGGGAATAGTGAAAGCGTCGATGGTTGTACAGTACATGCGCACGTTCGTATCGTATCATAACTGGTGGTGAAGTGTATGTAAGCATCTGCTGGATACAGATCCAGCTAGCAGATGCAATAAATCCTATGGTACTGTACATCCATACATGCAGCGCTGCATTCCGGGTATGGCACGACGCTTTGTATACTTGCAGAATTAAGGGTGCTCTGATAGTTACAGTGCTAGTCGATAGCGAGTTTAAGAAAGAGTGAATGAATGGATGGATGGATGGTGGTCGTGTGAGATTAAACAGTACTCTGCTGCACCCGCATTTGCATTCGCCGTCGACCGAGAAAGTCTGTAACCGTTAACCCCTCTCCAGAGGAATTCCCCAGTATCGATTCTCGATCGATCTACTGCCAAACTGCCATACCGCACTAGCCCCCAACTGCCTCTGACGGTAGTGCTGCTGCTACTCGGCTTAGCTTCACGGCAGTATCACGAGACATTCACCTTTTTTTCCTCGATCCGGCCCTGCTTGTCATTTTACCTCTTTCGCTCGTCCTCTCGCCCTCACATTATTTGCAGGTTTCCCGTAACCGCAGGTGTTTAATTCCAGCACCTGGCTAGCCGGGACAAACAAAGCCGATATCACATCATATCATATCATATACCCTCCCTCCCCATCCTCTTCGAATCCTCTGCTCTTGTCGTCACCGTACGGTCTTATATCGCCGGTCTTGCTGCAGTGATATCGGGATACCCTCGCCCGGATCCTTCTGAGCTTTAAATACTTTGATCGATATCTCGCCATTGCCATATCCGTCGCTCCGGTCGCTCGCCCGCCTCCGACCTCCCGCTCTTGTTTCATTGCTCGATAGCCGACAGCTCGCCAAACCAGCTGGAGCTCTCTTGCTTGCATTGATCACGGCATCTCATTACCCCCCCGGTGCATGTCCGAGTGCGACCCTTGGCCTTTTGCCTTTCCCTCCAGCTTCCCGCGTCGCTTTGCAGACGGGCGTCAATCAAAGCACAGCAAAGGGGCAGCAGCAGCTCCGATACGTATACTCTAGATATTAATTACATTTTATCAATATACCGTATCGTATTGCTTCCGGATCTCATGCTGCTTGTAGAGTGGTGATCGATAATACGTTACCGATACGCCGGACGCCTCAGCTGTCTCAATCAGAGCCGTCGAACTTGCCTGACGTGACAGCGGGCGGCGCTCTCGCTCGAACTTTGACTTTCGCTCCGGATTCCCCTCCGCCAGCTCCAGCTTTTCGGCTCGTCCTCCCAGGCCAGCCAGTTCAGGCACACCTGCTCACGCCCAATAACGTAGCCGTCCGCCAGGGTTCCCTTTTCGTCCGCCGGCTGGGCATCTGATCTGATCTGCCCGTCACCGACAGCGCCAAAAACGGCAGGCCGCCGGCGAGCAGCAAACAAACGTTTCCTTTCGTCGCTTCCTTACTCAGCAACACGCCGTCGAAGGAGAGGAAGAGGTCCGCCATCGTCGTCTGCCGCCAGAGCAGCACACACAGCAGCTGCACCCGGCGGGGCCAAGCATCCCATTCCACCATCCATCACCACCTGCTGCTACTACTGCTTCTTATCTATCGCTATTACTATTATACTACTATACTATACTATACTGTCGCCACCGCTGCTATTGCTTACTTTACTACGTTTAATTACCATTACCACTATCTGCTGTCCTTTTTACGATACGCTAGGGGCCCCGATTTAACGGTAACTGCTCTGCTCGCTTCCGTCTTTCGTCACCGCATCCGAAAGCAAAGGCCAGCAGGACCCAGCCCATTGCCCGTCAGCTCTGATTATTCTCGCCGGTCGTCCTCCGCTTCGCATATTCCCATCTCGCCGGCCATCGCCTGTCTTCTTTCAGCCTTTCGCCGGCTGCCTGGTATCGTCAGCTTGCCGCTGCGGTCTGCGTCTTCTGCGTCTCCGCCGGCGGGCAAAACGTCAAACCGTCCTGCACTTTCTTCGCTCTCTTTCGCATACTCCAAGAAAACAAGGCCTCTCGGTTGCTATTCCTGCATTCCTCGCCTGATTGGAATAGGAAGTTTCATCCTTAACCTACCCGACTGTTTCTGCTAGTCGCACCGCTGCCACTGTTCTACTGCTATTACACACGCCCGCCTCTTCTTTTGCCTGGCCCGCCGTCCTGTGTGTCCGTCTGGCCCGCCAGTTCGATTCGGTCGAGGACTACCGCTCCACACCAGCAATCCGTGCTAGCAATCCGCCGCTTCCAGCGTCTCTCTTCCCCCCTCAGTATTATCGTAGCAGTAGTTACTACCAGTACTGTACTTACTTCTTACTCTTGTTCTATCTGTCGATTGCCATTGTTTGCTGCGCTTCCCTGCCCCGTACCACCGGTGTCTCTTCTTCTTCTCCCTCTTCCTTTCTTTCCTCGCCAGACTTATATTTTGGCCCCGGCATTGATCGATTCTCGATTCTTCTTACTCCTCCTCCTCCCGTCCTCAGACACTCTCCAGTTCACCGGCTCAGCCCAGGCCTGCATTACATACATCCAAGTGCTACCGCCTTCCTCGCTCCCCTGCTCCCCCATCCTCGTTTATACACATCTTCGCCCTGCAGCCCGAGAAACAAACCACCTGCGAGATCCGAAACGCACGACGCAGTCATCATCAGCAGCAGTCGCATTGCTGTTACTATTATTCTTCGTTCTTATCCCGCTCTGTCCTTCTTCTTCCTGTTCTTCCTCGTTCTTCTATCGTCGCCCTAATCCGCCTTGTCCTTCCCAGCGGACAGGCACCGGGGTCAACGTGTGGAGCCCGACGCACGCTTAAAGGCACCAACTATAGCCCTAGCAGTCATCCACAACCGCAGCATCGTCCAGCTAGCCTCTCCGCCGCTGCCAGTTAACCCTCAGCAGCCATCTCCACTCTCCCGGCCAGTAGCATTAGCATTCTTGCACTTGCACTTGCCAGAACACCGCATACTCAAAAAGTATAGTTTTCTACGGACGACCCTTGCCCGTTTTTTGCCTCTTTTCGTCTCGTTCCTGTTCCTGTCAACTCGTCCAGTCCCCCCCCATCCAGCTCCCGAAGCACTCACACGCACACGCCCGGCGGCGGGACCCCAAAAGGTGGTCTGGTCTGGTCATCCATCCATCCATCCATCCTTACACCCATCCTGACTTGACATCCCTCCGGAGCACAGCAGACGAGCATTAAAAACCCGCTTGTTCGGAAGAGGAAAAGAAAAGAAACGAACCGAACAGAAATACGCCTGCCTGCCTTCTTATTTAGAGCGCGGACGTTCTGTGCAGCAGCTCGGCCTGGTACACACACCCGCCCGCACACACTACTTCTCACACTCACATATTACGCCAGCTGCTTGCTCATACGACTCTCCATACGAGCATTATTCGGACGCCTAAAAGCTCCGATACTATACCAGCATCGACTCTGCTCTCTTCTTCTTCTTCCTCATCCTCTCACTCTTCTCACTCTCAACATATCACCGGCCTCTCCATCTATCGGACAGCATCTCCGACCGCCCAATCCACCGGCCCAGCACCTGCCAGCTCTCCTGTCTGTCTGCCAGCCTGCCACCGAGTCACCGTCCATCAGCTGGGGGCTGCTGCATTGCGTACCTGATCTCCCACCGCCACGCCAATCACCTGAATCCTCGTTTCGTGTGGCAGTCAAACAAGCCCCCCCAAAAGAGAGAGAGAACTTTTTTTTGCTCCTACCAACTCGTGGTCGGCTCAGTCACACAACCTCCTACCTTCCTCGCTTCTCATCCTTCCTCCCTCTTCCTTCTTCACAAAACCTTCTCTCTCAACCACCAACCTTCGAGCTCCGCCATTCACACCGGCACATATTCCGCATCCTTCGCCGTCGGTACTCACACCAAACTCTCTCTCATCAGCCTTCTCCACGGCTCACGGGGCTCCTCCAACGGTCCCCCATTCTCTCTCAAACATCCACCGAACGCATCTCGCGATACACCCACCACCACCAATACACACACAATGGCCAAGTCCGCGAGGGCCAGCTCGAAAAAGGCCGCGAGGTCCCGGATACGTACCACTGTCTACGCTCCGGTAGAGCACGCACGCTTGGAGAGACTGTCCGCCAGACTCATGGCCTCGATCGCGCAGTCGTCGACTCCAAGGACACCCAACGCAGACCAAATGGAAGAGGATGGTAAATCTCCCTTACCCATCCGTGCTGCTTCTGCGGAAAAGGCCGATCGGCGCCATAGACGGAGGACAATCGAGAAGAGAAAGAAGCGCAAGGCCGTCTCTCGCGGGCTTTCGCGGACGGCCTCCGCTGTCTCCGGACTCGGTCACTTGCATCCCGTCATGGAGAGCGAATCGGCTAACGTGATTGCTCCCGATCTAGACCTAGGTGATGCTGCAAACCGTCAAGAACAACATACCGAGGACCAGGCTTTCAAGGCTGCTCATCAAGGTAACTTGTTCTTTGATTTACCGCTGCCTCTCTCGTTGGTTGATGAAGACTCCAGCGGCGATGAGTCGGAAGACGAGGCGTTTTACCGAGCCATCGGCCTGTTTGGCGACATCCAGGGCTTTGGCATGGACAATACGCTGCGCGTCTGTCTGACATGATGAAAGCTGTGCCGATCGTCGGTCGCATCTTTTTAATGATTTAATGACGGCTTCTCATGCTTCCTGCCTCATCTTAATGTCTCTTCACTTGTTTCTTTTTTTTTTCCTGTTCATGTTACTTCTTGGCGGATGGCACAGCTTTCTCATCATTTCATCATTCATCATCATCTGCTTCTGGGGTTCTCATCAACCATCTGGATTTGGCTTTCACCTTGACACTGGCGTTTTTGGGTCGCAACAAAATTGGGCGGCGTTTATATCACACAAGCACTGGTGGCATCATGGTTCTGGCGTTATTACATCTTTTCGACATTTCCCTGTTTCAGCACCACACACACCACACTTTTTTCCCCTCCACGCATGGGCACTCGGTCTTGTCTGAAGCGTTTTTGTTCGGAGACTAGTACTCGTTCTCTTCACGCCTGGGAGCGAGCGTCGTCCTTTTTTTTGTTTTTATTTTCTTATTTCACCACTCCGGATGGCATCCTTCTTTCTGCATGACTCTTATTCTCTGTACTTTTCATCATCATGAAGATCATCTCTATTCATTTCCATCCTCTGCACACAAGGACTATGCTTCTATCATGTCTCACTCTTCCAGCGGAAGGCGAAATTGGAGAAGTTACTGGCGCATTGGAGAGGTCCGATCTTGGGAGGCTCAATTTTTTTTAGAAACATATTTTTTTTTTGTGATGCTGCAGCTGAAGCTACCTGAATGTAGCCGCTTGCTTTATCTGAAAGAAAGAAAGAAAAGAAAAGAATTGCCTCTCCTGCTTACCACCCTCCAAACACCCGGTCGCCTGATTGAGGAGAAGCTGTTACTAACTGCTTTTCCCGTCTTTCTCTTATATTTTCTTCTTCGTTTTCTGAATAAAAGACTCCACTGCATCTACTACCACCACGAATATGGATGTCGATGAAACGTCCACGTCTCGAGGCCCGACCAAGGCGAAGAAGCCCTCGCATCACAAGATAGCCAAGAGAGGCCGGAAATCGAACGCAAAGGCGATAGTGTTCAGCACTCGGAAGCACGGCGGCGCGAAGAAGAGAGGGGCCGGTAAAGGCTCCAAGGGAACCCGGAAATGACCATAGGCGCGGACTTGAAAGCACGAAAAGCAGGGAAAACAAAAAATCGGAAACAGGAACTTGGGGGCAAAAAATTGAAAGTATCGCAACGGATCGGTCATCGTTTCTTCTTGCTTGTTTCAGTTTTATCTAGCTGTCTGTCTGATGTCTGTCCGTCTGTCTGTCTGGGTTATCCTTTCGGCGGGCGTTCTTCCATTTTTACTTCCACGATCGGTGTATATCTACTATCTACCAGCCTCTGTGTTTTTTTTTTGTTCTTTTATATTTTTTCTTTCCTTTCTTCGGATGTCTTACTATTACGATACTTTTACATACATACATACTTGCTTTTCTTCACTACATTTTTATTTTTCTTCAATTGGTTTTATTACCGAATCGACGAATTGCAAAATACTACATACAGACGCATACCGGTCGGCCATATCATAACGACTCTCTTTCATTCTTGGCGGGAAAAGGCCCGATGGACGGATGCACGAGCCGACGTCAGCTGGCGCGCGGCGAGCGATCCCATCAGGGACAGGACGGCTTTTCCGACGTTTCCATGTTCCTTCCTTAAGCATATATTTTACGAAGAAGCTTGTATTTGTATTGTACGCCTTACTTTTCTGTACATGTCTATTTTTATACCCTTTTTTTTCACTTCGCTTCGCTTTCTCCTTCACATTCTGCTACCCGTATCTTTTGTTCGTGATTTGAGTTTTGTTATCGTATTGTCGTGGTGGCTGTTAATTAGCTAGACTGGGTGGACTGGCGTTTTCTAATGATGCCTTGTATTGTTTAATCTGCATGCAGGTACGCTCTGCACGATTATATGCACTATCATGACCATTTTCAACTTTAAGAATCGACATATCTAGAATACCATTTACCAGCTGTCGGCGCAGGTTGGGCGTACAGTACATTCTAAATGTGGCGTTGATTTGTGTACTGTCTGTCTCTCGGCCGGGCCCGATGCTGTCTGTCATTTTAAATTTTTGTACCGCTTCGAGCTTAGAGGTAAGCGGCCTTCTGTCCAAGTCTAGAGCTTTCCACGTTAATTAAGAGTCACGTATATAAGCATACTCAGAACAGCGAGTTTATTAATATAAGCTAGGGTAGTTATTCCTATACGGTTCGCTGCTGACGAATTGACAGGTTACGCAAGCTACGTGCGGTCGTATACATCAATACTATCGCCGTAACGTTAACGTTCATTTGAAATCGACGAAAGCTGCCGAGACGTCACGTCGACTGGTGAGCTCACACTTGATACGCGGCAAGTACTCGACGGGCGGTCCCTGAGACCAATTTACACCGACGAGACGTAGCATACATGTACGGTGCGAATGTAATGTGTACCTGAAAATATACATGTAACCCAACCGGGTCCGCCAAGATTGGGTGCTATGTCTCCGAGACGTCTTGCAATGATGGTCGGATGAATCCTTGCGCTCGCTCAGGCCAGCTGCCAGGCGGTAACCCTGGGATTGTAATGATAATCTTACTAGAACAATGGATTGTATTCAGCGAGGCGATTGGCTGATTGGCAGTTTGTACTCGATTTTTTTTTTTTGGCTTAGGATTTTATGGTCTCGTAACGCGATTCGAGTGCTATAAGTACTGTAATTATTACTGTGCGACTTTGCAGTCGAGTTGAGCGGGCGGTGAGGTGTGGCGTTGAGGATTTTAAGGCGGGCCTTAGCCTCGATGCAATGCCAGCCTGTGGCACAGCTAGCTGCTCATGCTGCTGCATGCATGCACGATTTTGCCAAGATTCCAATATTCCGCTCGCACTTCCACCACCTCAACTCCACAGGCGGTGCAGTCTGATGTTCAATTTACACGCGGTTCGAAATTCTCTGTCTGTGAAAAAAAAAAAAAAAAAAAACCCTTGCATTCGTACCCCGTCAGGATCGCAGCCCACGATACTGATCTAGACGAATAATAACTAGTTCGAGTTCGTGACGTGTAGCGTGGACAGCCACGTATGGAGAAGGCGTGCAGGCTGGAAAACGCGAGTATCCTTCGGCCTTCGAGAGAACGCGAATTCGAAAGCCTGACTCACCACCAATACCCACCTGAATTCAAATCACAGGATCGATTCCAACCCTCCAGTCCTCTCGTGTCGTACGTGTGTGTACCTTTAGGCCACCCCGAACTCGTAGAACAGCCCGGTCTCAAAACCAGACAACTGATCCAGTGACCGACCAAACCGGCAGCCGCAACGCCACAGATACCCTACATGTATGTGGCGACGTTTTACAATAATAATGGCAACGAAACTACCATGACGCTACAAGCAGGTACCGTACCTATTGTTGTATGGTAGAGCTGTCTTGTTGACTGGTTTCCAACCTTTGCGCGGGTTTATGCATGCATGCTGCCGTCGGGATGAGATAACGGGTCCGGAGACGCGGAGACGTCCGAGCTGTCAATGTTGCATTCGTCGCAGCACGGTGAGCTCGTGGCGTTCAACCGACACACGTACGTACGGTGTTAGGAATATATTCGATACACTTGCCCTGTGCCTGTAATTACGCTTCATTCATGAAATCGGTCAACCCGGTTTACCAGGCCGTAAACGTGTAGATTTCCCTGAAAGAAGCAGCTTCTCCTGCCGGACGGACAGACATATCGGACGCGAAGCGGAGCGCTCGAGTCTGTATCTAGAGGAGCCGCACGGGGCTCCCGACAGCCATTAATCGAAGGTACGATACTGGATACTGTAGTCGCTATGGATAGATACAGTACAAGTGACAGACCACAGCCTGTATAAATACAGGGCATCGTCGCCCGTCTTCGAGAACAATCATCATCATCATCAGCACAGTTCATAACATCGATATCACCACATCACAACCATACAACATCCATCCTAGTATTACAATAGTATACTACCAACCTACAACCAACAATGAAGGCCTTCACCATCATCTCGTCCGCCCTCTTGCTCCTCGCGAGCACCGCTGCCGCTACCCCGATGCCGGCCGCGGACCTCTCAGCCAGAGCCCTTGGTACGTAAACATCCTACCTGGATATACATACACTCGACTGTGAATATATGCTAATCTGTGGTATAATATTTGTAGGCTGCGACGCCCCGCAATACGCTATCTGCAGGTACAGCTGCTCGCAGAAGAAAAAGGAGGTCGAGACATGCGCCAATATGCAAGGCAAGATCGACTGCAAATGCACCGCCTAATTGCCATCCTGTTCATGAAGAACTATCTCGGGATGAACTGTATGTTGAGGAATTCCTATACCTGATTTTACGAAGAGGCTGTCGATACTAAATGCACAATTCTTCAAGGCCATGGACATTGCACCTGCATATTTGGGAAAGATAGTCGACCGGCTGCCGGAACATGCCAGAGTCGACGACTACAGTAATATGCCCGCGAGGGTTCTCCGTTCTCGTTCATGTAGAATTATCTGTTGGGAAGCACGCTGGACGGTGTTCAAATGGAGTAGACGCGGTTGAGTGTTTCGATGTTTTTGGGTTATGCATTTTGTGTGTATTTTTTTTATTTATTGAACTCTCATACTTCCCTCTTATCGACTTTGCCCCGTATACATTTTTAGAAGTCTCGTAGAAGGGCTGGATGAATACCTTCAAACGTGTTTCCACGCATATACAAGTAAACGCGTGTCGACGCAGCCCTACGACATCACACGCATACGTGCATACAGGCCTCGTGACGAATAGACGAAATATTCAACTGCATGCTTACGCCCAGCCCAGCCTTATTTCCCACGTTTTGATTTTCCTCAAAAATATTCGAAATCTCCCTCATCTGCATGGCGGGTTGGCATGCGCATGGACGGGTGTCGACGCGGGTGGGAAGCGCAGGTACGCATAACTCAGACCCCGATATGCGTGCGGCAGATGCAAATATTCCGGGTGTGATATTACGCAACGCTCGCGTATGTGCTTAGCAGTATGTGCAAGGTCCGCCCATGCTGGCTAGTGCATATACGTACAGACATTTTGGATAATAAACTCGACCACTCGGCGAATTTTTCCTGGAGGTGCAGGGTTTGGGGGTAAACGTACGTTTCCGGATGTGTGTGTGTGGGATGGCGCGGTTTCAAGAGTGAGGCTAAGCGGCACCTCGCGGCCCCCTGCAATTCTACTGGCTATCGTGCTCGTCGGATGTCGCATGATCCCAGGCTACACAAGTGCGCATGCCGCATCAACCATCACGGCCAGGTATCCGGCGGGCGATGATTGGCCTCGCGCTAGCTGCCGTCGAAACGAACGATCCAAGCGGGTGATCGAGCAATCCACGCGGACTCGCACACGTACGTACTCGCGCACAAGACGGCAGATCGCTGCGGGGTGACTGCTGTATACTAATCGACTGACTGACTGACTGATCAAACTGACCGTCCCGCCCGCCGTCTCTTTCGAAGGAGCTGCCACTTCGATGCATGTATGTACGTTTTCGCATACCTAGCGTCGTCTGGAGCATTGTCGCATAATTTTCAGCATCCACATTACACGAATGCCTGTCCGCTGCCAGCGCATCAGGAGGCAGAACAGCGAGTGAAACCTGCGTCGATTGGTCGCAGACACATGGTCTGGAATCCTGAGGCACGGCTGGCTGGCTGGCTCGCTGGTCGGCTCGCTGGCGGGGTCGGGAAGGCGAAGGCGAAGAATGGAATGAACAAAGGCCCACGCCGGCCGCGGTCTCATGATCTGATATGCCGTGTGGACATTGCCAGCTACTTAGCTAGCTAGTAGCTAGGCACGTTTGCAGTCGTCGGAGATACATGTACGTTTTCTGCGGAGCTCTGCGATCGAAATACGTCGTGGAGCGCAACTGCGGTACAAACCTGCAAGCAACAGTATCGTAGATACCGCTCAGCCTAGTCGATAGATTACCAGACGGTTGGTAGGCAGGCCACTGGTGACTCGCGGGTGACTGATCGTTGCCGTTTGTGACGGGCGTGTGAAGCAGCTAATCATGCGGGCGTCGAGATGGGACCGTTTGTCCATTCCAAGGCCAGGTGTACACGTCCTGCAATGCAGCCCGCTGGAAGAAGCAGGAACCGACAGGGTCGAAGAAGAGTCGTGCATGCACACATGTCGACACACTAAGCGCACGGCTTATATTAGACATTGGCCGGAATGGGCGATAGCAGACTCCTGGTCGATCGAATCTGCGACCGCGATAATTTGCAACTGCATATACGAGTCGGAGGCAAGCAGGCAAGCAGGCTGGCGGGCGGGCAGGCAGGCAATGTAATGTAATGTACATGTAATGTAATGTAGTGCAATGTAATGTAAGGTATCGCTACCCGTATGTACGGTGATATCAGGTATAACCACCGCGAGGGCGTGGAGTGCCATCTCCAACTTGATCGCTTTCGTTAGCCGCTGGCGGTGCGGTAATGATAACTGCTTAATTTTGATTCCCAACAGAAAATAACCGGATGCAAAATGCAACAGGACGGGCAGCAGTCTGCGGGTACCTACCGCAGGCAGCCAACCAGCGATGGATCCGTCCAGTGATGCTGTCGTTCTACCGTGGGTCGGTCGGTCGGTCGCAGCAGCAGAAAATTTCTGTCCATCTGCATGAGGCTGCTATTCTGGACGGAAGCAGCGGCGGGGCCTGCGAGGCTGGGCAGAGTCGCGACTTGGCAGGCAGGTGCGGCGCAAACCCTGCGAGAAAGCGAGAGCCCGTCGTCGCCCAGCCCAGTCGGGTCAGCAAAGTGGGAAGAGGAGCACGGTCGGACCCCTGGCGAGGTCCACGAATAGCATGCCGGCTGCCCCTCGGCGCTGGGAAGTTATTTGGGGATGCGGGTCCACCCTGCGCAGGCTAGCCGAGGAGGGGATAGAGGCCCGGGCTGGGCTGAGTCGGTCTGACGTACAGACATGATGCTCCATGCCTGCGGTCGGTCACAAGCGGCGACGAGAGGTAATATGATGGAGTCAGCGGTGCTGGGAGAATTCGACCCGGGAGAGGAGCAGCCGCTGCATCCTGGCGCGTGGATATCGGATTCGAATGCTGGTTTGGCGATGTTGGACGTTGGAGGAGGGAGGTTGTGGCCTTACTCAGCAGCCGCAGGCGCCCGATGCGGACGTTGTCGTCGGCCACACCATCATATCCCCCTCCCACACCATCTGCAACCTCAACCTCTCTCCACCTGCATCATCATCACCACCACCACCATCATCATCGCCGCTATCCCCTCCCCACTCTTCGGCCGCTCGCTCGGTCGCCTGATTGCTGTCTCCCAGACACGCATCCAGACCTCGCAAGGGTGGTTGGCCTAGCTCGGCTCTCTCGTCCCTCCCCGACCAACCACGTTCGGCCGCCACCGCCGCCCGCAGAAACCCACCAATCCAGTCTTCAGCCCCTCCAAACCGCTAGAAACCCCTGCGTGCATAACAATCTGGGGCCTACTTTTTATTTTTTGCTTTCCTCCGTCCCTTTATAAAACCACATCTCAGTCCTTGGTATATATCCACGAAGGAGGAAGGCGAGCATGGAGAACTACGTCCTCTTCTCCTGGCTGATATTCTTCTTCGCGACTTTTGTCGGTACGTTTATCCCTTTCCTCTAATATACTCCTCCTCATCTCCCCTCATTCCTTCCTTTTCTTTCCTTCCCTTCTTCCCTCCCTCCCTCCCTCCTACCTCCCGTCCTCACCCCCTCCTCGACCCTTCGTCTTTCTCTTCTCTTCTCTTCTCTTCCCGTCGACGTGTAGCACACGCCGTCGTTTCCTTCACACATCTTCCTGCGGACCGGCTCCCCTCCCTCCCCCCCCTCTTCTATCGCTCGCCCACTCGATAGAGACTTGCTCGGTCAAGGCACTCAAACTCACCCGTCCATCTCCATCTAGGACTCTACTACACCCGACAAGCCTGGTTGCCCCCCATGGTCCGCATGTGGACTCTCCGGATCTACAGTCGGCTGCCCACCTCCTTCACGGGGGATATGGAAGCTGGCCTGACATCCGACTCGTTCAACCTCTCGCAGAACATCGAAGACAACGACTCCCGCGCCGGCCTGGACGCCGCCAGCAAGCGCGAGATCCTCAAGTTGATGAAGAGCAAGAAGATGAACTTCGACCAGGCGCGGACACAGTATCTGACCAACAAGATGGCGAAGAACGGCATTGGCCCGGATGGCCGGCCGCTGGATCCGCGGGCGGTCTTTTTCTCGTGAGCGGGAGCAATTCTTTTTGACTTCTCGTCCTCCATCCGAGTCTTATCCTCCACAGCCATTCTATTCCGCTTCTACATTTTCGACATACATACATTTTCCTGGGAGGACACCTTCCTGCGTGCATGGGCATCGCGGAGGACTGTACACACCATCGGTCGACTAGGCGCGCCGTTCGATATCCAGCCACCCGTCGAAACCGCCCGGCCGGTGATCTGTTCTTTTTCCTTTTTTTCCCTTTCCGTCATTTTCATATCCCGCCGCCGCCTCCGCTCCCGGACGGTGCTCCGCTCCATCTCAACCGCTCTCCTCATCTCCACACATCCTTAGTCGACCGCTTTGCCGCTCATTCATATCAAAGCCTCGGTGCGACCATTAAACCCTCAAAACAAAATAAATATACAATGCCCGAAGCCAGAAAGCGACTTGATGTTTTATAGCACGTCTCCTTTTGGATGCTTCCAGTTGGGCTTCTTTTGGGTTTTTCTTTTCGTCCTTTCTTATGTTAGTCTTTTCTGCGGCTCTCGAACTTAGTGCGTGTGTGTGACCGTCTACTAGTTCTCTTACCATATATTCGGTAATCTTGATCTTCAATCATGCGTGCAGTTTATTTGCCTGCTTGAAGTTTTATTTCCTTTGTCCGGATCGGTTTATTCATTGGTTGGTTGGTTGATAGGTGGGCTGTCGGTGGGCTACGGCACGGGGGTGAGGAGTTTTCCTGGCGTTATTTTCTGTCCGTGTTTGAAGTACAGCAGCTGTCTTTGTCTGTCATGTGCTATCTATTCCACATATTCCTTTCCCTTCTCATTTCCCCCCGTTTGGCGGTATGGTATGGTAGTATATACTTTTTACATATTTTCTGCATCTGGACCGATTTGGAAGATTATCGTCATCTTGGCCTCGAATGTTTAAGCAGCCACTACAGAATCAAGTACTTACTCAGTCACTTACTTGCAATTAATTGGTTGACGTCGCGTCCCTTGCTAGCTTTTCATACTGGTGTTCTTCTCTTTCCGTCCGCAGTACAGTGTGCCGTCCGTTTGAAATTCTCAAGCCGCGCTCGCTGGTTCAACCTTGAAATTCTCCGCTATATCTTTTTCGTACTCTCATCCAAATCAAGCAGCCCGCTTAACGGACGGAGAGGTTTATCATATCAATATCAACCGAGTGGTAATTCTACTAATTCTATTTACCATGAACCTTTGTGGCTGTCAAAGCCTATTCTGTCTCACCACGCAACCATGCCTTGTACTTCGCGGCCGTGGGATATCCATGAACGCAAGTCAAACTAAATCGTCAGGTGGAGCGTCACTAGCTTATCGATAATGAGAGCAAACCCGCCTAACCACCTCACGCGAATCGCCTAATCGATCCAAGTTCGCGGGCTAGCGAGCAACCTCCGCGCGATGCATCTGCCCGCCCGTCGCTACTTTTTTCTGCCCATTCGCGCATGCATGCCTGCACTTGGTTAGATGCTCACTGGCTGGCTGGCCGCATGCATGATGCACGCTGCAATGCGCCGCGCACATCGCATTTCAATCTTTTTGCCGTCCGGCAGAGCATCGTGAAACGGGACTTTACCATGCCCCTCATACACCCCAGCACGTACAGTTCGTCGTATCATTACGTCGGCGAATATAGCGCGGCGTCGGGGGATATATCACCGGATCACGTATGTATAATAGACTATCGGGAAGGCGGGTTGCGAAGAGTGAGATTGAGAGCTGTAGACTTAGGTAAGGTACGCGTGCGTGCGGACGGCCCGGAGGCATCGACCCGGTACCGTCCCGCTTGGCTTTGCAAGCTTTGGAGAAACCAGAATCCGAACGCGACCCGCGTCCGCCACCGGTTCGTAGGAATGCAATGCCGTCTCGTTCGGGTTTGTAATGTGATGTGATGTATGTATCGCTGTGTGCATATACCATCTGGAGCTACGTGCGTGCGTGCGGCTTCCAGCGTACGAGACAGCCAGGCCGACGCGACGACGTAGACACCTCTGAGGTTCTTACACCCCAAACGCCGCCACCTCCTGATGGTATCGCTCGTAAACAATATAGAGACGCCACCTTATGGTATATTACCAGTAGATGGTACCACTTCGGTTACCGTTTCCAGAAGAGACAAGCCGCATGCATTTGATGATAGCGGAGTCTCGTCGACTTGGAACCACGGTCTCCATGGGTGCAATACCTCAAACTCTGATCTGACCACCCCGATATCAGCCACATCCGTTTTCGAAATTTTCTCCATCCGCATGCCAGTTATACGTCTGCTCGGATAGCCAGTTGCCTACCGGTACCAGGCGAACACGTACGTCCATACGTATTTTACACACTCGCATGCGCTCTTGCCCATCGAGGTACAACAATACCACCGAGTGAATTGATATGATATAATCCTCGCACGCGTACGGAGCTCACTACGTACATGCCTAGGTAAGCAAGCACTTACTTACATGATACGCACACATGCCAGCCGCGCATACGTACGCGTGCATCTCACAGTCCCGTTCCCATAATGCGCGCGGCATGATATGATAGACGCGTACGCATACATTGATCAACCGGCACTTGCAAAGCTCACAAGTATACGCACTGTCGCATACATCATCGCCTATCCTGGAATGTGCCTGTATCTTATACGTACCCCCCTCGTACGACGTGACATGACGTCATGGGAATATAATCGATGGAATGGATCGTATCGATCCTCTAATACGATGGATACCGTATATTGCAACAACCCCGCGGCCTGTAGGCCCGCTGACCTTCCGCCCTGCATACGTGAAAACGTCATGATATCCCACCGTGACGTCCCGCACCTTCACATGCAAGTTAACTTACCACCTCCCTACAGGCCTACTCCGAGCCGTGCGGGCAAGGTAGTTACGAACATTGGAATCCAACGGGTCGTCTAAGCTTAAGCGAAAAAATTCGGCATGACGAGAATGAAGAAATTGATATTCCCGATACACAAACACCCCCCTCTCGATCGATCCAATATACCTGAACGGTACCAACGGCTGCTAACTAGCCCTAGCTGCTTCCACCAGCCGATTGTCAACATAAACAACCGCCGGAAACGAACAGGCTTCAGCATGCATGCATCAAATCATCAAGAATGTAACAGACGAACCGAACGGATAACGAAGGAAACAGAAAAAAGAAAGTCCAAGTCCCAGCCAGTTTACCCCGCGCATTTTGTGTATATGTATCTGCCTTTTTAGGGAAAAGAAGAAAGGTACAAAGTAAGTAAGTAATTATCTACCAAGAAGAGAAAGTAAAGGAGATTTTTGTCCCGAGCGACCGGATGAATATGAATAGACACACGAAGGGAAGGGAAAGGAAAGAGAAAAGCGAATGAGTAAGGAGTTCAGTAAAAGCAGCATGCCGCCCCAGCTTGATAATGACAAAACGACAAGTAAATAACCTGTGCAGTGAACGCCAGTTTTTAGTGCTGCGCAAAAAGAACAAGTATGTATATGAAAGGGAAAAAGGAAGTAGTTTTGGATGCCATGAAAATAAGACGTTCAGATCGTAAAACGGTGCACGGAAACGCGTGAGAAGTTAGTAGCAAGGGAGAAAAGCAGAATGCGAAAATGAAAGCGAGGACGTCCGACATGCGCAAGAAAATGCTCTAGAGAGGAGTTTGGAGTAACGACAGTGGTAGAGGAGTATGTGATGCGATTGAATGAGGCCGATGATTGGTAAAAGGTGGTGTCGAAGGAGGATATGGAAACGACCGCTAAGTGAAAATTATGCAACGACAGGTTGGAAATGCTTCAATGTCGGAATGGAAAAGAAGAGAGGATAAAAGAAAGCGCTGATGCTGATGACGAAGAAAGCAAATAATGAAAAATGGTAATGAAGGACGAAGTATCTCGACGAATCGCAGAGTTGTTGACATTTCGTCAGATACGGACGGTGGCTGACTGCGCTGTCCGTGATAAATAGATGGAAGGGGTCCGATCAATTAAAAGGCGATCGCAATCCCGTTCAGGGTTGCCGGCGTCGGCGTGTTGATTCGAGAGTCGCTCTTCTCGTGCTCGTAGTCCAGATTCTTCGCCAGCGCCTTCGCCAACAGCATATCCTGGTCATCCCAGCGGGTCGAAAGATGCTTGATGGCCGAATCGACTTGCTCCTCGCTTAAGCCTGGGGCTTTCTCGGACTCATTCGAACTGCGGCTCGTGAGGCTCCTCAATGATCGCACGCTGCGGCGCCTATCAATTGCGGACAATGTCGCTAACATCGAGAGTCTGCTAGACGGCGGCTCGGGTACGTCGACTGTCTTGTTGAGGTCGTTTCGGAGCTTCGTCAGTTGCTCCGTTCTGTCCCGCTGCAGTCCTGGTAGTGCAATGATCGACTGGTTGTTATGGCAGGCGGCAACCAGTGCAGTGTAGCCCTGGAGGTTAAATTTGTTGTTCGAACAGTGGACTTCCTGCAGCGAGGCATTCGTTTCGAGCATTTTGGCGATGACCATAGCTCCTTGAGGGCCGAGGCGTTGTTCTGTACGACAAGAAAAAAATCTATTAGCACCAAACTAGACCCACGAGAAACATCAAAATTCAACAAACTTACGTTCAACTTTCAAAACCCTCAAGGTCTTGTTTTCATCCAAGCTACGGAACGCGTTATTCAGGCCGGTGCCGAGTCGCCCATCTTCGATACGACCATACCCGCCAGAGATGTTGAGAACCTTCAAGGTGTCGTTCTTCGCAAATAGTTCGCCAAGCGCATTGATGGTATCGGGATTGGCATCCGACGGGAGATACACGCGCGAGAGGTCAAGGTATTCGATCGTCTTGTTGACGGTCAACGCCCTGACTAACTTGCGGAACGTCTCCTCATCCGGATAATCAACGTTGCTGATCGTCAGGTACCTCGGTGAGAGCCCCTTCTTGATAGCATCGACGAGTTTGTTGTGGTCTGGTGTGATCTGAAGACGGTTGACGAACAAGTGAAGATTACGGACTTTACCGTCTTCCCGTGCAAGACATCCCAAGAGCACCGCCAGATCACCGGCTTTGAGACCGCAGTTATTAAGATTGAGTCTGGCCAGGCATTCCGAGGCGGGGCTGTTGAGATACGCCGAAAGGGCGTCGACGGTCGCGTTGTTGAGCTGCGTCCCGCTCAAATCTAGCTCTTCGAGCCGCCACCGAATCAAGATCTCCTCGGGGAGAAGTGGTTGTTCTCTGGAGTGCGATCGAGTGGAGAAGGTATTGACGGAGACTGTCGATTCAGCTTTAAGGGTCGAAAGCCGACTCATGCCGCTACCCGAGCTGGGTGTGCTGGGAAGAGGGTTTCCCAAGGAGATGCTGCGGGTGAATGGAGGTCGAATGGTAGATGTGCTCTTGGGGTAATGCAGACTATAGTCACCTCCCGTTGCAAGCTTCAGATTGGCGAGTCTAAGGCACCGCATTCCTGGAAAGACGCGGAGCAGGTCGCAGAGCGGATTCAAGGACGAGGTATTCAGGCGACCTGGATTCCCTCCAATGTCAAGCCCTTCTAGTGTCTTTTCCTGGGCGGCAAGGGACTCAAGTATCAAGCCGATGGACCTCTCGTTGAGACCGCAGCTAGCTAATTCCAGCCCTCGGATATGGCAGGTTTTATCGACGGCCGCGTCAACGATCCACGCGATGTCGGCCTGGTCAAGCTGAAGGCCTGAAAGTATGATCCAGTCGACATTCGTCAACCCCTTCTTGCAAAGCGGGAGAACAGCTTCGACTACCTCACACCCTTTCTCGACAAGTTCATGCTCGTCGTCCTCATCAAGGGCCCTCGGTGGATCTAGGCATCCGCTCAGATCGAGCCGTCGGAGTCGGGTGCTACACGCTGCAAGAGCTCGAAGTTCGAGAACCAGGAGCGACCGCTTCTGACCACGCGTGCTAAGCTTACGGCCTGATCGTGTTCTGTACGGCTCCATGTCGCTACCATGGCTGTCGAAGATTCCTTTCAGCGGCTGTAAGCTGACGCCCGCGAACGATATCGATCCGAACGCTTCGTTCCATCTGAGGGTTCGCAGTACTGCCAGAAGTTCCGGTACGAAATATTTCATACGTCGAGTGTGTATTGGCGGCAACAATTGAAACCTCGGGCCGTCCTCGGCGTTGTTGACGATCGAGTATCCGATTACATTGATGTCGACCTCGTACGCGGCGCCTACAACCAGGTTAGCTTCCCTACTCACCAGGTTTTCAGATGGGATACTTACAATAGGCAGCGAGCGTTCTACCAAAGCAAAGATAACCCTCGTCGTAGTCAATTTCGGGAAACGGCTGGTCGATCAACTTTTCCGGGATGTTTAGCGTGAAAGACGGCTCGGACCATTGAGGTCGCAGAAAGTCCGCAGCATGGCGGATAGTCTGTATGATCTGTGCTGCACACGATGAAGCTAGGTGGAGCGTCTGGACAGGCTTGCACGGTACACGGAACTTGAGTGTGAACGAATCGTCCGTGTCCGAGTTCATATTCAGCGAACACAGCGTTAGGATCCCGAACGAAGTCATCACGCCCGGCGAGTTGAGCGAAGCTGAGCTTTTTTGACTGTTCAGCTTGGGCATCGGCAGGAGATGGATCTTGTGAACACCGACGGCCAGGTAGCAGATTGTGGTTGAATTCTTCGGAATGTCTTCGGAGGAGCCGGAAAGCTTGACCGCTGACCTGAGGTCTGATTTCCTGTGGACGACTCGAAATATCATAACATTTTCGGCAGAATAGTCCTGCTCGTCACCGAGACGTTTCGCGACGTAATCAACCACGCGGTCCGCAAAAGGCAGAGTTGCGTACGTCGGCAGGCGGACCGTCCGACACAGCGCGCGAAGCCACTGATCCACTTCCGTCTGACATGACAGCTGCAAGACCGTGGACGTTGCTGTGCCGGAGTGTTCGTCCAAGTGGTCGACTTGGATGAAGAACTTTTCGGTTTCGTGGACTGCGACGATTTGATTCAGATGGATGACTATTTGATCGGAGTGAACCTCGGATGTCGCACCGCCGAACGATGTGCTTCTGTTTCCGGCGGCACGTTGGGCAAGGCTCAATCTGCAGAGTGGCAAGCAGTTTTTATCAGCTTTCGTTCGCGTATCATACATGGAATGTTGGCAATTGCCCTGGATTCAGAGACTCACTGAGGGAAAACTTCTGTCGCCTTGGCCTGAGATCTGAATCTCAGCAGGTGCGTGTCCGTCAACACCAGATATTCGCGCTTGCTACTCAGCCGCCGAATAAAGGTGCTCGCCGACAGCACCTCGCCGGCAAAGATGATCATTGATCCTCGAGGATATTTGGAATTCGATAGAATGTCGGGTTCCTCAAATATTGACGATGCAGCAGTCGATGTCGACACTGTGGATGTCCCGGGCGATGAGGGCTCATAGGACCTCGGGGTCGCAGAGAGCGATACTGGTCTTGTCGATACTTTCGGTTTGGGAGTTGGAGGCAGGGCTCGATTCATATCAATCGGCGAGGTTGCCTTGAAGTCGTCGGCGAACGTGTGGGCACGGATGATCGTGCCGGTGCCCACGACGCCGCTTTGGTAGGAGATAGGACGCTGTTTGGTGATGAGTTTGGTGGTGTATTGGGCGGCGGGTTTTGAGGAGTTTGGAGAAGGTCGAGAGAATATCCCGAAGGATTTCCGTTTGTAGGCTGGGTCGAAGGGCTGCATTGTCGCGGTGGCGGCCATGGTGTCTGTCGACCAGGCAATAGCAGCTGGCAGGGGGATAGCAAGGAGAAAACAATAACAGGTTGGTCTACAGTATTATATCCGGTACCTTCGATCGATCGATCGATCGCGGGAAGGAAGAATATGCTGGCGGCCGAGGGGATTGCTCTCCTCGGGGCGCGGGGAGAGGGCCTCGTGTCGGGCCGGATTCCACGGGTGCTGGGACTATCGTAAGGAGGAATGCGAATGCAGGCAGCGCGAGGACAGGCACGTCACTTGGGTAGACTGTTGCATTTGGCCATGGGAGGCACACGGACGGAGGGGTAAGGAGCCGGATGCAGACGCAATGCAAATGCAAGATGATGTCTGACGGGAAGGGCGGTTTTGAGACGACAGGAGGAAGCAGCGCTACAGCGGCGGCAAGACCACGGACGGAATGCTAGGCGAACGGCGTGAAACAGCGATCATACGAGCGAGCGGAAGAAGGCTGGGAGCAAGAGACAGTGACGGCGACAGCAACGGTACAAGTTATATCGTGTCGTATCGTATCGGAGAATTTATTTTTCGGACCAGAGATCGGGGCGGGAGATGTCGCGATGTCGGTCGAGATGTCGTCCGTCGTTCGTGGCGACGGCGGCGGGCAAATGTGTTGTTTTTGGCGTCTATGATGTCGCCCAAGGCGGCCTGCCAATGACGACGAAGGCCGTTTGCGCAAAAATAGAAACCGGCAGGCCGACGAGGTCCCAAGCAGGTGCAAGTTCCAAGTTCCAAGTTCCTAGTCCCCAAGGTCCTCCAGCAGCTGGATCCTGGTTCCAGGTACCGTCCGCTCAATCAGTCGCTCCCTCCGTCGACGGTCCCGGCGCAAGGGGGCAAAAGCCAATCTGTCGAACAAGTCGGGTAGTGGGACCGGACAATGGAAGGCAAGATGGCCACTTTGGACGGCTCCTTCTCGAAAGGATATCTGAATCCGCTGCAGAACGTTCGAAACGGGTTCCCGGGACCCAGCAAAGAATGTAAAACCCCAAGTTTGGAAGAGAGAGAAAAAAAGTCTCAATCGATTGCTAGGAATCCGAGTCCCGAAAACGATCCGATAACTAGCTGAAGCAACGTGGGAGCGAAGGATGGTCGTGGTTTTGTAATTTGGGACAGCCCTGTCGTGTCCGCTTGTGCCTACCGCGTCCGAGGCAGAGGTGAAGGAAAATTGTTGGATCGAGGCTGAACAGCGTCCGTCCGGATTCAATTGAGCTCCGCGAAAAAGAAAAAGTAATCAGCTACCAGAAACAAAGAATAAGAAGAAGCTGGAGATTTCCGGCGAGAGGAAATCTTTTGGTGGGTTTGATTTTATCGTTGTCGCAAGCGGTCCCAGAAAAGTGAGGGGAAGGAGGCAATCGTAATTTTAAACCTCTTTTGCCCCAGCAGGCTGGATGTAACTATATAACCCCGATGATAATAAGAATAACAAGGAAGAGAACTGTGGGTTCGGTTTCGTTTCTTCGAATAAAGTCGTGCCTTCGTCTCGTCTCCGCGACTTTGTGTTTTTGGTTATTTCCCCTCTTCGTATTCGTTTCGATCTTTTGTCTGCTTTCGTCCGGTGTGGATGTCCGTAGGATATTTTATGTACCGTCCGGTGTATTATTATTATCTTGTCATGTCCTCCTGCACGATCAATTGAATCGGATCCTCAGTTGCAATATTACAATTTCAGCCAGCCCAATGCATATAATATAATATTACATTAGCGGCCGCCGCACGGAACGGGAGTGCAAAGGGGAGAAAAAAAGAGGCCCGCCAAGTGAGAAAGATATATAGCAAGCAGCTTCAGCTGCGAACTGTTGCTTGGTTTGCTTTCGTCCTGCTCCTACAATCCGTTATAAAATTGGAAGGTTGGTGTTGTAATGGAAATGTCCAGCAGCACACGTCGAGGCTGTACTGCTGTTTCTGTAACAAGGAGGGGGGGAAAAATGTCTGGTGCCGCCAAACGGCAGGATGAAATGCCTCTCGTTTGAGCGGACAAATAGCATCCAGCAGCTAACCGATATAAACGTCAAGAGTCCTGTCGTTTTTTGTTATTTTGCTGCTGTCACTGCTCTTGCAGGTTTATTTACGTTTTTTGTTTGGCTCGGGCCCGGCACTCTCGCCTGTGCTGTCACTCACACAGCACACTCAACTATGCAAGAGTCTCTCTCGCGGGATAGTTGGGTTAGCACAGAAACACCCACGTCGCCGCCGCTTAAATCAAATCGAGCAAGTGCGAGCGAGCTTGTGCGTGTGTGTATTTTTTTTTTTTTTTTTTTGTTTCTTCACCAGTATGGGTTGTGAGAGCGGCGTGCGTGGATGCGAGATTTCGGGGGGATCAAGGTTTCACTGCCTTTCGCCCAGAATTTTTGCAGCCCGCAATTGAACTGACTGTAGTGCGACCCTGCGAGAAATCTGCACAGATGATTGATCAAATCTGGTGCGGTTGCAACTGGATTCGGCCTGCGTCGTCACCAATCAGCGAACACGGCCGCTATTGTGTTCGGCCTGCCGGTGGTGTTTTTCTGCGGGAGTGGGCCTGATGCGGCTGGAAGGAGCTTAGTCTTGGACGGGGACGATGGCGCTTTCTTTTATTTTTTTTATTGTTTTTTCTGATGCAGTCAAGCAAGCCTGCAGGCCGATAAACTGGGTTTAATGGGAGCGATTGCGCCTCCTTCCACTTGCCAATGGCACTAAAGAATCAGGGAAATATGAGGTGAGGAGGAGAAAAGGGACGGCAGAAACCCCGACCCGCTGTTAAGTTGAATGCGTCTGTCAGCTGTCACTTGGCGAGCTGACTCGGTGATGTTTGTATTTCTACCGTTGAGTTTTGGCAATTAATAACAATGCTATCTCCGGGCGTCGACGATTCGATAAATTTTATAAAATGTCGCGATGTTTTGCGGTCGCCGGCCGTCTTCTGTCGATATCTTTGTCTGTCGTGAATATAAACCGGTACCTTCCGACAGAGGCTACCTATGAAATGCCTGGCGGATAATCTAATCGATAGTGCTGGATTGCAATAGCAAGATCAATTATTATTATTAGCGATAAGCATGCACTCCTATCCTGGTGATACCAATCGCATCGATCGTGCACAGTGCCCAGTATCAAGGAAAGAGCCCCTTGCCTGAGCCTATAACAATAAATGCACGTAATAAATAATAGATTAAATCTGCTCAGCTTACCTCCGTCGATAAATTATTTCTTGGACTGAACGCTCGTTCCAGTTTTGAAACCTGCCCACGGACGATGGATTGCGATCGCGTAACCGACGCTCGCTTTCTGACGGTTTGATATATTTGAAGGATGCTGCCTGGACGCCTCGCTGACAGACCAGCAATTAATGCACTGCAAAGGGGGGTCGCGGTCCAGTCGGGTATCTGCTGGAATTTTAATCCGGCCGAGTGGTGATATAATATGTAGCGCAAGTAGCCCTGGTCTGCCTGGTGGAATCGGTCGGTTACATCGTTAGCCCTGGTGCTCGCACGTCATCGTTTCATGTTAAATTGGATCGATGATGATACCGGCTCCCCGCGACCGAGGTGCTGTCCGATCGCGATCCTGAATATATTATCCGAAGTGGTGTCGACGGGAGAGAAAAAATATCACAAGACAGACTTACTCGTATACTGCGTACTGTGTAATGTGTTATTGACGCTAGAAAAGAGAGATACAAAAGGACGGTAGATGTAGAGGTGCAACTTTGACAGACGCTCCAAACTTCCAAAGCTGGAGAAGCTAGACGAAGAATACGCTAGGATGATACGAGCTGGGCTGGCTGGAGCGAGCCGGAACGACTCTCGTGAGAATCAGGCGTCGTTGATCCCGGGCAGAAGGCAAGGAGCAGCAGTTGGCGGTCTTATACACAGTCCGTGTATGTAAGTGTATCTGCAAACGCCGAAGCTGGAACCGTGGAGGGCGCCCACTGTACTGCACTGGAATGCAAAAATATGCACCTTCATGCAGAGTGCACCTCGACAGCGGGCAGCTCGAGAGCTTCAACTCTCGATTAAGAGGATAAGTATCTTATCACAGCTCGAAGCTCCCAGCAGCTGGTTACTTAAGCGCTGCAGTGCTCCAGACTGAGCTTAAGCACGCACGCCGTGAACACGTCGCCCGAGATTGCATCGAGTGCCAATTGCAATTACCCAGCTCGATTCGACGATTAGTCGCGACAGGCTGCAGGACGACACGGCGCTGCTGCAGCCCTTCGCGGCTGCGATTCCCCGGACCCCGTCTTCTGGACTTCGTCTCGATACCGCTCGTGGGCAGGCAGCAGCGCTTCTCCGCGATGCCATCATGATCGTCATTCTTCTAACGGCTAATCTTATAATTCAATCCCTCGCTTGCAGCCGGCCTGCCCTTAAGCCTTCCCTGCGAGGAAGGACACCTCGACAGTTCCTTGTTCAACGGCGTGCTTTTTCTCCCTCCACTGGCTTCAATCGAGTCTAGGAGGATTCAAAACCCAGGAGAATAAAACTCGTCCCGGGAACCTCGCCTCCTAAGCTCCATTGAGCATATTCACACTGCATGATGCAGCGTGCTAGCCTCGCCAGCTTCCAGTTTCCCTTCATCAAGCCATGGTGCAAAACCGCCTCAGGTCGAACAACATTCCGACTGTGCTCACCTTTTGTTTTCCCGCCAGATAGGTGCTTGCTTGGCCAGCCCAGCCTTCTTTCTCGCCGTGCATCGAGGTATACTATCTGCCTGCATCTGCATGTCCGTGTCTGTCGGCATCTGCATGTATAGATGTTTGTAATGGGCAATGCGTATGCAGACAATCATTTCCTGCAATACGCACCTGGCCCTGCTCCGCGCCAGAACGAAGCCATGGCATGGACAAGCTAATTAACATTCACGGCCGCGGCGTCGTAGATCAAATCACCACCGTCCAATTTCGCGCCACGCGACCTCAGCCAAACTCGGCAGGCGTGCACCAAACCGTGCGAGGTTCTGAAGATCAAGTCCCTTCGATCCATCGACGAGCAACGGTTCGCAGGCAGACGTGGGGGAGTGACCTAGCCAGCTTCCTTCAGGCCAGCATCAACTGTGCCACAGACGCTGTTCGGTATGAGCTGTTACAGTATCTGTCCGTCCGACGACGTCACTGTCTTGCACCCGCCGTTCTGGCCCATCACGCTATCCATCCGGCAGATTGATACGAAAACGCAGGCCGGGGAGGCTGGTCTGATCCGACCCTGACCTGCTCCACAGCAGAGCTGCATCTCATATTCATCCATCCGTTTCCGATCCCCTGCTCCTTTGGATACTCCTGATCGATCCATGGGCAACGTCAGCGCGGCGTCGACCTGTATCAAACGATCTAGAATCCAAAGTATTCTCCGTCTCGTACGTACCATCATCACCACAGTGGACTGAGAAGACTACCAAAAACAGCAACTTCCTCAACTGAGTAAGACAACGTTGACAAAGTAAAGTTCAAGCTAGCTCGTTAGCATCGTCGGGTCGGCAGCCTTCCACAACGCGACGGGATCTCGGCTTCTCAGACTCTCGTTTGGCCCAAAACATGGATTTCCATCCCCTTCCTCGTGCCCAGACCGCCAGCTTGCTCCGGCATCACGCATTGCGCTAGATAATACCAAGTTACAATCCGCTCCATGCCGACGCGACGACGCTTTTTCTGAATCATGCATGTCTCTCAATCTCACTTAGCTTGCTGAACTCAAAAATTAGAAGAGAAAAAAACGGTCAATCGGACATATAGGCAGACGTCCAGCCGTACGGTCCATTACGCGACGCGAGCTCCTCGCTTGATTCCAGCTGAATTGAAGGTCTGTACGTACGTGTATGCATGCAGAATTCGAACCGGTCTTTTTCTGCTATGCGCGCAACGGAACTTGACTCCGGCATCGTCGTCGGCGTCGATGGTTGATCATCCCCCAATCACAATCACCAAAAGCCTCCATTGCAATTCCTCCACAGACAACAAGCGACTGCTGTATGCACTGTCCGTCTTCATCTGAGTGACTTCCCGGGATCCTGTCTTCCGGCGGTCTGATTCGCTGGCGCCGTTTTCCTGCAAACTGCATGAAGCAGTACGCGCCGAGTCTGTCGTCTCCCGTAACATAATCATCACCTGCCGCCCTACCGTCAAAGAAACCAGGTTGCCATTTTCCCTACAAAACAAACCGTTTCCCTAAAAAGAAACCCCCACACAGACAACGCACTCCGTTCATGCGAACCGCGACAGTGAGAAATTCGGATCTGGACCCCAATCGCCATTAATTGCCATCTCAGCCAGGACATGCCTCCATTATAGCACGTTCCCCAGATGTCCCCCTTGGGGAAGGCGCCAGGTATATCTGTCCGGCGTATGTGTGTAATTTCTCTTGTCAATTTATATTGTCAATTGCAATTGTCCGGCCTCGGTAAATCACGGGATATCTCCCATCCTATCAACCTGCATGCATACGCTGCAGCGCGATATTACAAGTCATGCGTGGCTTGATATCATACAGGTCGACAATGCCCATCTCACTCCGTCGCGGGATCATAAATACCATTTCTACCCGATAGTTTACCCGAACGCCTTTCCACGCCTCCAGCTGCTAGTGTGTATTTGTTTCCCTTCCGGGATAATGCTCAGCGACGGCGTATGCGCCATATGCATGCATCCCTGGTATCGATAGTATTCAATTCATGATATCCGCACGCGAACGTACGACCCACACTTTCGAAGATTCTACAATACAATACAAGACGCGCGATAGATTGCCGAGTGCAGAAATGCAAGCTATCAGCTGATGGGCTTCCATGATGCATTGTCATCGTTCTACTGACGCATTCCGAAATTGAACTGCATCCGAAGTCCCAAGCTGACTGGGACTCTTCGCATCGACTATTCTAAATTGGACTGATAGACGGCGCCTGCATCGGCTGATATCGTAAATTTATAATACATCCATGCTATCGGGATATAGGCAGCGAAAACCGCTCATCATAATATTCTAGATTCTATCGTATCCTTCTATCTATCTAATATATCCGCTCGTCCGTCGCACTCGGCCCATCATCTCTTCCACCCTCCAAACAACATATCGTACATATGGTAGGTCAGTAGCTATATGTACATGTATGTTTAAATATGTGTATCTATAGTATGTACAGGAGAACACCACGCAATGCAATCGTCCTTTGCATGATACCCGAGTAACCAACGTATCCCTCGAGTGACCGTATTTACAAGCAGCTCTCACCAGCTGCAGTCGTATCAGCCTCCACCGCCCGCCCCACTCCATATATACAACCCCAGCCGTAAACAAAACTCCCTTAGTAATGCATTTATGCACCAAGTCCCAAGTGAAACTGACTGTCCCACGTCAACAAATCACCCGCGTCGGTTATACACCACAACGTTGTTTTCGCTGTCCACTTTCTTTTGCTGCTCCGCGTATTCATGCCCTTGCTTCGAAAGTTTGACCAGGTGCCTGATGAACGCGGATCGGAAGTTGGGGTCGTAGTCCACGCCATCCTCTTTGCGTTTGCGCATCATGTGGAGCGTTTTGTTCGCTGCTTTGGCGTCCATGTCTAGGAAGGCGTAGTTGACCGCCCAGCCGTCGCGACGCTCATTGAAAGATGTCGGGCGATCGACTTTGATGCCGTTGACGATGTTTTGCGCGACCAGCACTTGGACGAGGATGTCGCGGGAGGAGTCGTCGGTCTTGGACTTCTTGGGCTTGCTAGTTTTGGGCGTGTTTTCGTCAGCTACCGTAGCTTCTGCCGCTGTATCGGCTTTTTCTGATTCTGCTGAAGGTGATTCCTGGGCTGCTGCTTGAGGATCCTCTGCAGCTGTGGCTGCTGCAACCTCAGTGGACACATCGTCGCCATCCTCTTTCAGAAGTGTCTCGAGTCGATTCTTAGGATCGATGATCGTTTCTCCGCCAATGGTCACGGACTCCAGTACCTCCGCCGACTCCCTAAGACCGTCCTGTCGGGTCTGCTCGGCTGCTTGATCTTCCTCCAGCAGCTCCTTGATCGCTTCCTCCGTTGGATCGCTCGCGCTCTCGGCCTCAGCCTCGGCTTCCTGCCGCCACTGTGGCTTTGACATGCGCTCCTCGGATTTTTTGATCTGTTCGAGCACAACGTCTAAGCTGGCGGTCCGCTCCCGTGATGCCTGGACCTGCTCCGGCGTGAGCGGCTCAGCGGCAAAATACAGGAACGGCATGCTTGACTCCCTCGTCTCGAACCATAACCGTAGTGACTGTCACAATCGACCGATGAATATTAGCTTCATTATGCATATGATAAATTGTCGCATGTCTATATAAAAAAGCAACTTACCTGCTCCGGATACTTCTTCGTCGCGCGGTCCAGCGCCTCATTCAGCAGCTTGAGACTCAACTTGAACTCCTGGTCCCCAATCCCCGGCCCGCCGTGCAGCGCCTCATCCATCTCGTCGATGCTGATATACTGGAACCCAAAGATCCGCTTCGTATTATGGTACGCGACAAAACACCCGTCCATTCGTCCCATTCGTACCTGGAGTGAATACTTCATGAACGCACTCCGTATCAAATCATAGTACTCGCGCTCAAACGACTCGAACTGCCCGTCTGCAGTCTTGATCTGGTACCCCCACCCGACCGCTGGCTCCTGCGAGTTCATCCGAACGCTGACCACCCCGCGCGTCTTCAGATCGAACACGCCGGTACCGGGTAGCCGATCGTCGTGCGCGTCCAGCTGCGAGCGGAAGAGCAGGTCGCCAAAGGCAGTGTAGTGGTACCGCTCCCGTGCGTTCTTGACTTCCTCGGGTATCTCGTGCGATTGCGACTTGTGGTACTTTTGGAACACCTCAGGCGGCAGCGTGAGCATCTTCTCCATGCTACGCCCAAGGAACAGCAGGATTGTTTCCAGCGTGTCTGTTTCCTTATCTTGGTCGATTGCGTAGACGCCGTCGCGCCATTGCAAGATCACGGAGACCGGTAGCCGGGACATTCGCGTGAAGTTGGAGCTCTCGGTCTCGAACCCCTTGGAGAGCATGTTGAGGTTCAGCGGGCGCCAGCGCGAGAGGAGGTAGTGGAGATGCGACAGGATAGCTGTCATGCTGGACGTCGAGCCGACGTATTTCTTGCCAGATTCGCGCGCGAGGTCGATGAGGGTTGTATCTTTGGAGGAAGTGATATAGTCGCTGAGGGCATCAAAGTCGAACTCGTCAACGGGCATGATGGAGCCGAGGTACGGGTCGAAATTGTAAACCCGCGACCTTGGGTCTCGTAGAAATGTGACACCAGGACTGTAGTATTGCGCAATGTTAGAGTACCGTCAAGCATAATCAAGAGGGGATATAAACTGGGCTCTTACTTGAATAGCACACGGTCGAGGCCGTGCATCAATGGTCTCAGCTCCACATCTTGCTCCATGTCGATGGCTAGATGCATCGTCAGCTACGTCTATCGCGAAGAGGAGAGAATTCATACCAGGCAAGACTTACGTTCGAGTTGGAACTCCTTCGAATTTATCGTCACAGCTGCCACCTCTAGTTTCTTCTCTTTCGGCGACAGCCTCTTCGGCTTCTCAAACGGATCCTCAGGCAACTCGGAATGATCGTTGTGTGCCTCATCCGAGATTTCTTCGTCATCTTCTTCTTTCGCTGTCTCCTCCTTGGTAGCCTTGCTACTATCCTTCTTAGCAGTTTTGCTGCCTCCCTTCTTGTTTGCCTTGCTGCTCTCCTTCTTAGCTACCTCGAGATCCTCGTTGTCCAACGACTCTGGCTCGTCAAAGGGTGCTCCCGGCGTTTGGTCCTCCAAAAGTGCCGTTTTTCCGCCTACGGGTTTCGTTGTATTATATTTTCCGTACGTGTACGCCCTCTTTTTCGGGAACGACTCAGTGACCGCCATGTGTAGCACCACCAAATCGCTCGGCGTAATAGCCTTCTTCGGCTTCAGCGATGGCCACTCGTATGGCGTCTCCGTTAACTTGCTCGCTATAGCCAGGATCTCCCGCGCCTTCTCTCCCTTACGGACGGCTTGCGTTCGCTTCCTTTTATCACCCGAAGCCTTCGATTCATTCTCACGGGTCGCAATGTAATCTTTGATCTTGGTGAGGAATTTCCGGTGTTCGCTCTCGCGCTTGAGTCTGTATATGCGCGCGTCTGCCTCCGACATGTTGGGATCTGGCCTGAAGTTCTTCCCTTTCGCCTTTTGCCTCCCGACTGGTGGGAACGTCACATCGCTGAGACTGGGCACTCGTACGGCTCGGAGGGGCGCCGAGCCATGAATTCGGCAGGCCTGGCAGATCCATGGCGGCGGCGGCGAAGTGAGACGGCGGAGACGGGCCTGGGCTAAGGATCTATTCGTCCTCAACATGGCCCGGCGATGGGAGACCGCCTGCCTGCAGAAACGATCGCGGCGTGAGAGAGGGGTCGGACAGAGGGATGGAGGGGCGTATGCGATGCGTGGCCAGCCTATGATATCGATTGGACCGCGGGGTGTAATGGGACCTGTGGTCGCAAAGTTGCGCTAGTTAGCCACAAGGCAATGCGCACCCGGCGATTAGGATACAGGTACGTACCATCAATGAGCGACCGCGACCATGTATACAGGAAGGCTGAATATGCAAGGATGTTTCGCGATGGCCTTTCGATGCGACGCCGCGCCGTGCAAAAGATTTTTTTTCATTCTGGGAGGTAGCACGGAGTTCGGGTAGATTGCCCGATCGGGAAACGTCGAAAAAGTTGCGGCGCGCTGCTTCGCTCCACCAAGCAGCTCCGAGGACGCGGCCGCATCTCTCCGATACCATCCAGACGGATATTGTATCGTATGTCTCAACTGCCTAGTGAGAGTAATCACGAAATCCTCAAAGCCGTTATAGGGCACATTTGCCGAAATGTTACCCTTTGCTTCCCGATCCAATTACGTAACTTAACAGTCAACTCCATTCTAGGAATTTCATCGTGTGCAGCCTTTGGAGCTGGCTGTCGATATTGCCGCTATTACGTTTCCGTTCGGCATCATCCGCTCCGCTCTGACCCTCCATCGAAACCGCTTATACGAACGCCCGGATAATCGAGGTATCACTATAGTCAGGTGAAAACTCAATATAGCTGGTATATCATCGTATCTTGCATAGCCAACCAACCGACCAACCGACCAACCGACCAACCATAGTTAATCGAAATGATATTACTGCTAATAAAACCAGGGCTGAGGATTTGTGCGTAATAACACTGATGTGACTACCAGCAGCACGGGCTCCACCTCTCGTATTTTGCTGTATGCACTCGATATCCAGCTCCCATGTCGACTGAGGCATTGTTGTTGTTCTTTGGTACCCGACAGGGCAAAGCTCTTGAGCTGCGTCAACAGGCCTGTCTGTCGTTCTCGCTAACATGTTAACAGAGCTGGGGTGTTACATGTGTGCATGCATTAATCTCTCCTCGATCCTGGGCGTTGGCTATATGTGGATGTCCGGAGATGAGCGTGGTCGACACGGTACCAGCTGCTCGGAGCAAAGGGGCGCGAATTAGTGCAGCTCGTTGGAGAGAGCTCATGCACGCCGCTGATACGATATCGATCCGGGGTGGTGCTGCTGCTGATCAGATGAAAGGTATGCGCTAGCTGATTCCAGCTTGAGACGGCTTGGGAGTGTATGTAATATCAAATCCGAAGAGCTCATGGCGGCCTTACTTCGGCCGGAGAATACTTATGAATACGATAGGTATGGACCTTCATGTCTAGTATCGACGTCTCGGCCGGGTAGGGAAGGCATCCAAGTCAAGTGGAGACACTGAAAAGTCGGGTCGATAAGTCTCGCGTCAATGTCGTACGCGGAGGAGTGGGTTGGCCCCAGTCGTGAGAAAGCCTGTCGTTCGTCAGGAACAGGTCTCTAGCATAGCTATAGCTAGCGGGGTCTCTTACCGGACACGATCGATGGATCGAATCGCGAGACGTGACTCCGATATTATTATAGGTATTGAATAACGCCGATATCTGGGTATATTCCGACGATTGTGTGACAATAGATGCCATCGGATGCTCTCCCAGGAAGAATGCAAGTCATCAATCGCCATGTTTTATGGCAGAATGGAAAATTAGGTGGATGTATGCGAACAAAGCCTTGTTCGCGTGCTCGAGAGATGCCACACCTCGCATGCTGGCCTGCTATTTTGCCGTCAGATATGGTGGTGAAGTAGCTCGGGTTCGCAGAGCTATGCCCTATTCTGCAGCCTGCTCGAAGGCTAAATAGCTTAACTTGTTACCCGGCTCCATATTTACCGCCAACTAACGTCTGTCAGGACGTTAAGCACTGCAATCCTAATTTTCTAAGGCGCTGAAGACCCAAGCACCCCCCACTTTTCCACGTCCTAGCCTGCAAATGAACACAGATGCTGTTAGCTATTGTTCCGACGTTGTAAGCCCACCAAGGAAAGATTTAAACCCGGGGTGCTCGACACGAGGGTCATCTCGTCAAGCTGTCTCACTGTTGTCAAAAGAATCAAACATACGAAGACGCAACCAAGAACAGAAAAATCTTCCAGAAACATTCCGCGATCGAAGGCCGGCCTTTGCCACCGAGCAGCACAGTTGGGCCAATATCAGCTTAGGTTGCTTCACAATCTGCATGCATGGGCTTCTGCATGCATGTCTCACGCCCGCCGAAAACAAGAACGGCTTCCAGAAGCCCACCGTGGAACATTGAGGGCAGCACAAACGGTAGTGTCGGGGACACAAACGGGCTTCATGTGGTTAGCAGGTTGGTTTAGCGCAGCACCAGATGAACGAACGAACGCTCGAGCGCCGAGACTACCCTTGCAGGGAAGATAGCTCGGCGCACACCACTACGCTCACGACAGAGCAGCGGCGGGTACCTGGGATCCCAGAACCTCAACTCACAATGTGGAGCCGTGCTTTGGTCTTGTTTTTGCGCAACCAGCAAGACGCACTATCTCGATCGAGGGGTGTCGGTGGGGCCAGTAGCTCCCTTGCGGCCAATGCAAAGTGGGCTATGGACCAGGGTCAAGGCTGGACGAGAAGGATCGCTGGGAGCACACAGTCTCGGAGCATGGCGTACATACTTGGTATTGCATGGCAGTACGGAGTACGGAGTTCCTGTTTCCTTTGGCCCAGACGTCACATTAGAGTCCACATGACAATGATTCTTTTTTTTCTCTTTCTTTCTGTCTCCCAGGCAGATACGAAACGGCGGCGGGAGGCCGCCCAGGTTGTAACATGAATAGAAATGCAAGTACCTTAATACAAGCCCATCCGTCCATTCATCCACCCGGGATCCATGCATATCTGCACACATATGCCAACTGGTCTGTAAGTATCATATCATATGTATCTGTGGTGAATGCAATTACCGGCCTGTCCGGCTCTGGTGGTCATGATTAACAATACATTCACACATCCTTCCTCTTGCGCGTCCCCAAGATATCCAGATGCAGAAGAGGCCCCATACCATACCGGTTTATAGAAGCTCGACCCATGCCTGAGTTTTCCTTTGATCAACAGTCCCTTCGAATCGTTCGCAATCGGCTAGGAAAATAGAATCGGAATCGATCCTGTTCGAGTCTGTCACCGTGCACAGCACGCCTGATTACTCTAGCCGCCTTGGGTTTTAATAAGCACCACATACGTGGGGGCTCCTGGCTGGATCAAAGGCCTGTCGGTCTGGTGCCGGGTCCAGAGGAAACGAAACGTTAGCTTCGACTCGGTTCAGTATATAAGTAATATTTAATAAACTCTCCTGCCGCCACAAGCTCAGCTTCGATCAGGAACCCACCAGCGTTCACCATCGACATCTCGACGCACATCGCGCATCGTGAGATCATGGAAGGCATACTCTCCGTTCCACCGGAGAGGAACCTGCTGAGTCGTGGAAACTGGAAGGTAAGTCAGTATCATATCTGCTTTTGACCCGTATTATCAATAATATCAACTGACAGCCTTGTTAATTGGGTCTGGTGGTTTAGAACCGATATGTGGTCCTCGGCTCTCGAAGGCCGGCATACGGCGGCAACACATCCGCGTCGAGGAAGCTGTCCCTACCAGACGAAGATTTGGGCACTATCGAGGACGTCTTTGGCAATCATACCGAAGATGACTTTGCGTCGAGGTTTACGTCTGGTAATGTGAGGCTGAGTATATACAGGCAAAAGGTGAGTCGTGGCGTTGTCGAAACCTTTTGAGTTCACGATCATGGCTGACTTGGGTCAATTTATTGTTCTGCAACAGCTCGATCCCGAACCGCTAGCTTCCTACTCGTACGTACTCTCTAGATCTCTCCATCTCTACCTCTGGCTGAGCACCTACACCATGGAATATGGCAATTGTCGACTAACGCATATTATATCTGCATAGTATGGATTGCGTGACCTCTTGCTACGTCGGCGATATTGCCCATCGGAAGGCATTCTCATCGATGAGCAAAACTACATACAACCCGCTCTGTCCAACTCTCGTAATCAACATCCAGCTCGAGCCCAGCTTCTCGTCAGGTCGGCGACGAGGCATGGAAAGCCCTACCGCTAGTTCCTCTCACTTGGGTGACCCCGATGAGGGCAAACTGACGCTCTTCTTCCGATCCGGGCCTAAGGACACCCCGCCGCTGACAATATGGTGCCGCGAAATCCAAACATACATCCGCACAGTCGGGCAGTCTCGACGGTCCTCAGCCGTGACCTTTGGCGGCGACAAGGCGACCTCGCGACAATCGCGCATACCAACGGCATATGACTTGAAGATTGCGGAAGACGAATGGGAGGAAGAGCGCTCGAGTGTTCACAACCGACCAACAGCCGCGACGACGACACGGTCGAGCGAAGAGTCCTCTGCAGAATCGAGCTCCCGGAGCTCCGGACCAGCTGCTGCACCGCGCCCAATATCGACGCTAATGATGCACGAATACCGTCGACACCAATCGAGCTCCAATCAATCGCCCGTTGATCCGCATGACATGTCTCCGTCGGTTGGTTCGGATTACATGGCGAATGCGAGCATGTCCGGCTCGCCTCGACGGGAAACTATTCTCGACCGCGCCTTCAGCATGAACTATATTCCCTCATCACCTACGGTCACCTCGCACTCTCTCGCTACGTCGCCATTGAACTCTGTTGCACGGTTTGAGGCTGTCGCTGCAGACCCCAACAATACCCAGGACCTCAGATCCTACCACGATCTTGACATCGACCCAAGTGTTATGCCCGCTTCCTTCTTTCAGCAATATCCATAATGACAAGTGCTTCTTTGCTACACACATCAAAGCTACTAATTACGCTAATTCTTGTGTATATATCATTGAACTTCTCTTTTCCTGTCTGCATACGCCTCTACATACGGTGAACGAGAGGATGATAACAACTTACGACTCACATCACGATTCTCATTTGTCAGACACACGGACACACCATTCCTTCCTATCCCTCACCCTCCAACGACTTTCCTATGTACGGGATATCATGGGCATCAGCATCGGGACCTACGGCATCATTATTATAATTATCATCATTCCTTAGATCTTAAACCGGCTTTGCTTTTATTTGGTTCAGCGCCTGAGTTCCGGGAATACAGGGCAGGAGTATATGATTGGCACATCGGCTACTTTCTTTCCTTCTTTTCCTTTCTAATTTTTTCTCTCTCTCCAATTAATACGGTAACAAGTGAATAGTAATATCATGCCATCTTAGAGAATTTCGAGCCGGAAAGCACTGTAACCTTGGTAATTGGTAAACAACTTGATACCCGGTCAGTGTTTGACCCGAACTTAAGATACCAAAGCCCCGCACGGACTGGAGCCGCATGCATGCTCACCACCCACTGCATTTCTATCCCCGCAAGAAGCCACAGCCGTCTTGTCCCGCTGCAATTAAAAAGGATCAACCTAATCACGCCGGACTACCGATACGATGAGATGCGAGGTGAGTTACATGTTAATTGCTGCGACCACGGCGCCGCCAGATGCTTGTAGAAAGTGATCCGGATACGTACATGCATGCATCGGTTCATGGCAAATACTATATACAATAAGCAGCATATGCAAGCAACAGCAGTTGGCCGCCTGTCGAGGACCGTGCGCATGGGTATTCGGCAAGATCGCGAGGGTCCTAAGACATTCCAATACCATTCATTGGATATAGGCAATTGAGATAACTGTTGAATACGATTGCCGTGTAGCGGGTTACGTCTGCCTCAGAAGAGCCATCGAAGCTTTCACCCGTGCAGCCGCAGATCTGGCCATATCAATGGAAACCGACAAAAGTGCGCTGTGTACAGTTGACAAATATCACCAGGTTAGGAAAGTTTAATGTAAAGAGGTCACCACTCGTACACCTGCTGTCACTGGTGATATCAATACGTAAAAGTGCCACGGAGCTCTGTTTGCTATTCGATAAGCTCAAAGTTTGCCCATTGAAGTCGGTGGGGATCCTGTCGCGCTGTGTAACCTGAGATTCTATTGACTCTTTCCATTCATAGAATTGACTTTACGGAGCAAGCTCATCTCATGGAGGCAAATACTAAGCTAACTGGCTCGCGCACCAGTTGCATATCGCAAATGTCCGAAAATAACAAGATACCGCAATGCCCCTCGTATGCTATTGAACATGAACTGGAACTCGCCAGATTCAGAGTTGGCGGTACTGGCAGACTTAATCAATCGCAAATAAAGTGTTGTCCATACAAAAATGCCACACACCATACCCCGGCACAAATGGATTTTCCGGCCCACAACTCCAACCTAGCCTGCCGAAACTGCTGCGCTGTCGACCGACATGGCTAAATTATAAATTGAGAAAAGGGGGATTATTGCAGACGTGCATAAATGCATATGTATGTACCGGCAGGTCCGCCGCACGGGACCAGCTGACCATCGCTTGCAAATTTTGAAACTTCAAGATATAATAGCCGTGGGGATTGTTCGGCGTTGTAGGACGTCCGGACCTCTTAGTTTCCGCATGTTTCTCTTGATGTTGATTGAAATTGCTACTGGCTATTGCTATAGCTAACTGTATGTTGTATCGATATCTGCATGAAGGACTAGAAAAAAAATCTATATTGAAGCAAAAATATCTTCAGCCAGAATTAGAATCACGAGTTCTCCAGCCACGGACGAAGCTAACAATCCGCTCGAATCGAAATATGGGCTTTAGGACTTGGCCGGTTTGCGCTTCTTGAATGTGGGCTAGTTGGTATATGATGCCATACTCTCCCATCACCAACCGGCCCTCCTCGACCTCCCTGCGGATATACATGACCCACCCCGGCCCGGCTGGGAACAGCAGCCAGGAACCAAAAAACAAATTAGCCATTATATCGCACATGTGTAAAACTTTAGAGGAATAACACGTAAAGCTAGCCAACTTAACGTTACCAGCCAGCTCCAGACATATATGCATATATAAAATATATAACCCGCTTATAACGAACATATATACCTAGCCCAACATCATGGTCAGTCATTGCAAGGTACCGAAACAAGACATGTTGTATATAGCCTGCGCATGCATGCTCCCCGCCACAACCCGGGGAAAGATATATATGAAAACCGGAAGTCGATTCCTACGGGCCTTAAGGTCTTCCGATAACCATGTATGCGGCAGCTGTTATCGAGGCCAAGCTGTTACTTCTACCAATTCTACCAATCGAACGCGGATGTGCATGCATGACAAGTTAACTCTGCGATAGGCAGCATGTATGCATGCACTGCCTATCTTGATCCCAAATATACCGGCACCAAGCTTATCGTACAAGTCTATCCTATCTTCTATTGACACAAAAATATTCCTAGATGCATGTATGCAAGACGCCCGGGTCATGCAACAAAAGCGGATCCACAGACTAACTGGACTGATCCAACGGTCTTGAGGTCAGCAGTATGCCTCTACCCATGCTCTCTCTCTTCTCAGTCGGCCGGAGGGCGGTCGACCATAACCGCAAGCCATTGCCATCCTCCTAGGCCTCCTTCACCATCAGCGGACAGACACCGAAGCGGGTACAGACGTTCGACCCATCAATCCCCGTCGACCAGCCCCGCATATGCACGCCTGCTCGCAATCCATACCCCCATTGCCAGCACATCTCGCGTGCAAGCGTGACCAGCTGCTCAAGCTCGCAATCTCGACCGGAAAAAGCGAGCGAGCGAGCACCAGGCCAGTCCAAAAGTCGTCTAACCTCCCGGCATCCCCTACCGATCCCCTCGCTTCCCAACTCTCCCATGCCTCTCCGCATCATACCCTCGTTCACCTTCTGCCCTCCTACCACACCTATGACCAATCCGTCGTCCAGACAGAACTGCCCGCAGCCTTCTTCTGCGTCACTCGGCGAGGAGGTAGCGTCCACCCTTGCTCTGCCCTACCCACTGCGGCTCCAAACCGAGGCACGACCCAGCACTCACGTGTGATACCTCCTGTTTCACCATCGGTCTTGACAATCGGCGTAGGTCTGTCTAGCGGCTTGGAGAACGTCAGGAGCGGACTCCCCTTCGCCAGATTGGCCAGCTGGCGCCCCGTGAGTGCAGTCAGCGGTCGTATCCGGACCTTGCCGCTTGTAGTCGCCCGGTGCATCTCGCTGTAGACGATGAATTCGGGGAACAGGCCGCGGTTCTGGTGATGCTGTAGCTCGACGAGAACCGATGACGGATGCACGAAGACGGCCACCTCGTTCAGATTTTCTAGCTTCGCATCCAGCCGCGCTATCGACGAGGCGAAGAGAGTGAAGTATGGGATGTCTGAGATCTTCTTGAAATTGGGCTTGATGGGCGATTCCGGGAGGAGATCGCCGCGGATGGCAATCTGGTCCACGAACCCCGTGGAGATTATCTGCTGTAGAGCTTTGATCTAGAGCTCGTCCGCGTTCTGTTAGCTTCCTGCTAGAGCTCCAATATTGCGAAACTGTTACGTATCACGAAAGCTCGTAGTCTATACTGCTTATGATATAGACCAGTAGGGATGAGAAAACCGACGAAAGAGGATGGTACGAACCTGCAGATCTTTCGGAGGCTGCAGCTTGACCTCAAACTGACCAATTGCATCTGCGAACTGCGATCGCACAATGTTGGTCAGCTGCTGTCGAAGCTTGCGAACCTCCTGCATGGCCTTCGCACGGACAAAGTTGTCTCTGCAAAAGTCGGCCTGTCGCGTTTCGAACTCATACGCGCACACAACCGTCAGCAATCTCAGGGCATCGCTGGTAGGGTCCATCATGGCGAATTTGCGCTGGGCAGCATTATACGCTTTGCGCTGTGCTGCCCTGCGATCTTGTGCAATCTTCTCAGCGAAGTCGGGTGCAGGTAGATCTTGGTCGCCGCCGCTATCTTCGTTGTCGTTCTCATTATCTGCGAGGCTGAACTCCAGCTGGCTCTCAGGCACGAACAACTCTCCAACAGACAAGGCTGCCACAACTGCGATAACGTAAGGCATGCAATTGAATTGTTGGCCCACGGCTAGGATTCTACCGAATCTGGGGGCAACAGGGAAGTAGTTCATAGTAACACCGAGATCCGTTATTTTGCCTCCCGCGTCAAGTGCCCCGAGGTATCCCAGCAACTGTGTAAAGGCTTTGTCAGCATGCATGCATGTACAGCTTACGTTTTATGCAGAACTTGAGCAAATTATCAACTAACGTACCTTCTCCGCTTTCCTGATCTCGTCCCGGTTAGGCGGTGTGGGGAACGGGAAGTTAACGACGGTGTCCAGACCCATAGCTTTCATCTGGAGTACGACGCCTTCAATCGGCATACGAAGGATCTCGGGCTTCGCAAATTGGTCAAAGTCTCGCTCAAACACGGCTGACGAGTACAATCTGTAGCACTGTCCGGGTCCTGTGCGCCCCGCTCGACCAGACCTCTGGGCAGCGCTAGCTTTGCTGATCCATTCAACGTCGAAGCTCTGAACCCCTGTTGTAACATCGTAGTTTCGGTTTTTGACCCGCCCACTGTCCACCACGTAGCTGATACCAGGAATAGTCAAACTGGTTTCTGCAACGTTAGTGGCCAGTACGCAGAGTCTTTGGTTGGGTTTGAGAGGCGCCCAGATCTTCATTTGCTCGGATGTAGGAAGGAGCGAATAGAGAGGAAGGACTATGAGGTCGTCTGTATTGTCTTCAGCCGTAGAGTAGTCGTCCTCTAGATCGGAGTCTTCATCCATCTCGTCATCATCTTCTACCTCATCCAAGTTGAATTTATCTTGGCCTCCAAACTCGACCTCCTCCGTTTCGGTAGCTGCGTCTTTCGCGAGAATCTGGACAGAAGCGCCGCCAGCTTCGGCGTCTTTAGTTGGTCGCCCATTGTCTAACGGAAACGTTCGACGAAGACGTTGCATCAGAGTATGTATATCCTGTTTGCCAGTGAGGAAAACCAGGATCCCGCCTTTAGGCAGTCTCCGATGGATTTTACAAACTTTTTTATAGGCTTCGTCAAGGTAGTCATGCCGGGTCCGAAGGGAGAATCGATTCGTTACTTTATGCTGCCGAGCCTCGGACAGGACCATTGGGGGAGCCACAGGGAAAAGTCTTTGATTCTCCGTGAAGTCATTGACTCTCAGGGTAGCAGACATGATGATGAGTTTGAGAGGCTTGGTTGTCTTATCCTCATTTGCCATTTCGAGCCGGAGCTTAACGATACGACTGAGGGCCCCGATCAATATATCCGTATTGATGCTTCGCTCGTGCGCCTCGTCGATTATTATTGCAGAATACTTTCGTAGAGCAAAGTCCTCCGCCATTTCCCTCAGTAGGACACCGTCCGTCATAAACTTGATCGCTGTCTTCTCGTGTGCAGTTCCTTCGAACCGAATCTACGGGATGGACTTTAGCTTGACAGTTCGTATTCATCGAAATCGAAGATAGCGAATTCGTAGGCATACCTGATAGGAGACTCTATCTGAGTGCTCACCCAGTTCCTCAGCTACTCTTTTCGCCATTGTTACAGCAGCAACCCGCCGTGGCTGGGTAACTCCAATCATTCCGGGCGTTTCGCCATTCGGGTCACCGTACCCAGCTTCGAACAGAAACTGAGGTATCTGAGTAGTCTTCCCGCTGCCAGTTTCGCCACACAGGATAGTAACCGAGTTATTGTGGACCGTCTCCATGATCCTTTGCTCGTCGCCTACTATTGGGAGTTCCGACCTCTGCGCTTGGATGTCTTCCCTCCGGTTAACGGCTACAGCTCGAGCTTTCCTGCCATCTTTCGATTCTGACAAAAGGGCACCGAGCGGCGTCTTTGCCAGCTTGAGCTGATCTACAACTTTTTTCGGAGCTGAAAGTCGTGGTTCTTCGTGAAGTGAGTTGTTATCGAGCGGTTTCAGCGATGCCGCTGAGGGAAATGATGATATGACTTCTCCAGGGACAGCACCCAAACTCGTGGATTGTCGATCCGAAGCGTCAAAAATCTTGGTCCGTTCCGCATTCGCCCATGCTTTGAATGCAGATGCCCTTTCTGACTTTCCGGCTGTTTTGCGCCAGTTGGACGTTGTCTCGGTATCATCCTCCTGTTCGTCGCCGTCGCTGTCTTCATCGTCTTCTCCATCCCCACCGCTGCTCTCCTCAGACGAGCTTTCGTCTTCTTCGGAGCTGTGTTCGTTATCCGACGTCGACATGCCCTGCTGTTCATCTTCCTCTCCCTCCGAACTGAATCCCTCCCAGGCGCCACCTTCCTCTAGTACTTCCTCACTAACATCCGTGTGACCATTTAGAGTAGGTTCGTCGTTCGTAGCGGTATTCCTGTGTCTGCGTTTTATCTTCTTGAGAATCGGTAGCCCGAACTCATCCATTTCCAGCGGCCGTTTGAGTCCGCTCCCAACGTCTGTAACCGTAGCAAGTGTCGAAAGTTCTGCCGGAGGCACAGTCGGAGTCGACTCTGGCACAATTCCATCCCGTCGCGGTGGTATCGACTCAGGGAGTTCGGATGGTACCTCCCGCTCCTCGTATATTATTGCTGCATTTTCCTCGAGGTTGATTCCGGCCTTCTGTTCCTTGATGGCCCGTTTCAATTGGTCGCGTGCGGTCTCATGCTTGACGCCGAGCTGCGTAGTCTTGACCAGGAGACTGGTGTCGCCTTGTACATCCTTGAGTTTCTCGATCAGACGGACCCGTTCCTCTTTCTTGAGTTTGTTATCCTGCACTCAGAGCCTTCGTTAGCATAACATATGACCAGGGTCGAAGTAATGGTGTCGTACAATATATTTATCCAATCGCTTCGCCTTCTTACTTGTGATCTTGGACGTTTGCGCAGCTCGTAGCTCGGCTTTTAGCTGCTCTTTCCGAAGTGCCTTCGCTTCCTTTTCCTCCACCGTCTGGGGGACTATGATCGCGGCATTCGGGTTCTGGGACGAGATGTCGATGGTGGTAGGTAGTTCTTTCGACCGCGATTTGTTCCGCTGTTTCCGGTCGCGCGGGACGAATTTGCCCATCGCGAATCGCCTGGATGACCTCTACACCAGGCCGGGTCTGGGATAGGCTGGTGAGACGGCACGAATTCGTGGTGGTGAGTAGGTTGAAGACCTGATTGAGCGTTTGCGCGAAAGAACAAAAATTTGTGGTCGCATCTCGCTTGGGAAGCTTGCGCCCTCGCTTGCCTGGCGGATGCGGCGCGCAGCGACAAAGGCCGCACAAAAGCAGCTCCGGCGGCACGTTCGTCCAGCATGGCAAATTGGCTCGCCCGGTGCAAGAAGCCGTGCTTATGGCGGGGTAAATTGCATGTCCGATGACGCCGATGGTGGTGATGACAGGCTGCCGGCTGTGGCTGCCTCCCAGCCTGCAGCACGATTAGGATTGGAGTCGTGGGCCGGCCAGAGTTAGGCTGCCAGCGTGGGCTCGAGCCTGTTCTCCTACTCCTAATCAGCTGACGATGCACGTAGGAAGGTCCAGTCGAGCGACTCCATCTCCAGCTCCCCGCTCCTCATCCCCATCCTCAGCCCTCGTCCGAAACCTATAACTCCGTCCACTTGCCAGCAGCACCCGGCTAGACGCCCGTTCAATTAGGATCGATTGATTGGCTGGCGTAGGAGCTGGCCTGGTCAAACGACCCAAAAAACTTAAGCTTAAACACCATCCTGCAACCCCAAGTCGGCCCCGATCTCGAGTCCTCCAACAGCTTACTATCAGCCATCTCCAACCCTTCAAGCATCTCAGCCGCCGGCAGAAGCTTACCCAAGCATCAAACTCTTCTCAGTTGCTAGCACTGTCGGTTTTCCGCCTGCAAGGACGCTCGACGTCGCTCCAAAGGATCGAACCCCTTCTTCTCTCCTCCGCGCCTCACCGCCTCTACCGCCACAATGGGAAACCAGAGTTCGCAGATGATAGATAGCATCGTATCCGGGTCGAATTTCGACCGGGACGAGGTTGACAGATTAAGAAAACGCTTCAGTATGTCTTCTCTTGGGTCATGCGTGACCCCTCTTTTTGTCAAGCCACTTGTCCGCAGCTTCATCAGCCACCTTCCTCGTCTGCTTATCTATGGCGCAGCTAACCAATCCACCGCATCTTAGTGAAACTCGACAAAGTATGAATATTAACACTTTCGCTAAGTTTATATCTATCATGTATCGTCGATATCTGAGCGCTGAACGGAAATACCTGCTGCTAGGATAACTCGGGTACCATCGAACGGGATGAGTTCCTGTCTCTCCCCCAGGTTTCATCAAACCCTCTCGCGACTCGGTATAGCCCTGACACCGCTTGTCTCTGCTGATCGTTCGAGTCCGAAAAGCTGATTAGGCATCGCTTGTAGAATGATCGCAATATTCGATGAAGACGGCGGCGGCGACGTCGATTTCAAAGAATTCGTCACCGGCCTGTCTGCGTTCTCGTCGAAAGGAAACAAGGAGGAGAAGCTACGTTTTGCATTCAAAGTGTACGATATTGATCGCGACGGGTACATTTCGAACGGAGAGCTGTTTATCGTGTTGAAAATGATGGTTGGCAGCAACTTGAAGGACCATCAGCTGCAGCAGGTACAGCCCGACTGATTTCGGACCTCTGACATGGAAGCCTGAGAAATATCAGACAATCGCTGACCTTGGGATCGTTGGTGTGACTGTCATAGATCGTTGACAAGACAATTATGGAGGCGGATGAGGACCAAGATGGCAAGATCAGCTTTGAGGAGTTTACCAAGATGGTGGAGAACACTGTGAGTATTGCGCGGCGCTACCCTCGTATCCCACGAGAAACTTGAAAGCTAACGAATAATAGGATGTATCGATGAGCATGACTCTCGATTCAATCTAGATTATTTCTGCCAATGCAATACTTATAAAGCTTCGCCTACCGGCCATCATCATCATCGTAGCGCCACCATCAAATTTCTCATTATCCTCTCCGTGTCTGACAGCCTAGAACTACATGGTGTTTTGACGAAAGACAGACTCCCAATGCCCACGAAGGCTATCCGGCAGTGCTGCCCTTCGGTTCCACCTGACACACCCCATCGTCCTGCAGGGCGGGCCTTCAATATCTATGTTTACTTTGACCCTTCTATCCAGTCCTTCATATTTACCACTTTGCTTTTCATCGAGCTATTCCGTTCTATCTTCTTGCTTAGGCGTACTAGGCCATTCAATGAGTTTTTACAGGTCATCATGACATCATAGACGTTACTTTATCCGTTATTTGTTATGTGTCTAGCAATGAGAGGAGCGTACTCAGCCAGGCCTTCTTGATTTTCCAAAAGAATCAGAGGCATATTGGCTTGAATTGCTGCAGCCTCCGTGTTAAAACCATATTGTTATCGCCTCTCCTTGTCTCGTAGACCAGAAGCTAGACGCTCGTCCGCCTCTCCACTGTTGACCCGGATCCATGGATATTGGAGGAGCGATTGGCGAGCGATTGGCGTGGCTCTTCTATCACGTCTCGAACAGAAGCAATACGTACTTAGGCGAAGCCGTATCCGCGTAGGTCATATCTAGTTGGCCTCGAGACTAGGTCATATCCATTTCTTCAGCGTTCTCGCGCTGAATTGAGATCAAGGCCTCCCAGAAGGTCAACGATGGTGAACAGAACATGCATATCGCCAATGAACTTAGTACCTACCTTCGTGCGATCTGGTTTACGAGACCAGTACCTACCATAGATCTCCTGGAGTTCACAGAGTACGTAGCTGCCAGGTCCCCCAAGTTGTGACCAGTAGATGCCTGCAACTCCCAGCCAGGGTGCCCAAGATCTCGATAGAATCGCCCCGGGCTGACATACCATTTATGATTATTCGAACTTCAAACTCTGGGTCTGCCGGGTGGCTTCTACTGCCAGCCGACTCCCAGGACAGCTGGCACACAGGCCTAGTTATATTACAAGGCACAGATCGGAGAGAAATAAGCATCATCGTTGTATCTTACATCTTTATGATGCCAATTAACGTCCAGGTATTTAACTGCCTGCAGCCAGTCATGCGCAACGCCCTATCGAGTCTCAGGTCACATCGGACATTACGTCAAACTTGCAGTCTGACGGCGTTGCATTCTCATACGGCAGCTGAGGCATATTGCATATTGATCTGCTGCGATACGGTCACGGTTAAAATGTTATGACACGACAGTGCACGATTACGATACTCTTGTCCTACAGAGGATACACAGAGTCACTACTGTTGTGGGCTATGAGATGACATATCATTGACTAATCCTGAATAACAAGAGTATAGGGATCGATACCGAAACCCAGCATGATCACCCATCTAGACTAAAATCTCCAGCTTCAGTTTCGGAAAAAGTAAGATGATCAGGTAATCCCCATCCATAGCTCATCTGAGTAATTAAGTAAGCAAGCAACAGACCGAATCGATCCGTTTACTTGAAGACCTTGCCGTCAGCGTGAAGGTACTCCTTGCCGTTGACGGTGATGGGCTTGTCCCAGGACCACATGCTGGCAACGAACTCCTTGTCCTCCTCCTTGGTGGCGTCGAGCTTGGTGAACTCGTAGCTCTCCCAGTCGGGAGCGACGTCAAACGCCGGCTGTGCGTCTTGTCCACGGATCAAGAATGCACCCTGGACGATGGAGTTATTGCTCTCGCCGTAGACTGAGCATGCACCGAAGATGTACTTGCGGCTAGCCTCGAGGCGGTTGAAGAAGCCACCGATCAAGTTGGAGGTCATGAAGACCATTGTCAGCTCGTCGTTGTACTTGTAGTCAACCTTCCACAGAGACCACTCAGCTGGGTTGTAGTGTTCCCAGAACCACGGGAGGGCGACTGGGCGGGTATCGTTGTTGGAATATTGACGCTTCCAGTCGTCAAGAACCATCTCGGCACGGCCAAGAGCCTCGAGAGGGTGCTTGGGCTTGGGGGCGGGCTTGTCTTCCTCCTCCTCTTCAGCCTCTGGAGCCTTCTCCTTCGGCGGCGCAGCAGCCTTGGGAGCTGGGGCGGCCTTGGGGGCCTTGGGTGGTGGGGTGTACTTGACCGCCTCCTTGATGAATTCAAACTTGCCAGCATACGAGGTGTGGTTGGCGATGGTAGCCCACCATCTGGAGAAGTTAGGGTACGACGCGCGGAAGGGAGCGTCGAAGACCTATTTGTTGTATATTAGTACAAGTCTTGCAGACTAGCTAAATTCAGTAGCGGGCGAACTCACGTATTTGAATCCCTTGGAAACGATTCCAGCGAGGAAGAAATCGGCAGCGCTGATTCGCTCTCCAACGAGATAGGTACAAGTGAGGAGGTGCTGGTCGATGACCTTGATCTGGGCCAAGGAGGTGGCCTGAGCAGACTCGACGTTCTTCTTGTTGTACGGGCTCTGGCCAGTCAGGGGACCGAACCAGTTGCCAATAGTCGGTAGGACCTCAGCGGTACCGAAGCTCATCCACTTGAGGATCTGAGCATATCTGCCAAGGACGTCGAGTTAGCTCCACTCAGGCTACGGCAACAGTGAGTCATGGTAGAGCTTACTCTTGCTTGTTCTTTCCCAGAAGGGTGGTCTTCTCGTTCTGCGAGGTGACTGTATCACAGCGTCAGTATGGCATTCTCCAACCGACAGCATAAACTTCAGTTCTTTCAGAGCTTGGTGTATGCAGTTGGTTTCGAGTGGAACCAGTCTATATCGACGGTTTCCACTTGAGGACCAGCACTCAGAAGGTAATATTCTCAACAAGGATTGTATTTCTTCAGACAGGGATAAACTGAAAAATAGACAAGAATGTTCATCATTGTGCCTGCTCATGTAATAGATTGTGAATCACAGAAGTATAAAGGTAATTTATATCACGTACGGTAGATGGCGATGGCAAGAGACTCGGTGAGAACGAAGTCACCCTGCTGGAAGAAGGGGATCTTCTTCAGCGGGCTCTTGCTCACCAAGGACTCTGGAAACTTGTCATGAATGAGAGTTTCCTCAAGCTTGACGTCAAGGCCATTCTCCTTGGCGATGGACAGGATGCCGACAGTGCGGGAGTTCTCCTGCAGCAGAAAGAAAACGATTAGTGTCTCTAGCACGTAACAGCAGCGCATCAGGAAGACAAAGTGGATCGGTGATAGCATACCGCGTAGGAGTAAAGTGTTCCGAAACTCATGATTGCGAATTATGTAGGGCGGTCGTCAGTGGGTATCAAAGAAAATAAAAAGTTGCTGACGATGTCGATGAGAAGAAGAGGGGACGAAGGAGGGGCACTGTGGACAATTTTTTTCTTGCCAGCATTTGACTCAAAATTTCAATGAGGGGCAACACATTGTGGTCCGCCGCCCCGCTAGCCTGATGCGGACTAGCACCTGCATTTTTTGCATGACGGCTGTTCCTCGCGCCATTGAATTGCAACCTCACGTTTTCAACCCGTCGACAAAGTTACTCCGACGAGTCCCAGAAACGCCAACGTCATCGCTCACTTGGTCCTCCAAAACTGCTCCATCTCAGTAGCTGGAGCTGCCTGTGGTCTGCGGGCGCTCCCGCAGCAGAGAGGATCAGACAATTGACCCGCTATCACCTGCATCCCACACGCCAACCTCACGATGCCGGCAACGCGAAATCTCTTCTCGATGACATGCTGCCTCCGGGCCCTGCTAGAAGATCTCAGTTTCACCAGGAAGCCGTTGAGGACAGCAGCGATTCGCCCGAGGATACTACCGTCATACTACCAAGTCAGATCCTTTGCTGCAACTCCTCAACGACTACAGTCCGAAACAGAAGTATCTGTGTTCGAAGAAGAAGATGTCGCGGATCAAGACGAAAGCGAGGAAGCTGGACCGATCAATGCTGGCTCACTCACCAGCAGATCAAGGGAACTCAGAGGAAAGGATACCAGTATGGAGGACGAATTTCAACTACCTCCGAATACGAGGATTGTGCCAGCTTCGCCCTCATACTTTACAACCAATGCTGCATTCTACGACACTTGGTTCACGCTGAAGGACCTGCTCTACAAATACCAAACGCTGCCTGTAATAGAGCCCTCGCAGGTGCCCAGGACAGCTTGGAAGTCGCTAGGTGATTTCAGGAGCATGGCCGGCGGAGGCGTACAATCGTCAAAGTACAAGAAGGTTCAAGCTGTACTGCAGCGACTGAACAGAATCGACCCAAAACTCATGCCAGATGACGTCAAGACCGCTCTGAACCTCTACAAGAGGCCTGATATGGAGGCTTTGGCACGCAGAAGACCAAAGATCATCGACCGCTTCGGCCGAGCGCGAGCCATGGGCAGGAGAAAAACGTCAAACGCCGACGCATACCTCGTCGAAGGATCTGGTGGATGTTACGTAAACGGACGGCCGCTGATGGACATGTTCCCTCGACTGCATGACCGCGAGAGCATCCTTTGGCCACTAAAGGTGACCAACCGGGTGGACCGGTACAACATCTGGGCATCCTCGCGAGGAGGCGGAATCACCGGTCAAGCTGGGGCCATCACGCTGGCGGTAGCCAAAGCGCTCATTACACACGAGCCACTGCTCAAGCCAGTGCTGAGGAGAGGTAAGCCCTAAGCCGCCTTGCTCCCTTCCCTCCCGTCCCTTTTAGCCTTGTTTGTCTGTCGAATACGTGGGGCGTCTGTGCAGACCGCTAACGTTACGTTTTTTTGTGTCAACTCTAGCCGGAGTCATCACGAGGGATCCCAGAACCGTTGAGAGGAAAAAGCACGGCAAAGCGAAAGCAAGGAAGATGCCTGCATGGGTTGCCCGTTGAGGAGGTATATTATCTCATGTTTTTGTTCTCGCTCTGCACACGTACATGTACCAGTACACATGCATACGTGTGCTTTACGCGTGCTGTACATAACAATACGTTGCATCTCGTCTGTATGTATATTTCATCTTCTTGTCACAAGACCCCTGTGATACCTCTTTTCGTTCAAAAGCCGCGATTGCCTCGTATTCCATGCGCGTATTTGACAACTCGCAGTGCGGCGCGGTGCACAAACCTCGACTATTTTATGAGAGCTTCATTTCATGAAAGCGCGTATCCCGGAAGCTTGAATGGCCGGTCCGGATGAGCAAGCTGGGCAATATGTCGTTACTGGGGAAATCCTGGGGATTCTTGCATGGAAGTCAGAGCGACTGATGCTGCGTCTCTGGAAGCGAACATTCGAGAAAGAAAACTGGCTGCAACCCTGATCCGTGGAAGCTGATGAGCTGGCCATCGGTCATGCATGCCCATGCATCCAGTAATATTTGCAGGAGCGGTCTCCGGACGCTCACGTCTGTCGGCGGACGGCCTAATCGGGACGTCTACATACGCACTATCGTCGTACGAGGAAACATGCACCGATGGATTATTATTCGAGGACACCATCTTCTGCTCTGAGGGAGAAGATAGGATGGTCCTAGTACGAATTGTTCCGACCCCCCTCTCATTTTTTTTTTTTTTTTCAAATCATTTTTGGCAAATATATCTGATGTGACTTTTGCCCGATTGAGGCCACTCAATGTCCGAAATGAGCGAACTTGACGACGAAAACGCTTTTATGCAAAAATCAGCTCGTCACGTAACGCATGATATCAATTTTTTAATTCTGCTCATGACAGCTGGAGTAAATTACACTTGTAGCTAGTGATGCATGCAATATTGCATGCATAATGAACGTGTGCTAACGGCCGAGACCATGTTGACGGGTGCGAACAGGACCCATCCCAGAGGCGAAATTGGCCGCAATTCCCCAAAAGAACTAAACGTCGACACCTCTCACCGGCGCTGTCTGTCAAATATCAAATAAGGTTGGGGAAACTGCAAACCTATAACACCGTCTGCTATATTCCGTCTGATGGCAATTTCCGATATCAAGTAAGCATCCGCTAGCCGTGTGGCATCAGAACGTACAAATGGAAAAGTCAGCAGGATTACCCTATCCATTTGGCCGGCTGCGGGAAGCCGCCCCGGAGCAAGCAGTTTTGTTGAATATATCTGCCGTGTTAACAGTTTTAAAGCTCGTCGGCGCGATCAGGCAGCGACGTTAACGGTTCCTGTCGGGCGCGCGATGGGGGCGTTCAGACCTTTGGGGTTGAAAGTCGTTAAGACCCGCGTGGCGCGTTTCGAATATGAATGGGGAGAAGTGCTAAATATAGCAATTCTGGATGACGATTTCCGTTTAATCTATTTTCATTTTAGCTGGAAGGGGAGTTTACACAAAAGCCGGAGTTCGGGCTGCGATATATTATTATCTGCTGTCTGTGCGAAAAGCAGCGATTCTTGAGCAGGTTAGTGAGGTGCGCCCACAACGCGGTCCGGTGGGTCGGCGAAGGTTGGATTTTGGCATCGGGGCCAGCACGCCAGTTCGGTTAAAAAGCCAGAGCACCCATGTCCAGGGGGCCGAAACAGGGAGACTTTGATCCGGGATTTGGATTGGTGGGAAAGGGGCCCCCGGGGGGCATGCAGCAGTCCTGGCTATCTTGTGCAGAGTGGTTCGATGGCGTCCGGCAGGCCCAATCCAGCCCTTCTGCAAACCGTCGATGGTATATTATTAGCATCTTTGGCACGGGTGCGTTCCGGGACACGGTACATACCATGATCGATATGGGACGAAACTAAAGAAACTAGGGAGCCGAACGTGTCGCGTCGCGTCGACGGGGCGGGCTGCAGCCGCTGGGCCTAGGCATCTACATCGGATCGCGAGCTCGGCCGGCCGTAGGTAGATTAAGTATCTGCACTTCTCGCGTCCTTATCAATATAGCGCTATGGGGCCGGGTCGCTATTATATGGCGGGTAGACTCGGTTCCATCTATATCTGAGAATCTAATGGTTTGCTAAGCAATGGGTCCCTCGAGTCTGTGAAATTCGAAATTGCTGTTAGGCAGCGACAGCGGAAGCTCTTAAGATCTTACCACCGCTGGACTTCGAATTTCTGCACAATATAAAAGATATTTACTCGATATTACTTATATATAATTATAACGTTGTGCTATTATTCGCGTACCGCCAATATAGGTTTTCGTCTTCGTACAGCATTCGTCGGGATCATTCAGCCTGTATTCCGGCGTACGGAATATACTACGCTAGACACTCTCTGGATCTCGTACGCGACGTTAGGACCTTTAGCGGTAAGTCTGGTAGCGCAAGCGGTGGTGCCTTGTATGCAATAGCAATCTATTGAAATTTTGAAAGTCGGTGCTCACCGACTAGCATCCAACAGTGTCGTATACGAGTATGCACATGCGTACATTCGCAGAAGCATGTCATGAAGATGGTGCATGAACTTATAAATTTTAATATGCAATTGGGTTATACGAGGCCGGCTACGGCATAGACTGACAGCGCTACCGACTGCTCGGGTTGCAGTCCAGATCCCCACTTTGGGACAGTGTGTCTGTGACACCAGATGACCAGGGAAAGTTTTATATCGACATCATCTTGCTTCGATCTCATGTGACCCGACCGGAGTGACAGGTGACCGGGGAAAGGAGATGAGTGTGCAAGGCCTGGGTTCTGCCCCCCCTCGCCGCTTGAATTCCCACAGTCCGGGTTTTCTGCTCACGAAAAGAGCCTGTCGGGGAATTTTTGTGGCTTTCCAAATCGTCATCGGTGAGAGTGGGAAAGCGAGGGAGAAAAAAAGTAATAAACCCTGTGGTCGGGTCAAGCAAGGGAAATACGACTGCATATGAGACTAAGATCGATCTCAACTAGCGTATCCATTTATTTGGGACCGCGTCTGCCAGGTCCTGCACCACTCGAATCAAAAATACGCGAGAGAAAGAGAGAAAGAGGGCAGAGGGCTAGAGAAGGGTAGGCGTGGGAAGAGAGAAAAGAAATACGCCAACTATAATAATAATTTGGAGATGTCGAGACCCATGCTAGCTCATCTTAATATTCCCACTCCAGTGGGTTCCGATATGAGATGCTTCTGTGCGGCCGCCGGAATAAGATCCATGTTGGATGCGAAAATAAGGCCGCAAATGCAATTGCATGCAAGAGCGCATCATCGTGCTGCCGTGCCCACTATGGAAGCGACCTTTCTTGTGAGACATTCATCGTGCACTCTCATATGAAAATAATAGACGGGTTACCGCGCTGGAGGAACCCCGGTCCTGAATAGATGAGACTGGCGTAAGCTTTGTTGAGGACAGATTGGACAAAAAGTTGCCTAGGACATATCTTAGAATATCGAAGGTGTCTCGAAGGATTCTTACGAGGTGCACAGAAATTTCGTGCAACATGGCATGATGATACACACGATCATACCACAGAGCTCCAACTACCTGCGGACCTTCCATTGCTGGGCCGCCCCAGGCGCCATCTTCTTCTCTCACACAGTTGTCTAACAGCGGGGAGAGCTCGAGTAAACGCCCAGCTTCCTGACTTCGGAGTCGAGGCATGGGCTGGATCCAAATTAGCCTTTCAGGCCGGGTGCTCTGGATCTGGGCTGCTTAGCTCCGTGACCTCGGAAAATCTTGACCGGACAAGTCGGTTTGCATGCGTGTATGCACTGCAGGAGTCGACATGCATCTGCAACTGGGGCTCTTGCTCAGCTGAAGCTAGGGGCGGGGGGGCCTTTGCTCGCTTCCTAAGATTCGATCGGGTTTTCTGGTGGTGGGTTTTTGCTTTTGCCTGGGTGGGATTTGTCCTGGTGTACGCCCGCCAGCGCCTCGTCTTGGTGGTTCCATTTGTGATGCGGCGTGGAGTGTGCCCGCAGTTCGAGGAAGGACGACGGAAGAATGCGGTGGGAGTGTGCGGTGATGCCGTCTGGTGCGGTGTTAAAGCAGCAGACACATAAAACTCTCGACGGCATGCTGACTTTGCTTTTCTCTCCCCTCGACCACCCATCGATCGGGGAACCCAACAGCACTCGAAACCCACCTTTCGCAGCCATCTCCATCGGCCGTCGATATCGTCGGACTTTGGCGGACTGTCCGGCGTCTCCCACCATCCGGTCTCAGACGCATCGATATCACCTTCCCCAGAACACCCCTTGCATTGCATTCGTGCCAACCGAGAAGGGTTCGCAGCAGATCAGGGCTGCAGCCAACTAGACGAACGGACGACCATTCTCGAAGAAACGTTTTTCCGGGTCAGCGAGGTAAGGGATCGATTTGAAGCTGGGATCTTGCGCATGCGAACAGGGGACAACCCGACAGCTTGCCGGCGGCTGCGAGCGCACGATGTTCTTCAATGCAGCGCTGCGGTCTTGGACGTTTGCATCTACTGATGAATTAAACTCGCATTGAGGTCGGTCCAGGATGTTTTCCACGCGCTCGCCGCCCTGGTGCACAGGCTATAGCACGGACGCGCTATAGAAAGCAGTCTGAATGCGGTCTCCACTCTGTCTTTGTTCTCGAAAAGAGAAAGAGCGAAAGACAGGACCGATGCCAACGGCATCTCATTTCCCGCTCGCGCTCTCGCTGTTTGGGCGCATTGAATATGGTTGAATCCTCTCGCATTGGGATTTTGATTGCGGCGCCCTTAATTGCGGCATCTATATGATGTCAGTCGCTGAGTACGCGGCCGGGAGAGCAGGCTCCAGAGTCTGTCTGTATGTCCGTTCGTCTGACGGACTGCAGACTGACATGGCGCCCCGTGCGAAGACAACCTAATCAATCAATGTCTCGATGGATATTGCAATTGCAATGCTCTCTCTCAATATCAGCGACCATGGCCAGCTGCACCACCGCCAATTTGCTGCCTTTTGGCTCGAAATTAATTAAGCGGTTTTGCTTCTTTCATCTGGAGCTTCAAGCCACCGAAAAGCAAGCTCGCTAGGCATCTAGCCCACAACAAAAAATAGGTGCAGACCCACCAGCACATTCCCAAATTCGAGGGTGCGCTGGTGGTATGATGTCTTCTTCGGGCGCAGGTCGAGGGACACAGGGCTGATTGAGGCTACAAGTGACCTCCTGGCCCTTGAAACATTTGGCGGTCCTACAATTTGTTGTATCGCGATCTTCTTTCGACATCGGCAATTGCAGACTCAACTGCCCTCTGCCCGCGTCCTCTTTTGCTTTTGCTCCTGTTTCCGTCCGTCCTGCCGGCTTGCCTACCTGCCTGCCCGTTTTTCTTTTTCGCCTGGCCCTGATTAGCCCCGAACACCAATGACTCGCTGTCGGTTTTTGCTGCTGCCGGCCCCATACATGGACCGTATGTGCATCTGCATGTCCGGTACATGGGGTTTCCATCTTGGGCCCCGTAGGCTGCTCGAATCGGCAAGCCCGTATTTTCTAGAAGGACCGGGCCTAGAAAAACAAAAGCCAGTGTTTCGCGAGAGCTACACCTGCTCCTTCCCCATGCTCAACTAATCTACGGGCAGAATTATAAAGACGAAGACCACTGGGAAAAAGCAAAAGGCGGGCCGTGAAAGGATCAGGAAAGATGGAGAGGGGTGTCTATGCATCCAGCGGGCGTTTTCCTATTGTTTAAATTGTTTTACTGACCGCCGCCCATGGTCCAATGTCGCTGGTGTCGCAGACGGCTCTCGTCCTCGCCTGTTGCTTTTCTAGAATCCGCACCTTCGCCCGCATGGTCTTGTCTTGATCTACAGTGCATGCATGGACTGGGACTGACTCTAAACTTTTCCAGGAACCCCTTGCTCGAACCTGCCTTATTCCTCGAGGGTACGCCTCGCAATTACCTACTTATACATATCGTTCAGATTATTCGCATTGTCGCTGCGGTTCTTCGGCCGCTCCGTCATCCTGCTTCCCGCCTAATGCAAGTGCACCTTGGAGAAATACTAATTCCACTACTACTACCTATTTCGATTTCAACGGCAGCGCAAACGACCTACGTTTTCAGCTTGGTTCGCTAGTTCTGCGCACCCTCTTATCAGAAAAACTATCGACGAGGTAACGAGTCTACGCCCTCCTACTGGAGGAAATAACGAAAGAAACAAAGAAAGAGAAAAAAGAAGCCACGGGTTCAGCCAAAAGAAAGCTGCTGCCTTTTCGGTGAACGCTGCTCGCGCGCAGGAGGGAAAACACCTGAAACCCTTACAAAACGACGTGCAGCGCCGGTGGCACATCTGCTGCCTACAACAGCAAAAATCACCACAGCTCTATTGCAAAAGGCTGGACCCGCGAAATCTCGACCACTTTCTCGACGCCATCAGTTGGTGGTTGGTCTCGATAGATACCCCATCCAGGGGTTGCTTCGCCCGGAGTGGTGGTCTTAATAATCTTACCCAGCTACTCTTCTTCGCTTGGGGTGGTCCCACATCTGGGGGAGATATTATATAGTCCAATACATCATTCCAACAAACCGCTGCGCTGCACTAGCCATCGTCAGCAAAACTTAAACCTACTATTCAATCTGAGACTATAGTCTGGATACCTCCCCAAGCAAGCCGACTCCGCAAGTGACACCAATCGGGCCTTTCTCCACCATATATTAAACGGCTTGCCCTCCGACTTATAAACCTTCTTGCCTTTTTCTCCCTTGGGTGCTATTTATACACTTCATAACTGCTCATCGAGTCTTCTAGCTGACACAGCTGAATCTATTTGAGGAGTTATTGACCTTTGTCGGACAACAAATACTTTTACAGTATTTGGAACTGGGCACTTCCATAGGCCCACAAGAGGGGTTCAGGCAGAGAAAACTTGCTCTATCTCAAGCTCGTTGCTCCCTATCATTACCTCGACCACTCCCCACCCCACAGGCTCAAGCTAGCTACTGCTTCACGGCCACGTCTCAGGGCGACAGAGGCTTGAGCTCCAGCCCCCGGGGTGACGTTCAGCGCCAGAGGCTTGTTCGGTGTCCTACAAGAGGCAATCCCTTCTTAGCCAGTCATCTATCAGGCACATCCCTGCTGCCCGACTGAGCAGACCAAAACTCCCTTGATTACACCAATTAACACTTGCTTAACGGTCGATATATCCTGGTCGCCCTATTTGGGATCCCAGGTAGCAACCTTCCTTATCCTACCGAACTGGTACATTGTACCTGGAGGGGATTAAAAAACTAGGGCGGCCGTTGCATGCTCCATCATTTCGATCTGGACACAGAGCATAGGCTACTAGGGTCTTTCCTCATCCGAGCCCTCTTCTCGAAAATAATAGAACGGTTTCAAAAAAACCAAATAAACTATGTAAGTGCCTCGAGGCTTTTCTTACCCTCTTTCGTTTTTATACTTGATGAATCCCGAATCCCAAGGTTTTGCAAACCAAGGACACCCCCATTCTTCAGCTCTGTTTTCGATTTAGATCCTGCATTGTTTTTTCTTTCCTTTGCGTCATATCGGGGTTCAACATATAGAAGCTTCAAAAGTGTGGCTTTCCTTTCGCCTCCCACCAGCCTTATCTACGACCTGTATACCATTCCGTATTTTTACGCCACATCGCCATCGTTTTTCATATCGTTCGACATTATTCAGTCTGTATGGTTGCATCTAACAGCAGTTCCATCCCATTTAGTGGACTTCACGGCAACCAGGCCGCTGAGGGGAGGTTCAGTAATCCTTTGAGTCTGGCGGCGCTGGCAAGCAGTAGTAATTGGTCGCCGACTATACAGGGTTCGCTGGGGAGGCGGATGATGGCCAGAGTTGAGGAGCAGAATACAAGATCTATTCCAAGAACCTCATCCGCCGTCGCACGCTCTCCAGTGTTTCCGTTGTCTGACGGGTACCCTCGACCGACCCCTCAGCTGTTACCAAGGTCTCCAACAGTTGGAAGCGCGCTTGGTGAAGCTCAGATGCCCTTGTCTATGGCTCCGACACCCCGATCAACTCCAAGACAGACTGATTACAACTATTATCCCGAAGACGCGCCGCAGCAATACGGAGCTGCGACTACGACTGTTCAGAACCAAGGCCTGACTTATCAATCCGAATACTCCGCCCAGGACGCCATGCAGAGACAAGGGAACTACTCGCCTTACTCCCAAAACATGGGGTACAACATGCCACAGTCCTCCTCAAACGAGATCTATGAGCAAGCTTACCCCCCAAGACAACCAGCAGCTGCTGCGATTGAGGTTCTGTCGAATCAGTTTGGCGTCCCACCGTACTACGCAGACGGGGGCCAGCATGCTGCAGCGAACGTCTCTCCGCAACAGGCGCAAGCTCAGTATCCTAGCATGCCCTATCCGGGACGTCCGGCAGGTCAACCTTACCCAGCTCCGCTGCCGATGGCGCCAGAGGAAAACCAACAATTCATGTACCCGAATCCAGAGGAACCGAGCCCCGACCAAGCTATGGATGCTGCTTACAACCAGTACCAAGATGCCTTGAGGTCCTGTTACCAGAATGTTCGCGATGGACGATTGGCGACTGCTGGATCATCGCTTCTGGAGATCAGCGAGTGGCTTTTATCAAACGCAGTCGACCTAGGTAGGCCCCCTTGCGACGGAAAGCCCAACCCAGTCTTTTCAATGCATAATTCATGCACAATCTTTTTGTAAATCGAGCTGAGCTGAGGCCCTAATTGCAGGATTAGTGCGAGATGAGCAGGAGCTTCACAAGGATAGATCGAGACTTTGGAACGAATTCAACATGTGCTGGTTAATGGCGATGCACAAACAGAAAGAGTTATTGCTGGAGCAGAAAGCCACAGGGCCGATTCAGCCTCCGAGAGACTTGATCGCCGAGGAAAGCCTGGAGAACATGGGAACGGAGCTCACGCGCCACTGCGACAATATGGAAAGGCACGGTCTAGTGGACTATCAGATGGGAGTGTGGGAAGAGCAAATCCTAGACGGTAAGAACATAATTCAACGGCGACTCGCATATATATCGCCTTTACCACGATGGGAAGGCAAAATACAAAAAGTCTTATACTAATGAGCTCTATAATATAATATATAGCTATTCAAGAGTGTCTGGATCTGATGCAGGACAAAGAACCGGCAGCAGCTCCCGAACCCTCCAGATGACCTAGCGTTTCGATCTAGCGTTTAACGAAGCTCGTGCGACACAGCGCGGGTTCTCGAGGAAACCATCCGATGACAATATATCGATGCAAACGACAACCTTCCCCACGCAGACAACTCGATTCTCGACTCAGTGAGGCGGTAGCCTTCTCTCACGGCGTTTTTGTTTCCATTCCGAAGGTTCCTTTAGCCCTGGTAGCATTCTTTGACAGCGGACGTCCAGACTATGCTCAAGGGGTGGTGCTTTTTTTTATTTTTTTATGCTCTCTTCTCTTCGTCCAGACACTGAGTGTTAGAAACGGTGGGGTCACTATCCCCGTCCTTTCTCTTGATAATCTTTTCTTTTGGGTTATTATTTCGCGCGCGCACAAAAATTTTCATTTTACCAACATGGAGTTTCGATACGAGGGGGGTTTACGGCATGCATGAACACTGGTGTCTTTCCGGGTCGGGATCGTTAACTATAGAGACTTTTTCCATACTATTCTCATTATCATTACCCCTTCCGCCATTTTCTTTGTACTCTTTACTTTTATTTTCCTTTCTTTGTGAATATTATTTCTTTATTTCCTTGACTAACTCGACTACTATTCTTCAATGCGATTACGCGCTTCTTTTCTCTTTGAATGTTTACGTATCTCTCATAATACATGTAATATCCGAATCTCAACAGTTCGGTTTGGAGCGTTCTTGGGTGCGGTGCGGTTTCATATTATCCGTTCTTTTGTCACGTTTCTTGTCGTTGGCTTTTACCCTGCATGTTGCCACTGCATCCATACACTTTTCCCTTTCAAGCTATAACTCCTCTTCTAATCAGGCTTTGACTTTTTCTTTTCTTTTCCTCTCATTTCTTTTCTTTGACTTCCCTTTCCCCCATACAACTTTTCACGAAATGAAGAAATGGTGTTAATGACTGATTGGCTGCGGTCGTCTCTTCTTTTCAGTCTACGAAAAAAAAACGCTCGGGTGTTTGCTCTTACACACGTTCCTCCCCAGATAAACATGTATTTGCCGCTGCATAAGGACGAGAAAAAAAGGAAACAAAAGACAAAAAAAAAGAGAAGGCAGCCAGGGAGCGAGCCGGCCATCTTTGGCCTCCCAAGCCCGCCATCCGCTTAGTGTGCTGCCCATTACTTTAGCCTCGGAATATATAATATACGATCTATACCACTGAACAAGGCCTCTAGCCAATGCATCATGCACGTCCTGCTTACCTACACATTACTGTACCGCGAGATTTGAGAAAAATGATGTCTGCCGACATGTTGCCTGGTTGGCAGGGGCTGCCAGTGGAAAATCTCGGATCTGGGAATTGTCATCGCATTTTTATTTTGTCTTGACTTAGGTTTTTTTTTTTTTCAACTTCCAACGTCTTCGATGCATATGCACCATGCACTGACCGTCTTATTATATTATCGTTGTATTATTACTTATTATCGCAAGTTAGCACGCCAGTGCGCCCGGGATATACTACGTGTACTCTATAGGACATGTCGCTATCATCTGTCGGTCTGAACTAAGGATACAGACTGCATGCAGCACAAGCGCACATGCTAAAATTGTCACGGCCGTTACATACATACATGCAGGCCGACATGTCGCTAGCGACTTGTTTTTCCTGTCCTGCTAACCCAACTGGCTTACGCTTCGGCGCACAGACGTGCGGAAAACCGTTTTTTTTTGTCTTTGCCCTCAGGTTTAGTACGACCCTTTTGTTTTGGATTCTCGTTCTGTCGGGGTTTTCTTGGGTCTTCCCTTTCGAAGAAGGCAGCAGCGCGCGACTGGTATCAAAGTACGTCAGCTGCTGTTCCTCGGATATTAAACAGTGCATTGCAGTGCGACAGCGACAGATAGCGATCATGCCGTTGCTGCCGACCGGCCGTGTACAGTACGTGACATATGATGTATGCCCGAACGGAGATGTAACTCTGCCGACAGAGGGCATATCGCATGCAGGCGCATGTGCAGCCGTTGCACCGGGACGTTTCACCTGGCTCGCAGGGGACGCCACACTGCAGCAGCCATCGAGCGAAATCCTATCTTAAGATCGGTTGGTTTTTTCGTTATTGCTTGCGCTGACCAGTCGACATACATGCGCACATACATATGTCTCACCAGCCGATGTTTCTACTTTCTGAGCTTGGGCAGAGGCAAGACACGGGCGCACGACGCAATGTGAAGAGCGGTAGAGGCTAGTGCCATGCATGCAGATGGCTGTGACAGCACCGCTTGGCTCGATGGAGAAACTGCATCGAAGTTATGATGCTAGCATGGTGTAGGTATACCGGCTGCTTTTTCGCCCTCCCCTGCCGGCCGCGGGCGCTCGAGCTACTCGATGGATGAGCTCGCGTGAAAAATAATATGAAAGTTGCGAGCGATCGTAGAGTTGATGCCAACGAGCTTCCGGGACTCGGCTAAATGGGTTCGAATTGTCGAAATGCGCCTTTCCGAATTAAAGCCTCCAGGCCCCCCGTTTCTGGTTGGCCGGCTGCGGGGTCAGTGATCGTGACGAATGGAGGGGTAATCAGCATAGCGCGCTCCGTATCGTATAAGTCGTCTCATTAGTAAAGTATGCAAGCAGCGAGCAAGGAGCTCGCGCTATTATTCGCATTTGCAGGCATCCTCTGGACTGGTCATTTTGTTCTGTCATCCTGGCTTCCGATTTTAAATTCTCGTCTGGAGCTTGTTGGTGTTGCAAGACATGTTCGAGCCTCTTGCTCGATTGATTGATTGATTTGATTGATTTGATTGACTGACTGATTGCTTTTCTGCGATGCAGACAATGCGCGATGCTCGTTGGCGCCCAGTCGACACGTCGGGTTGGCTTGTTCGGTCCCCACCATTACTGCATGATACTATCATTGCCATCCCGCACTTACAGTAAGGCAGCAGCCTAACGTCGGCCCCACTCTGCTCCCGGTGAGAGAAAAAAACAAAAACTGCTGGTTCAGGACAGGTGGTGTGAGACTCCCAGAGCTTCAACCCGGATCTTCTTGCTCTGGCTGGTCGGAGACTTGTCATCTATTCCCGTAACCCGTTCCCCTCTTCGGCCTTCTGCTGGTGCTGGTGCTGCTCCTGCCTGCCTTGCCCCTCATCTCCCATGTGGTCGTTGCAGAATGCAGGAGCATCAAGGGAAAGCGAGGGATAATCAGAAGAGAGGTGGGAAGGACGCAAGGCAAAAGTGGAGACGGAGATCCCGGTTCGTCGCTGCATGATTGTCAAGAGAAAAAGTCACAAGATCTCGTTAAAATAGGACATTTCTTGTTGAGGCATTACAATTGGCTCGCTATCGAATACTTTTAGTCTCATCTTTCGTTCGTGATGTTGGCTTCGAGTTTGTTTTTCGGCGCGCCTCGCTTCAAGATCAGCCAGCCCAACCGTTGTGGCTCGGCCGCCTCGGCAAACTAGTCTTGTGGCCCGCCGGCCGTCCGCCTGGACCACGGCATGCGCTTCTTCTCTTTGGATGCGATCTTCTTCCGCTTCCTCTCAATCGCCCGTGTCCGCTGTTTCTGCCCCATGTTCGCGAACTGGTTTGTCAAGACCAGTTTCTTTTGTTCGGCTGGATTGTAAAACATTATAGTGTTAGCCGGCTCCATGTCGCCGAATCCCCTGCAATATCAATCCGCTGTAGGCAGAAGACACGGGGTGATGTAGCAAAAGCCGTGGGTTGATACCGGCCAATGGACGGTGTATACGTACATTTCTTCAGGTAGAATGGCTTCTTGCCCTGCGCGATAGCTTCTCGCTCCTTCTTTTTGTGCTCCGCAAGGATCTTGTCGCGGTCGAGCTGTTTCTGTTTTGCTTCTCGTTTAGACTCCTTCACGCGATACGAGTTGCATGGTTAGCGTCGTATTACAATTGCAAATGTCATTTCATGAGATGACGGCATGACTGAGGCGGAGATGTTCCGGCTTACGAGAGACTGGAGCTTCTTTTGCAGCTGCTCTTTGCGGACTGGATTCTTCTCCTTTGCTATCTCCTGACGCAGGTTCTTGATCTCCGAGTCTCTATAATCGTCCAGGAAGGCATAGTTCCTGTCAATCTTCTGCTTATCCACCGTGCCAAACCCGCCCAGGGGATCGAATCGCGGGTCTCGGGTTGTATCTGCGGGTAGTTCTACAACGGTACGCCGTCGAGAAACTGCCTTTTTCGAGGACATCTCCGTCGGTGCATGCTTGCTGGATCTCGATCTTGGTTCGTCCGCTTTGGCTTGCTTCCGCTTTTCCCGAGCTACCCTGAGACTCTCAGCGAAGGAGCTTGTGGAGTCAGCTGAGAGCGCCTGCAGCTGGCCCTTGATCTCAGCGAGTCGAGCCGCGTTTCGCGGAGCGTCGCCTCTCGATGCGCCCGGCCTGGTGTCTGGTTCATCGTCGTCTGAGCCACTACTGCCACTCTCAGCGGACTCGGGCTCGTCGCGCTTTCTCTTGAGTGACCTGTGCGCCCTGGCGAGCGCCCCAAACGATATCGTAGCGAGATCAGCCGTTACGTCTCCGTCTTCAGAATCTTCCGCGTCGTCATCTCCGCTTTCCGACGCTACCTCATCCTCGTCGTCCGATGTATCATCCGAGATTTCGAGGTCCTGCTGGCAACGGCGATTAGTGGCTGGATTTGTAGCATGTATTGCAACGGCAGACGTACTCCTTACCTCCCTCGTAGCAGCCCCCACGGAACTAGACTTCACGGCGGGCTTTGCGGGCGGCGCCTTTGCGGGCGGCGCCTCCGCGGGCGATGGATCGGCTTCGTCCGACCAGTCGCTGCTGTCGGCGTCCTCGACGTCGCTATCGCCGTAGCGCACCTTGACGCGTCTGTTCAGCATGTCGCGTGGGGTTGAACTGGCGGGTTCGGCGATGAGCGCTATCGTCTGAAGTTGAGGATGTCGAGATTCGGGTTTTATATTTTCGGTCGCGCAGCGCTCAAGGTTTAGCGCTGCCGCTGCGATTTTAAGCCGCACAAACGTCGGCTGCAGCTGCCGCGCCCTGCGTTTTGGCCCTGCAGGGAGAAAAATCGAATCCGCTTAAAGATGCTCGCTGGCATGCCTAATTCAACATCTGGCGTCCCACCAACGACTCATCCACTTCATCAACATCATCCCATCGCATCACCACCGTTATCGCGAAAACCCTATCGCCACAGCTTCAAGAGGCTTCATATATATATATACCGCTCCAATCCAAAGTTCGCCTTTACCTGCGACATCCACCATCGATATCGTGACGTCTCTCCGCTTGGCCCAACTGCAGCAGTCACAGCTGCACCACGCCTCAAGATTCAGCCTCTACTTCGCCAGTTACGCAGTCCTTCTGCAATAAATTTCTTCAAGTCCCAGGTGGTTATCCCAAATTAATCTCGGCCTTATCCAGAAAGACATCCCTTCACAGACACATCAAGCTAACCTCACTGCCACGATGCCCAAAAAGCTCACCTCCTCGTCCAAGAAGGCTCTCAGGCCGTACCCAGGATCGTGGGTTCACCCATATGCTACGCATGCAACCGGACGCCCCGAACATGTACCATCTCACCTTACGATGAGTCAACAAGGCGACAGTCCACCCGTTGGTGATGAGCAGGGCGGGAAGAGGAGGAGGAGAAGGTCGCGAAGGAACAAGAACAAGCAGCAAGAGATAGAAGAATCCACCGAGGTATCGAACCTGGAGGCGTTACTCGCGCCCCTACAGGTCCAAGAGTCACTGCCTGAGATACCGTCTCTCCAACCGCCGGAGAATACTGTCGCTAGCGCCAGCGAACCTACGGCGCCGTCGACCGCAGATCACCAACCCGAGCAAACCCGATCCGAGTTGGCCTCAGCGCTTCTCGCACAGCTTCATGGCAAATCGGGACGTAAGCCGCGCCATTCGAAGCTCAGGAGGATCGAGGCTCAGATGGGACTCCTCGCTGGCGCTCCAAGCCAACAGGGCGACTTTGCCCAAGCCGGCCAGTCGAGACAGTTCAGTACGATGGCCCCCAACCGTCCAAGCCCGTCCAACTACCCTCAGAGGGTCTACGAAGAACTCCAGAAACTCAGCCTATCTTCCGCGGGCTCGCAATCCCATCTGCAAACTCCAGCTGGTCAGGTCCGCGAGCAACATTGGCTGGGCCGCGGCCGCAAGAAGAATCAAAATCAAAATCAAAATCAAAATGGCCAGAACCAGCCCGGACGAGCTGGGAGCCCTACAGTCTTCTCAACGACATCCGACAAACCCAACACGAAGAGACGCAGCCCCCGGTTCAACGAGCGCACCCAGTCTCGTGAGCCGACTAAGGCGGAGCGCACCCTCGACGACGTCACGTTCAAAGAGTCCACCGGCGGCCGATCGACGAGACGCCGCGGCGTCAAACAAGACAAGGAAATCAAGCTACCACCGCCACCACCCTCACCATCATACCTCGAACTCGCTAGCGAGCCGACAACCCTCGTCGCCAACCCGGCCCAACGCCAACTGCTCGTCATCCTCGACCTCAACGGCACCCTCTTCTACCGCGAGCGCCTCCGCAACGGCCTGAAGGACAAGAACACCCCCTACGCCCGCCCAGGCCTCTCCAGCTTCTTCGAATACCTCTTCCGCGAACACCACGTCGTCTTCTTCTCCTCAGCCATGCAAGCGACCGTCCTCCAGCTCCTCCAATCCATCCTCAAGCCCGAGTACCGCAGCAAGGTCGCCCGCATCTTCACCCGCGAAGACATGGGCATACCGGAAGAATACTACCACTCCAAAGTCTCCACCTTCAAGCGGCTGACGATGGTCTGGCGCTCGCTCCAGCTGCACCACCACTCGTGGTCCTTCAGCCAGCGCGACACAATCCTGCTCGACGACAGCCCGGACAAGGCGTCTACGGAGCCGCACAACCACCTCGAGGTGCCGGAGTACAATGCCGAGCTGCACGCCGGCGGCGGGGACTGGGTGCTCCGCCGCGCGGCCGGGTACATTGAGGAGGCGCGCAAGTGGGATAACGTGAGTTCGTATGTGCGGTCGAACCCGTTCGATGCGGAGAAGGAGTACGAGCCGCCGGTCGGGTGGGAGGATTACAAGAGCGATTTGCCGGCGCCGGTGCGGATGGTCTCGCGGGTGGCGCCGGAGGAGACGGCGCGGTTCCACGAGCGGTATCAGCAGGATGTTGCGAGGGGTGTCGCGAGACCGTATAGCATTCGCGGGTTGATCGCGGAGCATAGGAATCTGTGAGACGTCCTTCTTTCTCGACTACTTACTTGGGCACCGGGTGATAGGATTAATGCGCATGTGCTGCGAGTCGTGCACATGCGGGTGATGATCATTACTCCTCTTTTTTTCTCCAATCCTGATGCATAATCATATTATTCTACTGTTTGTTGGTTTCTAATGGCGCATACGGTTCGATTGGCGCCCAAATGATCATGATTCCATATCATCACCTGTACATTAAATCTACTATAAGCCCGCAAAGTTCACGAATACACGATTAACTAGGTAGTATCCCATAGCTATGTACACTCGAGCACTTCATATAATCAGGCTCATAAATAGTTTTCATTATATACACTCCGCAACGCTAATGGACTACTCAAAATCGCAGAGACGAAACATGTAAACGCACGGTCAATCCCGCCATTTGACCAAAACTTCATCCGTCCTGTTTCCCTCCTCGTTAGCTTTTGCAACGACGCCGGGCGAGAGAGAATGAAGACGGACATACCTGAATCTCTGCGTGCACGTCGACTCGTCGATGGGCGTTGTAAACCCCGTCTGGAAAGCCAGCAGGCCGGCATGGGCGATCATAATGCCATTGTCAATGCAGAACCTGCCCCCAAACACCGTCAATTACATATATATCCACACACGCACACACATGAGAAAAGGCAAAGGGGAAAGGATGGTGACGGTACCTCTCATCCGTAGCATACACGCTCCCACCCCTCTCGGCGGCCATAATCCCCATCATCTCCTGCAACCGCTCATTGCACCCGACCCCGCCGACGATGAGCACCTGCGAGCTGCCAACGTGCGCCATCGCGCGCTCCGTGATCTCGACTAGCATCGCGAAGGCGGTCTCCTGGAGCGAGAAGCAGAGGTCTTCCGGCGTGATTCGCTCGCCGGTTTCCGGGTCGCGTTTGTCGGCGCCGGAGAGCATGTCGTTCGCGTAGGCGTCTATGAAGCCTAGGATGCCGGAGAAGGAGCAGTCCATGCCTTTTACCGTGTACGGGATGTCGATCAGGTGTTTTCCTCTGCATTATATGATGCGCCGGTTAACCGGTGTTTGCATGGTGAGGGAGGAGGTGGGATGGATGGGGCAGGGGAGGGGAGGGAGGGAGGGTACTTTTTTGCCATCTGTTCAATGTTGTAGCCGGGCGCCGGGTCGTTTGAGATGTTCAACGTGCGCGCGAAACGGTCGAGACAGTTCCCGATGGCGATGTCCAGCGCCTCGCCGAATATCCGGTACCTGCCACATGACAATACATATTCGTCAGACAGCGCCCTACGTATTGACAAATCCACGAGAGATAGTGGTGGGTGGATGGGCGGGCACCTTTGGTCCGCGTATGCTATCACCTGCGTGTTCCCACCGGACACGTAGAGCACGACGGGATTATCCGCACCGGTAATCTCGCGGCCCATCTCGATGTCTACAACGATCCATCAACGCCCATTAGCGCGTCTGTACTACACTTATACGTATTATATATATGTATTCAGTACGATGGTATGTGGGGGATACGTACGTCCTACGCAGTGGTTCACGCCAACGAGAGGCTTGTCCCACAGTAACGCCAGCGTCCTGGCCGCGATAGCGACAGACTGCAGCGGCGCACCCATCCCCGGACCTAGACATTCACCGTCGCTATCAGCATTCAATCCGCATTACGTATATAAGAGACACCAACTAATCTCCATATACACCCGTTCAAACACCCGACATAAAAAATTATAGTATCTTAAGTATAGTAAAGAATGCAGGGTATGGAGCTATCTCGTAAAGGCCCAAAAGGACGGCTGTCTGGTTTACGAGACAAGGTATGGAGGAGTATAGCTAACCCTTCGTGTAGCAAATGCAATCCACATCCGCAATCGCCACACCGCTCTCCCGCAACGCCCGCTTCACAAGCCCCACAACCCACGTCCGATGATGGATCGCCGTATCTTTCGGCAGGAACCCTTCACCGGGGGGCGAGACGAAGGTATGGCGGATGTTCGCGAGAATTTCCGCCGGCTTGCCGGGTGCATGTCGGATGATGCCTACGCCGAGTTTGTTGGCGGAGCCCTCGAGGCCGATTGCGATGGGCATCTTTGTCCGCGGTGGGGTGGTCTAGACTCGTCGGTGTCGAGTCCGTGGTTTGGCTTGGTTGGTGGCACGCGCGGTGTGCATGTGGTGAACGAATGAATGGGAGGGATGCATTTATATGCGAGTCATCTCGTTGCTGTTGCGAAGGGTTGGATTTTGCGAGTTGCGACAAAACGACGTTGTACTTGCCTCGCAACGCAGGAGTCTAGACACAGATATCAATAGCGTAGCGCGGGCTGCCACGAGACCAGTACGATATCTGACTCGAAGGCTCTTTTTTGTGGGATTTCTTTATCATTGTATAGAGTATGTATGTATAGTATGTTGTACGCGACATGTAGTCTACTGTCTGTTGTATCCTATCTGTATAGAATATATTCCGCGAGATATATGCATCCTACAATGCCGCATCTATAACGATGTATGTGACAAGAAATGCAATGTCTCCGCCGGTCTCGAGGCTAATGCAATGTATGCTCATGACTCGACTCTATGCGTGTCTAATGCTCCATCTACTGCTGCTCCTCAACCGGCAGCGGCCGCCGCTCCGTGATGTTCGGCAGCTCATCAACCACAAGCCTCACCAAACTCTACCCGCACACAACGCCGTCAGCACACATATTCAGTGAGCCGTACCAAGCTGTATATATTTAGTAACGTACCTGCATGTCGTTCGCCGCCATCTTGCCCGCCTCGAGCACCTCGAGATGATTCGCAGCACCCAGCTCCATAATCTTCTGCGCGTCGCCGACAATCGCCGCGTCGCCACGCGGGCCCGGTTCTAGCACGGCCTGATTCGTGACGAGGCTCATTGCCAGGATGCGCATGCCGGCGTGGCGGGCCGCGATGATTTCCGGGACGGTGCTCATGCCGACGACGTCAGCGCCGAGGATGCGGAGCATCCTGCACTCAGCGCGAGTTTCGAAGCTGCATTTTTATTTGAACGTATTAGAAGTGGTTTCTTGGGTTTGATGAGTGGGTGATGAGTGAGTGGGTACCTTGGTCCGCTGACGAATGCGTAGACGCCCTCGTGCAGTCGCCGTGTGGGGATTGATAGTTGCAGCTTCTTGTACGCGATGTGTGCGAAGCGGCGGAGTTCAAGGTCGTAGGCGTCCGAGAGCGGCGGGAAGCGGGGGCCGAATTCTTCGGCGTTGGGGCCGCGTAGCGGGTGGATGCCCGCGAGACCGGGGAGGTTGATGTGCTATTTTCAATCGTTAGATGATTATCTTTCGTACGTTTGTGACTGTGTATTGTAGCTTACGTCGTTTAGGATGCAAATGTCGCCGACCTGGAAGTCTGGGTTCAGGCCGCCGGCTGCGTTTGTGACTGTGCACGATTGACATGTCAGCGACGGACGAGCTATCGACTCGCACGATTGGTGATGTTTATATTTACCGATGATGTTTTTCACGCCGAGGAGGTTCATCACGCGCACTGGGAAGGCGGTCTTGTCGATGTTGTGGCCCTCGTAGAAGCTATTCACGGAGTCCGTTCTCAGCATACACCGTAGATTGATAAATATACGGGCGAGGCGGACTCACTGGACGCGCCCGACCATCAGGACGGCCGGCGTCCTGCTCTCGCCGAGGTATCCGAAGACGAGCTTGCCCGCATGGCCCTGCACTGAGCGTCGCAAATGCTGGTCAACACCACCACTCGATTAAACACGCAACGGCGAACCAGACACTTGAAATCCATGCATGCATGTGTATATTATACGGTACCTGTCGACTGGGGGAAATTCGGGATGTCCGAGTACGCGATATCGACGCGGGGACTGCTCTCGACGGTGTCGGCCAGGCCGCCGAGCCCGGAGCCGCAGATGACGCCGACGGCGGGGCTTCTCAGATCCTCGGGCACGCGGGATTGGATGAACCGCGCCGTTTCCAGGCACTGCGCGTGGAGGTCGCTCGGGGCGGACGTCATGCTTTCTTTTCTTTTCCTTTCCCGGCGGTACGGACGGACGTAGGTCTGGGCGTAGCTGATGCAGGCGGGAGGGCTGAAATAAGCTTAATCGCAAACGATATGCTCTGATTTGCTCGCGGGAGGGACGGCGCTTTGAGTTTGGGGATCGATCGTGGTTCGGATTGTGGGGAATGCGGACAAACGAACGAGCGAACGAACGTCGGCGCTTCGGAATCCAATGCATTTTGAAGGCCCAGACCGCCTGCGCCCCAGCCACGCGCCAACGTCACCTGGTTTCTGGAAACCCGGCAGCAGCGGTGGGCTCGTCGGCAGGGTCCGATCGCTCGTCACGGCGGCCTCAGCAGGCCCCTGCTTGCTCTCATGTCTGTTTCGCTCGTGGATGGCAGGAAGCAAAGAAGGATGGAAGCTTTTGGGAAGGCTGCAGCTGTCTCGGCTATGCAGCGGAGCAATTTCGGGAGCCGACGAGACGGATCACGTTACCGTGGCCGCGTTCGCACGGCCAGACCGCCCGATCGAGATCTTGCATGGCCGGCAGATGGGAAAAGTTTGAATTGGAGAAAAAAAATTTTATCTTCATATCGACTGTGGCATGGGGTACGAAAAGGCACGTTACGTACATGTACACCGGTGTACCACCCCGCGTGCTTTTTTCCCGTCGTCGTCGACATGTTTGTCGGATTATGACACGGCCGACTGCCCGACTCGGGTTGGCGATGACACTACAGTTACGCTTACTTGCGGGAAAGCGCCAGCTAGTATACTTGGCTAGCTAGCTGCCAGAGGTACTTACGTATCGGTTTATCGTCGATAGAAAACTTCGTCGAGACGGGAGAAGCAGCATGCTATATCCTTCACGGTGGGGCCGGATCTTGCCAGCATGGATGGCGGATCCTCAGGCCAATGAAATGGACCCGTCGCCAAAGAACTTGCGCTTTTCGGCCTAGGATCCAACTCTGTCAGCAGCTAACTGCAGCATGGGTATCCTGCTCAACTTTTTTTCTTTCTTTCTTTGTCGTTCTCCTCATTGACGTTCTGGGGTACGTATCTGGGAAATGATGTTCTAGAAGTTCCGGATTGGACGGGAGGTGGCTTCATCCGATCGAACAGCGGGCTTGAAATGGCGAAATAGCTGCAATGGCGATGCCAATTGCAATCAATGGATCGAACAAGTCGACCAGATCTGGGAGCAGAGCTGCACTGCGAATATCGAATGAGCAGCAATTTTCTATGGATATCTGCAGCTAGCTGGACCGCTAGCACACTGCGAGCTAGCAGCTGGACTGCGCTGGACGGGTGGATGCAATGGTGCATGTATCAGAATATGTGAAGCTACCATTATAGCTAATGAGAAGGATTAATACTATTCTTTGCTGCATGCATGGTGCCATCCCATCGACAGAGGCAGCAACTCCACCCCAGACGAGAGCCCTCTCTACGTATGTATATGCAGGCGGTGTTATATTATATAGCAGACGTGCATTATAAGGTTGCTAACCATCACGTACGCATGCACAAGTGATAACTGAGCTAGGGATGCAGAAAGAAAAAAAAAAACAACTAGAACCAGAATAGAACTAAAGAAACTTCCACGATGATCCTGGCTGGTCCGGGACGCAAACATGTCGCTCATCCTGATTACAATCAGAGCATGTCGTCGTGGTACACTCATGTACCGTACCGTGCTGTGCTGTATTATTGTACTGCAGATGGTACTAGTGTTGGTTGGTTGGGAGTGTCGGCTAGGCAAGGCAAGGGGGGATGCGCCGGCCGGGACCAGAAATACGCTGCCCGGCACAGTCGCCGGCACTGGCAAGGCGCGACGCTTTTGGGCCCGCTTTTCGCAGGCCACTTACGGGGCGGATGACGAAAGCGACACACCCCCAAGAAACTCCACCGGCCAAACTCTGCCAAACTCTGCCCGGGGGGGGCGATCCACGCAGCCATGATAGTAGGCCGGTCAGGATCCGTCGTCGTAACTCAGGAGTCGTAATAGTAGTAGTGAGAGGGTGGCATGATGGGGAAGGGCAATCTGGCTCGCACCGGGCTGCCGTTTGGCGTTTGACTGCAGCTGCAGCCCAAACGGGAGCCGGTCAAACAGCCCCTCCCTCCCCATTCTCCCCCCAAGCAGCACTGCTCCCGCTGCATTCAAACGGAGGGAAAGCGTCCCCCAACCAACAGGAGCGACCGCAAGAAGGACCGCCAGAAGGACCGCCAGAACGGACGTCCGCAAAAAAAGGCCGTTTGCCCTGCCTGCTCACCGCAGAAAGAAACACAGCACAGGACAATAGGGGCCAGACCGCATCCTCACTCCCCGCACGACCCCCGACCGCTTCAAACCTCAAGAGCCCGCGCTGCACCCGTCTACCTCATCGAAAACCCTCGACCATGACCTCCTTGTAACCGTCCCCTCCATGATCGTCCTCCTCCCGTTGAAATCGGACGGGTTCTCGTCGTTTTATCCTCCTGCAAACCCCCGACCCGTCGCCAAACATGACCGCGACTCGTTTCCGGCAGCGCAAGCTGTCCACCAAGGCCGCCCTCCAGGTCATTGATGACAGCCAAATCGACGTCACCGACGACGACACAAGGCACATCGCCACCATCGAGTCCGGCGTCGAACGCACCGAAGAAGTCGTAAGTCTCTACCATTTTTCTCCATTTTTTTATATCGCTTCCCGCGAGGCCACTTCCGACCCTTTCCTCCTCCGCCCTCACCTCCGAGCCGCCGCCGTGGCCTCTTGCCCCCTATGACTCCTCCCCAAAAATAAACAAACCCGCCCAAAAATTTTTGCGCCTTCCCGCTTGCGGCCGGTGGCTTGCAAGCAAACGCGCCCGTTTGCTCCCGTTTGCTCCCGATTGTGTTGCCGCGTTGTCCTCCACCTCTCTTTTTCACAACGCAGCAACACAACAACACAGCAACACATTTCCATCTCCATATCTGGATCAGGATCACATGCTAATCGCCAGCTCCAATACAGGAACACCACTTGCAAGCTGCCATCTCGGCCGCCAATGCCGCCGCCCTCGGCTCCAAAGTCAAGGCCGCCTTCATCCCCACCCCCGACGCCTCCAAGGTCGCCGCAAACTACGACAACCTCTATCGCAAAGTCTACGCCCACCCACACTCCTACGTGCGATTCTCCTCCACCGTCGAGGACACCAGCGGCAGCCTCTACTGCATCGACGAGGAGGACGATGAGTATCTCGCCACGTTCAACTCGAAGCGCTCCCAGGGCACCCAGTGCTCTGAGGACAAGTTCGAGGAGGCCATCAGCGAGTATGAGATGCTCACCTCGCTCAAGCAGCCCTTCCTCGGCTTGGTACGTACACCAACTATACTCCGATGTTCTGCATCCTTGGTTTCTAACGGTGGTCTGCTACAGAGCGAAGAGGAAAACCTCCCGATACACCTCATGACATACGAAGAAATGGAGGAAGCCGCCTTCGAGAGCGACTCCAAGCTCGCCGACAACCCCTGGGCGAAGGACCTCTACACCTGGTGGGAGCAGAGGCGCGTCAAGCGCAAGGGCAAGCCTCTAATGTCAATCCTGAAGTTCGAACAAGGCCAGATCGATAAAGACGACGGCGATCCGTATGTTTGCTTCAGACGAAGAGAGCATCGTCCCGCTCGCAAGACCCGGCGAACCGACGCCCAGAGCATCGACAAGCTCAAACGGCTCCGCCTCGACATGGAGCGTGTCCGCTCGTTAGGGAAATGCCTGCAGCAGCGAGAAGACACGAAGAAGGAGAACCAGGTCTTGGAAGCCAGAGTTTACTTTACTCGATGCAAGCTCAAGAAGTACAAGCGCGACTTCGGCATCACCGGCGATGATGATGATCTCGTTAACAAGGTGGGTCGAGCACTTACATCCCTTCATATCTATGACAGCTGCGCTAATATCCTCCAGCCGCGTAAACGCACCGTCGAACAGCCGCCCGCTCCCGCACCCAAGGCGGTTGTCAGACACGACTTCAAGCCACCCGAGGCGGACCTGGTCCAACTGGACGACCTTCACAAACTCAGACGCCTCAACATCGAGCAGCTCGTCCTCGAAAACCGGAAGAAGCGACAGTCCAACAATGCCGGATGGCGCGACCAGACCGTCGAAGCCTTCCAGAAACCCCTCCTCACCCCTCCACCCGACAAACCTCAACCTTTCCGACAAGTGCGAACGTACTACGCACGACAGCTCCTCAGCCCTCCACCTTCCGCATCCCCCTCGCTTTCACCCTCCTCGCCGACTCCACGGACGAACGGTATCTTGCAGCCACGGATAACATTCCAAACCGCCTCACCCGCACCTGCGAAACGAAAGCGTGAGGAAGAAGATGAATCGGAGGCTGCGCGGTTCCGGATCCGGACAGGCCGGAACAGCCGCATCATGATAGATCGCCGTGGCATGAAGCTTACCAAAAAGGACGCCGAACACATCGACGAGAGGGTCCTCGATCGTTTTGCGTTCGATCACGACGACTCTGATGAGGATCAAGACGAGCTGCCGGTTGCCAGAGCTTACAATCGTGACAAGTAAGACCTGCCACCCGCCTCTCACTCGCCTCTTCACGTTTTATTTTTTTGAGCAAGAGATCTAACGTTACTGTCTTTATTTTCAGTAATTTGTTGTTCACTGCGAACCTGTTTCTGCAACAAGTGATGCCTAAACGGCATGATAGCTTAGCCCAGTCACTCCAGTCGCCTGCCACTGGCTACCCCCACGGCCATATCACCAGCATCAACGGTGTCAGTGGCAACTTTGGCAGCCATCTCACCACACCCATCACGCCGTCGGCACCGCACGCGCCACATGCACCTTCTCCTATGAACCATTCCGCCTAACCCCTCAACCACCCACTCTACATCCCTTTTTCAGAAACCGTTGTGACATTTAGCGAGTCTGTCAAGTTTTCTTTTTATTCCTCCTCTTCTCCATTTTATCTCTTCCCGGGATCTTTCCTCCGTTGCGAACGATCAACCCCGCGACTAAATTACTAAAACCCACCACCCTGTGAACGAGCTCACGAACTTCAGAGTCGGTCTTTGATTATTTATCCCAGCAAAGACGACACAGGTGTGCCAGCAGCATTTTTTTCCTTTATCTTATCTTTTTTTCCCTCTACTCTCTTAGTGTCTGGATCAATACGCTTTTGTAAAACAAACTGAACATCCTCTTCTCTATCGATACCCCATTCTCGATCTCCCACACGCCTACATACGCTTACCTTTTCCGCCCACCCTTCCTGTCCGGTTTCTGCTACCCGGTTCTCTCTCTCTCCTATCTTCCGTGTCGTATTGTCGACTCTTCTCCGCTTCCTCTTATGATACTGGTTCTGGTATTCTATCTATCTATCCTATCCTATCGATTTCGTTCTGGGAGGCTTTGTGCTTTTTTTTTGTTTTGATTTGTTATCCGTTCTGTTTAAATTTGCAGATTTTTCCTTTTTCTTTCCTATCCTCCACCAAAAAAATTACTTACTTTCATACCTGATAGAATGGAGTGGCATCATCAGACGCACGGTGTTGTTTTTACGTTGTGCTTGTACCTTTCCATCTCCCGAGCTGTGGAGATGGAAAGGGAAAAAAGAAATGAAAGAAGCTGTGTTCGCGAGAATAGGGTCGGTGAGGTTGGTGGGTAGGAGGACGGGAACGCAGTTCGGCTTTTCCGTTTGAATATTCGTCAATCTTGCCTTCGTCTCCTTATTTTGCTTTGTCTCAGTCCAGTAGAGGTGGCAGTGGTCGTTTGACATTATTTTAGTTTTTTTTTTTAGTTTTTTTGATATTTGTTCGTTCTTGTCGTCTTCGCTTCATCGATTCGATTCGATCGTGTATTACTGATAGTGATAGCCTGTAACTGGCACTTTACTCCAGAGAAGAAGAATAAGAAGGAGAGAAGGCGGCATCGCGCGGGGACAGGCCGGTGCGGGGCGGGTGAGGGGAGGGAAGGGCGTGTGGAATGCTTGTGTTTTTTTTTTTTTTTTCTTTCTCCTCTTCTTTGTATAAAAGGGAAGGCTGGAGGATATAAAGAAAGAAAGATCGATAACCTAGCTTAACTACTTAGCCAGGAACAAAAAAATAAATAAAATTCCTAAATAGATGATTGCTTCTGGGTTTTCTGAGACGTAGATGTGTACTTGATAACATGGTATGACCAATATTCGGTCCAGTGCCACCGAATAGCACGCGTAGATATCTCCTATCGGTATACCAGAGCGCCTATTGGTATTATGATATATATATATGCTCGTCCGTGCATGCGGGTGGTCAATCATTCGATGTCCATAGACGCAAGCAACGTTCCAAGATGTAAACTTAGGCATTGTGATCCCATTTAGCTGCGGCACCCATCCGAGCCTACACTACCCGGGTGGCAGCATTCTATTCACCAACTTGAACTCTCGTGTAAATCCGACGGTTCAATATATCACTCATTAGGCCAAGCTATTTAGTACAGGTAATCACGAATAGACTTGCAATCGCTAAGTTGTAGGTACAGGGATGCGTATACAGTAAAGGCATTTCGGGGGTACTCTCGCACGCGCGCAGGACGTAATGTATCATCTTGTGAATGAATAGATCTAGATCTTCGTTCGCAGACGTTCTTTGCAAGACCAGGTGCTGGCTGACAGTGATCGCTTCATCGCAGGTATTATAAGGCCCTGATCGGACGAGCTTGTAGACGATGCTGTGAAGTGCAATGTCGATGACAGACAACATATAATATATATAGCGGCGAAAGCTTATTTCCTTGTGCTAGACTTCCATCACTCTCTGAGTGGGTCGCCAGAATCCTCGGGAACAAAAGATGAGAGGAAGCCCCAGACTGTGTCAGTTGTATGAATATAAGTGCCCTTTAGATTGGAAAGTTTCTTGTAGCTATTTGATTAAAGAGGTGATGTTAGATGGTGGATGTCTCCAAGGAGTATACTGTGAGAAATAGAGAGGGTTTGAAGACTCCTACGTGTAGGATTATTAGAGCTCCGTCATCAACAAGTGTCTTCTGCAGCGTAAATTTTTTGCTGAGCGCCATAATAGATGCATAGATGGCAGGCGTATAGAAGAGGTCCGCGAGATCGTCATCAGCACAACCTCTCCTGCTTTAGTGAAAATCGACGTTGGCGAACGATGTACTGTGGTCCGGTTCCCCCCCGGAGCTATGTGAACAGAATCGGGGCCGTTCACCGTATCCCATAAGCCCTTGGCCGGAGAATCCCACGCAATTGCACTGCCCAAACCGGGTAGCCTTCCGGGCCGGTCAATTTCGTGACTCCCTTTATGTCGGATGCGGTGATTTTGGAGTCGACAACGTTCGTTACGGCGGAATTACCAAAGAGTCTAGTCCCACCAGTGCCGAAAAGTCCAGCACCACCAGAGCCAAAGAAAGCACTACCTTCCGGCCCCGAGACCAAGCACAACCCCGGGGTCGAGCGTCTGCCCCTGTATCTACGCCCTTGTGGCCCCAAGTACGGCAGTCTGGCTCGCGAGACAAGATGGAAAGGTATCGAGATTTGGATACTAAAAAATATGCAATGTGGTGTGTTAGCTCTCTAAGATATGATGAGTGTAGCAAGAATGGTGAACTGAACTGCTGAATCGAAACCTTACAGCGTATCTTAGATATGGCCTGGAGGAAGTTGCCCTGGCCTAGGCGCGAGGATTGAAGTGCATCAAGAAGCTTCATGATTAATGCAAGAATGAAGTGACGCCTTAGCGGAGACGAATAAGAAAAGTAGGAAAGGGTCATCTCAGTGAAGCGATAGTCGGAAATAGTTTTGATGGACGAGGTTGAATTCTAGCAGCACCCTCAACCTCAAATATAATCTAGCGGTGATTGATCGACAACGCAAAAATTCAAGACTCCAAGCGCAACTCCAACAGCAGATCTGCGCAAGAGGTTCAAGCCGCAAACTCTACCTCGCGAACGACGTCTGGTAGTGCGTTAGCTAAGCTTAATTTTTAACATTTACGTGCAAGGTTTAAGCCAAAGACAGTATTGTGATAAACATAGGCATGCTTCGTATACGCGTATATTCTACTATCACGGTGGTGCACGGTGGTCGCTATCGATATCTGACAGCCGGCGCGCAGTCTACTAGGTACATACATAGCTAAATTTCTCAATATCACATGTCTACATCTCTTCCTTGAATCCACAAAGTCACATAAATACAATTACCCGATTTGAATATGGTGATCACGAAAACTAGGAGCAGAAGCGGCAATCATAACGAAAACCTTATGTCCAACCTGGATAACCTCCTCTCTTCATGAATTCAGTTTCCAACGCCCATTCTATTCCAAGTCGACTTAGACCCCCAACAAGCCCGAGTTCTGCTTGAACGAGCACCAATCATCCAAACGGACAAAATACTGTTTAGGGTCAATCTTTCCAAGACTATCAGACCTAATTACGCTGTTTTGGCAATTAGGTGGTATGGGGATTTGAAGTTACTTCAATAGGAAATTGCAAGGTGTGAGTAAGAGAAGGACATAGATACCGCCAATGATATCGATTCCACGCAGCTGTTCATGTGATGGATGCGAATTTCCGTGCACAACGTCTAAGTATCCACATATTAATGGCCCGTGCAAGGCATTGCTGGTGACTACTGAATTGCGTAATTGCTATTACCTAAAAATGTACCAAAACAGGTAACTACACGCCCTGAAATCGATAATCTATAGCCCGTAGTCATATGCCATACACGCAGTGCGAGCTCTTACACGTGCATCAATAGCTAAGTATTTAGTTAACTACGTTGGTGCACAGATGGTATCAATCTGTACGGGCGGGGATGCGTATGATTGTGATAGAAAACCAAGTACGCATGTCAATAGGTATATTTTTACCTAAGTCGTTATATCCGTGGAAGTACATCCATCGAATGCATGCATGAATACGCATTCGGATCCCAAATACCAATAGGAAGCACATCCGCAAGTCCATTCAGTTGTACAATTACTTGATAGATCTAGTGCTCTGAACTCATAAACTAGAACGCACGAAGGAGTGTTCCGGATAACTCCGTGCTCGACTTGAGTGAATTATTTTAGAATCGGAGGGAAATCTCACAGAATTCTCGTTACAAAATACCACTGACGGGTGCATGCCATTACATAATAAGATGCGATCCCCATTTGTCACAGCAGGGTATGAACGCACAATTGTGAATAGACGAGACTCATAATTAACGCTGGCTGCATTCTGTATGTAGGATTCGAATGCATTGCAATGTCATACTCGTTACGGGGCGTAAACATCGAACTGAAGTTAACACCAAACAAATGATACTTGGCTCGATGAGTTTGAAAAATTACGGCCCAATAATGTCGGTTTATGGTCGTAACCTAGGATTTAGTTAGTAACATAATATCGATGTACTCGCGTCGAGCCACAAGCACCGTGAGAAGCTGCATACGTGATGTATTGATAGTATACGTCGCGCGCGTCAGCCACTAGGATGTCTGCAGTAGGTCATTCACAATTGCATGCATAAACAGCTGTCCAGATGTCTGTATAACCAGTATCCTGCAATTTTATATTGTCCGCATTACCACGCGTCCAGCTTAAGCTTGTGGTTTGTGAGACAAAAGGAGCAGAGCAGCTGCCAGTACAGTGGCATACTGCAGCCCAGTCTCACGATGTCTCGCATCGGATAACGAGTCATCGTGACGTTTAGGAAGGGTAAGAGCTCAAGTAGCTCGAGCTCTGGCGGTTTTAAAAGTTAAACATAGCATCCGATATTGACAGTTCTGCACGTAAGAACCCACCAACCGAAAAGCTCCGGGCGCCATCCGATATCTGCGAAGTTACTAGAAGCTAGCTGTCTGGCTGGCCGCTGGGGCAAATTACGTCACGGCGTATTCCGAATGAACGGATGCATAATATCCACGTGCAGCCGTGGCCACAATATTGGGTGCTCCAGGCCAAGATACATATACCTTCCGACGCCAGCCCTTGGGTACTTTTATTATGAATCGAACATGTCTGCAGATGGCCGCCGCATTGATTCGCACAGCTCATCAGGCCAGTCAGCTGGCACACGGTGGTGGTGAGTGGCGGTGGCGGCGGTGGCGGCACCACATGCAGGCCTGGCGCTAAAGACGCAAAACAAAAATACGCGCTCGATTATTACTGAGGCACAAAATATTATGTATGTGGCTGGCTATTGCATGTATTGCGTGCATGCGTTCTGGGCTGGGAAATCTCAGGTCGGAGGAATATTCTCCATGGAACATCCATGAATGGGCGCGCCCGTGACTGGAGTGCCGCATTGGAAGCTGTGTGTAATGTATAATGTATGCACCTGTCCTTAGCTTGTTGCTCATTGGTAGGTCTGGGCAAGTAGCTAACTGCGCATGCGTGAGGAATGCAAATGTTGGCGTGCGTGTTCAAAGTGGACTGGAATTTAAGGCGTGCATGGAGGGCGAAACGTCAGCCCTCGAGCCTGCAGGACATTAAGGAAGTGCAGCATTTTGCTAGCCTAGAAGGCAGAGATGTAGCTCCCATGCATGCATGCGTATGGCGACTTTGAGGACAGATCTGTACAGATCTAGAGTCTGGCTAGCTACTTACCTAGGTAGCTAGCTGGCCAGGTCGACAGCGCGAAGTTTCAAGAATTATCCATTGCATTCTGCGCGTCCGCACCCCTTTCACTTGCGATGTTATAATTACGCCCACTCCCATTCATCCCGAGTCGACTGGAGTCCGCGACAATAGATACATCAGTCGGGTTGCAGGTCCATGCGTCACGTCACGTTCGGTCAGGTGAGGCGACGGACACAGCTAGCCCGCGTCTGGCCGGCGCTTCGAATATATCACACGATGTCGCAAGTCCGTCAGGATGGATTTAATTCTACCCGGCTAGCCGATCGGTCACCTCATTGTATGCGTGCACCATCTGCTTTCTAAGCTTACCGCTTTGTCCACCCGTCTGTGCCGCCAGTCGACCGGCCGCCGGCTAGCCGTTCGTCCGTCCGTTCGAATGGACGGCGAATCCGAAAGGATCGATGCATATCAACATGTTGGGTTTGATCGTGAACATTAATTAAAAGTTGGTGGCGCAGCAGGCAGCAGTTAGCTCGCACGCACGCAAGTAAGCTGCTCAGCTACTGTAGCACAGTAGCTACTTATTAGCTCCGAGTGCACAAATGCGTGCGTGCGGGCGTGCATGCCTGTCATGCATTTTACGGTCGTCTGGACGTATCTACACCTATGTATGTAAGGGCGTCTGTACGAACTAGGTTGTCAAGGTTGAGTAGTCAAAGGATTCCGACGGCGGCTCTTGCGTAAGCAGATCACTCCATGCGAGGACCGATTGGATTCAACTGTTTCCTTTCAATATTGACTGACAAAGATATAACCCGTTTGACCAACTGCAAGCATGATGGATGAAAGAGACCCGGTACTTGAACGTCAAGGGGAAACCAAAGCCTAACCAGACAGATAGACAGACAAGGAGCCAAATAAAGGATGGATAACGTTAACAGCATGCATAGTTAACAGCTATAGATGCATGGTGACCATTTTCAGAAAACCAGTAAGAAAAAAGAAAAAGTAAAATATGTACATGGAAATTCCGCAAGCTCGAAAGAGTTGGATGAATTGCAAACGAGGAGATGAAAAGGGAACCCGCCAGAAACGTGAGCAAATCACACAAAGATATTTATCGAGCTATGAACGAGGAAAAGTAATGACACACAAAAAAGGAGCAAAAATGTACATACGCCAGCATGATACAGGATGGATGATGGATGGATGGGTGTATTCAGGAACAAAAATCTCGTCGTTAAAGGAAACCAAAAAACTGCTGAACAAATATCCTGATTTCCAAAAGGCAATTCCCCCCTCTGGAAACAATGAAAACGATAAAACTTAAAAGGGAAAGGACCAGGCCGCAGATGACTCGTGAACAGAATATTGAATGTGTCGTGAGAATTATAAGCACGTCGGCGATGCTTTAGCACACAGACGCTTAGATGACCATATGCAACTGGGGAGGATCCCGCAGCAAATCAACGTCATCGCGAGAATGACAGCGCAAATGTGAATTGAAGCCTCCTTTTTTGGTTCTTTCCGATTTCTCAATCTAGTGTCGCCTGAACATCCCTATTGTCGTATAATAAAGGTATATAAAACGTGCCTAATATCGCCTGTAAGAGAAAGGAAGGGCAAAAAGCAAGTTGTATGGAAGCCTGCACGCCCTCTCAAGAGTGCAGGAGATCCCAAGCTTCGGCGCAAAGAGCAAGGAATCTCTCCTTCTTCCGCCTCTTAGCTTCTTGTGCCTCGGCATCGTTCTCCGAGCCGGTGGAGTCATCCCTGTCGAATTCGCCACGAGTCCGTCTCCGCTTAGTTCCGACAACTTCGTGGGCCGAAGCAGGTATCGTGAGAGTCGTGGTCTTCGTCTTCATGGATGAGTGGCCTAGACTCGAAATTCGCTTAGAAGAATGTCCCAATGCACCTTGAGTCGGACTAGGAGGAGTTGGAGGCTGGTGACCACCATAATGCACGAGTCGAGGAAGGAGGTCCTCACGTCCACCGGTCATGCTCGCAACCGCTTCATCCGCAGACTTGAACTCTCGGGGCTTCTCCGGCTTGTCGAGCTGCATCGGAGATGGGTAATCCGGCCGGTTGCTGCTGATAGGCGGCGGCGGGAAGAATGATCGTTGCTCCGGCTGTCTCAACTGAGACGATAGTTGGGATCTGTCGTGCTCGCGTTCCCGTTCTCGGTCTCCCACGTCGGGGCCGAACACAACATCCGCAATCGGGGGCAGACGGTTCGTCATTCTGTCAGCTCTGGCCTCCGCGAGACCTCGCCTGACTGTGAACGACTGGTTGAGGGGGGCAGAATGGATGATTCTCTCGCTGGAGAATTGGGCGTGGTGTGGTGGCACGATGCTCAGCCCACCTGGCGGCTTCCTCTTTCCTCTCGCTGCACTGAACCCGGCGGACGGCTCTCCATGGTCGTCTTTGCTTCCGTGGACGTTCCTCTGCAGTCTAGTCTCGATGATTTGCCTCTGTTGGTCTCGGACTCCCATGCTTCGTTCCAGTTGCTCTCTCATAATATCGTCGGTGACGTTCAAGCCTGGCGAAAGGCAGGCCATTCCAACTTCCCTCATGGTCATGGCAGTTCTGGGGGTTGAAGACGGTGCGTGATTCGAGCCGGTCTTGGACAGGTTCAGCTTTGTCGGGCGGTGTCGGGGGGGCTCTGGGGAAGGCTCCTTCTTGATGATTACCATCTTTGGGGGGCTGCGTCCGTTGCTTTTTGGGGAAAATGACGAGTCAATACGGGGCGACTTGGAAAGGCGTGATTTTGCGTATCGCAAAACTAACCTTTCCGGAGACCGCGACTTATCTCCTGGCTGTGAGTCTTGCATCATGTCTGAGTGGTGGTAGTGCGGCTGAGGCGCAATTGCTACAGAAGCTGATGCCATAAGAATCTCTTTTGGTGAATATGCGAGATAAAGTAAGTTTTTATTGTAGTACACTCGGATTTAACTCGACCGCCCGGTGGTATGAGGCTCGAAGGTCGATTCGGTGGTCCGATACAGGTGTGCGAGTACGGCGCGACTGTGTATCCTCGGACGGTATTCGGTATCGAGAATCGGATTTATGCTCGACGGATCGTATCGCAGGATCGAAGGGCACCTGATGGACGATAGCTGAAAGATGTCCCCTGTCAGATGGCTGCGCTCGGGACGCTGATATCAATTGGCTTAGAGTTCCGCAAAAGTAGCGAGAATCATAAAAGGCTTTTCCCGCACGGCAACGAAATTGGGCACACGAAAAACGATGAGCAAGGACCCAGGAATGCCAGAAAGAGGGAACACAGGAGGGAAAAAAGTTTGTGGCTGGTAACGAGCGCTTAGTCAATTCGGATTACTATTACAAGTAGAAGGATCGGTCGGCAGAGAAGACGTCACGACTGCACGTAGGTGACGCGATCTGATAGCACGACGTAATGATGAATAGAAGGAGAAGGAGGAAGAGGAAGAGGAAGAGGTCGATGGAAACGAGAGTGAGTCGGAGGGTAGGAAGACAGAAGCGGGTGAAGAAAGGAAAAGAAGTAGAAGGGAAGAGAGAAGGCGAGGGGTTAAGAGAGGGACGGGAGACAGGCTGGTCCCCTGGAGGAGACTCGGTCTCGGGGTTCAGGGAGGGGGTAAACGTCGCAACGGGGTGGATGAGGAGCCGCCGCAGACGCTGGTGGGAATAAGGATGGAGGTATGCAGTATGTAAGAGGATGCGATGCTCGTGGCACGGGCGACTTACATGAACTCGAGGTATTGCTCGTCTGCTGGGGTGTCTCAGAGCAGAACGCCGCTGGTGGTGCTGTTTCGCTGCGCTACTCCACAGCGGGCCAGCCTGATCGAACGTCGACGGGCTGGGCTTTGAAACGTTAAAGGTGCGCGAACAAAGCCGAGGACGCCCAACTTCTGCGGCAGTGTAGTTAGATGAGCCGGAAAGGCTGCCCGGGATTGAATATTGGCAGCACCAAAATGTTTAAAATTTGATTTGGCTTCTCGCTGAGGCCCGTTATCTGAAATCCCCCGAGTTACAAGTCGGTAAGAAAGCAGTCGAGGGGTGGTCCTTTTTTCCTGCCCGTCAATCAATCTACCCAGAGGACCGGACCAAAGGTTAGAGACGTTTCCAGTTGACGGACGCAAGCCAGACGAAGGGGTCGTGCCCTCGATTATTAAAGCGAGCGGTAAGAAGGGAAGAAGCGACGAGGTTCGGCGCCGAAGAAGCAGAAGCAAGAAGCAAGAAGCAGAAGAAGACGGCTAGGGGAAAGAAAGTAAGGGGGATGTCGTCCTCGACAGTTCGCCAGGAGTATGCAAGAAAGCAGGCACTGGCGAGAAAAAAAAAAAAAATCCGGAGCGGAAAGAAGAGGCACGATCTAGAAGGGTTCGTTTCTTCTCTTCTCGTCTTGTCTTTCTCGGTACATTACATTGAGAACGACAGGCAAAACCACGCCTCCTGCTCTCCTGCTCCTACTCCTCCGCTCCTGCACCCAATGGCGGACCGCTGGTGCCCAGATATGCAACAAGCCAGAGTAACAGCTGCCTGTGCTGACTAGGGAAGGATGGAGCTAAGGAGGGAAGGAAGGGGAAGAAAGGAGGGGCTGCTCCCCCCAAGTCTTTCTTTTTATCCCGTGATGAAACACCCACTGACTGAGATGCTGAACAATGCTGTGTGGGATATGGGGCAAGAAGCAATGAACATTCCCCAGAGCACCGGAATATAATCAGTCGAAACTCACCTTGAAGCGGCGTGCGGGCTGTCGATGCAGTTAGTCTGTACCAAGTATTTCGTCCTTTTAATATTGTCGTCGGGTCGGTCTGCAGAGATGAGGCGAGCGGCGTGGAAGGGAAATGGCGAAGGGCCGGCTGGTCGGTTGGTGCCTCGAACGCCTGGCGAGAGTACGGACGGAGGAGTCTGGATGGATGGATGAGCGTCTAAGTCTGAAGGGAGACAGAGGGCGGACTGGACGGCCGAGCTGATGCTTCCTATGATAGAAAGATAAAGGCAATCCACACGCGATTTTTGCTTTTCATGTGCTCGAACTGCAGGAGTCGACTCTCTCGCTGACCTCAGGCTGTTCCTTCATGCTCCAGCTGCACCGTCTTTCGCTCAGAGTCTAGCTCCGAACGATGAAACAAATCGGCTGCGAATGCATCGCAAGCGGCAACAGACACACCATTTCAATGTCGACGGTGTTTGACACGATCAGAAATGCCCTTTTCCCCCCGAGCTTCGAGCTGTCCGCTCGCTCACCAAATCATGCCAAAAGGGCTGGCGGTCACGCATAGGGATTGGCTCGCAGCCCCTGATAGCTCGCGTCTCGTCCAAGCCCTCGCTCAAACGTTTCGAAACACTGAGCAACCCACACACGTCGAGTAATCCCCGTCCAGAGACAAACATCCGCCTCTTTGGGAAAGTTCAAGCTAACTGCAGTCTGGTCGGGAACCCCATGATGGCAGGCGCCCAGCCAATCCAGTGAGGCCTTTTCAGGCTGGAGAACCGTGAATCTCAACGAGAGAAAAAAGAAACGCAGCGGCCGCCGCCGCCCTTCCCTTCGACCTCCCCTCCCTCGATAAGAACCCTCCCGGGTCCACCACCAGGCCAATCTGGCTTTTGGGACGTCCGAATCGTCAAGGTTTACCGCAAGCGAGGGCATGGACGGCATTTAGGAACCGAAGCCTTCCCCAAATGCCTCACGGGGTCTGGAACGCATGATTTTTTACGACAGTTCCATTGAGCTCAGATGTGTTCGATGGTCTGACAGCATGAATAGCAGCTGACAGCACGGAGCACTCCGCGTCTGTGAAGACATCGGCATAAGACACAATTGTTGAAAGTAACTGCCTAAATGCGCAAGAATGTTGGCCGCGGCGTTGCTAAAGTAGATAGATGCTCGTATCTGCTCTTCCAACAGCTTGCGAAGCGCAATTTAGCCTTTGTGTCTTGGAACCGTCCACCAAGCACACTTTCACTGCCTGCCCCAGGGTCAGGCCTCCGCAAAATAACTGCAAGTTGATTAGCGGCATGCCGAAGTCGCCTTTTCTCCATTTAAGCCGATAGAGTGCGGAGAAAATCTCTCTTGTTGTGTTTCAAACGTTCGGTATGTTGTTGCTACAAGTTATAAGCCCGCGGAGAGAAACAGCTGTAGCACCAGATCTCGAGCCCTTTTTTGCTTCGAAGAATGGACGAATGCATGCAACAGCGAACTGTAGCGGCTTGTGTCACAGGGTTTCTTCATCCCAACATGTCGTCCAACCAGTCATCATCCAAATGTTGAGTTCCACTCCTCTTTTCCGAAGAAGAGAGATTGGTTATCTCTGGCGAGGTGGTGCGTTTGGAGCTTTGAGGCGTCTCCGTTGATTGTCCCGTAGGTTTCCCTGTATATCCCGTGCATAATAAGTAAGCTCTCGGTTCGCTTCTTTTTCTAACGGAATGTACTTGAAACATTGCTTGTTTCTGCGCTCTGCAAATGCATACCCTTTACATCCATATTCCCGATCAAAGCATCTAGCTCGTCTTCGTCGTCGTCGAAATTTATATTTTCGCCGGTGGCTCGTGCGGAGCGTTTGCGGGACGCAAACCTTTGCCGAAACCTATCAGCCGTCGCTTGTTTGGCTATCTTTTCGGTGACATCCTTGAATTCGTCCCGGTGAACTTTGACGACATTTCCCTTGGGCCCAAAATTTACGTCGTGGGATTGGCCGCGTCGCACCCCGCTTTCGTGGTCCCATATGTCAATGATCTCTTCCCGCGTTTGCTCTTTCTCTTCAATTGATTTCAATTTGTCCCTGGTCAAACTGACATAGTCCGGCTCGGGTTCAACTTCTTCAGGTTCTGTTTGATAGCCGGTTTAGCAACATCTCAAGGTGCTTCCGAGGTCTCAGAGCTCTCTGCCCACTCACCCTGACCAGGCTCCGGCTCCGGCTCATCGTATCGCCAGGCATTCGATGCGATTTTCTTTCGTCTGCTGTATCGGGAGGACCCTTCACCCTCCTCAGCGCCATCACTCTCCGACTCTGATTGTGACGTAGCTTCCCGAGCAGCACTTGCTTCTGCGGTTGCGGTTGCAGTTGCAGAAGTTACCGTTTCACCTTGTGCACCACCACTTGGGACAGGCCACTTCGATGCTTCCAACGGCGCTGATGACGTGGCTGACGCTACATTGCTTGTTCGAGACCCTTCACGTGCAGCCGCCCGTGCTAGGGTCTTCTCTTTTTCCTCAGCAGCAGCCTTTGCGTCCTTGTGTGCAAGCTTCTTTTCGTGAAGCTTGGAGGCCTTCTTGTCCCATTCTGATGTGATTCAATCGATTGCTGTTAGCTTCCGATGAGCAGACGAGATTTCGATTGCTAAGAGCAAACATCAGCAGCGTGCGACAAACGTACTATTCTTATGTAGGACCATTGCCTTGACTTGGCCTAGTAGCCGCCGTGGAGGCTTCGAGGCGTGTGATTGTGAATCAAGGGTATTCCCGAAGGCCCGGTAGATGCAGCTGATATGTGTGGCTTATCAAGGTGATAGGGCAGGAGATTTGAGATGGACGCCCCAGCGAGCGATGGTTTTCAGCTGCGAGTAACGTTGTCGACAACACATGCGAGACAGAACGCCCAGCAGTGACACAACTGAAGGATTCTCCAGCTTGCGCGTATATTGCACACGAATCCGGAATATTTATAGATGTAAGGCAATGTTTTTGAGCATGAGGAGGCTGCACAGCACCCATGCTCGACTAAAGGCTCCTGGCTTCTCCGTTCGTGTCAACGGCGGCGCCCGATGTCGCTCACTCGAACCGACTGTTTGAAGACTCGTCGAAATACCCGAGTGACATTGGGTCTCACAAACTAAATTAATTCATACAACTCACTTAATTTTATAATTTAAAGACTCGGAATACGCTTACAATGCGTGTATTCTGATGGTTTGGTTTAGCGCGTGTGTCTAGCTTTTAGTTTACGAGATTCCAAGTTTATTGTTCGATAGCTTGTTTAGATTTTAGAACATCACTAAGATTCTTATTTCCTTATTGCCCGCCTACTACCTCTTATTCCTTGCCTCCTTGCCTAAGGTCACTATGATTCGACTTAGATATTTCATAACTTCCTTGGTCATATACCATCCGGCGATAATTCTCCGTTTATATATAGCAAGTTAACATGTATAGTCCTAACATCAATATCGGTTGTTCATTGGCGTACACGGAACCAAAAAAACATCCACTATGCCGGCATGCATGCCACCTACCATTAGAATCTATCATCTTGGAGGATGCACGAATTTTCTGCAGATCTGGTGAGCCCAACAGAACTTCAGTTATATATTGTCTCGCAAGCCAGATCACCGACCTTTGCCTGCGAAAGCCCAAGGGCTGGCAGTCTGGTTTACAAGACAAGTTGTAAATTTATATAAAGAACCTGTTTCGATGTGTATTATATATAGGATGTAAGCGGCGAGTTTTGATCAGCAATGTACAGGCATCCGCGCCTAGCTTTGGGATTACCATTCATATTTCTCAACTTCTCGATCTCCTGAACCAAAAACAACATCTCGAAGCATTGAAGGCTCTGGTAACTCGTCTACATCATCCCTCTCTACCAATCCCCGAGATACTACCAGATCTAACCACAACCAAAGATCTTCGGTGAACACACAGCAGAAGCTAGAATGAAAATCATGAGGTCTCTCTTCGTAATCTATCATTTTTCGGAAAATTTCAGAACGTGCATGTAAAGCTTCCCAAACCTTATACACTTTGAAGCTCATACAGATATTGTATGCTTCTCTCGACCTCCATTGACGAACTCCGGAGATGTTAAGATCAGTGTGATAGAAGGCATCAGTATCGTAGCGAAACACCTTCTCAGAGAGTGGTCTATAGAGTATGTATGAATCTGCAAAAGCCTTAGAAGAATTGACCTCGGCATATGTTTCTTCGAAAGCCCGTATGCCTGAACTAGTACATCTGATGTTTGCTTTTTGAAATTCGGATATTAAAGTCGCTGATACCGAAGTAGTCTCGAAGTCAGACTTATCCGATACCGAACCCGGTCCTTGGCTGAAGCGTCGAACGTTGAGAACTGGTAAGCTGTTAACCGATTGGTGTAGGCTCGGCGTGCATCTATGGTTACATAGTGATATTAAGGTTTGCCGATTTTTGATCGTGTTGACGAGCAGCCTCGAGATCATCTTCGTTGGCATGATAGGTAGTCGCGGTCTTGGGACTTGCGTAGATGACAGCCCAGCAGCTTCGTCGTTGACGAGATCTACCGAGATTATCAATTGATGGTGTCCAGGTGCTGGACATGCGATAATGTGAGTGTGATGTACTTACAATCTCGATGTCGCGTCGATGGTGCGGTTCAAGACAAGGCCGTTTATGATACAACGTAGTCCCGAGAGCGTTGCAGTAGCAGACAAATATAGACGGCATCTCGGAAAAACTCTCGCGATTTCGTTTGAGCAGTTGTGTGTGCAAAACCTAATTTGGTCGCTGATAATTTCTTAGCCGCGGCAAGAGCCGATATATGCGGATTAATGTTTTAAATGCGTAGGTTCTTCAGACGCCGTATAAGTCGGCCTCGCGAACCAAAATCCTCCTTGAAGGCCTACCACACACACACAAATGGTAAATCGAATCATGTAAATAATATTACGTTATGTAAATTCAAATATCAAGCAATGTTATGTTCAGTTCAGGAGCTACCTCATCCCCACCGCCCGCATGACGTCATCCATTGTTGCATTCGCGAGCTTACGTGCCTTCTCAGCACCCTCCTGCGATAGACTGTCAAGGTATCCATCACCCTCCCTCATTATCCTATGATATTCCTCTCCAATATTCTTCAAGCCCCCCACAACGCTATCCGCAACTCTATCCTTGAACTCCTTCATACCCAGCCCAGCACACTCTTCGGCAACCGCGTTGAAGTCAGAGCGGTGCGTCATACGGCCGAGTATTTCGACGAGATTTGAGACGCTGGGCCTTCCCTCTGGATCGTATGTGATGCCGGCGATGCTGTCCGTTAGTGCCGTCCTGACCCTTTTGCGGATCTCCGTTTCCGAGTGGTCGAGGTTGATTTGGGAGTTTGGCGCCCCGGACTTGGACATTTTGGCTGTTGGATTGCTCAGCGACATTACGCGCTTTGCAGGTGCTGATTGATTGTATAGATATTAGCATACTTATCGTCAAGGTTTACCCACAGATACTGGTTTCATAGAATTATCACGCACCAAGCTGTACTTTAGGAATTGGGAATGTCTCTCCGAATGTCCTATTAAACTTGCCCGCGAGATTGCGGGCTAGTTCAAGATGTTGGACTTGATCCTCGCCTACAGGCACTGATGTTGACCTAGTGGGCACAGATGTTTACATTTAGCAATGCGCATGCCTTCTGGTCTGATAGGACGTGAGTGAAAGACAATCTCTCACCTGTATAGCAGGACATCCGCCGCCTGAAGCACAGGGTAAGCGAACAGCCCAAGCTTCAGCTTCGACGAGCCGTCAGGATCCAGCGGCGACCTCTCTTCGCTGGCCGCCAGTTTGGTCTAGAATCATTTCCCATGAGTATTAGTCATACCGCCTATCAACATATGTCGACTACAAGGAAGTTCGAAAGCCACATCCACGCATCTCGAGGGTGTGTGCACAAGGCATCGGGCATCCATCTGGCTAACTATACCTTCCACTGCGTTTGCCTTGCTAACAGATTCACCGGTGCCAGCGTCGTCAAGATCCACATGAGCATCGTATGCGCCATGACCCTCGACTGCTCAAAAATCACACATCGGTCAGGCCGCAGACCTATGGCGAGCAACATTGCCATCGTCTCCCGCCGTCTCCGCGCTAGATCCTCCGGTTTTTGCGGCTGCGTAATAGCATGTAAATCAACGACACAGTACAGCAACGTTGTCTCGGGTGGCGCAGCATCTTGCATCTCAACCCACTGCTTCAGCGCGCCGAGATAGTTCCCCAGGTGTGGGACACCCGTAGGTTGGATGCCGGAAAATACCACTTCAGGATGTGTTGACGGTGTCGATTGCGAGGTCGCTAGGGCTCTTTTCTTCATATCACATGACGTACACGGGCTTCGACGAGTTCGACTTGCAGCCGCGATCGAATGCAGTCCGCTGCGCCTGCTGGCGAAGCTTGCCGTGTGTCCCACGAACCGAGATGCATTGCTGTAGATGCGTGCGGGGAGCATCAATATTAAAGATGGTGTTTGTGAACAGAGTTAGAAGGAATAACTTGCATGGCTTGTCGTTTGAATTGGAAAAGTGAAAAATGATACTCCAACGCCACGCGAGTCCGAGAATACAACGCACGCGTCCGTGCATTAAAAATACCTAGATCCAAAGTATATACACAATGCCCGTTCCCGAGATACTTCCCAATCGAGATCAGGCTGGTGAGGGAATGCGACAACATGGCAAATATATGGTTAATTTACAAGAAGAGACGCTGCGAAGACTGATCTACTCGTCCTTCTTCATCGCTTCTTCAATCTGTATCTCCTTAGCACTCTTTCCCTGCTCTGCTTCCGCCATTTCCTGTGTAGGCGGTGGAACCAGATCTGAGTCGGCGGCGACATCATCTTCAGACTCTGTGGGCTGAGGTGGCGGTGGTGAGTGATGGTCTCTTCTGTCAAGTTGCTATCGTCCTGGGGTTCCGGCGCTCTTTCTTCGGAAGCACTGATTTCGGTAGAAGCTGACTTTCTAATAACTTCTCTTTTGACCCTGTGTACTTTGCGGCGCCTCCAGCCGGAGCCGTATATCTTCTTCATTTCATGTCCAGAACGGGTTTCCACCTTATCAAGAGCAACCGAAATCCTTCGACTTCGTGCCAGGAATCCGACAAGCTTTGGATCTCTCCATCCCTCACCGTACACGCTATCCAGTTCCCTCTCTACGGCCTGGGTATCCCACGCAACTTTCTCAAGGGCACGCTCGATGATTAGATCTCGAGATTGCTAGACAAATGACGAAATACAACGTTAGTGTATGACCGTAATGCAGGCTTGCACTTGCGTCTGGCGAGCGCTTACCTCCCCAGTTTGGTGATCTATCAACTCAGCCGCCTCTTCTGCCTGGAGGGGAGGTGGATTCTGCTTGGCCTAGATAGCGATGGTGTCTTAGCATGCTGCTGCCTTCTTACTACAAAGGGATATATACTTACCCAAAGGTCAGGGCTAATCTTTGCCGCCTCGGAACAAAAGTCCTCTCTTATTCTGTTGATGCTGAGTGCTATAGCTTCAGACTTTGCTTCGAAAGCTTCGTTGGATGACCTGACTTGGGCCTAAAAAACACGAATTGAGGACTCCATGTTAGTATGCACTGTCTTCTTGCCGCTGCTAATTATCAAGTGATTACCTTTAACTCTCTGATTCGTATTAAGTAGGTGAGTTCGGTTGACGTCAAAAGCTGTATTGCCTCGGGAGCAGGGTATTTTGCCTGGGAATCGTAAGCAATCCATAAGACTAGCATGCCGTATCCCTCGTCAATGTGTGGTAATTACCTTGAGCCGGCGAATTGGTCGACGTATTTCATATATCTCGAAACTCCGCAATGGCTTGGTTAGCGCCCAGTACATGGCCTAGGAATAAATGACAGAAATATCAGTAAGCTGTATCAGTTTTGATGGTATCGAGTTACCGTTACCTTTCTCGATTTATGTGATTCGAGACGTATTTCGTGGATAGCGGCTGCTAAGGACTTAAGCGCCTTGAATTTTGTATGCTTGATGTGACCAGTCGTTAGCAATGTTGATGACTAGTTTGCTAACTGACTATAAGGGCAGGGTTTTGTTTTACTAGTTGCCGATTCTGTGAAGTGCGTAATTCTGTCATGTTGACTTCAGTACCCTTCCGACCCTAGTCCAAGATTGATGTCGATTAGCATTTTGTGGGAACGGATATAAGCATGATGATAGTTGATACCTCTGAGTCGCGTCTAGATCCCAGCCTCCAGTCTTTCCCAAATTCAGCGTTCAGCTCTCGCCGTACATCGTTCAGATTTGTTACAGCAGCTCGAACTTTTGCCTCTAGAGGCTTGAATTTAGCTACGAATTCGGCCTATAACGAAAATTATGAGCATATTAGCACACAGTTGTATCTGCTCTTGCCAACTCGACACTTACCTCGTGGATCCTGTCTCGTTTACGCTTCTCCGCGAGTACCTGACCAAACTCTGTCCGGAATTCATATTTGATACTGTTGACCTGAGCCTCAATAGTCCCGGCTGAGTTTTCTAGAGGTTTTAACTTGGCAGCAAATTTGACCTAGAAATTAATGTGGTATATGAATCTTCAGCATATTGTCCTGGCTACTGCTATAGTGGCCTCCGGATAGAATAGATCATACCCAGTCTGCCTGATCTATAGCCTTCTGGCTCTTATCTGGCAGGTTGTGGCCGACGTTGAACGCCTTTTGCATAGCACTCAGCTGCTGGTTGTGATCGGCCTTGCCAGCCTCTGCCCGCTCCTTTATTTGACTGAGCCTTTGCGCGAAATGCGAACCGGCACCTATTGACCTTGAATTAGCCGCCGCCACGTTCAACCATTCTCTACGGACAAATATATCGTGTAGCACATACCCAGCTTTTCAAACGTGTACACATTCGCCTTCATACCGATGCCGTAGTATTCGTGTTTCTGCAGAAATGCCAACCAGACCTGCACAACGTCCGGATGCGTATCCTTGAGCTGTATCATCCGCTTGTACGTCACCCTCTCGAAATTCTGCTGCGACTTTTTGTGCACGAAATTACTCTTGGGCACCGTCCACCGCTCCGTCCGGCGCGGCAGCGGGATCGGCCCAGCCGCCGGGATCTTGAGGTAATACGCTGCTCGTAGCGCAAAGTCGGCGAAGAACTCGACATTCTTAATACTGTAAGACCGAATCTGGAGGTCGCAGACGGGAACATTGTATGTCGCGGGAACCCTTAGCGGTGCATGGTAGATGGCTTTGACGGCGAGTGGGACGGGTGCGTCTTCGAGTTTCGATTCGTCGAAGCCTTTCTGGTAGGCTTGGCCCCATGTTGGCGGAGGTGGTGGAGGGGGTGGTTCAATGGTCGACGCGGACAGCGGTGGGAGGGACGTGTCTAGCCCTGCGGGTCGATATCGAGGGCCCTGTGTTGAGATGTATCGCCGGCTTGAGCTTCTGACTGCGCTAGCAGTCAGCCGCCGCAGCATTGTGGCGGCGGGCGACTTGTCGAGATACAATGGCCCTCGTAGCCAAATGAGCGACTATAGTAAGGGATTGGTGGGGTGGTCGGGTTTATCGGATCATGATACCGCGGTTCAACTTTTTGAAGGCTGGTGGGATGTATAGCCCAAGAAATTTCCGCAGATGTCCTCGGTTGCTTCGCCTGTTTCGGCCAATCAGAGCGCATATTCACACAACAGCTCAACGCACAGACTCGTGGAATCGATAAAATCTCAAGCTCATGCGGTTGACAAAGATGTTCTTTGGTAGGTATACGGTAATGGTAAACAGTCATATGATCCCGGTATCTAAACATATCAGTCGCTAGAAACTACAGAATCAGATGTCTACCTAGCTTTTATGCAACTCTTCCCAATAGACCTCCAACATAACACTCCTTTGCTCGAAACATTCGATCAATGCTCTATCCATATTCCCGCTCCTCATCAAGTTCATGCCTAGCAAATTTTATATATCGCTCGTTTCCTAATCAATTCCTCTTACTTTTAATATCCTTGAAGGCTTCAAATGCATGTTCTCCCGCCAGCCTTCTTTCTTTCAACTCCTGGATCTCCTCGATGGCATCCTGCAAGTCTGCGACAACGACGTCCTCATCTGGTATCCCAAACGGCAGAGCTTCATTGCGTGCTTGGTCCCTCGTAGGCTTCTGCGGTACGACACTCGACCGCTTCTTGAGCTCCGCCTTGATAAGGTTGACGGTTGGGCTTTTAAAGATGACATACAAGCCCACCATACCAATGTGAAGGTAAAACTGCATCCGATTGAGTTAGCCAAGCAGCCCCACGGGGTTTATAGGGGTATAGACTCACGTAAAGTCGACCCCAGAGCATAATGCTGTTGCCAAATTCGAGGACGACGAATGGCGCGGACATGTAGGCGAGAGCCAAGGCCGTTAGAGTGGTGCCAAATATGTCGTAGTACTTTTTGTATTCTGTTGGCTTGGTGCCATCGGGCGACATGAAGAACGGCCGGATGTATCTTCTGGAGTCTATTTATTCCACGTTAGCAAGGTTTTCCCGTCTGCTACTGGGAATGGATCTGTTGGGGCTTACATTTTGACACAGTCTGGACGAACGACGCAGACATAAAGGACACTATATTGCAGATTAGTATATGAATGATTTAAGGTCATCTTTGATCTACACACGATAATACTAAATATGATAGTCAGCATCAGCTGTTGCAGGCGAAAGTTGTCACTTGAAGAGAGGGGGCTTACTCCAGGGTAAAATCCATGCCACAAGGCGCTTGTGGTAAACGTTGCCATCGAGCTTCTGAACCCCGGCTTTTTACCCTTCGGCGTGACCCGAAGGTAAACGTAATTCTTCAACCACTTGTTGGTATTCTGATTCCAAGATTCGAACAGCCCCCGTGTATTTGGCGCGAGCTCGATCCCCCAAGCGTCGACGTTCTGGACTCTGTCCCAGCGAATTCGTTTGTTCTCATCAAGGCCGTTGTAGCCAAGACCGGAGAGAATGCATGCTCCCTCCGTCAAATTCCAAACGCCGTAATACTTGAACCTGACACCGAGCATCATCCAGTATATATACCACATCCTGCGAGACATGTTAACTGCTAATATTCTTGATAAATAATGGGAAGTTGCGAATCTGTACCTCCTGAAAAAGTTGTACTCTAAGAACTCGTCGCTCAAGGCAAACGCTACATTATACATAGAGGAAGCTTTGACGTATAGGCCGATATATATCATTCCGGTGATCGCCTTCCGGGTAGCCATCCGGCCGCTTCTGGGTATCCGCCGCTTCTTCCGTAGGACTCCTTTCTTATCCAGGACGTCGACGTCGAACATGGTGGTGTCCAGCCATTTCTTATATTCGCTGAAATCGAAGGCGGGACCGACCATTATCGACGGGAAGAAGAGCTATATTGTTAGCGGTGATTGATAGTTATCGATCAGTTGATACATACCACGTATCCGGCATAATCTAGCACACTGGGCATCTCCCTTATCGCACGATCTTGTTGATGGGGGCTGAGCTCCTGCTCATTTTCGTCAGCATGAGGTGCGTGAACTTTGGGATACGTCGTTACTAACAGAGTCAGGGAATTTGCCATCCCAAACATTCCAGCAGAATGCTGTTAGCTATATTTCATGAGATTGTTAGACTAGACACTGCAAAATTTGGTGGACCGGGTATTAAAGGTGTAACATGCCTTCATTACAAGCACCATTTGTACACCTGATTTGGCTCCCGCGTTAGTTTCACAGCCTTATCGCAATGATACGATGCCAAAGGTCTCACCAGTGATGTCGACAACGCTATCGGTCCCTCTTCTTTGCCGGAGGATATGAGATATTGACATGTGTCCCATCAAAAACACGAATCCAATCCATGGCATCAATGGACCCTTAATGAAGGCAGCAATCATGTACGCTCCAACTGAGCTGATCGCCACTGTCCTCACGCCGCCCCATAGATCGAAAATGCCGAGCAGGTAAAATAAGGAAGTCCTGGCCCATTAACAAATTGATCAGCGAGACGGGTCCACAGAATGTCGGTATCAAGATATATCGAGAGCATAGATACCCGATCAGGAACAAGTTTTTGGTTGTTGGATGCGCATCTGGCAACCGTTTCAAGATCCCAGCTAACGGGTATGATAAGACCATAACGAATAATAGTTTTACTGGCGCAAATGCTGTTAGCGGAGGTCTGAGATGCTGTCTGGATATGGTCGCGTACAGTAGTCCGGCGCTACCGCGCCGCCGAGGGCTTCGCTCAGAGCCACAAATTCTACGCAGTCCCGCCATATCAGTTTGTGTTCCGCTATAGTGCTGATGTGTACGCAGGAGCTCTTCTCGGATCCATACGTAGATGAATGGCCTGAATCATTTTGTATGATGTCTAGCAGGCAGGAATTATTTTGCGAATCCTAGGGCGCTGGGGAATATGTAAGGTAGCGTTCGAAGTGGAATTGTTGGAATCCCCGAGTTTAGCTGCGCGGAGCCATGTTATCTACTAGTACAAATCAATCAGTTCACGAGCTCTTACGTCAAGGTACTTGCCTCGGTAGCTACTCACTCTGTGCACGAGATTGAGATGTAGGTAGGAAGGTAAAGAACGAGGTGTTCGCCTGGTACCCGGCTCCGTCGATGCGGGATCTAGAGATCGCTTGAATTGTTGAGTGACAGTTGACTCTGGCGGTACAAGATGTCGTCAAGTTGATTGAGGACAGAATTAGTGACGCTGAGCCGGGAAATGACGCTCTCGACCGTTATGCAGCACAGAAGTGGAAACGCTAGCAGCTGGCCAATACCATATGAGAGATCTGACAGCCGGAGAATGATCTTGTTCATGTGGACCGTGCTGCCCCGCTGCCATGCGTTATGTTGGGACGAAGCCCCGGTCAGACCCGGGCGTAGGATTCGGCTTCCCGAGGCGGCGGTGCCGAGGCCCCGGGAATAGGCGCCCGCGGGCTTGGCAACAGCTTGGATCCCGGTCTGTGTCCCTTATGTTGAACACATGCGCACCTGCCAGGCCAGGCACGGCTGCTCCCAACATCTGGACATCGTGCGCGCCGCATCAGCTCTGGACCCTGCCGACATCTGCATACCCGTTCGCAGCATACAGTTCCACCGGAAGCGCAGCTCAACTTCCTACTCGACTTGAATACAGCTTCGCGCGGCACGCATCGCGACCGGAACGGGGCCGGGCAATCCGCGACAGCCAACCATGGATATCATCGCGGCTGTGACGACGTACGTCAACCGGATAATCACAGATGGCTCGACGTCCACACAGAACAGCAGCTCATCGGGCAAGATGAAAATATTGCTGTTGGATTCGGAGACGGTACGTGGCAACCTACGGGCATGTTGCGATCGATCAAGCTGCAGCTCTCGCTAACGATAGCGGACGTAGATGCCGATAATGTCGACGGCGACATCCCAGTCGACACTTCTACAGCATGAGGTTTTTCTGATAGAGTATGTGGCCTTACAATTCTTCATAATTTACCATGGTCTCTAACTAATACGAAAATAGTCGGCTGGAAAACCCCAATCGCGAGAAGATGCGACACCTTAAATGCCTTTGCTTCGTCAGACCCTCACCAGACTCGATACAAATGCTTGTGGAAGAATTAAGGGAGCCTAAATACGGAGAATATATGCTATGTAAGCGTCCGCATTGCCCTAGAGCTTTTTACAGCAAGCCAGACAGCTAAACAACATAAGATTTCAGCAACATTGTCAAGAAGAGCTCCCTCGAACGGCTGGCCGAAGCGGACGACCATGAGGTCGTCAAATCTGTCCAAGAAGTGTTCGCCGATTACCTCGTCATCAATCCGGACCTGTTTGCTCTGAAGGATAGCGCCGCGAATGGGTTGAGGATATGGTCACAATCGCCCGACCAGTGGAATCCGGATGCGCTGATCAGGACAACAGAAGGCGTTTTGGCGTCCCTGTTGACACTGAAAAAGAAGCCATTGATTCGATACGCCAGAAACAGCCTGATGGCTAAAAAGCTAGCGACGGAGCTGACGGTAAGCAGGAGAATATGTCATCGGCGTTGAGAACTCTAGCTTATAAGCCCTTCTAGTTCCACATGACGCAGGAAACTCAGCTCTTCGATTTCAGGAAAACCGACACACCACCTATACTCCTTATTCTCGACCGGCGAAGCGATCCGATAACACCGTTGTTGTCGCAATGGACGTATCAGGCCATGGTCCACGAATTACTAGGCATTGAGAACGGCAGAGTAGACTTGAGCAACGTTCCCGAAACCCGGCCCGAGCACAAGGAGATAGTTCTCTCGGCGGACCAGGACCCGTTTTTCAAGAAGAACATGTACGTAAACTTCGGAGACCTCGGCAGCAATATCAAGGAATACGTCGACCAGTACCAGACCAAGACGAACTCGAGCAAGAATCTTGAAAGCATAGCGGACATGAAGAGATTTGTGGAGGAGTACCCGGAGTTCAGACGGCTGTCAGGGAATGTCAGCAAGCATGTCAACTTGGTGTCGGAGCTAAGTCGGCGAGTGGAGAGCGAGAGCTTGCTGGAGGTTTCCGAGCTGGAACAAAGCTTTGCCTGTCAGGATAACCATAATGCGGATCTGAAGGTATGCACGGACCTATCGTTATTTGAGATGCGCTTCTGCTGATATTAAACGTCGTGCAGACCTTGCAAAAGCTTTTGCAGTCCGGGATACCTCCGGCGAACAAGATCCGGCTAGTGGCGCTATACAGCATACGATACGAAAAGCATATGAACAATGCCCTGCCTGTCCTTATGGATCTTCTCCAAGTCGGCGGCGTGATCCCAAGCGACATCAACGTACGTACCCCGCACTATATCTCATATACATGCGCAAGGACTAACCTGCAGCAGAGCGTGCGGAACCTCATTTCCTTCTACCATTCTCTCAGATCGCAGGAAGATATCTTCGAGGCCTCCGATATATTTTCTCTTGCAAGCCGCAGCCTTAAGGGTCTGAAAGGCGTGGAGAACATCTACACTCAGCATACACCGCGGATGGGGCAGACCATTGGTAGTCTGATAAAGGGCCGGTTGAGCCTACAATCTTACCCATTCATGGAAGGCGGCGGAACGACGAAGGATAAACCGCAGGACATAATCGTGTTCATGGTCGGGGGAGCGACGTACGAGGAGGCACGGTTAACCGCTCAGGTCAATGCCTCGACGCCCGGTGTCAGGATTGTGCTGGGCGGGACGAGCATGCTGAGCAGCGCGATGTTTATACAGGTGGGTTTCACGGTTGGAACTCGATTGTGAGGAGAATTGTGCAAATGCTAACTGATGGGACATTACAGAACGCGAATGAGGCGACGTCTATGTGGCCAATTGCGCCGCCGACCAATGCATCTGGACGACTGAGGCGGGAGGTGGGCGCGATTTAGCCGGACAATAAATACCTTGATGAACTGTGTCTGTATATGTAGTTAGTTTTGCTGTTTTGCCATCATTGGAAAGGAGTTAGGCGCCTTTAAATATCAATGCTACATCCTGTGGAGTCAGTCAGCGGTAGAATTTCATGGCTATGAGAGATGCTAAGCTATGTCGTGTCGGGTTTACTTGGCAGCCGAAGCTTGGTTGCGGCTTATCTCGATATCTGAGCTTCGATGATGCAACAAACGCCACACCAAACATCCCACCTCAGCATTTCCATCCTACCACCACCAAACACAATGTCGGCTCGCATCGAGAAGACCATCTCTCGGCTGAAGCAGAGGTACGTACTATGCTGAGACTGCTGTAATCCAAGAATTCTAATTCTACAAGCTGGCTGCTAACTCCTCTCCAGGATCGAGGAGGGTCAGCATTACGAAGCCCACCAACAACTCCGCGTCGTCTCCGCCCGCTACCTCAAGCAATCGAACCCACAATCTGCCATCGACATCCTCTACTCCGGCGCACAATCCCTCCTTCAAGCCTCGCAGTTTGCTTCCGGCGGCGACCTCGGCCTCACCCTCGTCGAGGTCTACGCTACCCACTCCATCCCCTGCGACAGCACCTCTAAAGCCCGCATCTACACACTCCTAGGTCTGCTTCCCGCCGACGAACCGACCCGCAAGCAGATTATCAACGCCGCCGTCCTCTGGAGCTCCAAATGCTCTGAATACGAGGCCGGCGACCCGGAGCTGCACCATTTCGCCGGCAGTCTCTACGCGAAGGACCATGAGCCGTACGATGCCGAGAAACACCTGCTCCTGGGTACAAAGGACAGCTGTGTCGTGCTCACGAACCTGCTGTATACATGGTACACGCAGGACGAGCCGTCGACGGCGCCGCTGTACGTGTCGCGCGCGGTGCTGTGCTATCTGCTGATTGGGAACGTGCGGGAGGCCGGCACGGCGCTGGATCTGTTTACCAGTCGGCTGTTGGAGGATAACAAGGGCGGGAGGCTGGTGGTGCAGAGCGTCGAGACGAGTGCGCTTGATGCGAGGATCTTCCCTGCGATGCCGCTGATGAATTTCCTAAGACTATTGGTGCTCTCAGTAACGAGGGGGAGGGGTGGAGCGGATGCGTATCGGGCTTTGCGTGCACATTACAGCCTCCTGCTGCAGGAGCTCGGCGGGTGGGATGAGGTGAGTTCATTCGATTGTAGTTGATATTTGTGGGCGAAGGCTGATAGTGTGGGCTGTGTAATATAGGCGCTGGAGCAGATCGCGGAGATGTACTTTGGCATTCAGGTACCTAAGCAGAGGAACTTCATGGCGGATATGATGAGCTCACTGTTCGGTGGGCCGCCGGCAGCGGGAGGAGGAGGAGCGAGTCGGCGGCCACAGGTTGGGGCGCCCAAGCCGGCTGCCCCACCTACCGTCGAGCTTGATTGATTGATATCTACGCTGTACAGTGACTTAATGGTTATACGTAATGGGAACCGGCTACATATGGATGTTTCTACGATTGCAGTAGAATATAATTGGTGGGTACCATGGCGGCACCGCAATAGATGGGGTTCGTGGACTCGTGCTAGCGGATACGTACATAGATGCACGCCGCGGTTCCGTAGCATCATAACAAGTCGTAAAAAGAAAACAGACGCCCTGAACGCCTCACCCCATGCTTACAACGCTGGCTATATCGTGACGCTGAAAAAGACATAATAGTACAAGGTGTAGCGTCGCTACGACGGACGAACAAAAAGCAGCAGCAAGTCACCTAGACTGGTACAGCTGTTTCTTGTAGCGCGCGGGATTCGGGTCCTCCTCAGGCTCGTACATCCACGCGTCGTCGTCCAGCGAGGCGACCCGCTGCTTGTTCAGCGCCTTGACGGTATCAAGATCCATTCGCTGGCGCGGGCGGTCGCCATCTTGGTTTGTGTAGCGGGAGGAAAAGTTGACGGACTCCATGAGGTGCGGTTCGTTATAACCTTCTGCATATAGATCAGCAAGGTTAGCTGTTTACAAGTCAATCTGTTAGCCAATTGGCTTGGGAAGTGGGGGAGTGACCATTCAGATGCTCAAAAAGCTCAGGCATGATGATGCGCAGCATGCGATGCGGGATCTCAAAGTTGTCACCGTAGCCGCCGTTCGCGTCGCGCTGGATCATCTCGTAGTCCGCGCTGTTGTTGTCACCGTCGTCATCGAACGGGGTTGGGCCCTCGCGCGCCTGCTTGGCATGATTATGGCCATGGGCGTGGGCGGCGTGGTGGTGGTGATGATGGCCGTGGTGGTCGTCATGCACGTGGGACGGCGCTGCGTGACGACCACGGCCGCCGGTGGGACCGATGCCAATCTGCGCGGTGGGTGTCACCAGGTGTGACGGCGGGCGGTCGGCGGGCGTGTAGTCTTGCTCGCCGCGGAAGAGCTGGGCCGAGTTGGAGCGCGAGTGGCCGCCGCGGTAGCGACGGGATTCCATGGTTGTGGCGAGGGCGATGGCCGTGATGATGATATCGATGTAACGGGTTAATTCAGGGACGAGTTCACGTTCGCGAAGTTGCATTTGAGGTCGCGTTGTCGCGGCACAACATCATCTCATTAGCTCCATCACGACATCCAACTCGATCCAGGCTACCAATAATATTCAGAGCAGGAGCATCTGCCAGGCAGCGGAGATGCAGTCGTTCAGCACGGCAAACTACGCGACCCGGTTCGCCGGGAAGAGCGCCATGATCAAGCGGCCAAGGGTATCTACCCCTTGCATATCTCGTTCGTCCGATATCACGACTGCATATCGAGTTATCCTATTATGTATCTGTGAAATTGACAAATCACAATCAACCAATCCAGGAAATCACGTACTTCTCATACGACGACAACCACGAACTACGACATGACGACTCCTCGTTGCGATACTACTACACTCCAGACCTTCACACGGACCTGAGTGGCGGCTACAGCAGTTTCATCAAGCATGACGATTCAGTCGATGAGCATCTCGACAGCTTGCTCGAGGCGCTCATAGAGTTGGAAAAGAAGGAAGGCAAATGCGCCACCGAGGGTGTCGATTTTGTAACCTGGAGAGGCATGGTGACCAGAGTACGTGCAAAAATATATCAGTCTCTTCGACATGTTTACATCTTACTATTTCCCAAACTTATTTGGACGGTTGCTAATGGAACTAGTTGATGACGGTGCCGTACATGGAGGACGGGTATGCGGCTGCAAGTTCCACCGGCGCATCCTCAGGAACCATTACTAAGGAGACCTTGGCAGCTTTGAAATGAATGCTGTCTTCTATGATGTCAGTTCACCGATTCATCCTTGGAAAGAGAAATGGAGTTACTAAAATGCATTCTTGACTAGGGAACAATGTAAGAGCCGCCTGAAATATTGCATCCATGTTGGCGGTTAGTGCTCATCGGCCCTCGCAGATACATCGAGGAGAACAACCAGTACAAACAGGCCACTCGGGGCTTCCAGGATGAAAGAGGCGCCAAGATGAGCTATTGGGGTAGGACTACTAATACTTTGATATAAGTATTGGTGATAACAGTTGCTGACTATTCATCAAGGCTACAAATTTGAGACGCTGTCGACACTGTCGAAGCCCTGGGCCGATGCTTCAAGAGAGGAAATCGAAAACCGCGACAGGGAGGTTGTGAACAACAAGGCGCAATACTGCAGTATGTTGTACCATATCCTCTTGCTTGAGTGCCACGACTGGCGGTTAATATTTGATCAGGTATTGTCAAGACGGGATTCGGCAGCTGCAGCCTGATCATCGCCGGCGAAGTCGATGCAAGTATGCCCTGCTTCATCCTTCCTTGCATCTTCCGTATATTCCCAATAGCTCACCGACCCAATCGCTTAACTGCACAACTAGTCTGGGACTGCAAGCCCATGAATCCGGGTAACCCGATCAATTATGTCGAACTCAAAACCAGCAGAGAAATACAGTCGCATTCCCAGCAATTCAACTTTGAAAAGAAACTCCAGCGATTCTGGGCCCAATCATTTCTCCTCGGCGTCCCGAAACTCATCATCGGCTTCCGCTCTGACAGTGGTATTCTCAGAAGTGTGGATATCAGGGACACGCAGAGTATACCGTCAAAGATGAAGAAGGCGCACATTTCAGAGGGTCGCGGCCCTCCACCCTGGGACGGCAACGTTGCCATCAACTTTACCACTGCGTTCTTGGAGTGGTTGAAGAGCGTGCTTGCAGGACAGTCCGGCCTCTGGAGGATACGGTATCAACAGCGAGGTAGGGAGGTTGAGGTTTTTCAGGTCCAAGAGTCTGGGTACGCAGGCGTACTCACGGATCAATTCCTGGCCTGGAGGACTGAGCTTCAGGAGAAGGCCAACCAGGCTGCCGCTGCGGCAACAGTCGCGGCAGACTGATCTTTGCTACTGCACTTCTTCATCTCCACTGGCTGCTATGTAGGTATTTTGCATATTGGTTAACTTACAGAGTGATGCTGTACCATTTTGTCCTCGAATGTGCGGTGTTCTGTTGTCGTTTTATTGCAGAGGCAGATGTGCGGCTGTTCCGTGAGTCAGGCCGCAGCCATCGACATACAAATTGCAGAGCTTTCTTTCCCTCCCGCCATCTTCCACCTTTAAAACGCACACTTCAAAAGACTCAGGAACCTCCTGTCTACTTTCCCTCAAACCATCCTTTCGCACTCATCTGCACTCACCCCGCTCCACCACCTGCGTCTTCGAAATCTATCATCCAAACGCCATCCTGGTGTTGCAAGCAGCAACCCACCCCCCACCATCCCTCAAACACCCCGCCACCATGACTTCCACCAAAAAAACCCTGAGGGACTTCCCCAAGCCGACGCGCCAGCACATCATCAACTGCGGCTATCCCTCCTGGTACCCCAAGTACCGCTCGGTCATCGGCAGGGCCCGTGTCGTCCCGCTCACCCCCGGTTTCCTCGACTATCTGCGCGAAGATGGCATTGTGCTCCCAGACGAAAACCTGTACGTCGCTAAATCCAACACCCTAACTATCGATGCATGTCCTCAGATGCGATACCGATATGGTGAAGCCAGCTAACATTTCACCACAGCAACCCTCCCACTCGCGACAACGACTCAGGCGTATTCTCTAGCGCTAATGACGACGACGATGAATACGAAGACCCCTCGTATCGCTTCACCGATGTTCACGAGGCTGTCAAAGCCGCTATCGCCGATCTTGGCGGTAACGTCTACCCCAAGCTCAACTGGTCGGCTCCCAAGGACGCCAGCTTCATCCTCGGGAACACGCTCAAGTGCGCGACGGCGTCGGACGTATACCTCCTACTAAAGTCCTCTAACTTCGTGACTCATGATCTGGAGCATGCGTTCGACGACACGGACGACACGCCGGACGAGAATGGCAGGGTGCTGCAGAACTCCGATATTCAATATGCCCTCGTTCTCCGCAAGTGGGTTGAGGTGGTTCCGAGCGTGGAGTTCCGCTGCTTCGTGAAGGATCGCAAGCTTGTTTGTTTCACGCAGCGCGATATGAATCACTATCAGTTCCTGGAGGACGGGCGAGAGGAGTTCACACGGTTGATCACGGAGTTCTTTGAGAAGCACATGCAGACGACCTTTCCCGACCCAAACTGTAAGCATTGATTCCATTCTCCTATCCTCATACGTTGAATAGTTGTGCTAATGGGTGGGTTTCTTTCGTTCCTCTAGTCGTCTTTGACGTCTACGTTCCCAAGACTCTCATGACAGCAGCTAGGGTCTGGCTGATGGATGTCAACCCTTACGCACCCCGCACTGATCCCCTCCTGTTTTCGTGGACTGAGATCCTCAATATCGACCCACATGTCGAGGGCTTCGAGCCGGAGTTCCGTCTGATCGGAAGAGACGACCCGGAGGCATACAATTTTAGCTCCTCGCAGTACTCTGCGCACAAGCTACCCAAAGAAGTCGTGGATGCAGGTGTTGCGGGGCCTCAGAGCATCGCCGAGTTTTCGACTCGCTGGCGCGAGATTGTCGAAGGGTTGGAAGGTGCCGATCTTGACGATAGCAGCAGCAGTGAGGATGCGGAAGACGACAATGAAGACGCAGGCGATGGCAGTGATGGTACTGCGGATGAAAAGGAGGTGAAAGCCGATAGCGGGAAGAAGGCGATCGCTGGTGAAAAGAAATAGCGGCATCTCGGGCCTTTTCCAAGAACTGCTTTAAACTCAGCAGAGGAATCTATGATCCATGCTTTCGACGACGCTTCAAAATTTCTTCTACTGAACGGCCTTATAATTGTTCCTTCAGTCTCCCAGGAAGGCACTCGTCCACCTGCGGGAGGCTTATTCGTTTCTTTTCAATGTTCATATTATACAATAATGACGCCGGTCTATGGGGGTATCATGGCGTTAACGGGGGCTAAATAAACACTTCTCAGCGCCAATAAAAAGGCAAAATATCCATCCAAAGCTGCAACTCCGTGCTATATGATGTAAAATCCGTACTCGCAAAGAAGGACAAACGTAGGTGACTTGCATCGCCTACTTGCGACCTTTCCGCCGCTTCTCCTTCAACTTCTTGTAGAATTCCTTCCGCCCGCTGCGCTTCTTCGCCTGAATTTCGGCATACTTGCGCTTGAAGCGATCCTTACTGCCACGGTTCGCGAGCACTTCGTCCACCATGCTCTTCTGGCGGTCTTTGTTGTTCAGGCGGGCGCTATAGTACTCCGTGGGACCCTCGATCAGCGTGCCCATCTGGAAGTATTTCGGCAGCTTGCCCTTCCAGTCGTCGCCTTTGAAGTGCTTGTGCGGGTCCAGCACGTTACGGAGCTTGATCATTTGGAGATCCCGTTTTATCTGCGGGGTGAGCTCCGTAGCGGGCATATTGTACCAGGCGGGGCCGGCGGTTTTGTCCTTTTTCTGTATCCGTGATACGATGGGGAGATGAGAGCATGTCAGCCTTCTTTCGTTCTCTCTCATTTTAGGAAAATGGACACGAAAGTGTGTACGGTAGGTGAGTAAGCAGTTAGAGTGGGGAAGTGCCAATGTCGTAAAATCAGTGTAACTATGAACAAATGTAAACCCTCATTTTGCGCAAGCGTGCCTCCAAGACGGCGGCCGTGTTTGCTCGGTATAATTGAAAATGGGAATGTTCTCATCAGATGGGGACATTGGCAGGTGTCAAATCGTAAGCTGGGGTGGTGTGCGGCGGAAGGCTGTGATTGCCTTACGGTAGAGAGAGGTTTGCTCTACGCTGGTGTGTGTGTGTATGCGTGTGTGTGTGTGTAACGAGAAACGAAATTGATCACATCACATCACATTACATAACGTCATGTCATGTCATGTCACGTACCTCCTTGTTCGCCTGGTCAATCTTGACGGGGTCATCGACTCGCATGAAGGGTAGCTCCGTCGGTTTGCTGCTCGGGCCCTGGGGTCGGTGCGCACTCGACGGGAGCGCTTTCCGGGCCGCTTCAGTCAGGGAGGCGGTGCCACCGGCGTCGTTGTGGATGTAGGATTTGATAGTCTTGCTGGTTTCCAGTTTGGGGTTGCTATTTGACGGGAAGTACGTGCGGTAGGACGTCAGCTTGGTCTGCTATTTTGTCCATGGAGGCGCTCTCAGTATGCTGATGCTGATGGCGGTGCCAATTGCCTGTAGTGGAGGGGAACGGACCTGTGCTTGGACGGCTCTTCGATTTTCGAAATCGCAGAGGCGGATTCTCGCATTCGTGTCTCTGCCTCGGCCAGCAGAGCGTCGATTTCTGCATCGTCAAAGTCCAGCGAGTCCGCCGGGTTCTGGCGAGGCGCACGGCCAGCGATTACATCGGCCATCTCGCTGACGTCAGGCTGTGATGCGCTGTGGGAGGGTGGAGATGAGGCGGGAGCGTTGCAGGACCGGCTCGCTGGCTGGCTGGCTGATTGCTGGCTGGCTGGTGGATTGTCGTGGGAAAGAAATTTTTCCGTGGAGATGGGACGCGAGATGCCGTTTGGTCCGCCAAGGCCAGGCAAACGGCCATGTGGACGCCCAACGCACGCCAGCAGAAACCGCGCAGAACGTGGTCCTCGCTAGAGCCCTCGAGGCGACGACGGCGGATCAGATGACTGTCCGGCAGCCTGTGACTGACCGGGCATGAACATCGTTCAGGCCGCGATCAGCCTGGGTAAGTTCATCCTCCTCCTCGCTGCACTTGCATGCGTCTGATATCATAACGGTGTGATCTAACGTTACGGGAAAAGCTTGCTTGCCACAAGCGACCATCGTGCGAGCCCGACCAAACCAGGTAAACCAACCAAGCTCGTCAGCGCATTGCCCGGATCTCTGTATGCTGCTGTCAGAGTTCAGTCACGCTGGGAAGGGAAACGAACGTCAAGCTGGGAAACGAGCGAGTCGCATGCCGGAATTTGGCAATTCTAGAAGCAGCCAAACTTACCGATATCACGGAATGCGATATGATTTGGCAAGTTGCCTGAACATGGGGTCGACGGCTCAGAAACATTTAATGTTCATGCAGTAGGATGCAACCTGCATGCATGCAAGACAGCCAGACCATGGCACATCGATCTTGGTGTGCAGTTCTTTTCTTTTTCACGCGAGCCTGCCAGCTGTGCAGCTTCGTTCGGTGTCGGGGGCGCTTTCGACCAGAATCAGCCCATTGGCATTGTCCTCGTCTAACTAACACCTGGTAAGCTGGACGGTCTCACCAGCTGGAGCTTCACTCGCTAGTTCGCGACTGAGACGGGGACGTCGAAAATAGAATTTGAGTTTTAGCAGGGCGATATAAATCGGGCCAGCGAAGAGCCATGCAATTTCTGAAGCATCCATGGCCATGTGGACTGGCTGATTCCCACTGGCTAACCGCGCAAGGGAAAGCCATCAAAGAGCATGACAAAGTGAAGGGGAAAATTTTTTTCTTCACATCCCTTCGAGGAGGATAGTTGACGGAATGCAATGGGAAAAATCTTTTCACCTTTTCCTTTGGCAGAGCAGCTGGTCAGTTACCAACGGAGCGGAACCTTTGGTGAAGCGAACAAATGGCTTGCATGAAATGTACACACACCCTGGACTGTCATACTCGAGAGTGGTATACCTCTCATTGACGTTCCGTAAAGAGCATGTCAGAGGTATGTCACCGCGGTCCGGTTGGTAAGTTCTGGCAGAGGCATATGCAATAGAGCTGTGATGACGGCACAACAGCATGCAAATCTCGTGACGCTTCAGCGGCTCGAAGATATCCCACCTCTCCGCTGTTCACATCGCTTTGCAATCTGCTGGAAGCTTCGAATGCATTGTAAACTCCCGGTCAGCGGGCAAGAGATATATCAATAGTCAGCGGGGGACACACGTACATTTTCATGCAGAACATCACTGCCATCGATGAGTCTTCGCCCGTCCCTGCGACAGTGAAGGATGGATGCTTGATGCTTACACAGCAGGGCAGCACGCCTGCAGTGTCTCTCCCACTGCACGGTCATTGCCGGTTCGCAGTGCAGTGCAGCGCAGTGCAGCACGAGACTGAGGGCTCTGCTGGATATCCTTCGTCCAGGCAATGGCGGATGTGGTGTGTGGTGTGTGGATCTTGATGTCGTGGTTTAACAACGCACACTTCACTCTCATCTGCATATCGTCTGCAGGTCTCATGGATCATGCAGGACGACTAGTTCAACGAGACAGGCATGGCAGCTGGGCCGTGCATGCAGCAGCAGCAGGAAAGACGACTACAGGCAAGGCAGTTGGCAATATTCCCAATCTGGCGCCAGCCACGGCCATGTTTCCTGACGGTACCCGAGACATGTCGGTTGAGGCAACCGGGCTTAGGTTTGAAGCGAGGCTCTCGAGCTAGCGAACAGCTGAGCTTGCACTCGCACTTGCACCCGGAAGGTTAGTTTGCTCCGTCTGCGGTGAATAGCTGGAGAGTATCATGGACTAACTTGATCAAATTCTGCCTTCGAGCTGGCCTGAGACTAGGCTAGCTGCTTCGCCAGCGGAGCAGATTGGCCGGACCGTCCGGTCTCATGAGCTCATACCGCAATCGCTAGCCGGTTTAACCAATTAAACAAGCACCGCACCGTTGCCCGATTGGCTTCTTCGGGCCTTCCCAGATGGAACTACGGCAAAATCCCGGGCTTGAATCAGCGGCGGTTGATGAAGGTCGACACTTGCACCTGTGAAGAACACAAGAGGGAAAAAAAAAAAAAGTCAGAAGAACGATGCTGCCCATCCTTCACGGCTTCGCAACTCTGCGCAGCTAGCTGCGTCTGGACCAGGATCCGAAAAGTCTGGTGAGCAATTGCATGCATTATTGTAAATTCATGCGCAGACGGGATATTGAATCATCACCAGAACGTCCATACATGCACGCCTGCCTGTACGTTTGTATGGGCAGACATTTGCATGCGTACATGTGCCTGCGGCGAGAACAACTCACCCAGTTGGTCCGGCTGGCTGGCCGTCAACGCGTCTGCACTCCAGCTCTTTTGAAATCTGCATGCAAAGGTTAAATTTCAGGAATTTTACGCAGGCCTGGCCAGAGGTACGTATCCACGGAATGTCTGCGTGGATGTCGGATGTCTGGACGCACATACGTACAAACATACATACCATTTCTTCTCGTTAGTTGGCTAGCAAGCTAACTCGCCGCTGCATGCTGTCCCGCAGATTTCTACCCGTGTCGTTCGTGTCTAGCTGGCACGGGATGCTACGACACTTGACTTCGTGTTTTGTTTTTGAGGCGACCATAGTTTGGATCGTACAAGGGCATATGGCTAACGGACGGTACCGGATGGCTGAGTCTGAAAGCTCAATGTGAACGTGAACAGTTTTCTGTAACATGTTAACGTTGCGTAACGTGAACACAGAGCAAGCCCAGGCCGCCCTTGAAGGCACACCTCGATCCCATCGATGAAGATTGGTCAGATTTGATACTCTTCGGTAAGCCGAGATGGGGGAGACTATCCTCTGAGTGGGCGAATTCCAGTGGAGGTGCATTACCAGGGTCACAGGTGATATGATGCATTGATGAGGTACTCGAAGGTTCTTCTGCTGTGCCTTTGCGCTGACGTTGGCTAGCGGCTCTACCAAGGCGTCTCTGGCCTTCGCTTTTTGATCTCTGCACCGCGCCCTGGTTTTTCTGACAAGTCGGACTCTTTGAGAGACATACTGTTCACGTCAAGAACTCTCCGATTGATCAATTGCATTTAAACCAGCCAGCGGAACCACTGAATTGCATCCGGCCGGTCCTCTTGATTCACTAAACAAGCTCTTCCCAATAGTCACAGAGTAGCTAGCTAACGAACACTGTTTAACTCCGGCCCGCCAAATCAGACATCGGCTTTTCGGGTTTCTTATTAGTTCCCGCTTAGCTTTCCCTCGATCACGCCGTCAGTCGGTTGCTCAAACCGGTAACTAGTCTAGCTTGCATTCAGTCGTCAAATTCAACTTGTTGAATTAACCTCCTCCGCCATACTTTTATATTACTCTTCCAAACTATCATCTTATTTTCCGTGCCGAGAGCGAGCACCTGTATCGAATCCCCTCCCGGTTTTCCTCACTCAATCTCTCCTCTCGCTCTTCCTCTCGCTCTGTCCTGTTTCAGAATTGATTACCCGGCCAAGGCGACGTGCTCCCGCGAATGATATCGCAGTGAAGGCACCTTGCGCATCCCATTCGACAGCTTCCTTGCGTCTGTGGCCCAGCCGGGTTTCGGTTTCCAGTGCTTCCCCAGCCATCCGCAATATAACTGCCTTCCCAGAACCCGTGACTCCACAGTACCTCCATCCATCCATCCCTCAGACTCCAAGCACTGCCAGCGATAATAACAACAGTAATAATACATTCCCGCCCCAGCTGTATACTACACTGCAAGCAACCTTGGTCAAATAGCCTGGCCTTTCCTTTATCGCCTAGAGTATACCAACTAGCTGCCAGTATTATTACTATTACTATTGCTACTACTATTCATCTGTACCGACTAGCAAACAAAAAAGAAGGTTACGTTCCCAGTTACCAGTTACCAATTAAAACATCTCATCCACGCACCCGCCCCAGCGGTTGACCAGTCCCATATCGGCTTGCTATCTATCCCTCTGCGGCCCGTCGACAAACTGCCTGCCTTCCATATTCTGCTAGCTCCACGCGCCTTAGCGCACAGGTGATATCGGGTTTTAATATCACGGCGGACGAGCTGAGACTCACTCGCCCGGTTGCTCTGCTCTGCGCCGTCCTGCTTGCTCCATTGCTATAGTATCCGCATTCTATAGACCCACTCCGGCTCCTGTACACACTGTATCGGAACTCGAACCACAGCACTGGCGCCAGAGGAAACACCCTGGATTCAAGGAAGTCCGAGCCAAGTATCAAGTAGTCTGCGTGACCGCCTTAGCTTCGCCTACTGTCAGATGGTAGGACCAGTTACGCCATTCAATTCATCATCGTCAACATAAGCTTTATCAGTGCTCGGTAATTAAGCAGAGCAGAGACAAGAAACAAACCGCAGCTGGCTGAACAAACAGCCTAAACCGTACCCAGAAATCAAATACATACCTTGGTATTATATTGTCGAGGTATTATATTGTCGAGGGTCCAGTCCAGTCCGGTCCAGCTCCGAGCGTCTACTTACTGCAGATAAGCTCTAGTTCAGCAAATCAAGTACTTTTCTATCGCTTCTGTTCATTTCATTTATCGTCTGCGCCGCCGCTCACCAATCACGCAGCTGCGGGCGTCGATTCGATCATACCTGCATATTCTTATACCAGGATCCGGATCCGAGGCTGCAGTTGATCTGTAGCTTGCCCATCGACGGCGCTATCAGGATTCTCCCCGCCGTTTGGATCCCCCATCGCTACTATCCTCGTGCTCATTAAGATCTGGGTTGTTTCGTATCTCGAGTGCTTTAAAACCTGCGGCAGTTCCGTCAGTTGATATTTGCGTTTTCATCTCGTTCTGCCCCAGAGTTCAAGAGCCCTGAAGTTCTATATCACCGAAGGTTGCACTTGTACCTGCTTCGATTCTTGTTCTGCACCGTTCTACTCCGAGGTCATCGCCAGTTGCTTTTTCCTGCGTCAGATCCTCAGGCTGCTGGTTGCTGGAACGAACGAAGTGCTTTTGTCGGAAGGCTCCCCATCGCATAGTTGCACGGCAGCTTCATCTCGCACCCTCCTCCTCCATCCTCCTCTTTCCCTCCCCATTGTATTTGCATCATCTCATTAATATTCCTGCACCCTCATTTACCCGAGCCGAACGACACACCACCCCTTCTGTAACGACAGTCCACCCAGCAGTCTGGGTACACACCTCCCAGAGCATCGAGGTGTGATACCTTTGTTTTTCTTGTCAGGTTTCTCGGAGCAAGTTAAGCGGCGTTCACACGCATCTTGCATGCATCTGGAAGAGCTCGGAGCACAGCTATCCTAGCAGTATCAAGCCCTACCATACCACCTTCCTTGTCCTTGCTTGTGGCCGCCAGATACTCATTCGAAACGAACCAGAAGCAGGTACATACATCTGCATTCGCATCCACCTTGAACACGTGCCGTGTCCTGGAATCCGCATAAACGCCCACGCAGCATCCAAGCTGACCACGTCCACGGCCGTGGGTGCCAGGAATCCACCTCGATTCGAATTCCTCACGTTCCCCAGTTGCCACTGTCCGAGCACACATCACCGGCCTGCTGGCTGTTGGAAGCGAGCGAGCTGATCGAGAAGATACAGCTGCTGTAGACGACGGTTGATAGTAGTAGCAGGGTCCGTCCGGTCAGGAACCTTGCCCCGAACAACGCCCTTCGCCGCCGGAAAGGTCTTGGCCAAGGCGACAGCTTGCCGCGGACGCTGCCCGGCCCTTCCAAGTACCAGTACGAAGGTCTACGGATCGAGCCACCCGCAGCTGACTGAGCCCTCTCACCACGCCATCCGCTAGCTGCTAAGGTATGTCATGAGCTGTACTCCTACTTCACACGATATCACCTACATACGGAAGGCCTAACAACAGTCGAATAGCGCTCGTCGGGGAAACAAGATCCTGACCCGGCTTCCCCGTGCAGCCTGCTTGCTGGCCTGTCGCCCTCCCATCCATCCTCCAGCTTGGTCTTCCGTCCCCTATCAAGCAAGCTTGCACAATCCAAGTTTTTTTTTTTTTTTTTTTTATTCATTGAACATTTATTTTCTTTTCTTCTGTGCTTTCAATTTAATCACCCTTGCTACACACGTAGTGAGCAGGACAAAAATAAGTATACCTGCCTGGCCCCACGCTTTGCAGCTCCTGCAGATTCTTTTTACTTTTCCCTCCATTTCTAAACGCCTCCAACGAGAAAGTACGGAAGAAGCAAAAAGCCGCCCAGTGTGTGTAAAAAAAAACCAGTCCTGACGCCTTGAGGTCCTCGAAGGTCCCCAGCAGAGAGATCCCTTTCTTTATAAGCGAGCTGGTCTGCTGAATTTATTGGCTCGCCAATTGAAAATTCCATCCAGTAATCGTCTTCCATTCCTCTCGCGATTCGACTCTGGCGCAGACGCGACGAGCTTTTGTTTGGTTGTTTGGTTACTGCCTCAAAACACGCCATCGTCTACGGTACCCTCGCTTGCAGACAAGAAATTAGAACTGCGAAGTGATCTCACTTCGACTCCCGCCTGATTGACGATGGATCCCTCGTATCCTCAACATCACCCGCAAAACATGCAGCACATGAACCAGCATCACCCTCACCAGCAACCGCCGCCGCAGCACCCGCCGCAAGCCCAGCAGTCGCAGGTACCATACGACCTAAACAATGGTGGCCACTACGGTGCGTCTGCGGCAATCGTGGGCGCGGGTGTCCAACCACAGCCTGGCATCTACAATGGCCCATTCACAAACGTCTCCCAGGGTCTGCACGGCACATACAAAGACATCCTGTCGACATACTGGCAGCACTCGATAATGACGCTAGAAACCGAGGACCACGACTACAAATCCCACCAGCTACCGCTGGCCAGGATAAAGAAGGTCATGAAGGCGGACCCCGAGGTCAAGATGATCTCTGCCGAGGCGCCTATCCTGTTCGCGAAAGGGTGCGACATGTTCATCACGGAAGTAACGATGCGGGCCTGGATACACGCAGAAGAGAACAAGAGACGAACCCTGCAACGGTCCGACATCGCCAATGCTCTGGCCAAAAGCGACATGTACGACTTCTTAATAGATATCGTCCCAAGGGAAGAAGCAACTGCGCACACCAAGAGATCCGCCGGCGCCGGCACTGGAGGGCCTAGCAGTGCTGCTTCGGTCAGCAGCCATCACCCACCCCAGCCTCAGCAGGTTCCCCCAGGAGCCGTCCCTCAGAACCACCAAAACATGATACCACCGCAAGGCGGGTCCCAGGCGCCACATCCCCCAGGACACCCACAAGGCATGCCCCCACAGCAATACGGCATGCCTCCGCTCGACCCGCAGGACCCAAACTACGCCCACTACCAGCAGAACCCCCAAGGGAACACGTATCCGCAGGAAGGCCACATTCCCTACGGTATGGACCAAATGTACGGCTATCCAGGCATGCCGCCGCCGCCAATGCAACAACAGGTGAGTCGTATTTTGGCTCCTCATACGACTGTTTCGGCTTTTTCCACGTGCACCAGCTAACATTCGGGTCTGACAAACCTTGTAGCACATGTAAATAGCCATGACTTCCGCGAAATGCCACGAGAAATCGAAATTGCTTGACGCCCTACGAAAACGATAATTCCGAACTCCCGTAACTCCATTTGTTGCGGACCTTGCTCGCATCTATTCTCCCGACGCATGTTCGCGCGCAGTCATCCCTCTAGCTGATCATCGGTAGCCGCGACAAGAGCAATCGAGCCACATCTGCGTCAATGCTGGAGGTGTGGCTAGAAGAAGTTGATGCGACCCGCTTCCGCTCTCCCCGCCGGCTATCTGCGACGCTTTTGACCAGCAAGGGATCGACTAACTGGCTGGCTGGCTGCCCCGCGGACAACCCTTACATTGTACTCCCCCACGGCCCTCGTCCATAACTGCAGGAATCAGACCATGCCATTCTAAGGAATGAGTGAAAACCCGAGGCCTATTTACCCCACTAACAAATCTAGAATATAAACCTAAACAAAAAAAATTGTAGAAAAAAACAAAAGGATAAAATCTTCCCGAACGATCAAAGGCCATGTAGGAACAGGAAAAGTTTTCCTTCCGGAGGAATATTTTTTTGAAGTGTAGCCTTGTGGGTGTTGGGTCCATTTGTCTCTTACGGCTCCATATCCATACCTTTCATTTCTTATCCTCTCATTCTTGACGTGTATTTTCCAAAATGATAAAGTTAACCTGGGTGGGACGGCGGATTTGTCTTTTGTTCAACCGTTTTTATATGTTTTTCTTTCCACGATATTTTTTTTTCTTGGCTTCCGACTATTATTTCGAAAATATTACGTGGAATGTCGTAAACGGCGCTTGATGTTATGATCATGTATTCTGGCTAGCATTCCTTTATGACCTTTTTTGTTTTCAGTTCCTGCTTGTTTTTCTTTCGATTCTTTCCTCCTTGTATCTGTTTTCGTTCTCTCGGACGTTGGTCGAGTTCAGGCGGGTCTGATTCAAGCATGTACGGCGTCCTTGCACTCTCTTCGTATTTTTCCCCCTTCGTTATATTCTATCTACTACATCCTCGAATATCGTCCCTGATATCATGCCTATACAATATTCAAAATTCTGCCTGCGTTTCCTATAGATCCGTCATCTTGTCCATCCGTCTATAGAATATTATATATGCAGGTCGTGAACGTCGCGTCACGTCATGATGGCCTTGCATCGATCTGCCTCTACTGGCCGTGTGTGTCGCCTTTGCCTCCCATTGTTCTTTGTTTTCCCTCCAGTGCGGCACGTACGGATGCTATGCTGTGTGTGGGTGTGGGTGCATAGTGCCTACGTGCCCAATACCATCTGCAGAACGTTAACGGAGGGTGTGCATGTTACAATGTGTACCTTGGAGAGTACTCGAGTGGGGAACCACTGACATGACATGCCATCCATCCCCGTGGGCCGTGGATGGTGTCTGTCCGCACGCAGCCTTCTCCTTCTTCCCGCTTTGCCCCATCGTTGGTGGATCTTTCTCCCGTGAGAATATTCACAACTTGTTCAGCTCGCGATACTGCATTAGTTTTCCTATATTTCACCACACTCGAGCTGACACGAGTCGGAAATTCAACAGGACGTATCCTAATTTCCTCCGTGAAATACTAGTGCCCACGAATTACTTAATCGCAAGCGCTAGTCTCCAGGATCCGTCGTGGGGTTCCCTTCTTTTGCCACGGCTAGACCCCTATCGTTCGCTCGTTTGTTCGGAGGGAAGGTTACGTCTATCGGTGTGGCAGGTGAGTGGGGGCAAGCTCGAATGAGGGGTGCAGCAGCACAGCAGCGAGCTGCAGGCTAGGCCCACGGGCAGGCATACGAGACGATGCAAGGCTGGGCTAGTTGGCCGGAACCTGGGATTCCGGAGGCACGAGGGCTGGAGGTTTTCGTCTTTGTCTTGCTTTGTAGATTTCAGACATATGCGCCAGATCTGGGAGTATGATACATCACAATAATACCGGTAGATAAACTATAACTATCTGAATTCGAAGGCTATATCCCGGGCCGTCAAGCATTAACTTAGAGGATGATACTATTACTTTGTGTCAGTATAGCGTTTAGCAATCTTTTGAGCAGGGGATCGATACCGAGAAGTGGACAGGACTTGTCCCGAGACCGAGAAGTACATTATATTAATAATCACGCTGACCTTTGAGATGTATCCGGTATATATACATGCAACATGCAGTCCGAATGGCCATGGCCACCCCAGAGACGACGGCCGCACATCCGTCTACCGAACCGCAAACCTCGATCCGTACAAGTACGAGCGCACACATCCCTCGCATTGACCAGCAAAGACCAATCCCCCAGTTCAGCCCATAACGATATCTGCAATCATGCCATCTACATCCGTCCAGACACTCCTGCAAGCCAGAAAAACAGAGTTAGAGCAGCTAGAAAACAGCCCGATACGACGAGCCTGCAGCCTGTCCATGCAGCCAGCTGCTGGAGCTGCAGCACTTCGCAGCTTTACGAGAGCGAGAGTCCGGTCTGGTCTCATGCAGCGGCGTCACGTAACTGGCCACTTGGACGGTCGACGACCCACCGCATGCTAAATTTCCCTAGCGGCGAGTGTGTGGTACAGATTCGATCAAATTTCGACGCTGGTGGTATACCATGGCACAGCTCGCCCAGCCGTATACGTCTACAAGGTATGGATATGCCCATTGCCATTGTTGCAGGTGGTGTAGTAAACTACTCGACCCTCGAGACCGTCAGCACATGCCTCTATGTCCGTATACGTATTTGTGCGCTCACACTCACTAGCTCGACTCCAAGCTCCCTAGCTGCACTTCTGCAATATCGTCACAATCTTATACATCATGTATGTACGTATGCGCTGCCATTCATAGTAGTGCTATGCCTTACAGAACCGTCGACGCCGACGCCGACGCCGCCATTGCACTCAGGACCGAGACTTACGATCAACTGAGCAATTAATTCCTTCAGCCGGCCGGCGACACGATCCATCCGTACGCCCGTTCACTCTTTCCTTCTTTCTTTTCCTCGGTATAGCCAGCCGTAGACGCACCGCGAGCGAGCTCCAAGCACTGTCCTGCCACTGGACAACGCACAAAGCTGTTCCGTTCGGCATAATCGACTGTTCGCGAAACCATCCCCATCCGGCTAGCCACTCCAGCTCTTTAATGCCGAGTCGACAGCTGCAGCAACGTACGTCCTGACTCCGGCGTCTACGAGCAAAGCAAGCTAAGCTACGCAAGCTACGTGGTCAGCTAGCTAGTTAATCTTGACGTACAGTACGTGCATACATACAGTACATTACATACATGCCGTCTATTAATAATGCCCGTCAATGGCAGATACCTGCGGAAGTAGAAATCTGCATCGGCACTCGGGTGTCGGGTACGTGAGGATATGTGTGCGTGTATGTCCGCTCGCGCTCAACATGATACAACGAGGTCGGGATCCCGCTGTCATGTCACAGTCTTAATTAACTTGGGCCGGTATAAAGCCTAGCTTGCCTCCCCGGCCGGGATGTAGCCTGACAGCTAGTGCCCTGATGAAAAAAAATAAAATAAAAGTGCCGATTTTCATTCCAGAGAGCTCAAGCAAGCTCTCCGCCGCGGAGCTAGCTCGGTTTCGAAAATTTAACGTTGACGCCCGGCCGGTCTGGGCCTCAACAACAAAGTGAGCAAAAAAATGAAAATCGAAAGAGCGAAATATTAAATCCCTCCTAGAGATACCGGTCGCGTGCCCCAAAATGTAGCTCTCGGGTTCGAAAACGAGGGCCGAGCGAGCGTGAAAAAGGAAAACTCGCCTGTCGTCCGAGAAATATGTCCTACATGATCAAGATGGTATTATACATGCAAATACTCTGTGTACATCTTACAATTAACGCGCAGGCATCCATCCATGCCAATGCTAACACCCATCGAAGAATTACAAGTAGTGAGAAAGACGGAAGACAAGAAAAAAGAAACCAACCGTCCCCAATAGCAAAATTGACTCCCTCGAGAACGCCAATATGTTCAGGCCTCTTTCAAAAAACAAAAAGCTAGATTATTCAAAAAAATGATGGAAAGCGGAAGAAGAAAAATGGTTCACGGCTTCACGATCACAAAAAATATTGGCTAAAACAAACATAACCAGAGAGATCCGAGCGTGAATGAAACACGCGGTCTTGTGGACACGGTCCGACCCAGACGACGGAATTGCTAACTACTTTAGCTAGCCAGGATCCTGCCCGTCGCTGCTCAGTTGCCTCTAAACCTCGAGAAGCCGCCGGAAAGCAATCCACGCGGGGCTTCGGGAACATCTGGGGTGTGCAGCTTATTCTGACTCTCCTCCGCCAGCCGTAACCTATCCAGGAAAGACAAAAAAGAACTTATTAGCAAAAGTTGCACTGGGCACCTGACTTGGTCATGTTGACGACGGTGCCATCGTAGGAGGGTATAGTAGGTAGCCAAATAACGGGTCCGATCACAGATAACTTCGATGATATGGAGGGGTGGGCGGTTCGAATAAGGATAACGCAAACTTACTTCTCGAGCAAGACTGGCCCGTTCAGCGGATTCACATTAGTGTAATGTCTCATCCTAATGCTAATGTCGTAGAACTCTTCCGGGTTCCCGCTCTTGAGCAGATTGACTGTCTCACGCAGCTCGTCGAACAAGCCTGGCAGCAGTACACCGTCGCTCTCCAACGATTTTACGAACGCCTCGAGGTAGGCTATGTCGATATCCATGTTGGCCACCGCGATCTTATTGATCATTTTGATGTGTTCGGATAGGGGCAGTTTCTGGCGAGTACCGCTCGGAGCGATTAGCATTTTCCGCACCTTGTCTCCCGTATTTTCTTTTTGCTTTTCAAAGACAATGTGGCCGGCGTGACTGGCTGATGGGAGGGGGAAAGGTAGGGTGTGATACAAGGCGAGATGTAGCCATGCATGTCTCGATACAAAGGGCAAAAAGGAAAAAGGAATGGTGCGCGGGTCAGGGAGGGCCGGAGGGCGAAGGAGGGGCCTGCAATAATAACTCACCAGGATCTCCGAAGCGAGGTGGCTCAGAGCGTCAAAGTAAACCAATCCCTTGATGTCGTTGGGGAGACCGAGGAGGATAGTCTCCATGACATCCGTGAGAAACCTGGTCATCGCCAGAAGATACGGACTGGCTTGATCCTGTTTCTTGGTGGGCATCCTGCGGAGGTGAGAAGAAACATGGCAAATCAGCGTCGGTTTGGGTCAAGCTGATATCGACCGGAAGGGGGATACCAGTCCCGCGAATGAGCGGTAGACATACCAGTTGTACTCGGCACTTTCCAGCAAATCATCGAGTTTCGAGTTGACCAGCTCGAAAATACGCTTCTCCGCCGTCTTTTTCTCGCTCCGGAATATTTCCAGAGCCTCCAGCTGGACGGGGCCGGTGTGAGCTGACGCGCTCACGTCCCTCAATAGGAGCTGCAGCTCCGAGCAGGCGTTCTCAAAGTGTTCCAGATTGATCAAGATTTGGACAATCTGACTGAGGTACTTGGAGCTTAGACGTTCGTGCAGCGTCTTGCACACCTGTTCCTTCAACATTTCATCCAGCGACTATACAGTTGTCAAAAGCAGAACGAACCAATCGTGGATCGAGTTAGTCTTATCCAACCAATAGACGAATACATGATGCGGGTCTCAGAGCCTTTCTGGTCTAGCCGGGAGAAAATTTGCAAACTGGTTCAACTTACCACTCTGAGGGTATCGTCGATCATATGTGGGTGGTGGAAGTACTCTCGGGAAAAGAAGTAGTACTTGTTGATGAAGCTACGCAGGTCAATGCAGCACAATGGGTACATTTGCGAGAATGGTAGGACAGTGGGGTATCTAGCGATCAACGAATCAGCCTTTGTGGAAGGGTCGGGAAGGGACGGGGGTGCTGTCCACTCACTGGATCTCTTCTGGATTCCTGTCATCCTTGAACCAGCTGACGCTGACGACCTTCGCGTATTCCTCGGTATCGGTGATAGCCATGGGCATATAGTCATCACTTTGGACGATCTGAACACCAAAGGAATGTATTAGGCATGGTCCGTTACACAAGTGATTCATTTTTGGTCTCCTGGGTTTCATCGGGTTTTGTCGGAGCTCGACCTCCACCGCCCATGTTGTATTTCACAGCATACGCGTGTTGGGTGGACACGTACCTCGACAAAATCTCGAGAAAATTGTCTTTTTAGGAGCTGAGAATACTTTTCAAACAGTTTCACTAGAAAGCTGTCCAGTATGTCCACTGGGTAACTCCAAGTCTGGAATGCGGTGGTTAGCGATCCAGTTATCGGATGAAACGTGGGAGGATACGGGAGGCCAGCTCACATCCATCGTCTGGATGAACAACGCGAGTATTGCTTTGATCTTAAGGATCGTATCGGGGTTCTGGACTTCTGCCATAGCCGGGTTTATGATGCTTATGGTCTTTGTGCACATTGAAATCCACAACTCTTCGACCTAGATGAATAAAAAAAAAGCATTCGTTTAGCAGATGTCATCATGTCAACCGCTGCCCGGAGGACTCACCTCGGTAGCAGATCGGAAGTTTTGCGTCCGCCTCATGGTTGCCCTTTCGATGATTGCGTATCCGGCTATCTCTTCGAGGACCTGAGCGAGGCCAGAAATGTCGTCCTCTCGGAAGGAAACCGACGATGGAAGCAGCAGCTCCTTCTGCTTTCTCCGGACATCGCTGTATTCAAGCCTGAATTCGTCACGTAGCTCAAGAGCCTCATGAATATGGATGCACTCGTGCAGAGGCGTAAAGTCAATCATCACGTTCTCGTTATTTAGCACATCGAATTCCTCCCTCTCGTCTAGAACGAGCTCGACGGCAGAGTTCAGCTTGAAGAGCTCAAAGTACTGTGACTTTTCCGCTCGCTCCTTTTGGCGCTCACGTCGAAGCTCGGTCTGGTCGAAAGCGACCTGTCCGAGCAGCTTTGAGGTTTCACGGACTTGGAAGAGCCAGTTCCTCAGGTCCACCATCACGGCCTCCTTGATCATGGATCTCATGCCGGGAATCGACGTTTGGATGATCTTTGCAACCTCGAAGTGCATAACTTCCTTCAGGTGGATGTTGTGGAGCTCATCCAAAGTACGGAGCGCGGTGTAGTGCTTCTTCTCATAGAGGAGTTCATGGACTCTGTTGGCCGCTGCGAGGACCTCAAGAGAGCTCTGCAGCGCCTGGTTTGCCTCATCGATGTTCTGTCGCGTGCCTGTCGAGTCGACCAGGGCCTTCTTCTTTGCCGCGAGGTTTTCGGTCGACTTTTGGATGGTCTGGTTGAGCTTTAGGATTTCGGAGGTGAGTCTCATGGACTCCTCGCGCACGTTGAGCACCTGCTCGACCGATTGAACGAACGGCTGATGATTCTCGTTGCACATCTGCTCGATCTCCAGCTCCTTATCGCCGGCGAATCGCTCTAGGGCCATCATCAAGCCGTCCTCTCGCTGCTGGACACAGGCATCCTTGATCGCGGGAATGAGGAGGTCAAAGTACTCGGTATCGGTGGACGACAGCATGCACTAGATTGCATCGCGGGTGTTAGCTGCAGCCTCTTCTCGATATCTCTCGGGCGCGCGACCCTCTCCCGAACAAGCGAAGCAGGATGCGACGGCGAGTAGGTACCTGTCGGATGACCTGGGTGAGGTGCGCATCCTCGAGCGGGTCGTCGAGGGTAACCATGTTGGGATTGAGCGGGAGTCGGAATATCGAATAGCTCTTCGGTCGGGTATCGGTGGACTTTGGCGACGGTGTTCTGGACTGGCGGATGAGGGCGGCGACAGCTGGGCGGCCCCTGTCTGAAGATGTCGTCGTCGTGGACACGGGCCTCGCGGGGCCAGGGAACAGGGATAGCCTCCGCTGTCTGTCCGGCGCGGGCTCCTGCTCGAAGGAGAAGCTGGCGTTGAACATCTTTGCGGCCGTCTGATTCGCGGGCTGCCGGCTTGGCGGGCGGATGCAACGTCAACGCAACACCACAGCACGATCTCGTATACACCTCTGGTGATGGATGAGTGCAGGATATTGGACGCGATGGTAGTAGGTGTGTACTAGTAATCGGTAGACGTCGAGATCGTGGGCGATATCGGACGGTGGAGAGGCGTACGTGGACGTAATATCTTATCAGCCATCCACAGATCCTTTATGAATCGTGCAGGCTCTCAAGGTAACCAAGAGGCCGTGCATAGCGTCCGCGGATCAGGCAAGCTTAAGCCCGTCCCGCTGCTCGACTTGCATCATCAGGCAACGTGGTGGTTCGAAAACGTCCGCATCGATTACGTACCGCTAGCGACCACGCGTGAAGCGAGGCATTCTATTTATATGTGAGCCCGCACGATATTCAGCACGGGCAAGCGGACAGAAACCGCCAATTTCCGTCGCCATGGCCGCATTCTGAAGCCTGCAGCTGGGCGGTGTGGGCGCCCGGCTGGCTGTCCGATCGTTTGCCCCGCGCCGGCACGCGCCATTTTAAAAGCCGGCGCTGGCTGTTACACACCGTCCAGAGACGCCCGGCCAACACAATGCCGCGTGGTATTTCGAGGGGGGGTTCTTGAGGTCATTCACGATGTCGTTGTCATCATCGCCATTGTGGTATCCATTAAGGCATTGAAGGGGGCGGTCACCAGAGGAATGCTCTAGGGCATTCATGAATAGGCGTCGACAGCTTTCCCGTTTGGGCCATTAGCCCTAAACCGCCGAGCGTGCGGTGAAGCCAGTCCCAGCTGCTGCCCGCCGCAACTCTCAACACCACAGCCATTGACGCGACACGGCATCACCAACAGGCTATTGATGGCCTGTCTGGCATGCAAACATCGCAGATGAGCTATAGAATAAACATCATGATGGTCTATGGAAGGGCATCATCGAGTGCCAGGTCCTATAGAAGCCAGCGAGTCGTGTGTGTGGAGTGGCGGCTCCAAATGGTGATGCTGTTGCTGGCATCGTCGGCCACAAAAAAAAAAATTCGTCGACGGCCTCACCGCTGTTATTTTGCGCCCGTCGCTGCAAAAAAAGTATAAATTCACAACCTCAAGATATTTTTCTCCTTCTCTTCTTCTTTTTCCTCCTTCACCACAATCACTAGATACCGCTTAGCTCCGATCGTAAAAGACTTCACCGTTCCCTCTACCGAACAAGATTTCGCATCAACGATCCCCTTTCTCTGCTCCTCGAGATTCTTTCTCAATCCTTTCCCAATGACTTCTCAGAACGATAAAACCGCGGCCGAGGTCCTCGCGACCAAGAAACAATCAAAGCAAGGTATGTAAAAAAGTCCCATCTCCAGCGACACCGTAATCTCCCAGCGCTCATACCATATCAAGTCTCCTTTGCTTCCGACGTAGCCATGTCGGACAAGGGGAAGGCTCCGGCCAAAGAAGAATCCGAACCGACCGAGACCAAGAACATTAGGTAAGTACCACAAACCCAATGCCCACCCCGAAAAGAGTCCCTCGAGTACATCCGAGTCTCCCTCCATATTCTTCCCGTAAGTTCCCCGGCCAGTTTCTCACACTCCTCGTCACCCTAGTGGTTCTACTCGCCCCCCGAAAACTTTCATTCCTCCTTCCACAATCCCCGAAGATGATGAGAACGGAGAGTCGTCGTCAATGGCACTCGTTCTCCATGATGGATCTTCGGGTTCGGATGAGACTCCTCCAGAGGAAGAGAACGAGAGTACCTTTCCAGCGTACCCGTTCCCAGAGATTTCCAGCAACTACACTTTACTCGACCAAATCCACATGTCCGCATACGATGAACAAGCTACCAAGCCGGCTATGGACAACAACGGACGACTACGTGAATATTATTTCGAACCGAAATGGGGACAGACAGGTATAGTCGCTCCATCCCGCCATCTGAAGGCCCGAGTCCCCAAGGATGTTCCAATTGGCAATCTCAAGAAAATCTTTGAAGTATGTATATTCCCGTCCATTAAAAAATTTTTTAATTGGCTCAGCAGCTCACTATTCTTCTCAGGAGTACGGAGAACTCAATGGTCTGTATGCTCACAAGCATCAGACCGATGGCGTTCTCTACATGTCGTACTTCGACCTTCGCGCTTCCCTCAAGTGCTATGCGAAGCTCGGAGAACGCTACGGACTAAAATACTGTGCTCGATCTATTCTCGAAAACGTAAGTCATATCCCCGAGAAAATATCCCCTTCAATTTCCGAATATAGTTTACAGACTGCTGACAACCGAACAGCTCCAAGGTCACGACGCCGTTTACCCGGTCATGCAAGAGGGTACGGTTCACATCGACATCTTGAGCAATACCAAAGAGGACAAAGACTGCGAGGCCCAGATCCTCACAGATGTCATGCATCTCGTTGGTCCCATCATTGCTATCACGTCTCCAGTTTTCACGACCCATTCTCCGGAATACACCGTTGAGTTTGCAGATGTTCGTGACGCAAAGGCCGCCATTGAGCTTTTTCGAAGTCATCTAATCCGAGTAAGTAATATATGCACATATCTCCCATAGATCAGAATTCAGCTGACGGAAATCGATACAGGGCCTCCATATTGTGTGCCGCTACTCCGACATTGAACGCCACCGCTGGGTGGTCGCCGACCAGATGATTGAGATCCACGAGCACGAGAACATCTGCCGTGTCAGCGCTACTAACGCTCAGCTCATCAGCGACCAGCGTCGTGAGGAGAAGCGCCGCAACCTTCGTGAGCGTCGTTGCAGCGAGCTCGAAGAAGGTGGCTGCTGCACCCCTCATAACAAGCACTGCAACCCCAATCAATCGAACAAGAATCTCCACATGCAATTGGCACGTTTCAACGAGCGCGGGAATCAAAAGGATCATACCCCGAACAAAATCTCTAATGAGAACATTGTTGATCTGGCTACGATCAAGGCCGGGAAAGATCCTCGCATGACTCTTATGGTTCGAAATATCCCGAATAAGGTATGTTAAGAACTTCATCCTCATCATGAATCTTCACAGGCACGAGCTGACATGGCCGGTAATGTACAGCTTGGTCAGGAGACTGTCCTTTCCTGGCTCGACGAAACCAGTTTCCGCTCCTACGACTTCGCCTACTTGCGCATCGGTAAGTTTCCACATCAATATAGTACATCTATACTTCAAATTGCTGATATAGTATTTCTTCCATAGATTTTTCCAATGGCTGGTAAGTAACCTTAACAATCACGGGGCTCTGATCTCGAAATTTCAATCTTTCCCGTTTCCCCTCGGAGTATGCTGACGTGAAGCATTTAGTAACATGGGTTACTGCTTTGTCAACTTCCTCACGCTCAATGCCATGGTTCATTTTCTTGAGCAGCGTGTCGGTGCTTCTTGGTAAGTAAATCATACGATCTCATCTCAGATATTCCCCCCGCAGCCGTACTGACAACAGCCCAGGCAACACTATAATTCCGACAAGCGTGTCACTTGTCTGTATGCCGGTAAGTCTAGAATAGCCCATTCATTCATAAACATCGGTTTCTCGCATAACTAACGTTTTCCCGCACAGATATGCAAGGCAAAGCGACCTGCATCGCCCGTTTCCGTAACTCTAGCGTGATGGACCAGGTCCGATCCTGTCGCCCATTGGTATGTTCCTAATCTTCTTCTGCAGTTTGGTTCTATGATATCTAACATCACATCCAGGCGTTCCACTCTGATGGTCCGGACATTGGCCTTGAGATGGAATTTCCAGCTCGTAAGTCTCATATATCTCCTCGCTTCCTATTTCTTCATTTGCTGACCATCTGTTCAGCCGACAACTTGGGTCAGAAACTCAGAAGTGTCACCTCAGCTGCCGCCAATGGTAAGTCAATCCCGCGTTCTCTAAGCTTCATACGTTGAACAGCTAATTGATATCCTCTATAGGCTTGTATCGCAAGGGCCGTAACAACTACAATAACAAGGGCCGCAACAATGGTAAATTCAACAACGGCAACAACTCGAACAACGGCCACAACGGCAATCAGGGTAACAATGGACGCGGCAACGGGGGCTGGCAGAACCAGGCTCAGAATGGCCAGCGCGGCTTCAACAACCAGTGGCAGAACCACAACAAGAATAACCAGCGCGACATGAGTGGAAACTGGCAGAACCAGCCAAATAATGCACCGCGCGGTTTGATCACGAATGGTAACAACAATGGACCCCGCCTTATGATCACGGACGGCACCGAAAATGGGAACAACAAGAACCATCAGACACTCACGGCTCCCATCGTTGCTCCCAAGACTGAGGTTGCGATCACATCCACGGAAAACAGAATCGAACCGGTTCAGAACACCAACATGGTTGTCGGACCAGTTCAGAACACCAACATGATCGTCGGACCGGTCCAAGCTATGGTTCCATTCACTCCTTACCACAATCCTGCCCCATTTGCCATTCCACAACCCGTCATGTTTGGGACCCCGCAGCATGCTCCATTTGCCGTCCCACAGCCTGTTCTACCCACTGTTGCACCGCCCGTCCACGGTTTCTACGGCGCTCCAGGGCCCTTCACTCAGGAACCGCTTCTCTTCCAGGGAGGTGTTACACCGGCGCCGCGCATTCCCCTGTGGATTCCGCATCAACAACCTGGCTTCCAACCCCAACAACCTGTCTTACCCACCATTCAACCTGTCTTCGCGACTCCAAGACCGGTTGTCACCATTCGGAAGCCTGATCCAGTCCCCGCTCCGGCCCCCAAAGCTACCAAGGCGGTCGTCATCCAAGCACCCGTTGTTGAGAAACCCGTTGTCCAAGCACCTGCCATTGTCCGAAAGTCCACTCCGTTCGCTGCTTCCGTTCACGTCACCGAGGAAGGCAGTCCGGTCCGTTCGCCCTCTCCATTCATGGACGGGCATCAAATCATGGACGAGATCGATGGTGAGTTTCACGACTTCATCTCGGAGTGGAAGGCGAACAGATCTCGAGAGGAGCCTCTCAACACTCCATTGATTCACGGTAAGGTTATTCCGGCAACTCCCATGACTCGTGCTGGAAAGTCCGTCGAATCAGTTGAGACGACTCCGGATTCGGATGAGGAGCCGACTTTCCATCAGTGGTTGAGAGCCAGCCGCAACGCTAAGAACCAGCGGCAAAACTCCATTCAAGTCGGAGGTAGCGTCGCGGGTGCTGTTCAGGAAATCATCAGCACTCCGACCAAACTCAGGACTAACAGGGGTCTGGATCTCGGTAACTATACCCCGCGGGGTCAGTTTCGCTCACCATTCGCGAATCCGATGAACGGCCATTGAGTATAATACCTCGATTGCGGACGAGTTTCATTCGGTACTCTCTAGTTTTCATGCTCTGATGGGTAGTTTGAACGATCGTTTCATGTTTTCATGGTTTATTTCCTTTGTTGAATACGGGTAAACTACGGATGAGTCCCATTTATGGGGGATTTGTCATGGCACAAATGTTTTTTTTTCTGTACTTTTATTTCTTTTCTATCGGCGGCGAATCATGGGAAAAGTGTCTTTCTGTCTTCGTTCTGTGTTTCTCTGGTCTACTTTTTTCTCTGATATTCTTCCCAGGCGGAACAGGTTATCTTCTGTACTGGGACTTTCTGTTTTCAAAATTCTTCATGTCGTCAAGTGTCTTTTTGCCGCGAGGCGTAGCGCATACGAAGGGGCGATAGAGTCGTCGCGAGTCTGCTTGCTGCGCTTCGGATACTTTTCTGACTGAAGTCCCTTTCCATATTTCCATCCTGTATCAGCTTATAGATATCGGATATTTCTTTTACTATATCCTTCTCCGTAATTGTCCACGTCCACTGTTCTTGCTTTCTGTTCTGACTTTGATCAATAATCTCCTTCTCCTCACGTCACGAAGATGGTAAAGTTGCTCTGCCCGCGTACACGTATCTGCTTACACCTTCTCTTACTATTCTCTCGGGATTGGCCATTTGGATTCACGATTGGGTTCTTGCAATTGATCGATTCGATTTGTCTTGACTCACGGGGAACAATTGGCCGTTCCGGATTACGACTTCTCTTTTACTTGTCCACTTCATATGTGCATAGCGGCGGCGTCTACGGTTTGTGGTGGATACTTGTGTACTCTAGAGACGTAGTTACACTATCAATGAAAATGAAAATGACAAATGACTAAATCAGCCCCTCATGCACTTCAAGGCTTTCGTGAATGAGCTTACCTATATGCCGGCTAAAGCTGGTCTCACGAACTATACTTTCCGGTGACCCGACGTAAACATCAAACACAAAATCCAATGTCTGTTTCGGAAAATAACACACTCGCTCGCTTGAATTCCCTCCACGGCGAATTGAAATAAAGATGCAGAACGACCCGGACATCACCGCCCGGCTGCCGGATGACCTGAAATCTCCGCCGCCAGACGCGGACGAGGCGCTCCGAGATGAGATCCGCCAGCTGGAAAACCAACTGGCCGCCGCGAAGGCCAAGTTGCTGAAGACGTCCCCGTCGCCCGGTACGCTTCCAAAATCCAACATTCCCAACGCACATCCGTAACCTATCTCATAAACCCAATCCTGACGTTCGAGTGTACGATGTGATATATCGCGTGTATAGATATTTCGTCACCACCGCTACCACCAGAGTCGCTGCATCTGTGGCTTCTCCTCGCCGACTCCGCCCTGCCAATCGGCTCCTTCGCCTTCTCCTCCGCCCTCGAATCCTTCATCTCGCACCGCTCGTACACGAGCACGAACACCAGTACACCCGCACCGACCCCACGCCTCTCCCTCACCCGCTTCCTCCGCCTCTCCCTCCTCTCCGTGTCCACGACAACGATTCCCTTCGTCGCCGCCGCCTTCCGCGACCCCCTAGCCGCAGACAGCCTCGACGACACGCTGGACGCCAGCACAACCTGCCAGGTCGCCCGCCGCGCCAGCATCTCGCAGGGCCGCGCCCTGTGCAGCGTGTGGGACAAGTCGTTCGCCGCCTCCCTTCTCCCGAAGGGTCACACCGCGGCAAACGATGGCAATACCGCCGTGTATAGCTACAGACCGGACCATTTCGCCGTCGCGTGGGGCGTCATCACCCGCCGCACGGGGATACTGCCGGATACGCCGCAGGCGCTGCACCAGGTTCTCTTCGTGTTCTTATTCAATCATGTCAAGGCGGTACTATCCGCTGCCGTCCGGCTCTCGCTGATAGGACCGTACGTCGCGCAGCAGATCCTCGCGGCGCCGGAGACGCGGGCGCTGGTGTCGGCGGCAGTGGACCGCGGTGGCAGTTTGGCGGTCGAGGAGGCGGGACAGAGTGTTCCCGCGCTAGACCTGTGGCAGGGGCGGCACGAGAAGCTGTACACCAGAATATTCAACTCTTGACCACATCGCACCATTGACTTTTTTATATATACCACTAGAACTTGGAGGCAGGCGGTATTGGTATAGGTATTCCTAGCAACGGAAAGTAAGCTACCAGTGCCATAGCTACAAGCCTTGCTACAAGCCTTTCTACACCTCAGCATCGCCGCCCATATAGGTTAATATATGAAGCACACCGCCGATCCCCGATATAAGATAATGTATACCAAGATATCCTACCCTACCCACAGCCCCGATGCTAAACAAGCAAGCCATATTACAACATACAACCATACCGCACAAGAAAAGAAGAAAAAAATAGGCCCATATACACGCATGCACGCACAATGTAAAATAATACACTACACATAATGAATAAACCCACATCGCTCAACATGGCCAGTCAGACAGACAAAACAGACAAACAAACAGCTAGTAAAACTAGAATCAAAATCTCAAACAAAGATACATACGTAGTCACGCACGTATGCCATGGACAAAGGATACAATACAGTACACTCAACGAAACCATGTATGCCCAAACTAGAACCCCCATGCAAGCAGAAGCAGAAGAAAAAGCAGACATATATTGCAGCCTACTCGTCTCGCTCGTCCAGTCCAACTGAGTCAGTCCTCAGAGAGAGACCTGCCAAATTGGACTATTCCTAGACCAGACCGGACGAACCAGGCTGCAAGATAGATGAATCGATCGACCGATGGATAGATCGATGCTGTCGAATGTATGTACGTGCGCGCGCGCACGCGTACTGCATGCGTGCACTATAATATCTCCTTCAACTTCTCCTTCTGCTCGCCTGTTAACGATGTTGGGAATTTGATCTGCTCGCCCGCCACCCGTTAGCACAGTTCTAATCGTGCTACATATATACGCGAACCGCTATACAACCGTAATGAAGAGAAATGATGTATACATACGTTCACTCTGACCACCAGGTTCCCCCGGTCTTTCGACTTGGCCTTCGGCATCCCGTGGTCCGGGAACGTCATCGACCAGCTCGGCGGTGTCGGCCCGGCGTGCGATACCGGTATCGAGTTGCCTTCAATGTTGACCACACGGCTCGACCAGCCTACCCCACATCCACCGTCAGCATCTCGTGCCTGAATACACGCCGTAGCCGTAGTGTAGTATAGTACAGTAGAAAAAACTTACCTGTCAACGCCTCCTTCAGCGAGATGTCCAATGTTGTAATCAGATCGTCGCCGTCCCGCGTGAACCGCTCGTGCGGCTTCTCTTCCAGAATGATATGCAGATCTTGCATCCCACCCTCGGAAATCTCGTCGCCGACGCCGGTGAACTTGAACTTGGAGCCGGCCTTCATGCCCGGCCGGACGGCGATGTCGAGGATCTTCTCCTCCTGGATCATCTTGCCGTCTGAGTCGAACGCCTTGCGCTTTATCAGCAGCTTTTTCTGCACGCCCTTGAAGATTCTGCGTCGCACAGTTAGCTTGTCGACCTTCAAAATGATTTGATGGTGTATGCGGGGTCGGCCGTACTCTTCCAGCGATATCGGCAGCTTTCGCTCGACCACCGCTGCATCTCCCTTCACCCTCCCGTTCGACTTGCCGTGCTTCGAGTCCCGCTCGCGGTCGCGGTCGCGATGGCTGCTTTCCCGATAGCTATCCCGCTCGATGCTCCGCCCGTTGACCGTATCGCTCACGTACCGCTCCCGATCCCGGTCCCGGTCTCTATCCCTATCGCGCTCCCGCTGCTCCCGTTCCACCGCCCGCTCGCGCTCGCTTTCCTTGTCCCGGTACCGCTCCCGCGCACTATCCCGCCGCGCATCGCGCTCCTCCCGGAACCGCGAGCGGATGTGCGGACTGCTGCCGTCGCCCAGGTGGTCTCGCGGCATCGGACTCCCCGGTGGCAGATTATGCATCCCGGGCATGCCGTACATCGGTGGGCCGCCGCCGTACTCGTCGCCGCCGCCGTTGCCGAAGGAGGCCATGAACGTGTTGAACACCTTGAACTCGTCGAAATTCGTGTATCCGCGCGCGTACGTGTACGTCCGGCTGGGCGTGCCGCCGACGCCGTGGGGCGGCACGCCTTGGAAAGCGTATCCGTCGGTGTTATGGCGGCGGAACTTGGGGGTGCCGCCGCCGCCGCCGGGCCCTGGCGGCACCTGGGAGGACGGGTGGTCTTTGGGCTTTTCGTCGGCGGGCTTGCTTTCGTCGTTGCTCGGGGAGGCGCCGCCGCCGCGCAGGATGAAATCCAGGCCGTATTGGTCGTACAGTTTGCGCTTCTCGGGCTCCGACAGGATTTCGTACGCTTGACCGAGATCTAGAGGGCGTGGTGTGCGCCGCGCGAGGATGCGCATCGGCGGAGCGTTAGTAGCAAGGTATCATATGCATCGAGCCCTACTCGGACACGGCTCGAACAAATCCACTCCCCATTCAAGCGCATCCAAACGCATCTATATCTGAGAGAAAAAGAGGGGGGAAGCACGCCGCACCTTTGAACTTCTCAGCCGCATGCTCGTCGTCTTTATTCTTATCAGGATGGAACTTCAGAGCGCCCTTTCTGAACCGCCGCGGAACAGACACCGAAACCAGGTAACGTCAGCGCACTTGAAGTCTTTTCTTGTTCGCGTTCTTTTTTGTGTTTTTCATGTTCTTGCCCATCATCATCATTATGTATCGGGTGGGTGATGTAACGCTTTTCTGTACTGTGTGCAATGCATGCATGCTCATGATATTGCCCTTCTGCAAAGAATCATCGTTACGAAGTAAGCTGAATAGCCTTTTTGCCTCTATCTCGGGTGTATCTGTGTATTGTAGTGGTGCGCGTGTATGTATGAAAAGGTGCAAAAGGCGGGGTAACATGCGAACGAGCACACGTATCGGAGACCTGCGCGGGTGCCGGTGTTGATGCATGTATCGCAGTCGAATGAAACACTCCAGTATAACGAATGGATAGAAAGAAAAATGCTGTCCTTACCGGTACGCCTTTTTGATCTCGTCCGCCGTCGCAGTCGGGGCCACCCCTAGCGTCTCGTATAGCTTCGTTTCCCTATATATGTGTGCGTGCACCCGGTCAGCCACGCCGTCCGTCTGTACGTATACGTGCGTGTAGGCGTTCCGAAGCGATATATCTGGCTTGTGCAGGTATCGCCGGTCCGGCCCGTCTCCGCAGCCTCAACGTACCGAACCATCCTGCCTGCTGCCGGTCGTCGCACGGCTGAGAGTCCGCGCTTGGCTTTCGAGCAACCGGCTTACGTCCGTCCGTCCGTCCGTTCGTTCGTCTGGCCGTTTCGCCTCTTCTCGCTTCGTTGTGTACGTTCGGTCGTTGATCGCGATCGCTCGGACGGGGTGTATGCGTGCTTGCGTGCGTATGTATCGGTATGTTTATCGGTAGCTATCGGCGGAGGGAGGGCGCGGGTGCAAGGTGGCGGGACGGTCCCGATCTGATATCGATCCAACGCTGGATGAACGAACCGTGGTCCCGAGTCGTCGAGGCGAGTTAGCCGCTGGAGGGTTGGTTATCGTGGACTTCAGCCCAGCCAGCCCGGCAGCCGTTCGTGTGCGTTTGACGGCGCTAAGCAAATGCCAGCTTCGAGCGGGACGGCCGACCAAAAGCGAAAGCCGACGAGGAGGAGAGAGGATGGGGGAAAAAAGAAAGGAAGCACTGAAACCACCCGCTGTATCGATCGATCGCGAGACGTGCGTGCGGGAAGGGACGATGGCGCGGATGTGCGTGTGCGTGCGGAAGTATGCCCGTACGAGTATTCAAACAAAGAAGCCGACAGCGACGACGAAGCAGAAGAATAAGAAGAGAAGATGTAACTGGAGAAGATGTAAAGCAGGCAAGTTGATCTGAGGACGCGAAAGCCGAGTCGGGCAAAATGGTGCCTGCCAGTCGCAGTAGCTTCAGTTCGACCTCCTCGCAGTCCAGTCCGGTCTTCAGCTCCAGCCCGCCAGATGGATATCAGCAGCCTCAACGTATCCTATCCTTTCCGCCAGCCCTCTCATGCACCTGGAGGTAGAAAAAATTATCACTCGTCCGGACTGTCCGTCGGTATACGATAGGGTGGAACAGAGGGAGTTCCGTATGTATGTAGGTCTCGCCGCCAGAAATTTTCACAGACGAACGAACGAACGAAAGCCAAAAAAAAAAAAAAAAAAAACTGCGGATATGCGTCGGTGTCAACCGATGATTCGATTCGAGCGTGCGTCCCGTCCAGCCAGTCAGAGTAAGCTGCCGGCAGCGTAGGAGCACGACTTGGGTAAGTCTGTCTGTCTGTGTGTCGGTGGCCGTCGAGCTAAGCCGAACGAACGAACGAAAGGACGTCACAGGGTCTTTGTATATTCGAGCTGAAGACGAAGGATAGCTGAGGATGTGTCTATGGACCGGCTGTGCGTACGAAGGTATTTAATATTCCGGAAGGATACGATCGAGATGTCTATTGTGTAGGTTGTAAGCTGTAGGTACGTCGTCCGTCGAAAGAAAGGCCGAGAAGAATATTATTCCAACGTCGAGTCGAGCTTCACCACCTATCCTCTCCAGCTAGCTGTCAGGAGGCAAAAAAGAGGCCTGTCGTGAATGGTCGTCCCGCCGTCGAGTCGGATTAGACGATATGATTCAGCTCTCGAACCAGCCCTTGAAATCGACCAACCAGTACGAATCCCGAGCGTCCAGACAAGCGAAGAAAGAAGCAGACCGAAGAAGAACACAGCGGAGGATCCAGCGAAACGAATCGATGACTAAGACGTATGCACCAGGTTCCGCAGACTGCGATATCCCATCCAGACAGGATCGAGCGGAGAAGTCGGCCAGTCGGTCAACGTCAGTCGAGTCTTATTCCATTCGATCGAGTCAAACCAGCAAGCGCAAACCGAGGCGGCCGCCTAGGATCCGAGAGGAACCAACGTAGCTAACACGACAAGGAAGGAAGGCGGGGAATCCGAAGAATACAAGACGCAATGCAGTGTATACCTATAGCGAGGAGACGTGACAATATGATATACGATGAGCCCGCCTGTATCCGTAGAAGAGACTCGAACGCCAAAGAACCACTCGATCGAGAATGAGGCAAACCCGGTGATTCGAGCGCGACAGTCCACAACCGCGCCAACGACGTCGTATACAGTCCAATCCCCGCCAGGACAATCGAAGCAAGTGCGATGCCGCCGGAAATATATCACATCCACAATCGATCGATCAGGCATCCCTTGTTTGAGTATATGTCTGCGTATGTGCATGCACGCACGGCAGGCAGCAGAGGCTGAAACGTCGAGCCGAAAGCAACCAAGTATCGCGCCGTATCGCTCCGTATCGTCCGTCCCTGAAGCTTATCAAAAGGCAAGCTAGTACAGCTATGGTGATCCTCCCGCCGCCGCCGTTACGTTAGACTATAATTATAAAAGACGTCCCTTTGATGACAGAATCGACTCTTGAATCAAGGTAGTATCGATTTCAACATCTGTATCTACTATCTTGGATACGTACGTGACTAGTACCTGCTTAGCCACCTGTAAGACATGCAACCAAGGCAAGCAAGAAAAATCAAGATCTCAACAAGGAAACAGCCACTAGCGTCGATATAGTATACTAGTATGTACCCCCTCACAGCACCCGTTTGTCCCTCGACAGTCTACGTATCATGCACGTCCGCCCACTATGAAAGAAAAAAATTTTCTTCATTAGGACAGGCAGGCAGGATAAATGGGGGCCCGCCCATATGCATCTGCAAGCAGCATGCACCTCGTCGTCAGGTATCGCCATGCGCAAGTCATCATGGCGCAGGTACATCCATACATCCCACCTTGGCTCTCTCACCTAAGCAAGGACCGAGACTAAAGCAAGGAACTTGTCTCCACCGCCCGCATTTACACTAGCAGTGCTACCGGTACATGGGTTCGCATACAACATGCACCTATATCCCAAGTACCCCAACGACCGGTTTGCAGATTTGCTCGACGCCGCCAGGTTTCGTTTGCCAGGTAACTTGATCAGTGCTCCTGCAGATGCAACACATTAATTGAAGTTGGGACCAAGAAACCTAGCATCCCTAAATAAGTACTTTAAGTAATCTTATATACGAAAATCTATCTATAGACAGACGGCCATTATTAAAAAGTATACGGAGATAAAAACTACAGCCTCCAATCGCGTAAGATCTAAATGTCTCAAGCTTACAAGCTTTACAAGGGAAACTGCGAGCTTAAAGTAACACTTTTATTGTCTCTCAAAAAACCAAAATTTGCTACAACCGTTATTTTCCCAAGAATAAAAAACAAAGGAAGAAGGAAAAAGAGGTCACCAAGAGAGAACAACAGTAGAGACACATCCGTTTGAAGGAAAAAGAGAAAACCTCGAAGCCGATGACTGCAGAAATGTAAAATTTGTACAATCGAAAACGTGGGGATTAGAAACCGTTAAGTTAACGTCGGCAAAGTGGTATCATCACAGCTTTACAGCAAGTAGAGCATTAGCGCACTGGCATAAACACCAAGACCGGAAAGCCAGTAAAAAAAATAAAGCAGGGACCAAAAAAAAGGACCAAAAAGACCAAAAAGAGAAGCATCCACAATAAAAGTGTCCGCTGCTGCTCGATAGAAGAGAATTCGGAGGCGTGATGTCATTATCACTATCGGAGTTAAAAAAATACAGCGTGAAAATGTCTTGACTTTCGAAAAGGTAGAAACGCCGTAAAACTCCCGCTAAACACTGAAGAAAGCCTCCGGGTGATATGCAACAGGATAAGTATAAGGAAATACATCATCATGCAAAGGGTGGGGGGATAATATGGGTAAAGGGGGTAGGATGAGATAACTATTTGCAGGCGGTGAAGGGCTTTGTCGGAGGGGAGCTGTGAATATTGGAGTGGTATATTAATCAAGAGAATAAAAAGAAAGTCATGTTACGTCGTATGTTTTTTTTTCCGTTTTGGTGACTTGTTGGGAAGCTACGCAATATTGATGTTGACCGCATGCTCCCCGAGGATCCCAGATTGCTTGTCGTGGATAATGATGCTATCATAAGAGTCGTCGCGGATCGAGATCCCGCTGTCGTCGGTTCCATCGTTGCCAAGCAGGCCGGTCTGGTACAACGTGCGGCGTTCGGGAGGAGCGGTGGCAGGTTGCTGGGGCCCCGAGGCAGGCCGTCGGAAGAACCCACCACGCTCGGCGTTCCAGCGTAGATATTCTTCAACAAAGGTTACAAGAACCCACCAGCCGCCAAAGCCCTCTCCTCCAGCCAGGGTGATATCGCGAATAGCAGCGCTGGCAACTGCGGACGTAGCAATGAGCAAGTTGCGAGCGGTGACATCCGGGAAGCGAGATGGAAGGCGATCGAGCCAGCGAACCCAGTGGTCAAAGATACCCATCTCATCGACAGGGTCATTAGGGGCGGGAAGAGCGCTGGGCTCCCTACCGCGGACCAAGTTGACAATCTCAGTGCGTAGCAGCTGGATTGCAAGCGGGCTCTTGCAGGGAAGCTCGCGACGAACGATCCTTTCCGGTTCAACCATCTTTGCCCAATCGGACTCCATAGTCTTGACATCTGCGTCGTTGTTGAGGATGCTGGCCGCAGCGTGGCAGGTCATGTTCGTACGAAGCGCTTGATCGACAAGTCGGAGGAATGCGGATGCTGGCCGGAGCCTGGCCTCGACAACCCACATGGGAAGAGGCTTCAGGACCTTGCGGATATGATCTTCAAGGGTTTGGGTCGTCTTTTTGAACTGCTCAAAGATCTTTTGGGGAATCGCCGTCCGAACAACATTATTGACGAGGGTGAGCAATTCCTACATGATACACGTTAGACATTTTGTGAATGTAACATGACCTCATTCAACATACCTTGTAGATCTCCCAATCAGTATCTTCAACCCAGTTGGCCATGGACGGATTGGAAAGGAGCTTCATAACCGGCACGGTGAAACTTCCTTGGAATTGGCTGTAGAGTGCGTAGAAAGTCTTCATCTGCATCGACTTGAAGGCCTCAAAGAGGGCGACGGCATGTGTCCGGTAGCTTGCCTCCAGAGTCTTCGCATTATCGATATCGGTACCGGCAGGCATATACAGTGTGATGTCAGGAATGCACAGTCCGAATGGACGCTCATCCTCGTTCGGGTTCGAGAAGAAAGCCAGTTTGTTGACAACATCATCCGCAGACTCCGTGGTGTCCGCGGTGTCTGTCGATTGCAGAACCTCTAGAGTATTGGCCTTGTCGACCTTTGGCTCGTCCTTGGAAGGTTGAGGGATCGCAGGATCGGAGTCGTGAAGCCTGCCACAAGAAACTCGCGTTAGACGTAAACTCCCAACTATGTCACGTTTGTCCGTCGTCAACTTACAAAGCAGTCCACTCCCCGCTTTCAGTGTCGTGGCTAAGAACGCTATCTTGAGTGATGTTGTTGCTGGGAAGAATCGCGAGCTTCGGCTCGGTGGCAACGGCGTTCTTCAAGTCTTCGTCCATCTTCTCCTTGCCGGAGATGAGAGTGATTCCGCAGTAATGATACTTCGAATGGCCCCTTATGCCCAAACGTCGTGTCTTGATGTCAGGGAACACAATACGGACCAGCTTTCCGAACGACGCAGGGTTGAGACACTTGATGCGGGCATCACCGCACGCTGTGACGTAGTAAGTGTAGACACGGTTGCGGGGAATCGCAGCTGTCTCCTCAGCTGTCCTCCTGCAGTACTTGTGAAGCCTATGTTCTCAAGGTCAGCAAGACCGAGCTACCAGAAAACAAACCGGAGCTTCATATATCTTACCAGCCCATGCCAAAGCCTTGTCGCTCTCGCTCGGCTCTGGAAGTGGTGTCGCTGGCTCGCACCAGCTGAGCGAGCTCGGAGAGAGGCTTGTGACGGACCTCCTCTGACAGAGTCCGAAGGGCGTCTTCGTGGTCGTCAAGTTGCTTCTGGCGCTTGGACCCAGGCATAGCTTCGGACATCATCTCTCCGTATCCGTCATAGTCGAGTGTGGGCGACATTTGGAGCTCGGGCGATGCATGAGATACCGATCGAGAACGTGCTCCGGCTGCCTGGAATGCTGCGATTGTCGATCCGCCTGCCTCGGGTCCGCCCTTGCCAAAATTCGCCATCTCGGTGGGATGCGGGAAATGCATCGGGGTCGGCATAGGAATCATCTGTGGCGTCATGGATGGATGATGCATTGGGATCGGAGAGTGGCGGTATTGGTCGTACTCCGGGCTTTGCGACATGTGAGGGGCGTGCATGAATGTGAGGGGGCCATGTTGTGGCGGCTGGATGTTCTGGTTACCGCTCTGCGAGCGGGAGCGTTTCTTGCTGTGGAGGGTCATGGGCTGTTGGATAGCCTGGGACAGGTTAGGCTTTCCAAGTCCTGGAGATGGCAGTCACGAAATATCAGCTAGTGCACCAACGGACCGACCAACCAACAAGGCGAAAAGCAGCAGGGTAGCCGCTGAGCGACAGAAGCCAGCTAGCCAGCATCGTCATCATCACCACCGTCATCACCATTGTTCAACATATCTACAACGAATTGGAGATGGTGGTTGATGGTATGATGCAGCAGCTTCGAGCAGCTAAATAAGACAAGAGCGGGAGTATGTACTCACCAGCCGACATCATATTTGTCGTGAGAGGTTGGTGAAAGGTTACGGTCTTGTTGGGCTTCATTGAAGCGGTGCCGGCTGCTCGAGATGGAAAACGTTAGCATCATTGCAGGCAGGCAGGCCGAGGGACGAAGCTCGGAATGGGGTGGCAGGACGAGAAGAGAGTAGGCAGCGTACCGTTCGGACGCCTGTCGGTCTAGATGCGGAAGTGGTTTCCAGGGAAAGAATCCAAGTGAAGCAGTTGCAGCTGCGAATGGATTGGGCTGGATTGGTTGACGGGGTGAAGGGCACAGAAAGAAGATGGCGGCGATGGCGACGAGATGAGATCGGACGAGGGGGTTGGTAAGGGTACAAGTAGTGGGAGCGAGGGAGGAAGAAGCAGGAGCAGGCCGACTAAAAAGTAAGATGAGATGCGATGCTGTCTGTTTGATTGTGGCCGCGTTCGAGGTCCGTTGGTGAGGCAATTGGCAATTATCCACGGCCGGATGTGCGGGCTGGGCGGGCAGGCTGGAGATCGGAAGCGGGAGCGGCGGGGAGATGGATGCCAATATAAGCAAGCGACGAATGCCCGATTGGTGCTGGTGCACGGGGAGATGATGGTAATTAAAATTCCTGCTTCGCGGCCGCAGACTGTCGACGGAATTTGATCCAATTCGCACACAGCGGCTGTCTGCCCGGTGCAGGCCGGTTTTTTGGTTCGTTCGATTCGGAGAGCGTTGGCGATGCCTCGTGTCTGGCGGGGGACGATGTGGTTTTTCTCGAACGAGCGATCCCGTAGCAACGAGCGATGTCGATAGCGGGCAAACGCCGTCAGCGACTGCTGGATTGGTCTCGAAGGGGAGAACTCGGAATCCGCCCCGGCTGCCGAACGCTGGGCCGAAATGCTGTTGCTGGCCGGGTCCCCGTGTCTGCTCGTGCGATGGAGATATGTTCGTGGAATGGGGAGGACTGATTCCTGGCGAGCGATTCGGGCGGTGAGGAATGACGTTTCACGTTTCAGTGTTTATCTGCGCAACAACAACAGCAGGATCGATCGAACCCGACGGCCGTACGTCCGTCACCGTTCTTTGCTTCGTTCGATCGATAGATGATGATGGCTCGCACCCCGGGAAAGGGATCTCGAGTGCTCAGGCCGGCAATCGTGACCGTGATCGCGGGCTGTCGTCGATGCTGAGAAGAGACTAGATGGGGCGTTCGCTGGCTGGCTGGCGGGCTGGGAGCGTGGCGGAGAGTTTGAAGCGATGAGGTGCTGCAAGCCGGCTGCAACTGGCTGCAAATGGCTGCAACTGGCTGCGGGCGTCTGTTGTTGTCAGGCGGGCAGCCAGAAAGACACCGCGGCTTGTTTATCTTTTTCCAAACACAACGCACAACGCACGCCAAGCCGCCGCCTTTCGCTGCGGTGTTGCTATGCGCCCGCTGACTCAGCGTCCTCCTTCCTCCGGTTAACCGCCACGGCGCGCCATCCTGCGCCACAGCCATCTCCACACGACGCCATCCCACGCGCTACTTGCGAGCAGCGCACCCGCGTCGCGTCTCGTCTCGTCCGATCTCTCGATCCCTCACCCTCGTCCCCACTCTATGTTCACGATGACGACGATGACGAAGACGACTTCATCCAGTGCGTATGTACCCAGGTAGATGGTACTCCAATGCGAATCAACCTGATCAATTGAATACACTCAATTCGCTCTGCAATGCAGCCGAATTCTCCAACAATGCTCTGTCACCGCCGTCGCCCCGAATTTCAAATTACAAGCCCTCATCATCAATCACCCTCAAGCCACAAATAAAATGCTACACATACATCGCTTCTCAAGTCAATACCCAATACCGCAATGCCGCCCCTTGCATAACAATCACGTTGGGCCCGAGTATACTACAATACCACCGCAATGCTTCCTTCCTTCCATCCTTCCCTCCCTTCCAGGCATGGAATGCTAATATCACCTGAATCTCGCACGCTTCCGCCATTGGCGCTTACCGGACACTTCTAGTCTCGTCCTTCCCTTCCCTTCCACGCATACCCCGAGCTCCACCGAAGAAGCTCCATTACATACACATGCTAGTTATCCCACAGACAATGGGTGTGTGATTTACTCCAAGCGCGGCAATACACCAAACTATCATAAATGTGCGTGTGCGCGATCTAACCCTTCTCGGGAAACATATTGCTCCGAACCAGCCGGCGAAAATATGCCCGGCAAATTGACATCAATGCAGCCAGGAGGCCCACAACGTAGCATCCGCCGTATCATTTTACACCCTTTCCCACATTAGCTACAATGTATGTCTGTCTGTCCTGACTCGTTCGAGCAGGTAGGCAAGCAGGTCAGGCAGGCAAGCTTTGGCACTAGTTAGCTCTGATATCACAAATATTCTTCCCCATCAAAGCTAGCCTTGTGCGTGTATGCGGTACCCTCATACATACGTACATATCTGCGGGTCTACATGTATGTATACATGCATACACAAATGCATGTATGATATATTGATTGCACATACATGTACATTTTGCGAATTGAATATCTCATCCATCCGACAGTCTGGAAGATTGCACACGCACGCACGCACGTTATACGCTACGCAAGATTGCATTTTGCCAGAAATTCTAGCCAATACTCTACGAAATTTCCAATCCCACCAGAATTCACCTCCACTTCACCCAACTTGCCCGATAATCACTAGCTAGCCCGTAGCATTGTCGCAAAGAGATCGATCGATCAATGCCATTGCAATTGCAACAATTGGCATTGCATCGACGGGGTTGCAGCGTCGCCGGACAAACAAACAACAGATCCCATTTACACATTGCATGGGTCCTTCGTTAGCCGCCTGTCGATTACTTCCCCCAACATCATCTCCCTCGGGCATTTGACGTTCCATTGATGCATGATGGGTGCCTGCCTGCCTGCCTGCAGCGCCCCAGCTCCACTCCAGCTCCACTCCAGCTCTCGGAGAACTCTCCGAACTCGAGTACTCTCCATTCGAGACTAATTCGAAACTATAGCACCAGACTTACTAACGCAATCGGTCCTCATATAATATAATATAATCTCGTTACCTTCGCTCGCTTGCTCGGTTCCCCGGAATCATTCGAAACCATCAGGCGAAAACACCAGATCAGCTGATGGCGGGCGCCCGGAACCTCCTCCCACGCTAGGCCCCGGGCCCCGCCAAAACCCCAATCTTCCTAAACGCGTTCATATACACAGTACAAAAACCCTCCTTCTCGAACCCCCTCCCTCTTACAGATCTCCTCCTCTTTGATGTCCACCGCAATACTTTAGCCGCCGTCACCCCCCATCAAACAGATCCAGACCGCCCATTCAATATCGCACCTATAATATATTCATTCGCCTAGCTTACGCCCGCCCAGACGTCCGTTATCTACCAACTTACCCGCCGGGCGGCAATGCAACCTCCAAGATACCCTCAATCGCAAACGGAAAGAAGACGCGTGCCCGCCATACGTGATATGTATCAATGCCATCCAGCCGGATCCAGCCGCGCTACACATTGACGACACCTCATTTAGAGCCGATATGATCCATAGCACACTAATCCCTTAGTTATACGATTGTTAACACACGATAACCTCCCACTAGAAGGAGAATTTTAATACCATCCATGCAGCGCAGTCCCACGTGGACAGATACAAAGGAAATCAACATGATAAACCAGCCAGTAGAAAAAAGCCTCGCGCAATTGGTATCTCGACAAATGAAAGAAGCAAAGAAAAATATAGTGTAGTTAGCAGCATGCAGCAGCACGCCGAAATGACGACGACAACTGCACCCCACACCACAGACGATAGTAAAGCAAACGCAAATAACATAGTCGTAATGAACACTGGAAAGCAAGCTCGATCGAGCTCCTCCCCGAGCGCCTCGCCGTAGCTCCATAAAGACAATACAAAGGAAAGCCGTAACAAGCATAACGATGGCACGTACGCCAAAGCTTAGCCTATCGCACGCACTGTAATTATAATATCGGTGGGCGGCGAGCGGAAAGGGCTAACCACGAAAGGAGAAAGACAATTGCAAAAGCATCGATAAAGTATTAATTTGGTATTTTTTTCTTCTTCATGCAGTGGAGGTTTGGGAAAAACGAGCGAATGCGCAACAGAGGCACCTAAGCCTGTTCCTGTTTCGGTCGAATCGCATCGACGGATCCGGAATCGGACGACCCGCAGCACCCATCACACTCGTTCTCGCGCGAGTCCCGCGATGAATACCCGTCTTCAACCTGCCTGTGGTGGTCAACACGAATAGTGATGCCCTCGACGGCATAGTTGCTATCGTTGTGCGGCTTCGACGCGATCTCCGTGATCACTTCGCCCCCCTGTCGCCCGGGGCCCGTAAAGTTCTTGCAGCGCGTCTTCGGGTTTATCCCCTGTCGTTTGAGTTCCGTGTTCAGTTCGTTCTGCAGCTCCACACAGCTGAAGCAGACCCCTTCCGGGTGCTCCGGCTGCACCTCGTAGTCGGTGCTCGTGACCCAGTGAAGGACAATAGCAGAGAAGACAACTGTAAAGCCGTTAGATTGTTGTCATTAGAACAAGTGCAGGGGTAGTCGCCTCTCACCATCAGCGTTGCAGCAAGCGAAGCAGACCCAGCCGGGCTCGTGGCCACGAAGCACGACAAGAGTAGTCAAGTTGCTAGCAATTTACGTATAAGCTTCATTTCCAACCAATCTAGAACGATATTGGCAACTTACGCGACGGTCGAGAGCAGGGTCGCTGCCGAGCCCCAGAAAGTCCGCTTGGCCATATTCCGAACCTTCTGCGACGCTTGGTCGAAGGCACAGACACCTAGTAGTTTAGTTACCCTGTTAGCGTCGGACACCCCAACTCATGGCGCCAGGGATTATTATATAATATATATCTTACCGAACAGCGGGATGAGGAAGAGTGAGGTCAGGTACACGTTGATGACGACATCGAAGACAAGGAGTGGAATATTGGCGACCAGTCTCAACCCGATGTAGCATTCCCCGTCGGCGTGAAGCTCCGAGATACGGCTGGCCTGCGTATTATTATCCCAGTTCCACAGTAAAGACAGAGCGGGACCTCTTACAAGATGAATGTCAAAATTATGACGATGAAGTACGGGAAGAGCATGCCGATGGTGTTGAAGAGATACATCTTGTCCTTCCTTCGCGGCCCCTTGTGCTTCGATCTGATGATGTACTATAGCAGCCATGTTAGAATCATTAAATCAAAACTCCGAAATACGGCGTATGACTTACGACTTTCTCGACCAAGAAGAAGTAGATGATCTTTCGGATAGTTAGCAACAGTCACAAATGCATTGAGTTCTATATACGCAGCTGCAACTCACAATCTGTAGCGAGTTCGACATGTCAGTATATATTCCGCCCGTATATAATCATTGAGAGGAGACTCACCTTGGTGGTCAGGTAGCAGATAAGACAAAGCAGGATACCGGCATTACAAGCCGTGATGGAACTTCGAAGACCGAATGCCGAGTTGAGAACCGTCGAGGAGAAGACGAACAGCCACGAGTCGAGGTAGACCCCCAGAACCACTATCGTCTCACCACTTTAGTTGATATTCCCAACAATAGTAAAAATGTTATGATTGTGCGGTACTTACACCAGCGAGCCAGAGGGACCTCGGCGAGCTTTGGCATGTTATAGGTACGACGGCCTGCAGACATGTCAATCAACGCTGACGACTCAAAAAGACAGAACGGAATTGAATCGACGCATCTACGTACCGAAGCATAACGCGAGAACCGAGACACCGAAGAGGGGCTTTTCAAAACACCATCATCGCCACCACCATCAGCATTTGTACATCATCCACCAGAAGACATCAACTCGGGAAGGATGCACCATCTTACCAGGACGGCAGAGAAGACAGACGAGGCATGAGGGGCGAGATAGAGGGGCGGGTTAAAGTTGGCCTCCAGCTCGCTGCTGCGGGGCGCCAACATCTCCTTGAGCAGCCCGATGGCGTCCATCGTCCGGTCCGAAAGAGCGAGAGGAACGAGAAGGGGTAACAGGACTCGCTGGCTCTCTCCACGCAGACAAGCAGAACCGCTCCCTACCGAGCGTATTATATATATATACCGATCAATTTATATAAGTGTTGACACTGTTGGATTGTCACCAGCCGTCGATGAAGTCGTGCTGTCCTGGTGATGGCGATTTCAATGGTGATGTCGCTGGAGATGGAATTTTGGGGGGCAGAGGAAGGGTGTGGGTTGTGCGCGGTGGTAATTTCTCCAGCAACGCTGCGCAGCGCAGCTGGTGATAGAAGGGGGGGCTGGCTGGCCGTCGACGTAGACTGCTGCCTTTGCTGGCTGCAACATGCAACACCACCAGCGCGGCGATGCAAAAATCAAGATTCAAACGACAGGATGCTCTTAACTCTTCTCGATCCCTTGATCTGCAACGGGAGTATCCAGACTCGATACCAGTTTATCGCGGCGTGCCAGCAACCGGGCTGCGTGGTCAAGTAAGGGACTGCCCACGCCGCAACAGCTGATAGCGTCTGGAATGTCAATGCTGGAACCTGCCGTCGACCCACACACACCGATCTATCCGCCCAGGTAATGGAGGGAATAAGCGAGAGAATGGCGCAGAAGCAAGCGAGAGAAGAAGGAGGATATACGGGAATAGAATAGTATTCTATCCTGTGGTATACTGTCCCGAAGAATGAAGACTACAAGATTGACGATCTCGAGAGTGAATGGAGTGCGGGCCGTCGCCTCTTTCGCTTCACTCGAATTTTACAGTTCCAAGCAGCACGGCTGCTCCTTTGTCCTGTAAGATGACTACGTTTGTACGCCGTAGCCAGAAAAGTATCTTGTATGGTAGACGTAGAGAGGGGTGGATTATGTTATGCAGGTGAAAGAGAGACGAAGGCACAGTTTCCTGCCGATATGCAGCGTGACAGGCAGGTAAGAAAGGGAACGGTAAAGAAAAAAAAACCAGATCACACTCGAGAAAAGATGGGAAAGACAGGAGTCAAAGGTAAGGTAACGGAACAGCTGCACCGCCAGCGTGATCAGAGAAGTGTTTTTCTTTCTGTCTGTCTGTCTGTTATCGCCGGGTGGGAATCATCTCCGTATTATGTACGACCAGAGAACGTATGCGGCAAGGTAGAATCACACAAGAAAGAAATATCAACCCAAGGACAGACAGGGGAGGGCGACCGGGAAGAAGAAAGTATATATCCAGATCGCGGAGATACATCCGTATGTAATGTGCCTGTCCATAGGTACCATCCACACCCAATTTTGGTCCGTCTGTTGGATTTCTGCTGCTGTCTTACTCGCGTGCATGTATGTACTAGGTAAGTACCTACTAGAGTGCGAACGCGGCTGCCCGAGCAGAGGAGGCAACCTCTCTCGCGGACACGTTTTCATCGCAGCGTTGAAGGGGCGCGAAGGGGGACGCAAGGAGAGATGCTCTCTATACGCCGTTGGGTGCCCGAATCTATGCAGCTAGTATACTCCAGCCCTGGCTTCGGCATTCCAGCCAAAAGACCCGAGCGAAGGGATTCCATGGCAGAGCAGATGGCCACCCTCACACGTTGAATCGACGCCCGTTCCAGCCATCGAAAAGTGGCTGGCTTTGTAATCGGTTATGCGGAAGATCCGGCCTTCAGTTCACTTGCTCTGGAAGACCTGTGATGTCGTCCAGCCAAAGCTGCCGAAAATGTGGAAGGGCGCGACAGGCTGAGCTCAGGGAGATATCGAAGCTGTTGTACCACCCACCGCAAATTAAAGCCCACAATTTCGCTAGGTAACACCAGTCAACGGAAACTTCTGGCCTTGCCTGCTGGCCGGCTGGCTGGAGGTATTGGGTATTGCTTTCCGATTGGCATATGCGGGTCATGCACCGATCGAGCACCTACCAGGGAATCGAACTCAAGAGATTCGAACCCAAGCCTGCACTCGACTAATTGTTGGCGGAGTCTGGCAATATTAGTTGCGGGGTGGCGGCAGAGACACCAACTTCAGCTCGTCGACTGGACTCACGATCCCGCCCCTCCGCAGCTGCCTGCAAGGGCTGTCCGCATTCACACTGGCGTCAAACAATACTCCATCACCTTCCAACCCTCGGGAACTTTCAACGGTGGGCGCTGTCATATAGATGTCACCACTGCAACCCGCGACGAATACTGTGGGCCCCCGCCGTTGGATTCGATCGGTCGACTGATCGATATGAATGCTAGCACCTCCCGAGAGTTCGGTAGGATACCTGCACAGCTGTACGCTATAGGAACATCCCGCGTTTCGAGTCTCGTCATTGTGCCCTGTGCTAACTGGTGGCACGACCGACCGGTGGCTCCATTCGCCGTCTGTTGTGATCCTGGCTGGAATGGAGGGCAGTGGGTTGAATAAATCAAGGGATGCTCTCCATCTCGATCTCTCTTGCCGAGCTGTACGACTTGGACGCAAGGGAGCAGCGAGCTGAACGGACCCGGTATCCGAGGCACTATTTGTCCAATTTGTCCCCAGTTGAAAACAGCCAGTCCGGACGACCGATTGCAAATTTGATTTCGAATGTGGTTGTCCTGTAGCCGCTGGCGGGTTGGTGCCATGCATGCTTTGTTCCCCCCCTCGCAGGTGGACGAGCGCAGGAGGACATCACGGCTTCCTGCTGGCGGAATACGAACCAAACAAAGAACTTCGCGCAGACGGCCCAGTCGCCATCGAGCTAGCTCTATAGCTGTCGCTGCCCCTCTCGAGTCAGGGCGACGTGGGTCTCCAGCTGTCGACCGCCATTCGCATTCAACATCCCACCCGAATGGGAAGCTAACACGACAAATTTGCGTTCGTTCCAACATTGCCATTCAACTTTTGCATTGGCATCGGTCAGGTGGAGCGTTGTCGTTCGAGCTTCTGCTATCCAACAGTTGTGACGTCCGAGCGGATCGGTCGAATCCAAGTCGAAGGAACTACCCAGCGCATGCAATCCCGCTGCCAATGCTAATATACAATATGTCGCATGCGAGCGAGATACAAATTAACAGGCCGGGTATATCTATGAATGTACATGTAAATTTCCTGACGACGGAGACCCCTGTTCCTCTGCCAGAGCCATTAAATCGATCGGTGTGCGGTAATATACCCCGTCCCTGTCCATGTTGGACTCCAGGATCTAATGTAGCTTGCGGAACTGGAGCACTGCACTGTCGCGAAACAAACAAATACCGGGACATGGACAGACCTCAGTACATGCGAGATGCCGACGGCCGGCATATTCCACCTAACTTCTCCCTCCTTTTGCACCGCCCCGCCATCCGGCTGGCAGTCCGTCTGCGTTCATGCATGCACCCTAGGAAGAACTTCAGCTCTCCGCCCGAACCGAGACACTCTATTCGACCGGCCTTGTCGAAGTCTGGACTCCTCAGCTAGCTGGGGCGTCAGCGTTCCTGCGTTAAACCCCAGCCACCGAATACCCCGGATGGCCGTCCTATTGGCTGGCAAACGCCATCTTCGCCAATCGAGGGGTGCAGGGCCCTTACGCCTTGCTCGCCAACTCTGAGCTCAGTTCTGGCCTGCAACACCGGCCCCCCTCGTAGAAGTATACTCTGAACCTTGCACTCGCGGGAGAGAAGAGAAGGGATCTACTAAGTGTGCGGGTCGCGAAAATGGCGCGGGAAGCTCGAGTCGACGGTTGGTTCCGATATCATATCGAGAAACATCTGCCTACTACTAGGTAGCTAACCAGCTGTTGGATCATGGGTGTCGTTGGTCTCGAGATTACAGCTTGCCATGCAATGCGCAATGCACGTCGAATCATGCTTTCCTCTCCGGTTACTGGATGAATACAAATCGATCCTGAATTCAAATGCATATGGGTCGCATCGAAGAAGGAACGAGTCAAGCTGAAGCTACCAGAGCAACGTTGCATGGTCAGGTGCCCAAGCGATAGCTGTTGGGCGTTCGTGATCACAAGCAGGCATGCAGAGACGGCTCGCTTTAGAACTTTCCAATGGCAAGTTCCTTCGAATGCTCCCTCAAGGTGCTAAATATAGGCTCTTAGGAGCTATCTGATATGATAACGTCGACGAAATCTTGGTATTGCCGATTGTTGGGTGCATTATTCACAGGGTCTCGAGTGCCTCCCAGGAGCGACCAGAAGCATTCTTCTGCCCATGACTTGCGCCAAGACCGAGCTGCCAAAGTGGCGGTGCCGCCCGCCCAGCCGCATTTCTAAGCCCACTTGCCACACCTCTTCTCCCTGCGACTCACCATCATCATCACATCAACTTCACATCGACATCTACGCTCTCGCCTCCATCAACCATTTCCACACCACATATATCCGACCGACTAAACCCGGCAACTGCCTTCAGACGCCACGATGCCGCGCGCCGAAGTCGGTACGACCAAATACCTCGACAACAAACTCAAGTCGAAAGGCCTCCAGCGCCTCCGCTGGTACTGCCAGGTGTGCGAGCGGCAGATGCGCGACGAAAACGGCTTCAAATGCCACACCCAATCCGAATCGCACTTGCGCCAAATGCTCATCGTGGGCGAGGACCCGAAACGCGCAATAAACAAGTACTCCGCGGACTTCCAGCACGACTTCCTGCAGCTGCTTCGCTCCGCGCACGGCGAGAAGCAGGTGCACGCGAACCACTTTTACCAAGAGTACATCCACAATAAGGAGCACATCCACATGAACGCGACAAAATGGTCCAGCCTGACGGAGTTCGTCAAGACGCTCGGCCGCGACGGTATCTGTCGGGTGGAGGAGAACGAGAAGGGGGTCTTCATCTCGTATGTGGACCGCAGTCCCGAGGCGCTTGCGCGGCAGGAGGCGATCCGGAAGAAGGAGAGGCAGGACCGCGGGGACGAGGAGCGCGAGCAGCGGCTGATCCGCGAGCAGGTCGAGCGCGCGAACGCGGAGAAGGCGCGGAAGGAGCGCGAAGGGGAGGAAGAGGAGGATGCGGATAAGGGACTGACGAGACGAGATCCGGAGCAAAAGATTAAATTGAGCTTAGGTGGCGCTGCGATAAAGACGGAAGGGAAGGAGGCCGCGGATAGGTCTCCGCCGTCGGATGAGAAGGCTGCGGAAGCGCCTGAAGCAGCGAAGGACAGCCCAGCGGATGAAAGCAGCTCTACGCCGGCCCCGACAGTTGCCGCTGCTGCTGCGCCCGTCAAGATGTCGATGAAAGTCGCGCCGAAGAAGCCAATCAACGTCTTCGCTGCCGCGAACAAGAAGCTCGCGGGGTCGAAGCCCAAGACCGAGGCTGCACCGGGGCCCAAGAAACCGATGAGTGAGTCCGAGCGCATCATGAAGCTGGACATGGAGCGGAAGCGGGGCTTCTCCTCCAACCCGTCATCGAGCAACGTGTTCAAAAAGCCGCGGGTATTTTGAACGATCTCTTGCTGTGTTAACTATTTGCATATTCTGCATCATGGGAGTTTGGTGTTCGTCGGATTCTGGGGACGGCGGATTGCGATAATGTTTGGAGCACTTCTACGAGCCTTCGCAACCTGTTTATATAACGTAGATAAGGCACATATGTGTCTACATAGATTAGCGAAACAACGCCTTTACCTACCATCTACCCCACGTACTTCTCTCTCGGTAATTCGTTTTGACTGTTGATGTTGTATTTATATTTGCTGGATTGCCAATTCGGGCCTGCCAATTCCCATGGCCTTGTCGAAGCCCTAGCGTATAAAAGCTCGATCGAGCCGAGGAAAGAAAAATTTTTGCCTCATTCTTTTATCTTCACGCTTCTTTCTACTCTTCTCTCTGCAGCGTCTATCCTCTGAATCTGCAGGCCTAAACACCATGCATGACTGAGGGAGGCCGCCAGCGGGTAATTACTAAGTATCTTGGCGGGGATGTGGTCGCGGCACAGCACAAGTTCGATGGCTTTCCGCTGATTGCTGCACCGGCTGATGTAACTGCCCGTTATTAATATTAACACTTGTCAACATCTCGGCGGCTGCCAGTCTCCCCGGCCGTCCCGCTTGCCATTGCATTGCATCTCCACCCGTGCAGGCCGCGATCGATCGATGCCGCTTTGTGCAGTTCTGGAACCTTCAGTACTTTCTCTCGCCGATATTGACGTCGCTCTGTCGGAAGCTTAAGTCACGTCGGTAGCACGCGGGCTTTTTTCCTCCCCAGTCAACACTTCCACCCAAGGCAACCTTCTCGACACCAATACCGTCGAAATGGCGACTCCAGCGGATGCCATCACCAACATTCTGAACACAACCCCGCCGGTCACCAGGTTTGTTACCCTCTCCCATTTGCTTGTATGATGAGTACGCGCTGACCGTCGCGTAGGTTCTATGCGGGAGTGACGTTCCTCACGTCGTTAGCCTCGATTGTCTTTGGGATCATCAGCCCGTACCGGCTGATATGGCACCAAACCTTCATGATGCGGATGCCGCCGCAGCTGTGGCGGCTGTTCACATCATTCTTCCTCACCGGTCCCGGTTTTTCGATATTGTTCGACTCGTATATGATATGGCAATACGGCTCTGAGTACGTATCTTATATCCATCGTGGAGATAGCGAAAAGTTATGATAGCTAACGGACGTCCAGCCTCGAGTCTCAGCACTTTAACACCTCTGGCGACTTCCTCTACTACCTCTTGTTCAACGGTGCTATCATCCTGGTAGGTCAATGTCGTGCGATTTGTTTTCCATCCGCTCTCCAATCAGACGCGCTGGAAGCCTGGCGATGATTTATTTCGGCAAATGCAGCGACACTGCGTGCATACGTACCTCCACATATCTGCCCTTTCAGTGCTTAGAAGCTGCAAAGGTTCCTGGAATGGAGGAAGATTACCGTCCGCAGGCGGCACGGTCCACCTCAATCAATCAATCATTCACCGGACTGTGCCGTCGGCGTGACCATGGTGGGATGGAAGTCGACAGGAATTTTTTATCTCACGTTACTCTTTCCTTGACTATTTATCGAAGTCCCTACATACATCTCATACTTTCTTTCTTTCATCTCCTCGACGACGTGGAGGCGGGCTTTTGCGCATCTGATGGAGATAGGTGGATCGGCGGCCATCACGTACAGCGAGCTGACGGGCTGGTCTATCTAGTTGCTCAATACCTTTGTCGTCACTGGCATGTCTCTTGCTCCGAGTATGTTATCACACCCTTGACCCTCAGTGCTTGATACAATTCATTCTAACGGATGCGTGCAGTCATGGCGATCGCACTTTCGTACTCGTGGGGTCAGCGGAATAGAGGCCGGCCCATGAAGTTCTTCTTCGTCCAGATAAAGGCCCAATGGCTGGTAAGTCGTCACAACACCCACAGCCGATGCAAGGGAATCGACTAACTCAGATCTTCCACCAGCCATGGTGTATCGCCGCGATTACCGCAATTCAAGCTCCCGCTGCAGCTCTAGTTCTGGTATGTTGTCCACAACAGAAATGATAATAGTTACATCAACCTAACGGCTTCTGCTAGATAACGGGAATCGTCTCCGCGCATGCGTACGAATTCCTGACGGTCATATGGCCCAAGTTTGGAGGCGGCAGCAACCTCCTGCCGACACCCAACTGGCTCAAATGGTCCTTCGAAGGCGGTCCGGGGACCCGAGGTGGCAGTGTGGCGGGACACCGCGGCTTCGGAACAGCGATTGATCCTCGCAATCAGAGCGCCCCAGCCCCGAGGCAATCTCAGGGCATGTTTTCGGGAGGGGCGAGGACTACCGGAAGTAGCGCGGGGTATTCGGCGTCGGCGGCCTGGAGAAATCGTGGCACAGGTCACCGGCTTGGCAGCGAGTGATGTCGCTGGAGATGCACGATCTTGCTGGATGTAGAGCTGTTGTTGCACGGCGTAAATTGAGGGGATCTGTATATACATACCCACTGCATGAATCTTTGGCACAATATATCATTTGACAGAGTGTATACTCGTGTTTAAATTCGCTGCCGTGTCGTATAACGCGGAGCCCGCAATACAACACTACTCTGGACAAAACATGTGAATGTACACTACTAGCTATAGTAGATTGAGGAAGTCTAGATCGCGCGATCGTTATGGTTTCGGTTGCTTGAACGAGATATCCGGATGTCTTTGCCAAATTGACGTACGTGATATTTTACCCCGAGCAGCACACATGGCTGAGTGGTATCGTGCGCAGCTTCCGTCGATACGACTACCGTCATTCTAGATCTAGATCCGGTTGGTGTTGAACACAAAAAATACGGGAGACATGCTCACGTCTGCGTCAGGCGAGCAGTCATCTCACTTTGCGTCTCTCGTTATACGGACGCTAGTAAGAACTGACCTGCTGTTGGACGATTGCATAGTTTACTGCTTCAGAGGGTGACGCTACGACCATTGATTGCGCCAGACTGCGGGGAAGTCAACCCGTCATTGGAGCAGACAGCAGCAGTCCCGAGTTCGCGGTGGATCGTATGGAAGACAGGATGGCAGCAGCTTTCGGTGGACTATAGTGATACAATCAATAAAGACAATACAGGCTACAAATATATAGATAGGTTTAAAAGGGCTTTGCTGTAGTCTAGTATATGTTGGAGCCCATCCACTCCAGTAAATTTACAATCATTGATATATAAAATATAATACTATTAGTGATACACTGATGGCTTTGTTTACAATTAGGACTATTTCTATCACCTTCAGAAGAACTGCTGTTGACTTTTGTTGCCTTTAATGATTGTAAGATACAAACACCGTTCTTGAATATATTGTTGAAAGTCTCAAATGCTGGAGGGAGCTTTACGTATAGTACAACAGAAGCATTTCTTACACCATCCGCTACGCCTATAAGCCCAAGTACATCGTTTACGATTGCGAATTGCAGCCGCTCATATGCATGTCGAGGGCCTGGTATTGGCCTTGTAGTAATGACGCCTACTACCACGACTCAGAGATTTAAACCTGATTGTTTGTTGATTACATGGCATTCGAGTCATGCTCTGGCTATTGGAAGGCGCAGGGCTGAGCCCTTGCAGATGACAGATTGACGTAAAAGTTGCCACTTCACTCGTCGTGAGGCAACGGAGCGAGTATAATAGGATAGCTGGCCGCGATACAAGACCAAGCTGGCCGACTGTCTGTCCGAAAGTGCCGCGCCACAGCCGTTTTGTATGAGGGATTCTGCGTTGGGAAGCGTTGGATTCCGCCCGCGGCTGTGGCGCGCGTGGCTGAACTTTCTGTGTGGGCGATTTTTTCAAATCGGCTGCACTCATCCCAGCTGCCGCCACAAAAAATTATTCCTCCCCGAACCATCAAACCCACATTGACCGTTCCACTCGATCCACCCACGATCACCAACGACACCGCGCCCAGCTCAATTGGGACTGCCGCACTCCTTACGTATCCACCTGAACGATCCCTACGCTCGACTCTACGCTCTACACCCGCGTGTCCCGCACGAATGACCGACAAGATGGAGGTCGTCGGGAAGAAGGACGACGAAGCCGAGTACGCGATCAAACCGGAGAACGTTGCGCCGACGTCAGACACCAGTACGTGCCTGCTCCCCTCTCTTCACTCTATCGTCTCTTCTATCGGTGGAATTTTCTTGCTAACGTGATACTTGTGAATTCATAGGCAACTGGCCGTAAGTTTTCGAATGACTTGACGCTCTCGTTTATACACGCACGATACTGACCACCGGTCCGCCCGCTTGCTAGTCTCCTGCTCAAGAACTACGATAAGCTACGAGTCCGCACCGGCCACTTCACGCCGATACCAGTGTACGTATCCCCGAGCCGGCTCGCCGTTTCCACTACATACTTGACCGTGCTGACATGTCGTCATACAGCGGCTGCCCGCCCCTAAAACGCGACCTGAAATCGTACGTCTCCAGCGGTGTCATCAACCTGGACAAGCCCTCGAACCCCTCCTCGCACGAAGTCGTCGCCTGGATCAAGCGCATTCTGAAAATCGACAAGACCGGCCACTCGGGCACCCTCGACCCCAAAGTCACGGGCTGCCTCATCGTCTGTCTGGACCGCGCCACCCGCCTCGTCAAATCGCAGCAGGGCGCGGGCAAAGAATACGTCTGCGTCCTGCGTCTGCACGACAAGGTCACGAACGAAGCGCAGGTCGCCCGCGCGCTCGAGACGCTCACCGGCGCCCTCTTCCAGCGGCCCCCGCTCATCTCGGCCGTCAAGCGCCAGCTCCGCATCCGGACAATCTACGAGAGCAAGCTGATGGAATTCGACAACGACCGGCACCTGGCTGTCTTCTGGGTCTCCTGCGAGGCGGGAACGTACATCCGGACGCTGTGCGTGCACTTGGGCCTGCTGCTCGGCGTCGGCGGACACATGCAGGAGCTGCGCCGGGTGCGCAGCGGCGCGTTGAGCGAGAATGACGACATTGTGACGCTGCACGACGTGCTGGACGCGCAGTGGATGTATGAGAATACGCGCGACGAGAGCTACCTGCGTCGCGTGATCCGGCCGCTGGAGAGCCTGTTGATAGGCTACAAGCGGATCGTGGTCAAGGATTCCGCCGTCAACGCCGTCTGCTACGGTGCCAAGCTGATGATTCCCGGCCTCTTGCGATTCGGTAGGCTTCCCCCTCCTTCGTATTCTCAACTTGAAGCTGTGAGATGGCATCGCTAACGAATATGGTTTGCTGCAGAGGACGGCATCGAGGTACACGAGGAGGTCGTGCTGATGACGACAAAGGGCGAGGCCATCGCTATCGGCATCGCGCAAATGTCCACCGTCGAAATGACAACGTGTGACCACGGCGTCGTCGCGAAGGTCAAGCGCTGCATCATGGAGCGGGACCTCTACCCGCGCCGATGGGGCATGGGGCCTATCGCCACCGAGAAGAAGAAGCTCAAGGCCGACGGCAAGCTCGACGTATGTCCCACTCACCTCCTTCCAGCACTCACAATGTATCTAGAGGATACCCGATGCTAACAGATGCTGTCGCTGCAGAAATACGGCCGATCGAACGAAGCGACGCCGAAGAAGTGGAAGGAAAAGTACACCGACTACAGCGGCGAGGGCGGCGAAGGCAGCGAGGAAGCCGCAAAGGCCTCACCGGCCGACGGCGACGTCGAAATGAAATCACCCGCAAAGCCCGACGCTGGCAGCGAGAAGAAGAAGGAGAAGAAGCGCAAGTCGGCAGACCTGGAAGAAACAGAGGAGGAAAAGCAAGAGCGCAAGCGGCTGAAGAAGCAGAAGAAGGAGGAGAAGAAGGCGCGGAAAGAGAAGGAACGTGCCGAGAAGGCCGAGTAACGCGGTACACCACACCTACTGCACCGCCGCCATCTCGCCTCCCCTTCCTCTCCTTTTCCGTCGACATTCTCTTTCCAGTATATTTCTGCAAGAGTCGTTGTCTGTGATGTTGCATTTTCCACTACTTTCGTGTCCTTACTTCTGATCTGTTTTATTAGTGTGTACCGGGATGGGAGTTTTGTCTTGTCTACATGCCACATCGTCTAATGGTCTCTTTGTTTTCCCCTTTTCTTTCGATCGTCTTTCCTGTCTTTGAAGTAATGTTTGAAGTTTGCACGGGGTTCGCTTTCGGCTGCTTCTCTTGCGCACTTGTACGCACATGTGCTGTGGTATACGTATGGTCTCGAGATCTTACAATGCGGAGGGGGCTAGATGTGGATATTCGATCGATCGTAGTCTCTAATTGTATGTATGTACCAATAGATTTTCCTCAATAAAAGTAGCATTTATATGTACAGTCACCAACGTTCGTCCTTGTCAGGATGCGCAACTGCTCTCATACCTACAATTGAAATTACGTCTAGTTTAAATTCATATAAATGTGACGTATACGTATACATAAGGCACGGGAGGACGTGAATATGTATACTAGCATTTGAAGTGTCTGATTCATGCATGTCGGCGATATTGACCTCCATGATTGACTGTAGACAGCAGAACCCACCATAGAGTTCTAGAACGCGCAGAGGATTACAAGGAAGGCTAACGCTACAGTACCCACCTCATTAATTAACCTAATGCCAGCTAGTAACATCCCCCTGCATCCCATCAACCCTATATAATGCAACGAACAAAGATAGGTACAAGATACACACGTGCACCCCCGCCTTACCAATCAACTTGTACAGAGCCTAATACTTCAAAAATGCAAAAGACCATCATAGCTCAAGAACAGAAAGCCATCAGCTACATGCATGCGTGCTCATGGCAAACTATATAACCAAGTATGCATCTATCCATCTCTCCGGAAAACCCTCATTACCAGTCATGCAGAACATTCACGAAACCATTCTCTATCCCGGCTCTTCTATATAAGTAGTAGTCAAATACCTAGAGTCTTGAAAAATTCACCCGCTGAAGCTCAGTGCCAGAGGCAGCGCTACTCCATCGCTGGCGAGGCTTTGGTCAGCTCGAAATTCGAGTATATAATCGCGCTGAACCCCGTCAGATCCTGCCGCTTCTCCATCGCCTATCAAAAAAGGAAAGGTTAGTATAACAATCCACCGGCAATACGGAGAGGAATGGTAGCGTACCTTCAGGTATTCGTTCGGGATGCCGTTGCCGATTAGATGCGCCTGCCGCGTGACGACGGCCAGGATATTCGCAACCTTGGTCTTCGCATCCGGCGGCACCTCCATCACCTCCTGCATCCGCCCTTCCTCATCGAAGCCCGCCGGCGTCGGCATCGCGACAACCTTGAACGCCTGCTCCGCCAGCTTCTCCTCGAGCAGGACGGCAAAGCCCGCTTCGAACAGCTGGCCGAGCACGTCCCGGCCCGGCGGGGAGTCGATCAGGTCGGAGGTCTCGTCGAGGAGGCGGCGCAGCGGCGCGGAGGACGCGAAGACGGACGGTTGCGGGGCGCCGGTGGGGTCTGTTGCGGATTGCTCGGGGATCACGCCGGCTTCGCGGAGGACGAGGTCCTCGTCGCCGTTGGGGGGCAGGAGGAAGGGGAGCCAACTGGTTCTTGGCGGGTTGGTTAGTAAACGCTTGGCGGTGGAGATGTTCTCTGATGGAAAGGGATTGGCATACGAGAACTGGCTGTCGCCTTCGACGGTCTGGCGGATCTGCAGGGTGAGGTCGCGCAGCTGCGCCATGGAGATGTCATCGCGCGGGTTCAGCCTGCACGAGCGGTATCGTTAGCAACATCGTCGATGGGATTGGTGTTTGCAACATGGTGAGGGCGACACGTACGGGCCGAAGACCTGCTTGACGGACACCTCGACGACGGAGAGCAGCTTGCGCCAGCCGCGGTGCAGCAGCCACCAGCTGAAGGTCAGGTACTTGCGGTTGACGTCGTAGTCCTCCTGCGACAGCTGCGGGTTCGTCTCGTTGTTCTCGAGGGCGATGGGCGACTCGGAGTCGCGTTCGGCCAGCGAGATGACGGAGGAGAGGTAGTTGCGGCGGCCGAGCAGGTTGAGCTGGATGCGGGTGAGGAAGCAAAGGAGGGCGAGGGTGTAGATGAGCGTGTACGCGCGGGTGATCGCTGGACCGTCGTTAGCTATCGTTATGATACGCGGTGGGACTTGGAGGGTGCGAACATGTGATCTTGAGTTCGTTCCATAGCTGCGCCTTGGTCTTCTTCGGCCGGGGGCCTTCGCCCGAGGAGGGCGGTGGGACCGGCTCGGACTTGAGCGACTTGACGGAGACACCGTCGTCGTCCTTGACGGACAGGGCGCCGAAGGAGACTTCGGACGGGGCGCCGCTCTTGGCTAGCCTCGCAGCCTTCTTCTCCTGCAGCTGGTGGGTGATCTGCTCGACGGGCAGCAGTTCGAGGATGCGTTCGGTGGCGGTAGGGAGCAGGGCGAGGACGGTGAAGGAGCAGTCTTCCTGGTTCTGTTCGAAGCGGCGGCGCAGGCTGTTCAAACAAAAACGGTCAGCACGCGACGGTCGATGGAGAGCGCGATTGGGGCGAGAGGGAGGCGCACTTTTCTCTCGCGATGCGGTCGGTGGCCATGCGGTTCTTGGCCTCGGACAGCTTGCCTAGGACATAGTTTGCGCCGAGGTAGATGGTGCCGATGACGCCGGCGCCAATGGCGAGGTTTGTGCGGTTCTTGCGGAAGAAGTTGCGCGTCTGCTTGAGCATGGCGGCGGTGGGTGGGCGTCTCGATCCGGGATGGGAGGGTGGTGATGATGGCGATTGGGAGACAGGAGGTGAGGTGAGAAGGGATGCCGCGACGGGTTCGCGTCGACGCCTCGCCGCGGGCGTGGAGAATGGCCGGCGAAGAATGCTGCGCTGTCGCACGTGCCGACGGCTGAAAACAGCCCCGGAGCACCCGGGGACGTCTCGGTGGTGTTCCCGGTATATATTCACTCCCCGGAGCATGTCACAGGGCTCCCCGGGAATGCCCGGGAATGCCCGGGGTTCCGGGGAGGAGGGGTAAAGGAAGGTGCGAAAGATGGGACGGAATTCTCTGCACCAGCTGTCCTCTCGCCAGACTTATTCCACGACGCCGCTACGCATCCCTACTCCTCTCACCCAGGTATCGCCAGGGATCATATCATGAACTAGTCGACGATATCTAAAATAGCCCCGATGATATAGCTGGATGACCATCGCTGGGAGGTTGACTGACGTCTGGGGATGACACTGGCCGCGTGTGCGCTTTTGTCACTTGGCCGTCCGCATCCGTCGACCACCAATCACCAGCCCGCGAGCCGACCGAATTCCTCAGCGCCGGCGCCTCCTCTCGAGACCGTGCCGGGAAGACGGTTACTTATATATCATCCTGTCCAGCTCCGTCGTGACGCCGGCCGGTCGTTCGTGTCCTGTCTTCCGTGTCCGTCTGTTAATCTGCTTCGAAGAAGCCGTCATCTCAATCTCGATCGATCTTGGTCTCAGCTTGCCCGCCGCATAGCACCGGCTGCGTTTCGTCCTAGTGCACACCCTCGATCGCTCCCCTCCTCTTCTTCCTTCTCCTCCTCAATTGCATCTCCAACTTCCAACCATTTGTAGACCATCGACACCCTTCTCGACGCCTTTGCTTGAGTCCCGGATTCTCTCGCCCGCTCGCTACCGTCCGTTCGCTTCAGCTGCCCTCCCGCCCGCGAGAAAGGCCTCCGCTGCCTGTGGCCACAATCACCGTACCAAACCGTCATCCCACGTCTCCTCAACCTCCTCCTCAACCTCCTCCTCGAACTCCTCCTCCTCCTCGCCGAAACCCAAGCCGTCTCGAAAGCAGGCCCGCCGTCGCAGTCCTCCTCGACATCCGTCCGCAATAATCGCTCGAATCTCGCCGTCATCCCACCCGACAGCTCCAGAAACCACAAATTTCTTCTACCCGTAATCGACCCATTCCCCTCACGCCCTGCCACCCGACATATCCTTCCACAATGAACAACCGGCCGCCAGAATTCGTCCTCGACACCGTCGTCGAGCCGACCTTTGCCAAAGACGTCGTCAAAGGTGGGTGTGCGCTTCCGTCACGGACATCATGCGCTTTTGTCTCTCTCTGCACCGGACCTCGCCGGTCTGCAGGCCCGTATTATTACCGCAAAGCCAATATATCGCACAGCACGCTGACTATACCTCTTTCTCCGCTCCGCAGCCATAATCGCAGCCATATTCTTCCACCGCCTGTTTCCCTCGATACGGCCGAAAACCCGCGACCTGCTCGACCTGACGCTGGTACGCACGAACCGAAGCCCGCATCTCCTCGCAATCCCGGTCCCTGCTGACAGATCGTCCCGTGTGCTAGCCCTCGGTAGATGACTCCGAGCTGGACGCACTAATAGACAACCGGACGTCGTCCATGATCCGCTCCGTTGAGTCAACGCCCGGCGCCTCGTCGGCCAAAACCCAGATTGCCAGTACGTCGACGATTGCCCGGAATATTGGTCAAATGATGGACTGACCCATCGTTCTACGTAGTCTCGTTCTTCGAAAAGAAGCAGAAGCGGAAAGCATGGTTCTCCACTAAAGACGAAGAAGTATGCTGGGAGCAATGGCTGCTGGACATCACGCTGCTCTACCCTCGAACCGAGTCCCGTACGTACCACTACACCTATATACTCTGGTAGAAAAACAGCACTAACGTCTCGCCGTGTGTAGAGCGCCTGCAGGCCCGCAAGGACATGGAATCCCAGCTGCAGCTGACGATAATGAAAATCATCGACATTGTCAACAACAATAAAGACCACATCCCGCCGATAACGACGAGCGACTACAACCCGTTCCCCTACAAGATCTCCGTCCCCGCGAAAGGGGACAACTGGGGCGGCCGGTTCTTCTGACGAGCGGGCTTGCCCGCGTTCGTGACGCAATCCGCTCGTTTTTCCGCGGCGACAAAAAGTACCAGTACATACTATATTTCCTTTCGTTGGTCGTTCGGAGTGTTTTCTTGCTGCTGGAGCGATGAGATTATTTCACTCGTGATCCGGGTGATAGAAAAGCAAAATCCAGTCGACGTACTTTTTATCCACTGCACGTTTCTTCGATGGCAGTCGTTGCCCGGCGTGCTTTCTACTTTTTACCGCCATGAAACGATGCGCACGAAACATGCTCTATAGAGAGGTTAAGTATCTACTGACGGGGATGTCGCGTCGAACTATTTAGTAATACCATTTGCGTTTTTATCTACATTATACCCATCATGTATTCCCCCGCTTTCTTACTTGCCTGCGTGCGTGTTTATTTTCTTGCCTGTAATTGTTGATTTTGGCAGCTAGCTGTATTTCTGGACTGATGAGCGACGACTTTCCTTTCCCTTCGAAACAAAAGAAAGATACAGGCGGATATTTATATCGGGGGAAGAAAGGTGGCCTACTAAGTATTGGAGGACCTCGAGAGAGGGGGTAGACGGATGGAACGCGAGGAGATTTGTTTTGTTCTCCTTTTTTCTTGAGATGAAGAAGAAGAAGTCGAAGGGGGAAGCAAAAGTAGTGATGAATATTCTACGATTCCTGTAAAACACTAATATACCTGTAAGATCATGGAAGGTGGAAGAGAGGGGAGGTGGAGGTGGATATATACTAATATATAGTCAGTCACCTATTGAGACCGACAGCCTGTTTAGACTTATGTATATATCCTACGTCGCAAACTTGTATACGTAGCCACCGCACGAAGGGACCAAGCTTAGCAAGCACGGAGAATTAATGGTTTCAGATGAATGAAGTGCTACAATTACGATTTCATCGGCCGATGCCTAACTAGACTACGGCAATTGGTAGCCGACCTGCATGTCAGCACAGTAACGTTCGACCACCAACAGACCGCACGCGAGCTGAGCTCGAAGTGTGGTAATCATGCACGCCAAAAGCTCTGCGGTCTTGTTCGTCTTCTAGATTGTATTAAACGTCAAGGTACACTTTGAACGACCGATCGATGTATCGGTATATACTGGACGGGTACGTTGCCGTCTGTAGTTTCCTTACGGACATGTCAGCTAAAGATCTATGGAGACATGATTCATGATATATTCTTCAGAGATTTGACATTATGATACCGGTCCGATAGTACCCGTAGATACAGCTACCCTTGTCTTGCGAGCCAGATGGCCACAAGCTACCCTAATAATACTGTAAAACGCATATTGAAGATATATACTGGAAGGTTTAACACATCCACTCCTGAGCTCAGCACTTGTTCAAATTCTCCACCACCTGCAGTGTGTAAGGGAATAGGTATTATATTCACAATCGTCCACCGTCCACCATCGTATCATCACATTCCAAGCAAGCAAGCAGACAACGTAGCTACAAGCAAGCTACCCCGCACGCGGTACCCAGCTACAATTTAAAAGCTCACACGCAACAAGCAATACATATTAAGTAAGCAAGTGCAAATATGTGCATCATGCAGCATGCAGCTGCCTGCCTACCTGCCAGCTGCCTACCTTACATTTACAGCACACTTTCCTCGCTACGGTATCGGGCAATCGAATGCAACCGATGCACTGACGGGATCGAAAAGTTAAAATTTACGTACACGAGCAAAGTTGCAATGTGGCTTCATCTGATCGATGGCTGTAGGCGTGCATCTCGTACCTACCTTTCACGCTACCTCGGTACGTCTACGGTAACGTTATCTACTGACGTACGCTACGTATACCGTGACCTACGTATGCATTACCCCCCTGTACAGCTGTAAATTTCAACATGCAAATGGTGCACGGTTATGTAGATGTAGTATAAGGAAAAAAAGCTTGAATCATATATATAGTCAAATCACACAGTTACACAGCGGCGATAAGAAGCGGCAAGTATGTCGTCTCCGGGTATACTAGACTTAAATAGCAACGATAGTGAAAAGCTACTAGTAGGAGAATCTTATTCAAAAGGAATACGCGATAAAAAACACAAGACCCATTCCCCTCCAATTCCTGCACTACAGAATAAAAACACATCAAAAGGGAAAAAAAAAGGTGATATCTCGCAGAGAATAAAGGGAAAACGAGAGGCAGGTCGAAAAAGAGAAGTCCAATCCAACCAACGAGCGCGGCAAGGCTGGCTAAGTTTCACAAAAAACCCCAATACCCTCCCTTCAATAAGCACGTCAATCGGATCGTCCCCCTTTCCTTCCCCGCTCTCGCTACCCAGGTTTCGTTCGTCCGTGGCCTGCAAGTCCGGAGTATGTATGTGTAGTAGATATGGATGTGCGGTGTCATATCGTCGACAACGAGCAGAGCATCCTTACGTGACGTGCGGCTTCTCGGCAGCGTCGGCCTTGGCGCGGATGTTGGCAGCGCGGTTCGGGGCCTGGAAGTAGCGGGCGAAGAGCGGGTACAGGGCGTTGCGGAAGAGGATCTGGGCGCCGCTGAACTGGGGGAGGGCGAGCCACAGGATGAAGGCGAACTTGAAGAGGTAGTAGAAGGGGACCCAGTAGGTTGGCTCGAAGCCGGCCTCAAGAACGCTGTTCGTTTATCGCATGCGTTAGTGATTGTGGCTTTGGTGGTGCGGGAGATCATGTGATGCGATGCGATGCGGTGGGCGGTTTTTTTTCTCGCCTAATTGTTTCGGTGGTGAGGGGTATGGGGAGGGGCTGCGGTGAAATTACATACCTGAGGAAGGAGAAGCAGACCCAGTAGGTCAGCCATTGGGTGTCGTCTGCCTTTTGGGTGGTGAACAGGGCCTGCGAAACGAGACGGTACGTTAGCGAGTCTGCGTGCACGGGTGTTTTTGGCGGCGGCGGGGCGAAGCCTCGTTTCGGGTGAAGTGTATGAGCTGAAATGAGGGGGGGAGAAGGGGTGTCCTGTCATGAGGGGATAATTACCTGGAGGGAGTAGTATGCTGGGATGCTGAAGCCCGCGAGGTTGACCAGGAGTTGACCTCCCAAGTTAAAGAAGATCAAGAGGAAGTAGAGCGCGCTGCCGAGCGGAACGGAGTTAGACTACCGTCGATAAACGCACATGCATGCATGCCGTCGGGGAAATCTTGTGCTCTTGCTTACCCGACACCGCCGATGACGTAGACCTTGGGCACATCTAGAAAAAAATGTGAGTCTTCGAAATTTCAAAGATGCAGATGATGAAGGATAGGAGGGTACGTACTGGTCTGCTTTTCAAAGTTCACGAGGTAGGGGTATTTCGACAGCTGTGCGGGGCAGGATCCGATCCGTTAGCCGGGGTGACATCAGCGATGTCGTCGTCGACGGATAATGCTACTCACCTCGTTGTCGAATTGGCCCATGCCCGTCTGGAATTGGGACTGCTGTTCGTTAGCCTTCTTGTCCATGTCGAGAGGTGAAGTGTGAATGTGGATAGTGACCGCACGAGACCACGGCCCGCAGTCATGTATTTTTCTCTGCGGGCGAGGCAGCGGGGAGGAGGGGCACTGGACGGGATGCATACCTGCATTCTCTCCTGGAAAGTCATTTTGAATGTGTGTTACTGCGGATGCACAGCTGAAGAGCGGCTTTTTGCGATGATGGTGAAGTTGATGATGGGATGGCGATAGGAGTGAAAGCTTTTTTCTGGTGGGGGAGAAGGAGGAGTAAGAAGAGGGAGGAGGGAGGGAAGGGAAACGGAGCTGGGAGGGTGTTTTGGAGGTATTTAAACGGCAGCCATCACAAGCCAGCAGATTCAACTGCTCCACTCCACCACACTATTACCACTACTACTTCACACTAATACGCTGTACGGAATACTATATCATGAATGCGGGATGCGTGCTAGCAGCTTCGACTGCAGCTCCTGCTCCTTGCGGACGGGCTGCTCTTGCCCTCTCGACCAGCTGTCGTGCATGACATCTCGATGGGCTGTGAGGTGTCCGAGCTAGCCTGCAGCAGTAGGGCACAATAGTCATTATCCGATCGAGTAGCAGACGAGCACATGCTCACATTCCTATGCACCGCGATTGAAAAAATTAATTTTTTCTCTTGGAGCTGCTCGTTAGTGTGCATTCCATCCCAGGGTCTGGGGCGGGCATGCGATCCAATCACCGTCGACGGCGGAGGCCAGCTTCCCTGTTTTGTCTCGATGTGTGGATGATAACACGCAAACGTCACAGAACGGCGGCCGCTGACGTCGTCCCGCCGGCGATCGAGGGTCCTTCCCTGGATGCCGATTCCACTTCACCGATCTGGATTTCGACTCTTCATCTCTCTTCACGACGTCGTTATTACCATTTTATATTTTATTGTAGCAGCACGAACATGCGATGCGTATAATGTATTATCGATAAGGGGCGGGGTTTGCGCAGAGTGCATCATGCATGCTCGATTGATCTAGTGACCTTCCCTCCGCATCCTCGTAACCATTCAAACTAGCTAAATTTATAAAACTACATCCAAGCCCGGTCAAGGCATATCTAAGTAAACACTCCCTCCACGTAAGTAGATCGTGCTACCGCCGGGGCATGAGGGTCCTTCCCTTCCGGCGCCGTCGTACGACGTCGTCCTCGTGCTCGTCCTCCTCCTCGAGGATCGGAAAGATCCTCTGCCGCGCCGCCAGCCCCGGCGACAGGCTGGACGTCGGGCTGATGCTCGCGGCCGCCAGCACGTCTATCGCGCCCATACCCAGTCCCGCGCGACCCGCCAGCCACCGGCTGCTGTCGCCGGGGATCGAGAACGACGGCGTCGATGTAGCAGTAGATCTTACATCCGCGACCTTGGCGCGTGGCGGTGTCTGTTTGTTGGAGACGACACCAGTGCTGGCGAGCGGCCTGCTGTGGCTGGGAGGGCGCCGGTTGAGGCCCAGGGCGGCGGCGAGCGAGGCGTAGAAGAGGTAGAAGCCGCCGGCGACGCAGATGCCGACGAGCGACGCCGTGCCGAGATAGATGTAGAGCACCTGTCCGAGAGTATAATCAGTTGATGTCCGTCAATAGTGGTGTAATATACGTACAGCCAGCTTGCGGGCGAGGAGGACGGGCAGGTTGAGCAGCGAGACGGCCAGCCGGGCGAGGAGGCCAGCCGAGGCCGTGACCGGGGAGACGGCGAAGAGGACGACGGCGAGGAGGACGCGCAGCGGGGCGAGACAGACCGCCGCCAGAGCTGCCACTGCCATCTTGCTGTGCTGCCGGGTGACGACGATGGTGATGGCGATAGTAGTTTGTATTCAAGTCATCGTGGGAGCTGAGATCCGGATGGACGTCCGAAGAAGGGTCGAAGGAAATGGCCGATGTGACGCCGGCGGGGCGGAATGCATGCAGCATTCTCGGGACACATGCACCCGGTCAATCACATTCCTTTTCACTGCTATCATTACTCAAAGAGTACATCTGAACAAGTACCCTCGAAGTACTCTCGATCGAGATAGATACGATATCGAGCTGTCACGAGAGTCTGGAGAGCTCGAGAGTCTGAGGTTGATGCTGGCGGGCTAATTGGCCGCCAAGCCCCGCCAAAGAGCCGCCACCCGGCCGGCTCCTCCAGCTTCATCTCCCACGATCCCATCGCGACATCTCATCTCCCCTCTCCCTTCTCCCATCTCGACATCTCGTCGACATCTTACCGTCTCGGGCGTCATCTCGGTCGACAGCTCTCGCCGCCATGGGGAACACGCAGTCGCAGCAGGACGGCCAGGCCGGCAGCGCCAGCTCCAGCGCCAGCTCCAAGGCCCGCGACCACCACCACCATCACCACTTCCCCCACTCCTCGGCCTCCACCCATCACCACACCCGCCGCCCGCCCCAGCGCAAGAACAGCCTCTCCGCCACGCCCCTCAAGGCCGCGCCCACGACTTCGACGTCACAGGATCACGACCTCCTGCCCCTCACGACCTCCACCCCGACCTCGGGCACCCCCTCCGCCGGAACCACCCCGAGCGTCGTCCCCTCCGCCCGCGGCACCACCTCCACCGCCTCCTCCATCTCGGCCACCGAGAAGCTCGCCGGCCTGACCATCTCTACAACCCCATCCTCCGACTCCTCCGTCCCCGTCAGCATCGGCGCCGCCGGCACCTCCGTCCCCAAGATGTCCGTCGCCCAAAGCCCCGCCGCCACCGGCCCCGCTATTATCACTACTACTCCCACCATCGGCGACGTCCCCGTCGTGCCCGCGCCCTCCCGCCGACGCAACAGCTTTGGCAGCGCCACGACCGTCGACACCGTCGAGCTCGACGAAATGAACATTGACGACACCAAGGCCATCCCCACCACCATCGAATGGTCCGAGGGCGGCAAGAAGGTCTACGTCACCGGCACCTTCTCCGGCTGGAAGAAGAAGTTCAAGCTCACCCGCTCCGACGGCCACCTCTCCACCGTCGTGCCATTGCCCCCCGGCACCCACCACCTCAAGTTCCTCGTCGACGGCCAGATGCGCACCTCGGACGTCTACCCGACCGCCGCCGACGCCGCCGGCATCCTCGTCAACTACATCGAGGTCGTCGCCGACGAAATGCCCCCGCTCGAGCGCCAGCTGTCCACCCACAGCGCCATCGGGGTGCCCGACCTTCCGCAAAACATGCTCAACAGCACCAACAACTCGTTCCTGCAGGCCCAGGTGCCCCCCATCCGTCGCTACACCTCCGTCATCCCGCCGTTCCTGGAGGACCTCGAGGAAAAGCAGGAGCAGTACGGCCGGAGCGCCGACGCGCACCTGCCCCCGCCGCCGTCTCTGCCCATGATATTGAGCAAGGTCATCCTGAACGGCGCCAACACGATCCGCGACGACAGCAGCGTCCTGCCCATCCCGAACCATGTCGTGCTGAACCACCTGGCGACCAGCTCGATCCGCAACCAGGTGCTGGCCATCAGCGCGACCACAAGATACAAGAAGAAGGTAGCCACCCCACCAGACTCACACATTCCCTTCTGCCATTCATTGAGGCCAAGGCTAATATAGTGGTGAAAAACAGTACGTCAGCACCATTCTCTACATGTCGACAAACACGTCGGACGAGTAGGCGGTACAGACTCGCACACGTACCACCTCAGTCCGCAATGTAGTTGACCACAAGCGGCAGTGGGCATCATTGAGCGATATGGCGCGATCACGGATCGAGTAACACGCACGTATGAAGGGGAAACTAGCTTTTGTAGCTTTCAGGTGTACATACATACACATGGTCACGGCAGTATTTTTGTAATCGCGTTTGCAGCAAGCCGGCGTCGCTGGGATGGATGGAATTGGGTATTTTACGCACGCGGTTGTGGGATTCCTCAAAGCTAAGTAGCTAGTTTGGAGGGGGAAATGCACACTCGACGCCTGTGCATGCATGCTTGGGGGGCTTTTCTTGATTGCGGGGTTTATATATGAGCTACAGGGAGCGAGCGGCTGCTTCGGTGGGGATACAATACGGTCGCTTGCGTGGACACGATAATGAAGTCGTTACTAGCATATCTGCGGTCGCCGTTCGGATCTCTGCCGTGATCGTAGTAGTGCATGCAGTGTCTATCGGTAGGAAGCACAGATGTATGATCTCGGGCAGCTGGAGCCGGGCAGCTGAGCTGCGCCCCGAGATGATGATGATGATGATGTGTGGTGGCTGCGCCGCAGCTTACTGTTATGCTCTACAACGGGCAAACGTCACCGCAGCCGGCTAACCAGCCAGCTTGGCAGCCGTTGCACATTCGCCCAGAACGTCCCCCTCGCTGAACTTCCCACCTCCCGCCATCATCATCACCATCTCCATCGTGCAACCTACGACAGTCGAGTTAACGGTCGTCCATCCATTCTTCACTGCTGCCGCTCGTACGTTTCCTGTTGAAAGCCCCCGCCGTACGTTGGTTACCAGCCGGCCAGAAGCGGGTCCGCCGTTCATGCAGCTGAGAGGGCATTGACTAACGCTATCCCACGCGAAAGAAGCCCAACAACCGGCCACGAAGAAGCCACCGCACACCATTCGAATTCACATTCCAGGGATAGCAACATATCCGCTCAAAGGGCCGCGAGAGTCGCCGGTCGCCACCTGGTCTGTTCCTCCGCACGCTCGCCACGAGGTTTTTGCAACTTGCCACGTACGGTACAGTCGACGGATCGGTATCGTATCGTATCGCGGCTGGCGGTAGACAGATAATCTGCGTCCCGCCATCTGCCGACGTTTGTACGACGACGACGACCACCACCACCACCACCACCTATTGATTAATTACGGTTGTACATCGCGGGTTATAGAACACCGGCACGATGAGTTGGGCAGGTATGGCGATACCCCTCCCCTCCCTCTCCGGACGCATCCGTATCACGATGGTTGGAGGCTGACCGGATTGGGATAACCAGGCTTCAAGAAGACCGTCAACCGGGCGACAACGCAGGTGATGATGAAAGCCGGACAAATCGAACGCACCAACGACCGCGAATACGAAGTCGAAGAACGGCGCTTCCGCGTAATGGAAGCGGCCGCGAACAACCTGCAAAAGGAAGCGAAGGGCTACCTGGACTCCCTGCGCGCAATGACAGCCTCGCAGATGCGCATCGCCGAGACGATCGATGCCTTCTACGGCGACAGCGGGGCGCGCGACGGCGTCAGCCGCAGCTACAAGCAGGCGGTCGAGGAGCTGGACGTCGAGACCATCAAGGCGCTGGACGGGCCGTACCGGACGACGGTGCTCGAGCCTATTTCGCGGTTCTGCGCCTACTTTCCCGACATCAACGAGTGTACGACCCCCATTCTCCGTTGTATGAAACAGCGTGTGGGAATGTGCTGACTGGTGGGCGATGCAGGTATCAAGAAGCGGAACAACAAGCTGCTCGATTACGACGCCCTGAGGAATAAAGTGAAGAAACTCGTCGAGAAGCCAGATCAGGACCCCACAAAACTACCTCGGGTGCGTTCCACACCCGCAAGCGCATTACAATTTAACATAGAGACAGCTAACATTGTTTATTACACGCAGGCGGAAAAAGAAGCGCAAATGGCAAAGGAAATCTACGAAGCGCTAAACGAGCAGCTGCAGACGGAACTCCCAAAGCTGATCGAACTGCGCGTACCATACCTCGACCCCTCCTTCGAAGCGCTCGTCAAGATCCAGCTGCGCTTCTGCGCGGAGGCCTACAGCCGCATGGCGCAGGTGCAGCAGTACCTCGACGCCGACACGCGGGAGCAGTATGCGGCGGGCCATCTGGATACTCGTGTGGAGCAGGTGTTGCAGGAGATCCGCGACTTGAGTATCGCGGGGGGCGTGTGAGCGTGTTTCTTTACCCACGGGTTGTACTGTATGGTGGTGGTCAGTCAAATTACTACTCGACTCGGTTCGTGGTGTGGGTTGGGAAGGGGCGGGTATGGAGGAAGGGAGTTCCTCTGTCCAGTTTTACGGTTTTAGATTTCATGGGGGAGTGGCATGGGGCAGGATAAGGCTATGTAAAGTGCGGCGGTGGTACACTATAGTTTGTCGATGACCGGCCGGGTTTGATCACGATGGTATGTTACGTCTCGTTACGTTATGGAAGGTATGGCGCATTGTTGTATTAGCTGTTTAGTTCTGTTCCGATCAATTGCATGGTGCATTGATGCTTGTCTATCTGCTGGTAGTCTATTGCCGGGGGTATATATATTCTATCGATGATGGATGTTTACGGGTTCATCTTATTTCCCGTGTCATGTCTCGCACTTGTGTGAATTGTGTGGGGTTTCGTGTCGAAGTTCCGGCTTGTATTCTTCAAGCTGCTACGGCTACTGTTTATTTACAGACTATACACCTGTCCTGTGGTATGGATGATGCGGATATAGATATAATGCGACTACACGATATAACGGATTCCACAACCCGCCCGTTCACCGTCAAACGAACAGATAGACGGACGCACAGTACATCCTTCCCGATCCGCCCGCAATCCTCGCAATGCAGTAAAACCGTAATCAACGGCTCCAAATGGGTGCGACTGTTGTATAGACGGGGTGGTAACACAGCGGAGTAACTGACGGCGACGAGCTGACTGAGAGTATTGTACGTGTAGGCGGCGGATGGTGTGTCGTGTCCGCGCTAATGGTCGAACGGGTGTCGCCAGCCGAGGAGCACGGGGCCGTCCTTCTTCGCTCTGTACATTAACTGTTCGAATGATAATCCGTTAGCATCCTTCCCCTCTCCTTCGAGCCGTCCGAGTTGTGTATGCGTGCGCACTGGATGGATGAACGGGTGAGTGTATGGTGAAAGACGTACGAAGAACCACATGCTGGCGCCGAGGGCTGTGGCTGTGACTTTGTAGAGGGGGCGGACATGCGGCATCTTGAGCGGGTGGCCGCCCGGTGCTGGTCCGTGGCCGCCGGCCATTGCGTCTATATAGATAGATTCCACCGTCAGCATTGTCCGTCAATTGCGTTTAACACGGCTCCATGAGGGGCGAATGGAGAGATCTGGTGTACCTGGTGCGATTCTGTAGGTGGTGTCGACGATTCGATGGGCGGATTGGACGGTGACGTGAAGATTGGATATCGCGTAGTTACGTCGGGAGTAACGGGTGGCGGCGGGAATTGGTTCAAGACGGCGGGTGGCAGCCGCGGCGGGCAGGTCGGCTAAGCGCTGTTGGCGGAGAGAGCTGAGTCAACGCATTGCCCCGCCACATTTGCGTTTATTTGGTGGACTGGTGGGTTACCTTCCTTTCCCCACTATCGTCCGTCGCCATTGACCGTCACATCGCCGCGCTCGCTGACTGCGTCTCTGACTCTTACCCCTCGAGTATATAATCGACGGTCCGCTGTTACAATTCGCTCAGTCTGCTCGATATCTCGATTGTGCGAAAAAGTACCCTGCTGCAGCTAGCTAGCTACCTGACTTTCAGGAACGGTCACGATGCTTGATATCATTTCTTTCATCACGGTATGTATGAACTGATTGATACTTTTTAGGATACACGTCGATACGGGCGTGTACAGACTGGACTCGATACTGATCGATGGGATAGGAACGCGGCGGCGACCCAGAGGCGATTCGCGAGTCGCAGCGACGGAGACACAAGCCCGTCGAGGACGTCGACGCCGTCATCGCGCTCTACAATGTCTCTCGTGAAGGTATAGACGGACACGGACCCTAACTCACGCATCGGTCGAACCTCTCGCTGACGGTCGATACCAGCAACCCATCGCGTGATGCTACACGGGACAAAAATCAATGACATCCAAAGGGAGATCAAGGGCCTGAGAGGCGTACGTCGTCCTAATCCTCTTCTACTGAAAGATCATTCACTGAAGCTCCAACCAGGACAAAGAGAAGATGGCACCGCTAGTCCAGAAGAAGGCCGAGCTGGACAAGGAGAAGAAGGAGCTCGAGGCCGCCGCCAAAGACGCCGAAGCAGACCTCGTCCGCAAGCTGCGCACGATCGGAAACCTCGTCCACGACAGCGTCCCCATCAGCGACAACGAAGACAACAACGCCATCCAACGCGACTGGAAGCCCTCCCCCGACTACGCCGTCGAGCGCAAGGACGACATCCTCTCCCACCACGAGGTCCTCACCCGCCTCGACGGCTACGACCCGGACCGCGGCGCCAAAATCGTCGGCCACCGCGGCTACTTTCTCAAAACCTGGGGCCTGCTCCTCAACCAGGCGCTCATCAACTACGGCCTCGAATTCCTCCTCAACAAGGGCTACACACCAATCTCCACCCCGCAGTTCATGGACAAAAAGTACATGGCCAAAACCGCCCAACTGGAGCAATTCGACGAGGAACTCTACAAAGTCGTCGACGGCGACGACGAGAAATACCTCATCGCAACCTCCGAACAGCCCATCTCCGCCCTCCACGCCGACGAATGGCTCACCTCCGTCGACGTGCCCAAACGCTACGCGGGCTTCTCCAGCTGCTACCGCCGCGAAGCCGGCTCCCACGGCAAGGACGCCTGGGGCATCTTCCGCGTCCACCAGTTCGAAAAGATTGAGCAGTTCATAATCTGCGACCCGGAGAAGTCCTGGGCCATGTTTGACGACATGATCGCCTACAGCGAGGAATTCTACCAGTCGCTCAAGCTGCCCTACCGCGTCGTCGCCATCGTCAGCGGCGCGCTGAACAACGCCGCGGCGAAAAAGTACGATCTGGAAGCCTGGTTCCCGTTCCAGGGCGAGTACAAGGAGCTGGTCTCCTGCAGCAACTGCACCGATTACCAGAGCCGCAGCCTCGAGATCCGCTACGGCGCCAAGACGCAGACGGACACGGTGAAGAAGTACGTGCACTGTCTCAACTCCACGCTGACGGCGACGGAGCGGACGCTGTGCTGCATTCTGGAAAACTACCAGACCGCTGAGGTGTGTATTCCCCTTCCCCCACAATACGACCTTATGTATCGTGCCTAATGAATTGGATAGGGCTTCAATGTTCCAGAAGTCCTGAGGAAGTATCTGCCGGGCAATCCGGAGTTCCTGCCGTTCACGAAGGAGCTGCCCAAGGACACGACCAGCGTGAAGAAGAAGAACCAGCAGCTCAAGGTTGTCGGGAAGGGCAAGGCGCCGGGAAATTAGCTCGCATAGCATAACTCCGTAGATGCATTATTTCGTTACGTTCTTCATCACGGCATCTGTCCGTGTCGTTGATGTTGTAGATACCATTTTCACGTCGCGTTCATCCGGCTGGCAATTCGATTTGCTGGGACCCAATACAACAAAATCAACACACCTTCGTTTCGTGCATAGATATAGATCCTCGATTACAGCCTATAGCGTGATGCATTCCATAAACTGTTGATAGATTGCTGGGATGTACGATGTTCAAGTAAGCCACGGAATTGCTCGTCCCTTCTAGATTGCGGAGATCGAGACCTAGCATATTATTAATGAGCTGCTGAGCAAAGTTTGCATGCTGTGTACCTTGCCTAAATCCGGCACATGTAGCTGCGTTCACAGGCTGATGTATCAGTAACTAAGTACTTACTTAAGAGCCCTTTCTAGCTGAACTATCATGATGATTCCATGGCATTCTATTATATTCACCAACCGCCGTAAGCTACCGGTATTCAGCTGAGCTGCACGCTCAATAGCAGGGCCTCTCAGAAACATTTCTGTGCGTGGTGCTGTTCTCAGCTCTCCGGAAGTTTCCTGAAGCGCCTTGTAATTTTGATTGATCTCTCGGCGCAGTCTGGCAGTATATAAATACATCCTGCTCCTAGGACAGCCACTCTTCTCCATCTTCCTTACACTTCACTCACCATCCGATACTACCAACAAATCTACTTCATCCTGGCCTAAGTTGATGATATATATACACCATCGCCTATAATTTCATACTCATGCTATGACATTCACTACATATATATATACTTTGTTCCGCCGAATATGGATCGTCCTTACAATATATCTATACGGCGACCATGATACTCTCTACAGCGAAGATGACAACGCAAGCAAAGGGATGTGCTCCAGGGCGCTAAAATTTAAAAGCAGAATTCGAAAAACATGTCGCAAGGCGCACTGCAAACCTAAAACGGAAGGGAGAAGAACCAGTATCAGCAGAAACAACTTCGAAATCCGAAGCCTATGAACAATATATATATACCTCGGTGCTATGAGTCTCATGAACGCATGCACGGGACTATTATGCGTCATGCTCGTGCGCTGGTGCCTAGTGGCTAAGAGATCCCTTCGATGGTACCCCGCTCGCATAAACCTAAGACCACATGTTCACTCGTCACCTTGACAAATTTCACGACTGGCAAGCCATGGCGGTGGTCTCTGTCCCTGGCGTGGGGGGCGTTTGAACATGTCGGTCTACTATCTTATCAAATACTATCGACATTCTATGAGACAGGCCCTTCAATCTGCGGCATCGATTGATGGTAAATTCACAGATGCGAACTTTTCACCATAAATGAACTGGCTTACTGATTCATCTTGAAGATCATACAAACATGAAGGCACATCATGAATGACTACCGCTATACAACGGGTGATTTCGTAGCCCAAATCTGGTCATGTACGAAGACCAGCACTGCTCTGATATCATACATGTGTGTATCTATGCGAACAGGGACATACAGGGCTCCGATGACATCACGGAATGTATCCGCCTACATGCCGCCACGAGCCTATGCCCTCGCTGAACAGGCAGCGCGCTATGCACCGGAGCAGGGACGACTTTGCGGTAATCGATGGGATATATATGTATAAATCTATTACCGCTACATCTATGTCTTTCAGCACGTCATCATTCAAGAATGGATGTTCCAGAGATGATGAATCACATCCTCAAAGCTGCGTGGTCTCAGCAACTGCGTCACAACTGTTGAAGTCAAGGTGAACAAGCTGTGCCAGGCATCATTTAAAGAAAACGAATAGCCTGAGTTGAGGCTCTTCTAGTACATCCTAACAAATCCTGACGGGTTCAAATGTCCTAGGGCTAAGAACAGGTTCGGCAAATCCGATGGATATATATATACTGGTACCCGACCTGACGAAACTACATGTATACATGCAATTAGGGAGCATATGCATGACATTCAATCTGCCGGCAATCTTCATGGAAATACATTGTCGGCACACTCAAGGCGTCCGCAACAGGTACCATCTTATGACCTTCGATCTCCCTTGAGGCTACGTTACGCATAGCGGCATAGACGCTGACCCATGCGAATTCTATCGGCTCGCTACAAAAGATCCCACCCACGGCGATACGATCCGCATATGGTCACGCTATGTTGAAACGACACCGCTTATGCAAAATAACTATCTATCGCGCGAAGATTCAACAGCCTCTGATGCCACAGTAATCGACTGGGAAGATATGATGACCAGGACACAATCGACAGGTACATACCTCACGTATATCCACGACCCATGAGAATCATCATATCCTTCGGTCGAGTCGCCGGCATCATGTACACATCTTCACATCCAAGAAACCAAGTGACGACCGATGATTGGTCCAGGTGGAGGACTACATGAAGCAATTACAAATAATAATGCTGCCCAACATGTATCGGCTACCGTCATCCGCGCAATCAGCATCTGCTGTAGAAAGCGCTAAACCGACCAATTCATGGTGTGTTATATATATTAGATCTATTGCAGTGGAAACTTCATGTATACGCATACTTCAGACGTACAGATGCGACCGACCGGCTGAAATATGGTTTTACATTTACCAATTCCTCTATGACACAGGCGCCATGTCGAAGGTTGCCTACGATATACCGCGGATGTGCTGGGTTGTTTTCATGCTCAGGGTCGAGTGCAACAACAAACGTTGTGGACGAATCCTCGGACCTAGCGACGAAACCGACGACGAGATCATCCACCACCAAACCTGGAATAGCCAACCCACCAGCGCCCAGCCCCGCAGGCAAACGCAGCAACTCTAGCTACGAGTCAACGAGCAGCGAGGAATCAGGCGAGCTGGAAGACTGCCCCTTTGAGAAGGGCCCGAACGTTCGGTTTGAAGAACCGGAACCAATATATACCAGCGGTGAAAAGGTCAATGTTGAGGATGTTGTTAAAGCGTTAGAAGGACGAGCCTGTAGCATCATGGAGGAAGATTGGTTGGAGGGCTCACAGTTCACCACACCATACAAAACCTTGCTGGACATATGCTACTCTCACACCTTATTCACACAAATTCATGCACGCAAAGTTATGCTGGTACTCCTATTATCAATGATGCTGTTGACAGCCCATGCAACGTACGTATTTACAAGGGGTGTTCTAGAGTCCATCACTGGCAGTATACTTCGCGTCATGATAGTTGCGAGATAAATGATTATGGATTTCAGGGTAATCTTACCAAGGGACCCACGGATCTGGCAAACATTCAACTTGCCAGCCGAGCTGAGAAATATGGTCGTCTCGACAGTACGGTTACTGTTATCACCGCTACCACTAATGTTCGTGAGCTTCTTAATCAAGCCATATGAATAGGATTTGCGGTCATACGTATACTGTACTCCGCTTCCTCGTCCGCAGAGCACACCCACGATTGAACTTTTATCGCCTACCTCTGAGTCCGTGACGCTAAATGATATAACCACCACTGAACAGAGAGCCTCCTTCAACTAGCACTCAAGCTATGTACAAGACCATCACCTCTATGAAAGCTACAAAAATAGAAATTAAACAGATGTTTCGGAAGAGACCAAATTAAGTTTCAAGATGAAATGACTAAAAGCCACCGAGAGAGAGAGGCGGCCCACGAGCACGAATTTCTGCTGGAGCCGTCGATGCACTGGACCGCAGAGTTGGCGAGCATATGCATCCGAATAAGGACCCATCGAAGGACAGATTGCGAGCCAACGTTTATGAACAAACTACTTATATATAATATTTTATAGTAAATTATGGCTGTGCATTACGGTCGGCAAAGCGCCATTCTATATTTTGCTACGCATATATGTCTCATTTCATGGATGTTTATTTAAGGAAAGATTCGCCGCGAACGTTCAGCGAAACTACCTTCATAGAGCTTACCATAGCTACAGCTCTGGCTTTTTGGCGAAAATCAAGCATCGGCATAAATGACTGGCCGTTCATGGAGCCTGATTGTGAAGTACTCATTTGACAAAGTCGATGCGAGCAGCAGATATAGAACGGACAGAAATACGGGAGTCCGGAGACGCAGAGACAATGTTACACACCTGTTTAACCAAAATCTAGATGGAAGAAGAGCTTGGCGATCAGGTCGCACGAGTGCCCCTACGATTGGGAAAGCACAGCAAGATGCGAAACAGATATTCTTCTTACTAACAACTCCATCAAAACATGTGCAAATTGAGTATTGACGAGGATGAATACAGATTCGAACATCATGAGATGTATCCTATTCATCCTGAGAAACATGAATGAATAGTACCATAGACGTATTTTCATCTGCATTTTAACATCGTTAAAGTACTTGAGATGGCGTTATGCGCGTCGATCTTTCATTTCCCTAAAAACTTAGGTCTATTGTTTCTTATCGGGCCGCGAAACATATTCGGACACGAATCATGGGTTTTCCACGTTGAACTACTCTGATATGACCGAAATATGTTTAGCATTGATGCTAGATTGCAGAAATCATCATCAGGCGTGGACATGGAGAAACTAGCAAGCCATCCTGGACACAAGCAGGAAGTACAAGCATATGAGCAATAGCCGACTAAAGATATATGTTCTGCTGAGGGACATTTTGAAGTTCGATAATGTTATAATTCAGTTCGATGATCTAGTCACTTCAGGGGTGATCTATGATGGAGATAAATGAGATTGCCAACAATGGTATGCTGTTGGGTCTTCTGTGGAGATGGTATGAAATTTTCCACGGAATATAGCTCTCTAGGGTGCCTTATCCGTACAACGAATGCTATGAGTGTCGCTCTATATACTGGCTTCGTCCAGAGCCATGGATAGACACCTATATTAGTAGTTTCTTGGTCCCTGAATGCCTGACAATTATGATATCACTTTACATAATTCAATTTCGATGGTTGACTAGGAAAGGCAGATATTTCGCTGCAACTAGTCTTGTGCTTTGATTTGTTTGCCAGAGTGCGTATTTTCACCAGGAGCAACAGAGCTCGACTTGTAACTATGTAGCATTCAAACATTCAAACAAATATATAAGAGCAGTTCACGTGCGAACCTATGAAGGACTGGGTCAACATCGACAGATATCAGTTGCTCGAAGAATGGCTATTCAGATTGGCTGTTAGATCTTCAACTATGCAGTGGATAATCACTATCGGCGTGTATGCATGACTCTTTACTACTCCCGAAATGACCGAAATATTGGGTGATCGATATGGTGTGCGTCGGGGCTCTTCCAACAACTTCCGAAAGTTATGGTTGAACAATCAGCATCAAACCCAGAGATGCTCAAAGCGCCGTTAATACACCTCGGCATATTCAAAATCGAACTGACGGTCAACAAATGTTTGTTCGGGATCAGCTGGCGGTGTAGCGAGAATTTCGCTTGACACCCAATGATACTGAGCATCTATCCTCACAGCAATCTCCACGCTTGTCATAATGTTGGATAGCTCTATAAATATCGGACAACATTGAAGCGTCTATATGCAGCAGGTATACTTCTAGCTGGAACGTTCACGGATTCAAAATCCATGATAAATTATCACACACGAGGAATTTGTGCGCTATTCCAGATACATATAGCACTGCAAAACTATATCTAGTTAAACCAATAACGAAGAATCGATGAGCTGTGGGGCATTCTATGGCAGCATACAATGTCCAAAATATCATGGGCTACTCAAGCTCACTAATATATCGTGCGTCTTTATTCAAACGCGTGCCACTCGGCAGTCATAGCCACAAAGATTAACGAGAAAACAATTCGTCACCCACCCGCGCACGCGGGTTGTGCACTCATTTAATATCTGGAGCTAATGCAGATTTACATTGCCCTTGTCTCGCAAGCCAGACGCCTTCGAGACAACATTGCGCCGTCATGTCAGCTTACGCGTTCTTGTCAATTATCCCAAAGAATTCTTCGAAGCTATGTATTCGTTGCGGCCTCCCCATTCGGTACGCTATACGATTGATATTTTCTGATTAATTGGTTGAACTATGAAAGATATCGGCCATATATAGAGAACACTCTCAATCCTTTGGGTGCAAGTGCATGTGTTTTCTGGCCTTTTTCTAAGGAGTAGTTGGGGAAATTTTATAAATGCTCTATAAAATTAAATGGCGAAAGTGACCCACTTGAAGCTGACGAGCAAGATTTCGCAAATCAAATAGGGTGTGAGGATGACCCGAAAGGCAGATGGAAAATCAATATGCTTTTAACACACCAGGGAGTCTGCAAATGATCAACATACGGCCTTTGGAATCAGAGCATCACATGATGTTTTCCATAGGCCCTACTATTCTGCGGCACTTTTGATGATCTTTCGTCGAGATTTTATGTCATACTAAAACTGGGGCTATTCTAGATGCTGGGCGAGAGCATCCCGTATATATTCTTAAGTTAAAATTCTGAGGGCTGATGTGCCTCATTCGTCGATATTCGCAAATACTATACGAGAATCATGCAAAAGGCATTTTCTGGTCTCGTAAACCAGATCGCACGAAGTGCAGGCGCACGTCAGGCATTTTCCTTCTCTCTGCAGATGCCGCGTTGAATTAATATCAACGCGCTTCTAAATTTTTGCGAATTGCGCTTAAACACGCACTCTGTCATTGCTGCAAATCCTGTATCTAGAAGTAGGCAATCCATAAGCTCTAGAGTTACTAGCTTCTGGTCTCGTAAACCAAACCCTTCCTTGCCACCGAACTTCTAATTTCTAAGATATCGTAGATATAAGCGTGGTATATGGGCTCGTAGGTCTGCGTTGTGTGTGGTCGAAGTCGCCTTTTCCAAATACGGCTAATGTTCGGTTCGCCGCTTTGGGACCTGTCTTTGAAATGGAACCGTGAAACCATCGAACTTCAACCTCGTCCTCAGCATCCGTCCACACAACATCTCCTCAAGCATTCGGTATCGTCTTTACACCCACGTCCTTACCGCCATCGAACTTCCGAATTCCCCTATAACAGCGGTACAGCTCCCCGCGATCTCAAAATGGCGGAGGTTGACACTCTCGCCACACGAGCCCCAGAGGCCGACGCGCAGGAAGACTCACCAGCCGTCGAGCCGTCGCCCGACACCGCCGTCGCCCTGAAATCCAAGGACACAGCTGTAGCGCCGGCCAAAAAGCGCCGGCGACCCGCGAGACCGCAAGTCGACAAAGCGAACTTCAAGCCGGGCGAGATCCCCCAGCAGACCGGCACTGTCTGGAACATCTGGTACAACAAGGTACGTCTATCCACCCCGGCTCACCCCTGCTTCTTTCCATAGAACCATACACTAACACGAAGTAGTGGTCTGGCGGCGACCGCGAAGACAAATACATATCCAAACATCACGCTGAAGGCCGCTGCAACGTCGCCAAAGACTCCGGATACACGAAAGCCGACCGCGTCCCCGGCTCCTACTTCTGCCTCTTCTTCGCGCGCGGTCTGTGCCCGCACGGCCACGAGTGCGAGTATCTGCATCGCCTGCCGACCATCCACGACATGTTCAACCCCAATATCGATTGTTTCGGCCGCGACAAACACTCGGACTATCGAGACGATATGGGTGGCGTTGGCAGCTTCATGCGACAGAATCGCACACTGTATATCGGCCGGATACACGTCAGCGATGACATTGAAGAGATTGTGGCGCGGCATTTCGCCGAATGGGGGCAGGTCGAGAGGAGTACGTATTATCCGTCAACCAGCATCAATTCGAGATCGTGCACGGCTAACAGGTTGTGATATAGTACGAGTTCTAAACTCCCGCGGTGTGGCCTTCGTGACATACACCAATGAGGCGAACGCTCAGTTCGCAAAGGAGGCAATGGCACACCAATCCCTCGACCATAGCGAGATCCTAAACGTACGCTGGGCGACGGTCGACCCCAATCCACTAGCACAGGCACGCGACAAGCGGCGGATAGAAGAGCAGGCTGCCGAGGCGATTCGGAGGGCGCTACCCGCCGAATACGTGGCTGAGCTGGAGGGCAAGGACCCGGAGGCGAGGAAACGGCGACGAATGGAAAGTGGGTTTGGACTGCAGGGATACGAAGCGCCTGAGCAGATATGGTACAACCGCGGCGCGGATGCCGTCAATCCCATAGGGAGGCAAGGTTACGAACATCTGGAGGGTGCGGATCAAGCGGGTCTATTGGAGGCACCACCGACAGAGCCGGAGAAGGAGGAAGGGGGGATATTATCAGGCAATACGCTGGCCGCCTTGAAGAACTACGCGCAGCAGACACAGGGCAGTTCCACCGTCAAAGTAGCCGAGAAAGTAACTGGCGGCGGTCCACTGGTTGCTTACGGTAGTGACGACGATAGTGACTGAGCCTTTCTGGCTGGATGGTACGGGTAAAAGTTGTATTTTGATAGCGGTTAATGAATATGTATTATAGACACTCATAGACATGATGATACCCAGTCTCTTGAAATGCTCCAAATGCTAGATGCAACCCATAACGCCAGGTAAATTCCCTCCCATGTATATACACCGCCCAGATATGATAAGAAATTCTGATCTCAACCATGGGTCCTACACTACACCAGCACCTTCGACATGTATGGTCCGTCGAGGTGATACCCAAGCCCAGCGTAGTATTTTCGTACGCCGACACCGCTGATACTATAGATCTGTTAGCATCGTTCACAAGTTTCTAGAGCGTTGAACCACTTACACGCTAATCTTCTCACTCCCATGCTCGTCTCTTGCGATCCTCTCCGCTTCTTCCATCAACAATGTTCCGAACCCTTGATGCTGGAACTTCTTCGGATTGCGCCCATGCACCGGTACCGCACTCCCATACACATGCAGCTCCCTCACCAGACTCGTCGGCTGCCCCGTCAGTTCCGGCCGGAATGTCCGATCCGAGCACTTTCTCAGCCGTAGCAGTCCGATGAGGATATCCTGCTTCGGATCCTCGTACGACAGAAAAGTTTCCCATCCCCCGTTCGCCGTATAGTCCCGACGGATCAGTTCGACCTGGTCCGGTCGCACCTTATGCTTGATCTCCTGTATCCCCACCTCTCGCGTCCGCACATCTCGACATGTCGTGCCGAAGTCCTTCATCCGCGCCAGCGCTAGCTCACGAAGGTTGCCATTTTCAACGCCCGACGTAACGAGAGGCATCGGGATATCTCTCTGCACTCTGTATATCCGCGTCCACGGTGGCACTAACGCTAGTATCCGCGCGACCAGGTCAATAAGTGCGTTTGGCGTATAGTTCTTGTACCGTCCCGTCCGCCATAGTTCGTACAATCCAGTCCCCCGAATGACCAGCGTCGGATATATCTTCAGCCCATCGGTTCGAAACTCCGGATTCTCAAAGTACTCGCGAAACTGGTCGAGATCGCGCTCCATCCCGCAGTTCGGCAGGTCAGGCATCATGTGTGAGACGACTTTATACCCTGCATCCTTGGCGAGCTTGAAAGTCTCGCAGACGGCCTTTACTGTGTGGCCGCGGTTTGTGTCGCGGGCGACGTCCTCGTACAGACTCTGCACGCCGATTTCGAGCCGCGTGCACCCGTACCGTAGCATGGAAGATAGATGTGTATCGAGGCAGTAATCCGGCCGTGTCTCGATTGTAATCCCCACGCACTTCGTCTGCGACTGCTCGGCGAACTGCACCGCTTCGTCAACATTCTCTGTCGTATGTCCCGATAGCGCATTGTGAAGACTGCTGATGAACCAGTCTCTGTAAGATTCGGGTAGTGACATAAACGTGCCACCCATGATAATGTATTCCACCTTGTCGACACTGTGCCCAAGTTGGCGTAGCTGTTCGACTCGCCCGCGAGCCTGTTCGAAGGGGTCGTAGCGGGCGCGGATGGCGCGCATGCTGGTGGGTTCATAGCCGGTATAGGATTGTGTGCTGTATTCAAAGTCGGAGTCCGGGCCGCCAGGGCAGTAGACGCAGATATTTCCGGTCTAAGAAAAGTCAGTAACAAAGACCGTAGAGGGGAGGAGTGCGGCTTTCATACAAATGCGATATGCGGACATCGATGCGGCTTGCACATAACAGCGACCACGGCGATGCCAGAGCTTGTCCCTACGTAGGATCCCTATTAGCACGGTGTTCTCAGGCTCAAGATCGTACAAGAAGAGACCAACGTACGGACGGGCTTCGCTACTAGCTTCGGTACAATGTATTTCTTGTAATGTTCTGGTACCGCAGCGATGATGTCCGTCAACGGCGGCGTCCTTGTAAGCTTAAACTTCTTCGCAACAGTCCCCCGTAGAGCGTTCAAGTTGACATCTTTGCCCTTGCCCCCGGACTCTTCGTGCAGCTGGATCAGATGATTTGCGACTTCGGCGCATGCTTGGGCGTATCGTTCGGACTCCGACGTCGTAGGGCCCTTGTCCTTGGCCTTGAGGCCGGTGTGCTGTGCCACCATGATGGTGGGTAATCTGGATGTAGTGGTGGCGGACTTGGAGTTTCGTGGGAAGCTTAGTGGTGTATGCCGAAGCTGTCGGTGTCGATTGAGTGAGTGGTGGGGGTTTGATAAATTTTGGACCTAGCTAACTTGCTCATTGGCGGCGGCCTGGGGCCCAGAGCTTTGGACTGTCCGCGATCGAGGAAAAATCCAACAAACAACACCAACGGCAAGTCTTCCCCAAGGACTACCGAATTGCCGCCTTCGCGAATGCACTCCAGATATATGCCACGAAATCGAGCGGGGAGCAATGGATTCTTCGATGCGTAATAGACAGAACGACAGGAGAGATTTATAAACACAAGACACCCTGTCACTCCGTAGTGTAAAAACAGATGGCAGCAGAATAAATGAAAATCAATCTAGCCATGACCGCACGATAGTATACTGGCTAGCTGACATGCCTATTAAGATCATTCTGTGTCAGCTTCCGGGCTTGCCTCTTTGACATTCTCCTCGGTTTTGACCATTGGCTCCCTGATAGCTGGCCTTGCCCCCATTTTCTTCAGCATGGCCAACAGTCGTTGCCCTGGGCAATTTTGCTCAGTACAAACCCCGGTGTGCTTGGGGCTGACTGGTTTGGAATTCGCCTCCTGCTGAGACGTTCGAGATGCCGTCGTGTCAAGGAAAGGCCGGTTTGCCGACCTTGTAGTCATAGCGCCATTCCGTGCTTCCACGATTCCCCACCTCTGAACAGATTCGCCTTCCCTGTTTACTACGACAACTTCAAAGTCGACCATCTTGATCCGTCTTTCTCTTTAGTTACCCAACAGGCCTAGATTTGTATCGCTAGTTGGTTGGTATGTATAGGTAAGTCAAAATTGAAAACCGCAGATTTAGATTGGGGCTAGGGGAGGGTGTATACTTTGTCGGGGGGGTGAAACGGTTCACTAGGACCTTAATTGTTTATGCTGACACGAGCTAGTGGTGAACGCTGGGTAACGCTGCTATCGTTAGCCTGATGGATACAATGCGTCCAAACTGTACAACATGATTATAAGGAGGTATGCAATGAGGACACTAACGTGAGATAGTTCCTGAAGATGGTTGTCAAAATGCAAATAGCCTAGGAGTATGGTGATGGTGCCAAGTGTGCTTGGTGAGGTAACTGTTGGTGTCAGCCGACGATGCGTATGGATGGTCTTGTGAATAGGTTGACAGCTGGAGATACTTGCTTATCAAGCGCTATTTCAACGCGCTTCTCCATTTTGATTGAGTGCAGGTTCTAAGATGGCATAAGTTATGCCAGGGAGTCGCAGGTGGTTGACTTCTGTGCAATGTAGATGGATATATTGCCTATGGTTCTGCGGTATTATTTCTCGGCTGGTTGCGATGCAGAGTATACTGCAGGGTAAAAGGTATATACTTTGGCGTGATGCAATATCATATTGCTATGGAATCGACACCAAATTTGCAAAGTCTCTTCATCGATGGATATCGATGGAGTTCTCATATCTATGGCTTCACTTAAAATTAAAAAATGAGACATTCTGCCACGCATGAGGTTCTATTCTTTCCAAGGTAGGATTGAAGAAATGAATATAAGGTGTTAAAACTGATCTAGATACTATCTGGCTAACTAAAGTCATATGCAAAATATATGATACATAAATGAACAGTTCTTGCTCCGAAGCAACCGTGCAGAAAACTAAGATATCAAAAAAATAGCACTGAAGCCCATTCAAACATCGCCTCAGCGAGTTACCACCTACCTATAACCCGCTGGCGAAATATCGTACACTACTTCTACTCATGATCTCAAACCCGCATCTCCTCCTCAAGGACTTTATACTCCTTCCGCTTCTTCTTCAAACTCGGCCGCAGCACTACCGTCGCTTTCCCAACCCATCTTGCCAGCTGCACAAACGCCCTCTTTTCCCCAAACCAGCTCACCACGAACCCGACAGCGGAGAACAGCACAATCACAAACTTGAAGGACGCGGACATCACTGTCAGCTCCATCAGATCCTTGAGCCACTGTGCCGGGGCGATGAGCAGGTACGTCACGATCAGCATTGCAACAGCGATGGTGACCATATAAGGTACTATACACACGGTCTCGTTAGCGACGGATATAAGAGTAAGGTGCAGAGGAAGAATAACTTACTGTTCTGCGTCATAGGTTTCCTGAATGGCGGTCCAACGCTTAATATGATGCTAGCCAGAATATACTGGTAGCAGGATGTTAAGAACAGACTCGTATTCTGCGAATTGTAGATGTTTGACTTCTCCGGGTCCACAACTGGCGGGATGTACCACTCCTGCCGCTGCACGAGCGTGTATACAGCCATTTGCACGAGGAGGCAGATGGCCATTTGTCCGAGGAGTGGAATGAGCACTTTCCGGGACACCAAGCTTGCCGTCGGCCGTTTTATGGATAGTTTGTCTGCCGGGTCGCTCCAGCTCACTACGGATGGTCAGTTGGTGACTTTCCACAAATGCTTCCGCGGGAATGCGATAAGTGGACTTACTAAAGATTGCGATAGGAAGGATGAGGAGTAAATCGATAAAGAGGAACTAAAGCCTTCGTTAGCGCGAGCGAACAATTGAGGGAACGGTATATTTACCTGAAAGTCGCCCAAGTTCGACCCGGACTTGTAGAGAATGCTCACGCTGATGAACTGGATAGCGGAGTACAAACTCATATACTTGAAGCAGCTGAAGCTAGTCACCAGCGAACCGCGCCCCTCCCTATGATCTATTAGCATCTGACATAGAATATTTTCAAGGATACCGCATGCTTACCTGATGATCTGTGGCACACAGGAGATCTCAAACACCCGGCTCGTGAAAGGAGCCGCAACCGATGCCTCGGCCTCGGATAGCGAAATACCAACATCCGCCGCCTTCAGTGCGCCACAGTCATTGGCTCCATCACCGCAGAAGCAGACCGTATAGTCTAATGTTTGCAGCTTCTCTACGAGTTCGTGTTTCTCATCCGGCGACATGCGCGCATAGACCTGTCCGATTACCAGCATCCGGTGCATGACTTCCCGTGGCGCAAAGTCAATCATCCACCTGAACACCTCGCCGCTGACTGCCAGAGAGTAGTTCTTCATATTGCTGATATCATACGGCAGCGACAGGTCTCCCTCCGGCGGAGCAGGCAGTGGATGCAGCGTGTTTTCGTCAAGCTTGTAGATTTTGTTATCGACACTCTCCCATTGAATCTTCGCGGCAGGGGTCTGCGAGTCGCCTTCAATGAAATGCGGAACGAACACATGGGCGGTCTTATCGATCAGTTCGCATTCACGCGCAACACTGATGGCTGTGAGAATGTTGTCGCCAGTGCACATGACTCGGCGTAAGTTTGCTTGCTTGAGTTCCTTCATGACGCCAGCAGTGCTTGGCTTCAACTTGTTCTCGAAGATGATGAAGCCGCAAAATTCGAGATCGCGCTCTGCTTCCTCGCGCTTCATCTTTTGTGCTTTGACCCAGGACAGCTTTTTGATACTCTTAGTAGCACAGGCAATCACACGGAAGCCTCGATGCGTATAGTGAGCCAGCAGGTCATCGTAGTCCTCGGGAACTGTACGGTTGATGTTAGCGGAGAATGGGTAAATCTCAGCGATGAATTAAACTTACAGCTGTCTTGTCTACAGATATCAGCCATGCACTCTGGTGCACCCTTGACGTAGATATCACATCCGCTTTCGCCAAACTGTCTTACGATAACGCTGGCCCGTCGGAGGTGAGACACAAATTCGAAGGACTTGAACACACCCAGTTCGAACGAGGTGCTGCCTTCGCTGTCACCATATCTCTTCCCTGGCGGTGGGCGAACCACCGGCGGCGATATAGCATTCGGCTGTGCAGCGGAAAGGACATCCTCGCTGTTCCGTCGGACCTGAGAACCGGTTTCCTCATACGACCAGCCAGTGAATGCAAACATTTTCTGATCGAGAGGGTCGCCGATGAGCTCACCATCAACTAAACGAAGCGAGTGGCAGGTGGCCATTGTGTGGAGAATAGCCTTGTTCGAAACAAAGTCGACGGACTGATCGCGTTCAGATGTAGTCAGCGGCAGCAAGCTCGGCGAATCGTTGTAGATATTGGAAAACTTCTTAGAAGTCCGCTGGACGGATCGCACTCCCAGAACGTCGAGACCATCTTCTGTCAGAGTGCCAGTTTTATCAAAACAGATAACATCTAGCTTTCCTGCTACGTTGACCCTCATTGGGCTGATACAGAAGATCTGCTTTCGTTTGAGTCTCGATAGCGCAAAGTTGGTCCCAATAGTCAGGGTTGCGGGAAGAGCTGGCGGCACGACGATCGTGATCAAGTCCAGTGCTCGGACAACTATCAAATGCCAGGCAAGCTAGATAAGTTGTTAGCGTGGGTGCTATACCAGAGACTTGTGGGGTCCACCTACTCCTAGTTCGATAAATCGGATGAAAGAGGCGATAAAACCCAGCAGAGCAATTCCAGCCATGACACTAATATAGTAGAAACTGTCGCGATAAAACTTGAACCCTGTAGGCTTCGGGAACAGCATACTCCGCACTAGTGCGCCCTTCGTCGTATTGAAACCAGTGCGAACAACAAGCGCCAGAGCGACCGCTTCCTCATCTTGTCCCTCCTGCGGTCGACGAGCGCGGATTATCTTGGTACCGCAGAACAAAAAGTACTTTGACAACGCTGGCTTAACCGACGAAGCGCCCAGATCCAACTCCTGCAGAGCGTCTTCGGTGCATGGGACTTTAGATACAGGCACTGACTCCCCGGTCAGCATACTCTCATTGACGATGCAGTCTCCAGAAAGTAATATGCTATCGCAGGGAAACAGCGTCAAGTTCGGGTCCGTGACCTCATAGACGTCCCCCGGCACCAAATCTGAGGAAGACACATACTCCCAGTATCCGTTGCGAAGAACCCGAATGTCGCAGATGAACTTTGATATCTCGCGCAGCCGCTTCATGGTGGACTTTGTCTCGATGAGGGTACTCGTGATGCTGACGACGGAAATCAGAAAGATGCAAGTCGCATAGTAATAGTATTCGTCCATTGACCAGAGAATTATACTGGCGATCTGAAATACGTAGAACGGATGGAACACCTCGTCTATGAAGAGGTTCATGGTACTCTTTTCTTCTATATCGATGACGTTGGGGCCGAAGACCGCAGCTCGCTGGTCACGCAGGTCGTTGTCTACTCCCTGCCGGGCGGATAGAACGCTGTCCCATTCTGGGTCTTTCCAGTGTGTCGTGAGCATGAACTTGTCTTCTACAGGGTTATAGCAGAAGCGTATGTAGCGATAGTCAAGGTATCGCAGGTAGTTCACGATTGGGTCGTCGTCTTCCTCAGCCTCCTCGGCTGCCGCGACCGCCTTTTCAGACGGGGGGCCGAACACGGTTGAGAGGGTCATCCCATAGTTGCGCTTTCGAACAGGGTGGATGCTAAACTCGTTCCATTCGTTCTCAACTACTACCCATTCGCAATCCCTCAACGGACAGGGCTTCCCTATCAACCGTATTCTCCAGCGCGGCATCCAGCGTAACATGAGGTAGAATAAGCCCAGCGTCAACACCGAGAAGACAGACATGATCGCAGAGCCCATTTTGCTCGTCCGAAAGCCTCCCACAATGATTGTCAGATCCTCGGTCAGGATGTATATCTTTTGGCTCGACCGCAGCGGCCCTCGGAAGAAACCACGGCTTGTATCGGTGGCATTCGTGTCTTGGCGATCCAGCAACGGCAATTCCTGAGAATCTCTCGAGGCCCTCGGCGACCTGGCTAGCGACTGGCGTCTGGATCCCGTTTCCAGATCGATATCGATGTCGCCGTCCCACGCGTCGAATAATGGAAACTCGTCGTCGTCGTCTTCGATCGCCTCCTCGTTGTCCCATCTGTCGACCTCATCCTGCTGGAAGAACGTGAAGCTGGCGTTGGACTCGGTGCGGGATCGGCGGCGATGCGCGAACGCGGACACGCTCGAAGGGACGCTTTCTGTGATGGGCCCGCTGAAGACGTCCTCGTGGGACATCTCCACGCCGTCGGCCTGCGAGTAGAAGCTGGCGTCAGAGACATTTGACTCCGCGCGTGGCCGGGGACCTGGCCGGGGGGCCGAGGGCGGCGGAGAGGCCATCGTGGATCGCGTGTGCTAGGGGCGTCGCATACAGCCGGCGGGCGAACGAGAGATCGGGGTCGTCGTCAGTGGAAACACAAGGCCGAAGGGGCGCCGTGCTATTGACGGCGTTCTGAGATGACAGAAAGGTTTTCTGGCGGCATTGCATTCTTGTACGTCCGTGGAGAGAAATAGGAAACTCGAAGGCACCCTGGTCTGGTGTCTGGTACCGCGGGAATCCTGCAGCACCACCTGCAGCATCGCCAAGCTGCCGCACAGAACACATATGCGGCACCAACCCCAGGACAGCGGCCAGCTTGCCGCTCAGATTGTTCACTCTAGCCGCAGAAATGAGATGATCGGGCTAAGGCTGAGGGCAGCTAAGTTTCAAAGACTAACTCTATCGTTGAGGTTATTCTTGTGTCAGGACCCAGCTAGATTCAATGATCAAGCTGGATGATACATCTTAAGATATAGCTGCCCGACCCCGAAACTAGCAAGATATAAATTCATGACCGTGCATTTACGGATGGAAGGCTCCATATAATTATACAACTACCACAGCTGCCTCGATAAAAATTACCGCCAATTGGGTTATACAGCCAACCAGCTTGACGATGGTACCAAGTTCGCCTTTGGGCCATAGGAATGCAGACTCCTGGCTTAATTAAGCAAGCCACTCAGAATATACTTCCGGCCGGGCATCTCGTGTGAGCAAAGCGATTGAATATGATAGACATATGTACCACTTCCCAGATATACTACTGCACTGTCCGCATCCAATCCTCTGGCTTTAGGTATTAGTCACCTTGTCTCTAGATCTTAGGTCCCCACCAATTGAGTGTAGCAGCATTGCTATTGAGCATCTACATTGTCGGAAATGCTCACTCCATGCGATCAAACCCAATTAGATGCTCTGGCCGAAGTACTGAAGCTATATTGGTCTCATGAACTATATCACAATTCAACTTCCAGACCGCTGGATGGTCTCTTTCTCAGCTCGACCACATGGCATCTAGCCTTAACGTAATTAACACAGGTGCTCATTTAACACAGTATTTGTATACTATTGCATTGGATATGACCGCACCCTGCTGGGCGACTTTGAACTGTACGTAAGTCTCTACCTATACAACTATACAGCGACACGTACCTTGGAAACACGTCTTGTATGAATATACACATCTCAGAGTAGTCTGGCGTGTAGCACGCGGCAATTGCCGGCAATCTAGATAATCTGCTCATGCTAGCATATGCTCGCGGTCTACCACCACCACAACCGCGTGTCTACCACGTGTCCACCACATGTCTACTACATCTTCTTCGGCCTTCAAACCACCAGCAATCAGTATCATTCAGTGGTAAGCAGAGCGAGTTGAGTCTCATCCTTCACCCTAGTCTCGAGGTCAGCATCGGCCTAGAGAATTCCATAGCTTAGACTTAACTTTCAGCCCGTCGTTAAAGCTGGCAAGGATATGAGTCTTCGTCAGCGCTGCATCTACTTATGTACGGATCAATCTCAATCGATTAAGCACCTCTATTTACAAATCTTCAGTTCGTAATGCCCACATTCATCCCCGCACATTATAATCCGACCTTAACCCCCCACAAGCACATATCTAGTGATATCTTTTCGATATCCCTGCCACAAAATAAGTGTTGTTCCTACTACTTTTGCACTCCAAAGCCAGTTCTGGTCCTAAACCTTGCAAACGTGAACCTTCACCGTCGTCGGCAAAAAAATGAGCTCCAAAAAAAGACAAAAAGAATGAGGCTGCCTTCAACCAGGATCGAACTGGTGACCTCGAGATTGCTCGACCCGTAAGGGGCCGTCATATTCAAGATATGAGACTCACGTGATAACCAACTACACCATGAAGGCTTGTGATGTCTGGCCTCATCGGAAAGACGTTACTTGAAGCTATGTGGGTCTTGTGCGTTTGTCCGGCCGACAAACATGCATTGATGTGAATACAACAGAACACGATATCTGACATTCGTCTTGAAGCTAGTAGACGCCTTTGTTCGCCTTCTGGGTCAGGTTGTAAATTTGAAGTTTTTTTCTTTCTTAATTTTGTTTTCGGAAAAGCCCCGACATGCAACTTGAACATTTTAAACCGCCCTGTATGTGAATATCTACTGGCGTCCGTATACTATAACTGAAATTAATTCGTCGGGCTGCACGACGTGGTACAATACATTTATAATATACGACGAGATACTAGTATATGATTCTGCTCAAAGACTCTTCGATTGGGCTACGCTATTCTAACATGTGTATCCTATCTTCCTCTATATCTATCATACATGCAATCTGCGATCAATTCTAGGCTTCATCCACCTTAGGGTCCTCTCTTCACCCGCTTCCTATTTCTCGCGCTATCAGCAGCGGCCGGCTCGACATCCGCCCACCCACTAACTGCATTTTCCATTTTCCTGAGTATCTCCTTCTCCCCAAGCCTCACCTCCACAGCCATCCGCTTCCGCCGTGATAAGGCTTCTCCACTCCTGAGCAACGCTACATCCTCCTCACTCGTAGTCTTGTAACCTTCCCGTCGCTTCTCTACAATCTCCACCACGATATCTCTCGTCTTGCTGTCCTTCTTCGCCTTTGGGAATTTTTCCTGGTCAACGTATGATTGAAACGTCATATCATCGGCCATGAACGCTTGGATTACGACGAGCATCTCGGAGGGGATTGCCCCGTCTGCCTCGATGTCATACGAGTCTTCTAGGAGGTCTTCCTCGACGAGGCGTTCGATTCGTGCGTCTCGTATCATTTCGGGGACCGCTCTTCCCGCGACAGAGATTATTAGCGTCGAGTCTATTTCTACTACGTCGTGGTCAGCGGATGATTGCTGGAAAGCACCGAGCCGGCGGAGTAGGTCGGAGCGTGGGAATGGTCCTGGGTCGATGTAAAGAGACGCATTTGCGAGTATGTTTGCGGTTGCGATCAAAGACACCGAGGATTCTGAAGGCGAGAACTCGCACTTGTAAATTTGATATTAGCAAATGTCGAACACACGTACACACAAGGATGGAGAAGCGCAACTTACGTTCGCCAGTTCGCAGTCTCCTGGTACAAAATTTGCAAATGGTACTAGCGCCTTATATGTGTTCAACGAGTCAAACTCTTCGTCGTCTTCATCGTCGTCGTCCTCGTCCATAGCGTCAGCGTGAGTGTCCCTCCCATCGCTCGGCTTGTCGAGATCAGTCGCAAACGCCATGACCCACGATCCAACCATATGGAACGTCTCCAAGGACATATCGATACCCTCGAATACATCTTTACGCGCCTAGACCGACATAATGGTTAACCATGTACCAGCTGGTAAGCACAAGTGCTATAACTATACCTCTGCAAACACCATGATTTCCGTCTGGTAAAATATAATGGCTTCTTGTTTCCCAACTTTGCCTAGCACCGCCGAACCCTCCAGTTCTTTCAGTTCATCGTCCGTCCAGTACATCAGCGTATCGAATTCGCGAGGCAGGTTGTCCAAGTACGTCCGCCACTTCGAGTCCGGCAGCGAATTCTCGTACATGACGGTGAGAATCATAGCGGGCCATTGCGACCTGTCGGCTAGTGCCGGCGCACGTTGTAGTAAAGCGCCGTTGGTGATACATAGGGTTGCGGATATTGGTATGCTGAGCAGAGTGGTGGAAGCGGGTATCGGTTCGGTGGATGCTTTGTTTGAGTTGGTGTTAGTGGGTAGGCGAGTACGGGTGGTGGCTGTAGATACTAACAAATTGTATGGGTACCAGGGTCTGATTTCGAAACCAGGACACTTGGGTGGATCTGTGCGCTATTGCGCGAAAGCCAATCGCTGATCGCTGGGTCTGACATTTTCGTGGTAGCGTGTGAAGATGATATCATCGGAAGGCGCAGGTCGACTCTGGATGGCGCGCGGGTCTAGAACACGGGATGCATTTTTCGTCTCGTGCAACACATGTAACCAGATAGGGATGTCACGCTCTGCTGGGTATGGCCTACCAACATCAGCAGCGTTATAATTCCAATGATTTTGATGCGCTAAATCATATATGTACAATATCATCTATTCCTTCTTCTGGTGCCGAACAGCCTGCTTGTCGCCAGAGCCCAAGAGACTCATAAAAATCTTGACAAGTACCCATATAAAACCCACAGCAATGACCCCGATGGTAGCCTGTTCGATAATGTTTCCCTCTTGAGCGACGAGAATCGGCACTTCCAAGCTTGATGTAGACTGGGTTTTGTTGATTAATTTTGGTGTGAGGTGGTGGAAGTAGGTCTCTTCTGGGAAATATTCTTCATATCCCAGCATCTTCCTCTCAAATGGACTCGTGGACATTTTCCGCCCTGGATTAAGCAGATATTAGTACACTGAAGAAACATGCTCGCTGAGAAGAAGGCCACTTACATAGCTCCGCGGGGCAGGCCCAGAACACCGTCGGCCATGGTAGTGTAGCCGTCTGATTCGTCTTCGAGAAATCCGGTTCCAGATACCTCAGATGCAGCGGAAGAGTGAACTCCATAGGGAGATGACTCTTTACCCGGTTCTCAAAATAGTCCTGGGTGTCAAGTTCTGCGACTACCGTTGCACCCCATCTTTTCATTTCATACGCCGGAGCTTCCAAGTCTGTCTCCCCTTCTACAGCTATAATTTTAGAGACGCCATATGATCTCATGAGGCTGGTGTCTTCCAGCTGATAGGGGTCGACGAAGAACGGCTGCGGCACGGTGAAGTAGGCGTTTAATGTGCACTCGTCACCGGGAGAAGTACCGCCCAGAGCCAGCGTGACTTCCAGCTTCGGGTGCAACCCGGTCGGACGTTGGAAATCCGCAGTAAATATATTCGCGCGCGAGTGGTGTCTGACGGGAAAGGAGAATGCCGTCGGTCCTACGATGCGAAGCTGTCAGTAAGAAGTGGTTGAAAGGTTGATGGGCGGACTTTCGTACTGAATTCTGTATCTTCGCCCACGACAGCTATCTGCCCACGGAGTGATACTTCTTCCTTCTCCGGTGATTCGCCATTGCTGAAGATACCGATTTCCACACGCCCGGTAGGTGTATACGGTTTGATCAATGTCTCCCAGCCCTTGGCGTCTGCAGTATTCGAAGAGTACGTGGTCCACGTCGCAGTGAGATCCAGCGCCTGAGATACGGGGTCGAACGTTATGTCCACTGAGGCTGCATTGTTGAAGTTCACGATATCATCTCGGCAACTCCTGTCCACTCCGTTGCACACGCCACCGGCTAGGCGCTCTACGAAGGACCGGAATCCACTAGAATTGGGAGTGTAGAATTTTGTGAACCGCTTGTAGCTCGTGGAGAGTGACTAAATGGCACCGGCGCAAGGTTAGAGAAATGTAGCTGTTATTTTACGTCGGCAGAAAAACGCATCTTTACCTCGACGTCGGAAGAAGATCCGAGAAAAATTCCAAGTTGTTTCCTATATCCTTCCCTCCATCAGCACCCAGCCAGACTTTCTTGACGGAAACGCCAGGAGAAGCCAGCCTACATTTGAGATTTCTCTCTTGGGACGACGACTGCATGAACCCCCAGAGGCAACCTCGACGAGAAGGGACCCTTCCATCCCGACGTGTAGTCCTTGCCATTGTCGAAACGGATATACAGCTCGCGCGTCTCTCGAACGAGATTTTTGGCCTGCGTTCAAAGCTCCATTAGCATGTCTTTCTCGGTTCCGCTGTTTGATAGAGCGAGCCTACAAACGGTGGCAGCTCGTCGTATGCAAAGGTATATTTCTCCTCGCGTATCGCCTTGAGACCCTTCACCACAAGGCCGTCCTTCGTCAGGCGGAGAGCGTCATCTGGGATCTCCTTGCCCGGCGGGGTTATGAAGGTTACGCGACGTTTCATCGCGTGAAGCTGGCGAGGGTGTTCGGAGGTTGGCAGCAGCTGGCGACGCGCGTGAACCCGCGACCGTGTCCCGCCGGCGGGCAAAAAGGCGGCTCCCCGAGAGCCCCGCCCCACGTGGCTGGCAGGTCCCCGAGGCTGAGGCCGAGCGGGGAACTTTTATTGGCCCGCGCAGGCGAGAGAGAGCTAGTTGACTGGCAAATCGAATCAGCATCCGATATCCCAGGACTATTTTCTCTCGCTGTTGGACCGTTGGAAACGCCCGGCGTGCCCCGTCGCTGGAGGCTGCAGTGTGTGCTCCAAAAGTGGCAGCTGTAGCCTGCCTGTCTACGACGACTGCGGTGTATAGTGTCAGATTCTCCTACGGCGCTGTCGCCGAGTCGACTGCACCCGTTTCCGTTAGCGGGGTCCGAGCTACGAAGTCTCGTACCCCATACGTGCCTCCCTCCTATCTCCAAGCTTCGCCGGTTGCCTCTCGCCCGCAAAATCGTACGAAATGGCCTCCGATCACGGCCTCAAGCATGCGGCTACGGCCCCGCTCCCAATTGATGCGCCGTTGAACATCAACACGATGCCACAGGAAGCTGTCCTCGAGTCCGATGGTGCCACAGAGTCCGGCCAGTCGACGCCGACGACGGGGCGCCCGCCGGTCCACCGACATATGTCGTCTCCGGCGACGCTGTTCCGCTCGCCAACTCGGCACCACAAGCGGACGCACTCGACGCCTCGTCGGACAGTTATAGTGGGTGAATCTGAAGGCGGGTCCAAGAAGAAGCGGTTGTTGATGCTGACGACGGACCGCTGTAGGAAACATTAGACGCCAGTATGCAGTATAATGAGAATGACGATAGGCGGATAAATCAGTACATCATCAAGCAGGAGATAGGACGGGGATCGTTTGGTTCTGTCCATCTCGCTACCGACCAGGAGGGCGTTGACCATGTACGGGACCCGGTTGAATGCTGTCGAACTATTAGACATATATGTTTTCTAACACGCGGTCTGCTCTAGGCACTCAAAGAATTCTCCAAATCCCGTCTACGCAAGCAGATCAAGTCCAACCTGATGCGGCATGGCCCTCACTTGGTGGCCGCACGAGGGGGGCGGTTGAACGTTCCGATGCACCGTCGCAAAGGGTCGGACCTTGCCAGCGAAGGCGAAGCCGCCAACCCGCTATACCTCATCCGCGGAGAGATCGCTGTCATGAAGAAACTGAACCACGAGAATCTCGTCAATCTGATCGAAGTGCTGGACGACCCCGATGGCGATTCGCTCTACATGGTGCTCGAAATGTGTGCCAAAGGCGTTATCATGAAGGTTGGAATTGGCGAGAACGCTACCCCGTTCGCTGAGAACGACTGTAGATACTGGTTTCGAGATTTGATGCTGGGCATCGAATACCGTAGGTTACAGGCCATCGCCGCATATCATAACGAATGCGGATTCATGCTGATATCTTTCATTCTTACCAGTACACGCTCAGGGGATCATACATCGGGACATCAAGCCCGACAACCTCCTGCTAAATCATGCCAACTGCCTCAAGATCGTCGATTTCGGTGTATCGGAAATGTTCGACAAAGACGCCGCCATGAAGACTTCCAAGTCAGCTGGCAGCCCGGCATTCCTACCTCCCGAAATGTGCACGGTTGGACACACAGAATATGATGGGCGTGCGGCAGATATCTGGTCCATGGGCGTCTGCTTGTATTGCTTCTACTACGGAAGACTTCCATTTGATCACGACAGTATAATGGAGCTCTACGAGGCCATCCGTGAGGAGGAGTATGTTGCCGCATAAAGTCTAAATTTATACCGATAGGCGGCTTACATGGTTGAATATGTAGGGTCCAGTACACGGACGATACCCCAGAAGAGCTACTCGATCTGTTCAAGAGAATATTTCAGAAAGATCCGGCGAAGCGAATAACAATGGATGAGCTGAGAGTACGCAGGAAAGTCCATTGCTATCTATCATGCACGAGCTAACGTTGTCAATACGATAGACACACCCTTGGGTCACGAACAATAGCAAAGACAAACTTCTATCAAAAGAAGAAAACGTCTCCGATATCGTCGAGCCTCCCACGGAGGACGAGATCAGAAACGCCATCACGAAGAGCATCCGGAACGTGATCGCTGCAGTCAAGGCAGCCAGCATGTTCAAGAAACTCGTCCTGAAACGGCGGCATGAGCGTATGCTCGCCGAAAGATTCTCCGAGAGCCAGTACATCGACTCTGCGGAAGTGCTGTCCAGTTCCCCGACCGCGCTGACACCCCCGCTCCTCCCACTCAACCACCGCTCGAAGGGTGTAGAATCGGAGAACAGGAGCTACACGCAAGGCGCTGTTATGGGCCTCGGCCTTCAAATCGAGCCGCAGAGGTTCGACCTGAAAGCCGTCAGCCAGTCCCTGCCGAAGCGCGAAGACAGCGGGATATCGGTCGACTCGAGCAGTTCGCTGCCGCCGCCGTACCTGCAGCTCTCCGAAGCGACCCCAGTTGCGGATAAAGAGACCATGAGCATCTGGCAGGATCTGCTGAAGGAGGCGGTCGTCGCGCCGGTGCGTCAGGACAGCTACGAAGATAAGACGGAGAGACCATACCTAGGCGTTGGAGACAGCGAGAACCCCTCGGGCAACTTTATCACACGGTCGCCGGCTCCGACCGACCTGCCGATTTACGAGACGGCATACCAGGACGACGTTGACAGGATCAAGAGGGAGCAAGGGTTCGAGGCTACGGTATACTCGAACCGGAGAGTCGACGATGCGGCGAAAGGCTCCAGCAGCGGTAGTAAATGGGATAAGCTCAAGCTGGCGACAACCTGAGGGAGAGGCTGCGGGAGAGGCTGCACTGTAAGAGTGAGTGTGTCCGTTCCAGTTTTGTCCATATGTAAATTTACTACCGCCGCTCTTTCGTTTTGCGCATTGCAGCATGTTTCCTGCTGGGTGCTGTCGCTTTTGTTCGCCGTCAGCAGGAAAGTTGCTTTGGGGTATCAAAGGAGGGATTCTGGTGCATTCATTCGTTTCGTACGTCTTACCAACTTGCGTGTTTCTCCCTCTTGAGAAATCCGTCCTTATCGATGTTGCCATGATTATTGCGATTGCGATCGGTTGATAACGCAGCTTCTGTATGGCGTTAGTTGGGCTTGAAGGCAGGTTACGTGCATGGATTGATAACGATTTCGAGCCTGAGTTTTGCATAGAAGCGCTATTGAATACTTTTTCATTCACAAGCTTTCACGAGGATCCGATTCTACTTGCGAACGCCGGAGATTCTGGTTTCACGAGGCCGTCGTGTCTAGCACGTACACTACGTTTCTACAAGGCACAGCAGGATTTGTGGAAGACCTCAGCTCATGCTGTGCTGGGGTCGACATGACAGCTAGCTGGCTGGCTAGCTACTGCTAGCTCGAATATGGGGTCGGTGATAAGATGCGTATACGAGCGGACTGTACTACCTATCAAGGCGTATATACCTATCTACGCGGATGTATCATATCATATATCATACGAAATGCAGGATATCGTCATTGTCCAGCTGGTTATTTCGTAGGCGGCATGCCAGTGCAGTATAGTGCACGGCAGGCGAGGAATTTACGGCGGCTGCCTCGGACAGATGAATTGTGCGAGTGCATGAGGCATTTACACAATCCGGATATCCATCACGTAAGGTAGATCGTGGACGACCAGCTAGCTGGCATGAGGCGGTGCAGTTGCGCAGGAGGGGGAAGCACCGGCCCGCGTTCTGATACATACAGTTATGTACAGTACGTGACAGTACATATGACTTGCCAGCTGTCTGTCAGATTCTTTAAAAATTTTACTCTCCCCTTTTCGATATATATAGGAATTCAGGCACGGTATAATATCCAGTTTTTCCCGATAGCAAGCAGAAGCGAATGGAGACGGCTGTGCTGTGATAGCTAGCTACTCCCCCTTGCGTCCGACAGCAAGCTTTACAGGAGGTCTCGCTAGCTAGCTAAGAGGCACAAGAGATGCCAATTGATGGAAAAGAACAGTAATGCTGGTCCAGCAGTCCGGGAGCCGGGTCGCTTCCTGTACGTCCTTGCGTCCGAACATACCTCCAGTGCAGCGCAGCGCATTGCAGACGGATCTGCAGCACAGCACGGGACAGGTGCAGGCTTGCCTGGACACGCAGCGTGTGCAGGGCGGAAAAATTCGTTCTTCGTGCAGCTGTGTGATTTGATTTCTGGGTGGATGGATGGGTGGACTGGAATGTTGGATGTGTTTTGCGAGCTTCAGCTTCCCTAGCCGTACGACTCCTGCATGTTGTCTGCGTCAGAATGTGTTTTTTTTCCCTGTGTCTCCAGGCTATTTTTTCCCATTGTCAGATATTTTTTTATAGAGAACCAACTCATGTTTTCCACCGGGGCAGCATTTTTTATATTGGACGTTTCGGAGAAACGATCTGATACCGTGCGACTACGTTAACTAGCGGCATAATGTTTCGTGCCGACCGGACTTGATGGTCAACATGGGTGGTCTTCGCACCGGCAAATCGACCAGTAGAAACGGCGCCCTCGCGCATGTTTCTATAAATTCTGCAGTTTCAATTTATCAGGAAGGATCAATGTCGTCCCCTTCCTTCCTTGAGCTTCTCTCGCTGATGGTGTGCTGCCTCCTAGCTGCTGCACGTCCGTATGCACGATGCAAATGCAGTGTCCCGACGGACCCTTGCTTTTGCCATCCAGCCAGCTGGCTGTCGGTAGATAGAGCTGTTTCGATTTCGAACCTGCAATGGGGTTTCCGGCGCGGTTTAAATTTCGAAGTGTGCGTGTGCGTGTGTGTGGATTTGTGCACCGGCTGTAGCTAGCTAGCTGTACGTGCAGGATGTCTGCATAGGCATGTAGCTCTTGCATCCCCAGCCCAGCCGCTCGCTTGCCCTTCCTCGCGGGTTTCGACCTGCTCGATGGACGTGCAGGGCATGCAGTCGAAAAGGAGGTGTGTGTGGTCGGATCGATTTCTGAGGTTTGCAAGTTGGGGGTCCGCGTCCGATGCCAGCCAGCCAGCCAGCTCCATCCAGACCAGCCAACGAGCCAGCCAGCGCTGCAGCCAAGTAAATGTGGTTTTGGAGCAAGTAGCTCTGGGCGGATATCAGGTTGCCAGATCCCTGTCGGTCGTTCTGGCGGACCTATCAGCGGGCGATGGTTGTGCTACATGATACATGGGTCCAATGGGCAGCCGGTATCATTTTGCATTCACAAGCCGCGGAGCTAGCTAGCGTCAGGCTATCAGATTGATTCGAACGGATTGACTTGGATTTGATATTTTTCCCTTTTCCACAATGTCATGCATGTTTTCCAAGTGCGTCTAGCTACCATGCTGTGCACCCCGAGAGTACCACCACCCCCATGGAACATGCATCCCGATCAAGACGGCTAGCCTCGACTGCCGACCTGAATTAATCGAGATGGTGGGCATCTGCAGACCAGGTTCCGCTTCCTGCATGATATCACCCCATCGCATATTGCTGCGGTTTCTCAGGTAGCTTTGACGCGGTGTATCAGTACATAACTGTAGTATACATCCATAAATCTTACTTGAGTATATGCGCACATCGGATAGGCCTGGATGCAAAGTCTGCTGCTCCGTATGCATGTGTTCAAAAGGTTAAAGAAAGCTTCTGATCAAGACCTGCATGCGTGAGATTTCAACATTCCATTCGAATGTTCTCACTGTTTTCCCTGTTTCACGGCCTGCTGTTCTGTTCTGACGATACATGCACATGCGCAGCTTACTACGAGTGAATTAATCAATGAACGTTAGCTGTCGCGGCATCATAAGGGGGTGGCCAACGGAGATACACGCGCATGTGCATGTGCACGAAGAATTTACTTCGATCCGCTGGCAGCGAATGGGCATCGTTAACTGCCAGGTTCGTTAATTGGTCTGAAAGTTAGGGATTCGAACAGAGTTTTCTAATTTTGCCATGAAAATGCCGCCAGGACAGCTTACTTGCCTGTATCCGCTTGACGTTGCGGCGGCGGCTGACCGCTCAAAGTTAATTTCTTCGCCCGGATCTGCTTAATTAACATTTGCGCCCCGGGCCCGGCAGGGCTTGGTGGAGTCGAAACTGTTCCGGCACGCACATGGCGTGGTCCGCGGCGTACGGAGACAGGTTCACCTTGCAGTGGGTGTTTTCTCTTGGATCTTCGCGTCGAGAGACAGAGCTGGCGTAACAAAGCTAAGGCATGTTTCAATCGTTCGCAGCTGGTGAGCACAGCCCAGCCTCGCCGAGCGTGGAGCAATCTGTATACTACTGTGCAAACTGCCATACTTTGTAGAGGAGTATACCAGCTAGGAGATAGATGCCGGCGCGGCGCCCAGACAATGGGCTCTGCAGTAGGATACTTGTCTCCGCGCGTAGGAGTCCGGTAACATAACTTGATTTTCTTGATTTTAACAATTTGCCATTTTGTTCAATTGGCATTGCATGAGTGTATGCTTGCATGCATTCGGTTGGTTTACGCTCGATATCTTATGCTAGATGCAATGCGAGCTGGGTCAGTTGACCAGACGTCCATGCGTTCGTTCGTTTCCAGACATGTTAGATCGATGGGTTCAAGTTAGTAACGTTTGGTTTGCATGTTAGGATTCTCGAACGTTTCATTTTAGCCCCCCCTCCGACGAGAAGACCGATCGTGCCTTGGCGCTCGCCGGTGGTGGCATGATCGAATCCAACAAGTGGTAGGAAATGGGTATCAGTTGCACTGGCTGAACGCCAGAATAGAAATAAAAGAAACCACGATGGATCATTGAAGCTGCAGCCAAGAGTGTCTACGTAATGTATGCATCCGTACCACAGGAAGTGTTCAATTTGTCATCGCAATTGGAGATGTGCGTGAAACGTTATGTTGCTATCGCTCAAACCCGGAGCGTGAGCGCCGCGCCGCTATTCGATAAGCCGCGTCATGCTCGGGTACAGAGAGAGCAATGCAGTGCAGCAGCCCCAAGTCTACAGCATAACGTTCATATGACAGTTTGGTTCAAATCGAATCCCCGGGATCTCGCGGGCACGTACATACATGAAAATATGTACGCCTGCACATATATTCCTGCAGGCTGCCTGGCGAGAATGGAGGCATCTGCTGTGTCACCTCGGAGTTGGCGAAGACCTCACTGACGTTGCAGATGCCCAGTGGTGGGCTCAGTAAGCGCATACCTCCCATCTTTTGATCTACAGAACGTATCGAAGTACAATCTGGGTACAGTACCTGTCGCTGATATAATTTTACCTTGAGCTTGGGGTTTCACGCTGGCTGTCAGTGTATGCACGGCTGCTGCAATGTCGTGGTTCTAGCTGATATATATAGCAGCCAAGCAGCACGCGCATCGAGAAGGTGCAGCGCTGGGCGGCCATGCGCAATGCATGCAATGCAGGCGACGTTGCTTTCGCGAAGAGAAAATCTGACGGTGGATTGCGGATGGATGGATGTTGGTAACGCTGCATTCTTACCTACCTACTGGCTTGCCTGCCTGCCTGCACGGAGCGAGCGCTGGTGAGCTCGAGCTCGAGCTCGGAATCGGCATCGCAGTCCGGCATCATGTCGTATACGGCAGTATCTTCGCAACGTCACTTCAGACCGCGTATATTCGCTGGCTGGTCGTCAGCAGCTAGTTGCATTGTCCATCTGGCAGCTGGTCGATTAATTGACACGATCATCGAGCGCGTGAGCGAGCGAAGGGGTGAGGGATATATCGAATCGCTGCCAGCTGCTTGCTGCTGAGCTCACAGCCTCAATTCGAATCCACCGTCCTTCCGTTCGACCTACCTGGGTAGCAACTGCAACTGCAACTGCAATTGCATTGGCGAGCTAGCTCGATTGATTGCGATCTTCAGAACAAGCTGTCAGTCGGGGTCAGGAGCGTGGAATGTGGAGCACGCTGTTCGTTCGGGCATCGACCCCTCCAGCTCGGGCGACCCGCTGGCTAGGCTACTTTCCCTCATTTCTCGTGGAGATCACTCTCGTCGACCCAGCTGGGCAGTGTAATAGCTCCTCCCCTTCATCCTCCTCCTCCTCCATGCGTCCCAAGTCTACTTGGTAAGTGAGCAGCAGGATCCCGATTTACCCGATATTTGGATTGGCATGGAACCGAACGAACGGTAACCGGTTGCAGTTAATCCACGTTACAGACTAAAGCAAGCAAGCACGCAGGAAGGCAGCTAACTAGTGAGCTTCGCTAGCGCTGCCATATAGCGAAATTCCCTCGGAATGAGCTACCGAGATAAAACAGTCTCATGTGCTCAAGCGCAAGCTCTAGCTCTGGATTTCTAGCTCCATTCGGCCGCAGGAAGCAGCCAGCAGCAGACATTGGCGATGCACGCTTGATGCCATCAATGGCCAAAAGGCGGGCTTCAAGGCAGTCTGCTTGGTCGCATGGCTGCAGGACTTTTGGGGGGCTAGCTGGCTGGCCCTGGCCGGGGTTACCTTGGGGCAGCGTGTCTGTCTGTCGACATTCGCCATGTTAGTAGCGTCCAGCTGCAGCTTGCGAGCGAGAGGAGTGGAGACTGACCGCGCAGCTGGAGGCCCACGTCGTTTAGAGCCCTTGCTAGTTGCATGTGCGATTATCTCATAATTTGGTGATATGGTTTCGAGAAGACACGCCTGACTGCGTGGGGAAGATGGACGAGCGTGTATGCAGCACAAGTGTCGGACGTATGGGTGGGTGTGTTCGATGTTCTGTTGTGAGGGCTGCTGGGATGCCTCCACGCTTGAGTAATTTTAATATTCGACTCGAATAATTCGACGACACCATCTCGCGGCCTCGACATCGATTCTGACGGGACCCCTCCCTTGCTCGAAGCTGTACATCGTTCCACAGCCGACGGCTGGCTACAGATCATGCTGCCCTTTTGCGAGTCCACCCCAGGCAGTTGAATGCAGCTTATTTGCTCGGCGCTCCTGCTGCTGTCTGTCTGTCCGGCTGCAGAGTGCGTATGCACGCCGAGAATTGCCTGTGTTCGCCCGGGGATATCCCAAGACTAACCAATTCGCCCGCTCGATCACAATATGATATATGATGGACAACAATTGTATGTACGAAAGACGTAGACAATAGAAAGGCATGCATCGGAGATGTGCAATGGAATGGGAATGTCGGCTCGCCTCGCAGATGAGCTAGCGTGTGAACCCACCCCGACGAGCCTGCAGTGCAGTAGCCTCAAAAGTTAACTCGTCGTATAATGCAGCAGCTGATATTTTGGCCAGTGGATGCCGCGGACGAGTGGTGGATTTTGGGGTAGAGCATTTTGATATGCCCTGCAGCTGCGACTGGCGGGGAGATAGCATACTATTTAGTAGTAGTAGCTGGGTGTCCGTCTACAAGTACTGTCCAGGTGTGATGACAGCACTAGCATCGAATCCATCCATCGATTCGGGGACCTGAGCGTTTTATTTTGTTTTGCGAATTTTTATATTAAGTGCCATGCGGCGCTATGCTAGCTACCTGCTAGCTCCACCGTGCTCTAGCGAGAGCTATGTAGTATGTATCTAGCTGGAGGCGAGCTAGCTTTTGGCGGGGAGGCAATGCGCATGCCATGCCATCGTGAGATTTGCTTTCCAGAGCTAGCGATTTTAATTTTCGTTTTCCCACAGCATCCCGAAATGGATGATGAAGAGAGAGAACCGTCGACGGTCCCACGCGCGGTTGCATTGAAAGGACAGTTCATGTTCACGCACTCTGCAAACGGGCATACTAATCATTACTCATTATGATAATTGCAAATTGAAGCAGACGGTGCAGCTTGTGGAGGTAGCTGGAAGTCGGTGGAAGCGCTACGTGGGCTGCACAGCCGGCCTGTCGACGGCTTCCCGCGAGTCAAGACACCGATCGCAATCGAGAGCACACCTCGGTCGTTTATCGATCGGGGCTTGATCGATATAGAACAGCTGGATGATAAATGTACCGTGGACGCTTAAGTCAGGTACAGCAGAAGGCCAGGTCCCTGAACCAAGCCCTGTTCGGCCACTTTTTTTTTCTCTTCCCTGTGCAGGCGCGTACGAGGGAGGTCAGCAAAATTATAATTAACAGCGACGGCCAGCGACGGCCAGCTGCGCGGCGTGGATTAGCAATCAAAGCAATCGTGTCCCATCCCTCCATCAAGCTGAGCTCGCGAAGGAAATTTAAGCTGAAGGAAGGAAAAAATTTCTCTCGATCCACCGCCCGAGAGAGCAGCTAGCTGGCCGGCACCGTTTCTTCTTTTTGCCCGCCTCGGCCTCTCCAGTGAGTGATATACGTAATAGCCTCTCCTCAACGTGAGCTGGTAAGCGGTCGACCTCCTGTTTGCGAAGTCTGGTGGGCTCCGTTAACCTGGGCCTTCCACAGAGCTTCTGGTCAATCCCCCCATCGCCACAGCCAATCAGACGCTGTCTCGTCGCCCGTTTCAGTCGAATCGACAGGGTCCAGTCAACGGCTGCCGTCGAGGAACGAATTTTCAATCAGCTGTTCCCTGGAGACGACACAACGTCGCTTAACGTCGTCGTGGCAAAGAAGAAGGAAAAAATTTAGAAGGACGAGGGTCCATTTGACAGCAAGTTAGGGGCATTATTGACCCATCCGTCCGTCATACTGTATCATAGGTAAGGGTAAGCTAAGGCTCAGGTCGCACCTCGTCTTTTTCACGTTCTTGCTTGACGCAGGTTCACAGCCGGGTGGACGTCACTTCGTCACGTCCGTCTTTGTGGGTTCTGCTACCACTACTTGGTCATGAAGTCAGGCGGTTCTGGAAGCCCGGAATGATCTTGCTTGGGCAGGCTCCTGCAGCCCTGTCGTTTCATCGGCAGGCTGAGTTACGAAGGGGAACATGCATCGAGCTCGATCGTCGACGGTGAGGGCAGAGGCTCCTGCTGGTTGGATGCGTGGATGCCAATCCGCAGCAGTGCGCGATTGATTGAATCATCTCCGATCCGCAGGGTGCAAGGTCAGGGTTCGAGGGATGGGTTCACGGTCAGGGTCAAGCCCGAATTTGCAATCCCATATGCATACCGCGGCCAAGGCCATACGAGCAGCAAGCAGGGCTGGGACCCGGCACCAGCACCGAGTCCTCGGGCAAGCAGGAAAGAAAGGAAGCAAGCAAGTGACCCTCTGCAGGAGGATGCGGCTAGCCAGCAGACCGGACCAGGCCAATTGCGAGAGCATTGAGATTTGATATTTTAACATTACCTCTCGCGGTGGTGCCTGGGTGGTGGAGGTGGGCAGCCGTCGTCATAAAGCCGGTGCTCGCCTCCTGCTCTCCCTCCCGGATTTCCAATCTGCCCTCCGAATTTTGCTTTGCCGCCCTTTCCCTCCGATATAATAACACCGTCCGTACACTACTTCTACTGCTTCTTGCAGATATTATCTCTCGTCGTTTCTCTGCTGCTCGAATTCCTGTTTTTCCCGCCGGACGAAACGGACGAGAAGGCTAGAGCTTGATCCGGGCTAACAAAGCAGATCGCGCACAGCCACCACCGCACCCTTCTTCCTCTGCCAGAGACCGGAACCAACTGCGGGCCAACCGACCTCCAGCCGGCCAACTGCAGCTCGCACGATACCAGACAGGACGCCTTCGTTCCCGACTGACAGAATTGCATACACGCTGCTGCGCAAGTTCAGACGAATTCTGTTTGGTTTGCAGTCCCCGCCGCGCGTGCGTCTGTTCCGGTAAGTCGCCCGGCGTTCGGACCCAGAATGCGGCCACCTGTGCTGACCATCCGTCGAGGAAAGTATAATTTCCCCGCCTCTCGCAGGAAGTCGACTCTGGTCTCAGCGGCCCTCTCGCACAGCTAGCACCCCGTCTATTGTCTCCCGCTATTATTAAGCCGCCGTCCCCTCTTCGCCCTTTATCTATCATTCCTTCCTCTTTACTTTTCTCCGATCCGTCTCCTTCTCTTTCGTCGTCGTCGTCGTCGTCGTCGTTTTATATATCCTTCTCACAAACAAACTCGCTATCTGTTATCATCGCTCTTGCTACATCTACACATCGGTCGAGTGGCCGAAAACCTGCTCTTCGCCCTCGCTCGGGTCGGCTTCCTCAGCCCAAAAACCCAACGCAAACGTCGCATCATCTCCGTGTGCCATACAGCCAGCCAACCTCATCACCCTCCGCCGCCGTCTCCCCTCTCCACAGGCAGCTTCGTGCTAAACTTCAGTCGTTTCGTTATCTCATAAGCTTCCCACACCCCGCGAGATACGCCATGGCCACCTCCACAGAGACGGAATCGAAATCGGAAGGCGCCCCGTCGTCGAAACCGCCTAATTCTCGGTCGACGTCGAGTAACAGTCGCCTCGAGAAGGTGCTCGGTCGTACAACCCCCACCACCTCCCCAAAGCTGAACGGCGTCGCCTCCGACACAGCGTCAGACCGCAGTCCGAACGGCTCAACCAAGCACTCCCCGGTCATCGGTGCACAATTGTCGAAATCCTCCTCTCCAATCGAACTCCCAGCCCCGGTCATCCAGACTCCCGCCCCGCAAAAGCCGAAGAACTCGTTACAACGAATGTTCTCGAGAACCAGCAAGATCAAAGAGGGTCCCGTGGTTGACGGTGCCGCTACCCCGGCTTCGGCTGCAACACCGGTTCCGTCTTCGACGCCCGTCAACGGCGAACGACCGTCGGCGGAGCGTCATGACACCAACGGGGCCGATAAGAAGCCCTCCAGCGAACTGAAACCTCCGAGCAAAAAGAACAGCATCGCCGAGGAATCCTCGAAACCGCTCGCCAACGCAAAGGAGAAGGCCAAAGAGGCCCTCGTCCTCAAGCGTTTCGAGATCACGACCGATGGAGCCCATATCCACCATCTCAAAAGCGCTAAGCGACAGGAGAAGCTGACGGACATGTTCCGTGACCTCATTCTCGGCAAGAAGAAGGACGACCTTCCCGAGAACGACAACCTCAATCTCGTTTCCTCCTGGGTCGAGCAGCTGAAAGCGGACAAGGACAAGCTCGCTACGGACAAGAGAGGCGGTCCTAACGCGACCTCGACGCTGGTCGAGCGGTACGGCAAATGCCAGGAGGTCGTCGGCCGAGGTGCCTTTGGCATCGTCAGGATATCTCACAAGGCGGACCCCAGCGGCGAAGGTAAAGAACAGCTCTACGCCGTCAAGGAATTCAGACGCCGGCCGCAAGAGTCCTCCAAGCGATACAACAAACGACTCACGTCCGAGTTCTGCATCTCTTCGAGCCTACGCCACCCGAATGTCATCCATACGTTGGACCTCCTCCAAGACGCCAAGGGCGATTATTGCGAAGTGATGGAATACTGCGCCGGTGGCGACCTCTACACTCTCATCCTGTCCGCCGGGAAGCTGGACTGCGCCGAAGCCGATTGCTACTTCAAGCAATTGATGCGTGGTGTTGAGTACATGCACGAAATGGGCGTTGCCCACCGAGACCTGAAACCGGAGAACCTGCTCCTCACCAGCCGTGGCGCGCTGAAGATTACCGATTTCGGAAACGGAGAATGCTTCCGCATGGCTTGGGAGAAAGAAGCGCACAAGACCTGCGGGCTCTGCGGTTCCGCACCCTACATCGCGCCCGAGGAGTACATTGAGAAAGAGTTCGATCCGAGGGCTGTCGACGTTTGGGCGACCGGTGTCATCTACATGGCGATGAGGACCGGGCGGCACCTTTGGCGTGTGGCCAAGAGGGACGAAGACGAGTTCTTCGCGAAATACCTCGAGGGTCGTAAGGACGAGGCTGGCTATGGTCCAATTGAAAGCCTCCACAGGGTATGTTGACTTTACCTTTTTTAAAGCGTCCCTTTGTTGTCGATAGCTTACTGACTGTTTTGTTCAGGCCCGATGCCGCAATGTCATATACTCGATCTTGGACCCGAATCCCACTCGTCGTATCACCGCCTCGCAAGTCCTCAAGTCCGAGTGGGGCCGCGAGATCAGGGTCTGCCAAGCCGGTGAAGAAGGTGATAACCCAAGTGTGCGCAACCACCAGAATCGTCAGCCCTCGCCAACTAACGCAGCTGAGGACGGGCAGGCCTCTAAGCAAGTCAAAGCCTGATCGAGAGGCTTTTCGGTGCGAACATCACAGCTGTTTCACCACGGCTGCGTGCGTCGGTACATCGTCGCCTCTTTACGGACGCCTCTCTTTCGGCCCACAACGCTACGATTGGCGCTGGTTTTCTCTTCCTTTCTTTCATTGGCAGATGCCACATTGCGCATTTTGGCATGTAACCGTCATTTAATACCCTGGCTCTTTCGTTCTGTTCGTTGTTATTCCTTCGTTTGGACAGGTTTCCACTAGGTCTCGAGACCGATAACAGTCATCATGGCTCCCTGGTAGACCCCATTCTCGTTTTTGAAGATGTGTATTTTATACACCCTCGTTGTTTGCATTCTGAATTACTCTTTTGGATGACGGCTTTACGAATGTTTACGGGAAAGAAAAAAGGCAGCATGCAAAAAACCAAGAACACGGCCTTGAACGAAACCAAAAGTATAGGGAAATGGGTTTCTTCTTTTCTTCTGTTCATGTTGTTTTAGACGCTCATGTATCACGACATACAGCATTCATTGCGTGCTTTCCTGCGTACAGTCGGGTTGATGCCCTGCTTTTTTACTGTTTTCTTTTCTTTCTTTCCATGGCTATGGATGATGAGGAGTTTTCTTTAAACTGTCTTTCGCTTCCCTTGTCCATCTTCCACCGGCCGGACCCTCGTTTACGATCTGATGGCTCTTTTTTTTTTTATAAACACAGAACACTTTTTGTCTAGGACGGGTTTCCTGTTCATTCTTGTTGATGTGCATTCTGGCGGGCTTGTTCTTTTACGACTTTTGTAACCATGGAGTTTGGACTGGTATGCATGTACGACGGTTTCCTTTCTTTGTACAAAGATATCGCTACTATTACCTTTTTTTTTTCCTTTTAACATTACCGGTATTATTATTACTATTATCAACGTTTGAAGATTCGATTTTATATTTCCTTTACCTGGAGGTGGTGGGGATGCGTGCTCGTCGTCGGCGCTGATACACTGTCGGACGGCGCGCATCTATAGCGCTACCTACCTGCGATACGGAACACGAATTTCCTTGACGAAGTGAATTACCTACAATTGCGTCGTATAGCATGCAAGCAAGTTGGTATTGTCCCATTACTACAAATGCAGTTTTGTACATGTTTTCTTTTCTTGTTACTTTTTTTTTTTTTTTTTTAAACGGTCTTGTATTGGCGGTACAGCGGGCGGCACGGTTTATTGGGTAGAAGTATCACTTTAGCGGTCGAATTCACGCGATAAATTCTGTATTCCATTTCTTTTGTAAAATTTTCTGTCTTGCGATTGTTGTGCTATAGCTTGCTCAAGTTCGCGATGTGCTGCATGCATGCGCTGTATCTAGAGGATTCTTTGCATACCCTCTCAATACGACATACACATAATGTGCTTGTGAACAAATCTTTTTCCTGATCGAAATTGCTAGAGTCAATGCGGACGTCATAGATCGATGATTGTAGTGTGTGTCATAGATTGATAATTGTAGTCAAACAGTGCCATTGTTCGACCGGCCTATGCAGTCGCTCGCTCGATCGATTTACGTGCAGCGCGGGTAGCCGGCTGGCTGGCTAACTGGGTGGCTCCTATGCCGATGCCCTCGCACATACATACATCTTACATACTATAATGCAATTGTGCCAAGGCAGTGGATAGTGGATGGACGTGCATATGAAACCCGCCGGAGAGAGACAGCCGTACATGTATGTATGTATGTATGTATGTATGTATGTATGTATGTATGTACTACGTAGAGTAGTTCCAACAGCGCACGCATGCAGAACCGGCCGACGGATCCATGTATCAAGGGATGATATCATCGGCCGGGATATCGGTGGACCGGTACGATGCGCAGTTGGTACCGGAATCGAAATCCAGGTCATCGCATCGTTGAGCTAGCGATCGGTGAATTAGCTGGCTGGCTGAGCCATTCGAACATACATGCAGGGACGTCTCAGATCGACGTCGACGCCACATTATGCACGCGGCGTTCGACCTGGAACGTAACGTCAAACGTGGGGACGGGTTTGGCCTTTTTTGCCGCCCGCTTGTGGGCGGAAGATGGCGGTGACGTTGGAAACGAACGAACGAACGAACGAGTGCCGGACCCGGCCCGCTGGCTCTTTCTTCGCTGCTCCCGGTAAGCGTGGGGTTTTCCCGGGGCGTAAGATACTTATAGATCTTTGTAGACGGTGTTATTTCATGTCACGTTCGTTGTGAATGTACAGGACGTTTGTCTAGGGAATATCGCGGAGCAGGTAGGAAGCGAGCGGGACGTCGACGGCGAAATGTCAACTCGATTTGTCGACTGGAAAATTCGGACGGCACGAGGTTAGTGGGATTAGTTGTTCCGTGGACGGTTACGGAGAGTGTCCTTGGCTAAGACGGGGCGAAAACGAAGGTGAGGCTTGATCCGATCCGATACGATTCGATGTGATATCGTGGTGGTGACGTAGGGTGCGGACCCCGCCGTGCGTGAGTGTTTGTTTCGAAAGATTGGGAGCTGGCGGGCAACGTGATGTGGGTATGTGACCGGCGTGGATGCATGGGGAAGGCAGAGCCACGGGCTTGTGATAGCATATCGAATCATCATTGATCACAGCGGAATAAAACTGCAATGCGGGATCGATTCGAAATGCTGTAATCTTGGATCGGATTTTCCTACCAGGTAGTCACTTATTGGCCGGCTACAGCATCGATTATATCGCCATCTACAAATATCCGCCTTTGCACCTTTCGTATTCTAAATTGGTGAAGTCGGACGGGAGGACCCGTGATGGGTATGGCCTGTCTTGCATTGCAACGTGAACTCTCGCCGCTACCGGCCCCGGCTTACGCGGACGACAAGTTGACATCTGTCAACATGATTGAACGTCTGCTAAGTTGAGTTACTTACTTATTCGGCCGTCTCCTTCGGCTTCCCATCATGTGTGCATGTGTCGCCGTGGCACTTGCATCAGCCTGGCAGCTGCCAGCCCAAACACGGAAGCTGGCCGGCCAGCAAACAGCTGTACAGCTGCGTCCAGCAGCTCACTTCGCCAGTCTACAGCTCTCGACATACATACAGCTGAATAGCTAGCTAGCTAAGATGTCTGCATGTATATGCAGGTATGCAGGTATGCATAGCCGGCTGTACACGCATGGACAGTTCGAGTTATGCACCGGCCGTGACATGACATGACTTGACATCTGTGCCATGCGTGCAGCAGGCAGCGGTACTTCCCGGCCATACGTTTCCGCGAGGGGTGACGAGTACCGCCGCCAAGGGCTCCTTCCCGCCGACGCCTTTTTTTCAAGAAACCCGTCCGTTTGCCAGGGACACGGCGACTCGCGACACCATCCATCTACGTGAAACGAAATACGGCCAGATCATTCGAAGCTTAATCGCAGTCCCTTTCTCTCTCCCCTAAACGCCCTCGCTTCCGACCCCGATACTGTAGATAAAGGGAACCTAGGTCGCTGCCCGGCCTGCTCAGGTCGCACAGGCACGATCCAACGGCTGGCCATATCACATCGTTACGTATCATCCATCGAATCGCCACCCGTGTCCAGCTAGCCCGGCAGGCCTGATCTCCTATTCCGCGGTCGATAAACAACAGCACACGATTTGATACGCACGATATAATACACGCACACGCAACCAACCCTCTTCAGCCTTGTAGCGTTTTGCCCCGCGCCTAGGACGACCGTGTATGGGGACATCCACGATGCGCCCTCGAAACCCACGCTCTCGCATGGCGCTGGCCGCCACCGCCTCGACGCTGCTCCTGCTGCTCCTCTCCTCGACCGTCACCGCCGCATCCTCGAGCGTGTCGGCATCCACGGCCACGACGACGGCAAAGACGAAAGCGAAGAGCGATAAGATCCTGCTGTCGCGGATTCGGAGCCTGACGTTGCGCCATGGCCAGATGACGACGAGCCGGAGGGTGTCGCCGATTCCTCAGGTATATATCTCCAGCCGTCTCCATCACGCCTTTTACCCTCTTGATATACCCGGTTTATGGTACCGAGGGGTGGAAACCGAAGTTGAAGTGAGTTTGGGCTAACGGGTTCTGATAGTTGAAATGTGTTGGTGGCGATGCGAAGGGACTGCATGTGCGTATAATACCGATCGTCCCGCCGTACGGGCAGCCGGTTATATATATGACCGAGCGCTGAATAATGGGATGTATGCATTTAGGACGTGGATGTCATGAAGTGCACAAATATGGACGCAGATTACGGTACAGTCGACTCCCCGCTCTGTTCATTCTACAGTCCACCTACCCAGCATGGAAAGATAGACTGACGGTTCCGTGCATGCAGATGATGACGAGTACGTACAGATACTTCCCTCTCGTCCGGCCCATTATCCACACCATCCTGCTATTATCCCTACGGCTAGCGACGTACGTCCGGATACGCGCAGCTTGTCTCCAACGCTTCCGGAGACGTACACATGCTAAGGGATTGACCGATTGATTGCAATTGTGGCGGCTGCATTCCCCCAGTTACTCGTTCTACGCGTACGTTTATGAGCGCACGATATCGGTGGATGGGGTGGCTGATTTGATGTCTTGTGGAGTTACAGCGTATCGTGGAGTTGTGAGGCTACACTTCCTCATTTCTTCAAGTAAGTTCGCCGCTGCTATATTGTACAGTCCAAGCTATTGCTATAGAGTTGGGATTGCTGATGAGTGAGGTAGGCTTGGCGCGACGGATGTCATTTGCGAGGGGTACTCGAGCGCGGACGACCCTTTCGTATTAAAAGGTAGCTGCGGGGTGGAGTACATTCTCATGGTAGGTCCATAATCATGGCTTTGGTATACTACGGCTGAAGTAAAGGAGTCTAATATGAATGCTGCGTCTAGTTGACGGAGGCGGGACACAAGAAGTATCCAAAAGAAGAGGAGCCTCCTCCGGAAGAAGTCAAAGTCGTCGAAGAGGAAAAGAAGAAGGAAGAGGAAGCCAAAAAGACCAGCTCGACGAGTATGCAAGACTCAAACCACCCTCCATTCATCTCCTAGCACGTTGTTGACATACGGATGCGTACAGGTTGGTCCGGCATGATCGAATTCATTCTCTGGCTCGTATCGATAGTCGGCTTTTTCGCCTTCATAGCCTACCGGGCATACAAGGCGCCCGAACACCCACCCGGCGGTGCATGGGCAGGAGACGGCTGGGGTCCCGGAGGCGGTGGAGGTGGAGGTGGAGGCGGCGGCGGCGGCGGCGGCGGACCTGGTGGCGGCGGGTGGGGAGGTGGAGGTGGCGGCGACAACTGGCGAGGCTACCGCGACGAGCCACCACCACCATACGACGACCGCTTCACCAAACCCCGCCCGCAGACATCCCGGCGCACGACAAGCAGCTCCTACGTCCGACAACACCAAGAGCAATGGCGCCCGGGCTTCTGGACCGGTGCTGCGACCGGCGCGACAGCCTCCTACCTCGTCAACAGCGCGGGCGCCGGTCTCCGCGGCCAGGGCGGCAGCAGCAGACGAGAAAGCTACGAGCGCGAACGAGAACATCGCGAGCAGCGAGAACGAGAACGAGAGCGCGACCGCGAGGCGCGAGAACGCGAACGGGAGCGCGCGGCACGATACAGCAGCGGTCCCGGCGGCTGGCGGACCAGCAGCTACGGCGGCAGCTCGTACGAAGGCGAGGCGAGCGCGGCTCCCGCTGCAGCAGCGTACGAGCATCCAAGCACGGGGTTCGGACAGACGAGACGGCGGTAGGAAACAGGCGGACGACGATATTATAATACCATATATCATATATTATCACGATGCCGACGCGACGCGACGCCGTTATGAACGTTACGCTTCATAATGCTTGCTTGATTTTTTTTATATATCATTCACGATCGATGTACTGCATGTTGGTTTTTTTTTTCTGAGAGACATTTGGGTGCACGGGTACGGCGCTGGGGGTTACGTTGAACGCATTTCTATTCTGTTTTTCCGCCTTTTATATTTATATCCTTTGGTTTATATTTCGTGGGGGAGGAACCTCGGCGTCTGCCCCTGAGACTAGGGGAGGATGAAGGGTGGGCGGATAACGTAAATATACACTATATGCCTGTTGATACCGGATGTTACGTAATGTCTGTATACGATGGAGGAATTGTCAAGCATTATTCCGGTGCATTTTTCATTATCGCTGTTTGTGATTATTACATTCGCCGTTCCGTAGAAGATAATGTTGGCGGGAAAAGACGCACCGTAGGCTCTATGTATGTAGGAAATGACATTATGCATCAAACCATCGCGCCGTCATTCGAGTCTCTGTCCTTGGTACCTAGCCCAAGGCTGATACAAGTAATCAAATCCGTCGTGCCGATTAGATTCAGTATATACTTATCCACCCACCGTCCTCCTGTACGCCGGTTCGCGTTCATCAACCGACTAGCCTGGCCCCTCTTAGCTTCACGGATAAATCCCAAATCAATCCATTAATTGGCGAACCAAGCGCTGAGGCAGAATGCCGAGCCGAAGGAGTACTTGAACGCCCAGTTCTCCGTGACAGCGCGACGGGCGTCGACTTCGTCAATAAAGCGCTGGAAGCGCTGCCAGGGGACGACGCGAAAGCCCTTTCGTTCCGCGTACTATGGCAATTATCAACTCCATCAGCTTTCAAGTTTCATGTTTCCACCTGTTGTTGAATGACGGCTCACCTGCACGACGAGCACGATTGCAACGAGGACAATCGCGACGAACCGCGACATCCGGCCGAACGTGTACCCGCACATCACGCCGGCGAACGACCCAATTGAGATCTGGCGAAAGTCCGACGGCGTGAAGACCGTGCTGCCGCGCGAGCGGGCTTCATCATTCGCGACTAGCGGCCTCGCTTTCTGCTGGGATTGGGCTTCGGAAATGCGGTCCTGCAGGTACGGGGCTGCCTGGCATTGTAGGATGCGGGAGCGGGAGTGCGGAAGCAGCAGCTGCGAGGAGAGGTAGGCGGTTGGGACGGAGAAGGCGAGAGTGACGCGTAGGGCGACGGGACGGCGGAGGAAGGCGGCCATTGATGCGGGACGCTGTCGTGAAGTGGGGGAGGAGGAGGGTGGAGATGGATTGGTACGGTCAACTGCGGGGTCGATTTAGCTCTGATCGGGGGTATTTAAACTGAACTGAACTTAACTGAATTGAAGTCGATTGCTATTGTATCGATAGTTGGAAATCTAGTGAGGTTGGCGAGAGGGACGCGAGCGCGAATGGTTCCCCGGATTCTCTCTATGACGTAGTGTCCCCGCCGCCGGAAGGTTGTTCCACGGGGTCCGGGGCAGCCTCCCGGGCATCCGCGTCCCGCCCGGCGTCAGCGTCGGCGGCGGCCCCGGAGTCCAGCAGCAAGGGCGGATCGCGGCGTGTGAGGAGGTTGTTCCCTCGCCCGGCCCGGAACTGTCTCGGCGCGACAAAGTTCACCAGCCTCTTGTACGCCTTGGATCCCAGGCCGGCCAACCACGTCCAATCTTCATGAGATATGTTCGGTCCTTCGATAGTGTAGGGCTCCACAACGCCCTTAACCACCTCCTTGACCACCTGCTTGACCACCTCTGCTCCGGCGTGCCTCCATGTAAAATACTCACTACCGTGGGGCCCTGGCTGGAAGGGGTGCTTGTAGCTCCAATCGGGATTGGCTGCCTGAATCCACCATGGGATATCGTCAATCGCATTCTGGATCTGGTCATCTGTAACATCGGCGCGATACTTCTTCTCCCTGTACTTCAGCAGATCGGCCCAGCACCTGCAGCCTGGATATCGCATCGAATCAGTACTTTAGCTTTGCAAGATCCCGTTGGTCTGAGCCCCCAGCTCCGAGTCCTCCGACACGTCGACCGCCTATTGATTGCAAAACGATGGAAGGGCGCGCGGCGATGTGATGCCGCTCGCAAGTACAGTTGCAACGTACCATATATCCAGATACACTCCAAGACAATCCGCTCCTCCCTGCATTGATTCCAGTATTCCGGCACATCGTTAGGATAAGCCACGCCATATTCGTTGCATAGGCAACTCTCGCAAGACTGCCGCCTATACCTAACCAGTTCTTCTGCCGCTGCCTGCGTGAGAGCGGCGAAATTAGGAATCCTCAGGCCCTGAGGCGGTGCCAAATTTGGGTTCGTGAGCCACGAAAATCCCAGTACGACCTCGATCACCGACCAGCCGAGGTCGCACCTAAAGGTTATTTTTCCATGGCGGTAAAAGTAGCCCGGCCCGATATCTGCCCGTTTGGACGTGTTGGCGTGTATTCCCTGAGCTGTGGCGTTGATGCGGCCTCCGGGTGCACCGTCATAGACGCTGAGAGACGTTCGATTCTCAGAAAAGATATCGGGAGGAACAGCTGTAGTGTTCACGCTCGGATCGGCGTTACTGTTTTCATGTGGAGGTATCATCAATGCTGCTGCTGGATCTGGGATCATGACCGTAGCCAGCGCGGCCAGCAAGAATAGAAAGCGAACCATTTCATACGATGCACGCAAAATAGAAAAGCTTCGGAAAGAACTAGGAGGGAGGCGAGCAATAAATGGTACAAAGGACGCTTCGATGCTGATTCTACCATGCGGTATATATAGCACTGAGCTTCCAATCAACAGCGACAGGATTCTAGGATGCCAAGATTGGGGAATTAACGGCCTTCGTCGATTTGGCCGGGTCTACAATCCATGCCACCAATTGCAAGGACACACGCATGTTCCATGTTGAGACTTCTGGTTAACAGCATCTGCTCGTAGAGGCTGTGCTCCTCGTGGTGTAGCTGGGTGAAACCAAATCGTTGCCATCCTCTGTTGGCACTGTTGTAACTGAATATTTCTACTCGTAAGTGTGCTATCTAGCTAAGTACTCAGGTCTACGGCAAACGGTGGGAATTCCGGAAATAGCTGTATGCGTTTATATTGATCGTTGTATACTATATTATCGTGCATTCAATTCGCAGTGTTTTCTACTTATTTTAGTAATAACATTACCACCATATTATGTCACATCAACTAAACAGTGTTAGCATAATTATTTTTTCTTCCATCCAACAAAATCGAGGATAACAATGCCCGATTGCAAGGAGGGGTTTCGTTGAACTTACTTGATAATCTACCCAGAGACTACGTATGCTTTAGATTTAATATACTGGAGAGAGGTTGGGCGGCCGCTTGCCCAAAGAACATATTATTTTAATTCCAGAAATTCCTAAATATTTAGCTGTTAGCAATAGATATTGGTATAATTATACGTACAGGCAGATAGCGGGAGCACAGGCACAGACACATACGAAGGCACGACAGAAGCACAGGAACAAGCACAGGCACAGGCACATGCAGAAAATATATGCATACCTATACGGCGCAGTCGGGTTCAAGTGCTCCTACGCCAGCCTCGAGACTACTCTTGCGCAACCAGCAAGTTGAGTGGGCATGTTGGATTTGTTGGCTTTTAAGTGTTGTCGCAGCCATGTTGCAAGTTGTCGCAGCAGATATAGGGGATTGACCGACCACCAAGATGAGGTTTGAAGTCACCCCCGGTCCCTATTCTGCTATGCCTCTAGTTTTGTTTCTCTCATTCTACAATGGAACTAAATCGTACTCCACAGCAGCTGACTGGGCCATTTGGGTACCATGTTCTCCTTCGTAGACTCCCGTCCCATCCCACGTCGCGAGGTTCATACCGGAGAGTCGACGAGATCAGGTGGCCACATGACTTTTCATTTAATATGATCCTTGAGCTTGTTGAGATTTCTAGAACTCGATCATGATACTGATTATACATCACTGGCGCTTGCATGATCCACTGAATTGTCGAAACTGGCCTAAATATATTCCATATGGTGTCTAAGCCGTGCAATTGCACAGTCGGGAGCTCTACGAATTGTAATCAATTATGGGGATATATTGACACACCAAGAGTTCCATAATTGGACTATATAGTCTACTTAATCCCCATTTGTGGTGTCGCCAATATTTCCCGTATATAGCTTTGGGAAGCCCGGAAAGGAAATAAGTGTCGCCTTCAAGCCCGGTGTGAAGAAGGATTTGTTGCTAACTTTCGTACACGTACACGACTGAGGTTTGCAGAAATCCACTCTCTGAACCCCATTAGTCTACGTAAATTTCTCACCTTGCAGCTTACTTTAAAACTCTAGATGTTCTATAGATCTATCTATTGCTACGTCTGTTGAATAGTACTGAGGTACGCATATAGTATTCGCGACGCTTGTCAGGGCTAGTGTACTCGATCCCGCCGCTGCCAGTGAATCTATGCACAGCGGTTCTCGATCCATATCTGGTTTGAGAGGCCACACCCGTAGAAAAGTATTGGCTTTGATATATATACAAGAGACGATTTAATTCGTCACTTCCCATTGGGAGAAAACCTGAATCCAGCTGATTTAACACGACAATCATCTCGAAGACTCACTAAAATCTCTTCTAGAATTCTACAGTTTTGATTTAAGGTATTCTATCAGGAAAATTGAATAGATAAGTATATAATATCCTAATATGCTAGCATAATACAGTAGTATATACGGTATCATATTTCTAGGACTGGATCAGAACAAGCTCTTTGTGAAATCCAGGGATATATTAGTCACTGATTATTTTGGATCAACTTTGGTCTTGTAAACCAAACCCTTAAGCCCCGAAATTTCCATGTTTTTAATGCCATATATACTACACTATTATGCTATTATATCAAAACATTATAAACCTATCTATTTAATTTTACTGGTGGAATATTTCAAATTAGCTATGGAATTCCAGAAGAGAGTTTCGTGTGTCTAAGATCTAGTTCGGTAATAGAATTTAAGTGTAACGACCGTAATTGTTCCAAACCTCTGAGAATTATCCAATATTTCCATATAGGTCTGCCGATAAACTAGTAATAAGCTAGAACAGCCTCGACACTAGCAAAACCTGGCAACGATGCTAGGAGATCTCGGGGTGGAACTGGTTTGGCTAACGAAATTTAAATAGATACACGTATATTCTCTGGCTCTGTGTCTTCTACACATCCACTGAGAGGGCCCTTTGTTGCGACTGGGCACGTCGGCTGCTCCACCGCTCCCGCGTCCAACAGCAGCGGGTAATCGCGCCCGCCGACAGATCGAGCCGCCAGGCCCAGGCGATGGTCTGCCCCGTACTGTCTTCGCCATACCCAGCCAGCAAACGCCATAAACCCCTCCCATGCTACCTGAGTTAGCCACTCTTGAGGTATCTGAATTCCCGCAACGTTTATAAGACCGCGACCATCAGGCCCTTCAAGATAGTAGGCTTCGGTAGTGCCGGAAACACGCTGTCTGTTCCGATGATCTGAGAAAGTGAACGTGCCGTCCGATTCTTCGCCGTAGAAAGAGGGGTTATATACGTAGTTCTCGTTTCCCTTGGCGGAGCGGATTGTACCCGGAACTCCGTCTAATGCATCCTGGATCTCTTGATCCGTATGGTCTCCTCTGGACTTATATTCGGACATAATGGACCTGCAGGCGCACCCTAAGCAATGGACATCATGTAGTCATGTCAGTTTCGAACGTCTCTCTCCTAATAAAAACACATGAACATTGGAAGAAGTTTATCTCGCAAAACAGATAGCCGGACCGCCGGAGGCGAACGAAAGGCGTCTAGCTTCCGAGACAAGAAAAAGCCAACAGAAATGCTTATGTGTATACAAATGCATCCTGCTGAGACAAAACGCCTATATATATGACTTGTAGACTTACAGAATAAAACGATGCATCGGTTAACCGCCGCTTCGTCTGGGCACTGAGACCGTTGCCCAGTCGGCCTTGGGCTGCCAGGGATCATGCCAGCCTCTTTGGTGCATTTGCACTTTTCACATCTGCTCCTCTCTCTGTCTATCAACGAGTTGACCACTGCGCGACCTCCAGTGTTGATCGCATCTGCTAACATTTGCGGTATCTCGCCAGCCGGTAGCAAACCAGCTACGATGTTGAGGCCACCCTGAAAGAGGTAAGCCAGCAAGTCCCCTTCACACTTAACAGTAGGATGACGAAAAAAAAAGGACGGTTCGAGGACCCTTTTGCTTAGTAGGGGTACTGCGACGCTTGATTCAAATTTCGTCACGGGTATAATGAGTTCTGGAGTTTTTCCGGCTGCGGTTTGACTTTTAGGACTACTAGAGGGCAATGCCAATGCTTCTACAAAGCTCGAAGTTGTAGTTGTGAGCAAGGCGGCCAAAAAAACTAGAGACTGGAGCATGGCGATCATCATTGCGACGTGGAAAAAGGTCTGCCCAGCCGGTGGGCGAAGGGTCATTCGGAATATCGCCGTATATAAGTATTTAACACGGTGAAGCTGGCGAGATATTACGCTCCCTCAATCAATTGGCTCGAAGACGTACAGTTCGGCTGGTGTGTGTCTACTTCACCTGCGGTGGCGGTTGCGTATATTTAAGTGAAGGGGAAGAGCATCGGCCTTTGTATCGATTTTATACCCATACATTGCGACACGTGTATTCCTCAAGACCCATATTGAATCTCATGAATTCAAAGTCTCACGTGTTAATGCATATAGTGTTGTTTCTTTGGCTTTACAACAATATATATATATAGAGTATCCAACATTGACTTGCCATGGGTCCACGGGCGAACCCGTTAACCCATGGCCAACATCTGGGATCCGGGCAGACATCAAACGGATCCGGACACCTAAATTGATACTGAAACCGCTAAAACGCCCAAAAAGACGTGCACAACTTCGCGATTTGGCTGCGCTGTCTCAAGATCTTAAGATAATCGACTGCTCAGGGCTGGATATATATATTGGTCGGTGCATCCGGCTACATCCGCGAGCCAACCATTCGCTTCCACATCTTGCCCATAGCATAGACTTAATTTAGCTAAGGGATGCCTGCTGGTGTTTTAGTTAGCACCCTATACTACTCAGCTAACCTGCGGAATAGAATGCCTGGTATATGCATGACATCTCTCACGACCATCTACGGAGATTCCTCGGCTGCAAGCCCCAGGATCCTATGATACCATGTCACGAAGCGCGAAGCAACATCGAAGCTGATATTAGTGGCGTCGGCACGGAGCCAACCAGCAACGTGCTGAGCGTGTCTGCCAGCACGTCTCATAGCAGCTCTAGGTACGAATATCGAATACTGATAGAAAGATCACGGCACAGCTACCCGATACATACTATACACTACCGCAGTGATTGCAGGGGAATGGCCTACTTAGCTATAGTAATCATTTGTGGTAATTTAGGAAGAATTCGAAGAGCTCGCGGCAACGCCTTCATATTGCTGCTATCTGCAGTCTGGATTTAAACTATAAAAGATAGATACATGCAGCTAGCTGTGTGAACAACATCGATTAAATCTAATGTGGTTTCCCAGGCTTTATAATCATCGCCCAAAAATTCTAGCTATTTCAATGCAGTTCACCGCATGCTTTATCACGATGAGGCAATCTCATCAACTGGGTCTGCATTAGACACTGGTATATCCTCCTGAGCATCCAACGTCAATAGATCGCGTTTTGCGCCGATAAGCCTGAGTCCAGACCCCCAGTTTAGTCCCGGGCCAACCCTTTCCATCCCTCGGTCGTACGCATAGTTCTTTAACCACAACAAAGTGGACACAGCCAGGGCAGCAGGGTCAATACGCCCTTCGAGATAGTAAGGTTCTTTGACACCACCCACCGCCTGCCTCGGCGGTATCCAGTCGCCATAATGATTTCTGCTGCTGCCCCAAGCGGATGGCGATTTGGAGCTTTTCCCCCCCTGACGCATAGCATCCAACATATCCGGGATCTGGTAGTACGCGATATCCTCGAGAGTTTCTATGCCAGGCCCTTCTGGTGGCTTTGGGTCCTCCACATAATTCGCATAGCAACTGCACCCTAGTGCCGTTGTTCGGTCCATGATCAGCTCAATTGAAATGATAGAATTGACGACAACCGCCGTATATATAATGGCTAGGCGGCATGGCAAATACCCGTCCATACAGGCGACTTACCATAGACAAACATGCAGGTATAAACCTGGAACCAGGTGCTGCATTCGTTACCTTCTTCCACCCAGTCCGGGTCCGGCACCATGTAACCGTCCTCTGTGCATTTGCAAAACATGCAACTAGCCCAGAGATTTCGAATCATCCTCGTTGCAGTCCCTGTACTCACCCTACCCCAGTTGGGAAATACCAGGCGTGCGAAGTCGAAACCCGGTATTGGATCGAGCTGAGATATCAACCGTTCTGTGGCACCCGCTATGATATCAGATATACTGAAAATCGTACCGCATCTGACCCCGATCTCAACTTTGGGGGTAGATCCGTCGTCACCGCCTCTCTTGCTTACTGCAGAACTAGTTTCAGCTTGCAGCTCCGGAGTTCTGGCATTGATGTTAATGAACGCCTCTATCTCGCGCTCAGAAGTCGTATTCAGGGCTTTCGTCATATTTGGGCCTGGACTGTTCGAATTGTTTTCCATAGGTATTGTCAAGGCCGCCGTCAAGCCTTGGTATGCTGTTGCAAGGATCACCATCCATACCAAGAAAGATTGTATCCTAGTATATACTAAAGAAAGAGAAATGCCTGAAGAGACAAAGAGGAAGGCGTCATGGCGCATGGTTTTCTCGATATTAATACTCTAGGGTAAAGGTACGTTTTATGTGATGTGAACAGATTTGTATATTTAACGGCATTTGAGCTCATGAGGGTGGCTTAACCTCTTTATACTGACACTCCGGGTGCCTGGGAGAGAGCGTCGTCATATAAGTCAATCCACACGTATCAAACAGATGTACATGTTTTCTAGAGCAGGCGCACCGTCAGCGCGTCTGCAGTTCATGCGTTTTGGTTCGAGAGACAAAAACAGACCGCACTTTAAACTCAGCCCCTATACATAGCAAGGATCGCGATATATCTGAAGGTGTTAAACCTTCTGGTACCAATACCGATTGCCATTAGAGTACAACAAATGGCTACAGTTGGGTAGGAGCAGGCAACCTCTGGTACTATGGTTCAGTTGCAGAATAACACTGTCAGGACTGCCTTACATACATTCATACATGAGCATCGTTGTCTTGAGCTAATGACAAGATCCGATTTCTGCCTTGGCTGCTGTAGTTATGCAGATATGTGGCGGCGCTCGCCAAATTAATCCCAACTACTCAAGATACCTTGAGCTGAGCCCGTTTTGTCGGTTGATGGCACAATCAACTTGAGCCGCTCGATCGTGGTTTCAAATCGGCTCAGTTCGCATAATAACCATTATCTCATTCTACATACGTATATATACGCGTATATGGTTAGTGATCTGCAAAGGCAGTCCCAGGGTGCTCTGTTAGTATACACTAGAATTGAAATCGTACTCCTTGCCGTCCCAGTTCGGTTCACGAGACAAACTCATATCGTATAACGACGTTTCACGGCATTAAGATCGGCAGACAGTTAACGATCCTGAAGACCGGAATAAGCACGATGAAGATGTTTTCCTCAAGAAGCAACAAACTGGTCAACCTTTGCATTTGGTTGCGGCGCGGGTACCGTAACTTAAGGAATGACTCATGTTTCGAAAACTGACGTACTACTATTGCACGCTCTACAGACTACAACAATATGTGTATAAATGAATTTAGGTTGTGGCATTAGCTTCTAAACTAGTCTAAACCCGAGAACCCGTACTAAAAATTCTAGACGCCAACACGCTTGCTCCTCTGCTGGATACCGATTAAGAATTCCGCTGCTATTCCTATAAACCGAAGAATGCTCTATATCATAATAGTATTGTCTCGCAAGCCAGCCCGTCTGACAGTCTAGTTTACGAGGTCGACAGTGATTGGGCGCTCCGTGCAGCTCTGCCAGATAGTTGCCGTCATAAGCCACGGTCAGGAGCTAGAAAATGGGAAGCTAACTCGTTTGAAATTGATATGTGGTAACGTCAGGTTAACCCCGTGGGCGCGTGAGTGGAGCGGCTGGCACTATCAAGTTTTTAGAATGCCAGCGCGACCATTAACTGTTGCTCTTGCGACACCGACATTGTCTAAATATAGAGCTGCACGAATACGGGATGCAGAGGCTTGCTTCAACTATATATTTGTATGTTACTACATATTAGTTATACGGAGCTTTCTTTCCTACTAGTCAGCTTCTACAAGCAAATAACATAACATGCATCACGAACCGCCCAACGAACTGACGTTATGGGGTTTCTTCTTTTGGCCATTGGACTACCCAAATCGCCGGAGAGGTTTCGATCTGGGCGTTGCACTTTCGGCGTTGCTGTGTTGGTGTGGCGCAGGTTCTCCCAACCCGCTTAGTGAGCGTCGCTACGTACTCGGTGAGCGAGGGCGTCGGCTCTCCATCCGCGTCTCATAGCTCGCCCCATGTCGAGTTCCGCAGCTCGAGCAAGATCGCACGAGACAATATATTTCTTCCACTCGCACTCGCCAACATCACCCTGCACACAATAGCATAGGGGTTCGCTTCGCTCATGAGCTCGGGACGCTCCTCCGATCCCGCCAACGCTCTGCATTACAACCATGGTCGTCTTCAGCTTCTTCATCTTCGACAGGCACTGTACGCGACCCGGCTATGCCGTTCTCCCTACCCCACCAACTTTACACGATGAGCTAATACTTATGAAAACGCCAGGCGAATGCATCTATCTCCGACAATGGCTCGACGCCACGGCCGCTGCTGCGCAGCCGCTCTCGCGCCCCGTCACAGCGTCGTCCGCCGCCACAAACACGACATCCGTTGCCGAAAAGCCGGCCGCCGGAAACAAGTTGAGCATGGCTGAGCAGGCGAAGCTCGTGTTCGGTGTCATCTTTTCCCTGCGGAATATGGTCAAGAAGCTTTGCGGGCCGTATGTAGCGCCCGTTATGCTCCCTCCGTCAGGGCTTCACGTCAGGGACTAAGCTCGTGGGATTGTGCATAATAGTGACGACTCGTTCCTTTGCTATCGCACCGGCCAATACAAGCTTCACTACTACGAGACGATTACATCGCTGCGATTCGTCATGTTGACGGATATCCGGACAGAGAACCTGAAATCGTCATTGCACCAGATCTATGTGAACCTTTACGTGGAATACGGTTGGTCATTGTGCCATTAGCACTAGTAGCCAAAATATCGCTAACACTGCTGTTATAGTTGTCAAAAATCCATTGTCGCGTGCGTAACTGCCGTTCCCTGAGCTTGTTGGCTATTACTTATAACGAACCTGGAGCTAACATGATCACGAATGATTAATAGCTGTGGAACACCCCGGCGGCGAAGGAGTTAATAATGAGATGTTCGAGCTAGGGATCGATAGCTTCGTGGTATGCGCTCCATCTGCCCAGCCAGGTTCCCTAACTAGTACCGCTCCCTTGGGTATCCAAGCAAGCTAACACCACAGCTACAGCGGACAATACCATAGAAAGCTCAAGACGGGGATTTGGCGAGAGAGGATCTTATTGGCTTGGTAATATTGGTTATCGGATGGAGCTTATTGTTGGGTGTTCATACTTAGCATTTGGACTTTATCTCATGGACATTGGAACTTGATGTAGTCTTTACGAATGATACCCCTTACGAGATCACCCTCGTAGGCGCCGATACAGGGCTTCGTATTGTAGTTAATGTGGTAATTTAGATACATGATTTGGCATAAGCTTAAGTCTGTCTCGTTACGCTTTTCTGCTCAGGGATACTTTTCTGCAACAAACAACAAAAACTCTTCATCTTCCAGTCCATCCACGCCCACCTTCCATCACACATCCAAGATGGTCAAACGACCCAATATAATAGTCACAGGCACGCCGGGAACAGGTACGGTATGCAAGACGACGCTTGCTTAGTTATCAAGGCCCCAGAGTCCTCGCCCTCAGGCATCGTGCTTTATTGAGTGTGGCTGATCGTATATGTAGGCAAGTCAACGCACTGCGAGATGCTGGCGGAAGCGACAGGGTTGAAGCACCTGTCTATCAACCAAATCGCAAAAGACAACAACTGCTATGATGCGTTTGACGACGAGCTGAAATCGTGGACGGTGGACGAAGATAAGGTAATGACTCGGCACCGGCCAGACTTATCTTTCTTTCTTTCCTTTCTTTTTTTCTTTTTTTCGGTAGCATATATGCACTCTTCGCAAGCGAGACTAACGGCGCATGATGGCTGGCTGGTGGTGTAGCTGCTGGACACGATTGAGGACGATGTCAAGAAGGGAGGCCATATCATAGACTGGCACGTCTGCGATGTCTTCCCGAAGAGCTGGATAGACCTTGTGGTCGTGCTGCGCACAGACAATACGATCCTCTTTGATCGACTGAAGGCAAGGTCCGTTCGTAGCCGATTTCTAACCCTAACCTATCAAAATCGCAGCCCTCATAGACGCAGACGGCTCGCGCCGAAGTCTATCTTTTAATATTGGCTAACACCCCTGCTCGCTTCAGAGATTATCCAGGTAAGATTGCCGTGCCCTAGATGCCAGGGGAAATCGAAGGTCATTCGCGTTGACGAAAGCTTACGATGACGGTGCAGATAACAAAATTGAGGAAAATATCGACGCGGAGATAATGCAAGTGATCTTGGACGAGGCGCGGGACGCATACGACCAAGAGATTGTGATCGAGCTGCGCAGTGACAAGGTCGAGGAAGTGGAGAGCAATGTCGATCGGATCGCAGCGTGGGTTGAACAGTGGCAGAAGGACAATCAGGAGTCGGAGGATTGATCTTTTCTGGCAACTTGGAGCGTACGAGGTAGGAAAGTGGCGCTACCGTCATATACCGTATCTTGTATGTCACAATACTATCAGAGAACGGAGTATGCTGTCTGGTGTAGTATATATGTGCGGCCAGATATATATTTGCGTGCGTGTACGTACGCCGATGGGTATGCCAATGGTCTTCTAGATTCTCGTGATGCCGGTCGTAAAGCCAGCCATGCTATATACCTGTCTATCCTCGAACTCTATCTCTGCAGATCTACGTAGAGAAGTTGACGCCGGCCTGTTACTTTGAAGTCACGCCGTCTATTCCTCCTGCTTATTGTACGTCTCCAAGAATTGCTTGAACTTCTCCAGTGCCTTATATCTATGCGAGATACTGTTCTTCCGGGCCTTGTCCATCTCCGCATATCTACCCTTTGCGTCAGCATACCTAGTTCCCGTCTATGGTGTCGATGTGACCATTATAGGGTATACTCACGTCTCGCCCTCGTACTCAAATATCGGATCCCATCCTAGCAGTAGACCTAATTGTTAATGAACCTGTTAAAGTCGAAGCTACATACTCTAGGTGATTTTACAGCCGTAGTGCTACAGCTGTCACGATGACATACCAAAGTTCGACGGACCCCTCGGACAGACAATCTTGCCTTCAGTCCTGCCTTGGAAGACGATAGGCTCGCTCCCCGGACCCTCTGAGAAGGCGAAGGTACAGACTGCTTCGGCAGATTTATCCTCGAAGCCAGCGAGCAACATGTTCAGGCCGTCATGACCGATGCCCTTCATGAACCATTTTCTAGAATGTGCACAGCCGGCTGTCAGTGTTGGTATCCGCGTATACAGGACTAATGGGCCACATACATGTATGGACCAGGGAGACCCTGTTCGTAGCGAATAGTCAGCACGTGCGTAGTTTATGTTAAGATGGACAATTTACGGTCTCACATTCAAAGCCCGGAAGCAAAGACATGTATCTTCAGTCAGAACCGGGCCCTTCAGCTACACACCACGCACGGACGTGTGTCAGTTTGAATTTTCCTCATGAACCGGCATGAGAACCTGGACGACGCACAATCTCCGCGGCCTTCCGGCACTTCGCCGACGACACCTCCTCAATAGTCCCCTGTATCTCCTCCAAGTCGAGTCCATGGCTCTCGATTTTGATGTAGCTGCCGAGGATGGCCTGGACCTCGGCCAGCTTGCCAGCGTTGCCCGTCACGAAGATTATGCGGTCGAGGAGTGGCATTGTGCGTTGGACGGTATTCTAATCTATGAATGTTATGCGAGACCAGAGTGTTACAAGGCTTGCCCGTTTCGGATCCGATGTTGATGAAATGTTGAATCGATGATTTCAAGAGTTAGCAACCAGCTCGTGTTCTGGTGTATTTGTTGCCGCTAAATTTCAATCCGTCGGAGAAGCACGATGAGTCGTACATGCATGCAGGTAGACATCGGCAGGGTCTGTTGTTGCATTTCCAAAATCCAAGCTTTTCGCTTGCTACAGAGCACGCTATCAACACTGCTAGCTTCGACAAATCCAAAAACGAAAACTTAGAAGACCAATCAACTCGTGATATGACAGAAATCCAAGGCTAACTACATGAAATTAAACACAGAAATAAGAACGGGAAAAAAGTAAAATAAAAACGCCATAGCTCCTGCATGCATGTAGAAGTAGCGAATGCAGGTCACGACGCCACGCCGCAGATACAGATATACCAATTCGCCTTCCCAACCTTCCATAAAGCTCCTCCCGATTAACCTTAGATTTTGCGACTCCCCGGATCCACGATGAAAACGAATATAACAACAAAATAAAATATCCCCGCCGACTAGAAAATCCAAAATGTTATAGACTCGTCATCCATTGCAGACGACTCGAAATCAATCATAGAGGGAGGTCTCGGCCTCCGATGCAGCGAACCTGGAATTCCGAATCGTATTAGCAAATTTCAAGCGCATTGCAAATTGTGAGTTTATGTTAGGTCAGTAGGACGTACTCAACCATCTCGAATATCTTGTATCGTTTGAGGTAGGCCGGGCCCCTTCTGAACGCCCTGAGCATCTTCCCATATCCGATACTCCCACGAACTCGTTTCTGCCCGATAAGGCTGCGGACGGCTTGCGAAGGTTGGAACATCGGATCGAAGCAGATGAAGCAGAGCGTGCCGTCGTTGTACCGCTCAATGCCAACAATTGTCATCGAGTGGCCGTGATGTTGGAAGTAAATCGGTGGCTTCTCCGTTATAGCAACCTTGTCCTGTTCCTGTTCCTCGTCGTATCCACTCGAGAAATAGCTCCAAGCGTGTCGCAACGCTGCAGCTTGCTGATTAGGTTCGGAGAACTGGCGAGGGATTGTGGATGTACCAAAGGAGGTGAACATCGCTTCGACTTCTGACGAGCCGATATATTTCCTCGTGTACAAGATCCCACCTGTCTCAGCTCTTGCATGCGCATTGATGCCCATGTCCCAGGCGTTTTCGATCCATTTCTGGATCTGAATGATCGTGGGGATCCGCTCCCCGAACAATCGTTCGCAACCAGGCACCAGATTCTTCTGACAGTAAGACGCCAGCATCTGGATGTTACGGTATCCGCAGAAGCCATTTGCTGCATTATGTTCTTTGAAAACATGCTTGGCGGACGGGTGGCAAAGGTAGGCTTTGCTGACGTTTGGATCCAATGTGATGAGATTTCGAATAACGGGGATAAGACCAGAGGTCTCGTTCGCGTAGGACTTTTTTACGTGAATGTGGCCGTCGTTGCCAATATATCTTGTGAATACTTCTTTACCACCGGCTGCGAGTGCCTCCTTTAGCCATTCTGGCATCTTCTTCTCATTGGCGTACGGTCCCAACTCGGATTTCTTCTAATGCAGGGGTTAGCCGTCGGTCATCAAGGTGATGTTAGCCACAAACTTACAAATCGAGGCTTGGGTGTGCTGCCCGAGCTGCTCGATGATGAGAGCTTCGAGAAAAAAGGCTCCCCGAATCCATAGCCTCCATAGTGCTTCTGCAGCTTCTTTCCAGAATGGTGATTGTGGTGATGTTGGGAACGATGTTCATTCTTGCCACTTGACTTCTCCGACTTCTCCGACTTTTCTTTCTTTCGCTTTGGCTTCTCTTCTTCCTCTTCTTCCTCTTCTTCTCCCCCTTCCTCCAGGTCAGTCTTGCTGATTATTTCGTACTCGTTGCTCGTTGATTCGTCGTCGCTCTGCCGATCACGATCACCCTTCTCAACCTTCTGGACTTTGACCACATCCCCTTCCTCCTCCATCTGCATCGTCAGTTCCTCCTCCTCCCGGGCAAGCGCTCTCTCCAACCGCCTCTCCTTCTTCCCCATCTTCTTCCGTAGCCGGTCGCCCGGGCCCTCCTTCTTCTTTGAGTGTCGCTTTTTACTCGCAGAGTCCATTAGAGCGTCTCCTCTCTTTTCACGTTTTCCAGCGACAGAGTTTTTGTTCTCCTCCTCCACCTCCACCTCATCTTCGCCCTCGTCGTCTCCAGCTTCAGCCATCTCCTCGTGCATCGCCATGTGCACGTCCAGTTGCAGAAGGCTCACAGGTTCGCCGCATCCTTTCCACTCGCAGGTAACGTATTCCGTCTCTTGTTCGGCAACGGGTGTAGCAACACGGGCAGGGGCCGGAGCTGGACGTGGAGCTGGACGTGGAGCTGGACGCGGAGCTAAGCGTGGAGCCGGGACCGGAACTGAAGCTCGGACCGGTGTTGAAGCAGGCACTGGCGCAGCAGCTTGAGCTTGGAATGGGACCGCTGGCGGCGGCCGTGTTGGAGCTGGAACCGGCACATTGTTTGTTCTATAGACCGGGTGTCCGACTATTTCTTGGCTATTGGTGTTGGGGACTTGGTACTTGAAAGGATCGTAAGCATCGCTCTCCTCCATCGAAGGAGGCTTGAAGAAAGCTCGAGGCTGCTCCTGCTTTGGTTTCGGTTTCGGCCTCGGTCTCGGAGGGGGTTCAGGCACATCGTGGAGGGCATCGTAGTGCATCTGAATGATAGACTCGTGGTCTGCCGTGAAGTCGCACGAGGGACACCGAATCTCGGGATATGCCGGTCGGGCGGATCGGGATGAGGACGCCATGGCGGGCTAATGGATATCGTCTGGGCAGTCGCTCCCCTCGCGGTGATCTGACGTGACGGCCTGTGAGTTGGTTTGAGAGGATAGGATCCAGGGACACGGCGGGACGGGCGGACGTATGCGATATCAGGCGAGGCTAGCTGGTCGGCGGGCGAAGAATGTCACGATGGTTGCGGACGGAATTTCAGCAGGTGGCGAGTTCGAAGAGTCGAGAATGGTATCGAGGACATGGCAAAAGCGCAGAGGAAAAACAGCGGAATGCAGGCTCGGAAAAAGGAAAGGTGGTCGAGATGGCGGGGCAGGGAATCTTGGGCTGCAGGCTGTGACTCGTCCAGCCTTGCGGGCGAGCTTCGGTGCTGAGCTGAGGAATCCGGCGAGAAAGTGACGCGTGCGAAACGTTGACGTCGGCAACAACACGCCGGCGCTATTCTGCACTGTGGAACCCTGCCAGCTGTTACAACGACGACGACGACGACGACGACGACAGCATGCTGCGATGCCGTCCCGGAGGCGGATTCTGCCGGTCGAGCGGGATTTGGGACGAAAGCTGATCGAGGAGACCGCTGGAGCTGTTTCTCGCTGGTCCGTTCCCAGGCCGTGAGGGAAAAGCGGGGTGGTGCCGCGAGAAACGGATAGATACTTATACGACCGTCCGCGTCCGTCCTGTTGTGTGTCGATACCGATAACACTACCTGCGCACGTGGCCGATGTTTACAGAAGCATCGTGGTGCATGCTATTTACTGGACCCTTTGGTACATAAATACTTATTCTGCATATCGATATCACAATCTGGTAATGCCCTTCGAGTTCGGCGAGCATGTTTCCGCGAATTAACAGGTGGTCTGGGCTTTCGGTCTGCCAATCACGCTCCAGCGATGCCGTGCGAACTGCTGTAGGGCTATGCGGGTGCTTGCTCGCATCCTGATGGCATGATCGGTGCTCCAGCCAATAGAATATACGACGGACGGCTGTCTGGCGACCAAACGAGACGGCATGCATAGATCTTCGTGTCCAGCATCTACTTGCTCGTGAAGTAGCTATGAGGGAATATTGCAACTTTCACCGCCGCTCAAATATATTTTAACATGTATACAGTGGGCTCGCCGATTCACGCGTACTTAAAGGCGATTCGGGAATATTCCTCCAGCAAAGGTTAGCCTCGTTGTATATATTCCAGTTGGCCACTAAGTTGGATGCGTCGTCGGTCTCGTATATAGATGCACGCAGACGGGATGTCTTGTATCGTAGCCATATCGCTGACGCGAGGCAGGCCATCGGTATCGAATGTTTACCATGGCCAGTGGCAAGATGTCAGCGAGCCGCCAAGTCTAAGACCGAAGCAGGAGCACCAAATGTCGTTTCTGGGAAGTCCTTCCAGCGTGCATCACCTCTTTCAGAGATAAATGTTTCGACTATGCGCGTTGAGTGATTATTGGCGTCCAGGAAATCACATACCAGACCTAGCGGCGATCTCGGGCTGGCAAAGTGGGATTTGTAGCCAGACCCCAATGCCATAAAATCCGCATTCCTCGAGGATCGAATTCCATCACACTCGAAAACGTGACCAGATCTGTGTTGCCGGCGTGTGATTTTCCGAGGTCGGCCGGCCAGGGATTACGATGTCGACTATTCGAACGTTCGTAATGCTGGCCGATGCGAGACGCTTGGGCGTGCCTGTGGCTGATACAGCAGCACGCCGGCTGCGCGGACAGGACGCTCAGTCGACCGCCCGCAAGGCGCATGGGCGCCCTTCCAGTGACTTTGGACTGAGGAGCAAAGGCGGGGCGGCCAAGGTCATCCTCTTGGGACGCACGAGCTCTTTGCAGGTCCCACGCATATTTCCCGATTCCGCTGTTGTCCATGCTGTGTCCCACTTGGGTGTCGTGCCGGCTGGCCGGTTAGCCTCGTGAGCCTTCTGCTTTTCGAGGGGGAGCGAGCAAGCAAGCCAGACTCGACGGCGTGCATCCAGCCGATGGTCGGGCGGGCGAGAACGGCGTAACTCAGCTCAGCAGTCGGCAGCCAGATCGTGGAAGCTTCTCCTTCCGTTGCAAACATTCTGCCATCTTCCGTTCCTTCGAGTGTTTGCTTTGCGTCTTTGTCGTCGACGGGCATCCGAGCAGTCATCGAGAAGGTGGTGCGGGAAGCGCAGGGTTCATCGACTCGCTTCGGCTGACTCCAAGAGTTGGGACTGAGAGGCAGCCGGCCAGCCAACGCCATTGCGGTGGTGGTGATCCCTCGCCCAATTTCCAAGCCTTCCTTCCACTTCACTCCCTTTGCACTTCACTTCCCCAGGCTCTCTCTCGCGGCCACTCACACGGCTGCTTCCTCCGATTTCACCCCCTCGTTCTTCGTGGACTATCTCTTGGTCTCCCCCGCTCTCCGCACAGGCTTTATCCATCTCGGGCGTCGCCTTCGACCGTCAACCGCCGGCCCAGCCTTATCGATACACGCCGGATCAAGCGTCGAGACCACCCCCGCGACCTCGCTTCTCCGCATCACCGCCGTAGCAATCCTGCCAGGAGACACGCTCTCGTCGTGAGATCTGTAAAAAATGGCGGAACGGATTCTCATGAACGAGTTCAAACAGCTCTCCAAGCCTGGAGAGATCCCCTGGCTCAACGTCCAGGTACCGTGCCCCCCAGCCCCCAGCCGTGAATTGGCGAGACACGTTCTCAATCCCCCTCACATCGTGCTGAAATCCTCGTGCCAATATAGCTGGGCAAGGGAGACAATCTCTTCTTGTGGGATGTCGCCATCATCGTTCTCAACCCCACCTCCGTCTACAATGGGGGATACTTCAAGGTAAGTAAAGATCTTCACCGAAGCCAAATGTCCAGCAACGTGTTTTGTCTCGACTGACCGCGTCTCGATTCGTCCGTAGGCTGAATTGAAGTTCCCAAACAACTATCCTTACTCCCCGCCGGAATTCCGCTTCCTCCGTCCGCTCTGGCACCCAAATATCTATCCCGATGGCAAACTCTGCATTTCCATCCTCCATCCTCCGGGTGAGGATGAGATGTCGGGCGAGCTCGCCAGTGTACGAACGATTGTTTCTTTGATGCAGCCTGCCTGATGGGAGAATGATGCTGAGAATTGTGTTAGGAACGCTGGTCGCCGGCGCAGCGCGTCGAATCAGTCCTCATTTCGATCTTGAGTCTGCTTGACGATGCAGAAGTCTCGTCGGCGGCGAATGTCGATGCCGGTGTCATGTTGAGGAAGGATCCCGAGGAATACAAGAAGAGAGTTCGCGGTACGCATGGGGTCGTTTTGGTGTAGCTGGCGAAGAAGGACAGTCGACTGATGGTTTGGAATAGATAATGTCGAGACCTCGAAGAAGGATATCCCGGAAGACTTTGTGATGCCAACCAGCGCGGAAATCAAGCCGCCGCCAAAGGACGAGGCCTCGGACGACTTTTGGTACGACTCTGGCGCTGAATCCTTTGGTGGTAGCGATGAAGCTTCATTCGACGGGAGCGATGCCGAGATGACCTATGGTAGGGGACCCTTGTTACCCTAAGGAGCTCTCGCGTTACCAGCTACTAACGTATTCCAGATGATGAAGATGGTAACGTTGATACTGAGGATGACGACGTTGATGTATCCGCAGACGATGACGACAAGCGCATCTCTGTCACCCCAAATCGAAAGGTCCTTGGTGTCAACGTCGAGGATAGCTCCCGTACTGCAACTCCACGACCGACATGAGCGGCCAATCTGGACGTCGTCTACAGCACGCGACGATGAGTGTCTGCGGCGCCAGCTACATACACTTATCACTTGTCTGGTCTGAAAACAAGGCTAACATATTACCACTTCTGCTCCTTGCAATAACTGCCCCCCCCCTCCTATTGTCTTCTTATCGAAACAAGCCCTGTGTCTGTTTTCACTTTGTTTCGCGCAATTTCCTTTGATATTACACTGCCACTACCCTTTCCTCTGCAATTCCGGACTACTACAGTGAAGTCCTCGATCTTATTCTATGTGCTTATTAGCGTGCATGCCTAATGGGGTTGTCCTGGTTTGATCCTTTGATGTTTCTCCTCTTTCCCTACCTCTCTCGACGCCCTTTCCTTTGATGAATTTGTCTGCCCGTCTCCCTTCTCTTTCCCCAGTCATAATATTATACTATCAATCGGCGCTTTCGGAGGCTGCAATACATGAATGTTTGTCCCTTTCCTACCAATATTTGCTTCTCGAGTTATAGCTACTACCCCCCCCTTAGAAACTTACCCGACCGCCCACCAAAAATGAATACCGTTCCGTAAGAGACCTGGGCAGTCGAATCAAGTAGCACTGGCCAGCCCTGCTGTCAGGACGTTGTGACGTAGCACAAGTGTGTGCTGTACTAAGAAGTAAAACGACCGGGCTTCCCGAGCGCCAAGGCTCTGGGAGATCGTGTCGACAAGGATCTCGGGCGCGGTTCCGGGGCCAACGCTCAGGCAAAACGTCTTGGGCTTCTGCCCGTGTGAGTGTGAGCACAGCTTGCTCGAATCCGTGCATAGCGGCCGTCGACCGTTGTTATTTGCCATCATCACCATCACTACGCAGAATCACCGCCGAGTGGTCCCTCTCCTTCCGTCCCAGCTCGTAAACGGAGACCGCCCCTCCCGCTCCCTTTACATCTCATCCCGCCCTCCCCACGCTTCCCTACCGCTAGCCAAGCTTCCACGGTCCTACACCACACGGAGACACGGCCGGACCTGCGCGACAGGCGGACGCACAACCGCAACGAACCGCAGATTCAAGCATTCCTACGACACAGCGTCGATACACGGCTGTTGTTGCCCGCGATGGCGTCTTCCAAGGAGGAGGCCGCCGCCCTCAAAGATAAAGGCAATGCAGCCTTTGCCAGCAAGGACTGGAACGAGGCGATCAGCCTGTATTCCCAGGCGATCGAACTGGACGCCACCGTCCCCGCGTACTTTTCCAATCGGGCACAGGTTCGATAAATTTTTACCCCGCTACGATATCGAACGATGCATCAGACTGCTAAGCTGTCGATTGGTCGATCTTGTAGGCGTACATCAAGACTGAAGCCTACGGCTATGCCATCGCCGATGCAACGAAGGCGCTCGAATTGGATCCGAACTTTGTCAAGGTATGATGGTTATCGCGTCCGATTATGCATGTGCGTCATGATGCTAAAGATCCCATCACTCGTAGGCGTACTACAGGCGCGCCTTGGCGAACACCGCGATATTGAAACCGAAGGAAGCCTTAAAGGACTTCAGGACGGTTGTCAAGAAGGGTATTGGATCTATACGCGGTAGAAGCGAAGCGAAGAAGAGTGCATGCTGAGAATATCGGGGATATAATAGTGCCGAATAACCAAGATGCGCGATTGAAGTTGCTGGAATGCGAGAAGATGGTTCAGAAGGCGGAGTTTCTGAAAGCCATAGAAGTTGGAGAGCCGCCCTCTGCCGCCGAGGGACTGGACGTTGACGGAATTGGTGTGTACCACGAGGCATCCTTCCATGCATCCAAGCTGCTCAGCGCTGACCACTCTTTGAAACCTAATAGCTGTCGAGGATTCGTACGACGGCGTCCATCTCGGCGACGAAATGACCCTCGAATTTGTCAAAGACCTCACAGAGCGCTTCAAGAATGGAAAGAAGTTGCACAAAAAGTTCGTGTTTCGAATCATCCTCAAATGCAAGGAGATCTTCTACGCGGAGCCGACGATGCCCGAGGTCTCCGTCGAGTCCGGTAACACACTCACCATCTGCGGTGACACTCATGGGCAATATTTCGATCTGTTGGAGATATTCGGCAAAAACGGCTATCCCAGCGAGAAGCACGCGTACCTCTTCAATGGCGACTTTGTCGACCGTGGCAGCTGGTCGACAGAGATCGCGCTGTTGCTGTTCGCCTACAAGTGGCTCTACCCGAAGGGCTTCTTCATCAACAGGGGGAACCATGAAGCTGACCAAATGAACAAGGTCTACGGTTTCGAAGGTTCGTGCACACGTCCATCTAGCACCTACTCATGTATCCTTCCTTCCATCAATCAATACATCCACGCACGAGCTAAAATCACCTCTTGTGTATTTTCTAGGAGAGTGCAAGGCGAAGTACACAGAACGTGTCTACAAGCTCTTCTCCGAAACCTTCTCCGCCCTCCCACTCGCCCACCTCATCGGCTCCAAATACCTTGTCCTCCACGGCGGCCTCTTCTCGGACGACAAGTACACTCTCGACGACATCCGCAAGCTGGACCGCCACTCGCAACGCCAGCCCGGCAACGAGGGACTGATGATGGAAATGCTCTGGACAGACCCGCAAACGGAGCCCGGCCGCGGCCCATCGAAGCGCGGGGTCGGCCTGCAATTCGGGCCTGACGTTACGAAACGCTTCTGCGAGAGGAACGGCCTGGAGGCCGTCATCCGCAGCCACGAGGTCCGCATGGGCGGGTACGAGGAGGAGCACGACGGGCGATGCATCACCGTCTTCAGCGCGCCGAATTACTGCGACTCAACCGGGAACAAGGGAGCGTACATCAACGTCGGATCAGACTACAAGCTGACGTTCGAGACGTTCGACGCCGTCCCGCACCCGAACATCAAGCCGATGGCGTACGCCCAGAATTCGCTCATGCAAATGATGGCATAACGCGATCGCACTTGACGCAAACAAAAACTAACCAAGCTAACGAGAGATGAATGGATAGATCAGCAGCATAGGGGTGCGTGCGTGCATGCGCGTAGAGATTTATGATGAGTGTCGGCCGCGGGCTCTCGTGTAACATATGATTGTGGGTGTGGGCATTATGCATACGTGCTCATCTGTTTTCTTCATATCTCCTGTTTCTTTTCTACCTGTCATGCATTTGAGACTAGCGGCCGACTCGACGAGTTTCATACGCTGGTTTCTTCATTCTCTTCAATTCTTGTGATGGGGGTTTTTTCCTTTTTAGGTAACTATTGTACTTTGTATAATCTCCATAGCCGGGAGCTGGTCAGATATCGATCCCGAAAAATTCATGTTGTGAACTCACGAGCATGTTCTAAATAAACAATGATAAAAAGTGACTCAAGTACTAGCTAGCAAAGCATATAATATATGCTTTCGATATCCTCAAGTAAGTAACTTTGTAGTTTTATAAATGGCACTTGTAGCTATTTGGGGGCCAATACCATCGCATAGTTAGACCCGTACCAAAATTCATACGAGCTGGCTTGCAGGACGAACAACCGGTAAGAATTCTAGAATGCGCGTATAATCGTATGTCGCAAGGCATTGTGACGGTAGACTTGTTTGATACGTTAACGTGAAATTTATGATCCGAGTACATATACTGGAAATCACGCTTCAGAACCGACATAAATGTCTCTTATATAGTGATAATAAAGTGATCAGATTATATAAGTAGCTTTCATATTCGATAGAAATGGACAATATATTCTGTCAAAATGTGGCGTTTGATTCGTTCATTCAGTCAGTCATGTCTTATGTACTTGGATCACAAAACACGCGCATGATGGCAAACAGACCGTCGTGAAGATAACGAAAATTCCAAGGGAGATGGGGGAAGAGGAGAGCTTCAAAGGGGTAAGTTGCAGTGGGAAGGGTAGAGGGTAAGGGCTTGCTTGCTGGATTATTGCAACAAAGATAGAATGCATGTATGCAACAGCCATAAAACGGCCAAAAAAAAAAGGCGTCCAGCTTGCGAGACAAGGCCAAAACCTAAAAATGTCAAGATAATGATACGACAATCGCGACTCCGGAAAATAACAAGAGTAGTCCACCACTTTCAGATCCTACTACTCCGCAAAACGCCCGCTTCAAGGTGTAAAGTAATGCAAGAAGGAAAGATACAAGGAGAAATAAAGCGAGTAGTGCACCAAGCACAGACTCCAGTAGAAACGCCTAAAACAGGCTTTTATGCGATGGAAAGTAAAAGTAAACAAATAATCGAAATCGAGCAGGATGAGCAATCAACGCTGGCGGAGATGGCAAGGTAAGGAGAAGACGGCGTCTCAGTTCCTAGCTTCCTTATTCGCGGCCTTCATCCTCGCCTTCATCTCTGCCATTTTGGCGGCTGCGAGCTGCCGCCGTGCGTCTGTGTCGGACGGGCTCGCCTTGGTCGCGGTGATGGCGACGCCCGTTGCAGTAGTATCAGAGGTGGCAGCCGCGGCCGTAGTCTTGAGGAGCGCGGGATTAGCGCCCATGTCGAAGGCGCTGGGTTTCCTAATGATCTTGGTGTTAACAAGATTCCGAAGGCTCGTCAAGCTGCCTCGTCTGTCGGGCGTCTTTTCAAAGTTGAACATTTTCGGCATCGGGCTCGTCGTTGAGCGGCGCACACGGAATGTTTCGTTATCCGTGTCGTATTTGGGTGGTCCTGGGTCAGCCATAGGCTTCTTCCTTGGAGTTTCTTCACTAGTCCGAGGCCGGTCGGTGCTAGCGGATTTTATTCCGATTTGTTTGTTGCCGTTTATCAGATCTTCCTTGCTCCTTCGAACAGCCGGTTTGTTGATAGCCTTCAATTTGTCTAGGTCGATGTCTGACATTGAGCCCATGGTTGGGGAGAACGGTGGTAGGGAAAGGTCAGTGCTCTCCAGTTGGTCCATTATCTCTTTTTCAGTCATAATCGGGGTTCTCGATAGGGTGGGTTTGCGAGGGTTTGGTGTACTCTTGATCGGGGAGAATGGTTTCGGTGCGGGCTTGAAGTCGTCAGGTTTCGATTGACCGGGGAGTGGAGCACTAGAATCACCCTCGTCTTCCTCTCGTAATGTTTCATCAATGGCTGGGATAACATCTCGGATTCTGGGGAGCGGAGCAGGGTTGGAAAAGATGCCACCGATTTGAGGCTTGCTGTCAACCAAATTGATGTTTGGGAAGGCGGATTGTTCGGTTATCTTGGGACTGTGACGGGGCTGTTGCTCTGGGGATTCTGGAGACGGCGGTGGCGGCGGCGGTCGTGTTTCTCGTGTGTGCGATCTCACAACCGGTTCAATGGGACGGGTTTCCTTGACAGTAGTAACAATTGGGATTTGATCGAGAGCCGCGAGAGTAGTAGTATGAGCCGATTTTTGAGAGAACTTGAGACGTTGATTTTCTTCTTTAACAAGCGCGAGTTGCTGCCTTAGTCTTTCGACTTCACGCTGCGAGCCTTCGTACTTGGTCTGCAGAAGATCCTTGCCAGATGCCGCAACTTCGGCCTTACGAAGTTCGCGTTTGAGAGTGCGAACTTCCGACTCTGCGTTCGCGCTGCTGGCCGATGCTTCGTTCGCCGCTTCCTTGCGCGCCTTGAGAGCAGCTTCCAGATCCTTGATACGGCGAGCTTGGCGATCGATTTCGCTGCGCTGGCGGTCGAGTTGATACTCGTGGTCGTTCATTTCAACCTCTTTCTGGCGAATGATCTCTCGGTATTCTGCAGTCTCCTTCCGAAGACGTTCGATAGTCTTTTGCTGATAACTCTCACTAACAGGGGCGTTGATAGTTGTGACGGGTTCATGCTTGTGCTCCATCGCTAGCTTCTGCCATCTATCGATTTCGGCTTGCATTTTTCTCCGAAGTTCCATCTCCTCCTTGAGGCGAGCAGCGAGATTAGCGCATTGTTCGTCCTTCTTGGATGCAAATTCGACTGTGGTATCCTTGCGGGCCTTGTAAAATTCCACTTTCTTCTCGGCTTGGCTGATATCCGTCGAGTAGCGTTCCTTCCAATATACACCAGATCGAGAACGGGGTTCATCAAGATTCACAGTTACATCGCCATCATGTACAGGCGCCTCAGCGGCCTCCCCGATCATGTCATTGATACGAGCGGTGTTCTCCCTGAGAGCATGAATTTGCTCATCGACCGATTTAACTTCCTCCTTAGGCCTGGATATGACGAAAACTTGATCGCGACCGGCGTCCTTGTCCAGCTTCAATTTGGACTTCTGAGCCGACTTCAACGGCTTAGCTTGATCTTCGAAAATTTCAATGTCGTCCGCACGAACTTGAACTTCCTTGGCTCTCTTCTTGGGGAAGTCATTTGTAACCTTCGGCGTCCATGGACTCGGGAATTTGCCGGGATACGACGAAGGGAGACCGGAGCGGATGCGACCGGTACGAGTTTCGTAGCAGATGGTGTCTTCGTGGAACTGGTCCGGTCCAAAAGAGACCGTCTTCTTCTTGCTGATGGTGTTCCCGGGAGTGACCAGGATACTCTGAGGGTTCCTTCTCGTGGGCGTCACTGCATCCTCGAATGTCAAGAACCGGCCAGGACTGCGACTGCTCTGACGTTTTCTGGAACTTGTGAAAACATCTTCGTCGCTCATAACCTCCCGTCCCAGTCTGGGGCGTGGTTGGCGTTCGCGTTCCGGCGCCTCGAGATTGGGCTTCGGCGTACCGAAAAGACCGGTGCGAAAGGCATTGAAGGCAAAGGCAGCCGGGCCAGGCGTTTCTATCATCGTTGATTTGTTAGCGTCTAGTTTTGTTATGTCTAAGGCTTGTATAAGAAGGGCCGGGGCGGCAGACTCACCAGGCTCCAACTCCTCCTGTTGATCAATGATTAGATCTTGATCTATCTCCTCGTCCTCGCCCTGTTGGTCGCCTCGTAGCCAGGCCAACATGTCGAGGAAGGCGTTTCGCTTGCGAGCGATATCCTGGAGATGTGGGTGGTCTTGATGGGCGAAGTGAGTCTGGGTTGGGTCGTGGTCCTTGAGGTCGGATGCGGCGGTTGGCGAACAGGTCTGACGCGGAGAATGCGACTCGGACGGAGAAGGAAGTGTAACAGGGAAGAGAGAAAGGGGAGAAGGGCCCGAGGGAGGCGTGCAGGAGAGGACTATCGAATGAGAGGGGTGGGGTGTGGCTAGGATGGAAGGAGGTGGTGTAGTAGCGCGAGCCGGGACCGGCTGCGGGAGGACGTGGTGCTGTTGTTTTGGCTCGCGGCGGAGGACGGGCTGTTGTTGTTGTTGTTGTTTGGGCTGTTGCTGTTGCTGTGGGCCGGCCCCAAGCAGGCAACCACCGCTCGAAATTATCTCGTCCGACGCCGCGCTGGCAATTGCAGTGGGACTCGGACTCGGACTCGGACTCGAAATCGAAATCGGACTGGGTTTGAGAAGACTGGGGCTCGAGCGGGCGAGAGTGGACTCGCCTGCCGTTATAATGCACTGGATGATGGGCAGGCCGTCCTGCTTGATCTTGACCGTGGCTGCCGCCCGGAGAATCTCCTCCTCTGCCTCGGATCCTGCTGCTGAGAGCCTGCCGAAGAAGCGCCCACCGCCGCTGTTTATGTTCTGCGGCATCCGGCAGGCCCCTTCATGTCCGAAATTTCTGGGATTGCTCGATTCTGGGGTGTCGTTTGATCAGAAAAATCCGTTCTCTCCTTCTCTCCCTTGCATATACATAATTCCTCATGCACAGTATTCTCCTCCTCCTTTTGGCGTCGATGTAGCCTGCTCCAATCGATCCGTCCAGCCGCGAGAATGTGCTTTTAACTTTGTCGACTAGCGGGAAACCAGAATGGCCCTTCCATCTAGTCGATGGGGCATCCTCATCGTTTTATCCTCGTTTTTGCATGGCCGATGGGTCCGCCATCTTGTTTCTCTCGTTCCCCACTAATTGTCCGTTTTCGCTAGCGCTGCTACGTCCTTGACGTCTTTTTGAGTCCGAGCTGAAAATCGTCTTCTGCCGCCCCCCTTGATCCTCGTATGCCTTGTGGGATCCGGAATTTCGTACAGATATGCGTGCAATATATGCAAGTGCTCATGCTCCGCACTTTTATATTCCGATGTCGTGTCTGGAATCTCTCGCGATATCTGGATCCAATCACAACGGAACGCCGCCTCCGTGGTCCCACATGTCGTCCGCTGGAGGCAGTGGGAATCCTTTCAAGGTGCCATGCCAAGACGGAGGCCTAGGGTCGCAGCATACCATCACACACCAAGCATTTCTCAGCTCTATTCTCAGACTTGTGATAAGGCTCGTCACATAGTCTAAACTTTGGCATCCACATCTGCATGTCCTCTGTTAGTGCCTTGCCAGCTTTTTGTGACTTTGCCTCGGGAATAATGGACCAGTCAACTTCCACCTTACTTTTTCGGCTTTTCTTCAGCATCTGGGGTGTTGGATCGGTCCCCTCGAACACCCATCCCAAACCACCCTTCGGCATGTATATGTACAGGTCCACGTATTTCTGGCATTGGGAGCCCGAGCCAAATGCTCGAAAACCCCCCTGAGATATTCGAGCTACCGTTTGCAGCCTCGCCGCCGAATGCGATTTTGATCTTCAGCCCCCTATCTGTAGTAGCGTCTGTCGAGGAGGCAGATCTATCGACCAGAATATCCCTGGCCACTTCGCGCTGAGGGATGATCCTCGATGGCCGGAGCCACCGGATCGAATTTGCATCCCAGAATTTCTTGCCGCTGCTGACGTGGGCGGTTAGGCATTTGCACCATGATGCCAATTCTGCGTCGGGCGGTCGTGTCGATGCTTCGATGCGAGCCCTAAAACCGACTAGTGAGAGTGGACCATGTTGCAGAACAGCTGCAATTAGTGACAATGCCTGTGCAATGCAGTGAGTAATGCAATGACAAACCCGTAAGACACAAGCTGGTCCAAGAATCCCCGAATGAGAGCTGGGTTCGTCGGAGTTTGGCCAGCTTTGAGCTACAGAGCTCATTCATGATGCATCGCCAGGTCAAACCAGACACGCGTCGACAGCATGCCCGCTCGTGCCCAATTCTCGTCCTTCGTGAAGGCCCATGATCAAACTTACCCGGCCATGACAATCACGGCTGTGCCACGGCGGCAGCCCCATTCTTTGCCGATGTACCACACCCTTTCTGGCCAACCTGCACACGCTCAATTGTGCATGCCCTCGCAAGCCCTACGCCCTGCGGCGTGGCTTCTTCCCCGCAATTCTGAGAATCCGGCTGGTTGTGTGAACGTGTCCGCCGTGTTCGTCGTGTTGGATTCTGGAGAGCGAACCGCGTTGTCGACGCCATGACTCAAGCTCGCTGATTCGTCGGTTTCAAAGCTAATCGCCACAGCTGACTCCTGCTAGCTGCTTCCTTCAATTGCAACAATTTCAACCACCAACCTCCAAGCGCCAGCCGCTGAGCATCCAGACCAGATATCGCTCTCCTTGCATGAAACTATCCGCTGGCTTGGCCGTGTACCATGGACTCGGCCTCCAGATCTTGAATCTGCAGCTCCGTGCTGCAGACTGCGAATAGTCTATTGGCTGGCTCGCCTACCCATAACCTCTTGAGATTCGGGCGGCAGCTTCAAACGAGAAGAGCTATAGATCTGCTTCTACACTCGAGACTTCTCGCTTGTCAATTCCATCTGAAGATGCCACCCAAAGCACAGAAAAAAGCAAACGCGAAGGGTAGCACCCAGCCTCAGGGGCCGAAGACTTCAAATGCTGCTGCTGCTGCTGCTCCAACCGGGCCTGCCGGAGGAACTACCAATTACGAAGAAATTCAAAATGATGAGGTCTTTGCGATCAAATCAGTATACCCTACGGAGTTCGAGGACGTCGAAAAGGTCGTTGAAGCGTGGACGGTAAGCCAATAATGTATGTGATTTTTATATTCGGCTGACCCTCGAGCTAACATTTTCACAGGCTAAGACTGTGCACTGCTTCAAACTACACTTGAAAGCAGATTCGAACCCCGATATTGGGATTACTCTCAACGTCCAATTCCCTAGTGTTTATCCCAAAGTAGCTCCCATCATTGAACTATCCGATGCAGCCGGTTTAAGACCCGAGCACAAGGAGTCTATCAAAGACGTCATCAAACACAAGATATCCGAGCTTATGGACCAAGAAATGATTTACGAGATCGCGGACTCTGTAAAAAATTATCTTGAGGAGAGGGCCACAGCCAGAGATGCCGACGCCCATAAACCAGCCCTGTTTGAGGAACGAGCTCTGAAAGAAGAGGCTGAGAAGAAACGACAGGCTGCCGCAGAAGCCAAAGCTGAGAAGCAACGAAAGGCAGAGGCCGAGCGACGAGCTGCAGCCGAGAGACAACAGACCAAGAAGGCCTTCAACCAAGCCCAACAGAAGAGACGACTCGAAGCTCGGTCCTCTCAACTGCTAGATGACGAATCCGAAGCTGAGAATGGCAATTCCATAGTACGCGTCTTCCCGGAGATGATGATCGTCAAGGACGCGGACGGAAAGCCGGGTAAGTTTCATAAAGTTAGCGGAATGGTCCTTCTGCAGCGGAACGAAAACACCCGGTTATACCTGGTCCACCCTATCTTCGAAGTACCCCAAGACTTTAACGTCGCTCTAGCCTTAAAAGAGATTGAATGGACCAATATGCACCCAAATAACTCTGAAGGAACCCATCTTTTAACAAAGCTGGAGACCGACCTCATCAAGTTGATACCATCGGAAGACCATCAACGATACAATAGCGTCGTGGAAGTCTTTGCCATGAGGATAACAGAACTCCCCATGGACAGATTCGCCGAGACCGAGTACCGACGGTTTCGAATCGACATTCTGATGGAGTTTGCTCCAAAGGGTTCACTGAACGACCTCCTGGAAAGCGTTGGGCAGCTATCCGTCCCTATTCTTCGAAACTACGTCCTCCAACTGCTTGACGGCCTTAGGGACCTGCATCAAGCAGGAATTGTTCACCGCAGAATACACCCTAAGAACATCCTCATGTTTCGTCCACCCGCAGGCGGCCAGACCATCCCCAAATTCGCAGATCCCGGGGTTTCTTACCGTCTTCACGCGTTGTGCAATTACGAGAAAGGCATCGAGGACGAGTTAGCCAGTGAGAATGACTGGATCGCGCCCGAGCTGGCTTCCTCTAGCACGCCTACCAAGAAGACGGACATCTGGGACTTGGGCGTTCTGATCTTGCAAATGCTGTTCGGCTTGGGGGTCGTAGAACGGCACTCCAGCCCACAAAATCTGCTGAACAAAGAAAAGATACCTCTGTCTCTGAAGGCTTTCTTGCAGAAGATGCTCAATCGCGACCAGAATAAGCGACTGGGTGCCTTTGATCTTTTGCCAATGGAGTTTCTACGAGAGGGTGATACCGCCTACGACGACGAGTTCTCCGACTCAGAAACTGCTCCAACTGCGAATTCCTACTCAAGACGGCGGCGTGGCTCCATAGCCGGACGCCAGGGTCGATACACCACAGAATGGGATGAAATCCAGCGTCTTGGCCGCGGAGGCTTCGGAGAAGTCGTCAAAGCCCGGAACAAGTACGACGGTCACGTCTATGCGATCAAGAAGGTGGCGGAAACGTCCTCGAATACACTGGAAGACGTTCTGAAGGAAGTCCAGCTTCTCTCGCGGCTTAACCATCCAAACGTCGTGCGTTACTATTCCACCTGGATGGAGCACAGTGATAGAACCGGCTTCCAAGGTGTCGAGAGTAGCGAGGAAGAAGATAGTTATAGCATACAAGACAACAGTGGTATCTCTTTCGAAGAGTCGGGGTCCCAGGCGGATTATATCAGTTCTCGAAACGTTGTCGGTATCGAATTTGGATATGATTCGGATGAAAACAACTCGGTTATAGAAGATAGCGACGACGGCGAGGAGGAGAGCGATCATAGCGATGACGATAAAGCTCCCGCTAAGAACGGCCGTCTACGAGAGGAGGACCATGAAAACAAACCTCGCAATCAGCGTCACCAAACAGTACCTTACCAAGCAAAGGTCGTCCTCGGCCGCGATGATAACTCTAGTGGAAGTGAAACCGTATCGGAAGGCGACACTTTTGAAATCCGGGAGACTAATCGCAGGCAAACCGGCACGAAGCCCGATTCCATCGATGATAACGACGACGAAAGCAGCCGACAGCTCAAACGCCTCGCATCATCAGAGCAACGCCAATTCCCAAGAATCCTCTACATACAGATGGAATTTTGTGATAAGCAAACGCTTAGAGATCTCATAGAAAAAGAGCTCTACCTGCGACCTGACGAATACTGGCAGCTGCTACGTCAAATCTTGGACGGACTCGATTATATCCACAAGAAAGGCATCATCCATCGAGACCTGAAACCAGAAAACATCTTCCTGAGCCACATGAATATGCCGCGGATCGGTGACTTTGGACTAGCAGCCAGCGTCGGTTCATACAGACCCAAGTCATCCCACGCCCCCTTAGTCAATAATAAGGTCACTGAGGATAGCAACGACAGTGTCCTAACGACGCAGATCGGGACTAGACTTTACATGGCACCCGAGGTTCTCGAGAGGGGCAACTACACTTCCAAGGTCGATATGTATTCTCTGGGACTCATCTTCTTCGAGATGTGCAGTAAGCCTGCAGGCACTAGTTTTGAGTTGCAGGAGAATATTACGGCACTGAAGAGCGAAGAGATAAGCATACCCAGCTGCCTTGACCCTGAGGTGAAAGCGGACGAGATCAATATCGTTCGCCAGCTTCTCAGCAGGAAGCCATCCGAGAGGCCTGAAGCCGCAGATCTACTCACAAACCACTCGATTCCTGTGCGAATTGATGACGAAGACTTCAACAAGGTGATCGAGAGTCTTGACGACCCTAATACCAAAGAAGCTCGCAGGACCGCATTGCTCAGAAAGCTATTCTCCGACCCCCATAAGCCTCCTAATGATCCCTTTTTCGACAACCGACCTGCACGTGGCGGTGTAGCTGTCGAGCAATTGGTAGTCGATAGGCACGTGCAGGACAAGCTTCTCGCTGTATTCAAACGGCATGGAGCAGTTGAAGTCCCCAAGAATTTCTTAGTCCCGGCTTCGCAGTACTATACAGAGAAGGATACGTCAAGGTTAATGAATGAACGGGACGATCTGGTTCAACTCCGCTACGACCAGGTACTGCCGCATGCCCGACTTCTCGCGATACAGGAACAGAACTACCCTAAAAGCTATTCCTTTGGGATCGTTTTCCGCGAGAACGCACACGGTTTCGGCCAGCCGAGCACGCACGGCGAGGTTGTCTTCGACATCATGTCAAAGTCCCCGCGCGACTTTGATTTGAAAGAAGCAGAAACCATAAAAGTGATTGACGAGATAATCGACAGCTTCTCGTTCTTCCGTGGGGCGAAGATGGGCTTCAACATCAACCATTCGGATATCCTTAAGCTCGTTCTCGATACATGTGGAGTTAAATCCACAGAACGAAAACCGTTGCTCAAAGAACTCAGCAAACTGTGGACGACGGACCACAAATGGGACGTCATAACACGGGACCTCAAGGTCGCGAAAGTCAACATCTCCACAGCATCGATCCAGGACCTCAAACAATTCGATTGGAGAGAGCAGGACTTCGATAAAGGATACAAAAGACTCAAGGGCATCACGTCAAACTGCAAGACTTTCCCTTCTTGCGCCAAGGCCTTCGACCATCTGAGGACCGTTTTCGACTATCTGAAGAAATTCGGCGTGAAGAGGAAGGTCTACTTTACGCCGTTGAGCATCTACAACGACCAATATTATCAAGGCGGACTGGTATTCAGCTGCTCTAGCGAAAGCTTGTCTAACAGGCAAGTCCTCGCCAGCGGCGGAAGATACGACGAGTTGATCCGTGCGTCGAGACCGATATCCATACCTGGAGACGTCGGGAAAGTGTGCGCAGTCGGGTTTAAGTTGAGCTTCGATGCACTCAGCAGAGCCATCTTGAAGCACCAGTCCGATCTTGCGAAGACCACCAAGAAGAAAAGACAACAGCTCCAGGACGACGATAATACCATCTCGACAAGACGGGTGAGTTACCCTACTACACGACTACACCATCGTCAACCTACTACAAATTGATATATTTTTACGTGTTAATACTGATGTGTATATCGTAGTGCGACGTGATAATCGTGGCCTCAAGCTCAGAGGATCTGAAAACACATGGTGTCAAAATCGCCGCAGCACTCTGGGCCGGTAACATTAGAGCTGAACTCGGCGACGACCTCTCCAGCGGCGCGACAAAATCCTACACCGACCAGCAGTACGGTTGGCAAATCATCATCAAAAACAACGTCGAAACCTCGCAAACGGTCAAAGTGCGCAATCTGCACACCGGCGAAGAAAGCGATCAGCTCATCCCCTCGCTTGTCCACCACATTATCGGCGAGATTGGTGAGAAAGCCAAGAGGGAGTCCGCGATCGAAATGCTCAAGGTTCGGCGACTGAGTAGCTCTCAAGATCTCCTGCCGAGCATGCGCCAACGCGGCGGTGCTGCCAATACCGCGGGCGGTGGAAGCGGCGGAGGCATGTCGCACCATGGGCATGGCCATCGTCCTGCGACTGATGACGCAGAGGTCTTAGTCATCTGGCCGGTTGAAAGGAAAGGCAGCAAGAAGCCGAATCGGCCCCAGGTGATGGATAATGCACGGCATAGAGTTGCAGAATTGGCAACGGGCGGTGGGAAGCCGGCAGCCCCGATCATCGCCATCGACGTCTACAACGAAGTGCTGGAGACTATTCGACTGGCGCAGTTGCAGGGGAGTGAAGGTTGGAAGAAGGTCATACAATCAGCGGGTAACGCGCATGATAAGCAGTACCTGCTCGAGATCCAGGCACAAGTGACGAAGCTGGCGCAGAAAGGGTCGAAGAAGGGAAGTGGTACTTCTTCCTCATCATCATCGGCAGCTGGAGGCTTATCGGCGAATTACTGCTACTTTTACAATTATCGAACTGACGCATGTATATTTTACTATCTGTCGTGAACGAGCGGTTCAGATGTACATATCTGTACATACGATAATTAGCGCCATCGTTTTAGCAAGCGTGAATAATGGTAATGAAGGGGCCTGTTATCCGTCTCAAATCAATAATAGCCTCGTGGGGTGCATACCTCGTACAGCTTATACCATAGATTAGCCTTTCCGCGGAGCTTAAATTTATAAAGGCTGGCTTTAGGTAGCTGGTCGTCGTCTCGTAAACCAGAAGCTGGACGCACGTAGCCCGCGTGACAAGCTGGTCGCAGCGTACGCAAAGTTGGGCACGATATATCAATACATAATACTACAAGCTTAAGGCAGTGATACTATAGTGGATTCCACTATCTACCTGTTATTGAGACTTCTTAAAAAAAAAGCGAATCGGATATTAATTAATTACAAGAATCTGTCCAAGAATACTTGTCATACATGCCCATGGGTATCTTCCATTGATCCACCGCGAGTCCCTGCACCCATGAATGCATTACATAGCATAACCGCAACATCGCAAAACGCACTAAATGAACGGCTTTTTAATTCCTACAAATTGAATCGAAGGTATATAGGCTGTCAACAAGAAGAAAGATAAGCGGTATAGCAAGAACGTTAAACCCCACCCGCAACAAAATTTAGAAATCAGCTTGATGTATAGATACCAAAATACTGTCGTTCCCGATCACCAACCTCAACGTCATATGGCTCGTAGCTCTCCAACGCCAGCCGTTCCCGCGCCACTATTCGCGTCCGGAAACGATAGTCTAGATCCACCAGCACGACCGCGTGCCCACCTGGCCCCGAGCTATACGATAGCGGAATCGGTGTATCGTCAAATACGACTCTTGTCAGCTCCGCCATGACGTGAAAGTATGGCGCCGGCATCCCGTACGGATTAGCAATCAACGTCCGCCGCCGGCTCTTCTTCCGATACGGCAGAGCCGTCCAGTTTGTTCGCATCTCCACGTCCACACTGATCTTATCGAGAGTGCCTGGTGGTGCAAATGCAATCTTGCGTGTGATGGGTGCGAATTGCTTGCATAGCTTCTCCGCGGTAGTGACGACACGGCGTCTGTCCCGTTCCAGCGGTCGTATGAGCGGCAGCGTCCACTTGAACGGCAGCCGGACAAAGTACCATAGCAGGGTGAAGGGACATAAGAACAGATCCAGACAGTCGACGTCGCGGTCGTTGCCAACGCTGTCTCGCCGGGGAAAGATAAAGTTGTCGTGCTCGGTGGTGATTAGGGCGCTGCGGACGAGTTTCTTCCAGAACATATTTATCACCTGGACTGCAAGTGGAGTGATGTGTGGGGGCGGTTGGTCGAGGTGGAGGAGCGGGTCAAGGTCGATATCCAGAGCTAGATCATAGTAGTCTGCTTCCAGCCCGTCCAGGTCCAGACCTAAATCAACTTGAGAGTCTAGCAGACAAGCTTCAGGCGGATATCGTGTATCATTGCAGTCCGAGTCAGTTGATCGGTGAGATTGTATTGTCGAAAGACGGAGGCCGGTAGTAGCATAGTATCGAAGAGCTGGTGACGAGGTCTCGATCAGGTCCTTCCAGGCCTTACACACGCAGCGACAGGTGGTTTGGACATCTATTGCCGGTACTCCCAGGAGTATTTGCTCTACGATTTCGGGGATCAGAAATATCAAGTGTGTCGAGTTCGAGGAGGAGAGAGAGGTGGTGGTGGTGGTAGAGGAATTCATTGCCCGAGCAGCAGCAGCAGGCTTCTTCTCTGTAACAACATGTAAGCCGTGATCGTTACTCGACTTGTAATTTGATAAGGTATCGCAGGGTGAAGCTGTCGTGCGCTTGCTGTGACGGCCGCGAGCGAGGAAGGAAGGTAGAGTGATAGTGCTGCGTAGCGAGTCGAACTTGCGTTCGAGATGCGAGGATCCGGCGGCCATGTTTTCAGTTGCCGCGAGGAGAGAATGCACTCGATCGAGGGTTATTATTTCTAATTCTCACAAGATTACACCTGCTATTAATTTTGGATCGATCGCTACCTGGAGAGAGCCAGAGAGGGTACCCGGGTACCATGTTCTTTTTATATCGTCACGGTAACGCTGGTGGTTTTCCCTAGCGTCCGGTGGAAGGCGGACATTGGGTGACCAGGATAGAAATCCACCCGCCTTTGCGAGCGCTTGTGGCGCTTTAGCTGTGTTGTGTTGGTGATGCAAAATGCAACAGCTGAGGACCGCCCTAAGTTTGGTCATGAAGCCAGTTTTAGCACAAAGCTTGGAGCATTGCTGGACATGATTGGTAGAAAGGCTCATAGGTGTCTTCTTTTGAAGAGCCGACTTTGTGCTGTAAAAGTATGGAGACATGGGCGAGCAGAGGGGTCACGCAGGACCCGATCTGCCTTGCAGCGTCAAATCTGTAAGTTTGACAATCCACACAAGTTAACTCTGTAATGGCTTGGACACGAGGGTTTTTTTTTACGGACTGCCGCGTGCTTCAACAATGCATGCATAAAAGGGACGGCTAGCAGAACTCATGATATATTTTAGCCCAGCCATGCCGAATCCGACAATTCGAGTCGATTTTCAGAGTGAGCTTACGTCGAACTTCGGCGCGAGGCGCACGCAGCTAAAGCGTATACAAGTGCTCCGCCGTGTACTAGACGAGTGTTCTGCAAGCCCCAGATACACATGTAGGGGATCCCACGGAGAGATACATCATAGAATCACAACATCTGCAGCATCCGCAGCGGTCCATAGGAATCGGGCATCCATACTCCGGGCCCCGCCTCCTTCTTCCACCCATTCTTCAAACACCATTTCTGGAAAGACTTGACCGTCAACATCACCTGCTTCTTGTAATAATACTCCAGCGTGTGTAGCTTCGTTCCTTCCAACATTTGAAGTGCTGCGTTCGTCCACTCCCTCACCTCCACTTTGATCGGCTCATCGCAGCTGAGTATCCTAGGCCCGTATTCTGGACCTCTTATAGCTTGAAATCCAGCCCAACTATCCAGGTCTATCCCCATCTCGTCCAAGACAGAAAACAGCGTTGAATGCCACGGATACTCAACCGCCCGGGCAGTATAGAATGGCCTGTCTCGGTCCTTGGATAGCGCATAAGGGTGAAGCCGAAGCAAGTCGTCCATCCGCAAGTCTGCAATGTCGGCAGCATCGAGGAAATTGAAAGGCTCCACACACATCCACAGATCTTTATCAAATATGATTCGTATGTGCAGCTCGCGGAGGAGGTGCTCGAGGACAAAAGGCCATTCCCTCGGGAATTCCTTGGACAAGACGCGGGAGCTGATCTCATAGGCGAGATGGGCGTCGAGTTGGAGAAAGACGTAGGCGACTCGTGGAATCGCAGGATTGTCCTCGAGCGAGGGCTTAGGCTTTGCAGTTTTAAACGTGTTTGTGATGTTGGCGAAAAGGCGGTCCCCATGTCGAATTGGTGAATCGGGGCTATGTATATTGCGACGCTCAGGCGGGTCACAGTATATCTTTATCTTCGACATTTGAAAGAGATATACTCCCAAGATCTCGTAAAGCTAGATTCAGACGCTTTGCAGGTTGTTCTGGTTGTGGAAGATTAGGAATAGAAGACGAGGACTGGAAGTCGAGGAGTGGAAGATGAAGCGGTGGCGAAATTGGTAGTTCAGGGGAGTAGTCTATCCGTCCGTCGACTCGTAGTTTTACATCTCGAAAGCATACGCCTATGGCTTATGGCGACAATCAGGTGAAATTCTGACTGATGATACAGACGAGGTTATTTTGGTAGAACAGATCTACGGAAACTCGAGTCAGATGCGCGCAGCTGACATGTGTTGAGAACGTGGTATTCTGACTGCGGCGCAAGCCACCGACAAGTGGCGCAGCCTCCAAGCCGGAGCGTTTCAACAGGAAATAGGTGCACCAGCCGATATAAATGAATACTCCTTAGTTTGCGGACGAAATATCTGATATCGATCTTAACACCGGACTTAACGTGCCCCACCTAGGGTCCACTTATTCTAATGCTCAGGTACTTGTAACGTTCTGGTAACATCGAACCTAAATTGATATTGCAACTACAGAGTGCTACTCCACGGCTAATCCGGAGCACTAGGAAGGTTGTATGCAGATCTTGAAGCCCGGATTACGTTTTATCTAGCGCAATTAATTATTTTCTCTCGGTCGACGAAGATGGCGTCGATGAATATATTAATATGTACCTAGATAGGTACTTCATTCGTGTGTTTCTGCGATACCCACCCGCCTCACCCCTAGCACCTTGTCAACGCCACTCCAGGGGCAGCTGAACAAAACGAAAAATATCAGCAATCATACCAGCTTCGGGCAGTAAAAGGTATATGTATAGAAATATATGTGTAGAACTATATGTGTGAAGTTATAGATGCGAAAGTATGTGTACAGCGAGATTGTCTCTTACTTTCAACGCAGTTCTCCATGCATGCGGCAGGCGTATAGTAGCCGCGTGAATCCCGATACCAGACACTGTTGGAAGGATATGATTAGTATGCGCGGCCTTGAATACGAGTAGTCTAGGACAAGCCTCTACAGCCGTGTGTATATTAAAAGCGGGTGGTTAACAAGACATGCATACTTGCTATCTCCACAGCCACCTGGCTCGGTGACTGAATAACAGGTGATTCGTAGAGCTGCCCCAGCGGCATAGTAGCCAGCCACGGCGGTGGCTACATATGGGAACGGTCTATAGGGTAACGGGCCACTGCCGCATGTGCTGCGAACTTTGCAGTCGAGTTGGTTGGTAACTGCGCCCTTTTGAGGATTCGCATTCGGGGCCGCAAGTGCAATTGGCAAGAGGAGGATAGTAGGAGCCAGAGTCAACTTCATTTTGCTTGGAGAATGGGTGACCCTCTTTGTCTGGTAGGATCAAATCAATACGTAGCTAGTTATAATCCTCAGTTCTTCGAATGTACCATGGAGCTTTGATAATCATTGAGCTTTAAATACTCAGATCGGAGCTATGGAAAGTTACCTGAGAGCATCGCTGTTACACGTGTTTTGAATCACGAGAGCTGGAGGGATTCCAACTTTTGTGCTCGCACCAGGGCATCGGTACCACGAATCGGTACCACGAAACCAACAAATGCCCTTCTCAATTTATTTTCTTTGCATGGGCCATTTGATATCCATTGGTAGACTCTGTGTTTTTTATGTGTGATTTTGGGTTTGACGGAGCTCATGGTAAAATTTTGGATCAAGTTCTACAGCTTGTGCAAGCTGAAGCTTGAAGCTACCCAGAAGCTACAAACAATAGTAACCATATTTTAGGTCGTTCAAAGACCCCAGCTTGTACGCCTTAAGCGCTAAAAAGTTGGCATAGACTTCAATTGAGATCGCACAGCCAAGCGAGCCAAGCGGACGACAGCTTTTGTTCTCAGTCGGTTGCGCAGAGACGATTCTCGCAAGTTTGAAGGCCAAAGAAGCTCAAGTCGAGACGCGCGAGGTCAGCAAGGTCGCGATTGGAGGTACAGACCATCCCGCATCCGCGGATGACTCGAACTGATCGATCCATCTTAGGAAATTATTGCTGGCAATCTTTCCATGTAAACCTTCCAATACAAGTAAAGGCGTGCTAGACTGGAGAAAGTACGGCAGTCCAAGCAAGACCGGTTGACGACAAATTATCGTCAACGGCTAGCAGCCTGAATACGAGCCCGATATAGGTCCTGTGTAATTGTAATTGACCGACCATCATGTCAGCAGCGAAAAGCCGTAATAGTAAGGTGCAAAACCTAAACCTGGCAGGGCTTGTGCCACAGTAATGCTCCCTCCGTCATCCCTGTCCTTTTGTCATCCTAAAGCTTGAAGGGCTGGCAATTCTCTCAATGCATTATCCCCAAAACGTGGAATCTGGGGACAAGACGAAATGCGCATCTAATTTTGCCATCAGAGAAATGATAGTCCCCAGGTTATCGCGCAGCGGTGTCGGATCGCATTGACCAAGGCCATGCAGGTGCTGATTAAGCCATGGCGATAGCTACTCTCTAAGCCAATGAACACCGTTCCCTGGGATGATTGCCCAAGCCGGGCAGCAGGGATCCATGGGCCGCACTAGCTCCAGCGTCTCCACTCCCAGAGGATCTTCGCTTATCGATATTCTCTGATGCGGCAGGCGACAGACGGAGCCTGGGACAAGGCCTGGAAAGAGGGAGATTTGAAGCGACAGCCGGCGGGCAAAACCGCTGGCGATCGAGCAGGATCTTCGGGCCGCAGAGAGAAGCTATCATGAGATAGTCGACGGACTGCCAACAAGCCCATCTGTCGACGATGGGATTTCGTCACCCCAAGGGGGCGAATGAGAAAAAAATTTTCATTCCTCGATCGGAAACTCTGCTGCCCGCCCTTTCCGTGATAGACACTCGATATTTAGTATCATGAGTCTTCCGTGGACCCTTGGAGCCTTCTCCGTGCATGTTTTCGTTTCTGCAAAGGCTAGGCGCTCTCCTTGGTCCCCGTTCGAGTCCGCTGCTCTCATCTGACCACTTCGGGGTCGGCTTCTCGGCTGGACTTGTGGACCCCTGCACCCTTTTCCCGGCACCGGGACCTCGATGCCTCCGAGAGGCCGGTAGACGCCAGAATTTTCTATTTCGAAGGACAGCTGTCCAGCTGTCGAGTCAAACGAGGGCATACGTACCTTGGTGACGACAAAAGCCTGTCTCTTGCGCACGCCTGATCGATCGAGCTAGGATTCAAGCAGGAAACGCTGCCTCGGGGCCCCATACGCCCGCGACAGGGTCCTTCCTGATCCATCAAGGAGCGCCGAATTTGTCACCGTCACTTGGGTACTGCTGCTCGAGTCGCAGGTACAGACATCCGGGCGCGGTGGCCACCTAAAAATAAAGTATCGATCTGTAGACGCAACGGGGCGTCCACGAATCCGCCTGCCAGCAGCTGCCTCCACCTGACTGTCGCTGGCCGGCGTGCTGGCCGCCGGATGGCTGGTTCACGAAGGTTCAAAATACTTTAGAACCCTGCGAGCTCGTCCACGTATGCTTGCTTGTATAAACCTCCATTCTCTCGCTGGCGTACGTGTTACCGTTTTGCTGTTTGCGGCCTCAGATCCAAATTCTGGATGCAGATGTCGTTGCCTGGCACTTTCTCCAGGCACTCACCTTAATTCGACATTTCGAAATTCGCCTCCCCTTTTCCCGACCTCGTTGCTACCGTCGTCCCCATCGCCATTGTCGCAATCGCTCTCCCGTGCCTGCCTGGTCTCAGGGACGCCCTCTGTCGTAAGCTTCATCATCGTCCGTCGTCACTACCGGGGCCGTTGTGGCTGCATCTTTGTTTGCCTGCTGGGTTCGTTGCTTGCCTTCTGCCGGGATCCTCACCGAGTTAACTAACAGCTCGCAGCCAGCCAACAACATCTCAACGAACTCTCTCCCACTCAACCCAGGCCGCATTCTCTCTCCCCTTCGCAACCATCCATCACGACGACTCGCCGCGAGACCTCCCACCAGCTTCCTGGAGACACGCCCTCCGACAGCCGCAGTCGTCATCCAACCCGCTATCCTGCCGCCTTCCCATTGAACCTATATAAGGCCCCGTCGGCGACTTCCCCCCGTCTCTGCGGCAATAGCCCAATCGCTAGCGCTTCTAGCCGTCCCTGGTCAACTCTCGGTCGTCGGGTCCGAAATCAACTCAGCCAGACTCCGGCCCACGGACGAGAATTCGTTAAGAGGCGTCCACCGACATCACTTTTACCCGGTCCTGATTTAGAACCGCCAGGCCAGCTCAGCCAATTCGTCACCTGGTCCGTACGGCACGACGATTCCCCGGCCGCCCCCCAGTGAGTGACTCCGAATTCCTGGTTCTTGCATTGGCGGAGGCGAGGGCTCTTATCCGCCGACAGACCAAAGCAGGCGGTTTCCGTCTGATCGGCCAGACTACAAGCGGGGGATCTTTGCAGTCAACGGAAGCCCTGTTTATTTGCTCAGGACCTTTTGCTTAGCTCCGCCGCCCTCAGGAATAAATACGCTGAGGGCCTACGTCGAAGCCGTGAGCCTCACAGCCGCATGGACACCAGAAACTGACCTATTTCAACCGCAAGACACCACTCTTTCCTCCCGAATCTCCGACTCCGACAATACCCCGCCATGTCCTCCTCACCGACAGAACACGAATCGCCGGACAAGCCCGCCGACAAACCAGTCGACAAACCGCACGACAAGCTAGTTTTCGATCTACCGAAAGCCAGCCGAAGCTCGCGGTTCGACAAGACATTGACAAGGCTCATGAGCAAGCGAGACCCGAATAAGAGGAACTCGCAACTGATAGAGAAGCACTCGGTGAGCTTCCCAGCACGATCTTGCGGGTGACCTGGCTGGATTGGATCATGCTAACGATTCTGTAGCCGACCTTTATAGGAGACCTATACTATCCCGGCCCCGACGAGAAGCTGAGGAAGCCTTCGAAAGAAGAAGCCTTCCAGGTTCGCCAGCCCCATCCGCTACCGTTATAACCACTCGAAGTATCAGCCAACTGACCGTTATCGAAAACATAGGTCACACACATTTCGCATAAGCTCACCGCGCTTGGTATACCACCGAATGAAGACCGGATACTGCGAATTCTAAGAGGTGGCTATGCGAGTGGCAGCACTACCAGAGCTTTGGATCTGTACAGGATGTGGGAAGATGCATCTGCTGGCATCATCAAAGAGTGGTCAGCAGATGTATCATTGAAAGGTGCTGAAAATAACGGCAAGGTTACCTGTTACCTTGACTCTCTGTTATTTTCGTTGTATGCTCATTTGGATTCATTTGAGGTGAGCTTAGACCTCTTGTTGTTGCCGGACTGTGGGGATCCTGGGCTGGAGCTTCCAGAATCCTGGGTTCTCATTGGTCTTTCTCAACTTTCGACTAACTGATCCATGCTTGTTTAGGCAATGCTCTATAATGTCTTTGATGATGACAAGCGCAAGAAGCTGTCGTCGCTTCTAAGACTATTTGTCAACATGCTCCGGTCTGGCAACTTGATCACAGCTGATATAGTATGTAGCCTCCACCATTCACCACTGGCTCTGCAACAGCTGTTGACAGTGTCTATTTAATTACAGATACAGGAAATTCAAGGCTCGCTGGCGGAATGCGGATGGAAAGAGGCCGCATTGAAACAACAGCAGGACGCCTCCGAAGCGTTCACATTTATTGCAGAAACGTTAGAAATGCCACTTCTAACTCTGAAAATGGATATCGCACATGGTGGCTTGGATATCCCCGACGACGATCATAAATTCATCAACGAAAGACTATTGAACGTTGCGATACCGTCAGAGTCAGATGGGCCGATCACTTTGGAGTCGTGTCTAGAGGAGTACTTTAATAACAGGGTGGACGTGCAGCGGAAGTTGGAGCAACGGGCGGTGTCGACGCCGATAGATTCAGCGCTGGACCCGCTATTGTTGGACGAGAAGCCGCCGATAAACGGCTCTCATATCGAATACGCGGACCTAGGCTCTACACCAACGACACCAAGCACACCATCAGCTCCAAAGCCGCTAGAAAGGAAAGCGTCACTGCTGCGGACGATCGAGGGCAACAGCAAAGCCCTCCACGGAACCCCAAAACAGCGGAAACGGTCGCAGTCTCTGCGCAAGGAAATAACAATTCCGGCGTGGCAGTTCTTCAACTTGCTACCATTTTACACGGATAGCACATCGAATTCGGAGAAGGACCGCTCGACCACGAAATCCTCCTTTGCAAACCACTTTTCGTCTAAGAGGCCGATAATTGGACTTTGTCTGAAGAGGTACACATGGACTGCAGCTGGAACGCCAAAGCGTAACGGAGCAGCCGTCAAAATCCCCACCGAGATAGAGTTACCTCACTTCGTGGGCGACGATGATATGGAAGATTCTGGGAACTTCCGGCTGCTGCTGCAAAGCGCGGTTTGTCACCGAGGCACCACCACCAACTCGGGGCACTACATTTCGCTCGTCCGCACGGATGACGACAAATGGCTACGCTTCGACGACCTCGCAAAGGAGAGGGTTGTGGAGGTCGACAGGACGAAAGCCTTCGCGGAAGAGTCGCCATACTTGCTGTTTTACCAGGTGCAAGCAATGGAAGGCCCGCCGCCCTACGAGGAGGTCGACAGCTCTCGATCTTCGCAGGAAGAGTCCCGCGGTCTGCCGACATTCGATTACAGCGTCGCGGACAACCAGGACGGATACGTGTCATCCGCGTCGTCTTCTCCCCTCCAACAACCACAGAGCGAGGAATCCATCAAAGGTCGCTACTCCCTCGACGCGCCAAATGCACACCAATCCAAGGAGTCGTTGAGGCCGTCCTCGCGACCGGAACGGAGAAGCGAAGATGGAGACGCCCCCAAAGTCGAACCCAGCCGATCTCTAAGCCGAAATACCGAGAATAGGCTCTCGTTCGCAGGATTGAGTCGGCTGGCGGTTAAGATTAGCAGGGACGGAAAAGACGACGCCTCAACCGGCAACGTCAGCGCCGCAAGCTCCGTCGACGGCGACGCCGAAAAGGAGAAGGGCGGCAAGAAAAAAGAGAAAGGGAAAGACAAAGAAAAGGAGCTGAAGAAAGAACGACGGCGATCTCGGCGACGGGAAGCCGGAGAAGACGACAAAGAGTGTGTGATTCAGTAGTACTGGGTTGCCATCGACATTGTTGCGCGGTTCGTTGAACGGAGACTGCCGGCTGTGACCCGCCGGTTCTCAGGGTCTTCTTCTCCGGTCCCGCGCCACGGGAGCATCGCCGTTTGAGGGACGTGTCGCTCCCTCCCTCTCTATATACCTCGGCCGCCGGGTGCGGGTGCTCTTTTTTCTTGTTTCCTTTCTCTCTCTCGTTTCACTCCGTCTCGTTTCCTATACTCCGCATATACGACCGACGGCTGTCCGGGCATTTCCTACAGCCCCTCTCGCTCTTGTTTTCCGCATTCCTATTCCTGTTACCGGTGGGCTCAAGTTTTTTTTTTTTTTACGTCACGCATTGTTCTAGCATATCGGTTGCATTGATCCCCCTGCGTATAAGAAAATATTTCTCCTCATTACAAAAGGTTGCATTGCCGTTTGAAGCTCTTTTTTATTACTACTCCATCCTGATGAGTGCTATATTTATATTATACCCATCCTCAGCATTGATTTCCTTTACGAATCAACCCGCACGCGGTTTTTCTTTTCATCTGGACTTTTCCGTTCAACATTGTTATTTTCACTTCTACGCTTTACATTATCCTGAGGGTATGGATTTAATTACCACCGTCGCACCGTCGACCGGCTTTCGTCTTTATCTTTATGTTTTCCTCGCATGCACGGCGTTGTTTTAAATTTTATCTTTTGGGTGTTCCGCACTCGTGGTTATATATACGGGATGGATGGACGGATTAACGGACGGACGAAGCTAGGAAAACGACGGTATTATAATGGATTTGCACCAGTCGAATCTTTCCCATGCATAGCTGGATTATAGCATGCATGCATGTCGGTATGTTTACTTTTCTCATGTTGTATTTCTACGAAGAAACAAAAATGCATCGCGATGTGGAATACGGATCATCTCGAAATTTCCTTTACACATGGGTTCGAGGTCGAATTGACATTGACGGATGGATGGACATTGACGGTTGCATATATATGCATATGGGCTCGGTATACACGGTTGCATGTTGACTGGTTTTCACAAATATCCATAGCCATGTATACTAGCATGGTTGGTCAAAAGTAGCTATAGCTTTATATATCAATAAATATCACGATACCAACAGGCACATTTTAATTCAATAATCGTACTTACCAGCCGCGCAAAATGGACAATCTGAAAATTCTATACATATATTACGTCACGAAAACCGGTGAGAGCGATCAAAAGGTCGCAAAGATGATCAAAATCCGAGTCTGTCTTCTATATATAAACTGTACATGCACCCACGAGCCGTGGTGACCAAAACGAAGAAGAAAATCCAAACACATAAACGCGCGGACGACCATGAAATGAAACGAAATATAAGATGAGAAAAAATCAAAAACGTTAACACCAAGATCAAACCTTAATCCCCCAGTGCTGCCTGCCAGCCTGCCCACGCCTGCCAGCGATATATACCTAGATGATAGTTGAGAAACATGCAGATAGATGAGCGAGCTGTAAAATGACTTTTCTGTATAATGTATGATGGCGAATGGACGGGCATGAAAACGATAGAAGAGTAGCACAGTAGCAAAACGAGAGGCAACCAAGACACCCCGACCACCATGAGAGCAAATGAATAGCAAGAACGGCACGTCGATAAGAGGTCCAGATGGCGTGTCTGCCACTAGACCGTGGTCCGTGCGCGCGCACACACGCACAACACGGATCACTGGTTCACGCTCAGGGCCGTCAGATTCGACCGCTTGACTGGTGGTGGCGGTGGTGGCGGCTTCTTCCCCTGCACCCTCGACGCTGGCGGCGGCGGCGGCGGCACCACTCTCCGCGAGGCGGACAGGCTCTGCGACGACGCGTTCCTCGACAGCGGCCGCACCTGCGGCTCGGGACTGTATCTGTTGTCGACCGGCGACGTGTCCTCGTTCGCGGTATTGTAGCTCGGGGTGCGCGTGAAGCCTGGCCGCGAGCCGCCGCGAGGCAGCGGCGGAGGGATAGGCTCGGTGACCGTCCGGAGCATGCGTGTCGGCGCGTTGATGGGCGATTCCATGCTGCTGGTTCGCGAGAGGCTGCTTTCGCTGCCGACTTTCCACGAGGTGGTGCGGGAGTGCGGTTCCGGCGTCCGTCGACCGGGGCCGTGGCTGTGGCCGTCCCAGTCGCCGCGGGAGGCGGAGATGCCGCGAGATTTGATGCTCGGTCGCGGCTCCGGCGGGGGTTCGTCGTACTCTTTCTCTTCTCTGGCGCCGTTGCCGAAGGAGTGGGCGGTCGTGGACCGCGAGCGCTCTCTGTTGCTTTTCATCGTCGTTCTGCAGATGAGTTTCCAATTAGCATTGATCAATTGGGATACATATAAGTGTGCATGTGTGTACTTACTGGACGGGCCACTGCTCCCTCACACGCATCAGCAGGTTCCTGCACCGGTCGTAGTACTCGAGCTCGGCGTCGAGGAAGGCGCCCAGCTCGGCTAGCGTCTCCTGCTCGCCGTCGCGGATGTCGTTCATGCGGCGCAGGACCTCGTCGCTGAGCTCCTCGTACTTGATCCGCTGCGAGCGCAGCTCATCCTCGAGGCGGAAATCCTCCTTCTTCTGCTTCTGCATCTTGGACTGGGCGGTATCGTACGCCAGCCGACGGGACTCCAGCTTCCGTCTCGCAGCCTAGAGGTGAATTACCCGCGTTCGTTAGCACCGTCGTACCGAGATTCTGCCGCCACCAGATAACTATGGGTAGGGATTGGAGGGCAGGCGGCGTGCATGCATGATGCGGTACCACCGTACCACCCCGGATGCCACCCTCACGCGCACTCTATTTTTTACTTTTGCAACGCCGCCTCCCCCCAAAAAGCAACGAGTTGTGGGAAAAACGGAAAGCGCCAGGGACCGGAGTGTTTCACAAACCTGATACTCCTTCATGTGGGTCAGGTCTCGCTCGAGGCCCAGCAGCCAGTTGTCGTTGATGTTCTGGACGTAGGTTTCCTGGACGCGGGAGATGCTTTCGTGGACGCGGCCGAAGCGTGTTAGGCATTGGCCGTAGGTTGAGTCGGACTCGAATTCCTCGCCGTGGCTGACCATGGCCTGGCCGACGATGTCGACGGGGATCATCTTCTCGCGGTCGTCGCCTTCGCGACGTTTGGAGAGCGATTTGATGTAGATGTTCGCGGAGGAGTGCAGTCTTTCCATGCCTAGAGAACGGGTCGGGGAGCGTTAGATCAATGCGCATAGCTGTGGTTGGAGCAAAGGCATAACGGGGAAGAGGTAAATCTGGTCGCACCATCTTGTCGCATCTGCATTTCCATTTCCAGGGCTTTGAACTCGTCGGTTGTCGAGGTCTTGCTGTCGTTGCCCATCTTCTCCTTGCTCCATTGGAGCACTCTGTCGAACTTCTTGTTCATGGTGGCGGTATTGCAGCAGCTGTTGCCGGGTCAATTAGATGTGTGGGCGGTGAAAGCAGAATGATGTTCCAGCTCGTTCTTGCGTATAAGAGGGGTTGTATTATGTGAAAGTGGTGGTGGTGGGTGACAAGCTAGGCTGTGTAAGGAGCGAGCGGTCGATAAGGCCGGGATGCTGACTGTTGCGCTTGGAGGCAAGGTGGAAGGTCGCTGGAGTCGGCGGGCGGTCTTGGCCTTAAAATACGGAAAGGGGAGAGAAGCGAGGGGCCGGGTTGGAGGGAGCCCCCTTGGAGGCTGCGGGAGTTTCCAGACGAGATTGGGGGCAGAGGCGGCGGGCGGTGCTAAAGATAGGCTGCTGGCGGTGGAGGTCGAGGAGGAGGTTTGAGTGGATCTGTCTGTGGCAGATCGCTGGTCGGAAATTATGGGCAGCAGGCGGCGGCGGCGGCGGCGGCGGCGGACAGGCGTGCGTGCGTTCGTCGTCAACCGCGACGGCGGGCAGGTAATTTTAGGCGGCCAGAAATTGCAGGACGGGATGCAACAGGGCGGGACAGACGGCAAACCGCTGCGTCGGCGACAGGGCAGGTGCAGATGGAGCTAGGAAGGCCGTTGACGATGTTGGTGGTTTCTTCTCGAAGGTGGCCAGTGCTGGTGGTGGGCGGGCGACTGTTGGAAGGTTGGAGGTCCCGAGTTAGCAGAGTGTTTTATATGAAAAAGACAGCTAGCGAGAGCGAAATACCGGCCGGAGAAACGAGGAAGCAAGCGGAAATATGTGAATCGAGAGTGCATGCATCCAGGCACCTGGAGCAATGGATGCACGGTTTCGTCCGGCTCCAATAAGCAAGCGGACAGGAGGCAGAGCTCTGACAGGAATTCGAAGGAACGGCCGGCTGTACACGCAGGAAAGAGACTGTCTGTGTCTGCGTCTACGTCTGCTCTGGGCTGCAGCGTCCGGACGGCCAATCTTACCTCAGCCAACTAAGCTCACGCCTTGGTGTCGTCTTGGTGGAGGCCGGCAGACGGCGATTCTGTCGACGGTTGATGAATGAAGGAAGGGATGAAGGGAGGGAGAGGAAAGGGTTGATGGCGTGGAATGCAGACGTTGAAATATATATATTGCAATGCGACGTTGTACCACCTACAGCTATTGCAACAGCGAGTTTGAACGCAATACGAGGACCAGCCGACGGGAATGTAACGGACGTAGACTAAGACGTCGACGAAAGCAGAGATGCGATCTCAAGAGTACTTGAGTATACACCGGCCTGGGAGTAATGTAACGATGATGAGAGGATGACGGGAGAGACTCCGGAGCAGCTCGGGTGGGCGCCCTCGTATAAGTACTAGTCCCACAGACGGTGCAAGTTGCAGCAGAAAGTGCGTCCCCGGCGGCCGTAGCTACGAGCCCTTTATATATAAAAAAGACCGCCTAGGAATATCGAATAACTGTCCAGCAAGCGCGAACGTAAATAAGATCGAGATCGTGGATGTGATTATAATTATAACCGCCAAGTTGCAGCTTGCAGAGCTTCTGGAATGCGAACGATACGGTGACGTCCTGCCTCGAGCCCTCGTCCACGCGATCTGGCTGGCCGGTATAAATAAACGGCGCCCCGCTGCCAGTAACTGGCAGTGCTCCTCCCCGCCAATGCCGTCGCTCCAGCCAGTACGCACCGGTCAAAGGATGGCCGGCGGACGAGCGCGAAGAAAGCCTGTTCGAGGGCTGTCGCAGCTTGGATGTCGCAAGTGTGTTTGACAGGCTGCCCGGCGCCGGCTGTCCCGGGCACGCCATTGGCCAGCCGGAGATACGGCGCTGTCGCCAGCTTCAACTCTGTCGTCCGCGTCTGGCGTGCATCATCACAACTATCTCGACATTCTCCAGCTCACATCTCGTCCGGCTGAATTCACGAACGCGAGAGAGGGAGGGAGAGCCTGCACTCGAGCGTCACCGCACCGCTGACGGCCATCGAAAGGGGCTGCCTCACACCTCCCGACGCATCGCATACGCGCATGTACTATGCATGTCCCAGTGCATCCAGACTAGCCAGACGAGCCAGACTATTTAGAAAGACAGCCAGACAGACATCTCCGGCACCAACTGAGACCCGCGGACCGTTGACAAGTCCGCGAGCAAACACGCATCAAATGGCGCCGGCCAAGCTTCCTCTTCGCTGAAACCGCGTCGACGAGGGCATCTCTATTCGACTTGCCGCATCCGTGCCCGTGGCTTGCAGGCGGCTTCCATTCGATCAGGTACCGCCTGCATCTATTATACGCACAGCATCCACTCGGGGCACTCGTTTGCTCCTGACATGACATCCTTAGTCTACTTACTTACTTTATCATATTATCCGGTGGACAAGTCGAGGTTTTTCTGTCCAAGATGTGTCCCCAACATGTTGCCAGTTTCATGAACAGCCTATAGCTATCCACGTAGCCGAAGTGTGAATTAATTCAACAAACGTAGTACTACAACTCGTATAATATGAATGTTGGCGCTGGATAAATTGCCGGACGTCCGACGAGCGCGAATTGACCACACGAGACTCTTCAAAACGCCGTAACGTTTCCTCTCCGCACGTTTCGGCTTGCATCGGTTCTGTTCATGTCTCGTAGCATACATCCGTGGTATCCCATGTATCGCCTTGACAGTTGAGGCTGTGCAGTCAATCATGCATGCATGTACCGATCCAATCAAGAAGGAATGATACCTGATACTCGAAGGTTTACCACCGTACGTATCGGTACTCAAGTATCGATTCGAGCTCGACTAGTATAGTAGTAAGCAGCCTGCATGCTTTTCTTTTCGATATGAGATCCATCTAACCGATCTCGATCGCCTCCTGCAATTTAACCTTCAACCCGAATGCAATACTCGTCGTGTGTGTGTACGTCAAAGGTTACCTTCCTTGGTTTTGCTTGGTTCCTTCCCAGTCCTGCTCAATCGCCCGAGACTACTTCGTAGTTCCATTGCAACTGCAATTGCACTTGAAGCACTAGTCTCGTCGTTGCGTGTACGTAAGCTATGTCAATTAACGAATCTCGATGAAAAGTGCACATACAGCAGTAGATTTTAATTATCTGGATTACGTACGTCGATATGACATTGCAATGTAGTAATCATCTCCAGCTCTGCACAGCCCGCAGACGGAATTATATCAAGAGTTGAAACGCAGTACGCCATCAATCGGCCGTGACCAGCGTGATTATAAAATTAGTCAACCCCACTCATCAAACCCGTCCCGCTAATATAATATCTCTATCAATACACAGCCATCATGGCAATTTAAACAAAAAAGTAAAAAAAAAACAAAAAAAAAAATCCTCACACAAGAAAAGATGCAACATGCACGCCGTAAACAACAAGTGTGGGAAATCCGCCATACGCACGAGTAAGGTATGTAGGCAGGCTGTTATAGACAAGTCGACACCGCAATCACTGCGAGATGCTCGACGCAGGCGACGAGTTCGACCCCTTCCCGGACAGGAAATTGACCACCACATGCTCCGGCTTCATATTCTCCTGCCCACCACCCCGCGGTGAGCTCGTCGGCACCAGGTCCACGTCCGTATCATCCACGTCCTCCGCCATATCAATGTCCATCGCGCTCTCGTCCTTTGCGGGCGTCAGCCTAACAATCGGCGGCGGCGACGACGCAACCCCTTCCTTTGAACGATGACCCCCATGTGTATTCGCATGGACGAGTACACTGCCGTCCGATCCGTCCGACAGCTTTGCCAGCGCCGCCTTCCCTTCCCCCGTTGTGAATTTGAGCTTCGTGATCAATCTCTTTCCGTTCAACGCGTCGTCTTCGTCGGATGCATCCGTCAGGTCGTCGTCGTCCATCTCGTCCACCTCCTCGTCCTTATAGTCGTCACCGCCTTCACTACCCTCCTCCCCGCTATCGCTCGCCTGTTCTTCCTCCTCCTCTTCATCGTCAATTGGCGCCGTAGTGTCGCCGGCCATACCTGCAGTCTCAGCTTCGTATTCTCCGCGGTCCCTCTTCAGCGTCATCCGGCCGCTGCGGCGCGCGCTGCCCCCGCTGTCGCTACCAGCGTAGGGCGTGCCGGTGCCGGTGCCAGTTCCAGTACCAACTTCGTTATTCTCACTGCTGAACCCGTATTGATTCGTCCGGCGGGTAACGCGGCCGGAGCCCGTGACGTAGTTCTCCGCAGGGGATACCCGGCCGGATGCGCGGTTGCTGCGCGTCGCCCGGCCGGACGTGTATCCGCCGTCGTCGTCGCTTTCAAAGGTGTACTTGGCCTTATGTCCGCGCGTGCGGCCTTCGTACAGCGAGACGCCGGGGTTCAGGAACTGTGCCTTTCTCTGATGGCGGTACTCGCGGCGCTTTCGTTTCTATATACGGGAGATTATCGTCAGCTACCCTTTCCCCTTACTCATAAATGTACGTATGGATGTGTATACGGACCTGCTCGCCTTCCTCGAACCGCGGGATCGCAACGAGGATCTTGCCCTGCAGCTCCTTCGCATTCCGCGATCCTTCCTCCCCGAGTCGCGCGGCGAGGTCGCGCAGCTCGTCAATCGTGCCCGCGACACTGATCCACCGGGCGGTCCTATACCCGGGGCTAATGTACTCCTGATACACCCTGAAATGCGTGTCGTCTACCGTACCATCACCCAATCAGCTGTGTGATTTCGAAGGATACGCGATTGGATATCGACCCACCTTTCCCTTCGATTAGATAATACTTGTTCTTTTCGCGGTCCATGCCCCAGCAGTGCACCGCCAGCGGGATGTTGGAATCGTCCGTCTTGCGCCCGGGCTTGTACACCTCCTTGAGGATATCGCCCACGACCCGCGAGTGTCGCAGCACCCACAGAATCAGCGTCTGCAGCATCACCAACTACACCACCATCATCAGCACATTCCATCCCGCATGCAACATAGCTATACCATATATTAACAAAGCAAGGACGAGAAATAATAATACGTACTCGTTCGTCGACGGTCATCTGATTGAACGTGCGGCCGCCCTCGAGCGGGTTGCGCCCACCCCATTCAGGCGGCGCCTCGTCAATGTAGTTCGCTACAGCATCCTCCAGCGCCTTGCCGTAGTGCCCCTTCCTGCACGTTCACCAAACCAGTCAGCCAAGCACCACCACCAGCAAAAAAATTGACGTCGACGCAAATAAAAAATATGACAGAGCTCCAGCTGGCACACATATGTAGGGACATATGTATGATGTATACAGCTTAGCAATAGCTATACGCTAGCTATATCATACCGTCGGGGATATCCAGCACATGGGGACCTTTTCTCGCCGAAAAAACACGGAGGCAACAAACATGCGCCTGCACATGCCTCCTCAGCTGCGTCGAGTCGAGACGACCAGCTGCGCTGTACGTTCGCCCGGCGCCGTCCATCCATCCATCCGCCCTTCCATCCCACCCCATGCAATGCACAAACAAGCTGGTCTCGGGGCCAGCCAATCGCAAATCCACTAATGACAGGATCTCAAAACCACCACTCACAAACAAGCTCGCTCGCTCGCTAACACGCAGGAGGAAAGCAGCAGCAGCAGCAGCAGCGCAACGACGAAAAGAAAGGGAAAGGGAAGGAAAGAAATGGCACTCACTCAACCTGCTTCTGCCGGTTCAACGCTAGGCTCAGCAGCTTGCACAGTAGCGACTCGATCTGATCTGATATAGGCGTCTCCGTAATCCCGCTCTCGATGTCCTGCGGGCCGAGGTTTGGCACGCCCCGGAACACCTGGTTGAATTTCGCCTGGAAGGCCACGATGAAGGCGTACCGCGGATTATCCTGCGGCAGGGGGTCGCGCGGGTCGACCACCTTGCGTCGTTTGTGGGGCGGCGGTGAAGCTTCGGCTTCGGCTTCGATGTCGACTTCACCTTCGACGTCGTCCGCGTCCTCGTCAGGCTGTTCGTCCGAGTCGCTGGGCGGTGGCGGCTGCTGCTGCTTCGGTGTCCTTTGCTTCTTCACCTTCTGCTGCTGCGTTTTCGTCGTCTTCGCGGCGGCCGCCGCTGCCGTCTGCTTTGTTGTCTTTTGCTTGGTCTTCTTCTGGATCTGCTTTGGCATCTTGGGCGGCTTGAGTTTGAGTTTGAGCTTGGTCGTTTTGCCCTTGGCGGCCTTCGACGTGACGGCCGGGGCGACAATGTCGAGTTCCGGGTCGGACAGGTCCTGTGCCGACGATAGCGGCGAGCTGGAACGCGAACTCATTGTTGTTGATCTTGCGTCGTAGTTGCACTGGCGACAGCCGGTGCGGAAAAACCCGATATATGCGTGGGAGAAAAACACGTCACGGCGTAGTAGATTGTAGCTATCGGGGTTTTTTACGTGAACATGGATTCTCTAAGCTTTCGTTTTGTATGTATGTTTGCGTACAACGGCCGTCGATGCTCGACAGGGTTGGAGGTGATGGTGCGGTAGAGTAGGGCAGTGGAGGATGAACGGATGCTGCAGTTTTGGCGGAGAGGTGTGAGGTGAGGTGATGTGAAGGAGAGAGGGAGGAGCGATGACGGCAACGGTGGGGGAAGGAGAAGAAATAAGGTGTGGCAGACAGACAGGCAGACGAGCAATTGGACAGGACAGAACGGCCAGCTAGCTTATATATATAAAAATCCAAACACACACGCCCACACACGCTCGCCCGAGAGAAGGAGCGAAGGCAGGGAGGAGACCATTTCGAAATCCGCGCTCTCGCAAACACCGGCACTCCGACCGCTGTCCCCACGCCGGTCCTCCCCGCCAGCCACGGACTGGAGATCCTAGCATCGAACGTCAGCCTTGCATCTGGTCACGACTATATTCCAGCAGACAATCAGGTCGACCGTGTGGCGCAGCGCGGCGGGCGCCGCCAAACACGTCCATCGGGACCTTATCATCCTGCTGAGAGTACCTCCATACCGTCCCACGTCGAGGAAACGCTCCTGGGCGTCGCATGGCGGGCAGGAGCTCCGGGTGGGCGCGTCGAAGATCGCGACGGAATCATGTGTTGGACACGACCCGGCGAGCGCGCGAATTTCTCCACCAGCAGGTCTTTTCCACGGCGTAGACCATCCTGACGCCGTATAGACGCACATCGAAAGGCGTCCCCTCGTCCCTCTCGCCCGTATCCATCGAACGGTACCAAAATCGGTACCAAAATCCCACAAGCCTAGCACCAGCAGGGCGTTCGGGGTGCGGGAAGGTCGCCAGGCGGGACATCACCACGGTCGGTATGAAGCATCCATAGACCAACTGCATCCATCGCCACAATACCGTCTTTCAAGCGTCTTTCGCATCGTTTCAGCGAATTTATAGGCGCCAAAAGACAATATACGCGTCCTCCAGCCGCGTGCCCTCGGAGGGAGATCGACCGCCCTCTCGAGGCTTCGGCCGGCCGCAAAACCTGCTGGCTGATAGCGCCGGAACCGCACCAGACGCCGGCTATGGCATCGCAGACTGCGGTTTCCACGGTCGCCTGGAGTATCGTGTCGGTTTCCCGGAGGTTGAGCGCTGGAGAGGGCTTGATGACACGTGAGTGAGAGATTCCGCTAGCGGTCAGGAGAGCGGGCCCCTAGTTCGGTGATGGCCATGGTAGACTCGTCGGCCGTTGTGGTGCTGTTGGCGGAGGGCGGCTGGAGGGCGGTGTTGGCGGGTTGGCGGACGGATGTCGATGAAGCTGATGTGGGGGTGTCGTGATGGTAATGGAGATGGGGCGTGGTGGCCGTTTGTCTGGCGCAAAGAAACACTTTCTGCGTTGCGGGTGTTTTGTCAGCGCCGTTTGTTTTGTTTGTCTGCAGCGATGACGTCAACTTCTGCCACATGCAACACAGCGCTGGCCACCGTCGCTGGATCCACCATGAGCTCATCCCAACCGCAGGCTAGCCTGCAGCCTGTTTCTCACGATAACGTATAACCCGGGCCCAGTAGTCCTCGCTTCAGGAGATATTGCTCTATCGGGGATCCGGTAGTGCATTAGTTCTAGAAGAGCAGGGGGTATTACAGGACACATGCTTGATGTGGTACATATATTATCTATTGCTTCCTCGATCCAGCTATGTGTCAACGGAAAGGCCCGTGATGCCGGCTGCGACCGTCGTTGCACGTATTATGACGATAGATCGATCGCATTCATTCCCCTACGCACGCCTAGCGCTTGCATCCCGCTTGAATATACTGCTTTGCGACCCGGATATTCCTCACTAGATCTGCTCTTCACCAGCCTCCCGCTGCTATAATCTTAGGAATCCACGCCTATCCAGATCCGACTCGACAATCAACGACTCCACGCGGACAGTACCAGTTAACTTAACGAAAGCATCTCCTAGCTAACTCGAGATGGCGGACATAGACCCCATCGCGAGGCACCGGTGGTACGTTCGCCGTAATATACACCAGTCGTCACTCTGCTTTATGCTTAAGCTCACATCATATATCTACCAGGTACTCTATCTTCTCGAAGAGTTACAAGACCCACGTAATCGGTATACATGCTCCCCCATTGAGTTCACCAACTCACTCATTGTCTCTGCTAACTTTCGAGGTCATAACTAGATAATTCTATCCGTCGCGCGTTCGATGAGCCCCTCGGAGACGAAGATGACTATAACGACCTGAGATGGCCACCTCACGCTGCGCCGCCCATCGTTCGCACATTTAGTTTCACTGGGTTCTTTCGAATGTGTACGGTTATCAACGTCTACCCTACCGCATGGTGCTGAGCCATGCAGCTTGATAGTACTGACTTTGCTAATATCATTCGCGACTAGACGACTTGCCCTTCCGGCGAGCTGCCCCCCTGCTGTTCCATAGATTGAGAAAAGGAGAATGGAATATCGTAAGTCTTCACGCTTGGAATATCGAACCCCAAACCGCATACTGAGTCTAACAAATGCACGACCTAATCTATAGGACGAACACAAATATACTAGTCAGTTCGATCACCGCCTCACCCCGGTCAGCGGTCTCGGCTTCAGCGGCTCCCTCTTCTTCTTCTCAACCGACGGCTCCCTCATCGTCAAATCCGTCGGCCGCCGCTTCGAGTACACGTTCCTGTACACGCAATGCATCGAAGCCTACGGAAATTACATCCTCGAGAACCCAGATAGCCTTCTGTGTCGAATGACCGATGTTCTATTCTGCTTTGCCCGACACCTCGGCGGCGTGCTAGGTGTCTCGCCGTCGCATTATGTAGTCATGCATAATCTACTACAGGGGATGGATGCAGAACGGGGCTGGAAGAAGTGGGATTTGAAGCCGCAGCAGTTCTTCGAGCCAACGAGGGACTTGATACCCGATAAGATCAAGTATGTCATTCCCACTCTCTGTATCATAACTGCCGTTAAATGGAGTGATTTGATGTTGATGCAACTGGGGAATAGGACCGAGCAAGCAAAGTCTGGGTTGGCAGATTCAATGGATGATGACAGAATATACCTGACGGAACAGCAAAAGGACGAATTCCAAACGCTACTCGAGCGCGACACCGAGTTTCTTCAGAGAATAGAGACAATAGACTATTCACTCCTACTTGGCAGATATCCTATCGAGAAGAACTCGAAGCCCCCGCAGCCTGAGAACTGGATCACTGGCGTGACATCCGCTGACGGGAAGCACGTCTACCGAGCTTGCATCGTTGACTTCCTGGTACGTATCCTGCTTCGAAATCAAAGCTGCATCGTACACTGCATAGACTAACTGGGAGTCCGATACTGAATTGTGAACCATAAAGTGGAACGTGAACCAGCTGCAGGCAAAAATAACAAAGGTGGCGGGCAAGCTGCTCCCAGAGCAGACGGTGACGACGCAGCCTGGACGATACAGACGAGAATTCCTAGCGTAAGTGAATCGACCGGCCGATTGAGCTGTCTTTCCAGAAGTAATGAAATTAATAGGCCGCGTGTAGGATGATGGACGAGTATATCATTGTTCCGCCACAGCCCTACGTGTATCGAGCTTCTGGTTCACGAGACGTCGAAAACCACAGCCCGTTGCCAGAGGAAGCAACAGCACATCATGAATATCTATGATGGCTTCCTTTTTTACAATGACATAAATCCTTGGTTTTACTTATGCTTCGCTGTTCATGATAATAGCCCCGTTTGTTTTATTCGATACTTCGTTAATCCTACATAGCTGTTTCGTCTTCCATCCGCCTGTCCACACGCAAGTACTGTTTGCATTCGTTCCATGTTGCGTATGTTGCTGAAGCTTCTAGAGTTAACCTTCGTTGCGTTGTTATTCATGCATCCAACTGACATAGCTCTTTACTTCCTCAATTGTTGAATTCAAAATTATATCCTGCCCAGTTCAAGAATTAACTCGTACTTCATGTGATCTCGAGAGAGCCATCTGACATCTGCTGTTGAGGAGCTCCAAGATATCGGTCCGGTCCGGTCAGCTGGCCATGCTTGAGCGTTGTATTTCGGCGCTTTCCCGAACAGGCAATCCCAACGATTTCGGCGCCGGGACAATAAACCTCAGGGATATCCGCCCTCATGCTCATCGCCCCGAGCTTCATGCCTCGTCCTCCGCCCCAATACTCCTCCGTACTCGTTCCTTCGCATCATGGCGTCGACGCGCGCAACCTGCCTCCTCCTCCGCCAAGTGCGGCCCCGCACCTTCAACATCAACATCAGCGCCGCGCATCGGCCCTCACGGCGGACCTTCTCCTTCACATCTCGTAACCCGTCGTCCGGTTCTGGCGCTGGCGCAGAATCCAGCGGCAGCGATGGCGGCGGCTCGACGTTCACGATACTCCGCGGTCTCATCGACGAGATGGACAAGCTTGCGCCGCGGTTCGAGGTCGCGCCGCGAGAGATCACTGTGCTGAAAGAGCCGGAGGAGTTTTACCGGACGCTAAAGGTGCGCCCGCGCCCATCTGCATCTACCCCCCTCCCGGACGGCGTCGTATGCGCACGGCTGGCTGGCTGTCTAGCTAGCTAGCTGGCAGGCCGGCTGTGCGGAAATCTTGGAATGAAGTAGTAATTGAGACGAATAGTACTCGTGACGGAACACCTACAGATGAAGATACTGTCTGCCAAAAAGCGAGTATTCATCGCGACGCTATACATCGGCCGGACCGAGCACGAGCTCGTACGTAGACTACTCCCACCACCGATAATATACGCCAGCGAAAACTAATGCACCCACTCAACGGCCAGATGGAAACGATCAAAACCGCTCTACGAAACACACCGTCGCTAAAGGTCTCGATACTCACCGACGCTCTAAGAGGTACCCGCGAGGCGCCGGACGTGTGTTCAGCGACGCTGCTAGTGCCGCTTGTGAAGGAATTCGGCGAGGATAGAGTCGAGCTGCGAATGTTCCACACGCCGAACCTGAAGGGTCTTAAGAAGGCGGTGATACCGAAGCGGCTGAACGAGGGGTGGGGGTTGCAGCATATGAAGCTCTACGGCTTCGACGACGAGGTTATACTATCGGGGTAATACGCCTATATCCTCTACTCCTACTCGATGGGCGGCGCCAATGCTGATGGAAATCTTTACGATACTGTAGGGCGAACCTATCCAAGGACTACTTTACGAATCGTCAGGACCGATACCATCTATTTTCCACCAAGGCCCTCACAGAATACTACGCCCGCATCCACGACGCCATCTGCAACCTCAGCTTCAAAGTCCAGCCGAACGACAAGCTCGAGAACCGCTTCGAGCTACTCTGGCCGCCGTCCAACGCCGCCCCATCACCCCTCGATGACAGCGCAGCCTTCAGAACCGCCGCATCAGCGCTGATATCACCGCTACTACAGCCCACAGCCGCCCCGCCGCCCCGCAAGTCGAAAACAGTAGTCTACCCAATCGGCCAGTTCACGCCGCTGATGGCCGGCAGCGGGGCCGAAAACCACTCAACCGAGCACCGCAGCATCCTCAGCATCTTGCGCACGCTCTCCCGCGACGACTTTGCCGACTCCTCGTGGACCTTCACGGCGGGATACTTCAACATGCACCGGGAGCTGAAGGAGCTGCTGCTCACCTCGCGTTCCAGCTCCGGCACCGTCATAACCGCCGCGCCAGAAGCCAACGGGTTCTACGGCTCCGCAGGGATATCAGGGTATCTGCCCCCGGGCTACCTTATCCTCGCGCGCCGGTTTCTAGAAGACGTGGGAAGGGTGCGCGGCGGGCGGGGCGTGGAGCTCCTCGAGTGGCGGCGTGGCATCGTCGGACAGCCTGGCGGGTGGACGTACCATGCTAAGGGGATATGGATCACGTTGCCGGAGGGTCCGGCGCCGGGGTTGACGGTCGTGGGGTCGTCGAATTACACGCGGCGGTCGCACAAGTTGGATTTGGAGATGAACGCGGTGGTGGTGACGGAGGATCGGCAGCTGCAGGAGGAGTTGGCCGGGGAGGTGCGGCATTTGAAGCGGTTTGCGGAGCGGTTGGAGTTGCAGGATTTCGAGAAGGAGGAAAGGAAGGTGCCGTGGGAGACAAAGGTGCTTCTGTGGCTCGTTGGGTGGGGGCTGTAGACGGGAGATATGCATTGTATGATATAGCGGGTAGTGTAGTGCAGTCTTTTTCTTTGTTTTGCATCGGTTGGCTGAGTATGTCATGGCAAATGAGGGGCTCGTGTCCGGACGGTATATAAATCTGTTGGGAAATGGAGGGTACCGTTTGGTTTACAAGACCACCATCTGTTGCATTTGTGCATTCCATATTTTTACAGACCATATCTGTATGGATCAAGGATGGACTTCTTGATTGCGATAAACAATAGCAATATATATACGTGCATAGATACTCGCATTATGCACGATCGAATATGTACAAAATCACCGTAGATATGCCAACATCACCAGTCCTCCATCTTGCCGTAGAACGGTATGCCGAACGACGCTAACAGCATCCGCGCGTCTCTGTCGTTCCGCGCCGTCGTCTTGCAGATGATATGACACCCGGGTATCATCTTGGCAGGATACATATCGTAATTTGCTATAACGCCACATAACTGTCAGTACACCAAGCAGCCTTCATAAACAAACAACAAACATACTATCCGAATAGTACGTAATGATAGGATGAATGGATGGATTATGATGATAATGAAGCCGATCACTTACCCTCAATCTCGGGGAACTGCGCAACAATCTCCGGGTCGAATCCAAACGCCAAATTACCCGAGCGATCACCCGTCGAGCCCTTCACGCCCTTGAACTCCTTGATCCGCGGCATGACGACCTCGATACACGTTGCGAGAAACTTGTACATCGCGGGGCCGGAAAGCCGCGACACAACCGATATCGGCATTTCCTTCTTCAAACCCCAGTTTCCGATGCTCTTCCTGGCCAGGAATATCTCCGCCTTGACGCCCGTGACCGACTGCGCGACCATACTCGCCACGTTGATCGCCATGGGGTCTCTGATCGCGGCGTCGGAGAAGCAGTGGAACACGATTTCCTCGAGGCGCGGGATGTTGCGGAACGTGATGGGCTTGGAGAGCAGCTTGAGGAAGTCGCGGCCGCGAGGGCCACGGCGCGGACGGTTGGCGAAATAGGGACTGTCGCCTTCCCAGATGCGCAGCCGTTCTTTACGGACGACGGGCGGCGCGCCGGGTGGGATGTGCTCGTAGGCGAGAGTCATGTAGTCCGCGCTGATGGTGTCGTTGAAGTGGTCCCATAGCCGCTCGCTGGTGAATGGACCCGGGACGAACTCGCGGGAAGACGGATCGGATGGTTTGGGAGGTTGGTGAGGGTGGAGGGGACCGCGGTAGTATCGAGGATGACGGACTTGGTGGCGACCTTTGCGGCCGAAACGGGAGTGGCCGGCGGGGTCGCGCCTCTGGAGAGGGGTGGAGGTCGAGAAGGGTTTGGTGGAGGGTGGTGAAGATGGCGATTGAGAAGCGGGGAACAGGAAGGACTTGATGGCTGCGATTGACGGGCGATATACCGAGCCGCCGAGGAGCAGGCTCGAGTCTCGCGGTCGTAGGTGGCGAGCGCAGTGCATCGATAACAGCTTGGGTGTTACAGTCGCCATCGGGCCGTCGGGGTGGGGAGGAGCAGCCTCGACCCTATCGTTCTATGGAACGTTGACAGTGACAATTGCGCGTTGCCGAGTGACGCGATATGAGACTGAGGTCTTCGAAGGCGACAGCGAGCGTTATCCAGCCATCCTGCGGGCGATGGCAGCCCCGTCTGTTGATGAAGCTATCGCGATGTCGTCTGTGGGCGCCCACAACTTGACGTTGGAGGCAGAATTTGGTGTTGAAGGGCGCATTTCTTGGCTGTGCGACGTCTTGGCATGCCGCAACACGCGCGGAGCCGCAAAATACAACCGCAGCTCGAAACTTCATATGCATGGATTCACGAATTGAGGGGACTCTAACTCCTGGCCAGCGCAACTTACGTAGAGATCGGACACCCTGATTTAAGAACCGATGTTGAGGGCGACTATTGTTCAACTGTCATTGTTACCTCGCCTTTGAGATTGATCATTCCGATGCGCTGTGGCGTGTCTCCGCCTGGCAGTGCTGACTCGCGCAAACGGGCAGCGGAACCCTGCATCTCAGCCAATAACAGCCGCATTTGATTTCGTGCCTGAACTTCGAGGCCCGATTTGAATTTACACAATTGCACAAGACTCATGGCAAGAGATGCGTCGACACACTGGCCTTCTTCCAATTTCTAAGAGAAAAAAATATCGCGGTATAGTCTCCGTGCCCTTAGCCTCGTGGAACCGCACATATCACTCGTCATCATTCATTCCAAGAATTCAATTCTAGAACACAAATACCACACGGCATTAAGCGCGGACCGAGTTCGAAGATTCATGAATTCAGCGTTCCTCACGCCAGCATTCCCCACTTGATTCATCATGCCTATCAGCAAAACCGAAGCTGCCATTTACTCCGAATTCCACGATATCTTCCGCAAGGAAAGAGCCGCCTACCGTAAACCGAAACTTATCCGCAAAACCTTCGATGACAACGATGACCTGAAATCCCGCCTGGATCGCTTCTGTAGCTCCAGTGGCATTCCACAGACCTCGGTCTTCGACACAATCAAGCTTCTCCTCGAAGCAGAAGTGTTCGCCAGCCCGATAAAAGCGAAACTACGATTTCCGCACATCTTCCAACTGTCTGCGGGTCAGCTCAAGGAGAAAGAGAAATGGGAATCGGAAGCAGCAATGAGCGAAGCCGGCGCTATCGCGCAGAGCTTGCAGGGGAATAAAATCGACGGATTCGACCCGCCAGAGCCAGAGGAGCAGCAGACAGCAGCGGCCAAGCGGAAGAAGAGCGTGGAGAAAACTTCAAAGCCGCAGATTAGTGTCTTTGCACCACCATCTAGTGAAGCTGCACATCCTCTCGAGACTAGCATCAGCTCACTCTCGCCTACCGCAACAGCACATACGCCAGCCGCACCGCAGAAGGAAGCAGATGCCGCTGTATGCGTTGAGGAAGCTACGACTGATACCGTAGAGGCGAAACTTCCCAACCTATTTCCAATCTACCTACCATACCCTGTTCAACATAAACTTACGGTGGAGGCGCAGCGATTACTTGAAACTGTCTGCTACGATTTTGTAAAGAAGTGGCTACCAGACAAGACCGCGACGGAGCAGTTTGCAAATCCTGAAAATGCAGAGCTGCCCATGTGGGCCAGGCTGATTAAGAAGAAGCTAAAAGAGTTACCCGCGAAGTCGCACGATAAATCCGCGCTGGAGTCCGAGACGTTGGCGAAGGTGGGGGGCGTTATCGAGAATCTACGACATACGGCTGTGCATCGCCTAAAGACACACTCTAAGGGGCTTGAGGATATGTTGGAGAAGGCGGTCATGTTTGCAGCTTTCCTGAAGGACGAAAGAGCGGAGACGCTGCGCCGGATACTGAACAAAGCGATGGAGCTGTCGAGTGCATTGGAGAGCGAGAAGATACTGCTGCACAACCGACTCAGGCAGGAGCTGGAGGCAATAGAGGAAGCAAGGCAGGTCTTGAAACGGAAAGAAGAGCTGGCACTGAAGCGGATCGTGCAAGACGACCGGATAGCTCGCGAGGCGATAACTTTCGAGCTGACAGATCTGAATATCAGTTCTCCTCTTGAAAACCAGCCACTGGACGCAAATTCCATTGCTTTGACGGATTCAAAAGCCGTCCAAACCGAACACACTGGACACGTCAGCGAGGTCAACCATGATAAGAAGACCTCTCCAATACCTGAGGAACGGATGTCTTCGGAAAGCGATTCAACAGGCCTCGAGGACCCAGCCCGACAGGCTCCTGTCGCAGAGAAAACGACGGAAGTTGGTCCTTCGCCTCTCAAATACACCTTAGAGGAGCTCGAGGCCCTCTTCGGGATAAATCCTCAGAATAAAAAGAACTCCGCACCGGCGGTAATAACGACCGACGAGCTTCCTCCAGTCAAGCCTGTCCCATTAGCAGAGCTGACTAAAGAAGGCAACGTACCAACGCCGTGCGTCGATGGGACGTCCCAAGAAGCCATTTTGCTTGACGAGGCGCCTCCAGAATATGGAGTTGACGTCAGGGATGCTAGTTCAACTGGAATGGAGCAGATCGGGGATACGATGAATGCCATCGATGACTAGTATCATTGGTGGAATCTGCATATATTGTAGACTCGAGGAGTAGCTGCACACCCAAGCATGGCGGGGCCGTGTGTCCGTTTAAATCACTTCGCGTCGATTAGTGAGAATCGGGCATGAATTTGTCCTACTTAGAATGTTGTTGGATAATCTATGCGGAAACAGTGCTCCTTTATAATATCGATCCCTGCTAGTTATAAACCTGTAGTTTATTTCGTACAGCCAATTGGAATATATTGAGGTTACATCTCGAACGCCATACATTTATAAACCTTTAAGGCTAATAAAGCATGCATGCAGATACGAGATAGATACGTCCCGGACAGCGGCTCAGCTTGCTCATCCAAACTGCGTAAGCTCCCTCGGGCCCCAGATCGAGCAATCTCGCACTGAGTAATGGCTGACGCTGAACTTTTCCAAGACGGGATGGCCCATGCAATTAGGTAAACTATACTGAGATGCAGCCGCCAATCGTGCGTCGCGCTACATGCACCTTTCAGCCCTCCAAGCAAACTCTAAATCCAATGCTTGCCTCCTTCGAAGCGCTGGATCCCCGTACAAAGGGGCTAGAATTCGGGATCAAGACTCGACCACGCCACGCCGTCCCACTCATCCGGGTTACCCGAACAGAAGCTTACCCTAGCTCTCGAAAAAATACACTAGAAAACGCGTGTCGGATTGGCAAAAAGCTAGTCTTTTTGCGCTTTGATTATCCGAGAAATTAAGCCCCTCCGAGCCGTTGCAGTGCTGTTGCCCCCTGGATTCTTCAATTTGGCGGTGGGGCTGTCTGGATTTTCTCCGGCCAGATGCGTGCCTAGATACTCATGGAGGGTTTATATACAACTCGCGTCGCCCGCGCCGTCAAGATGGAAAGGATCACCAGAACTATCACGCTTTTCTGTAGGCATTGCACCGGTATCCAGTAGACACTTAGCTGTCTGCAGTCGCTCCTTTTGCCCGGATCGCAGGCCTGGTTGGGTTGAAGTCGCACAGGTTCCACAGTTGTTTTGTTTGGGCGACGTTCGTTGCACACACTCGTTTGTTACTGCCCCTTTTGTCTTGCGACTCTTTTGGAAATGGCACACTCTTTTACCCTCCGCAACGCAATTTCTTTGCTGGCGGCCGGCTTCCTTGCCTGTGCTCCTGTCTCCGAGGCCAGCTCTCTCCACCATCATCTTCATCACCAGCATCTGTTTACCCGCCACCATGCACGGACCAGCCATCTCGAAGCTCATTCCAGCATCCTCGAGACTCGGACCGCCGACATTGAGGGCCGCGACAACAACATCAGGAAACGTGCGATTCCCAACTACTCGGGTTTCACCCAGACCTGGGCGGATGATTTTACCGGGGGCAGCTCTAACTCGCGCAGCCTGCCCTCCTCGACCAACTGGAGATTCTCCACCGGCACCAAATACCAAGGTGGACCAGATAACTGGGGTACCGGAGAGATAGAGACGTACACTTCGTCGACCAATAACGTTTACGTCGATGGATCCGGACTGTTGCATATCGTACCTCTTAAGGACTCCAGCAACCGTTGGACGTCGGCCCGTATAGAAACCAACCGGGTCTTTCGATGCGCCACCGGCGGAAGGATGATCATCGAAGCACGGATAAAACTACCGGGCACTTCAAGCAGCCAGCAGCAGGGCATCTGGCCAGCGTTTTGGGCCATGGGAAACGCCTTCAGGAGCAACCCGATGGGTTGGCCGGGTACAGGCGAGCTCGATGTCATGGAACAAGTCAATGGAGACAGCGAGGTCTTCCAGACAGTCCACTGCGGTTATTATGGTGGTGGGCCCTGCAACGAACCCAACGGCCTCGGTCAAAGGGTGCCGATAGACCGAAGCCAATACCACACCTACAGGATGATCATCGACCTGTCCAATAGCGACTGGCGTTCTCAGACTATAGAATGGCGAATAGACAATGTACAGACGAACGTTCTCCGGGGTTCTCAACTTGGGTCTTCGAATCAACAAGATGTCACTCCCCAAAGTGTCAGTCTCTCCCGTCTCATTTGATGTCATGTTTTGCTAAATGCTGGATACCCGGCAACCCGACATGGTGGACTTGCTAACCCGGGTATCTATCGATGTAGGCATGGCAATCCTTAACGACGAAAGATTTCTTCATCCTGCTCAACGTTGCAGTTGGAGGCTCTCTGCCGAACGCTATTGCGGGCACAACTACACCAAACTCGCAAACTCGGGACGGATCCAATAGCGAGATGATCGTCGACTACGTCGCTGTTTACAATGCGCCTCCGCCTACTAATACTCCTCCTCCTACTAATACGCCTCCTCCCAGCAATCCCACCGCTACGCCAAGTCCCATTCAGCCAGGACAGACGAAGTTCTGTGTCGGTTGGAGGAAAGTTCAATCAGGCGAGACGTGCAAAAATGTTGTCGACAAATTCCAGAATATCGGCTTGACTACTAGATACCTGGTCGAATGGAATCCTGCCCTAGGTTCAGAGTCGAACTGCAGAACTACCCCGGGGTATTATGTCTGCGTCAAGACTCAGCCACAGCCAGTCCAATCCGGCCAGTTATCAAACTGTGGCGGCTGGAAATATGCACAGTCCAGCGACACTTGCTCCAACCTCGTCTCAAGATACGCGAGCATCAATCTGACTTTGTCGAAACTGGTCCAGTGGAACCCGGCGCTGGGCTCCACGAGCAACTGCCGCGTTACACCGGGTTACTACGTCTGCGTGAAAATGATGGTGCCACAACCTTCCCAGCCAGGTCAAATCGAAGGCTGCACTGGGTGGCGATACGCCCAGTCGTCGGATACCTGTAGCAATCTTGCTTCAAGGTACAGGCTGTCACTATCCACCCTGGTCAGATGGAATCCCGCCCTGGGTTCGACGTCTAACTGCAGAGTTTCGCCCAAGAACTTTGTCTGTGTGGCTGTCTAAAGCGTGGAGGGCGTGTCTATATATTAACTTGGAGTATGCGCGGCAACATTTGCCTTGCGGATGTATCATATCAGAGTGGCCATCCGGAGTATTATTGTAATTAATTCGCCCATTTTTTTCATATGTCAAATTTATTAGTGTCTTATACATACGGCGGGATATCTAGTCTGGGAAATAGAACAATAGAGCTGGCGTTGTGATAATATTGTTATACCAATCAAAGTGGTGCTCAACATTCACAGCGTATCACTTTTATTGCAGCTGCGCTACAGGTCACGGTTCGCCTTCTAGCCTCGTTAGGTTGGAACATTTACCTGTGGTATTGAAGAATACACCACGTTCATTACTTGCAAGCCGATGGCAAAATCCTGGTAGATTCATCGCTGGGGTAACTACCGCCTCGAATATATGAAGCTGCTTTATTTCATATCGAACGCGCGTATAGGCCCACCAAATCTCGGTGTCCTCCCATGTACAAATCCTTATGCTAAACACGACAATATAAAAAAAAAGAAAATGGTAATATATATGTTAGCTTTCAACATCAAGTCTACACACTCTTAGATACGATAGGCTTCTGGTCAGCATCAATTTCGATTGCCGCAGGCTGGTCTTCAGCACTCGGAAGCGCCTTGCCAGTCTCTCCGTCGTCGCTTCCCCCAGAAAGTTCTTGATTGGCCGTCCGGCGCCGGCGGATAACATCGTCAACGTAGCGAACCGTGGCAAGGACAATTGCCACGGAAAGGATGGCTGCGCCGGTAGCAAAGCCGCGCCGGTATTTCGGTCTGTCGTCTTGTCTGAAGATCTGTGCGCCGTATATACCAGCAATATTCGCACCCATGATGATCCTAGATATCACAGCGTCAAGTTAGTCAGACCTTCAATTAACAGCAGCAGTCTGTTGTGCAAACTTACATTGCCATAGCAAGGGCTCTGACTTCGGAGTCGGGACAGGCTAGAGATAGCCAAGCAATGTTAAGCGGATGCGAGAATGTGCCAAAACACTGCGTCCATACGACGCCGAAATATCTGACTCCCTTGCCCTTGAGTTCTGTGAAGACCCGGTTGAAGATGTATCCGATCAGATGGCAACTGAGTCCCGCAATGACGGTCTCACCACGTTTGTTGCTATATATGTATACTGATTAATATATGGCTTGATCGATAAAAGGTCCGAGGGTGTATCTTACAAATGATCAGAAACCCAGCTGAACGCGAAGGACGTTGGGATCTGGAGATAGAAACCGACGGAAGCGAGGGCGTTGCTGGTAAGTGCCGCAAAACCAAAGCTGTTGACGATGGATGGTGAGTAGGTGTCGAAGCCTCTTTGAGGTCCATTGTTGAGTAGAGAAATAGAGACATGTATCCAGATCCGCCAATTGGTGAACTGATAGTATATTTATGTTAGAATGGCTGCCATTCGACTATCTTGTTCAACACAAGTAAAGATAAGCTTGATCAAACTTACTGCTCTCTTGAAGGCACCCCAGTCAATGTGCTTCTTCTTTTTCCCTTTCATTGGGTCGTCCATTCGTACACGAGTTCGTAGGATGTGTAACTCTCGGTCCGTAAACAGACTCTTCCCAGGGATGAAGGCACTGCAAGGGTTCTTGAATGAGTCTGGGAGCAGAAAGCCCAGCACGAACCCACTGGCGACGGTGAAGGATCCCATAAGCACAAACAGCCAGAACCAACCCGGCTTCCCACCGACGCCTCGCATATGGAGGATGCCATAGGCTAGTAGCTTGGACGAAGCCTGTCCAAACTGATTGCCAAAGTAAAAGAACATGACCCGCTTGGCGGTTTCGCTTCGGGTATACCATGTCGAAAGCGTCCAAAGACCACCTGGGATGAAACCGGACTCGGTGATTCCCAGAAGGAACCGAGAGGCAATGAAGGATCCGTAGCTGTTCTGGAAAGCTTGGAAGGTGGATACGGTGCCGAAGAGGAAAAGCTGAAGTGTGAGCCACTTCCCGGGCCCAACGCGGTATAAGATCATGTTGGATGGAATCTCGGTGAGCACGATGCCCAATGAGAGCATCTGCTGGCCGACGTTGAACTGATCCTGGGTGATACCGACATCGTCGAAGAATTTATCAGTGAGAGCGTTGGCGATATTTCCTCGGTCGAGCTCTGTCCCACACAGCGATTAGTATAACCGATCGACCATTTCATACAATTCGTAGCATCTGACAGGTTACACAAGGGTGCACCTACGCAGGCAGAAGAAACCCAGGAAAAGAAGAGGCATGATAATAAAGTCCAGCCTGGAAGAATATATTAGTCTATGGGTAAATAACCTAGCATGCCAGTAAAAAAGGCAGGCCGCATGGACATACTTGCGCTTCGCCGCTACTTCTTCTTCTTTGGTCCAGTCTGCCACCAGGGTAAGACTCTCCTCATCCTCCTGCGGAGGAGGGAATTGATCCGGGTTCTGGTTCTTCAGACTGCCTCCCATCCTTGCTTGCTTGTGTCCTTATATCTAAACGAAGATGCCTTTCGAGTATTATAATTGCAGTCCAGATACCATCGGCTGCCTGAGAAAGAGAGACCGGGTCCATGGATTCACCTAGCCAGTTGGGAGGACTGAGGCTTCTTATAGCCTCTTTGCCCTACAAGCCCAAGACTGTTTATCTTCGTACTTCAACTTACTACTCTCCCCACGCCCCATGATTTCATGTTGTCGTACTACATGTTCGCCGAATGTTTGCATCATAGCGAAGGTCGTGCCCTCCACTTCCTCTTCCAATACCAAGAAAATAGGCCCTTCTGCATTTATTGATATATGCGCGGGTATACCGACAGCCCAGTTTAGAGCTAAGTCAAGCGAAGAGCAACGTGAAAACCTTCTTAGATCCTAGATTTGATAACCCCCTCTCCACCTGGGCGATATGGTGCGATGTTTTCAGCTAAGCACGCAATCGACGACTGTATCGTCTTCTTGGGCGCACAAAAACAGTATTGACCGAGCAGCACGTTAATTTGTGCTCTCCAGGCGACGATGCCCAGACGCGGCCGAGATACCGCCGAGACGCCGCCCAGGATATTGGCGAGGTTGGAGGGTGGGACAGCGTCTGCGCGGGGGTCCGATGGCGAAATATCGCTGCGATATCATTCGATAAGCTTCCTGGCAAGCTGCTGGATGGTGTGCGAGCCGTCCCTCAATTTACTTTGCGTGGGCTTGGTGCTGTAGCAGCCGAGCATGTGGTCGAACGGCGTCTTGATATTGCATGGAATTTGTGACTTTGTTGTTGCATTTTGGAAGGTAGACAGGGATCCGTACGCGGAGACGGCGACACAACGCTAGCCCAGATAAATGAACAAGCTACAAGCCGGCCAATTGGAGCCAGTATATATTGTATCATCTCAATCAGCTTGAGAATCAGTATTATATTTTATAACGGCTTCGCTATTATGTCGGCTCTTGTTTCCAATGACTGTGGCGGGACATTACGAGCTGTACGCTTATCAGGGCTGGTCCCTGGTCTGAGTTGCAGCGGACTGCGGGTTACGTACAGATATCAGCTTCGGAACCCCGGATCTCGCGCGGATAGTGGGCTGATAGTCCAAAATATCAATCTAACATCGGATCTGAGATTTATTTGCGAGAGAGTAACGAGAGTATTCCCAAGGCTATGGGCGAGATGCGAAGGCTAGGTATTCTATCTCAAACGCATTGGATTGCACGACGCTATTCATTTTTCCAATGACTAAACGCACGCAGACCCTGATACACTCCATATACCTATGTTCTAGAGTTCTTAGGTATAGAATAACGTAATTATGATGCTCATTGCATATGTGCAGTAATCCGACTGGGAAGTTTCTTGATCGATTTAAAAGTGCATATATTGGAGCCCGAATCGATAGCTTTAATTGCTAGGAGATAAGCTGCAACCGGACCAGGTCAATTGGCTAGAGATAGCAGATCCGGTGAAGAGATACCTGAGCGAGTCTGACCATAGTCTCGGTGACGCTGTCCTTCTGAGGCAAGCTTGCAGTGATGGCATCTGGGAGACTAACTCAATAGGACATATCGCCGCTATCGCGGTGACAACTCTGGAAGTCCCAACCTAAGTTATTATAGCTCGCTAAAGAGCATTCTCCTACCCCCAAAGCCGTGGTGGAGTGGCTGGTAGTTATAATTACCTATGCTGGCCCTAGGAAGTGGTATGTTTGCTTTCAATTTCAGCCTTCACCAGGCTGATGTATGATTTCACAAGTCAGAAACCTCAAAGCGATACTATATACCAACGACGCCCCCTTCATCGTCCTATATACATCATAGCATCTAAATATTAAGTCTTCGCCGGCTCAGCCGCGGACGGCGACCTTTGGTTCCCACGGTGCAACCTTGGGTTTCACACTAAACGCCCTCACGGTTAGCCTTATCTAATCTACAGGGACACCGAAAGCCTGGGATAACGTACGTGGAGTAGGGCTTATATGCACCGCGGCTTTGCGTCGGATTGAACCCCAGCGGCTTTCCCCATTTCTCGAACCCGGCGTTGTGGTAGATGGGGTCTGTCGGCAAGTTGTCCGTCGCATATGATATCCATGCGTGCCACCCTGGCTCTATCTCCGCCCTAAATGTGACACAGAAACATTAGTGGTGTGTCATGACAGCTATGAGACCGACGTAGGGCGACGTGAAGTCGGGAGTGGAGCGACGTACGCATCGCCGTAGAAGTTCTTATATTTGACCCATCGAGTTCGCACTATTGCAGATCGTTTCGAGTCGCAATTAGCATTGTGAAGCGATGGAGATTATCGCCAAGTCTATATTTGCGTGCGCGTACGTGGCAGTTCCTCCTCGTCGTTCTGATAGAACCTGTTTCCAAACTTGTCGGTACCAACAAGCCTGCCGGCTTTGGTATCACCGACCGTCTGTATGACCGAAGCACGCGCCCGGCGTCAGTAGCGTTCAATCTCGCATGAACGGCAATGGTCGGTAATATCGGGGCGAGCCTCGAGGGAGGCGTCAGGTACGTACGGCTAATTGCCAGATGGTGTCCTGTGGTCGGAAGAGGCGGTGGTCAGCTAAGCGTGTCTTCCAAGCGAATTGGGGTGGCTGCGGTCCGCGATTGCGTGTACGGTACCTTGATCCCCGACCGCCAGATGTTGCGTATCGTTCTCGGCAGCGAGCTCATGGTGGCGGCTGACTGTAGTCGTGATGGTGTGCGCGGGAGGGAGAGGACGTTGACATCGTCATGGGCTTGGAAGCGAGGTTGACATTTGCCGAGTTCGGCCGCATGTTCGCCGCACAGCCGCACAGACGGAAGCTACGGCCCCTGAACTTCATGACGTCCGCCGGCTTCAGTTAACAGGGTGTTCATTTCGCCGCCTGTCAGCCAGGAACCCGCTGTCGCAGTCCTTCCTTCTCGGCACCTGGTGCCGTTCCATTCGAGTCGCTCATTTATAATCGATCTTACCCCTACATGTGCATGTAGAAACTTTGGTATCGGACCGTATCGACCCGCCCCTTCACGCGGAATTCAAATGCGCCCGCGCAAGGTTCTATTCCCAAGCGACAGCCGGCCACGATGACCTTACTCCCCGCGACCCGCAGCGACATCTCGACGAGAGAGTACCTCGCGCTCTTCACACTCACCGGCACATGTACGGCAATCATCATCGCGGCGTTTCGATCGCGCGGCGAGCCGATTGTTGCGTCGCTCGGCTTCAGCGGCTTCGCGTTTGCGGCAACGTACTGCCTGATACCATGGCTTGGAGAGGCGTTCAAGCGTGTGGGGTTCAAGGGGAAGGACATGGCGAAGACGCATAGGCCGGAGATGTGAGTTCGAAGCTCTAGTTTCATCAGGGCGGCGTCTCTACATATAGACCTGAACGATGCTAACGAATGGGTTTTTAGTCCCGAGACGATGGGCGCCGTCTGCGCGGTCGTGTACATCATGTGCATGTTCCTCTTCATCCCGTTCCCGTTTTACGAGTATCTTGTGCAGACATCTGGCGGTGGAAACCGCGACGTGGAGGTGGAAGTACACTCTGCCACTGGTCGAACGCTGCACCGATTTCCACATAATAAGGTATGGTTTCAATAGGGTGCCACCACACCAACATATGACTAGGATGAGTACGATGCTAATATTATGGTATCTGCAGCTCGGCGAGTACCTCTCAGCGATACTATCGCTACAGAGCATGGTTTTCCTTGGTGTCGCAGACGACCTCTTCGATATTCGATGGCGACACAAGATCCTCCTCCCTGCTATCGCCGCAATTCCTATGCTCGTCGTCTACTACGTCGACTTTGGCGTCACCATAATCACGATACCGACCCTCCTGCAGCCATATCTAGGCCACCTGCTCAACCTCGGCTGGCTGTACTACGCCTACATGGCCTTCGTCGCCATTCTAGGTCCTAATGCGATCAACATCCTCGCGGGCATCAATGGCATCGAGGTCGGCCAGTCGATAGTCATCGCCTTGATGATCATTTTCAACGACGTACTGTACATTTCGCGACCAGGTCACCCGGCTATGAATTCGCATTTATTCTCACTATACTTTTTGTTACCGTTCCTCGGCGTCTCGCTGGCGCTGCTGCGGTACAATTGGTTCCCGGCAAAGGTGTTCGTCGGGGACACATACTGCTATTTCGCAGGGTTTTTGTTTAGCGTCGTGGGGATTCTGGGGCATTTCTCCAAAACGTTGATGCTGCTGTTGCTACCGCAGATATTCAACGGGTGCTATTCGACGCCGCAACTGTTCGGTCTGGTGCCCTGTCCCCGACACCGGCTGCCAAAGTTCAACGGGCGTACACACCTGCTTGAGCCTTCCATGGCGCCGTTTATCCTGCCACCGAAGCAACCTACGGTACTGCTACTCAGCGCAATGGAGAAGTTCAAGTTAGTAAAGTTGGTCAGGGATGAAGAAGGAGTGATTAAGGAATGCAGTAATCTGACAATCTTGAATCTGTGGCTGGTGTGGTTCGGCCCCATGAGAGAGGATACGCTTGCAATGGGAGTGCTGGCGCTTCAGTTGGTGATGGGCCTAGCGGCGTTGGGAATACGGCATGGGTTGGCGCTGATGGTCTACGAATCGGACAACCTGATAAAGTGGGAACGAACATGAAGCGACTAGTACTAGTACCTTGCGGATACCCTCTTAAACTTCTCTGTTTATATATATCGTATTCGCTTGTTTATAGACATAAAATTTCCATTGGTATAATCTATTGTACTTTATAGAGCCTATCACTGCAGGTGTCAATGCTAAGTTCTCCAAACTACTATCCAATCGCAAGCCTGACAGCCCCCGGAATACGCTAAAATGAGTCGACAAGATCGAAACACCCAAAAAGTTGAATGCAGCAGATGGCGCGCCTACCTCGCTATCGTACATTCACACGCAGGCCAAAGATACGAATTAATAGCTAAGCAAACAAATGCATCTAAAAACTGGTGGCCTTCCCTACCGTAACAAAATACCTGGCTGATTGAGACCAAGTATCCCCATGAACGCTCGTCTCAGAACCGTATCTCATACGACCCTGCTCTCGTCATGTATCGCACCCACTTAACGCTCGAGTAATTGCTCTTCTCGAACACCTTCAGGTACCGAACCAGCAATCCGGAGCTCGTAAACATCAGCAACGAGAAGTTCAGCGACACAGGCGGCCGCGACCATGCTTTCTGATTCGTCATCGCTGTCAGAACGGCGTCTGCCGACAGAACGAACTCTGACTGTCCCGTGAAACGTGGGATCCTACGGACGCAGACACTCAGTGTTAGCATTACGGCCTGCCCAAATCCTCTAATAAGGGGGACAAGTTGCGACCAGGGGATCGGCAAACATGTCAGATGAACTCGTACCTCCAAACAATGTTATTCTCCGCCGGCTCGTACTTCGCTTTACCCTGGCTCGTTCTAACATGCGTGGTAGCGGTATTCAGCGGCGTCGGCACCTTGACTATCACGTTCGTCGCAAACAGTTTCGCCCCGTAATTTGCGCGCACCGCAATCTGGTACTCGACCTTCGTCTTGCCAACCTCATTCACAATCACGTGTACCTTGAACGGCAGATTGACGTTCTCGGTCGCACGGTAGCGCATCAACTCGAACTCGCCGTCCGGCGGGATGAAGCTGATCGTGCGGTCCGTGTCGAACCGTCCTAGCTTGACGCACTGGTGGAATTGACAATCTTCTAGCGTGACGGAGCCTGCTGCCGCGCGGGTGGCCTTGGACCCGGCCTTGTTCCCGTTCGGACGGGACAGGCCGGTGTCATCGAGAAGCAGGCGGTCGTTGAGGCCGAATTTGCACTCGGGCACCCCGGAGAGGTAGGCGCGCATGATGATCTGCCCCGTAACGTCTTCTTTGAGGACCGTGCCGGTCGCGGACATGAGAAGGTTGACGTCCTCGATTACGTCGACGAAAGCTTCGTTCTTGCGGTACTTGACGTCCGCGCGACGCCAGGACAGCGCGCCGGTGGCCTGCATTGTTATTCGCGAGGAGTCCTCCTGTGGGCGGTCGTCATCTTATTAGCATATACGCCGTGGGTACAGGTTTATCCGGAGACCATCGGTGCATACCATCGCCCGCTCCGACTTGACGCCTTCCGTCGTGATGTACATCTTTAGCGTATCCGTCTCCGTATTCTGCGGATATCCAAAGTCCAAGATCTCTGCACCCGCGGTCATTAACATGAAATTCCCACCACAGCTGTAGAGAAGGAGCCCATACCATCCAGCAGCTCGTATATCAGCACGAAGTTGTTCTTCACAGCCTCCTCGTCGAACTTGCCGAAATAGCTGCGACCCAGCGCAATCAGCCGGTACAAGAACTCAAACACCAGCGCCGCGTTCGCATTGCTCTTCGTGATCGCTACCAGGTATATATTTTCGTGCTTCACGTGCGAGAAGGTCGTGCTGCCCAGCGTGAGGATCGGTGACCGCACCTGCGCGTTCGAGATCACCTGGATCCGGAACACGTCCGACAGCCGCGGCCGGCAGTCATTGCGGAACTGTCGGAAGATCAGGTTCTCGCCCTTCTGGTTGAAGAGCAGGATGCCGGAGAGCATCGTGGCGGGTGCGCGCAGGAAGGATAGGGTGCGTAGTTAGGTGGCTGTTGTTCGCGGGCGCTTGTTTGAACCGTCGGTCCGATTGGCGGGAAGTCGGAAAGTCGAGGAGTACGTCCGGGCGGTGGGTGTAGGTACAGACGGTTTCGGCACGGGTGACGTCTATGGGACCATGATGCGACAAGCTTCCGTATCGAACGAGCAGGGCTGAAGGTGGTGGTGGTTGGTTGGCAGAAGTTTGAGGTGCAGGTGAAGGTTCGTCGGAGACGCCGTGTTATGTAATACGTAATATGGGGAAAGGAGGCCGGGCGGCTTTTTCCGGCGCTCGTCACGAGCCGCCTCGAACAAATGCGCGAACGACAGCTGGCTGGTCGTCTGGTATAGCAAATTGTAGCTCATGAGATTAGTTTCTGTACCTGCAGGATGTTCTGAAATGCGAATTCCAGAGAATGTATTGTGGTAGAGTGTTTTACACATATGCACGTATATGCGTATCATATCATGCATCCAGGAACTCGGCTCAAGATCGATATCGTGTTCTGAACAGCGTCTATACTGCGAAAGTAATGCACTACGGTACCTGCCACCCACTGCTTTAAAAGGTACTTATTTACGCCCCACTCGATCACGCACTCAGCACCCTGTACAGAGACGAGTAGATTATATCAAATCGCGCTTGACAAACTCGTCGAACAGCGCCTTGCCCATCGATGCCGGATTCCGCTCGACGTGCACACCGGCTGCACTCAGGGCTGCAATCTTGGAGTCCGCGCCTCCCTTTCCTCCGCTAACGATAGCACCTGCGACATGACTGTTAGCTTCAACCTATAGGCGGTACATTGCAGATGGCGACAAGACATACCGGCGTGGCCCATGCGCCGACCAGGCGGCGCCGAGATACCAGCAATGAACGAGACGATTGGCTTATTCTTGCTGTTGTTCGCCTTGATGAACTCTGCGGCATCCTCCTCAGCCGACCCACCGATCTCACCGATCATAATGATGCCGTCTGTGGCGTCGTCCTCGAGGAAAACCCTGAGCGTGTCAATGAAGTTTGTTCCAGAGAACGGATCACCACCAATTCTGTCCCCACACTGGTTAGCATAGCTCGAAATTTACGGTTGTTGGTGTTCAATAGCAGCGCACCCAACGACAAGGCTCTGTCCCAGATTGTGCTTGGTGGTCTGGTTGACAGCCTCGTATGTCAACGTTCCGGACCGCGAAACAATGCCAACGCGACCGGCGCTGTGGATGAAGCCCGGCATAATACCGATCTTGCACTTGTCGCCCGGATTGATGATACCTGGGCAGTTTCTAGCAGATATTAACAGCGTCAGAATCGGTCCTCCATCCCATAGACACGATTTTCGTAAACGACAGCGCTACATACGGCCCAACCAATCTTGTCTTATTCTGCGTTTTCAGCATGTCGACGACCCGGACCATATCTACCCATATCGACCAGTCAGCAAAGCGTGACCTCGCTGGATTGGCCATTCTTTCATATGTTCCGCGTACCGTGCTGAGGGATCCCCTCCGTGATGCTATCGCAAATGCCGTCAGCCTAGTACAAAGCTATACAATACCAACGCGAAACATACCAAACGACTAACGGCATCTCAGCCTCGATGGCCTCCTCAATGGACTTGCCCGCAACCGGTGGCCTATAAACACGACCGTTAACGCGCACTCACTCCACAACTAGGAATAGTAGGGAACAATGTTGAACATACGGCACAAATATAGCCGACGCATTGGCTATCATCCCGCGTCAGTACCGTTCCCCTAGCGTGACACCGCGTCGACAATCGCGACCAAGTACCTTGAACACTCTTGATCGCCTCTCCGACTGATCCAAACACCGGTCTGTCCAGATGTGACGTGCCGGCCTTCTTCGGGTTCTACTCGCGGTTCCGTTAACGCCCGTCCTCATAGCATATCGCGAAACCATCCGTGCATATATCGCAGCGAGTCGGGCGGTGACTACTAACAATTCCACCAACGACATTGGTGCCTGCAACCCATACATTAGCACATCACAAACAGTCGGACCGGCGTGCCGGGAGAATATGGGCGCGCGTGTAGGCGGTAGATTACCATAATCGATAGCTTGATTCGCGTGGAAACTGCAACCGCGAACAAATCCGCCACCCGTCAGCATATCCCATCCCGACGACCGATATCGATTCAATTCGTCCGTTTATCCGTCCGCACGTACGTTCCTTGCTTGCCCTACACCATAGATAAGAAGCAACATCAGCAATTCCATCCATCCATGCACCTAACCATCCACCAATCGTGCATACAGCACGGATGCTGCAGCACCATCCGCTCAATGCATGCGTAGACAGGGCAATGTACCGTGAAGCCCTGGTATATCAACCGAGTGTCCTTCCCGATCTTTAAATTCTTGTACGTGGACACATATGGCGACTCCGTGCTATACCCGCGTCGGGCAGCAGCAGGTAGACGGCCGGCGCTGCGTCTGAGTGCGAACATCGCGGCGGCGGGGGGATGAGTGAGCGTGATTTTGCTGGGCGAGGTGATGCGGACGTCGACCGATGGATTCGGGAGGTGGGTTGGTGGTGAGAAGGACGAACGGAACGGAGCTGCGAGATGCGGTAGCGAACGTGCCGGCGTTTTGCGTGGGGCGTTCTACCACACACAACACGATATGTCTTCCCGAGTATTCGAGTGCAGATGATAGAACGGTAGAATTTACAGTCACGAGTTTGCTTTTGATAACGGTGTATAGTGGCCAGAGTAGTGATAAGAGCTTATGCATGTTGATTTCTATTTGTATGTTGTAATGTACGTGCATCATATCATATTATTATCTGCTGTCCTCCGCCACCGACACTCCTCTATCACGACATCCGGCTTGTTGAAACCGGATTACCAAGGGTTAGTTATGCTTGCATCCTCCCTCCTCTGCTCAATTCACGCAAATTAAACGCCCCTACTGTTGAAGATATTTCACGCCAGTACCCAGACTTTTCTCTCTGTGCGCTTCTGCATCAAGCATTCAAACTACAATTCAGAGACATATGTACGGTGGAATCCACACTGATTCGAATCATCACCACCACGATCAATTGACCCAGCAACCACCCAGAATGACATTTCTGCATTATCGAGCGGTGGATTCAGTGCAGCTGAAAATGTCCAGCGGCAAAATTAGAAGAGAATACGAGTGAGGATGCAAGCTATAGACACAAAAGTCAGTATCACGCAGGTCGAGTTGCAAAATTTAACACACGATGCACCCGAACGGGACGCGGCCACTTACCACCCAAACTCTCCAGGCCATCATTGATATCTTTTCTCTCCTCCTCTTTGACATCACTGATGTCAGCCATCATGTATGCTACATCCCCGCGCGAGTCCGAAATCTGCTTCTCAACATTATGGTCGGCCAGAATCGAATTGACTACACCCACGGTTAGACCATCCCACACTCAGACGGTTCTTATACAGCAGAGAAGTGGATACTGACCTTGTCGCAGGACGCCGGGACGGTTATGATGGATAAAAATCACGCGGATATGATTCGTCTGCTCAAAGTCGATCGAGCGCAGGTTGCACTCAGGTATATTGACGGCGCCAAGCGTCACGCCCTCGTTCACGTAACGGACGATCGCCTCGCCGACTTCCACGCCGATGGCGCTCTGCGCCTCCTCAGTGCTGCCGCCGATGTGTGGCGTCAGAATGATGTTCTTGAGCCCGCGCAGGTCCTCCGCCCAGGTATTCAGGTCGTTCGTGAAGAAGTCCCCGTTCGCCGCCGGTTCGTTCGGGTAGACGTCTAGCGCGGCACCAGCGATGCGACCTGCCCTCATCGCGTTACTGCGTCTCCACCGTCAGTACCGATTCGAGACCAAAGCTGGTGTTCATTTGAAAGCTGAGAGCAAGGGCTTACATTAGATCCGGGATGACGACGACGCTGCCTCTGCTGGCGTTGATGAGATATGAGCCCTTCTTCATCTGGTTCAGCTGCGCTTCGCCAATCATCCCCTTCGTCTCCGGCAGCTCGGGCACGTGCAGGGTCACAAAATCCGCCTGTTGCAGCAGTTCACCCAGCGTTGCGACTTGTCGAGCGGTACCCAGCGACATGATCGGAACGACGTCATAGTACCTCACCGCCATGCCCATCGCCTCTGCCAGCACGGAAAGCTGCGACCCAATGTGCCCGTAGCCGACGATGCCGAGGGTCTTCCCGCGGATTTCCCAGCATTTCGAGCTGACTTTGTTCCACCGGCCTTGGTGCAGTTCGATGGAGCGGTCACCGAGCTGACGGGCGAGGGTGATAACTTCCGCGATGACGAGCTCGGCGACGCTGCGAGAGTTGCTGAACGGTGAATTGAAGACGGCGATGCCGTGTTTGGCTGCGTATTCGAGGTCGACTTGGTTCGTGCCGATACAAAAGCAACCGATGACGAGGAGGTTCTTCGCCTCGGATAGAACGCGCTCGGTGAGCTTAGTTTTCGAGCGGATGCCAATGACGTGGACGTCCCTGTGAATTCAATCGACAGGCCAGTCAGTGAACGGATCGCTCGATTGCAAGTGCATGCACGGCGAGTATGGCTTGAACATGCCTGATCTTCTGTATCAGCTGGTCCTCGGGCAGCGAGCTCTTCTGAAACTCAACCTGGTAGCCCTGCTTGCCAAAGATGTCCAGCGCCGTCTGGTTGACGTTCTCGAGCAGCAAGATCTTGATGTCCTCCGTGTTGAACGGCTTGAGCTGTCGCGGGGTCCGCGCCGGCCGAGCTGTGCTACGACCCAGGCTGGCTGGGAAGTAGCTGCCCTGGCTGTGGAATGTGCTTGTCGGTGAGGTTGAGATGCTCATCATGTTCGCCACACCGGAACCGAGGCCGTCGAGGGCGTCGGCGACCCTGCCTGTGATGTCCTTTGGAGGCATGGTTGTAGCTGTCCTGTCGTACCGTCAAGGTCGATGAGGTATGCGAGAGAGTTTTGTTTTTTTCGAGCGAGGATGGTCTCCGGACTGTCTGTGAGCAAGAACCACCGCCGTTAGCCCTGTATTTGATGCCAGGATACCGCAAGCATGAGCGCCTGCAGACTTCGGATGGATGCTGCGCGCCGTGGAACAGCAGCAGGAGCTACAACCGCAGGCGCTGCAGGGGAACTTACAGAGCACTATGCAATGTTGTACTAACTGCGCACACCCGACGATACGATGCACCGCAGTTCTAGTTCGATTTCAACCGATTGCCACAAAATGCAAGATGCACACGTACGGCCACTTAAAAAACTATGAGACCAGGGAGCGGGACAATGGAGCTTATAACAGTTTTCACCGTCCGTCCAGCGTGGTAGTCGCACCACATACGGGGGCGCACCCCGCGATATCGGCGCCGTTACAAATCGATATGACTCTGCGTCACCAGTTTCACAGGAATGCAAGTAACCAAACAGGCCCCGGAACGCCCGGCCGGAAGCTCGAGGTCCCTCGCGACGGTTAAACTCTCGGGGCAAACACGTTCGGACACGTACGGCAAGAGTACAGACACGACAGTCTAGCTAGTACAGTGTATATATGTGCTACGGGCGAATAGTCCTGTTTGCAGGCTTCCATATGTTCGGCGGAGTGGGGACTGGTGCCCTGGCTCTTGACAGGGCCAGGCTGAAGCGGGCTTGTCGGACTAGGGTAGCAGAGCTCGCTCCAATGAGGAAAAAATTTCACAGCACGTCATGGCTATCGGCTCTGTTTGGCGGCGGCTGATTGGCCGTGGCGGCGCTAAAGTTCGGGCATCATTAGCTCTTCCATCATAGTGATCGAGGCGTCGATTTCTAAAGAGATCGTGTATCGGCGTGCAGAGCAGTAATATACGTAATCGAGCTCATACTGTGCTGACGTAGATATTCGCACGTCCGTGGGGCTCGTACTTTCATTTTCAGGAATTCATAATTTAGTTAATACAGTATTAAGAACCGTGAACCGCGTAGAGGACAGTACAGCCGTCAGACCCATCCCAGAGAAAAAATTAAAGAGGGGCCACATGTAAGGTAACAGGATTATCGATAAGAAAAAGGACCGAAGACCGCAGAACCACTATTAATATATCAAAGACGGGAACGGAATTCGAAGGATCAATTGACATAACGGGACGAACGTGCGAAGAGTTTTAACCAGTGTTAACAGACGAGCACGAAGGAAGTACAGAATTTCGAACCGTTCGCGCAGGGTCAATATATGTATAGCGTCCGGATTATACGCTTTATCTCCGTCCCCCCCGCTTCCGCCTAATCTAGAAAGAGCAATCGGACGAACCAGAATTACCCCGCCGCACCGCGTGGCTACTATAAAGAGAAAATTCGAACCATACTGTAGTACTGCGTTGTATCAATATCAAGGAGAAGGGCGAAGACTGAGGATAATAATGGTTCTTGCTTTTTTCTGATTTCTCAATTCGATACTTTTGTAGCTGCTCCCTTTGATCCCCTTCTTCTTTCACGGTCTCTTAGATAATAACGCAGCTATCAAAGAGCGATGGAAGTCGTAGGCGTGGAAAGGAGGGAGGTGGGGAAGAAGGGGAAAGGAAGTGGAAGTGACATATTGGAAATCGATCGGGGAAGATATAGCGAGACTAGAATTAAAGGGAGAAAAGACGAAAAGGAAAAAGAAATCAACCCGCGCCAGGCCCCAGGAAAGAAACGACGGTGTATGAAAACAGCCCAGGAAATGATGTCGACAATAAAGAGATTACAGAAAAAGTGGACATCGGAGAAATTAACAACGAGGTGCAAAATGTACAGCCAGAGGGGTTATTTAACTCTGCTTGCACTCAGCGGCCTCTTGTTGCTTGGGCTTCCCGGATTCATCCTGCGAGATTTGTTAGTTTAAAATTTGATGTTGTGTTTGGATGGTGTTCGGTCATACCTCTTCTTCGGAATCCTCATCGTCCTCATCCCGGTCGTCGTCGCTGGCTTCCTCATCATCATCGTCCTCGTCGTCAAATTCACCTTCTTCGAGCTCCTCAAGTTCTTCAAATTGCAGAGCCTCGCCGGTGTACCAGTCGACAGCACGTGGAATGAGCTTCTCCTTGATGTCCTCGCCAAGAGTATAGTCCAGTTCGAGACGTTGCTCCAACTCCTCATCCTCAGCCTGGGAGCCGTCCTCGGAGGTAGGAGGCTTTGGTGGGGTGAAGAAGTTGAAGAAGCTTTCAACTGGAACAGTCCTCTTGACAATGCGGGTCTGCTTGGTGTCTGTATGACGATATTAGTCCTGTTCATTCACCTTGAAATCTGGGGTATTTCTTGGATTATATGGCACTTACTCTTGTTGCGTTGCTTCTTGCTTTCAATGCGGACGGTAAGGTCTTTGCCCGGCTTCCAGTCAATCTTGTCGCCTTCAGCGTGGTCGTAGATGAAATCTCCGCCGTACCCGTTTTCTTCTTGGTAGAAATAGGTCTTGACGAGGGTCTTGTTGGTAAAGAACTCATTCTCAGCGAACTCGAAGATAAGACGGAATCCAGGTCGCTCGAGGTACTCCATGCGGATATCGACCAGGTGTTTTAGAGCACCCTCATCACGATCGGTGACGGTCTCGGCCAAAGAGGTGCTGTTCTTCATGGCGGACAGCCAGAACTCTGGAATACCAGCCTCAACCTCCTGGTTCTCCGGGGTGGTATCCTCGTCCATCTTTGCACCTTCATCGGCATCGTCACCTTCGGCGGTGCCGGCAGTAACGTCTTCCTCGGAAGGCTCTTCGACGCCGTTGACGATCTTGCGACGCTTCTCGTACAAAGGCTTGAACTTGGCGAAGTATTTCTTCTCGAGTTGCAAAACTTCTTCTTGGAAGTCAGCCTCCAGCTTGGAGTGCTCCTTCTGGACGCCCTTGAGCCCGGTTATGCGACGTCTTATGACCGGAGGAAGAGATTCAATATATCCCGATGTGCGGCCGACGAGCTTGCCGAGTCTGCCCTGGATCATCGAGATGAGCGCTGGGTTCTGGGCGAGCATGCCGGCGGCCAGAACACGGTCCTCTGCGCGCGTGCGGGATTTGTTAGCCACATAACAGCTCTATTGTGCTTAGGCCAGATGGCAGGAGAGGGAGTTGTATAGCTGGTACCTTCTTCGATCGACGAGACCTGTGGCTTAACAGCATGCGAGGAGATCGGAGCATTGTTAAGAGGGGTGTTCTGCGGGGTACTGATGAGAAGCATCGTGGATTGCCTGTTAGCTGCGGTTCTGGCTCGAGTATTGTGTGTATTCGTATGAAGTCGTGCTCGGTAGGAGCTGCTCGCCACAGCTGGAGATATCCCCACCCGGTAGAAAAGCAGGGAGGAGATGGTAGAAGGAGGGATGGGGGTTGCTTACGGAGCGGCCGCGAGGGCGTCGAGCTTCTTATTGCGAATGGGCTCCGACATTGTGAGTTCGGGGTCTGGCGGAGTGGGCGGTCAACGTTAGCTGCAACTCCACTTCCAGCGGCGGCGGCACGTCTTGTGCACGTAATCTTTCTGTTGGTGGGAGGACGGACGGAGGTACCTCAGCTGGACGGGAGAAAGGGAACGGCTTGGGGGACGTTCTTCTCGATGCTGATGAGACGGGGGGTGGTGGAGGAAGAACGGAGATGAAAGTGATGAGGAGGGCGGACGTTGTTGGGTGTTGGGGGGGAAGAGATGTCGGTGGCAGCGGGAAGAGAAGTTTTTGGAGATCTCTGAAATTTTCTTGTTTGTTTGACAAAAGTCTACCCGCCCTCTCGGCCAGGCCTTACCTCTTACTGCTGGGCAGCTAGCTTCCTGTCTACTGGCACCGGTGCTCCTTCACTTTACCCCAGAAGGTTTTTTTTTCTTCACTGTCTCTTAACTCCTGGCGTCTGTCTCTCGGGCAAGTGCTCTGGCAGCAAACTCTTTTTTGAATTTATACTGCTGCTCAGATCGAATCTCTGCAGAAAAATTACTAATACGCATTCAGTGGCGAGGAACCGTCCGGGCAGGTGTCTAGCTGATACATTTGCGATTTTTCTACGCTTCACCGAGTGCCTACCGGCCAGCTAGCTGGATACATTCAGACGAGGGAGGAATTCGAGAAGAGATAGCGAGTAAGGTCGTTCGCCCGCCTGTCTGTCCCCCAGGGTCCAGTTCTGAGGAAAAATTTCGGAGCTAGCGAGTGGAACGGGCGAGAGAACCTTGGCTTGGCTCCTTCGAGAATGGACTCAAACGCGAAAGAGGAATTCTCCAATACGACGCCTGCTTCATAGGCCTGTCTGCTTACTGGTGGCTTGCCTGGACCGTTCGTCCGGTGCTTCGACCGAGCTCGAAGTGCGGCAGACCCGCGAGATCGCGATGGTGTCCTCCTCGACTTACAAAACCGAGTCAGTGCCGGTTATTTTTGGCTCAGCGGCCGTCTCCTACTGGTTCATCGGGGTCAGAATTTTCTCTGCACAGTGTCCACGATGGACACGCGCCAGTTCTGTGCTACTACAGACCTGGATATTTTCCCCTGATGAAGAAATATCTAAACACGGAAGGGGTGAGCGCCATCAAACCTGTTGGCCGTCATCCTCTCGGAGTTTTGAAACCATGGATCTGTTGGTGCCCCGGCTAGGGCAAATCCGTTCCCTTCCCCCCTCGACATCTCGAGCTCCGAACCGCACGTATGCAGTCCCTGGACGGGATCCAGGCAGGGAGGATAGGAAAGCATAGCCCTGGTGGGTTCCTGTTGTAGGAGGATAGCTATCCGGACGAGCCAGACGCGGGTGAATGCGGCGGACATTCTTGTAATCATCGCACGACACGAAGATATATTGGGGCCCAGCTAAGGAGATATCAAGCTTCCGGTTGGGAAGCCCAAGTGAATTCCCAACATATACCAAATCTCATATCACCCGGCCGGCCGGACGTCAACGTGAATTGTGACGGCCTCGGAGTCCGGGGTAGGTCAGGCTGCGACATGCATGCCTGCATACCTTCCGACAATCGTTCATTCCAGCGGTGTTCTGGAGCTCAAGCTCGCTATCTCTAGCATGCGGATGTGATCGCCTGAACTTTTTTTTCCTTCTCTGCATGCAATGGAGCCGGCCGAATATAAGAGGCGGGAACTCCAAGCTATGGGGCTGATTCTTTGAGTTCAAGAAATCCTTCCCTTTGAGCCTCCGGACATATGGATACTGCAGCGTGCTTTTTCACCAACTGGAGCTCAAGCACTCTGCATGGACGTCGTACGCGTGTTTACCCAATCGAAGCCGTCGGTTCTCAGTTGCCTGTTTCATCCAGATATGCACCCGTCTTCCGCTTGCGCATCCTCAGAATTCTTGCTTTCGACATCGGACGACTTGGCGCTGAAATTTTAGACGGAGGCTGCAGCTCAATCTCACGTCTCTCGCTTCGACGCCGTGATCTGGAGAATCGCGGGAGCTGCTGGTTGGCTTGATCAGAGGCAGATGCAAATGCAATGGAGCTAGCTAACGAGCTGGACCCGGCAGCTTCGGCTAAGATTTCTGAGATGGGACCGTGCCAGCTGTCTCCGACCAGGGCTGACGCGATCTTTTGATCGGGTGCGCAGAAGTGTTTACATGTCCGCACAGAGCCCTGAGATGAGGGTCTCGCTCCGCCAAAGCCGTCCTTTAATATTAAAGCGAGCGTGGTATCTAAGTAGGTACCGGGACCGCGTAAAACAGCTGGAGGACAATGCGCTTTCGCAAGACGCGCGCAGGTATCGATACACGCCGCAGGGCAAACGGTTCCGGGTTTGCACACGTTCAAACCGAATACGGGCGTGCCCGCTGCAGGTCGAGCACCTTCAGGGGACGCAAAACAGCCGGATGCTTCTTCTGCAGGAGAACGAGGAGGAAGGAAGGGGAGGAGGAAGTCGAAGAGCAGGCGGAGCTAGTCTACGCGACATCTGATATCTGGTCTGGAGAGAAAGTACGCATGCGGTGTGTGAAACATCGCAGCTGCAGATGAGCTAGCCCGCAGAACTACGTTTGATATCAGGGAGCTGCCTCATCGCTTGGCCGCTGTGAATGGCCGGGAGGCCGGCCATCCCGGGACGAGGCTGGCTAGTTTGCTGACATGACCGCTGGCTGCATTGTGACAAAAGGGCTCGCATGCGATCACTTGGTCGACCGGACACGAGGTCGTGCTCGTGGATCCTGACCTAGGATCCCAAAGTTTGTGCCCACGCCTAGATCTAGACGAGACCTCCACAAGTGGGCCGAGTCAGGACCGGACCAGCCCGCGACGACCGTGCTGCTTCGTATGTAGAATCGACGATGCTGTGAATTGAACGTTCGCCGGGTCCACGGCCGGCCGTCCTGCTCGGAGACGGAGGATATCTTAATTTTAAATTTGCTGGTCCCCGGAAGGGCGTCGTTAGGGGGTAACAGGCGCCTGCGTTGAGCAGCAGCCGGAGCTTCATTCATTAGCAGTGCAGGCAGTATTTTGTAGCAGACCAGCTTGCCCTTCTGGCCGGCGTCTTGGCTGCTGGCTGCACCTGTAAATTCGCACTACTCCTCCTTTCCTCCAGCCCAAACAGCTTCTCCTCCTCCTCTCCCTCCTCCTCCTTCTAGGCCCTGCTCCCGCCTGCCATCACCAACAACCTCTCGGCGTTCATTCGGCCTGCCTGCCTGTGAATGGGAGGTCCGCTCTCACCGCCGTCTCTCCCCGCTCCTGCATCTCCCCTATAGTTCTCTGTCTTGTGGTGCATATAGCTCCGTAGCTTCTCAGGCGAGCGAAAAAACCCCATTCCTCCACATCAGCTCAGCTCCCCGGCCATCCCTTACCTACGGCTGCCGCCCAGAAAGCTTCGAATCCGATCCTTTGGCTGAAGCCCGGCCCGCTGTCGACATCCGCGTCTCGACGTCACCCTCCTTATAGCCGTAACTTTAATGGTCGACGCGTTCACGAATCTCTTTTCTTGGTAGCGGCCGTTTTGAGCTACGTTGGAGACAGTAAGCAAACACTGCTGTACCACCCGTGGCCCGCTGACGCCGAAACGCCACAGTAACCATCTCTAAAGTGCACAAAATCCCGATTGCTGACATACTCCTAGCTGGGTATCAGCTTCTAGGAAGGAGTTTTCCCTCCGTTATCGGGAGCCGCTCTGGTCTACACCAGCTCTAATCTAATCACAACTCTTCATTCTCCACCATGGATCTCTACGCTAAGGGAACGTGAGTTGACCGGATTCTCTGCTAGCTGGCTATTTGACATGCAACAGCACCGCTGACTGCCTCGTAGGCGGGTGTGGCACCCCGATGCTACGGAAGGATGGATGGGCGCACAGGTGGACAGCTTCAGCACAGCCGGTGATAAGATCACGATTGTCCTGAAGCTGGATAACGGAGAAGTACGTCTCGAGATCTCATACTCTTCCCGAAGCTCGTAGCTAAGTAGATCTCCATAGGACAAAAAAATCGAAACAAAGACGTCGGCTCTCAAGGATCCGAACGACGTGACGCTGCCTCCGTTGGCTAATCCTCCGATCATCGAGGCCGCGGACGACTTGACCAGTCTTTCACATCTGAACGAGCCTGCAGGTACGGGCCCACCTGCGATAGTGACCTAATTAGCGTATCCGGGAGCTCACACATGATCTCGTGAAACAGTGCTCCAAGCCATCAAACTGCGTTATATGCGTCAGAGCATTTACACGTACAGCGGTATCGTGCTGATTGCTACTAACCCGTTCTATCGCCTGGACTATCTCTACGATTCGTCCATGATCCAAGGATATGCGGGGAAACGGAGAGAGGATCAGGAACCCCATCTTTTTGCAATCGCCGAGGAAGCTTACCGGTAAGGAGTGGCATCGCTGTTTTATTCATGGGAATCCTCTGCTGAATGCTAGATATCCAGACAAATGCTCCGCAATGGCCGAAACCAAACCGTGGTCGTGTCAGGAGAGTCCGGTGCGGGTAAAACCGTGTCTGCTAAGCACATCATGCGCTACTTCGCCACCGTTGAAGACCCTGACCGGCCCGGTAAGAAGACGAATCCCAAGGGCGGGAAGATGAGTAGGACTGAAGAGGAGATTTTGGCTACCAACCCGATAATGGAGGCGTTTGGTAACGCTAAGACCACTCGTAATGACAACTCGTCGCGTTTCGGAAAGTATATCGAGATCATGTTCGATCAACAGGTCAACATCATTGGAGCCAAAACTCGCATATATCTGCTGGAACGGTCCCGTCTGGTTTACCAGCCGCCTACGGAAAGAAATTACCACATTTTCTACCAGTTGATTGCTGGCGCTACCGCGGAAGAAAGAGAGGAGCTTGGTCTCGGAAATGTTGAAGATTACTTTTACCTGAATCAAGGTGGCGACCCGATCATCCCTAACGTGGATGATGCGGCTGAGTTCACCATGACTCGGAACGCCCTTTCCGCGATTAGTGTCAGTGAAAGGGCGCAGAAGGAGATCTGGAAGCTTTTGGCGGCCTTGCTCCATCTCGGAAACGCAACGATTGGCGGGACCGGCTCTGCGGTGTTGTCGACGTCGGAACCTTCATTTGCTAAAGCCGCGTCACTCCTAGGCGTCGACCCGGCGCTCTTCGCGAAATGGATGACGAAGAAACAGCGTGTGACAGGCAATGACAAGATAATATCGGATCTCACTCTAAAGCAAGGTGTCGTCGTAAAGGACTCGGTAGCGAAATACATCTACGCGAGCTTGTTCGACTGGCTTGTCGTTACTATCAACTCGCGCCTGCTTCCCACCGATGTCTTGGATAAGATCAAAGGTTTCATTGGCGTTCTCGATATCTACGGTTTCGAGCATTTCAAGAAGAATTCTTTCGAGCAGTTCTGTATCAACTACGCCAACGAGAAGCTGCAGCAATCCTTCAACCAACACGTGTTCAAGCTTGAGCAAGAGGAATACGTGCGGGAAGAGATCGATTGGAAGTTCATCGACTTTTCTGACAACCAGCCTTGTATTGATCTGATCGAAGCAAAGCTTGGAGTCCTGTCTCTTCTTGACGAGGAATCCAGGCTCCTAGGTGGCTCTGATAACTCCTTTGTCATCAAATTGGACCAAAACTTTGCCACCCCAACCGGAAATAAGTTCTACAAAAAGGCGCGTTTCGGGAAGAGCACGTTCACCATCTGTCACTATGCCATCGATGTTACCTACGATGTGGAAGGTTTCATTGAGAAGAACCGAGATACGGTGCCAGACGAGCATCTTGAGGTCCTGAACTCTTCTGCCAACGAATTCCTTAACGCCGTTCTCAAGACATCCGCCCAAGTCCGTGATAAGGTATGTCAAGTTTCCCTTTTAGTCATCCTTTGTCGGATTCTGATCCTCCCTTTTTTGTCTAGTCATCGGACGCTGTTGCTCCGGCAAAACCAAGCACCCCGGCTCCTCTCGTGCCTGGTAAGCCTACACGTAGAGTGGTCGCGGGAGGTGGAAACCGCAAACCGACTCTTGGTGGTATCTTCAAAGCATCTTTGATTGATTTGGTTACAACGATTGGGGACACTGAGGTCCACTATATTCGGTGTATTAAGCCCAATGAAGGCAAGGTTGCTTGGAAGTGGGAGGGACCTATGGTTCTCAGCCAGCTTCGAGCTTGCGGTGTGTTGGAAACTGTCCGGATTAGTTGCGCTGGATATCCTACGAGATGGACGTATGAGGAATTCGCTTTCCGATATTACATGTTGCTTCACTCTTCTCAATGGACTGGAACCAGGGACATGGGTCTGTCAATCCTCAAGAAGACGATCCACGAGGAGGACAAATATCAGCTGGGGAAGACCAAAATCTTCTTCAGAGCTGGGATGGTATGTACAGTGATTTATCAGCTCGGCTCAAAGGCGCCGTGCTTGCGTGCTAACTTGGGGATTCCTTATAGCTTGCCTATCTGGAAAATCTTCGGACTGCTAGGTTGAACGAGGCTGCGATACTTATCCAGAAGAACCTGAGGATGAGATACTACCGGAGACGCTTCCTGGAGACCATGGGATCTATTCGTGCGCTGCAAGCCCTTGCAAGAGGCTGGATGACTCGGACCAAAGCACAGGAGATGCGGAGAGTCCGTGCCGCGACCACCATCCAAAGAGTCTGGCGAGGGCAGAAACAACGAAAGCAGTATCTTGCCTACCGCAAGAGCATCGTTCGTTTACAAGCCCGTAAGTTACCACGACCCCCAAAACCCCCCTTCAATCGGTATACCCGGCATTCACGATGAGCCACTCACCTCCCAAATCTCAGTGTGCAAGGGACGTCTTACCAGGTCTCACATCTTGCAGACCCGCCTCGAGGGTGCGGCACGGACAATCCAGCGTGTCTATCGGTCCAGACAAGGGATACTCAAATGGCGTCAGTTCCGGCGCAAGGTCGTCATTGTGCAGAGCTTGTGGCGCAAGAAACAAGCCAAGGCGGTATTCAAATCACTACGGGAAGAGGCACGTTCGCTCGACCACATCAAAGAGGTCTCGTACAAACTGGAAAACAAGGTCGTCGAACTCACGCAAACCCTACAGAAGCGTACCGAGGAGAAGAAACACCTCGAAGCCCAAGTGGACAGCCTGGAAAGCCAGCTAAAAGTGTGGAGGAACAAGGCTACCGCCTCAGAACAGAACCAACGGGAGGCCCAGGCCGAAGTCAACCAGTTCCACGCCCTTTCTGCTCGCCTGCCAATCTTAGAGTCAGAATTGAAGTCTGCTCTTAAGCAATACGAAGAGTCAGAAGCGAATAGTAAACGCCTTCAGGAAGACGCGAGGACGCTCAAAGACTCCCTTGATAAGTCGAAGGCCGAGCTCGAGCGAACTATTAGTCGCTACAAAGAGCAGGAGACCGAGAATATCAACCTTAGAGAGCAAATTACGATTCTGGAAGATGAGATCAGCAACAGAGCGCCTTTGGCGCCTGGAGGTACTGAGGCTCCGGCTTCTAAGGGCGGTATGGTGGACGGTCTCGTCAAATTCGTCGCGGGCCGGAAACCAGCCAACAGACAAAGCGTTGCTACCGGCGTCGCTTCCAACATTTATGGAACAGCTCGCCCTTACGACCCCAGACCAGCATCGATGGCCGCACCAAACCAAGGACACCGCCGTAATCCATCCGGAGGATCGGACGGCTTCAACTTTACTCCCTTGCTCGAGAGTCCCGAGACTAGTGTTGCTCACATTCTGGAAGACGAAAACGCTCTCAACAATGAGGTCTCGTTTGGTCTCATCCGAGATCTGAAGATTCCTCAGCCAAGCTCGCAGAGCCCGCCGGACGAAAAGGAGATCTTGTTCCCAGCTTACCTCATTAATCTTGTTACGTCGGAGATGTGGCACAACGGTTTCGTCAAAGAGTCGGAGAGGTTCCTGGCGACCGTCATGCAGAACATCCAACAAGAGGTTATGGTAAGTTTGTTCCATTATGGTCGTCCAGAATTTTGGTAGACGGATCCACTAACTTGCTCTAGCACCATGACGGCGAGGACTTGATCAACCTTGGAGCCTTCTGGCTGTCGAACGTTCACGAGATGCTGTCCTTTGTCTTCCTTGCTGAGGATTGGTACGAAGCTCAGAAGACCGACGACTTTGAGTATGATAGGCTTCTCGAAGTTGTCAAGCATGATCTTGAGAGTCTTGAGTTCAACATCTACCACACCTGGATGAAACTGCTGAAGAAACGCCTCCACAAGATGGTCGTGCCGGCGATCATCGAGTCTCAGTCGTTACCGGGCTTTGTCACTAATGAGGGCAACCGGTTCCTGAACAAGATTCTCCAAACGTCGAGCACCCCAGCCTTCAGCATGGACGATCTTCTCAGCCTGATGAACAAGGTCTACAAGGCCATGAAGACGTACTACCTTGAAGATTCGATTATCACGCAGGCGATGACCGAGTTGCTGAAGCTCATCGGAGTTACCGCCTTCAATGACCTCCTGTTGCGACGAAACTTCCTGTCTTGGAAACGTGGGTTGCAGATTAACTATAACATCACACGTATCGAAGAATGGTGCAAGAGTCACGATATGCCAGAAGGGACGCTCCAGCTCGAGCATCTGATGGTAAGATATGATTCCATATCCGGGACTCTTCTTTGAATTTTTTTCTGACAATTTGAATACAGCAAGCGACGAAATTGCTTCAGCTCAAGAAGGCGACGTTGAACGACATTGAAATTATCCAAGACATTTGCTGGATGTAAGTTGCTTGAGGAAGTGGAGTTTTCGAGATTCTTGGACTTTTCTGACTTTATATAACAGGCTGTCACCGCAGCAGATCCAAAAGCTGCTCAACCAGTACCTTGTCGCAGACTACGAGCAACCGATCAACGGCGAGATCATGAAGGCTGTCGAGAAGCGAGCGATCAGTGAAAAGAGTGGAGACGTGCTTCTGCTCACGCCCGTTGATATGGACGACAGTGGTCCCTACGAGATTGCAGAGCCACGCCAAATCACTGCGCTCGAGACCTACCTCCCGTCCTGTGAGTTTCCAAATCCCTGTTGTCTAGCAGGCCATCGATGCTGATTATGTCTGCTCATAGGGTTGCCGCTGCCTAAACTTCGCCGCTTGACCGAAATCGTTTCCGCCCAAGCTCTTGCGCAACAGGATGTTAGTCCTGTCCTTGGCCTCAACAATGGGTCTAACACCAAGCCAAGCGATCTTGGAGCGCTTCTGGATCCCGAGAGGATCGGTGGTGAGTGATAACTAATCGGATGTTGGTTTTCTTCTCGAGTTGGAGACTGACATGATATCTAGCTTAGAAGCGAGATGACGAACAAGTTGCGCTTCTTGACTAGTCCATTCTTTTATCTGGCGGCGGTGTAGCGGTCAGACTGCGTGCTCCATTCAGCTGCATCTCTATCCAATGTTCTCCGGTTCGCGATATTTTGCAGAACAAAATAGTAATGTTGCAAAGCAGTCCCTCCTGCTGCTCCTTCGTTGATAATCCTAATTTAACTTTCCCACGATATACAATGTTTAACGGGCGTTTTAGTTTCCTTTTCTACTTTACATTCTCTGTTCCTGACATATACTTTTTCGTTTTTTCCACTGTTATTATCATTTTTTACCCCCCCCCGGGCGTCACATACGTTTATTGACGAGGAGTGCTAGAGGCGCTGTTCTTCGATTCTCATCAATCTACATTCTACCGTGGCATTCATTGCTTTGACTTGTGCTTTGGACGGTTGACTCCTCATTCTTGTTTCGTCATACATACATCATTGTGGAAGATTGGAGATCTCTCATTCCTTCCTTCTTCCTTCCTTTCTCCTTATTTTCGTCACGGCACGCCTCGTATAGCCTCCTTTTCGATTTGCTTACTGTTGCGTCGCGTCGGCGGTGTGTTTCGTTTGTAGAGGGATCATTGGGTGTCTTGCATGCATGTATTACGCTGTTTTCCTTGTGGTTTTTTTTTTTCTCTTTCTTTCTTCTCTTGATTTCAAAAAGTGCTGATGTGTAGAAGAAGAATTGAGAGGCGGGGAGTAGATCCTCGCTGGCGGTTTTGAACAGGAAGACCAGTATTGAATTTATTGTAGACAGTCATTATTGTAGTTGTAGTTGTAATGTAGTACGAATGGAGCTGGAAGGTTGGCTCCGTTTCGAGCTGTGTGCATGCAGACTTAAGCGAGACAACCTTGCCTGATCCTGCACCTTGCTTGGAGCATCCAACGCGACAGCTTCAACCACCATCAATCCATCCATTCACCCGTTCACGCGCCACGGTTCGCGTTCACAGCTATTTTTTCTCCTGGCAAACTGCTTTGATACGGTCGCGATACGTATACGATGCCGATGGAGGGTGTCATTTTGAACGGCCAGGCGCCGCGAGCTGAAGCTTCGGAGGCACCGTCGACGACGGCGACGTCGACGGGCGCGACGCTGTCGTCCTCAGCTGGGGATGAGATATCTGCAGGTGTGTACCAGCGTTTACTACACTTTTATTGCTTGTAGACACGGGTGAGTAGCAGCAGGTGAATGGGCGGCTAATGGTGGTTCCGAGGGCAGATGAGGTCGCGCTATACGATCGCCAGATACGACTTTGGGGCATGGAAGCACAGACTAGGTTGGTTCTTTCTCGTCCTCGCCCTTATATTCATGAATCTTCTGCCCTTCCTACGACGTCTGGTTGAGATGCTATAGCGTCTTATGTATGAGTTTGTTACAGTGGCTAATGGTGGATGTGGATGGATTTAGGATGCGAGATGCCCATATACTGCTCGTGACGATACGGGCGCTGGGCAACGAGATTGCGAAGAACTTGGTGCTTGCCGGGATCGGTGCGATCACGGTTGTCGATACGGAAATGGTCACAGAGGAGGACCTTGGGGCGCAGTTTTGCGTGGATGAGGGGATGGTTGGCATGAATGTACGTTGCCCGGTCGCGGCAGGCCTACGATGTGCATTTACGGGCGACCTAGAATCTGTGCTGACGGGTTTTCGCGCGAGTAGAGAGCGGAGGCTGCGGCGCCGGCGATACAGAAGCTGAATCCGCGGGTGGCGGTCACGACGGACAGCCAGCCGATCGAGACGCGGGACGCGGAGTACTTTCGGCAGTTCTCGATCGTGATTGTGACCGAGGCGGACCTTAACACGCTGGTATGTGCGCGATGCCGTGTCCAAGGGTAGGGTACGCAAAACTTGGCTAATGGCGTCTGGCATGCGGTGGTATGTAGATATCGGTCAACGAGTCATGTCGGGAGGCGGGAGTGGCGTTCTACGCGGGCGCATGCTTCGGGCTGTACGGCTATGCGTTTGCGGATCTGATCAAGCATCAGTTCATAATGTGGGTTCCTCCCCCTTGCTTCGTACATGTGCTGTCTGCGATGGCAGGTTGAGCCGACGGGCGGGCTGACGGATGGGATGAATGGAATGGAATGGGGAATGACAGTGAGCGGGATAAGGGCAACATGGAGACCAAGATTGGCAGCGAGACGCGCACGCGGCGGATCGTCAGCGCGACGACGAAGAAGGAGGCTGGCGGGAACGTGAAGGAGTTTGTGACGAAGGAGGAAGTCTACAGTCCCATCGCGCAGGTGGTCGCGTCGCAAATCGACAGGACGTGGCGGCCGAAAAAGAAGAAGGGCGTGGCGGCAGCGCTGCCCGCGATATTCGGTGAGTGTTCATGTTCACGTTCATGTTCACGTTCACATTCTCCGCTTCCGCCTATCAATAGCAGAGCTAATTACCCTCATTCCACGCGAAAAAAAAAAACAGCCCTGTGGAAGTTCCACCAGAGCGTCGGGCGCCTGCCGGACCCGTACGCGCACCCGGAGGACACCAAGACGTTCATGGCGGCGATGCACGAGGCGCGGAACGGGCTGGGCCTGCCGCTGGAGAACGTGGATCCGGGATTCGCGCTCACGTTCCTGGACAGCGTGGGCACGGAGCTGTCGCCGGTGGCCGCGGTGCTGGGCGGGATGCTGGCGCAGGGGGTGATCAATTACCTGGGGAAGCGGGAGCAGCCGCTGCAGAACGTGATGGTGTTTGATGGGGACACGACGGCGGCGCCGATATACTGTCTGCACCCGCAAGACGAGTGACCGTTCTCACATACTCGGTTGTGTAATATAGCTTCGTGATGAATGACATCAATGGATGCAGGATCAATCTTGCGACGCCGCAAACGAGGCGTTCTGCGCAAGGGCCAAAAAGCGCCGCGGACGGCAGTCACGTGACGCGCTCCCAGCTGCACGCAACGCAGCCGCCGCCGCTTCTCCATCGCCATCTCCTCTCCTCTTCTCCCACTCCTCCTCCTCCTCCTTCCGTCTCGCCCACCTCTCCCCACCCATCGCCTGCTGTATATGGCTTCCGCCCCGCCTCGCTCGACACCTTCCTTGCAGACGACGATGCCCCGCCGCCGTATCTACCGCCCGCTGCCCCGTCGCGGCCGCTTCGCCGACGCCGACGCCGACCCCTCGACCGGCACGGCTCCGGCTGCCACGACCAGTCTAGCCTCGCTGACCCCCCCGCGTTATCTCCCGCGCTTCCGTCACCGGCTGTCCTCCGCGCTGGCGTCGGCTTCCACATCGGCGTCGGCGAGCACGACCGTAACGCGGACGCGCCGGCGTCGCCACTCCAGCGGCCTGCTCGCGTCCTCCTCGTCGGCGGTCACTGCGACTGCGACTGCGACGGCTTCGACGTACAATGACCGCCCGTTCTCGTACCAGCCGCCTAAAAAGCGCCGGATCGAAGAGTACGAGCATCCGCAGGCTGCCACCAAGCCGCTTCGGCTCATGCTCGCCTACTGTGACGGCGGGACGTACGAGGCCGAGAAGTACCGCGTGAGCAACATGTTGGCGGATGATGAGAGCGGTTAGTCTCGTCCGAACTACCACCGGATCCCTGCCCCTCTTCCCGTTCCCTCCTCCCTCTTTCCCTCTCCGCCGTTTCGACCTGAGACCCTCGACTTTGCTCGTTTCACGCGTCCGTAATGTAGTGCTGACGCTAATCCTGTCATTTGTATGCGCAGTGTACTGCACGGAACGCTACAGCTGCAATCTAGTACTCCAGCACGAGACCAGACAGCCCTTCACGCTGGAATGGCTGGAGGTCAAGGCGCCCCCGCACGGGTTCACCAGTCCGGTCTCCGAAGGCATCGTGGCGGTCACCGACGATGACTATAACACCGTCGTGGAGAAGATCACGCTGTACGGCCGCATGGTACCGCTGAAGAAACGCGCAAGGCTGGTGGCTATAGATGATAATGAGAACGGCGACGACGATGGCGATGTTGAGATCCGCTATAGAGTACTAAGAGACGACGACGACGACGAGCTGCTGGAAGGGGAGGTCGACGATGACGAGAGACGGGAAGATGATGATGAGAATGAGCAAGAGCAGGAGGAAGAAGGCGGCGACGAGTACTATCTCGACGGCGAGCGAGTGACGGAATTCGACGTGAGGAGGGAAGACGCGGACGAGGAAGACAAAGACGAGGAGGAAGAAGCGATTGACGGAGCTGCGGGCGAAGGACAGCGGGCCGAAGGCAGCGTGCAGGATGCAGGTGCAGCTACAGACGATGCGCCCGGACAGCCACAGGGAGACATCGCAGCGAACGATCGTGACGGCGACGCTGCTACCGCAGGACTCAGGCCTTGGCCACCGCTCGGCAGCCGGAGGATCCCCAGAACTACCGGCCTGGAGCTCGAAGACAACAATCCGCACGACTGTCCTTACGATCTTCCTGGAGAAGACGACACGGAGATGGAAGTCGCCGTGTGGGAGTCGGACGAAGACTCCGCGGAGGAGGAGCTTCGACTGTGGTTGCGTCGGAACAGCGGCACCGAGAGGCGGCGACGGAGACAGCGCAGGGAAGAAGAGGAGGAGGCCGAGCGAGAGTATGCGCAGAGTGAGGCAGACAATGAAGAGACGTATGTGCGGTTCCAGCTACGGGACAACAAGACGTTTATAGTATTCGACCCCCCTCGGTGAGTACCCTAGCCTCTATCATCACATTAACAAGTAGGTGAGCTTGTGTGCTAATAAGCGTTTTTCGCGACAGATACTGCCGGAGCATTGTGCTGAAGCTGTGGGGCGCGAAGATTGATAATGTAGACATCCAGGCGGTGCTTGGGTATGGTTACTTTGGCAAACGGGCGTTCCCCGCTGTCGAGATGCGGTGATTTTTGTTCCCTTCTTTTAATTTTTGGTGGGCAAGGCGCATGTTGTGTACTTTATGTTTTATGACGCACGATCAATGGAATACCCAATATATCAGTTGAAGTCTTAGTGCAGCTGTCAAAATATTTATACGCGAGTGAAATTGCGATTAGTTCGGATGTAAATTATTACGTCTGCGTGCAGGGGAGCTCCCCACTTTCGGCGTTCGGCCATTTTCGCGCCGTTCGGACCTCAGAATTTGTATTTGTAGCACCGTAAGCACAACGACAACATCCTTCCATTCTTTCCGGCGTACCCGTCTACACTTAACAGCATACTCCACCTAAACTTCAATATCGACACCAGAGCCGGCAAGATGGTCAAGGAATACTCGCTCCTCTGCCTGGAGAATCCTCTCCTCGGTTCGTGCACATCACAGCTCGCTCGGTGAAATTTCTACTAACAGCGGGTAAAACACAGATATCCAAGCTACTGGGTAATTAGATCACGCCCCGCCACTACCATTGAAGCACCGCCGAATTGACAGGAGACAGCAACCAGGAGCTGCTGGACAAGTATGGCCTCAAGGCCAACGATGCGATTCTCGCGGACCCGAGCAAGCATCTGGATCTCTATCCGGAGCTGATTGAGAAGTACAATGCCAAGTTTGTCGCCGGCGGGGCCGCCCAGAACTCTGCCCGCGGGGCTCAGGTGTGTATATTATTCTCCCCCATCATACCCTGACTCCCTATTCGCATTTTCGGCCAGCTACCTTGCCTGAAAACTCCCGTGTGTAATGTCACCGATCGATGGGTGGGCTAATGCTGTTTCCGCAACAGTACATCCTCCCGCCCAACTCCGTCCTCTACATCGGCTGCATCGGCAACGACGACTACGGCAAGCAGCTGAAGCAAGTCTGCGACAACGAGGGCCTGCGCGTGGAATACCGCCTGGACGAAGAACACCCCACCGGCCGCTGCGGCGTCATCATCACGGGCCACAACCGGTCAATGTGCACGGACCTCGGCGCGGCGAACCACTACAAGCTGGAGCATCTGCAGAGCGAGCGGATCTGGAAGCTGGTTGAGGAGGCAGAGTACTTTTACGTCGGCGGGTACCATTTGACGGTCTGCGTGCCGGCCATCCTCGCGCTGGCCGAGGAGGCCGTGAAGAAGGACAAGGTGCGTCTACAAAACCACACCACCCCCACTCCGACGTGTATACAAACATGTCGGACATATGCGAAGGGGAAGACTTACACGATATGATGTTATGAACGGCAGCCATTCGTGATGAACATCTCCGCACCCTTCATCGCCCAGTTCTTCAAAGAGCAGCTCGACAGCACAGCACCCTACTGGGACTACCTCATCGGCAACGAAACCGAAGCGGCAGCCTACGCCACCGCCCACGAGCTCACCTCCACCGCCGTCCGGGACATCGCCCGCCACCTCGCCGAGCTGCCCAAGAAGAACGAGAAGCGCAAGCGCGTCGTCATCATCACGCAGGGCACGCTGCCCACCGTCGTCGCCGTGCAGGGCGAGACGCACGTGCAGGAGTACCGCGTGCACGCCGTCGCCGACGCCGACATTATCGATACCAACGGCGCTGGGTGAGTCGTTCAATCACACCTATCGGCCCCACTATATATATCGCGTAGACGGTTGCTGATGGTTGTTGATAGGGATGCCTTTGCTGGCGGGTTCCTGGCGGGGTTGGTCCAAGGCAAGGAATTGAAGGAGTGTGTCGACATGGCGCAGTGGCTGGCGAGCTGGAACGTCAGGCAGCTCGGTCCAAGGTACCACATTACATCCTTCTCCGTCCCAATCGCCATATACCGGCTTCGTGTGCTGACAGTTTGTACAGCTACCCGCAGCCGAAGCAGACGTACACCCCCTCTCAGTAATTGCATCGAGGGATGCAAATAAAGCGCCCGGCAGAGCAGCCGGAACGTTGGTAGAGCAAGCTAGTTAGGCAGCCGGAGAGACAGGCATGTAACGATTCTTTTAACAAGAGGAACATGTCGACGGACGGACGAGTAGTCGTCGAACGATCGCGGAGGAGGAACTTTACGACACCGGCGTCTTGGTAGATCTACGGCGGGAAAAAGCATTCAACTGGCTTTTGATATTATTTCTTTCTTGATACGCGTCAGTTAGCTTTTCCAGTGCGGCGACTGACCAGTCCGCACTTTGCAGTTTAGCTAGCCAAGCAATACGGAACGTACCACCCGTGCACAACTGCGACCACGAAGCCAGTCGTATATAACGTGACTTATATATGCTCTTATTGATGACTTACGCTACTTTTCGCACGTACGTTGGTAGAGTGACTAGAAAAGGATTCATTGTGGTTTTACAGGAATATCGGAGGTAGAGATATTTCGTATAGGCGTCCGGCCGGAGCTGAGGACACATACTTAATTAAGGAAACGGCGATGAAAAGAAACAATTCGTCAGCCTGCTCGAGTCGGGATAATAATGCGCAGGCTTGAGGAGATGATAAGGGGGGAAAGGTAGTAAAAACACCGTTTGCTATGCGGTAAGGAATAAAAGTATGAGCGTAACCACAAATCGTAAGACAATATTAATTAGCGTAAAAGTAAAGAAAATCAGTTCGTCAACTCATACGTAACGGCACGAGTCTAGGAACCACAATAGTGAAAAGATAATTGGAAGTAGTCATAACAGGCGACCGTTAAGACTAGAGATTACCCGCTAGGTCATCCGTAATAATACTGATCCGGACGGCCCGACTTCCCCCCCATCTCATACTCCGCCGGATTCCTACCCCATCCAGGACGCTGCTGCTCCTGCTGCTGTTGAGCGCCCGGATACCCATCGCCGCGCGAGTTGTACGCGCCTCTAGCACCATCGACGTTGCCCTGATGAACGCGCTGGATGTTCCCCATATTCTTAACATTCAGTGAATCCAGCGGCGGCGTGCTCGACTTTGTCCGCTCAAGAGACGCAGACGACAGCTTTGGCGTGACCGGATCCGCGGCGCCAGGCTGCGACACGGCCATTGCGCTGCTACCACCACCGCTAGCGGCAGTCGAGCTGCCCTGCGGCGAGAGCGTCATTCGAGAAGTGTAGTTTCTAACATACGAGACGAGTTCGCTGGCGGTCAGCGGCTTGGACTCCGATGCGGTACCCGACAGCTGCGTCTTGGACGTCGCTGCCCGGTTGCCGACGAAGATGGGGCGGCCGCCGGCGCTGTCCGATGCGCTTTCCGCGTACGGCGCCATATAGTTGGACGCGACGGTCGCCTTGCCCTTCCCGAACGGCCCGAAGACGCTGGTGCTCATCGCGGGCGACGGTGCGACGCCCGGCTGCGCGAAGGCCTGAGCGACCATCGGGGTCTTAGCTGTGATGGTAGCATTATTGATCGCCTGGCTGGAGGTGGACGCCTTTGGGTTCGCCTGCTGCCCTTGGTAGAACGCTCTACGCCCTTTCCACAGGACGACTTCGTCTTCTTCGTCCGAGTCTTCGCGGGAATGGGACGATCCGACGAGATCGTCGACCATCGCGTTCATCTTGTTCGTCATGGTGGTGGAAACGGGCTCGGAGATGACGGAGCCCATCGGGTTGGCTTGTCCGAGGCGGCTGGCGGTGGAGGTCGCTCTGACGCCGGCTGTGTTGACGGGGATGTCGCGCAGCGTGATGGATGGGTATTCCGCGTTTCCGGTGTTCGAATCGGTGGAAATGATGCCGTCTTGGAACGCGAAAGTATTGTTCTTGATCTCAATAGGGACGGTCTAGCGGACGATCGTTAGTATGGGAACTTCAAAAATATCAAACAGGAATACTGACCCCCGGCGTGCATAATTCGATTCCATCTTCAATCAAGTACAGGATTCGAGCAAGCGACTCTTGGTTCGGATGGTCGAGCTCCTTGTCCTTCGGAAGCTCCTTTCCAACACGTCGAGAATCGGAAATCTCCATCAGAGGCTTGAAGCCAGCGATGTCCTCGTCTTCCTCCAGCACATAGTGCGACGGCTTGAGCGTGCCCATCGGGAACGAAGAGAGCAGGAGAGACAACGTCGTGGCATAAGTTTGCCAAAGCTGCTTGACCTGGACGTTCAATGACATGTCGCTGGTCTCGTTGACCAGGATGTGGTGGCTGATCAGCAGCCATGCGGAGTAGAGCCTCAAGCTGGGGAGCATTCGACGAGTCACAGCTGAAACCAGGTCGGCTACGTTCTCTCGTGAATCCTGCGAGGTGCCGTCCAGTTCCTGCTGGAGCACCATGAGGATAGACGTGAAGGCTTCGATGTTGAACCTCAGAAATGTCACAACCTTGGGGGAGTTCAGCGTCGCTACAGAGGTCCGTTAGTATATGTGTTAGGAATAGTGATATGTGGTAGCGTACCTCGATCTCTACTCAGAGCTAGGTGCTCTGCAGCAATGTTGATCAAAATCATGCGGTTCAAGATAGCCGCGGGGACAGCTCGCTCTTTCACCGCAAGCGTGATCTGGTTCAAAAGGTCGCTCTTCAAGCTCTCGTACTCGGAGACACTAGCAAATACTATCAGTAGGTTATTCACGTCCCCCTCAACAAACAGGGAACACTCACTCATTGCTCAGGAAACAATGCGCGTGGTAGCGACTGAAGATGGAGGTGATTTCCTCCGACGGGGCCACCTCTACTGCATAATCCCTAAGTATCTTCGAGAAACACACCCTAAGGTTCCCGAGAGTGAGTTCATGCGTAGCTTCGTCGGGCTCCTCCGCAAGAAGTGAGCGGTAGAGATAGTATATTGCGGTAAAGTTGCTGTGTTCATATTGTGCGAGGACGGCAAGCTGGTTGAAAGCTTTTGGATGAGTCGGGAGGACCTTTCGAGCCAGGCTGTAGTAGCCCTTGGCAGGGCCCCAATTCCTGGCGTCCGGATTGCGAGGGTTCGGCTCGCCGTAATTCTCGCGGTATCGTGAAAGGTCGCCAAGGTGGAGGAGGCTCTCGTAGCACATAAAAACGGCGATGTTCTGAATCTCTGACGTGTAGTCGCGCGCCTTATCGGATGGGTCAACTGCAGCGTCTGTTAGCACCTGATGTTACGGCATTCTGGAGGCGATTAACTTACTATCAAACTTGAATTCTTGCGCGACGAATTTCAGTTTGTTGAGGCCATAGTGGGAGATCAATCGTTGAATCAGAGCCCTGTAGAACTTGGTGGCATGCTTAATGAATTTTCCAAAGTACTGATGCAACTTGCGTAGCTCCACGGGCTTGTTCCCATCCTTCTTCATCTGCAAATACTGTTAGTACTCATAGACATCCAGTTGCAGGATAGCAGACTCACAGAAGCAATGCTCTTCGAATAGCGGACAACGATTTTGTGGTGGGTCAACCAGCACTTTTCGGCAACGCCGTTGTGGAAGCAGTACTCGATATCCTCAAAGAGCATCCGCTCGACAACGTTCCGGAGACCGATCGTCTTCTCGTCGAGCTCCCGCTCGAGAGCCTGGTCTCCGGCTTCTCGAACTTGGAGAATGCGGTTGACCTCCTCCTCGAAAAAGACGGATTTGTCACGCATGTTGCCCCACTCGACCTCTCTCATGCGGATGTCGTAGTCGATGATGTCGACGGCCGAGGTCGGCAGACGGTACTGTACGTGAGGCTGGAGGTGGTCAGGAAGCTCGGACTGCAGCTCTGGATCCGGCCGTGGCTGTTGGCGGTAGTGTTGTGGTGAGAAGGGGTTGTCGAAACTGTCGGGGACCACGTTTCCTAGTTGCGAGACCGACCGAATTCTGCCACCGTGGAGGAGTTCTTCAAAGCTGGCGATTCGACGAGGGTTCGAGCTGGGTCCGCCGGGCCCGGGGTCACCACAGTCAGGTCTGGGTTCGAGAACCGGGCGAGAGGAAGGATATGCGAAGGTTTGAGGGAACTGCTGCGGCGGCCTATTCTCGATATGCGACTGCGACGGCCCTGCCCCAAAGGTCGGTTGCGACGGCCTGGTTTCGAAGCGAGGCTGCGACGGTCGATGATTGATAATCTGCGGCTGCGAGGGTCTGCTGTGGACGGCGAGCTGTGGCTGCGACGGCCTGCTTTGGAGATGCTGCTGCGATGGTCTGTGCTCGAGACCCTGTCCTGGAATCGCCTGCTGCGGGGCCTGCTGCGGAGCCGGCTGCGACCAATTGATCGTCTGCGGGACGCCAGCAACGAGATCCGCGTAGCGACGGAATTCAGCTTCCTGGGAGCTGACGAGGGTGTTCTGGACCTGCGCCTGGGTGTGCGCTTGAGCCTGCGCGTGTAAGGTCTCGCGAACTGCACGGCTCAGCTCTCTTCCCGCGCGCTGCTGCGGTTCAACAACATCATGACGTGACCACTGAGGCTGCCCGTGCGCGAACGAGGGGTGATGGTAGAACTGCGGGTTGCCAGCGAGGACGTGGCGGTAGTCGTGCACCGGGTTGACGGCGGTGGCAGACGAGTCGGCCTGGGAAGTATTGGACGGGGCGACTTGGGTGTCACTATCGCTATGGGTGCCGCCGTCGTCGTATTCGTCGTCGTCGTACTCGTCGTCGCCGTCGTCGTCCTCGTAGTAGTCGTCGTCGTATTCGTTGTTGAGCTCTTGCGCGTACCGTTCGGCGTAGCGACGGTCCCGGTCTTGGTAGTATCGTCTGATGCCCTCGGGGTCGTTGATGTTGAGGTTGTAGTAGGCTGGAGAGTAGATTGGCGGGGTCCCGTCGTGTTCTATCAGCAAGGGGTCGTGCCTGAAGGGATTGAAGTCGGGATGTTCGGCGGGGAGGAGCAGCTGATCGAGCGGATGCGTAGAGCGGGGCACGGGCGATTCGGGAAACCGCGTTATCGGAAACTGGGGCTGGGAGGAGCTGCCGTGAGGGCCGTCAGCGTGGATGTTGAAGCGGCCGCGCGTGGTGTCCGAGCTGCTGGTGATGACGGCAGCGGGCAGGAGAGAAGGATTGGAGGTTGGATTCGGATTCGGATTTGGATTTGGATTCGAAGGTTGGTCCATCGCGGCGGCTGTTTTAGCGCGAGGGCCGGGGCAGGTTTAGGCGAAAGTGATGGCAGGCTGCAGGAGGGAGGAGATGAGAGGAAGGTTTACACGGAGGGAAGCTGCGATGCCCACAGCAGGATGAAGGAAGGAAGGAAGGAAGGAAGGAAGGAAGGAAGGAAGGAAGGGAGGATGAAGGAGTGATGATGGAGGAGTGAAGGAGTGAATGGTTGTGAAGCTGGTGGTTTACTGCGGGGAGGAGAGAATCCGATATCGAGAGCAGGCGCGAATGGGAGACAAAGTTGCTTGATGGTAAAGAAACGCCCGCGCTATGCTGTAACTTCCCCAGGTAAAAGTAATTAATTAACATCAGCATCAGGCCGAGCGAGGACATATTTTGAATGTCGTCGTCGGCCCTGAATGAAAGATAGATGGATATGAAATCAATCCACCGCCCGCCAGCCAAATCTATCCGTGACGCCCGTCCCCGTTCCCCAGTCTATCGCCGTTGCCTGTCCCGTCCACCTCCCATCATCCCGCGTATCCACCGTCGACCGTTCGCCCGGATGCGTCCTACTTCTCCAGGCTGGTCTGCAGCCGCCGCGCGACGTCCTCGATCGCCCAGACCGCCACCCGCGCCTCCGCCAGCTCTCCCGCCGGGGCCACCACCGTCCCCACCAGCATTCGCGACGTATCCACCACCCCCGCGCCCCCCACATCCGCGCCGATCACGCTGCCCGTCGGCGACTGCGCCCGCGCCCTCGGATCTGTCATCACCACGTTCGCCGCCTGTGCCTGCGCCTGCGCCTGTGCTGCTGCTGCCGCCTCGACCGCCGCCGCGGAGGCCGGAGCGGACTGCAGGACGACGAGGCTGGAGTCTGTTGTCGACAGCGTGACCCGCAACGGCACGCCGAGGCCCATGCGCGCGCCGGTCTCGTACGCGTTGACGAACGCGTTGGACAGCGGGGTCAGGTAGGCGCTCGTGGCAGCTGGGTCGGCGGTCGAGAGGATCGTGGAGGCTTCTCGGTCCGTCAGGTGAGCCTTGAGGCCTGGTGCGAGGTGCGAGAAGTGTGTTTGTAGGTGCTCGATTTTCGGAAGGCCGCCGTGGTGGTGGTGATGGTGGTGGTGGTGGTTGCCGGACGGGCCGGCCGAGCTGGCGAGCAGACTTTCGTTCGCGTTCATGTCAGGTGTTTTTGTCCGCGCGTGGCCGTATATAAGGAGGTAGGTATACACGAGTGAACGGGCGTGTACGGTGTCTGGCAGGCGGACGGACGGACGAGGTTGAGGCGATGAGGCTTATGCGATGCGCTGCGATGAGATGAGATGAGATGGAAGGTGGATGGATGTTGGCCGGCCACAACACCAGCGAAATTAAACCCACCCCGCCGGAGAAATTACAAATTCCGACGTCAGGTGGCCCCGTGCAGCATATCAGGAAAAAAAAAAAAATGTATCTCCCCTCGAGAATGGTAGAAGATATCGTAAAATCAGGCTTCAAGCTGCGCGATCCGACGCAGCGCATCGGCCTTCCACTCTGCGAACGCCCTGCGCCGCCTGTCGCTCAAAAAGTCCACCCGGTCCTGCATCTACCCCGCCAGTCAGCATCGTCTTCACACACCGGGATACAATATGAAACACGGCGAACAGGCATGACTCGATACTCACCATCGACCCGATCCCGCTTTCCATCACCTGCACCTGACCCCTCCGCCCCTTGCCCCGTGCCGGCGCCTCCTCTTCCTCTTCCTCCTCCAGCCCCGCTTCCTCCTCCTCGTCTCCACCTCCTACCCCTGTTTGCCCCACCATCTCCGTGTACCATCTCGTCGCTCGCATATCCTCCCCGGCGACCTCTGCCACCGCCTCGTCGAACCAGTCCCTCCACCCAGCACCCTCACCAGTGTCTTTGACCCCGCGCCTGTCCAAGAACGCAGCAACCTCCGCCACCCGCCCATCATACCACTCCCTCTGCCGTGCCGCGTCCTCGCCGCCTTCCTCCCGCCGCAGCACCAGCTCGCGTGCCGCGACAACATACACCGCACACAGCAACACCTCCGGCCGCTCCGTCAGATTCTTATACCGCGCTGCCGAAAAGATATACCGCGTGCCCGCCGTCACGTGCGGTATCGCATCCGGCACGCTGGCGCACAGCTCGGATATCAGCGGGCGGTATCCGTCGATTTTCCGCTCGACAGCCGAGTCCGCCTTTGGTGCTGGGAACTGCAGTTTGCCGCGCACGGACGGCAGTCGCGAGGATGAAGCTGTACTCGTACCCATAGATGTAGATGTAGAGCCAGCTGTGGCAGCCGTAGTGGCAGCAGGACGTCGCTTCACGGGCGTCTTCTGCGTAGCAACCAATGCATCGGAAAACTGCTTAAACAGTATCTTGTACACTCGCGGGGGCACCGGTGCCATCGGCTTGTCCGGCACGGCCGGCAAGTCCAGCTTCGTCTTCAATCTGTCCTGGCACCCATATGCATTAGCAGCCAGACGACTTTGTCACTCCTGCAAACAACGTGCCGATACAACACCCACACATACAACATCGGAATACCCATATACCCAGTCTCGTAAGCCAGACTGGGGTTGCCGACCCACGAGACTGCCATATACCGTAGTATAGGCACCAAACATATATGTGAGAATATGCGTGCAGGTGTCTACGCGAATGCAAGGATACCCAGGCGTATATGAAAGGGAAACGTGCGAAACCCACCGAATACACGCCAAATGCGCACACACCATCTCCCGCGCCGGCTCCTCCGTCGGCCCGAGATTCGATACCCGCTGCCGCGACTGCGCCACCAGCGACCCCGCCGTCTCAATCAGCTCCCGCGGAATCCCCGTCGCCGTCGGAAGCAGCATCGTCAGCGTCCGCTCCATCGTCCGACTCGTGCTCATCGTGGCGGGTATATCAAGATAGCTTAGCCGCTGGCTGTACCGGATATGATGGCGGCCTGGCTGGCTGACTGGCTGGCCTGTTGGATGTTCCTGGGATGGATGACTGTGATTGACCAGACCGCTCGACGCCGATTGGCTTGAGGAAAGGTACCCGGGACGCAATTGGCTGGTCTGACAGTGTAGGTTGCACTGACCAGGTCAGCGTCGGATGGAATGAAGGGCAGGGATGTGGATGGTGGGTAGACGCGACGTGTGCTTGACGCGCGGTTGGTCGTACACGAACCGCAACTCATCAGGCCGCAAAATACCACACCAACACATATTATGGTGACACAGGACTTGATCTTGACTTGTCATATCTGAGTTAAACCAAGTCAAACGTATCACATGCGCATAGCTACAGTTCGTATTGCACAAGCGTCCACCGGAAGAATGCGAAGGTAGACCTCCGGACGGGGTTTATACAGTCTTCCTGTTGTTTTCAAGGTTGCCCGTCATCCCGTTCACCAGTGTTAGGAATTTGTCATATATGCATCACGTTAGTACAACAAATTTTATTCATCCCTCAATTTAATCGACTTTAGTATAATATTTAAATAAATAATCACGAACCGAGCTGAATGAAAAGTCACGATAAAAAATTAACACACAACGCTTGTCGCATGAACCAGGCTGTCAATGGTTACCCTGGCTGATACCCGGTTGCATAGAGAAAGACAGCGCAGTCTTGCGCGAGCTACATCCATAAGTCCGTGGTGAGGTAATATAATGTGTGTTCCCGATTATAGGTGGGAGCATTATTAAAACTTAAGTAATGCCCAGCCGGAAAGTAGAGGCCTACTAGAGCTACAGCTGCAGTGGGAACGGACTTAACGGGACCTAGACCGTGCATCATGCAGTTCGGCTACGTGTTGTGGCGATGCTTTCCAGAATTACCGATAAAGTATCACTCACCGGAGAAGCCGTGATCGGAGATCGCCTCCTTCCAGACGGCATTGGGTAGTCTTGCATTGACGCGGAGCTTCTTAATATTAATCTAGGCATTGGGCTGAGCTCGTGCCCTCTGTTGGCATGGAACTGACCTCAGGCCGTGTGGTGACGTTAGGCCCACAGAGGGCGTCGCCGTGTTTTCAATAGCCGAGAGACATTGGGTGGCACAATTTCTGTACCGCATTCCACATGCCTTTAGGAGATGGAATATAGGATCGCCTTCAATATCGATTACGCAAGGGAGCAATATTGTCCTGCTATATGGTAACGGGACCCACTGATCCAGCGCTCCTAGAACCTTGCCGATTTCTGAGCAAAGTTCGAATGAGCTCCGCCTTTGTTGATCATAAACCTTATCACCGTGTGAATATTCGGGGTCTTTCACGCATGCATATGGCCTGATATAGCGATACAGTCGACAGTCAAAAAGAAACGGAATTACAGAGCCTTTGTATGAGAATACTTGACCCAATCACTATACTTTTTTGCAGTAATATTAAAAAGAAATTTATCATATTAAAATCCCCGTAATAATTTTATTGAATCTATGGACAAGCCTTTTTTAAGTCCTTCACAAGTTAACACACACAACTCCTTAGAAAAACACAATCACCATACATATTTAACTCCACTATTCCGATTCTTTTCGACTGTCGACTGTACACAGCACGGGTACGGGGCCAGCCCGAGACTAGATCTGAGACGAGTGTTATAACAAAGATGCATATATGGATCTACATACCTGCGGGGGTTTTCCGGCATCCCCACATTTGAAGTACCATGTAGTAGAAAGAAAGAAAAATAATCCCTCTTGAAATTAGGCAATCTGATCTGGGCGAGACCAAGCCAATAGGATGAAATTCGAAAGCGATCAAGCATGCTTTCTGGATCTTCAACGCATGCGCACACGCATAACCGCCCGACCAGTCTGTTCGTCGTTGCACTCTTGATCTGATTCGGTATCGGGCCAGCTGATGACGGCTGCCTGGATCGGTTGTTGAAACATTTTCGGCTATGTTTATTGGGACCCCGGGCACCTAAATGAGGGTGAAAGGTGTTTGTCCTTTGTCCTCTAGATCTTATTCGGGATGATCATGTGAATTTCATATTGATTATGCAAGCAGGAAGCGTCTCTTGCCTCGAATCGAAAGTAAGTATACTGTCTGCCATGTCGAATACAAAACGACAGCTCAAAAGCATATACATAAAATGACGCCGAAAGCAACTATCAGCATCAAGTTGCAAATTGTCAAATTGAAGAAAGGAGACAAAGAAAAGGAAAAAAAAAAAAAAAAAAAAACTCCGCCCAAATGCCGTATCGAATGACAGAAAACAACAGCAAGGACATATATGCTGCAAACCGCCCCCGATCAATCCATCAGTCATCATCATCATGCATGCATGCGCACACCGCTAAATCGACAATGCAGCAATCAAAACTTTTCTCCGTCCCCTACAAGCTCAGAAAGTATGAATCAACCTCGCAATCACCCCGCACTGTACCCGCCCCATTCACATCCGGCATTTCCTCCTCCTCCTCGTCGTCCTGCTCCCCGCACTCCTGTTCCTCGTCATCGTCCACTTCCCCTTCGCTCGTCACCTGTCGCGACAGCGGACTCGTCGCCCGCCACTGTCCAGCCACACGCACGTCCGGCGTAGCATACTCCCCGTCGCTCGCCGATGCAGGAATCCATGCCCCTTCCTGCTCTTTCACCCGGCGCATGCCACCGCTCGGTGTCGCCGGCGAGCTCTGCGTCACCTGCGCCTCCAACGGCGGCGACGCAGGTACTACCATCGACCGCCCCACGATAGTACCGTTCCCCGCCGCATCATCGTAGAACCGCTGTGGTATCGGCGTGCGCCGCGCGCTTTTCCCACCGCTCGACTCCATGTCGCTAGAATCCCGTCGCTGATGCGCATACTCCCTCATCCGCTTCTTCGTAACGCCGCCAGTCTTTCCGCGCGTCTTCGGTGGCGGCGAGGGCGATGTCGGTGGTGATTCCAACCCCAGTACAAGGTGATCCTGGGACCGTGACGAGAACGTCCTCGCGAAGCGAGCGTCGAAGTTCTGCGTCTTCGTGAAGACGACGATGCAGACGACGAGTATCATGAGGAAGGATTGGGCGATTGTCATGCGTTTTTGGAAGACGACTTCGTCCGCGAGAAGCGTTAGGCGAGCGCTGATGGCGACGATCTCGCGCTCGGAGAGCTCGCGTTGCGTGTCGAGGGCGATGACGGTCGATTGCCAGAGCTGGTCATACTGCATGCGCTGTCATAGAGAAGATTGCGATTAGTTGTTGAAAGTTCCAATGGGATGATAATATCTCTATATCGTAGACTTACGAACTCGCGCAGCTCGCGGAAGACGGTGGCGTTGAGCTGGTCAAGGTAGCTGGCCGACTTGTTAAACTGCCGCTTCTCCATCTTGCTGAACGTATCGCGCATCAGCCGGCTCTGCTCCTCGATATACTGCAGCGACAGCGTCGCATTCGCCTCGAGCAGCTGCAGTCGCTTGTGGATCGTCTTGAAGAAGCTTTCCTGCGTCGTCGGTGTCGGCGCCGCGACGGACGCGGGGGACGGGTGTCGCGGGGACTCCTGGGCTGTCGAGCTCGAGTTTCGCGGTAGCGTCGCCTCCCGGGTGTGCGAGGCTTCGTTGGCGGTGGGTTTTGGCGATTTTGAAGCGGAGCCTGAACTGGTGGTTATGGTGTGTTCGTGTTCCGCCGATGCTGTCTCGTCGGCCGGAGGGGGTGTAGATGATGTCTGCTCTGTCGGGGAGGTCGTCTTCACGTCTCGCTCCTGGTGCTCGGAGCCCAAGGCGGACTGGTCGGCGTTCGGTGCTCCATTGCCCGCCACGAGAGTCGGATCCGCGTTTGGGGACCCGGCAGCGTCCGCTTCCAGTGACTGCGTCGACTGGCTGGCTGGTGCTGGCCTGTGCAGCATTTTCGCGTCCACACTGGCTGAGTGCGTCTGCGCTTGCGCATCTGCCTCCGATTGGCTCGCCAGCTTCTCTTCAATCGGCTTCGCGACGGCCTCCGGTTCGATATCCTCGCTGTCGTCCTCATGATCCCCTCTTGCAGCCTCCTCCTGATGTCTAAACTCCTCCATCATGGTGGTACCATGCACTCTCAACAAGCTGATAGGGCAATAGAACTCCTTGCCATAGTGGGTAAGAAACTCGAGGCGGATATAGCGCGCCCAGATGAGCGGGCTCTCGATCAGAAACGCCTGGATCTCGCGGGTGTTGCGGGCCTCGAAGACGCCGAGGTCCTTCCAGCCGGCGCTCTTGACCGGGTAGCGGTCGCTGACGCTGACGCGAAAGGTGCGGAACATGCTGCTGAAGAACTCGTAGTTGGCGAGGACGACGGTGTCGACGAGGATGTCGTCGCAGAGCTCGACGATGAGGAACTTGTTCTTCGCACCGCACTTGTTGAGCATGTAGCTGTCCTTGTTCTCGACGAGGATCGCGGAGGCGCCCTTGCTCTCCGGGTTGGTGCGATGGACGGTCGCGGCGCAGTCGAAGGAGGCGTAATTGAAGCGCTCCTTGCAGGTTTTGCCGGCGTCTTTGGAGCGGACGTGCGTGTCCGGCTTGATGGCTTCGGCGGGGGGGGCCTCGGATTGGCGATTGGGCTCGCCACCATCGGCTTCGTCGCCGCTCTCGCTGCCGTCAAAGCTGAGGTCTATCTCGGCGTCTTCGCCCAGGGCGTCCAGCGCGCTGGGGACAGCACCGGGCCGTCGTCGGGCTTCCTTTGGGGCCCGCTCGCCAAAGTTCTCAGCGGACTGGCCGGCCTTCGCGAGGTTCTTCGCCTTCCATTCCTCGAAGGAGAGGAATTTGGCGGTATCAATTGGCGCCTCCGCGTCCTCTGTCGCCGGCTGGGGCTCCCTTTCCGAGGGGGAAGAAGATGCCGACGATGGCGAGGACTTTTCCTTCTGCGGGGCCTCGAACTTCTCGTTCAGATTGATCGATGTCGTGGTGGCCAGGTCGAGAATTTCAGTATTCAGCGATGGTGCGTTCCCGTCGCTGTCCGCGGCGGCGTCGGACAGCTCGCGGCGGCCGGTGGCATTGGCGGACTCGGAGACGACTCTGGACGCGCGCAGACACTGCTGCGGCAGGCCGTGGGTGATGTAGTTTGCCGTCCGGAAGGGACATGTCGAGACGCCAAAGCCGCCGGCGCCGGAGCTGCCGCGGGTGACGGTCGGGGCGAGCGAGAGGGAGGAGCTACCGATGGGCAGCAGCAGGAGGAGCTGGAAGAGCCATGCGCGAGGGCATTTCGCCTTCTTCATGTCCGGTCGGGGTCAAGCGAGGAGGCTGCTCCTGGACGGGATGGCGAGACCACGTGGAGGTATCCTATATATACTCTTGAGGAAGGACGTCTGGATGCGTGTGTGTAACTATGCGTGTGAGTATGTATGTGAGTGTGATGTATGTGTTCGAGCCCGGCGAGCAGCTGGCACCGACTGGCACGCCCGGCTGGGATGCCTGCTCGAATCGCGTGCGTCTCCAGCAGAGCTCGATTCGATTGGAGGGCCGGAGTTGAAGCTGAGCCGGGCGGTCGTGATAGGTAGGGACTGTGGTGGCGAAGGTCTGGCGCCCAGGTCAGCGACAGGGCCATTTGAAGGAAAACAAACGGACGGCCGCCGGAAAGACAGACGGACGGAACGACAGACAAAGAAGAACGGACGGCCACTTACTTTTATCCAAGAATCCGGCCAGGTCGACGGATTCTTCGAAGCACAGCCGGGCCCAACCAACAGGACTAAGACGCCAGACAGGTGGAGTTTCGAGATTATCTCACCGCAGCTGGAAGGCCTCCTTTTTCGAATTTCGCCCTTCGCCGCACCCAGACCATAAGATCATCTCGGTCCCCGTCCGTCCTGGCATGTGCTTCCTGCCCTCGGAGTGCAGCCTCGACGATGAATGCATGGCCGCAGCCTGCCCGCATGCATGCATGCAGCACGAGAAGAAACATCGTCGAATCGCAGTTGCAGAACCCACGAGCTGCAGCGTCCTGCAGCGTGATATCGTCGGTCGGTTTGACCGTGGAAGCCACATGTCCGCTCTCTTTGCTTCTTCCCTTCGCTACCGCGCTGCTGAACGAAAAGAACGAACAGCTCGCAAGCTTCCCTGCGACAACTGAGCAGGCAGCTCGAGTGCACGCGGGCCAATTGGAAGAATCGTGCCTTCTCGTCCGGCTGCCCGATCTATCCAAGGTTGCTGTGCTGTTGGCGGTGTCCGTCTTTACTCCGCACTTGCCAGCGATGAAGCAGGGATGTCTGCAGGCGCTAATTCCCCAAGCAAGACATCCATTTGATAATATTCATACGTTCGGACCATGCATCCCACATGAGATGATGGTGGTGGTGATGATCGATGTTCTCCGCGATGCTATCTACATATTATCTTCCAGCGTCGGTGGCTGGGCTGTCACCACCCGGATGCATGCCGTCCAGTCTGCCGGACGCTGGCGTCGCCCGACTCCCCGCGGATTCAGTACAGTATTCCCGTTACTACAATTGTAGTATATTATACTGTCGGAATCGAGCGCGAGCGGTCATGGCGGGCACTTGGCAGGTACCGCAGTCGTGAAAATTTTCCCTGTCCGAATCGAATCGACTCCGGCTCGGTTTGCCGATGCGGCCAGAGGAGCTCGATCTATGACGTTTCATCCGACGTCTCGAGTTGCATGCTAACTTGTCAGCAGACCAACATCCATACGTATTATAATTCTGTGACCGTGATAGCACCCGTGCTCGTACAGTTCAAACCCCAGCTTGTGATATGCGTATGCACGGCAGACGGCTACCACCGACGGATGAAAACCCAAAGCTGGAAGAGTCGACGGTAGTCGCCCGATTAATAAAACACCCAATTATGATCCAACGGGCAGCTTGCCGCCGTGCATGCAGCTGCATATGTAATTAACCTTCTGCCGTCCGAGCTGCTCGGGCCAGGGATAATTAATTGCTCGACACCCACAAAATACTTAGTTCCATCTCTTCCAATTGGTCTGGAAATTCCGCAGGTACACCGTCGAGTAGGGTGAAGAGCACTTCGTATATGTACGCCACATGCAACCTGCATCGCGTCGCCATGTTGGAATGGCCGTGCGTTTTTCGGCGCAGTCACGAGATTATCGACGGCGCTTCGAACAGGTTGTATATCGTGATGATAGGATTCTGTTGGGAATGCGGGGTGGTTGTATCACTGGTTGTTGCATTGGATGGAGGCGCCAGCCAGCCAATGGACGTTACACAAATACATTCCATGCGCCGCCACACGCATTGCGCCAGATTTATCCGGATACATCTTCAAGCTTCACGATGCTCGAACATCTAGCATGCGCATGACGCCATTGCTCTAGGCAGATATACAATCAAGCAAGCCGTGCATGTTGCATTCCGAGTCAGATAGTCTATTCATCCAATTAATTGACTCCATCTATAATGCCTGGCTATCGCCAACGTATGTATAAGCTGGATATATCGATACATCAATAACTAATGTGCACGGATCTATAATCGATATCACGCCTTCAGCTTCGCGAGCGCCTCCTGTGCGACCTCGCGGTCGTCAAAATGCACCTTCCCCTCCTTCAGCAATTGATACTTCTCGTGTCCCTTGCCCGCCAGCACGATCACATCACCCTTCCCCGCACGCCCAACGGCATACTCTATCGCCGTCCGCCTGTCCACCTCCACCTTGACCTCCACGCCCTCCCTGGCCCCTCGCCCCGTTGTACCGACCCTGATACCCTCAACTATCTGCCCGGGGTCCTCGCTGCGTGGATTGTCGCTCGTGATGACGACCACATCCGCCAGCGCCGCTGCCACGGCCCCCATCTGCGGTCTCTTGCTGGGGTCTCTATCCCCACCGCACCCGAACACGCATATCAGCTTGCCCGTACCTTCTGCAGCTTTTGATTTCGTATGCGTAAACTCTCGCAACGCGTTGAGGACGTGCTCGAGACTCGCGGGACTGTGCGCGTAGTCCACGACGATGAGGAACTCTTGGCCTTCGTCGATAAACTCCATCCGCCCCGCTGGCCGCGTCACACCCGCCAGCGCGCTGGACAGCGTCTTCAATGGCGCCCCCTTGACGGTCGCCACTGTCACTGCCGCGAGTGAATTGCAAACGTTGAACCGGCCCGTAAGCGGCACCTCGAACGCGCATTCTCCGTCGCTGCTGGTGACTTTAAACTGTAAATTTGTAGACGACACCTGCACATCTGTCGCGCGCACGTCCGCATCCGCGTTTTCAATCCCGAACGTGACGCACGGATACCCGCGGACGACATCCCGCACAATCTTCTTCCCACCCTCATCGTCAATATTCACAACAGCCGTAAACTTCTTATGCTGCAGGGAAACCCGCGCGTACTCTGTGAAGAACAGCATCTTGGCCGCCCAGTAGTCCTCCATCGTGCCGTGGAAGTCCAGGTGGTCCTGACTGAAGTTTGTAAACACAGCAACATCAAACGCGCACCCGGCGACGCGCTGCAGCGACAGTCCATGGCTCGAACACTCGATCACGACAGCGTCGACGCCAGCCTCCACGTACTGCGATAGCAGCCGCTGCGTGTCCAGGCTACGAGGGGTGGTACATCCCGTTTCGAATTGCGTCGACTCAGTACTCGCGCCCAGCGTGCCGATGACGCCGACGGACCGGCAACCGGAACCACGGAGGATGGCAGCGGTAAGGTGTGCAGTTGTAGTCTTGCCGTTCGTACCCGTCAGGCCTACGAGGAACAGCTTACGTGACGGGTGGCCGTAGAATTCGCAGGCCATAACCGCGAGCGCGCGGCGGGCATCGGGGACGAGCACGGCGACAACGGACGGCGGCAGGGAGTCCAGCGTCGTCGAGTCTTCCGAGACGATTGCGGCAGCACCACGGGAGACGGCGGCGGCGGCCTGCTCGGCGTGAGTACCGCGTAGGGCATCCCTGGCGCGGAAGTCCTGGTCGGGCGGTACGCAAACGAGGGCGCCGCCGGTTGTGATAGCAGCCGGGTCGTAGGCGAGGTTGGTTATCGCGGTAGCGGGGTCGCCCTGGAGAATGCGGGCGTCGGGGAGCGCCGCGAGGAGTGTCGTAAGCTCCATCCTTCCTGCGTTAGATATACGGTACGGGCACCAACTGATCGATTGAGGCAGCTGAGGACCGCGAGCGACACTTGAATCATATATAAGCTACACGGGTCGTGAATTATCGTGAAATGGCCGTGTGTAGCAATGACCGCATCGGGCAGGGAGCTGCCGCGTGCATTCCTGCCGACGTGGCTAGCTAGTTGTGATACCCATGAACCAAGCTCATCGAAGCTAGCTTATACGTAAACCACAGCAGTTCCATGACGTAAGGATATTGGCTTTTGAATCGTGGTGCCAGGGAACCCAATCAATGGAATCGGTAGTGGGTGGTGGATGAAAATATAGGTGCGCAAATGTATGCGCACGCATTGTGTGAAGATATAGAAATAAGGTTACACAGAATTACAGAATACGATACCGATGTCAGCAGCAGCAACCCAACGTCATCAAGCTCAACGCGTTGCAATTGATTAATTGAATTGACGGTCTTACGAACCGGTAACTTTAAAAATGCGCCGGTGCCCTGTAGCTTCCACTAGCACTATCTACGTAGTAGATAAATTGAACCTTTGCGTACCCGTGCGCCTTGAACGTGTGAATGCTGTCCAAAACCTTTGGCGGCGTTTGCTAGATGCTCCGAATATCGCAAATTCGACCTAGCCTAGGGCATGCGTGGCTTGTGGCTTGGACAGTTATTTCTGCGACCTGCAGCACTCCGGGCCTGCTTTCTGGCATTAGCGCTATAGCCTGGTCTCGAGGCTAGACTTGCCCTAGATTAGCCCTACGATATAAGCATACGAAAATAAGCCCAAAGGCAGACAACTGTTGTCTCGTGGAATATCAAGGTGCAGAATAGCAGGTCGCAGTGATCTCGCAAGCCAAACCCACACAGTTCCAGGTTGCAGAGTTTCAAGTTCTACTCGATGGCGCATAGCACGGCCAGCCATTCTTTGATTTTCATGAATTCAAGTTGGGGAATCCTCCCAGTGGTGCATTAACTAAGTATATAGGATGCAGACTCATTCAGGAAAGCACCTCTCCAAACAACTCCGACTTTTTGATTCCAAGCAGATAGGAAGCAATTGTCATAATCCAGTTGTTTGGGGTCCGATAATTTCTTCCCACCAGTATGGTCTCGGCCAGTACTCAACGAAAGAAAAGAACGCCCACATGAATACCAATATAATCTGAACACGCAACCCACGGCAAGATATTCACGCGGAGAACGTTTGCAACCCGTCATGCATAGATTTGGCCCTCGACCTTAAATCTGCAAGGTAGTCATCCACCAGCGCTCGCGCGCCGACGTTGTTATGTTTACCAACAAGCGACCAAACAACCTGAACCCCAACCTTAGCCAGACTCTCGACCTCTTCCCTCAGCCTGTTAAAGTGTGGTCCGTTCTGTATCGGTTTCCCCTGGCGGTCGAGCCACGCATTCCTGCTCGGGTTGAAGACATAGTGGTGCATGTCGTCGCACGTGCGTTCGACGAGCCAGTTCGAGTGAGTGCATATAATCAGCCGAGTGCGCCATTCGTGCCAGTGTTCGCGCTCGTTGAGCACCACCGGCCCCTGTGTATGTTCCCTCCGGAAGGTCTTTACCGTCGATGACATTTCAGTTTCGAGGGAGGGCAATATCACGGTACGAACGTAGCGCATGGCTTCAATTGCTGCAGCGATTTCGGCCCTTTGACAGGAAGGGACCTTTTGATGCCAACGTTTCAGCTCTAGGCCTTTGTTGTGTGGCGACCCCGGGCCGAAGAACCTGCCGATGGCGGCTAGCTTGTGGTGCCTGTCGTAGCAGCCATCGATCCAGACCGCCAGGGAACGGTAGCCCAAAGGCCCGAACTTGCCAGACAAGTGAGCACGGTGATCGGAGGTGTCTGGGTACCCGTTTACGCTGACCAGCCAGTTCAGTTCGCAGAGCATGCAGTAGTGGAACGTCAGTAAGCCTGCGGCTGTCGGGGGGCTGTGGTAGTCTTTATCCATCAGGGCTACCGCGTCGAGTCCGAAGAGATGCTCATCCCATCGGGGAATGTAACGTGCCTGGTTGCCCGTCAAAACGGGCATCCGTCCATCGTCGTCATTGTGACTTCCTTCTCCTTGCTGCCATGCTTGATGCCCCGCTTGTTGTCCTACCTCTCCTTCAGATTCTTCTTGCTCAGGTTCTTCTTGCTCAGGTTCTTCTTGCTCAGATTCTTCTTGCTCAGATTCTTCTTGCTCAAGTTCTTCTTGCTCGGCTTCTTTCTGCTCAGCTTCCTCTTCCTTGCGTTCTTCCTCGTTCTCGCTGTTTTCTCCCAACGTTGTGTACATTTTCAAACCCGCTTCGAAGTCCTCATCGACGGGAGCGACTTGACCATCCCCAGAGCTAGAGATACTAGGGTTTGGCGAGGCGCACGGAAACTTACCACTGCCACCAGGTGCAAGTGGTTCTTGACGTTCCTTGTTGGCGGACATTTTGTCGGGTTATATCTGATACACGCAGTTTGTTGGCTGTAGCCGTAGAATATGAGATCGATCGATCGAGAGATGGGTTTTGGTTTGTAGGTTTATACCGGGGTGGCTGCTCGCTGAGCGTGGGACTGGTCGTCTTGCGTTCTAGAGAATAGGTGTGAGATAACACCGGTAGATTGACGACTGGCTGTGTTCACGATAGGATACAAGAATGAGGATGTGATTGATCCAGGGACGGATGGGGCTTCGGGGGGAGCCTGTTCAAGCATTCATTTGGAAGGTCGCCGTATAAAAATAACACATTTATACATTGACTGGCCGACGATGTGAGCGGAATGCGGGCAGATCACAAATACGCGTGCACATCCAAATGTTGTTTAATTAACGCTGTATCGACAATAGCCGACGTTGCGGCTGTTTCTTTATATAACAGGCAGCTGCGCAGCACGCATGGAGCAGCTTGCCCTTGAAATGAATGGTCGAGTGGTATATCTTTAAAGATGTTAGCCTGGGGCTATTAGTATATATTAGTATCGTGGGAAATATCGATTGGGTATGATTGTTATTACGCTGCGTAAAGCTATAGCAAGCCTCTTGCCCTGAAAATATTAAATCTAAGTGAGAGCCTTCGGTATATATGTAAAGCAGTAGGATACTGGTTTCTTTAACCAGATCAGAGGCATGTACGTACGTAGATTTCTTTTGCCAACCGTTAACCGGGACGAACTATTAAAATGGCTTGTAATGCTACTATTGAATCCAATAAAAAGGTATAATACATCGCAGAGAAATATTCCGGATAGCTCGAGCGTCTAAGAGAGTAAAATTTCGCAGCACTTGAGGGTTCTATAGTGTTCCGGTGTATCGTAACTGAAAGTATGGGTACCACATGAGATTGGCGACGAAACCACGAATCAACGCAGCGGCAGCTCGAAATGCAACACCGCGCCGGCATGCAACAACCCTGCCCGCCAGCTAGCCAGCACACGACCTCCCCTCCACCAATTACAACCACAACCACGAAGCTCAGACGCCCCGTCACAGCCACCGCCATGTCCAAACGCCCGCGCGACGACACCGACATCCCTACTGTCACCTCCACCGCCCTCCCTAGTACTTCCATCGCCTCCACATCCACCACCGCACCGCCGCCGCCGGCAAAGTACGCCCGGTCCTCGCACTCCCCGCCGCCGTCGTCACCCATGTCCGTCCAAGCTACCCCCTCGGCTCCCACGATAACGTGCACGCTACCCTCGTGTCCGCAGCGGGAACACGGCACCGTGGACAGCTACGAAACGCACTACGCGAAGCACCATACGAATCGCTGTTCGGACTGCGGGAAGAACTTTCCGGCGTCGCGGATTTTAGAATGCCATATTCGGGAGAATCATGACATGTTTGCAGTCCTCGCGCGGGAGCGGGGGGAGAAGATCGTATGTCCATATATACACACCTCCCTTCCTTCCTTCCTTCCTTCCTTCCTTCCTTTCACCTATATTATTTTATACTCCAGTATCGCCATTAGATATGTTGGTGGGTGTGGGGGTACATGTGTTAATTGTAGTATGTGTGGACAGTTCGCATGCTTCCTCGACGATTGCGATAAAGTGTGCGTATCTCCAGGAAAACGCCGCGCCCATCTAATCGACAAACACCACTACCACCCCTCCTTCAACTTCTTCATCGTAAACGACGGCATCGACCGTGCCACGTCCCTCCTCGCCGCCTCGCCGGTGCGGAAATCGCGCACGCGCGTGCGGCGCGTTAGTCTCGGTGATTCTTCCGCTGGTAGTAGTAATACGACGGCCGTTACTCCCGCTGACGCTCGGCGGCCGCGGCGGAAGGCTGCTGTTGCTACTACTTCTACTACTAATACTAATACTACCGACGCGAAAGAACCGGTTGATGGAATGGATGTTGATGATGCGGTGGAGGATAAACGGACGCACCGTAAACACGCCCGTTCAGCGTCCGAGCCGTCGGTTGGTCCGCCGTCTGCGAAGCAAACGACGGCGGAGAATGCGGGGAAAGGTGGGGATGAGGATACGGATATGACGGATTTGACGGCGCGTATGGGTGCTATTCGGTTCGTGCCGCCGAGCGTCGTGCGGTTCGGGCGGCGGGGTGCCGGCGGGGGGTTCTCGAAGAAGTGACGTGGATACCTGAATGAGTATATATATTCGTATCGTATTGGTAGGTGGTATATAGGTGGGATGTGGGGACTTGCACTCTTCCGGATGTAAGCGCGCGTGTTTTGTATATACAGCATTTAGAGGGCGGGGGGCACATTAGATACTTAGCTACGAGTCACGAATATAACGACGTTACGAGTGCTGGTTGAGAGCTGGACGGCTTGTATATAATTACTAGTGAATGTAATATACCACAGACTACGGATGTCATGGGGAGTGTACAGTGGACAGCGTGTATCCGGCAAATTCTAACGCCTTGATTCCATCGTAGCGACATTGGTCTGAACGAATGCATGCAGCAACAGTATAGTATATATAGCAGCCAGCATCCTGCCTGCCTGCGTGATAAAAGTGGACAACCGCCACCCACTGTGACCGGTGGGCGCCCGTTGCTTATAATTCGTATGGTATGGTATGGTATTCCATCCGTGAATAGTGGATGAAGATTATATGGGCGGTAGACGAAGGTGAGGAGGAAGAAAGGTACAGACGAGTGAATAGGAAAAGTGCATGCGGCAGACGACAAATGTACAAAACACCGGATGTATAACGACGACGACGACGACGAAAACACTCTACGAGTCCTTGACCTTCTGGGTACCACGTAGCAGACCTGCAAATTCGTTAGCACAGTCCACCGATCAAATATATATATCCACCACAACGAGATAGTATGGATAATTGGGAGAGCAGGTGAGATGAGAGAAGGGGGAGAAATAGGGAATGTACCTGTCCGCCTGGCGGCGATGAGACCAGCCTTCTGTCCGCGCGCGGCGTACCGCGAAATCGTCGACGCTTTACCGATATGCTGATGGTTACCACCACCGTGCGGATGGTCCACAGGGTTCATGGCAACACCACGCGTCCGCGGCCAGTTATTCCGCTTCGTCTTCGCCTTCCACATCGCGCGGGAAGCCTTGAGCATGGGCTTGTCCGTGCGGCCACCGCCGGCGACGATTCCAATCATGCCGCGCGCGGAGGAAGGGACGATCTTCTTGGCGCCCGACGGCAGCTTGACGCGGGTCTTGCCTTCGTCTGGGTTGTGGCCGATGATGGTGACGTAGCCGCCGGAGGTGCGGCCGAGGGAGCCGCGGTCGCCGGTCTTCTGCTCGACGTTGGTGACGACGGTACCTTCGGGGCAGGAGGAGAGCGGGAGGACGTTGCCGATGTTGAGGGAGGCCTTCTTGCCGGCGTAGATGAACTGGCCGCTGTACATGCCCTCATTTGCGATGAAGCTGCATTTCCCATTATCTGTTAGTGGTGACCGTTCGTGGTGTGAGAGGATAGTGGATAGTTGGGAACTGACGTCTCCTTGTGGGTCTTGAAGCGGTAGGGGTCGCGGAATTCGACGGTGGCGAGGGGCGCACCGCGGCCGGAGTCGTGGATTATATCCTTGATGATGCCGCGGATGTAGCCGTGACGCTCGGCATAGTCGAGGGTTCTGAATTGTGCTGGGTTCTGCGGTCATCGGAGTCCATCGTCAGTCGTCCATTCAATCCATATCTTGATATCCGCCATCCTTCCGTCCATCCGTCTCTCATTTCCAACTTTCATCGCATCTCAAATCCAGGGAGTGGTCGTGTACGTACTTTCCGCAGTCTGGTGTGCGCGGTGACTATAATGACAGCCAGTCAGCAACCGCAAAAACTTTTTCACCGTCGACAGAGTCCACTAATAAACGTGTAGTCGTCGACGGGGAATATGTATCGATACGGATTGTGGGTTGCAATGGAGTGTGAACGTACAGATGCTGCCGCGGCCCTTCCTCTGAGATCTGATAACTCTACCCATGGCGTCGGTGTGTCGTGATGGTTCTGCTGTCGTCAAAGACGGTTGGCGATATCGATGGGAGTGGTGTTGTTGGAGGTGGTGCGGGAGGTGGTATCGGCTGCTTGTTGAAATTGTGAGCCCTAAGCCGGCGTGCTGGCGTGCTAACTCTGTGCTGCGTTGTATACTGCGCTAGTCCCGTTTCAGATACGCAGTCCACACTGACAAACATATTATGAGTCACGTGATTAAAGACGCAACGCGGTGGCGTGTGGGATGGCGGCCAACATGCTTGAGGGAGGTCTGGGAATTTGGATGATGTTCAGAACGTGAGCCCGTAAGGCTTTCCTGGAACGATGGCGGGATATGGGTTGCTGATAAGTCGGTGGGGATGGCCAGGCGGTCACATTCACGGGCACTTGCATTCCGGCGTAGTCACGTCACGACGTCATCGAGGATGTATGATGGTGCCAGCCTCGAGGGCGCGGGGGGCGCGGATAATGCTGCGTGGGGCTCTTGCATGTCTCTCCCCATCCCGGGTGTACCAGTACTGAGGATAGCTGTACGTGGGGGAACTGTGTGTGTGTAACCATCGACCGGTGTCTGGTAGCACAGGCCTGTCTGACCGCATTGGGTGCGGATGTGTTGCTGCGTTGCTGTTTGCATGAGAGTGTTTGTTTGTTTGCCTGTTTGCCTGTTTGCCTGGCTGGGCTGTTTGCCCGGCTGCTTTTGCCTGTGCTTTGCTTTCAATCGCCAGCGTGTTTAACCGCAGCGGTTCCTCTGACACTGCACCTTCCTTCGCCGCCCCCCCAAAAACCGATCGCGGATTCGGTCCGGCGTCCAGTTCTCGTTTTTTTCCCACCCGCCGTCCTCTCGCCTCTTCTTCCCTCGCTCTTGGAAGCTAAGCTTCCCAGCTCGTTAGTGGCACACCAAGCTTGCCGACCTCACAGCTACCCAATACCACCACTTGACTTGTATCTATACTATACTATACTGCGCTCCTCTAAGATATAGCAGAACTCCCTCAGTGGCGTTATTCCTATTCCTCCTGACTGGGCTGACGGACTTGACCCCTTGAATCGAATTCCCCCGTGTACCTGCTGTCCTGTCCTGTCCTGTCTGTAAGCTCCCCCCTTCCAGCCTCCCTCCCTCCCGTCCACACAGACCGGTCCGGCGCGCGTGAGAGAGAGAGAGAGAGAGGCAGGCACGATTCCATCCCATCCATACGACCCATCATCCACATCGCGTCGAGGCATTTTAGCTCGCCTGCAGCGAGTTACGTGGTGCACTTGATGATCCATCCCTTCCCACCGCCCCCCATCCATCCGTACGTACATACATCCATCCACGGCCACGGCCACTGCCGCTACCGCTACCGCATCCAGCCCTCCTATCCCGGGCAGGCATAGACGAAGCCTGAGATCGATAGTATCGGTGAGTTCCATCCCGCCCCGTCCCTGCTTTTGGTGTTTCCGTTTCATCATGCCCTTTGGCCGCCTTTTTGCCTTGCCGGTTTATTTTAAGATTTTTATTTGATTCGATTCGATCTTATCTAAAGTATCCATCTGCCCATCCCGGTTGTATCCGTCCCCTTCGCATGCTTTTATCTCGTGCATGCTGTACCTGTCGCACCCGCCATTTCCATCCCATCCTTAAGTTCCTTAAGTTCCATCCATGCATGCTCTTTCTCAAGTTGAGATCGATCCGCCGCCCGCGCCGCAACAGGCTACCCGGCATGGAAGAAGACAAGCTTTGGCCTTGTTGCCCCAGCTAAACTTGACTTGATGCTTTCCCTCCCCCCACACACATGCCATGCCATGCCACATGCACAACGTGAAGGCAGGGCTGGCAGGGCTGGCGGGGAGAAGGAAACGGGCAATCAGCCGGTCAATCAATCGAGCATGGCGGCGTTAGACATTAGTCCCTTATGTCATGTCTTGTCTGTCCGTCTGTCACCCGGTTGGCGGTGGTGGTGCATGATCTGATCTGAGCCCGATCTGAATGCGAGCTGCCTGCTGAATCCTCTCTCCGCGCTCCCAATCGAATTCCGATGCCTGCGTGCATCCCAGTCCGGGGGCCGCTTGGGGTTTTGGTTTTCCCTCTCGTGCCTGAGCTAGCCCGCAGGCTGGCATGGCAGGCGGGCAGGCAAGCAGACTGGCTCGCTGGCTGGCACTGGCTGGCTGGCTGGCTGGCGCTGGCAGACAAGCTTTTTACCGTAAACGCGCATCGCGACGACGCTCCCCCGTGGCCCTCATGGCTCTCCCGTCGTCATTGTCCGCCCGCCCTTGAAGCCCTGAATCCGCGTCCGCGAGCGTGTTCCCTCAGCGTCCGGTGTGCTGCTGCTGCCCGCGTTGCGCCCAGGCGGCGCGATTTGGCAGGGAGGGAAACTACGCCGGGCGCGTTGTGTTTGCGCGGCAGCTGTGGGCACGGCGGCTTTGGCGGGTGTTGTCTCCTTTTTCTGCGGCCGCAGCAGCAATTCTTTTTGTTGATGTTCCCCCCATCGAAAGTCGAACTTGACCGCACGCAATTGCACTGCACGCGGGCCAGCCGACAGACAGCAGCCAGCAGCACCAGCCAGCCAGCCAGCCAGCCCGTCTTGCCTGCCAGTCCCTCCGCGCCCTCCCCTTCCACCACTCTCGCCCTCTCTCGCCCTCGCGATAGCACATACCCGTCGCCAACCCCCTCTTCTTACCCCCCCGGCATCCCGTCAGCCAGTTCTGCCCCGTCCTGTCCTGTCCTGTTTGCCCGGCGTGCCTCTGTTATCGTTTGATCGCCTGTTGTCTTGCTGGCGTCGCTAACGGCCTCGACGCTCCCTCGGCAGTCTCTGTCGCGACGTTGTGTCCCGCCCCCATCGACAGCTGACCGCTCCACTCGGCCATCCATCCATCCATCCATCCACCCGTCCCTCCCTCCGGCCATCGGTACCCCCTTCTACCCTTCGTGCCCTTTCTCCATCGGCTGCTCCCGCTCCATCGTCGCGTGTCGCCAGGGGAAAAGGGGTGGCGACCATATCAAACGGTCTCTGAAAGGGAAAGGAAAAAAAAAAAAAAGTTTACGCTTCGGCCCAATCGCGACATCGCATCGAATCGGATCGCATCTCGCATATCGCTAGATCGTCCGTCCAGCATCCAGCCGCGTCGTCTTTCCCCCCTTTCGCCTCCAATTCATGTTCGACACCTAGCGACGCCCGCCCATCGTTGTCTCCCAATCCGACCAGATCCGACCAGACCCGTTCACCGCCCGCTTCCAGGGGGTCCAGGGCTCTCCGGCCGACGCTGATTGATATCCACCGCACCATGATGAACACGGCGCCATTCATGGCGGCCCAGGTCCACCCGCAGCCGCACCAGCTGCACACAAACGGCGCCGCGCCCCACGGCATGATCAATATGATGGGCGCGCCCCAGCCGTCGCGCGAGCAGGTCCAGCACCTGTACCAGGTATGTCATGTCCTACGCACCATCAAACATCATGCCTCTCCATCTGCATGATCGTCGTGCACGCCATCTACGCGTGTGTGTGTGCATCACACATACACACGCGTATATCGCTTCCCTCGGCTGACGTTCTTTGTTCCTTCCTCCCAGCGCTGGCAGCACATGAAAGCCCAGGGCGCCACCGAGACGTCAAACCCAGAGTTCGCCCAGATGTCCACCTACCTCCGTGCGCTGCACGTGCAGCAAAACAACATGAAGCAGCAGCAGCAGAAGATGCAGCAGCAGCAGCAGCAGGCCCAACAACAGCAACAGCACCAACAGGCCCAACAGCAGCAGCAACATCAAGCCCAGCACCAGCAGCACCAGCACCAGCAGGTCCAACATCAGCAAGTTCAGCAGCCGCCAAACCAGACGGCCAATGGCGTCATGCAACCCAAGGGCAACGGTATGGCTGCCGCTCCTCCTCCGCTTCAATCCTCGCCGAACAACCTCCAGAAGACACAGCAATCGCCCCATCCTCCAGCTACGCCTTCGAAACAGGACCCATCCGGAACAGCCACCGCCGCCGGTAGCAATGCCCAGACACCCGGCAGTGGGAAGGGTCCCGGAGTGGCCAACCCCAGCCCGTGCTTCAGCGGCGAGCAGCTAGCCATCCTGAAGCATCAGATCATGGCTTTCAAGCTGATGTCGAGAGGCCAGGCTTTACCCGCTAATCTCCTCGCCATGATCAACAATTCGTCCACCACCGCCAAGGTAGTCACATCCATCACCCCGACGCCAACTCCTGGCTCCGACACCGCTACGAAGGCATCTCCCACCACCGAAAAGACCGAAGCTCCTCTGCCTCCCCCCAAGACCGGATACGAGACCTTCACATCTCCCTACACGCTCTTTCTCCCGTCGATAAGTCACTCCGACCACTCCATCAGAGCGAACCGCCCTCTGATCCCGAGCATCATGCCAACCGGCATCGAACTCGGCCGGATAAGAGAGGAGCGCGACAAGGCGATCCAGACCCGGATACAAGCCAGAAAGCTCGAGCTGGAGGGCATGAACCTCAACATCTCAGGTTTCAGCCGGGAAACCGTCCAGTCCCTCCCCGACGAGACGGCAAAGCGGCTGATCGAGTATAAGGCTCTCAACCTGCTTGAACGTCAGCGCGAGCTCAGACGGCAGATGGTCCAGAGTGTGGTCCACTACGATAGTCTCGCAATGACGACCAACCGCTCCATGTTCCGACGCATGAAGAAGCAGTCGCTCCGAGAAGCTCGCATCACCGAGAAGCTCGAGAAGCAGCAGCAAGAGCAGCGCATCAACCGCGAGAAGCAGAAGCGCGACGAATACCTCAAGGCCGTCCTCAGCCACGCCAAGGACGTCACGGGCAGCCTCACGGCCGGCAGCAAAGCGCAGAAATTCGGCCGCATGATGGCGCAGCACCACGTCTTCATGGAGAAGGAGGAGCAGAAGAGAATCGAGCGGACCGCGAAGCAGCGTCTCCAGGCTCTTAAGGCCAACGACGAAGAGGCCTATCTCAAGCTGCTCGACCAGGCCAAGGATACTCGCATCACGCACTTGCTCAAGCAGACGGACGGCTTTCTTAAGAACTTGGCCCAGGCCGTTAGGACGCAACAGCGTGACGCCCACGAGAAGTACGGCCGCCCCGAGGGATACATCTCTGAGGACGAGAGCGAGGACGAGGACGAAGACGAGGAGTCCAGCAAGAAGGTCGACTACTATGCTGTCGCGCACAGGATCAAGGAGACCGTTTCGGAGCAGCCATCGATCCTGGTCGGCGGCAGACTCAAGGAATACCAGATCAAGGGTCTGCAATGGATGGTGTCGCTTTTCAACAACAACCTCAACGGTATCCTGGCCGACGAGATGGGTCTCGGCAAGACGATTCAAACTATCTCGCTGGTTACTCACCTGATAGAAAAGAAGAACGTTTCGGGCCCATTCTTGGTCATCGTCCCCCTGAGTACACTTACTAACTGGACTCTGGAGTTTGAGAAGTGGGCGCCATCCATCAAGAAGATCGTCTACAAGGGCCCACCGCTGGCGAGAAAAGCGCACCAGGCGCAGGTCCGGTCCGGTGATTTCCAGGCGGTCCTGACGACGTACGAGTACATTATCAAAGACAGACCTGTGCTATCGAAGGTCAAGTGGGCGTACATGATTGTCGACGAAGGTCACCGAATGAAGAACAGCGAGTCGAAGCTCAGCTTTACCCTCACGACGTACTACATCTGCCGGTACCGTCTCATCCTCACGGGTACCCCGCTGCAGAACAACCTTCCGGAACTGTGGGCGCTGCTCAACTTTGTGCTGCCGAACATCTTCAAGAGCGTCAAGAGCTTCGACGAGTGGTTCAACACGCCCTTTGCCAATACGGGAGGCCAGGACAAGATGGAGCTGACAGAAGAAGAGGCGCTGCTTATCATTCGGCGGTTGCACAAGGTTTTGCGGCCGTTCCTGCTCAGACGATTGAAGAAGGACGTGGAGTCTGAGCTGCCGGACAAGGTGGAGAAGGTGATCAAGTGCAAGTTCTCGGCGCTGCAGGCCAAGTTGTACAACCAGATGAAGCAGAACGGCGCGATTTACGTTGCTAGTGAAAGCCAGAAATCCGGGTATGTTTTGAGAATTGTTCAAGTGTGGATGATTATGTGCTAACCATTGTTGTAACAGCCGTGTAAGCGTCAAGGGGTTGAGCAACATGCTCATGCAGCTGCGGAAGATTTGCAACCATCCGTTTGTGTTTGAAGATGTCGAAAGGGCGATAAGTCCCGGTCCGTTGACGAACGACTTGCTTTGGCGTAGCGCCGGCAAGTTTGAGCTGCTCGACCGTCTCCTGCCAAAGTTCTTTGCCACCAAGCACAGAGTAAGATTGCAACAGCGTATTCTTCTATGGGGGATTGCATGCTAATTTTCAATTGCAGGTTCTCATGTTCTTCCAGATGACGCAAATCATGAACATTATGGAGGACTTCCTGGCGTACCGAGGGTGGAAGTACATGCGTCTCGACGGTTCGACGAAAGCAGACGACCGTAGCGCGTTGTTGAAAGACTTCAATGCGCCCGGCTCCGATTATCTGATCTTCTTGCTGTCGACGCGTGCCGGTGGTCTCGGTCTCAACTTGCAGACAGCCGACACGGTCATCATCTACGACTCGGACTGGAATCCTCATCAAGATCTGCAGGCGCAGGATCGCGCGCACAGAATCGGGCAGAAGAACGAAGTCCGCATTCTGCGCCTCATCACCAGCAACTCTGTCGAAGAGAAGATTCTTTCTCGCGCCCAGTACAAGCTCGATATTGACGGCAAGGTTATCCAGGCAGGCAAGTTCGACAACAAATCGAAAGACGAGGAGCGGGACGCGCTGCTGCGATCGCTGCTTGAAGTTGACGAGAACGACAAGGAGGACGGCGACGAGCAGCTGGACGACGACGAGCTCAACGAGGTTATCGCGCGTAACGACGACGAGCTCGAGCTGTTCAGACAGTTCGACAAGGATCGCGAGGAGAACTCACCTTACGGTGAGAACAAGTCGCTACCCAGACTCATGGACGATACCGAGCTGCCTGCCGTGTACTTGCAGGAGGATATCGGCCAGGAAGTCGAGGACATCGTGCCGACGGGCCGTGGCGCGCGCGAGAGGACGCAAGTCAAGTATGACGATGGCCTCACGGAGGAGCAGTGGCTCGATGCGATCGATGACGACGAGGACACGGTCGAAGACGCGATCAAACGCAAGCGCGACGCCCAGCAGAAGCGTGCGGCCAACAAGGCAAAGAAGGCCGCGGTCGGCGAACCAGAAGAGGAGGAAGAGCCCGAGGTCATCGAGGAGCCGGTCCCCGTTGTCACCACTCCCAGCAAGCGGAAGCGCGGCCGACAACCAAAGGCCGAAAAGCGCAAGCGGGAAGAAGAAGTCGTGGAAGAGGCGCCGAAGCGCAAGCGGACGAAGGGCAAGAACAGCAACGCGGACCCGCTGACGAACCGCGAGCGGTCCAACATTCAGGACGTGATGGCGACGGTGCACGAGAAGGTGATCAATTTACCGGAGGAAGAAGGGTCCGAGCGCAAGTGCTCCGAACACTTTGTCGTGCTGCCGAGCAAGAAGCTGTATCCGGACTATTACAAGATTATCGCCAAGCCGATTTCCTTCGACATGATCCGCAAGCGGGTCGACCGCGAGGACTACATGTCGCTGAACGAGTTCAAGGACGACTTTTTGACCATGTTTGCAAACGCCAAGCTGTACAATGAGGAGGGGAGCATGGTTTACGAAGACGCTGTCGCTATGGAGGTATGTTTTATCCAAATGATTTTACTCTCGCGGGCTTTTGGGATAGGTTACTGACTTTGATTCTGTAGGATGAATTCCGTGCGAGGATTGTTGAGGAGGCGGGCAAGTATGATATTCCGGTCGACTTGTCCAACCCTGCGGATGCGCCGACGCTCGACAGCGCGCTGCTCGGTGCTGTCGGCGCGGAGGTGAAGGATGGGTCGGCGGCGCCCAGCGGGTCGGCTGGAGGCACGCCTGCCGCAGCTCCTCTGCCCAGCGTCAAGCTGAGTCTCAAGTTCAGCAAGAAGACGCCGCCGCCACCGCCGCCTGAGGACGACGATGACGAGGATGACGGTGAAGCCGGAGACGGCGACGACGGCGATGAAGACTAGTCTTGTCGTGCGTGGATGACGGGACGAGGAAAAGCAGGAATATCGATACTGGGCGTGGAGAGATTTTTTTATTATTCCCTTTTGCATATTCTTTTTCTTTATATCTACTCTTACGGCATGATTATATGTTTAATGATACAGACAGACAGACAAACAACCTCTCCTCCTCCCGCCTTTCGATCAGCCTTTCCTTCTTATTCTTCTGTATCCTTTTTTGTTCCTTGTCGTCCGCGTGCGTTTTCTTGCATGTCGACATTGAGCTTTATCTTTGTTACCACAGTTGTGTTAATATCCGCTGACGCCTCACCCACCGTTCGATCTGTATCGAGGGTTGTGGCCGGCTATGCATGTTTTTTTCGACTGGTTTGTTCTATTTTATCTTTTTCGTGTTCGTTACTGTATTGTACGTACGGGCGAGGCGTTCATTCGAGATCCGTTCTGCTTTTTACTTATTCTTTTCGTTTACCTTTTATCTTCTTTTCAATGCAGTGATCTTTTTTGTTTGTGCGTGCTGCAGCGCGCAGATGGATATTCAAGATGCTGTTGTTTTGAAACTTGCTGTTAGTTTTAGAGTGACGGGGGAGCTAGCTGAATAAAGACAAAAGAATGGTTTTCGTTATTACATTATCTCTATCCACTTGTATCTGTGTAGGTTGCGCGTAGATATGATTAAGAGGATGATGGGTGGTGTGGAGTTTGCATCCCACTCGATCGATTGGGAAACTGCGCACCCCGCCATGCAAACGCCCAACTTCGCGACGGAAGGACAGCTCTGCGACAGTTATCGATAATACCACAAACCGTAGCCTACCTACAACGACACATCCCTCCAGCCCACCGACGCACGCACCGAGAAAGGCCAGAGTAGCCACCGATCGATACATAGCCCGTACCGTCGCCGCGCTTCCAGCGACAGACCGGTGAATACTAGGAGTGAAGCTTCGTGCGCGCCGATAACATCGTCACAACGCGGCGGCGAACGAACGACAGATAGAAGTTAGGGAGCTTGGTGCGGCGAGCATCGGTATACCGTCACGATGGGTATCTCGGAGAAGATCAAAGAGTACGTATAGCCAGCCATACCGCCCGACAGGACGGGTGCGACGGCCGGGGTTGCTAAGCTAAGCTTGTTTTGCGGTAGGATTGAGGATGAGATGAAGCGGACGCAGAAGGTACGATACACCTATAATTATGAATAAATAGTCCGCGGCACGGGTATGGTATGTATGTTTTGACGGTGGCTAATGCACTGCATTTAGAATAAAGCTACAGGTTCGATTTGAATTTTCTTACGGTGGTGACTCCAGCGACTTGGGTGTGTGCTGACGGACGGCGACGGTGTAGAATACCATCTGGGCTTACTGAAAGGGTACGTCACACTCTACTCTTCTATACTCTCAGTACATTTGATATACGCTACTATACAGCGGAGTCACCGCGTGCGGAGGAGATGTATGATATGGGGGTATATTTGGGAACGGCGCTGACGGTGTTTTCGAAGGATAGGAAGCTTGCGCGGTTGAGGGCACAGTTGCTCGAGCCGGCGGCTGGATCGGGCGGTGGCGGTGGCAGCGGGTTCGACGTTAGCAAGAGTGGCGGTATGTCTACATACATACGATGGTGGTAGTGTCGATGTGCTGATGTCGGTTGGGACATAGATGCTAGAGTATCGTTGGTTGGCTTTCCATCCGTGGTATGTACAGTACACCCTCGACTCTGGACATCTCCCTAGCAAAATGACGGCTGGGTATCCTCGATTGTATACGTATATGGATTGCTGACGACGGCGTCGGGGCAGGGAAAATCGACACTCCTAACTAAGATTACGAAAACACGCTCCGAAGTCGCCGCGTACGCCTTCACAACCCTCACCGCCATCCCCGGCGTCCTCGAATACGAAGGCGCGGAAATCCAAATCCTCGACTTGCCAGGTATCATCGAGGGCGCCGCCGAAGGCAAAGGCCGCGGCCGGCAGGTCATCTCCGCCGCGAAAACCAGCGACCTGATAGTAATGGTGCTCGACGCCACCAAGAAGCTCGAACAGCGCACCCTGCTCGAAAAGGAGCTCGAAGCCGTCGGCATCCGCCTCAACCGCGAACCGCCCAACATCTACTTAAAACCCAAAAAGACAGGCGGCATGAAGATAACCTTCATGTCTCCTCCCAAAAACCTCGACGAGAAAATGATATACAACATCCTGCGCGACTACAAGATGCTCAACGCCGAGGTCCTCGTCCGCGACGAGAACGCTACCGTCGACGATTTCATCGACGTCATCATGGCGCCGCATAGAAAGTATATCCGCTGTCTGTACGTTTACAATAAGATCGATTGTATCAGTAAGACGTACCTCGAGCAGCTCGCGCGGGAGCCGCATACCGTTGTTATGAGCTGCGAGTTGGACTTGGGGATTAAAGATGTCGTGGACCGGATCTGGGAGGACCTACGGCTGCTGCGGATATATACGAAAAAGTACGCGCCCTGTTCCATTCTTATGTCTATCCACCCATATATACTTGCAGAGACGGAAGCCAGCGCTGACAGAGTCTGCATCATAGGAAGGGGAACGCGCCAGACTTCAGCGAGGCGTTAATCGTGCGCGGTGGCAGCACGATCGAGGACGTCTGCGACCAGATCCATCGCAACCTGAAGGAGCGCTTCCGGTACGCGCTCGTGTGGGGTGCCAGCGCAAAGCACTCGCCGCAGCGGACGGGGCTGAACCACCCGGTGGCCGAGGGGGATGTCGTGTCGATTTTCACAAAGTAGTGACATGAATATGTATCAGCGCGTTTATATATCCCTCTACACAGTATACTAGTAGCCTAAGCGCTAGATGGGTGCGAGTTCACGTAGAAGTAAGTGCAGGCCCGTCGCCTCGAGGCCATCCGTGCATTGCGTCTACGGCCGTTCAGTGGTGCGCTACGGTAATCCAGATGCGGGTGGAGTGACATTCTGGAGTATGATGACTGGGTACGTGACAGTATTTCTCTCAGATGGCGCCGTTAAGTTCCAGATCTTTCAATATTCGCGGAGGTGTGAGCATCTGTGCAGATATGAAGGTATAGCAGTTACAAATTCTGTGGGAAGGCAGTCTCGACACCAGCAAAGCCTGGCAACGGTGGAAAGGATGATTATTCAAAACGGTCTGAATATAACGAAACGAGTGAGTTGCGCCCTAGACGCCAGCCAGCCAACCAGCAAAAACCTCAAAGTGAAAGTCCGGGAGCGAGCGAAAAAGATGCATTCCAAGCAACCCAAGGACAGCCTACATGACGATACAAGGCGACCCGCGGCTCTCCAGAGCCTGAATCCGATCTTCGAGACCGCGCACCTTGTCATTATTCATCCTGCGCTCGTCGTTCAAAGTTCGCTGCATATCAGCCAGCATCTTCTTGTAATGCTCTTCCAGGACCTTGACCGCCTCCGTGTTCTTCTCCTCCTGAGTGCGCATTATCATCTCCTTCATCTCCTCCACCTCACGCTGGTGCTGCTCCTTCATACGGAGGATCTCCTGCATGACTTCCCTGCCGGCGGAGGTGTCCGCCAGGGACTTGTTGTCTTTCATCTCCTCCTGAAGCTGCACGTAGAAGGGCTTGTTCTCCATCAGCATGCCGGCGATTTCGTGCGCGGACTCCTGCGTGCCGCGGTACCGGACCGTCCGCGCCTTGAACGACAGCAGGAGCGGCCAGAATTTCTGGCAGAGCTCCTTTTCACGACGCTCGCCTTCCTCGGGGGTCACGCGGTCCCACATTGATGTCGCGAGGACCACGTTCTTGAGGTTCTTTTCGCCGGTTAGCTTGCGGAACATCTCAAGATTCTTCGTCGCCGGGTGCGTCATGCGAATCTCAGAGATCGGATGCAGGTAGATTATCCCGTGTAGTTTGACATCCCGACTGTACGCGGTGGCGAGGTACTTTGCAATCAGCTCGAGTACTTCAGTGTCCGAGAGGTAGGTGTCGCTGAAACCGGGGGTGTCGACGAAGTGGACGGTTGTGTCGTCGATTTTGGTGGAGTGGACGGAGATATCACGGGTGCAAGACTCGAGGCTGTGGCCGATCTTGAGGTCGGCGATGCCGGTCGCCTTTGAGATGAAGGTTGTCTTTCCCGCGCCGGTCATGCTGTGTTACGTGGCGGACCGTTAGTACTGACATATACGGATATCGGAGAACGAGTACGGCCAAATGTTTGTGCGTACCCCATGACGGCGATGAGAACCTCCTTCTCGCGACCCCAGTCGAGACGACTCTTGAGGGAGTTATATATGCGTGTAGTATAGCCATCGTCGGTAGCTTCGCTAAGGTTGCCGATGGAGCGGTCGAGGGAACTGGCTTCCATCTTGCTGGCGACAGCGTCGATTTGGGCAGCATAGGTGGCTGGCTTCGGTGGAATAGGCGGGCCGGAACCGGAACCAGAGGTCTCCTTCGTCTCGGACTTGCGCTTCGACTTCTTACCCTTAGCTTTCAACTGGGGCTCTGCTCGTGAAGTCGAAGCTGAAGGCGGAGCTTCAGCTGGCGGTGGTGGCGGCAGCTCAGCTTGCGTTGAGACTGTTGGTGGCGGCGGGGCGTCGTTGACCAGGTCGAAGCCGTCGTCCGTATCGACGTCGCCGCCGGAGAGGTCTACTGGAGCCGCTTTAGTATCGCGAGTCATATCGGCGTTTATAATGGTGATGGTTTCCTTGTCGTCGCAGAGTTGCCAGAAGGATGGTGGTGAAGACTGGAGGAGAGAGGCAGCTGGAAGGCGCTGGCCGCCGGCCTTTTATTTGGAGAGCTGTGGCGAATGCTGAGCGCGATTGCGTGGACAGCATCCACACCTCCTCCCCCCGCGCCGCAGCCACGCAGCCCACCATGGACGCCGGACAGGACGCCCCGCCGGCGAAACCACCGATCCCGCAGTCGAAGGACAAGTGGAAGGGCAGCCTCGAGCAGCGCTTCACGGTCCGCAGCCCCGAATGGCACTATCTCCAGCTTCAAATGTACGTGTGCACGCGTCCTGTGCCTTCCTTGGGCCGGGGCCGTCCCGCTAACCGCGCGTCTGCGACAGGACCTTCAACCCACCACACCCCGCCGACTTCACCTCACCTTCCTACCCGCCCGACCTGCTCACCTGGAAGACGCACCTTGACGCTGCGCTGGGCCGCTTCCTGGGCATATCCGGCACCGGCATCCCGGCTGACTTTCTGCACCTGGACGCGGACAAGCTGCTGGTACGCATCCCGCATGAGGATGCGCCGAGGTACATGGCGGCTGTCAGCGGGTGGGGGGACGAGATTGAGGGTCGCACCGTCGGATTCAGGGTGTTCGAGAGTGCTGAGTTCTTGATGGGCATCGTCGGTGGAGACGGAAGCGGTCTGTTCAGGTGATGGGTTGCCGTCGAAGGATGGCTCAATAACACTGCTGGTAGTACGAAATACATCCATTGACCCCGGCAATCAGTCCGCCGAAAGTCACACCCTAGTTGACATATTGCTACAGAGGAGGGCATAGAGTATACGATTCTACCGGCTTCGCACTCACGCACTTCCTCCTGTCTTCCCGCCCACTGAGAACTACAGTTACAACAGCCTCAAGTGTATCGGATTGTCTCTCGGCTGCGTCAATGGCAACGCCCTCTTGATCAGCTCCACCCTTCATTTGCACTGCGAGTTTCGCTTCGGTCTGGAGTCGGCTCCGGGCGGTTTTGGGTGAGGGAGCGATCACGAGACTGATGCAGTCTGGGAGGGTGGATGAGATTGTCGCGGGCGTCAGCAAACACTCCGAACTGCTGACGGGTGTCGAAGCAGTGTACAAGATCGCTATATATCTTTGTATAGCTGAGGATCTTGGGGACAGTCGATGGCAGCGTTCTCGAGGCTCGACGGTAGTTGACGTCAATAGGCTCCTTGATAAGTTTTATCAAGTATCCGCTGTTATATATCTTTATCAGTAGCTCAGCTGAGTCGAACATATAAGCATACATTCACCAAGTGAGATTGTTGGGTTTGGTAAACTAGTATATTCGTCACTACCAAAGGATAACAATTCTATCCACCCCAATAATCGACTATCTACAATCTCCTGCTAGTATAAAACGTCATGCAAGACACGCTCTAACAAGCCAAAATCTCCATGCGAATGATACTCGCATGCAGCATATGTAAACACACAATAACCAGCTGTACACAGTCAAAAACATCATCACCAAATCTATAAATGAAATACCATGTAATACGCCGAACGAACGTGGCGATAATCATGCTAAAATCTCAACCATGTACTTAGACGTCCACCAGCTTCGGGTGCTTCCGCTCCCATGCCTCCTTTGCCAGCTTCTCCAGCGTCGCCAGCTCTCCACTGTTCGCACACATATCCTTGAACAAGCTGCCCTCCGTCTGCAGCAGCACCCACGGATGCTCGTACTCCTTGACCTTGCCATGGTCGAGCACCAGCACGCGGTCGTAGTCGACGATAGTATTCAGCCGATGCGCAATTGTCATCACGCTGCTGCTGTTCCAGCTGCGGATCGTCTCCTGAATCTTGGCGTCGGTAGCGTAATCGATCGATGCGGTTGCCTCGTCCATTAGGATGATCTTGGGTTTACGGAGCAGTGCGCGCGCCAGGCAGAGCAGTTGTCGCTGGCCTTGCGACAGGTTGTTCCCGGATTCCGTCACCTTGGATGAGAGGTCGAGGAAGATGTTCCTGTTGGCCGTGGGTGCCGGGGCGGTGGGGTTCGTCGGGGAGATTGGTGATTCGACGGCTGTCGAGTCGAATGTAGAGGAGGAGGATGAGGGCTCGTCAGTGTCGCTGCTATTGCTAGAGGATCCAGATGGGAGAACGACCGCTGGAGATTCCGTCTCGTCTTGTCCGATAAGCTGGACCTCGCGCAGGGCGGCGAAGACCTCCTCGTCGGTGTGGATTTCGAAGGGGTCCAGATTACTCCTGATGGTGCCGCTGAACAGCGTCGGATCCTGCGGGACCATCGTGATGCCATCTCGCAGGTCCTTCAGTCCGATCTTGCTGATATCGATACCATCGATCACGATTTTGCCTTCCTCCGCCTCTAGCGCGCGGAATAGCGCCAGAGCCAGCGAGGACTTGCCCGCACCTGTGCGCCCGACGATGCCGACTTTCTCGCAAGGCTTCACGTCGAAGCTGACTTTCTTGAGCACGAGGTCAAGGTCTGACCGGTACCGAGTGGAGTATTCCTCAAAGTGAATAGCACCCTTGGACGGCCAATCTGCCGACGGGCGGTTGTCCGGGATAACTTCTTTGGCTTCTTGTTCGATCTCCAAATACTCCTTCAGACGTTCAATGCTGCAGACGCCAACATTAGCCAGATGTCGCCGTTATAAAATTATAGAGAAACTTACGAATTCATGTTCTGCTCGACCATTGCGTAAAGTCGCACAACCCACAGCACATTGTCATTGAAGCTGATCGCATACGACAGCGAAAGACCAGCGAGACCGGCATCGATCTTGCCAATGCTCAAGATCACAAAGACACCCGCGAAGAAAGCGACCAAGCTGCCAGCTACGTCCATTCTCCACGCAAGCCACCGATTTGCAACCCACAGGTAGAAGAACGGGCGGTTGTGGCTATCAATCTTGGCCAGATTGTCCCTGACGAAGCGGCGCTCGTCGCCGTACGCTCGAATGGTAGTAATACCTGCGAGAGTCTCACCAAAGTGCTGGTATAGAGGACTCCGCTGGACAGCTTCCAGTCGCTTGAGGTCTCGGGAAGCACGCAGGTAAAACATGCCAATGATCCAGTAGAGTCCGGTGATAACGACTCCGGCCAGCAGGAAGCCAGGTGTGATGACTGAGATCAGAACCACGATGGTAATGACGGACGCAAGCGAGTGAACCATGCCCAATGCGATAGGCGCAACCTCCTGGTCGACAGCCTCAAGGTCCTTCGAGAAGCGGTTCATGATCCGGCCGAGCGGCGTAGAATCGAAAAACCGGAATTTGGCCCGCAGAATTCTATGCAGCAGTTTGTCGTGCATTCGCCTTGACGCCCTCAGGCTGCCAGCGAAAACGATACCTTCTCTGAACAGTGAGGTCACCGAGTAGAGTAGACCAAACAAAGCGTAGACGGTGAGGTAGTACATGACGTTGACTTTCTGCGGCTCGCTGGGACCTTCGCTGGCGATGCTGATGTTGGCTGCTTCAGATGCAATCGGCATGCTCCAGGCGCAGATTCCGGACGCTGAGCAAAAGTTGCTGGTGCCAAAGGAACCCAATCTGCTAGCGGGGCTGTGGTGGTGACTTGACGCAAGGACGTTCGTATCCTCTGTTTGATATTGAAGAGCCCTAAAATGTTCTCATTAGCTGAGGATTATTATATTGACCGCCTTTGAAGGTAAACTCACCATTGGCGGATCCACACAGAGGTGGCTAGCGACCCAACTTGCTGCAGGAGGATGGAGGTAATAAGCATGAACCAGAAGAACCAGCCGCCCATCATCCCCAGATACAGCTTATAGACACCCCAATCAACGGCGCCCTCGGATTTGGATTCCTCGTTCTCGGAGGCCTCATCAGCTTTCTTCTGCTTGGCGTCATCCGCTTTCGCAGTACCGTTTGTAGTAACCAACGACTTCACCTGCCCATCAGCCGTCACAGCCCCGTTCTCGCCAATGACAACAGCGTCTTTATTGAGATTGGCCGTAGATCCAACGCGGGAGGCAACAGTGGATTGGCTGCGAGAGTTGCTTAGCCCCTTCAGCATCTCATCTTTTCCTAGTGCACCAGAGGCAACGACCTCTTCAGGTGTACCTTGCTTGATGATCTCGCCTCCTTTCATGACAACCACCATCTTCGCCCGTGGAACGCAGAGCGAGACGTTATGGGTGACCAAAATGCAGGTACGATACTGCATGAGGGATCCCATGATACAGTATTCGTATATCCACTTGGCAGTGTGAGAATCGACGGCGCTCAGGCAGTCGTCCAGCAGGACGTGCTTCGCATTAGAGTAGAGTGCCCTGGCCAGCGAGATCCTCTGCTTCTGACCTCCAGACAGGGAGATGCCCTTCTCGCCGACTTCCGTCGCATCACCCTTGTCCAGAATCTCGAGATCTCGTTCGAGGGAGCATGCAAACAAGACGGCCCTGTAGCGTTCTTCGTCATACTTGCTTGCAAAGATAATATTGTTCTTGATAGTGTCGTTGACCAGCCAAGCTTGCTGTGCGCAATAAGCTACGCTCTCAGTATGCCCGTTCTCATCTTGATAGAGGTCTTCTCGACAGTGATAGCCGGGTAGGTAGACGGATCCCTTGATATGGGTCATTTCTCCGAGTAGCGCCATGAGTAAGGATGTCTTGCCGGAGCCGGTTTGCCCGGCGATCACGTTTAGGTGGCCGGGGACAAAGGAGACATTAAGATTCAGAAGCTGGAAGGAAGACGGTTCATCCGGCTTGTTAAGGCTGCTCTTACTGCCCCAGCTGAAGTGGCCGTCCCGGAAGCCAATGATGGGAGCACCCTCATCAAAGTTGTTGACCGCCGGCTTCAATTGCTGGTACTTTTCGGTTTCTTCCTCATCAAGGAACTCCTGGACACGATCGATAGACACTGCAATCAGACGGAATTAGAACGGCGGTCCTCGTTTTCGATTTTGGAGGGAATCGTAACATACCTTTACTCTGCAGTACATTAGTAATCATATCTGCGAACTGATCTAGCGGAGTTCGCATCACCGCGAACAGCGATAAAGCGGTGAACGCAACCGGTGCACGCAGCTCCTTCTTCTCGACTCCAGTATACAGCCAGAATGAGATAAACGTGATGATAACTGGCGTAGAATACCACAAACTCGCGGAAAAGCCCCACAGAATGTATCGATTGCGCAGTTGTCTGAGTTCGAGAGCTCGTGGTTCTGCAATGACGCCTTCGTATCGCTGTTCCCATGCAAAGTACTTGATAATGCGGACATTCTGGAAAGCTTCGTTGGTGGTCTGAATACGCTTATCCGTGATGGTCATGATTCTGTTCTGGATCCGCCCGAATTCTCTCGAAAGCATGTAGTTAATAGGGAACAGTCCGACCATAACGCCGATGCCAGCAACGGAGCTCCATCCGAGGACTTGATAGAGCAGAACAATAGCAACAGTAAGCTGGACCGGTGTGGCAGCAACGAGGAAGTGGAGGTAAGCGCAGATGTCAGCAACTTTGAAAGAATCCACAGCCATCAAGTTAATGATAGCACCAACATTGGCCTGGGAGTCGTCCTTTGCTTCTTCCTCTTTCTTTGGTGATGCTTGTTCCTCATCCGCGCCTTTCTTCTTCTTCTTTGACTTTTTGTCTTTCTCGGATTTCTTCTTCTTTTCGTCCTCCTCGCCCTTTTGCCCAAGAGCACGTTCAGCTGCGGAAGCTTTCCGGCGTAGTGCTTTAGAATAAATTTCACCGATGATGATGGCTCGCAACCGGATACAGATACGACGACCGATGAACAGCGCAAGACCACTACCCGTAGTTTGAACCAAACCCGTAACAAACAAAAGGCACACGTAAAGCCACGCTACGTTGCGGGGATACTTGTCGGGGTTGTCGGTGTACTCGAGAATAGCTCTAAGCAACATTGTCGGCGCAAATGTAAGGAACGAGTAGAAGATGGTCCAGGCGAACTGCAGGAATAGAAGCCCTTTGAAGAACTTCATCAGCCGCCAGGATAAAGCTGCGGTTTTCCTGTAATTTATTATCAGTATGCGTAGTTCACATATGCCTGCGGGATATACTCTCTCACTTGGTCTGTCTGAAGCTGTTCAGTACAACAATAGCGAGGTCATCTCTCGGGAGGTTCCAGACCCGCTTCAGCACCAACGGAGTCTTGAAGCCATCCCATATCAGTGGATCAATCCAGCTATAGCTTGCCAACGAGAAGAGGCTGGCGAGCGGCTCGTGGGAAGGCTCCAGTCCATCGATAATTTCCTGCTTCACAGGTTTGTTACCGCGCCGGGTGGTAAGGACGATGACAGCCAAGAAGGATACCAGCGAGAACTCGGCAATCACAATGGCACGGTCCAGCGACGGCCGGTCGTTTATCAGAACGGTTCGGAATGTAACGATATAGAGGAGGAAGTTGGAGAGGTATATCGCTGCAGTGTGGTCCCATAGCACTGGCAGCGGATACCGCTTGGTCCGGTGGAAGGTGATTCGAAGCGTTGTCAAAATCAGTGTGTAGCCCTTCTAGTCGTCAGCATTCAAAGCTCATGCTCTCTTTCCAGATATTCCCATATCAGCTTCAACATCACTCACCCATACTATAACACCAGCAATAGCAGGCAGCTTCCCATATCTCCAGTCTGAATTGGTCGGCCGGTAGAATTGGGCCAGATGCAGCCCTACCTGCGCCATCACAGCCAGTTCTTCCAATGTAACCCACCAAAGCTCACCAACCGGGCGATCAACTTTTGTTTCCTGGACCGAAGCCAAGCTCATCCTTCTAGTCAGAGCTAGGTGGTCCTCGTCGCCGGTGTCAAAGTCATTCTCGGAGTCAGAACCTAGCAGCTCCGCGCTGCTGTCAGAGCTGGCGTCCGAGGCGTTATCATCATCGCGGTATGCAGAACCCCGCCGCGCAAATCGCCGTTGGTGATGTTCTTGCCACTTTCGATAGTAGACACGAGCCGATCCAATGATTATGAAGAGGAGGGAAGTGCTAACAACAGCGATTGGTAGCAGCACTTGCAGGTAGCTAGAGATCGAAGAATGAATAATTGTCAGCCCACCCAGAAGTCCTACTGGTGAAATGGCGCGAGAGAGACGCTCGGAGGGAGTAGCTACTCTTTTCTGAAGCAGGTCGTAAAGTTGTCGATCTCCCACAGCGGACTGCGACAGTGGAGGAACCGTTCGTGTTCGCCATTGCCGGCGAGGGTCGATGCAACGAAAAACTGATTGCCGTAGGCCCGTTGCATCGTGGGGAGCCTATGTCTCTCGAGGAGACCGGCGGGAAGAAGGCTGTTTGAGGGCGTCAGCAGCGATGGCGAATTGCGGTGCTGGCGCAAAGTTTTGGTGAGGTGGTTTGCACCGGGATATCGCGGTTGAAAAGCCGTGGAGAAGTCGCAGTTTGCCTGCTAACTACCTAAAGGTTGCTCTCAGTAATAGAAAAAAAAAATCCGGAACGACTCTCGGCACGATATAAAATTGAGGGAACTAGCAAAATGCACGGGCGCGCGGCGAGATTTCGAAAATACGGAGATACGGAATGCCAATGCTTCGCAATAACAATCTCGAGACTGGCACTTTCGTTTCGTTCTTATAGAGCCGCGCTCGTCCAGGCTCTAGCCTGGTCGCCCAGCACCACCAGCATATTTTGACGACCTGCGATAATGCGGAAGTGCTAGCCAGGCCTGCAACGGCCATGCGCAATGATTCAGAATGCCGGCCGTTTGAGCAGGTCGCAACCAGCAGGGCGACCAGGCCACAACCCTGCATCTGTCAGGCTCCGTCCATGGGGCGCGCATGCACCTACGTCGGCTCTCGATCGAGTGGATTAGCGGGTTCCCGACAAGAGATAAGCCAATCGCCAGCGAAACGGCGCACCGTCGACGGGCCAATCGAGGCGGGGCGGACTTTAACGGCTGACACTGGAACCCGACGCAGGACTTGGGGCCGTGTGCCGTTGCTGGTCACGAACAGCACGACGTTCCGCAACCTGCCCGTCATCCGTTGGCGACGGAGCACAGAGCGCGTCGCCCACAAATCACGATTCAAGAGTCCCGAACAGCATCAGCAGAATGCGGCTGCCCTGCACGGTTACACGCCCCGGACGTAATAACGTTCACTTGCAGGCTCCGTTGAGTCAGAAGAGACGCGCAAACCGTATATCCGGCTCTACCATCTACAGCTTCATCCATATCCACGGGCCACAAATCGACCTCCCCAGCTTGACCTCCAAATCCTAAAAACACTGCACCTTCTCGATCGGAATGCGAATCCTAATTTTAGGCTTTTGCTGAGTAAACAGCCGTCGTCAGTGTAGTGCGCGGTGCATCGAGACGACGTTTCCCCAGGCCTCGGACTCGCCATGCATAAAGACCAGACAAGCAATTCGGTCTCTTCAGCCAAGTCAGATACCCGTGGTTTGGGAAGCTTAGTTGTTTTCGCCGTCGTACTCGAGTTTCCTGGGGTATCTCGGTCTTGATAAATTGGATCAGCCGATGCTAACCTTCGAATAGGCAGGTGGAGAACCACCCAATTACCTAACCCTGGCCGTTCTGGGGCTAGATGGCTGCACCCCGTCCTGTACAATGCACCTATGAGTCTTGCTTGAGCTTCAATTTCTTCAAGCTATCGATACGATCAATTGATATCTACGCACCGTCAGCATGCATCGTGCCCAATAATGGGTCCATCTGCAGAAGGCTGCTACCTGCGCCCTTCCGAGCAGGAGCTCGTGCTTCATAGCATCGTGCATTGTATTGCATGTGCAAACTCTTGGGTCCGCAATTGCTGCCTTCGTGAAGGGTCCAGCGAATAGCATCGTACGTAGAACGACATCTTCGGATCTCCAACTGTAACCTCGAATGGTATCAAGATTATCTTCGGTATCAGATCGCGCACATATCCGAGATCAACTATGAGTCCTCAATGCATGACCGCTTAACTTCCGAGTCGAATCTATACCAACAGAATATTAGTATTCTCACGGGTATCCGGCTCTCTAATGGCGCCACGGTGGAAGCTCGGATGGATTGATAACCCGTATCGCCATCCCGATGTCGATATCAGAAACCTTCGTTTGTCGCCATTGAAGCGTCTTCCATTACCCGACCATAACGTTAAGCCTTGCGATAATATTCAGTCAAGGTATCCTTGTATGGTCAGCGGACCATATGCGATCCTAAAAGGTGCGAAATCCTTTGCCACAACCGCGTCTACAGTTATACAATTGCAACTGAAGCGGGTTCCACGCGTCCTACAGCTTACAAATGGCCGGTATCCTCCGCCTTTCGATAACGATTGAGGGCACATGAACCGGTAGTCGCATTGGCAATACGAGCTCACCTCATCCGACATTATACGAATGAGGGCACCTAAATGATTCACAATGACGGGCCTGGGGCGTAACTAGCTCCTTTGTAGAATTTTCTAGTCTCGGTACTTAAAAGCTTGGTGATGATATCACCTCGCGCGTGAAACGGAACTATGGCCGAACAAAGCATACGGCAACATCAATTGAACACTTGACTATACTTGTATTTCCCTCGAGACCATATTCCCCTCATTGACAAGTATTCTCAACTTTGTCATGCTCTCATGTAATAGCATGGTAATGCATAACGGTAGCAGTCCGAGCTCGCAGCACGAGAACCGAGGCTACTCCGCGAATCTCATAGCGTGACCAGCATGGTTACACGCGTGGCGCATGCATCACTTCGCCAGACGGGGAATATGCATATGTGCCACGCCGTTGATCAACGTTGACGTTGGCGTACGTATCTCCGACACGAACGGCTTCACAACGACCAGACTGCGCAAAGCTCCTTATTATAAAGATATATATAGGGAGCATTATCATCACAGACGCCGTCAAAACAAGTTTTTTTTCGGGTATCGAATATCATCTCACGATTCATCCAATAATTTGATCGCTTACCATCGCCGGAATGAAAACCAGGCTACAGGCTCGCCAGACCACGCTGCAAACTAGTTTATGTACCGCACGGCGACGGCACCAAGTCACGATTGCGCATATATACGCTTTCAGCCAATTTCCTAATTTGTAGAAACTTGACAGCTTTTGATATCCGGGATATAATTTTCTTATACCACATCGATAATATTATATTATCGACAACTGGTCGAGCTCAGGCCTGCCCTATATATCGATTATGCACGCCTAGTTTGGGACGCGCAACAGGCGGGCCGATGGATCCAGGCCTGATTGGCAGGCAGCCGTCAAACGTTTAAACGAGACGCATGCGAACAATCTCCATGCGTGTTCCCGCAGCTTTCGATTCGCGGAAACCTTCGCAGCCAGCTGCGAGCATGGGAATCCTAGGTCAGGAACCCGGGAACATTGAAATACTGCAAATTGACGTTGTGTCCAGAAGCTGCAGCGCTCGTGCTAGTTTCGCGCGCTCGTGCGCTCGTACTGTTATAGCACTGCTAGCAGTTGTTATACTTTCATTCAGTCCTGTTTCCGCCAATTGACAAAGTTGACCAAGTTGAATCGCGGTTGAAATTCTAGGCACCCGCAGGGACAGTGGTGACACTGCATTGCATCACATACGCACGTCTGCATCCTGGCCTGCAGATGGTAGCCTTCTTCGAATGTTCGCTCGCTCAAAATCTGCCGACGTGCGACCTCGAGTTGGTTGAGTTAGCTATAGTTACTGAGCCGAATTTGCTAGTTGCAGTTGCAACCTGGCCTGGCCTTGGACGTTGGTGGTTAAACTCTCGATTTCGTGTTACACAGATAAAAATGGCAATTTGGTAAACCCTGCAACAAACTCGGTACAAACAGTATAGTATGGATGAGAGCCAGCTGGCTACATATTCAGAGGCGTCATTACATATAATATGAAAACAAACGAGTTTGCAAGATAGCTGGGCGAACGCGGAAGATTCCTGAGAGGCAACAATGTGACTAATTAGCTTAAAGTTGAGCTCAACTGGAACTGTGTGGGTTTGGCTTGCGAGACCAAGCTCAACCACGAATTTGGATATTCTGGTGCCGTTTTAACGTTAATGTTATATCAGCGACGCGATTGCAATTGGTCTCTATATACTATTAATGATCGCTTGTCCTAGGTACGTTTATATTTACAATTGATCAAGCAGACGATACGAGAGATCTGAAGGCACGGCAGTCGGAGTCGCGAATCAAACTGTTACTAGTTAATATCGTAGTTCTTCTCTCTTGACTCGTAAACCATACAGTGCTGCCAAGGTCTCTCCAACATTTGGGATCACAATTTCCAGACAGCCGTGTTCTCGTAATCTCGCGGCAATTGGTCCCGGTGGCGGACAACGTGGGCCAGACTCGACAATCTACTGGCCCGGGAGGCGCGCCCAGGCTCGCTTCTGCCAATTGACCATGCCGATTTCAGGAAGGGACCTTAGCAAACGTACCTCGCATGATATCACATCCGCCTTCGATCTGAACCCCTCCCCAGCGACCTTCACTAACTTTAACTTCTGAGAACAAATAAAAAATGTTCGAAGATTGCGTCTTCTAGATGGTGCAGGCGTGCCTGGTCCTTGCATCAAAGAACATCCAGAGTCTTTCGAGGCGAATTATCCGCCCTCGCATTGACATGGCAATGAATTTCCAAAGCACGAAACGTTGCAGCCGTTGTATTCAAACATCAGCCGTGCCCCAAGCCTCACCATCCGGATCCTCTCAAAATGCTTGCCGAGATACACATCCCAGTGTGAGGGAAATTCCCACCTCGTCCATTCGCCTGTAGACTATGCAATCGATCCTGCTGCTGTATTCCACCAGATGCACCCAAGAAAGCACCAAGACTAATATTCAACAGAGTTTGCGAGATGAATTTGGTCCTCCAGTCAGGGTGTCCAACAGATTTGACACGCCGACGGTTGAACAGCTCGAAAAAGCGCCCCCATTATAGCCATGTATAGAAACGATTCGGGCCCGGGGCCCACACACAAGCGGCTGGGCGTGTGATTATCCAGTGAGTCCGCCGGCCTTGTCCGTCCATGAATGCAGACCGACAGGCAAGGTCACGGCAAATCATTCCAGGTGGCAGTGGCTGTTCTGCGACACCATTTTGCAACGGCAGAAAACGGGCTCTGAGTTTTTGTCCCAATTGATAATTTCCGCTGTTATTGCAATATTGCATGCATACGTACGGTGGACTCCACTATTCTCGCCCTTTCGCTCCCAGCCTTTCGGGACCTCTTGATTGTGTCCGGTAGATGGACCCTGGTGCGCCGGTGCCGTGCGTGGAGCAGTGATAAAAGCGAGGCTTCGTCCGCCTCATTCCCTTTTTTTTCCAGAGAGGGCATTTCACATATCTGGAGATGCCATCAGATCTGTCCGACAAGTGACTAATGCACACTATACACTATGCGACTTATCGATACAACCGACTTGCCTGCGGCAGGGTAACGGAATTAGCTTAACATCAGCTTCTTTCCTCGACTGCAATCCATCAGTATATCTGCAGCCTCGGGCGACTTTGGAATTCGACTGCGTATATGTATCTCGAGGATACACATCTCGCTTGGACTCGACCGGACCAGATATAGATATACATTCCGAGATTTCAGACCGAGCGCGAACAGTGATATCAGGAAGCCGGAAGGAAGCGAGAAATCAAGAGCGAAAAGGACCGACGATTAGTACCACTTCATTGCCCACACAATTCTTAGGCGCATGCTCTCTACATCAGCGAATTCCTTCACGGCTGGCGCCGGCGCGCTGCTGCTACTGGTAGCCGAGGCGGTGACAGCAGGCCATGTCCACCTGGAATTGAAGAAGTCGATAGCAGAGCGTTCGAGGCTGGGTCGCAGGGACTATGTGTCGTCCGAGATAGCTCATGTGAGTGTCCGTCAGAACCAACATTGCGCAAGACGCAGTAGCCGGTGGATACTACTAGATCGATTTGGGCAGGCGGACTAATCGCAACCCGGTTGCACCGTTGTTAGACTCCGAGCACGCCCTGGTACTACGTCGAGGTTCTTCTTGGTTAGCACCCCAGCGCTCCAACACCACCCAACGCAAAAATAACGACTGGAATGCGATGCTGATTTGACGGTGCGCGACGAACAGGCAATCCGCCTCAGGAGGTCAAACTGCGACTGGAGGATGGAGGCGCAACCTGGCTGCCGTGGTTGTCCAAGATAGACGACGTTGGTCAATGTGGGAGCCAGTATCCGACGAACAGCTATGGCGACCTGTGCAAGTACGCACGTATATCTGGAATTTGTTAGTATCTTTACCTAGAAATCCGTCCGAATGCAAAGTGGTCGCATGGGCGTATATATATCAGTGCAGGCTAATGAAGGGGTATCTGAATGTTTAGATGACCCTTCGTTGTCAAGATCGTTCGTCAATATTACCACAGGACCAGAGTTACTGGTCGACTACAAGACGTCGCAGGTGAGGTTTATTGACCCGCATATCACGGGCAACCCAGTTGCTGACCGTAGATTTTGTGACAGACAAGAGGCGTATTCGGAATCGATGACCTACAGTTAAACCAACTGACTATAACAAACCTCACCATGGGCCTAGCCACCTCGTTTCAAACCTCCCCAGTCCTCGGGGTCGGCGTTCCCCAAGACAAAGCAGCATATCCTTACGACTCCTTCCTACAGCACCTCAAATCACAGGGTCTGGTAAATTCGTTGGTTTACAGCATATATCTCAACGACCTCCATGCACCTGGCGACGTCTATTTCGGCGCTATCGATGAAACGAGGTTCTACGGCAGCCTGCAGAAGTTCGATAATGTCGGGACGGGATTTGAAAGCCATGTTCCTATCAGTGGAGTATGGTGGGACTTTATGAACTCTACGACCAAATCTCTAGTCAAGTCGAACAGAGATGAGAATCAGTATGCGGCTACCAGCAGTATCCACTTTGGAAACAAGTGAGTGGCAAATAATGCATTAATCCTGATAAACAAGATGTCATACTATAGCTATACGTAAGTAAGTTCGAAGCTGATATAATGCCGGGTTGGTAGTACCATTGGACTACCTCAAGGAGTTTACGACCACATCAAGGCTAAATTCTCCGTAGAGGACACGAACGGGGAGCTACGCGTAAAATGCGACGCGGTTATCAGCAAGGGATCGTTGAACTTTGGAATCTCGGAGCGTATCTACAACATCACCTCGCAAGATCTACTCTCCAATGAAATCCAAGACGGCGATGAATGCTACCGCACCTTGCAGATAGAAGTCGTTCCGCCAATCGACGACCGGACGCCAGTATTCAGACTAGGCGACCCATTCCTGCGGTATGTTAGATTCTGAACTCGGCCTCTAACGTATATTCACACGTGCGGTGTATATATATATATATAACGATAAGGACTGTATCTGACATATCGTAACAGTGGGACGTATGCTGTATTCGATTACACGAACAAACAGACGCTCATCGCCCCGGCTTTCGTAAACGCCTCCGGGTCCAATGTCATCGAAGTCGGTTCCAATAATGGCGGTGTCGGAGGATCCGGCCACAAATTAACAGCCTACCACACCCGCTTCCCCTCAGTCGTCAATCCAGAAGACCTGAACGCTCCTGGCACGCCCTCCCAGCCTGGCAGCAATCCCTCGGAATCCAAAGCTATCATCATCGGCGGCTTGCTTGGCGGAATCTTCGCGCTCATTCTAATACTCGGCGCCGTCTACGCAATCCGCCCACGCAGCCAGCGATCCCGAAATATCGCCACTTGGTTCACATTCATAAGGCCCTCTAGGCATCCGACGCCGGAGCCCGAGATAGCCTACCCGCCGCTGAATAATAATAGATACTACCAGCCAGGTACTACACGCATCACCCCCACGAATTACGGCCCCCCGCCACAAGAAGATATGGACACGGAAGGCAGAAGTCCTAATGGGACTTCGTCGTCCTATTATGTCAACTCGGCGTTCAGGTCGACGAGGCCGCTCTCTGGTGTGGACGAGGTGGTGGAAATGGCAGCGGCGCCTGCATCGTCTGATTCGTCGTCGTTGAGGTATCCGCCGCATCAGGACGAGATTCAACGGTATGGATAAGCTCTGACCTATTTTGCGTTTCATTTCTTCCCTTCAGCTGTTTAAACGTTTCCTTCGTACTTTGATCCACGTGCCCATCTCGCAATGGGGACCAAAGCCAGCAACTCTCTGTTACCCTGTTACTCTGTTGCTACTGGTCTTGAGATGGTAGTTTTGCTCTTTCTGGTGTTCGCGTTATTGATTCTCTGTCTCTAGATCTACGGAGCGATATGATCAAGGGAAGTACATGCGTATCAATACTTAATCTCAGAAACCATGCATGTATGCATTATTGCTATACCGGATATTCCATGAATTTATACCATTTTTAGTCATGTTCACAAGCCCATGGTGGCGGCCGCAACGGTGGAATCATATCTAATACGTGTTTCAGCTGTAACTTACCTTTTATCCTGTCTCGCAAGCCAGAGGCCTTCTGGCCCTAGTATTGGCATTCTGGTTTATATGTAAACGAGACAATCTTTTACCATGCATACTTGTACATTATTACCTGCAGCTATCGATGACGAGCATGCGCATTTGCAACTGTAATTACAACTTCCCGAGTCCTGGTCGCAGGTAACACCCATGATATCTGTGTATGATTTCAAGCTGCCAAAATAATTCCAGAGGATTCCAGTGTAACCCCATAGTGAAATGTGCATGTGTAGGTCTATATATTTCGTGTGCGAGACCAGTGTAACTGTGGTCACCTTGCATAATTACGACCCCAATATTGCAGTTGACTGCAGGTAATGACAAATACTTGCGTCGTCGTCGTGCACCATCTGAGTAACGTTGCAGCTTGCTGCACGGACACATGCACACGCATGTGCCCTACCGAGCACCATCTGTTGACGTTGAGTTAACATTGACGTTATCGATCGATCGGTGTTGAGAACTGCCGGGATCATGCTAGCAGATGCTATCGATAAACCGACGGATTATAGCTTCGTCATGGCTAGGTAAGCTGCATCAAACTTCGAACAAGGATATTTCCAGGCGATTCGAACCGGGTCTATTTCCGCGATAGCTGGTGCTATACTTACTAATCATGATTATATCAGCTATAGCAGTGGCTTCTCGAGAGAATCCGTAATGCATGTCGCTGATTTTGTTATGGTGCTACAGTCTAAGAAACGCTACAGTATGCATAGATGCTATATATCACGATAATGCTCCTACCCCAGTCAAGCTGCCCTAGATGCTAGTTACTATCAGTCTCCCACAGCAGAGATATACGCTGCTATCCCAGCAAGATATCCTCGAGGATGCTTTCCAGCTCTTCTTTCCTGAACGGCGCCCACAGCGTCTCGCTGCCCTGTAAATCTTTCCTCGAAGTGACCATCTGATGATCGTAGAATCTAAACACAGGCACCAGCACCGTCAGCAGGATCCCTAGACTGGAAGAACCTTAGTAGAGTGAATATACGTAGAGGTCAACATACTCTTTTAATAGCGTCTTGAACACCAAGTCGCTCGAGCACACAAACTCCTCCAGCCCCTTCTGATACAGCGCGCGGTATCCAACCCCGTACGCTTCCGTCCCCATCTTATCCTTCCCAACCCCATCCTCCTCCATCGCCTGCAGCTGCGTTGCGACGAGGATCCGGTACAAGTTCTTCGCGTTCCCCGTCAAACTTGCCAGCACGTATTTGACACCCTTGGCACCGCTGCGGCCGCTGCGGCCGCCTGTCCCACCGGATATAACGTCCACGATACCCTCGGCTTCGTCCGCTGCAGATATCTCGATATCGTACGGGACAAATGTCGTCGCGTCATGTGATACGAAATTGAACAGCGTGAGCGTTGACGAATCCCACAGTAGCGGCGCAAGAATGTTGTCCGACGACGCGACTAGCCTGATCGTAGAATGAGCTGCCAGCTGCGATAGCAGCGCCTGCGTCTGTGCGGTACGTAGTGCAGAAGCATCAATCGAGTGAATTAGTAGCGTGACCGGCGCGCCGTCATGCTCGTCCAGCAGCCGCAGGACAGCGTCTAGCATCTCGTTGATGTTTGCGCCAAACCGCAAACCATGGTTCATGCCTAAGACGGCGTTGACAACCATACCAAGGATGTCCCGCAGCGTCAGGCCGCCGACGTAGCCGTTGACGACAACAACAATGTGTCCCTGCGCGGCCTCGGTCCGCGCGAACTCCATCAGCAGTTTTCGTTTTGAGCCGTAGCCGTACAGCAGGATGCTGAAGCCCTGAGCGAGCTCGAAGGCCCATTGTGTAAAGTTTGCGCGATGCAGAGACGAGAGATGCTCGACGTCGGCGGCGTGTCGGTCCTCATGGAGGTCGCGGAGACGGAAGTAGGTCTTCGGTGACAGTGGAGGAAGCGTGGCAGTTGTAGAAGAGGGTTTGGCGCGGACGCGGTTCTGCTCAAAGTAGGCCGTGGGGCCGCCGAGGGAGAGTATCGGCGGAGGGGACTTCTCCTTCTGCTTCGCCTTCGCTTTCGTCTGTCGTGGGCGTCCGCGAGGTTTCTTGCTAGGTGTCGCGGCACCAGCACCCTCCCTTGCTAATTCGTCACCAGAGTCGCTTTCCGAGCTACCGGCATCGTCGTCCTCGTCGTGGAAGATACGGCGCGCCAAGTTGTCATCCTCCTGGCCAAGGTCACCGTCTCCCTCGTCGTCCCAATCCTCACGGATGCTCCGCTGAATTAAGTTCCTGACGCTTTTACGCTTGGCAGAGCGAAGCGCAGTCCGTTCTTGCGGCCGCTCTGGGCCTTCCGGGTCGGCGCCGTCGGTGTCATCGGTGACGTCGAGCTTCTTCCGCCGGGGTGTTCGCGGCGACTTGCCGAGGTCTGTTCCTACGAAGGTGACCTTTCGCGGCGTGCCATTGGCCTTCGAGGGTGTGAGAGGAGCCGAGGTGAGGTCTCGTACTCGTGAGCGGCGGGAGGGGGTATCCGGAGCTGGCGCAGGGGCAGGCGGGCCTTCCTCGCGCTTCCGCTTCATTGCTGGGAGGTCGCCGTCGCGAAGTTGTGGTTGAGTGGAGGAGGTCGCGTGTGTTCGAGCTCCGTATATCGGCTTTAAGCTGCAAAACCGCGCACACCAAGGCAATGACTCGAACCGCGATGCATCCACAATTCGTTTTCTTCCGACGATCGTGACGGTATCTCAGGCGCTAGGAAGACATCTTCGAGACGGACAGCTCCGAAAGCTTCATCTCCTCCATTGTCTCCCCGACGGGCTCTTAGAGCTTCCCCGCAGGCCGCAAGCTGGAAGCAGTGCTCCGTCGCACAGCCAAAATACCACACAAACAACGCCCTTTCGCCATGTCCGTCCGCCTGGTATCAAAGGCCCGCCTGAAGCCCGTCTCCCTCCGCCGCTTCTCGCACTCCCTCGCCGACCCCTCCAGCCCCAAGTGGAGATATGTCCCAAAGTCTGGCACATACCCGCAAGGATTCTCCGCCGGCGGTATCCACTGCGGCGTCAAAAAGGATGGCAAAGCCCTCGACCTTGCCCTCCTAACCTCGCAGACCCCGGCGACCGCGGCCGCAGTCTTCACCAAAAACGTCTTCAAAGCCGCGCCAGTGCTGCTCTCCCGACATGTCCTCGATGCCCGCTCCGGGTCGGGCATCCGCGCCCTTGTCGCGAACAGCGGCTGCGCGAACGCTGTAACTGGGGAAGGTGGTCTCCAAGACGCTAAAGCTATGGCTGCAACTGTGAACGACCTCCTCGGCGAAAGTGAAGCCAGCACGCTCGTCATGTCCACCGGTGTGATCGGCCAGCGTCTCCCCATCTCGTCCATCGTCTCCGGGATCCCCAAGGCCTTCAAGGTCCTCGGCTCCGACCACGAGAGCTGGATGAACTGCGCAAAGGCAATATGCACAACTGATACGTTCCCAAAAATCGCCTCCCGCACCTTCACTCTCCCCGGCGACGACACCGAATACCGCATCGCCGGCATGGCCAAGGGTGCTGGCATGATCCACCCTAACATGGCGACGTTGCTGGGCTTTATGGCCACCGATGCGCCGGTGCTCCCTCGCGCACTGCAGTCGATACTCACGTACGCCGTCGACAGAAGTTTCAATGCGATCAGCGTCGATGGGGACATGAGCACGAACGACACCGTTGCGATTCTTGCCAACGGTGCCGCATCCGCGGGGAAACGAGCAGGTGTAGACATGGGCACGCGCGAGTTCGACGCGCTAATAGAGGTCATCTCGAGCTTTTCCGAAGACTTGGCCAAGCTTATCGTGCGTGACGGTGAGGGTGCGACAAAGTTTGTAACAGTGCGGGTCGTCGATGCCCAAAGCTTCGAGGATGCGGTCAGTGTGGACGCCGCCTTATCCCAAAGTACTTGATATATATCTCCATCTGACACCATGCCTTCGCCGTAGAAACAAGTCGCTTCAACGATAGCCCGATCGCCGCTCGTAAAGACTGCACTCTACGGACGTACGTCGCACACCTTATCCCGTCCGTGTCAACAGACCAAATACTAACAAATACACGCACACGCACAACAGGCGACGCAAACTGGGGTCGTATCCTGTGCGCAACCGGCTACTCGGGCGTCACCTCCGTCGAGCCCACGAAGACCAATGTCTCCTTCATCCCGACGGACGGCAGCCCAGAACTCAAGCTGCTCGTCAACGGCGAGCCTGAGAACGTCGACGAAACCAGGGCTGTAAGAAAACTTACCACATATACGATCAACCACAGGTGGCATATAGCTAGCGAGCGCTAACGTACCGTCTATATCAGAGCGAGATCCTCGCCATGGAAGACCTGGAAATTCTCGTTAGTCTCGGTACCGGCGCCGGAAAAGAGGCAAAATACTACACCTGCGACTTCTCTCACGAGTAAGCCATTTTCCTTCGAAAATCCACACCATGTAAGTCCGTATAACGTCGTAGATAATACATGCTAACCGATATCAAACTCTCCAGATACGTGACAATAGTAGGTTCCAGTTCCTGTACCACGCTTCCCTTACCTCCCCAAATTGAAATGATAAGTCTCGCAAAAACATGGCCGTACACAATTACAATTGCGATAAGCGTACTAACAGATATCTAGAACGGGGACTATAGGACATGACCGCGGATGTTTACGATCCTCTTCAAATCAGCGCTCACAGTCGTTCTGAATTTTAGGATTCCGACATTCGAACAGTTTTATCTTCTATTTTGTAGCCTTAGCTTTCCGCGCTGGTAGACTAAAAGCCCTTGAGAAATTGATTTTGGTGATGGTAACCAATGTAATAAAATAAATCAGCTCGCTATCTTCATTCGCGAATCGACACTGACGCAACTGTACGATGGTGTATCATATGCCGACAACATAGAAGACAAGAAGATGGAAAAAAATCTAATGCTACACCGCCCACTCCCCCCTATTATCACCCGCCGTCACAAACGGCTCCGAAATCAGCCTTATCGCAAAATCACTACACAAAACACACGCCGCAGCAACCAAGCTATCAAACTCCTCCACAAGCTTCTCCCTCCGCGTCCCGGGCCCCGCAGCCTCAATCGCCTTCTCCAACCCTTCAATCTTCGTCTTCACACCCGCCCCACCCGTCTTCACCGTCCCCGCCAGACAATCCGTGTGAAACGCATGCTGGCACGGAAACACAAAGAACTGCTTCGCCAGCAGCGGATCCTGACAAACATAGCACCGCTCCCCCGGCTCGATAATCGCGTACCGCCGATCCAGCAGTTCAATGTCGTGCCGGATGTTGTCGGCCGTCTTGGCCGAATCGTCCATCTCCTTCTTCAGCCGATCGATCTTGTAGCTATACTCTTCCAGCGCCGCGCAAATCTGCTCCTTGAAGTCGTCGATGACGACAAAGTCCGGGAAAAAAGGAATCAAATCCTCAATCTTCAGCAGCTTGCACTCGTTCAGCACCTCCAGCGCGGGTTTGATCGCCCCGCCGCTCTGCTTGATCACCGTCTTGGCAATCGACAGCCATAGCGTCTTCATCAGCGCCGGGTCGTCCTCCGTGCGGTTGGCGATGATGCTCGCGAGTTCGGTGTCGCCATGGCGCAGCGCGAGGTTCACGGCTTCTTGGTACTTCTCCATCATTGTGTAGATGTGCACCGCGCTCTGCACGCGCTCGTGTTTGATGCAGATTCGCAGCGCAAAGTCCGCGGAGTAGTGTGGGTTCGCTTCATGCTTGCGGAGGAAGGTGAGCAGCTGCGATTCGTCCTTGGATTTGGACGCCGCGAGAAGGCTGAGGAGGGTATTGTGGATGGCGGGTTCTGTGCTCCCAAGACGGTCGATAGCGTGACCGAGGTACTTAGTCGCCTGGTTTTCGGAGATGGGTACGGAATCGGCCTTCTCGTTGTAGTTGAGAAGGGCAGGTATCAGTTTGACCGGGTCGAGATTGGCCTGCCGCGTCAAGATGTCTACAGTCTCGACGGGTGCGTTGGACATCAAAACGGAGGCATATTTGTAGAAGATGTCCGGTTCCGTTTGCTTCTTGAGGACTGTTAGAGCTTCCCGCCAGTTCTCGCGCTGGACCCAGTAATTTAGAACATAGTTCCAGTCCTTGATCGCGGAAGCAAAGTACAGCAGTTCTGTTTCGCGTCCATGGCTACTGATGACCTCGTATGTTGTCTTTTTGTCCAGCTCGTTTTTATATCTGTTTACGAAGTCATAGTACTCGTCACGGACGGTATCAAGCTGAGTGGCGGTATTGTGCACCTGTTCGCCGCTTGTCTCAGTCTTCGCGGACAGCCTGTCGTCAAGTGCGTTCAGCGCGGACATGAAGACTTCGACAAGCCACGTTGACACGATCATCCGTTGCATTACAGATGTCTTTGGGAGCGAGCTGAGCTTCGTGAGGAGGTACTTCCGCAGGGCCGTGTGTTCTCCGTTTTCGAGAAAGACTAAGCAGACTTCTTCGAATGGCTTTGTGCTTTTGCCCCAGATACCCGCTGCTTCTAAGTATTTCTTCTGGGCCGCCAGGTAGTCCCCGGAGGCTATCGAGACCTGGTCCTTTTGCCGTGTGTTCTGAACTCCGTTAGCACCGTCGAGATTGAGCATACAATGATCCAACTTACAGATGCAAATCGCATCGCCGAGTCGAACAAGTTTTGCTTCAACATGATCTTCCACACGTCACGCTGCTCGTCTTTCAGCACCACTTCAAAGATCGTGTCGTTAGTGAATACCCAGAATGTATTACACTTCGGGTCGGCTCTTATCCCCAGTATTCTGGAGTCATCGGTCCCCTGCAAGCTTGTCAACCCGTGTAGCTGTATATCGAGACGCGACGAGACTTACAATGAAATCTTGGAAGACTATGGACTCATCAAATCGGTTTATGGCGTATAAGACGCCCTTGCACATTATCAGTATATGATAATGGGTAAGTGCGACGGATGTGATCTCTCTCCCGCCCTGCGGTAAAGCCGTTATTGGGAGAATCTTGGACTCCCGGAAGACAAGATCACCAAGCTCCGTCGTGACGGGCGCCGAGAACAATTTGCCAAAAGAGAGTCCTGCACCGTGTGACCAGGCATATATCCGCTCAGGGTCCACGTCATCCTCCGACTCTGGCGATATCGACAGCATACTATACGTGCTGCCGACATTTTCCTGAAAATCTTTGTCCATCGTCAGCATCAATTCAAAACGCTACAGCCATATCGATTGCGTCATCATACTCGGCAACTCAGCCTCGAAATATCTCGAGAATATCGACGTGGCATCCGAAGCTCCGTGTCTTGCAATCCTGCCCATGAAGTGCAGCATCTTCGTGGGAGTCGTCAGCACGACCCTCCGCATATCTGGCAGGCCCGGCACCAGCTCCACGAATAGCCCTGAGATCGGCTGCGCCTCAGTCATCCTATACACCTGCTTCATGTACCGCTCATCTCGCTTGTACGATTCCTCTGTCGGCTCGATGAATATCTCGTAGACGGCGCCGCTCTGGCTGCCGATGAGGATCTCCCTCGTCGACGCCGACGGTAACGCGGGGTTCCATGCCACCGACTCGATGTAAATTCCCTTGAGCTTTGCCAGCGGCTTGACTTTATGTGAGGACTGGTGCAGGTAAAAATTCTCGCCCTGGGTCGTGCTGATGAGCAGGTGGCTGGCGGTGGGATCCAGGAACAGCTTGCGGATGGATCCGATCTCACTGGCTTTCCTTGGTAAATCGATGTCTACCCTGGTTTAAAAGGCTTCCAGCGTTAGAACGGCAACATGCGACAGCTAGACGGGAGGCGAGCAGGGGTATGCGGTGGGTAGTTCACCATCGATGTCTGCCGGATTGTACAGATCGATCCTGAGCAATCTCCCGGACGCCAGCGCGAGCACGATGACATTGTTCGCGACTTGGGCAGCGACGAAGTCCGAGGCGATCGGGAACTGTAGCTGCACGTGCTCCACGCGGAAGATGGGCAGGCTGGGATCCTCGAGGTCTTCGATGCCGGCTGTCGCTGACGTCTGCGCGACGAAGCCGGAAGCATACGCCGTGTTCGCCCTGAAGTCCTCAGGATTGAAAGCCATGATGGCTCGTGGCAGGGAAGGGCTCGTAGTTGGACAGTTTGGGAGCTCGCGATCAGGGCCGGCAAGCTATGTCATGATCCGGCGCTTGTGGAGTCGTCGACAGGTGAGGCAGGACGCGAATGCAGCAGCGGCGACCACGCGGCGATACAGCATAAGGACTAATTCGGCGGCGACGGCGACGTTAGGCCGCCAAGCCAACGGCACACGGGCAACGCATCCTGATACCCACCCGCAACGGCCATCGTCAAACCTCAATCGGAACGTCCCATCGACCCGTCCACGAATCTGACACGGGCAACATTACACGATGCATACCGGACGCTGAGACTTTAGCTGCTCCAATACGCAGTCCTACAACTGCAACTCGTCTCGATTACGCTACAGTCGAAACATTTATAACATCGTGGTAATATCTCCGACCTGACAGCCAACGGTCTTGAATCGGATAGCACCCCGTCCGGTTCGGGCTAGGTGCCGCAGGACTCGACTCTGATCTCCACCTTTGCTCCTATGAAACTCACGTGGCGCTTTTGACGGTACCCAAACAGTCAAAGTCCTGAGGCATCGCAGGCAAGGGGCCCACTTTGATGGAGGACACTGAAACCTGAAACCGAAATTCGAAACGGGTTGGAGTTGATGTGATCACTCTGGCGTCGGCCTTTCGCCTAGTTTGCCAGTCGCAGCCGAGGACAGCCTGCAGCATTCTGTGCAGCTTTTACGTGGGCGAATCGGCGTGGGCGCATGTGGCGGGCGGACAGGCAGGCAGGCAGGTGCTCAGGCAGGAAAGCACGTTAGTTGGCTGCTCGCTATGCTATATAAAGCAGCATCTCATGCGGCATTGAACAAACGGTGTCGAGAGACACAGCGCGTTTAGTAGTGCGCAGGCTGAAGGCACTGCATATACGCACATGCATGCAATTGGATGTTATGTGAGTATGGGCTTGATGTAGGCAAGTAAGAGGTAAGCAGGCGAGTATGTATGTGAGCACGCATGTATTCAGCTTGAAGCCATGACGAGGACACGTACACGGGCGTAATGAGCTTGCGTGCATTGGCTTCCTGTGTTTCTGTGTGAGGCTCGGGTGACCTTGGGAATTGGTCGGCGGTGCGCGGGTGGGCCCATTTCTGCGCGGACGACGGGGCATTGCAAGGCACACCGCAATTGCAACCGCACGTCCCGGTAATTTGTACAATCGCACGCATTCTGGCTGTTTCACTGACGATAACCGTGGCGTTACCATATCGGTGGCATGGCTCAGCTCCGTCGCCAGCGTCCGTCTTTGTGTGCATATGGGTGCATAAGCGTGTGTACCACGCAACTAAGCTAAGTGAGCATTCACTGTTTGAGTCGGGCGTCGGGCAGACCGGTAGGAACTGCGCGTGCACCGGCCGGAAGCTGCCTACGATAAGCATCCTATGTCAGTTTCCGATGTTCGCCGTGTATCAGACCTACGGAACGGTGCAGATATCGACGGGATGGCTGCCGACGGTGTTCCAGGCCGGCCGGGGTTCGAAGATAGTAATACGGCCCAGCGCGCCTTTGGATGGCACAGAACCCAGGCGGCTGCATAAATTTCTGTCTGCCTGACAGCCCCCCGCGATCGCGAACAAAGACATCAGGAAAGAAAGAAAAAGTCTGCGACCCGGATAATGAAAAATGCGACGATCGAGCCCAGCTGGCGGAGGCTGCCTGTCGCCATACCGTCATGAGAGCGCCTCTACAGGCCATCAAAGGCATGGCGTTATTCCACGCTGCAGGATGGATCATCAACATCGTCATCAGCATCATCTCAGGCAATTGCAACGGCTCGGCGCTGCAATTCAAGTCCCTCAAGCTGTTTGTTCTCGACGCACACTGTTTGCTCCACCGGCCAACTTTTCTTGCAGTTCTCTACTCCGTATATTAATGCTCCGGAGCGTTTTGTGTGAATCGAATCTCGCCTGATTGTTTGTTGAAATCGTTGCATGGGTCCAACTGGGGAGCCTGTCTCAGCTTTACGACCGCCGTCCAATTTCACGTCGGGTGGGAAGCAGGTACAGTGACATTGCAGCCGAATGGTTGGGGGACACCGGCACTGGCACATTTGGCTGATCCACCGGATGGACGGCGGTCCCCGTCGATTGCTTGCTCGGTCTGAGATGCTGGATGGCTCCATCGCTGGACGATAGGCTACAGATCGATGTACAGATACCTGAACCCGGCGTGAGATGTTAGCACAGAGGTCCTCAATTTCGATCCTTGCTGGGGAGTCGCACCGAAATGAGGCGAATGGACCAGTAAGAAGAAGCGGCTACAGTGCACCTGTGACTGGCTGGGATTGCGCTATCCCCGTCTAACCATCGTGCTTAGCGCGGTCCGACGACCCAGGCTGACACTCTCCGAAGCTGAGACTCCTCGACCGGCCATTGGAAGGCAGAGGGACGGTTCCTATGGGCGATGTATGTAACCCACCGGCGAATGGCCAGCCCTTGTTCTTTCTTTTTCAGGCGTGCATGCACCGGTGGGCGAGCAGGAAGGATACTTCGCCTCCCGCATCCGTCTTAGTGAGGGACGTTTCAGGTCCGGCCAGCCCTTCTGCCCCGAAGAATCCGAAGGGCCCTCCAGATGCCCAAACTCCAAAACGAAGCGACGGCCTGTGCCAATGTCTGGCCATGTTCGTCGTGGTAATATAATTTCATCAATCCGCATAAGACCAGCTGGGGTCACGCTGGTGATCCCTCGTTAACCTGTGGCTGCCGTTCTTTCCCTTTCGTTTTCCCGCCATCCTCATTCAGCCTGCAGGCAGCCTGGAAGCATTTGATCGTCTTGTCGTAGCGGGAACTAGGAGGCCGGTCAGTTCAGTCGTCGACGGAGAAGCAGCAGAAGCAGCTGTACGTACCGCAAAGAAGGAGATCGGATTGGGGTCGAAACAGGAGACAGGGGCAACGTTACCGCATCGACATCCACGCACGTCTTTGCGTGGTACATATTATACACACTCGCATACGCTCGTACTTCCTCGTGCTGGCGACTCGAAGCTGGTACTTCTTTTACTTGTATATCTCGCACGACGACTGACAATATATTCCCGGCCTGCTCCTCCTCCTCCATTGCAAGCCGCCGTCTGCCAGCTCTCTCTCTCATCTACCGGACCGCCCAGCTGTTGCAATTAATTGCCAGACGGCTGTCGTTGGCTGCTGTCGCGCCGGATATCGTCCGTAGCCCTGCCGCACCCGTATATTAGCTCCTGCTTGCCCGTCCGCGGCCGTAATATACACAACCGCTGTGTACAGTGGCGACCGAAGCAGAGGTACTGGATACTTGCTCGCTGACTGCTTACTTACTTCATTCTTCCTCACGAGTATAACATTCTGTCTGTCGGCTGTGACGGCTGTTGTTTCTCTTTCTTCCCTTCGCCCTGTTGCAAAAGTCCCTAGCACAGCGACTCTTTGTGGTTTCGCTTCACTTTCTGCTCCTCGACGCAGCGTTTGCACCTGGCCCGCCAGCTGGTCCTGTCCTCCTCGACTTCCACTTCTTCTCCCTTGCCATCACCGCTCCTCATCCCTCCCGACTATATACGCTCAGCTCGCCCGCGAGAGGCTCGCCGGTTCAGCACTCCGTCTTCCCTCTTCTCGAAGGCTCTCTGCTGCTGCCACCGTCGTCACCCTGCTAGACAGCTCGATCTATAGACTAGATCGCTCGACGCCCACCGGCAACTCTCCACGATGGCTCTCCTCGCCTCCAAATCGCAGTACACGCACAATCCGACTTACGTCTCCGTCCCATATCACCCAGCCGGACCATCGCCAACGAACTCCGAATTTTCCGAGCACTTCCAGAACCCGGACGATGTCAGGTACGCCGGCCAAACCCCAGCGTTGTGCAATGTGACCACGCGCATTCGGGTGCAGTTACTCATGCGGGATTTTCTGTCCGATATAGGAACTGGGACGAGCACCGAGTCGGCGAATGGCTCGGTACGATAAACTGCGCGCAGTACGAAGCCATATTTCGAAGTAAGCTCTCCTGCGTCCTGCCTCGTCGTCGAAGCGGGGCAACCTCGCGATCCTTTTTACCTCACTTTAGCCGGCTGTGTTGCTAACCTGGACCTTTGTACTGCAGAAAACAACATCAACGGCGACACACTGCTCGATGTCGACCAGGCCATTCTCAAGCAGCTTGGCATCACCAAAGTCGGCGACCGCGTTCGTATATACGCCGCCATCAAGGCTCTCAGGAACAGGATTACCGCCAGCTCCGTCAAGAGTCGCAATAGGGTATGATCTATTGCCAAATTTGGCCATGATCCCAGCTAACAGGCAATATCAGAAAACTCTCCTCGCTCTTGACAGCATCGCGACTCTTCCGTCTATCAGCCCGTCGTACAATGCTCCCCGGCAGGGAAGCTTCTCCGGCTCCTCGCCGGTCTTCTCCCGCAACGGGCATGCAGCGGAAGAAAGTCCCAAGGAAGACAAATTCAGAACCACGCGGGCGAAACCGATAGACACCACACGGGGTAACTATAAGCATTCCAGCACTTTATCAAACTCGACAACTATTACGCCCCGCCCAGCGACCGCTGCTTCCGACTCCTCGAAATCCACCACCATCTCATCGACAACACCTTCCAGCGCCAGCTTTATTCCCAAGCATGGCGCTAAGCCCAGCATCGACGGCGGCATCATGAAGATGCCCAACGTGCAACCGGTATTACTTTACTCTTTCTGATCGACAGAATTTGCTAGTCCTGCGGGTGCTAACTATCGGCGACTGCAGAACTATGTCAAATTCATCGGCTCCGAAGGCTCCACTAGAGTTGTAGCCATCAGTGGCGCGAAGACCGCAGATCTGATATTACAGCGAGCCTTGAAGAAATTTGGCATGAACGAAGAGAATCCGATCAATTATTCCGTTTTTGTAACTGCGGATAAGAGCACGAGGTATCTTTCCGATGCAGAGCTTGTGAAGATATGCCACGACGTCAGTCGGCCAGAGAGAGAACGTCTCATTCTCAGGCCGAGGAAGAACGGATACCCATCCGCCCCGACCGTGGCGGAATATCAACGGGCGCAGGAAATCGCAAAGGAGCAGGCAGAGTTTGCTAAGCAGCAGCTGATTATGCAGCAACAGCTGCAAGAATTAGAGCAGCAACAAGTTCAGGGATCTGTGAATGAGCCTAGCCCGCTGCGAATGGAACCCACAAAATCCGGTCTGCTCGAGCCACCTGCACCTGGGTCACGGCCAATTTCCCCAGCGCTGTCATACGGCTCCGGGATGTCTCTTCGAGACAGCGGAGGAGCCAAACCGCTGAAGGACTTTTTCGGCCAGCGACCACCTAGCGAGCTCATCAGCTCCAACTTGGCGGAATACTTCCCCGATCAGGACTCAAAGGTGCTTAAAAAGACAATTCGCAATTCCATGCGACATTCTCGTCGGATGAGCAGAATGAGCAGAATGAGCATCGCCAGTCGTATGAGCACTGCGACTACCCTCAGCTTTGCAGATTCGATCAGGGAAGCACCGCCTGTGCCTAGCATTGGGGATGCTTGGTTGAACGCCTCCAAGAATGGACCCGGCATCGACGTTGGCGGGAAGAAGCGCCGGCCGATGTCAAGGCGGCCTGCTTCGCACTACTCTGTCGACCGGAGCCTTGCCATGTTGGAGGAAGAGGTTGTCACTCCTCGGCTACCGAAGAACCAGAGTTCGAACCTCCGCCCGAGGTTTAGCACCGCAGTCTCGGAAGTCGATACAGAGGATGGGAAATATCTCGAAGAGAGTGATAATACTAGCACCACCGACATGGATACGGAGCCCGAAGAGCCCAAGACGGCCCTGCTGCCGCCTCCGATCATCAAGACATCTCCCATGGACCATCACCGTGTCATGATGCAGATTCTCAATCTTGACAACGATGGGGGCTCCAAATCTGACGATGAGGAAGATGATGGGACAGCCGGTCCGGATACATTCAAGAAGCTCACCGCCAAGTCTGATGACGTCCCAGATGCCGCAACCCAGCGACTGAGCGTTGCCAACACCGAGGACTACGACGACGACGAAGATGAAGATGAGGACGAGGACGACGAGGATGACGAGGACGATGAAGATGAGGACGACGAGGACGACGACGATGATGACGACGACGATGGCGATGGTGACGACAACCTGCACACCAGCTCAAGCGGCATGCGCTGGATCCGAGGCGCATTGATCGGCCAGGGTTCCTTCGGAAGCGTGTATCTAGCTCTCGACGCCATGAGCGGCGCGCTGATGGCCGTCAAGCAAGTCCCCTCGAACGCCGTGCACGGAGAAGCGCGCAAGAAGTCCATGATGGAGTCTCTCGAGCGCGAGATCGCCCTCCTCAAGGATCTCCAGCACGAGAACATCGTGCAGTACCTCGGCTCGGACTCGGAAGCCGACTGTCTCAACATCTTCCTCGAGTACGTTCCTGGCGGCTCCGTTGCGGCCATGCTTAACCAGTACGGCCCGCTGCCGGAGCCCCTCATCCGCAACTTTGTCCGCCAAATCCTTGCTGGCCTGAACTACCTGCACAACAAGGAGATCATCCACCGCGACATTAAGGGCGCTAACGTCCTCGTTGACAACCGCGGCGGTATCAAAATCTCAGATTTCGGTATCAGCAAGAAGGTTGAGGCTGGGCTGATGTCGCAGGCCATGTCGCATCGTGCATCGATGCAGGGATCGGTGTTCTGGATGGCGCCCGAAGTCGTGAAGCAGACGGCGTACACGCGCAAAGCCGACATCTGGTCTCTGGGCTGCTTGATCGTCGAGATGTTCACGGGCGACCACCCGTTCCCGGATTGCTCGCAGTTCCAGGCGATCTTCAAGATTGGTAGCCTGACGGCCACCCCGACGATTCCGACCAAGTGCTCGCCTGAGGCGCGGACATTCTTGGAGAAGACTTTCGAGATCGACCACCACAAGCGCCCGACGGCGGAGGAGTTGCTCGGATTCCCGTTCATGAAGATGGTGGTTGGGTAGTCGATCAAGTTTCTCCGTTACCCTTATTTATTTTATTACTATCTTTCCCGTTTTCTTTCTTTATTGTTTGATAGCATGGATGTTCCAGATCTACGATTGCATATATTGGTTGAAGCGTTTGTTCTTTCGTTCTCTCATGATAAACCAATTTTTTTTTTCACTATGGTTCACACCAGCTCACCTCTACGGTTGTGGCAGTAATGTCTAGCTTGTGCTTCGGGCCACTGCCGTCTTCTTTCGATATCTTTTCGAATTCTGTCATTTTATCACATTGCATTGCGTCTCGGTTTATTATAATGATTGTTTTTTGCTTGCAACTTACTACAGACGTATTTGGTATATACGCATACATAGAGCTAGTGACTGACTGGTCCTGCCTCGCGGCTGTGTCTGGTGGCGATTCTATATTTTTTCTACGACGGGGTATCCGGGTTTGGAATTTGAATGTCAAGGAGAGTTTGAGAGTTCATCGATGGTTCTACCAAAAATCATAAGTGCATAGATCGCCTAAATAGCCTAATCACGGCGACGGATATCGAACATATTGCGGGTTCGTATGTAAAGATATCGATGCTCGACAGTTTCAGTAATATTCCAGTCACGTTGCGTTTGATTCGATTTTCGTCCAGTCCCCACTATGACGTTGGTTTTCTGGGCCATCGCGCCATCATTGCAGAACGGGCACGGTGTACCTGCAGAACCCGGAAACATCCAAGAGATGCGGCAAAATGACGTCGAGAAAAGCGGCGAAAAGTATATATGAGCAAAACAAGCCAAGAATCTTGATATCTTCGAATTCACGTCTACTTATATATACAACTTCGTGAATTGATAACGGAATCTCAAAGCATTAAAACTTTCTTCGCAAAGACAATCATCTTGTGAGAACTGAATTTCGAAATGTCGTCCGCATCGAAAAATAGCGATCTGCTCGACTTTGCAAAGGACAGTAAGTGCCGTGCAACCTTTAGCGCCCGCCCAATTGAACCACAGCCCACATGCGCAACCTCATGATCATGTGCACCACCCCGACGCAACGTTACCAGTCCGTCGATTTCAGAATATATTAACAGTGTGCCTCGCCGTCGCGCCGACGGCCTGTCTGTTTTCTCAAATAGTCAAAAGTATGTCCGCCAATAACATCACACCGCCGGACACCGCTCCGCCTTCCAAACGCCCAGACCAGGGCCTCGAGCGCGAGCGCGAATCCGCCACGACGCAAGACGGCGGCGGCAAAAACAAGCAGGACAGCGACGCTCGTGATGACAAACTGGCTTCGACGAGGAAGACTGCAAATTGATATGATATGATATGATATGATCTGACGGCTGTATATCAATGTATAGTCCATGCACGTGGGAGACGTTGCCGCTTGTGTTCTGGGGTGTATTTTATTTTACATTGGCGTTCGGCTGCGTTTTTGTCGCTCAAATTGCAAGTAGTATACGCGCGCTCAAGGGTTTTGATTTGATAGCTGGTCTTGAGCCCTTCATTCCATGGCCAGGTGCACAGCACTACGGCCGGTTCTCCCGCCGTTGTGCGTTATCGATTTCGATCGATCGTAAACCGTAATTACGGCTACGCAACCGTGCACTAGACACTTATACAATGGCTATCTTTGAGATATCGGCCAGGACCCTCGAGCTCATGCACGCCTATTCATCTTGCAGATTGTTATCGATATCGATCTGCTGTCATCGAAATTACTGCTCCTTTCGCAATTAATTGCGCAAGGCCCAAGGCAACTTATGATCAACCCAACATACGGAATACATCATAGATGATTAATATTAATGCTGTATCAGGAGAATGGTCTTCGCATGTTCCCAATATATTGAGATCCCCGAGCTTCCCGAGTGCCTGCGCTATCTGCTGTGCTAATCTAGCCCATTGTTGGTCGAATGCTAGCTTGCGGAAATGCGAGAACGTAGTCGGATGTCTACCACGCAAATGAAGCTTCATAGCCTACAAACAATGCTTATATGGTACAGGATCCATGGTCCACGGCCAACCCCCGAGAGACTATTCGCAGTGCCAGATAAATGCTCATGATCGTGAATTCCGCTAAATGGAACAAGAAATCGAAAAAAAACTCCACAAGATGACCCATGCGTGTGAAAGACACGATGCAACCCCACGCTAACAATCCTATCTAAAAATTGTGTGAACCATGCAGCGACGATGGTCGTCAATAGAACGATTTCTCCCAGTCGTCAATCGAATCTCCAAACCCTCCGCTGACACCCAAAACCTCATCATCTCCACCCGGCAGCGCCCATGCATCAAACTTCGCTGATACAGAGCTCAACGTCTTCGACAGACTCTCTCCGACAGCCTTGACCTTCCTCTTCCGCGCGCCAGAAATATCCTCTATCGGCGTCCTCTTACGCGTAGTAGAAGCGTCCTCCATCGAGCTCTTCGGCGACGACTGTTGCGGTGCCTGGACTTGTATCTGTTGCTGCGGCGGTGATATCGATGCAGCCTTCCTCTTCAGCGGGGTCTCGAACGCGGGTAATCCGTATATATATGCCTGTCCTCTATCTTCGCCGAACCGTCGCCTCTTCATCGCTGTCTTGTCGGCGTCCAGAAGCAGCTTTGCCGTCTGCGCTTCCAGCTCTTCCAGCTCCCGCTTCTTTGTTACGGCGCTAGCCGAGACAGGCGGGCTTGTCTCTTTCTTTTCCTCGTCCTTCTTTTTCACCACGAGTCCGACGCCAAAACTCCTCGCGGCCTCATGTAACCTTTGCAGGTCTTCGAGTGTTTCTAACACCATGACTTTTACAACGACTGTGCCGTCTTCCTCGAGCTCTTCAACTCCTAACGCCTTGCGCGCGTTCTCTTCCTGCGCTTTTCTCGTCCGCCCAGTGGCTTTATATGCAAGCACAAGAACATGCAACTTGGTCTCCGGTGGTGCTCGCAGGGCGTTCTCCACCGTCCGCCTCAGCACACCTTTATCATGCTTAAGCGCTCTCTTCAACTCCTTTCCGTCCTTTCCAGCGACAGCCGTGCATCCAAATATCACACCGCCGATACGTCCAGCTTGATTCCTAACATGGCTACTAGCAACATGTATGTCGTGGTACGTTTCTTCGCCATCCCGCTCGGTCAGCTGCTCAAACTTTTGCATAAACCACCCAAGCGACTTTCTCGACTGGTCCGCGCAGACAAGCTGCAGCTGCCAAGTATCCGGTGGGTTCTGCGCCAGGAGCGCGGGCAAGCCGTCTTTGTTGCACTCCGCGAGCGTGAGGTTGTGCCATGCTGCGGTTTTGAGGGCATCGCGATATTTCGCCAATTCCCGAACATCGGTGTATTTGGCTTTGTTTAGAGCGTCTATACCGGGGTACCATGGCTCCGCTGGCTGTCGAGACGGATCAAGCTTTCGGAAGAATTCCGGGGCGATATCCTCGATGACGTCGCGGTAATTAAGCTGCCGGGAAGGAAGCGGTTCGTGACTGCTGTCCGGGAGAGTATCCTCGAGTGGAAGACCAGAAGGTGCTAGCTTCGGCTTTGGCGATTCCGGCTCCTCTACTTCAATTGGTTCCGGGCTCCCGGGTTCAGGCTGCAGCGTATGAGGCGCTTCTTCCAACGTGAATGGATTCTCTTCCTTGGTGACAGTCGTATCTCCCACAGGTACCTCGGAAGGTTTCGGTGGCGCGGGGTCGAATATCGAAGCTGATGCTGGTTCGGTTTGAGGGGTTGTTGAAGGAAACAATGGTAAAGGAGGCTTTGAAGCAGGTGTAACAGTAGGGAAGAAGCTAGTAACGGGCGGCCGTGCCGGCTCCAGTCCGAAGACAGACGGCGCAGATTCCTGGGCTGGCGGTGCTGGGGCTGGGGCTGACGTGGGCGCTGGGAAGAAGCTTGCTACTGGTTTCTGTGCGGGTTCTAGGTTGAATACAGAAGGAACTGGCGCCGGTGCCGGCCTCTGTTGGTCGAATATTGACGGCGCAGGAGGCTTTGTCCCGAAATTTTGCGCAGGAGCGAATGTCGGAGCAGAAGGATTGAGCGAGGGTTGAGCACTTGGGAATCCAGCCTGGGGGAGAGGTTTCTCAGATAGACCGGGGAACAATCCCTGTGACGAGGTTTGGCCAGCCAACGGCTGAACTTGATCAAATATCGAAACTGGAGGTGTGGGTAGTGCAGGCGTTGGAGCCACAGGCTTTTGATCGAACACCGAAACGGGGGCTGGAGGCTTCGACTCGAATACGGATGCCACAGGCGGCTTTTCAGCCGCCGCAGCCGCAGCCGGTGCGAAGAGAGGGCCGTCTGCCGGTGAGCCAACAGGATGTGCTGGAGAGGCAGCAGCTAAAGGTGATGCACCTGACGGGGCCGGTGACCCTGCTTGGAGCGCCGCTGGGGAATCCGAAGTAGGAGGCTTCGCTCCAAATGCAGAGACGAGAGCAGGCGCATCTGCTACTTTCTGTCCGAACGCCGACACCGGTGGCGTCGAGACTCTTGATCCGAATGCAGGAGTAACAGTACCAGAGCCAGGCCTCGAGCCAAAAGCTGGCGCGGCTGGTGGGCGCGTTCCAAACGCAGATGCCGGAGCTCCAAAAACAGGAGTAACCGCAGGCTTCACGCCAAATGCAGATGGAACAGACGCTGCCGTATTTGAGGGCGGCGCCAATTGGGTTTGAGCCGGCGCGGTTTGCTGGGATGGGAAAGCACTTGGAAAGGCTGTAGAGGGAAAGGCCGCCGGTGGTTTGAATTGGCCCTGAGATTGTGGTGGAGGAGTCGAGCTCGTGCTTGTCGGGGCCTGCGATTTCGGGAAACCTTGGAACGAAGGTGCTGCCTGCTGCCGCATCCGAGCTATACGAGAATTGACCGACGTCGCCGGAGCTGGATACAAACCATCATAAGCAGACCGGCCGCATATGGCAAAAGAAAATGGCTTACCTGCAACGATAGGCTTCCTCCCACCCTTCTTCCGCTGTCCGATATACGAGACAAAGTTCTCTGCCTGGGTCGTGGGAACATTCCCGGCCCGTGTATTTTGAATCAGGTCAAATAGACCGTTACCAGCAAGATCAGCCTCCACTTTGTCACTCGAATCGTGCACAATCGTCCCGACAGACTCCCAACTGCTCGCAAACTGCATAATATGCACTGGACCGTCGGTTGTCGGTACGTGCTCGACGGGGTCATTGTATCGGATGTCGACCTCGACCTCGCAAAGCTGACTCACGACCCTACGGTAGCACCCTGGTTCGTCGATGAAAAATCTCGCGGGTATAGATTGCCCGTTTGGAGCTTGGCCTCTTTTCCGCTCGACCGTTACCGGGAATGGCGGTGATACGGGAGGTGGTTGCGCTGATGCCCCGCGATATCGATAATCAATAAATGTCCTCATATTGTTTGGTTTGCGGATTGTCACGTCTTACCGATCCAAGTTGACGGCTGGCTCTTCCGTGGAGTGTCCATATACCAGGCCCCGCTCTGCTGCTGCGTAGTCTTCAGGCCGTATCTTTCAACAGCCAACTTGACGTCCTCTTCGGAAGGGGCATCGACGAGCTCCTTCAGCAGGTTCAAGCTACTAGCTGTCTTCTGAGGAGGAAAGCCCCTTTCGAACGTCTTGATAGCCCCTTTCTTGATGTTCATGAACTCCATGGCGGCTAGACAGGCAAGAAGATATGGCGTTGAGGGATTGTGCAGAAGATCAAAGAACTGCGCCGACCAATTGAGCGTGGCCTCCGATCTCGACGTGTTCCCGAATAGGTTCTTGTCATCGTGATTTGCTCTCTGTGCGTACTTGAATAGTTGCAGTGCAAGCCTAAATATCGGGGTCTCGGTTATCCGTGACGGTAGTTGGAGTGCTCTCGCGATTTGGAGAGGGTTGTATATATTCGAGAGAAGGGTGTAGGCTCGGAATTCTGCTTCATAGTCGGTGTCTGGGTTATACTGGCGTTTTCCCTGTTTTATTAACCGTCTCCGATCGTCGTAAAGCTCGTTCAAGGAAATCAGAGTCTTGGATAGCTGCTCCAGCTCCTGGCCCCTCTGGAAATTCTCGTTGTGCGACAGTTGCTGGATCGAAAAGATATGAAACCGTGCTATTCTCTCATAGCATTCGATCACACCGTCGGAATTCAGACCCTGAATTGAGCAGTCTTGCCGTATCGATCTTGTGCGGTCCCATATGAAGTTCTGACACCCTGCGAAGGACCATTTGTCGATGATAGTGTGAACCAAATAGTCCATAGTCTTCATCAGGGTCTCTTCGGTTCTAAGGTCCTCCGGCAAATCTTCCGCCTCGCCGGCGGCGGGCCGATGCCATGACTTTACGGCCCGGGTTTCCCCAAAGTAGCCTGCCTCATCGACTTCGTACGTGCTGATCGCAGATTTGTTATTGGCGCGGCGCAAGCGGTCCCATCGTGGGCACATCTGAATGCAGATTCCGACCAGTTCCTTCGGCCCGCTAAAATTGACCCTCGCCGAGGTAGCACGCTTGTGTTCCTTTTCCTGCTCGTATTCCTCCACCCGTCTCTTGCGTTCTTGTACGGCCTTTGGTGATCCATCGCGGCGGAGAGGAGAAGCAAAGGTCGCGTTAACAATCCGTTATATCTGTTGTAGGGAGTCCCGACTCTCGTGGGTAACTGTAGCGGGCTGCGAGTGGTGGAAGTTGGTGAAAAATGTGAAGTTATCTTACATCCTTGAACATATCCTCCTCCGAGATTCCAGGGTGGATCAATTCATGGCGAATGAGGGATAGGTTGACCGACGGCTTCGCTGGCCGGGCGAGTTCGATCTCTTGTCGCTGTTCGATCGGGATGAACTGTGGCGCGCTCGTCGGTACCAGGGCCGTGAAGTCGCTGTTGCGGAAGCCAAAGACCTCGCGCTGGTGGCCGCTGGAGGGCCAATCTTCATCGCGATCCCGCATCTTGCGTAGCTACGCGTCGTAAAATGAATCGACTGTGACTGCGTGGCGCGGTTGGCGCGAGGGTTTGTCCGTTTGTCGAGCACAGGTTGAGAGGTTGGTTGAAGGTGAAGGCGAACCCACCGAGGCGGCCCCCAGTGACGTTGCCCTGACCAGTCGTTATAAGGGTCGATACATTCAGGGAGGCCGGAGGGGAAGGATATCGTCTCCGGATTGATATGGGAGTGTGCGCTGTCTGTTTTGCGGGGTTGTCGAGCGCGAGCGATGCGATGTAGGTGTTCGAGGACGTCAAATGGTTGAAGTTGAAACGGAGCTGCCCGTCGGCTCATGCTCAACGCGCACGACAAGTAGCACGCCAAGCCACCGATGACAACAGGCCTGCAGCCACAGCGCACATACCATCTAACGACAGTCCGGTTTATGAGACAAACCACTTGACGTCAATGCGCAAAATCTCGAGAAAAATGGAGAGTTTACGATTATATATTATGATAGTGAGTAAGCAATTAAGCAGGGCTGAGTCCATCAATACTAATTATGAGCGGCGAGAAGCTATCCCAAGAGTGTCGCTATACCAAACCTATGATACAAAACCGTCGCTCCGAACGCCGTGACATCGATATCGCAGCAGGCGACCAAAAACCAAAAACCAGAATAAACCCGATATCCCAGTTTCCTTTCCTCCATCCATCCACCGACCTTATGAAATAAACACCTTTCGAATTTCCTCGGAATCCCATTCTTCAGCCGTTATAGGGTCCTTAACGCGACCAGGTCCGAGTCCCAACTTGGTCGCCAAATCCTCCAGCCTCCGGGTCCCGTATACTCTGCCGTTCGGCAATACGACCAAATCATGTTCCACCCAACTGGTCGTGTGGTGTCCGTACGGAACGTGTATAGCAAGGTCGTTGAGCTCCGTCGAGCAAATTGGACAAAGGCTCGTGACGCTACTGGCTGTGTTTGATCGCGACGAAGGAAGCGTGGAGTGGCAGCTCGGAGTCTTAAGAGCTGATAGACCTGCCGATAGAGCGACGTGAAGTAGCGGGCCTTGAGGAATATTGTAGAGATTATGGTGGGTCGTCACAAATGTTTTGACGAGATGGTCCCAGCGGGATTCAGCATACAGATCCTATTAAAACTTAGCATCAAGCTTCGAGAGTGGCAACTCCGAGGGATTGTACCTTGTAAGGACCTGGGCGTTCTGGGGGAAACGCCAGCATGCAGGATGCACGGTGGAAATCATTCTTATGACTGTCAAAATTGCCAGAGAGATACTTCCGAGCATATGCCACTGCCTCGCTTAGCTTCCGCTCTCGAACTAACTCTATGTACTGCTGCAGTCGTAGCTCGAATTCCAGCGTGCTCTATTCACAGTTAGCGTATAGACCCCACGACGTCGAGCTGAGACCGTCTTATAACCCGTCATACCTTGATTTTCTTGAGTGCATTCTTGTTTTCCTGACACCAGGCCAAACATTCGGTCGTGGACTTTCGCCTCAGACTTTCTTCGATGCTCCAGCACTGGAGAAAGACATCGATGTCCACCAGTTCATCGATCTCCTTTTCGTGCGCGAGTTTCTTCGCACTCTCGCTGTATCCGTTACGGAGCATATAGTCCACCAGCAGCCGGTCCAGACGGACCTTGCTCCACTTCCCATACCCATCATCGAGCAGTGACGACAGGCCGTACAGGTCGTTCAGATGCGTCGTCCGCTTCCGCGACTGCGAATGCACGAGCTTTTCCTCATCGTGCAGGTTCTCCATCTTGCGCTTCAGGCCTTGCATGCGCGTGATCATGGTGTTGATGCTGGCAATGGACGCATCCGGGGAAGCGGGAGTGGCGGACCTGGTGGCATCCTTGGCCAGCTCGCTGAGCTTCTTGCTGTCCTGCTCGACATATTTCTGGGAGGTCTTGAAGATCTTCCGGAGAACCTCGTGGGGGAGACGGAGGAGAGGTTGGTCCTATCGCAACTCTGTCAGTTGGACACTGTGGCGTCGCGAGAGGTCTCGCCGGCTATCGGACTCACGAGCAGGAGGTGCGTTTCGGGGTTCAGCGACGACGCGGACTTTTGGGCCATCTTTCCGGAGAAGGATACGCGATCGGGGGGGGAGGTGGTAGGTTGGGAAGGCTACAGTTGTATCATGGTACGTGTACGGGGAGCTAGAGCGCTGGCTGTTCGGTAGGTGGACGGGACCGGGTATCATGCGACAGCACGGGCGAAGGTCTGGGGTAGTGCCGATTCAGATGGAATGACAAACCGCGAGACCGGCCGGCCGGCGTCAACACATTCCTTCTGTGGTATTCTGCTTGGCGGCGCGTATTTGTAGATTGAGTTCGAGCCAGGGGATATTCGAAGATGTTCTCAAAGATCGGTGAGTTTATATTTATGAACTGATGGGAAACGCTTCCTTCTGGGGCCCTGTGGCTAGCACCGTGCACATCTAAGATAGAATGAGCATATGATCCGATATCCAAATTTTCGATCTGAAATCGATCTCTTTAGATTTCTGAACCCCAGTTAACCGAGCGCAGGTCCTCAAGGCGACAGTGATAAATCCTATATCATGAATCCACTAGTCTACTTTCGATAGATATCGCGATACGATTCTCATATAAGTTCAGTGAATGCTCAAAGATCATCGTGAGCAATTTATCGCCCATCAATTGATTAAATAGATCGATCCCTATCTTTAAGAATGTACAAGGATATCAGAAAATAATATAATTAGAACGGTAGCTCGACCGCGCGCACGGTAGATGGAATATATAGTCATGTATTGGGGCTCCGCGTGACATATTGGTACCATGGTATGGAGGTTAACTATTAAGAATATTACGACCTTGAAATGATATAACCTACGTTACTTTCCTATTCTTCCCAACTGCAGGCTCATAGTCACTCCCGGTGTCGAGACCCTCGCCCAGATCATCAACTCGTTCTTTATTATTCCCAGCTGGCGACTCATATGGCCCTCCAACCGATGGACTATTCAGATCTGCAAGCGCAGATTCCCCGAAATCATATGCGGCCACACTCTTATTATCGTCGACCGGTGGCGGAGCTATCGTCGGTGCTGGGCGCCTTCTCGCTCTCCTTCCACCTCTAATTCTTCTGCCTGGCTCTATTTCATCCATGACTGCATTGACGAGAAGGTTTGCATCTATGCCCCGTATTGGCGACGCCTTCTTGCCATTCTCCATCTCCTGCTCAATTTCAGCTGCGATTTGGTCGCCATCAAAATTTAGAGGTACCTGCCAGTCGGATAATTGGTTGAGTTCGGTGTTAAAAAATCTGTCCACTATGCCCGGTGAGATTATGGGTGATGCGTCGGCTTCGTCTTCGTACAGATCTTGATTTTCGTCGACTTCTTCATACTCGTCTTCGTATGGATCATACTCGTCCGTGTATTCTTCCTTTTCAATCTTGTAGGTTTCCACTTTCACTTCTCTTACAGCGTTGGCTTCTTGTTCAGGTCCTCCCTCGTCGTTCACGATGATTTCTTCCTTAATTTGTACTTGTGCTGGGTAGAGTGCTTGAGCTTCGGCATTCTGGTAGTCGACCAAGTCATCCTCTCTCTTCAAAGTATCGGAATTATCGGCGTTGACTACGATCTGTGGATACAAAACTCCATCGCTTGCCAGATCCGGGTCCTGCTCCAGCTTAGACTCTTCTTTGTACAGTCGCTCTTCGGATTCTTCGGAACCTTGCTCCTCTGGATCGATTACATTAGGCTGAATATTGTGACCGCCATCGATTCCTGTATCACCCATATACAGCCCTGTGCCGCCCGCCGTGAGCTGTGCCCAGCTGTTGAAGATATACCCTGCAATATTGTTCAACCGATTGTACTTCTCGCGCCACGCCGTCTGCTGGTTCGCCGCCAGTGCGCTCTGGAAGCCCGTCGCCATGAGTTCAAACTGATCTTCCTCTCTCTGATCGCCGATGAACGGATCGCTGATAGGAACTCTTTGCGGTTGCTCGTCAATTTGGTCCCTGTACACGCTGTAGCCCCGCAACATAGCGCCGCTCATCAGCCCCGCGTCATGGTACTCCGCGGCTGCTACAGCTGCATCAACTGCCGTCGAAGGCACGATATCCACAACATCCAGCCAGACAAACTTTCCCGTGGGATTGTTCAAGTACCAGACGCCATTCTGCCCGCCCCGGAGCTCCGTCAGGTACGGCTGGACTTCCGGATCGGTATACCTGAAGCCCTTGTATGACGCCGGGCGCTCCCTTATCCCCAGCGCTCTGAAGCTGATAGCCTGCAAGCCGTTCGGGAGGTCGTTGAGCTTCACGACAATGTAGGGTTCGATATTGCAGGGTCCCGTTTTGTAAAACATGAGCACTTGGACTTCCGGGGTGTTGAAAGGCGAATTGAAGACGACTATCGCTTCGACGTCAATGGGATGCGGGTTGATGCCGCGGCTCGAGGGTTGGTATTGGCATCTCTTAATGTCAGTTATCTCTCGTAGGTGCGGACGGCCTCTGATCTGTTGGGCTCGGGCGTCTGGCTCGATGAGAAACTGGACGCTGAGTTGCCACCAGGCGGTGACGTCGGTGGTAAGGATGGAGAGGTTTAGGAAGAAGAAGCAGACGGGCCGTAAATGCAGACGCATGCTGTGTACGGTGTATATTTATGCATTTATACAACCGACCAAGTGGTGCAGGCAGTCAAGAACGTTCGAACTCGATAGATTTAGATGCGATCAATAGAATACTATATAGCCGCATGATATACGCAATATCAAGGCAACGATCGTGTTGTATTTGGATTCAATCAAATTAGATCTCAATAACATCAAGATCAAGGGCCCCGCAAGGCATCCTTCTTGGTTGGACATAACTTGCTCGCGTTAACGTCTGCAAACGGAGATGAGTTTGGTGTTCTACGTTCTGGCCTCTACGGGTACAGCAATACTGAGCATATTCGCTCTAACCTGGTCGTACCAGTTGCCGCATGTTACCGATAATATACGACCTCGTGCCAGTTTCCGTCGAGAAAAGAATTGTAGGTGTATCTGTGGTATAATTGAAGAGACCGTGTTGCGCGCGGTAAAAGGGGTTGCCGCGGTCCGTCGTGATATCATGAACCCGGCAACGGGTCCATATGACCATGCATTCGAATGCATTCGGTCCGGACATGAAGCGGCCTACGTGTCCGCTGGCTGTCACGTACGCAAAACGCGTAGGCACATGCAATCGCCGGCAGCCAATCGATCGGGCAGCTACTTGATACTTGTTGGAAGCCCACAGGCTGGTGTCTTCTAGAAGCGTTCTGCGCTCAGGCAGCGCTGCCAGGCCCACGGCCAATTTGGCGGGTGTGGGCGCCGGGACACACAAAACGAGTTACCGTGTACTCAACTCCAACACCACCCCAAATAATTAAGAGGCTCCCTTCGTGACAACATTGCTTTGCCTCGTCCGACACACACACCCACCACATCCTCCACCGCTCTCCCACCCCTTCCCACGACACGACACGACACATCGTCCTTATCCCATCGACCGCGAAGAACGGGCCGGACGACTGACGACACCACGATCCGGCGTTCGATTGTTTTTGCTCCAGGCTTGTCTGCAATTGCGGTGCAGGAGCCGAGTTCGAGTGCTCTCCCTTTCCCTCGTGCCGCCACCCACCCGCCTGTCTGCCTCCTATATAAGTCACGATGAGTAGTTGTACGTTCCTCCCCTCCGGCCGTGCGCCGAACCGAGACACGATTCTGGAAAAGACGCTTCAGCTGACCGCGATTGCCCTCGTTTGCCGCAGTACGGTTTCTTGATTTAATCAAGCCTTTCCTGCCCCTCCTACCGGAGGTGGCTGCGCCGGAGCGGAAAGTCAAGTTTGAGCAGCGCCTGATGTGGACGGGCGTAAGTAGACATGCAAACGCGCGGGAAGACTCGTTTTACGAGGTGTGGGGAACGTGTACGCTGACGCTGGGTGGTGGAATTGCTAGTTAACGCTGCTCATTTTCTTGGTTATGAGCCAGATGCCGTAAGTCGCCTATGCATGTGGGTTCCCGTGTGACGGGAAAGATCAATTGGACTGACATTTTCGCGTAACAGGCTGTACGGTATCGTGTCGTCGGATGTTAGTACCATACCATTCGCCATTGGTGGAGAGGAGATGGAGCGCCGATGGTTGGGCTTGGTTAGGGAGCTTGCGTGCTGACTTTCTGCGTGGGGTTTAGACGTCCGACCCACTGTACTGGCTACGTATGATGCTTGCTAGTAATAGAGGAACGCTGATGGAACTGGGTATTACGCCTATTATCTCGTCTGGCATGATCTTTCAGGTAGGTGGCTCTCTGGGAATTGTGTGGAGGCAAAGGCATTTTACTGACTTGTGAATGGATGGAATTAGCTCCTTGCTGGTACCCACATGATTGATGTCAACCTGGACCTGAAGTCTGACCGCGAACTCTACCAAACCGCCCAGAAGCGTGAGTTGAGCCCATTGCGATAAAGACGTGTCTTGAAGTCATGCTAATCGTCGGCCGGCTAGTCTTCGCTATCATCCTCTCTCTTGGACAAGCTACCGTCTACGTCTTGACTGGTCTCTACGGTCAACCGAGCGACCTCGGTGCTGGTATCTGTATTCTCCTGGTCTTCCAACTTGTCGTCGCTGGCCTTATCGTCATCTTGCTCGACGAGCTCCTCCAGAAGGGATACGGTCTCGGCTCTGGTATCTCTCTTTTCATCGCTACCAACATTTGCGAGAGCATCGTCTGGAAGGCGTTCAGCCCCACTACTATCAACACCGGCCGTGGACCCGAGTTCGAGGGTGCAATCATCGCGCTGTTCCACCTGCTCCTCACATGGCCAAACAAGCAGCGTGCCCTGCAGGAGGCTTTCTACCGCCAGAACCTGCCAAACATTATGAACCTGCTCGCCACCCTTGTTGTCTTCGCGTCGGTTATCTACCTCCAGGGCTTCCGCGTTGAGATCCCGGTCAAGTCGTCCCGTAACCGTGGCGCGCGCGGCACCTACCCGGTCCGTTTGTTCTACACCAGCAACATGCCCATCATGCTGCAATCCGCTCTGTGCTCCAACGTGTTCCTCCTGTCGCAGGTGCTGTACAGCCGCTTCTCGGACAACCTCCTTGTCCGCCTGCTCGGTGTCTGGGAGCCCAAGGAAGGATCCGCTCAGCTTTTCGCGACATCCGGCATCACATACTACATGTCCCCACCTCTCAACATCACTGACGCTCTCCTGGACCCCATCCACACGATTATCTACATTATCTTCATGTTGACTGCCTGCGCCGTGTTCTCGAAGACATGGATTGAGGTCTCCGGCTCCAGCCCGCGTGATGTTGCCAAGCAGCTCAAGGAACAGGGTCTCGTCATGGCTGGTCACCGCGAGCAGAGCATGTACAAGGAACTCAAGAGGGTCATCCCTACTGCCGCGGCGTTTGGTGGCGCGTGCATTGGTGCTCTATCGGTTGCTTCTGATCTGTTGGGCGCGTTGGGAAGCGGCACTGGTATCCTGTTGGCTGTCACGTAAGTATACTCTTCTCGAAAAACTTTTGATATGGGAGCGATGCTGACTATCGTGTAGCATCATCTACGGCTACTTTGAAATCGCGGCCAAGGAGGGTGAGATGGGCGGCCAGCTCGGCCAGCTGATCGCTTAAAGATCTTAATGTGAGGATGAAGTGTATCTTGTCCCAAGTTTTGGGAGTAAAGTAGGGCGAAGAAGTGGGGCTTTGTGATGAATTATATGCGGGGGAGATGCCGGTGCGGGTTGGCACATATATTATTGGGTAAAAGGGGGAGGGAGGCAGGGCATAGATGGAGAGGGACACGAGGAAAAGCGAGCTGGTTACCCTCAAAAAATTTATTTTCCTATTAGTTTGTAAATTAAATTAAAACCCACTACTTAGTTCCTTCCTGTGTTCCTTTCTCGGTTCGTTCTTGTATCTGCTTCCTCTTCTCTTCGCTGTGCACATAGCTATAGTTTGCTTTTCCTGTTCTTCTCGAAGGGACGTGCGTTTATACGGATTCTTGATCTAGGAGAAAAATCGAGTCGGTTTACATACTGTCATAGTCCAGACATCGTACATACATCATGCTACGTCCTTCGGAAGTGCCCCGCACGGTATCTCGGAGGCACGTCGTAGACACACGCATCTAGACGATTAGATCATACGAGTATGCACGGATCGGTAACAGGATGCCGCCATCGATTAGATCATGGCACCCCTCATCGAGCAGCACCCCTCCCATGATGATGCCTGGCCCCATTCACCGCCTCCACCCGCAGCTACGCCGCGCACAGCACGGAGAGCTGCTCCACCTGCCAGAATACCGGTCTGCCCAGCAATTGCCGGAGCAGGCAGAGCAAAAGGCCAGCTGTCTGTTGGCCGGCTGGCAGCAGCAGGTCCTTCATCTCGTGTCTTGGCGGCAGTCTTGGCGGGGTCTTGGAATCATGACATTCGGATAGCTGGAGCTCCCGTGCAGCAGCCGTTACTTGTCGGTACGCCTGCTTGCCCGGACACAGCCTCGCCTGAGGATCGGATGAAGGGTTAGTGCTCTTCTGGCTGCTGTTGTGGATGGCTTGCAGGCTGGCGGTGGATTGAGCAGGCAGAGAAGGCAGCGGTGGTGGGAGGTGGTGGTGGTTGGCCGGCTCTCTTTTCTCACTGCATCGGTCTGACTACTCTCTCTCGCCCTCTTCTCGCCTGGCGAGCTGCCGCTGCGGAATTTATTATATCATCCTTCATCTCCCTCGCCCCGGCTTTCTCTGATCCAAGGAAGGACACTGCCACTGCTCGATCGATCGAGCCTAACTTCTTTCATTCCGGTCAATCGGTCATCCAACGGCGTCTCCCTCCCGGCGTCCAGCTTGACGGATCCTGTCCGCTGGAGGAACTCACACGTCGGGCCCACGTTTTTATACGCCCAGCCTGCCCGTCCGTTCGTCTGTCCGTCCGCCCGTCCACGAGCGAGAGCTTCGCTAATCGGAATCCAAGCAGGATTGATTAATCGAGCTGCGGTGTCTCTCGTCCCCCGCGGCCAATCTTTATCGCTATTCCTCGCCGCGTTTGCTGCCTGCTGATTAAGCACCCGCGCCGCAGAAAGAACGAAGCAGAGGCGGACGAAGAAGCAGAGGCAGAATACCAAGACGACCACCGGCAAGTTGGAAGCACGGCGCGAAAAAGCTTAGCCTGCGCTCCGTCTGCAGATAAAATCCGGAAAATCCACCCGGCCGCGAGATCGCGCACAATACCCGTCCACGGCTGGCTGGCTGGCTGGCTGGCCGTCCGTTTCCCTCTCTCGCACCATGGTGCCAGGCGTGGCCGAGGATGGCCTCCCCGCCGTCGCCATCGACGCCCCGCCGCCGCCGCGGTCGATGCAGGAGGTCGAGGCCCTGATCAATTCCATGTACAGCCCGGCCACAACGCCAGCGGACGTTGCGGTCATCAATCGCGTGCTGCAGCAGCTGCAGCGCTCGCCCGACGGCTGGCTCTTGGCAAGGTCTCTCAGCTCCAGCGCAAACGAGCACGTTCAGTTCTTCGCCGCGTCCACTTGGATCGTCAAGCTGAACACCGACTGGTATGTTTTACTGCTCTCTGTCGCCTCCCAGAGCTGCTGCCTCTGTTGACGAATCAACTCTGCGTTATCGCATGCTTCAAGCTCGCATCGCATTGCAATCGTTCATTGCTAACGATGCCTCTTTCCGGACGGGGTTTTGACACAGGCAAAGTCTATCGGAACAAGATGCTCTCGGCCTCCTGGACTCGCTTCTCACATGGCTGGTCCGCGTCGTCGACGCTGGTTTTAAGCCCTTCATATGGCGCAAGATCTGCGGCACGCTCGTCAACTATTACATTCGCTTCTCCCATCTCTGGCAGCACTGCGTCCGGCATCTGATCTGTCGGTTTGCGGGCGTAACGACTGGAATACAGCAGGATAACCTACATGTGCTGCCGCCGACAGCCACGCTACTCGCACCGCTGGGCAACGTGCCCAAGACCGTTATCGTTGGGTTTACTCGGACGCTTATCGAGGAGGTCGGCCGGATCGATTCAAAGAATAGCAAGGGGTGCGTTACCTGTGTCTTAACTCTATTTCCCACGTGGATGGCATGCGTTCTAGTGCGGTGCGGATGACTGCCTGGTTTGGAGTTGTTGCTAACGGGTGAGACAGCTATCATTACCATGAAGGAATGAACCTGAACACGCCGGATGCTGCTAGCGTCGTCATGACCGTGCTCACGGAACCCGGTAGGCATGCTATGTTTGGCTTTGACGAAGGAATGAAACCTGATGCCTTCATCCGCCCAGGTAGCCCGTTGAATCATCTTACAGTGGAGCAAGTCACGCTCGTGGAAGAAGCTCTCAAATGTTATCAGGTAGTCAAATTTTCGCCCCGGTTAACTTGAGTATCTATACGGTGGCTAATGAGATATTCGCAGGCATGGGCAACATACTCGACGCGCGAGGCTGGACAGGCCCTGCAGCTCTTTCAGCCGATAACCAGAGTCACATTCGAATGGCTAGAGAGCCCACAGATATACCGGGTTTCCTCCGAAACCGTATCGGAGATGCTAGTTAATAGCTTCTACTTCTACACAGCAGAGGACAACCATTTCCTGGCCGAGCGGATAACCGGCGCGTGGGGCCAGGCCAAATTCTCCCAAATCGTCCCCAAGGAGCACGACGATTACGATAGCGAAGAGACCGACGCCTTTGCACATATGCTCGTCGCCTTTGCCGAGTCAAATCTCAAGGGCCTGGTACTGACGGTCGAGTCGCAGACCTCGCAGACAATATTCGAGATGCTGCATGGCCTATTACGACTACCCGGATACCCTGTCGCGGACGAAGATGTATCGAACCTCGAATTCGAGTTCTGGTCGTCGCTTACGGAGTTTATGACCGACCAGCCTTATGAAGAGGGCGCGCCAAAGCCGCATTGGTGGGGTATTTGTCGGAGCCAGCTGCTTAGAGCCGTGCAGGAGTACTGGGTTAAAATCAGGATCCCGCCCCAGAACGTCCTGGCGGAATGGTATAAGGACGATAAGGACGGGTTCCAGTCTTACCGGAAAGACTTTGCAGACCTGCTGGAGACGGCGTACCCGGTATTGCAGGCGGAGCTATTTGGCGAGCTGGTGCAGCATGCGTTGAATCAGGTCAATACGTCGCGGCCGGACTGGCAGGAGGTTGAGTCGTGCTTATTCTGTATCAATGCGCTGAGCGACACTCTGACGTCGGAGCCGACAGAGTACAACTATCTGTCTGCGCTATTTCAGTCGCCGCTATTCTCCATACTGGCCAATCCCGAGTCCTCCGAGCTGTCTCGCACAAAGTTGACCGCCATCAGCGTCATAGGCAGTTACTCGGAATACTTTGAAGAGCACACGGAACTCCTGCCCGGCGCGCTCAACTTTCTCTTTTCATCACTCACAATACCAAAGCTCATCAACCAGGCGTCGAAATCCATTCTCTCGCTGTGCTCTTCCTGTCGGACAAAACTCGTATCCGAACTCCCCGCCTTCATCCAGCATTATCAGATATTCGCCTCCCGACACCCATCCGAAAGCCTCGGCCGCGAACGGGTCCTGGGTGCTCTTGGTTGCCTGGTCGAGGCTCTGGAACGGGAAGAGGACAAAGCCACTGCTTTAGAGCCCCTGTTGACCTCCGTCTCCGCCGACTTTGTCGCTTGCAAGCAACTATTATCCGCCCGGTACGACGACGAAGCTAAAGAACGAGCCCTCCTCGCGCTCAGGTGCCTGGTCAGCCTCGGCAAGTCGCTGCAAGCGCCGGAGGACGGGCCCATCATCATCGACGAGATCAATGGGTCGCAGAAGCCACGGACGATATGGGATGAAGGGCCCGGTCACAATCTGCAACTCCTGCTCGCTCAAGCGATCGAGGATATCGCAGCGACGTTTCCCAAGGACCGCGAAATCACGAAGGATGCATGCGATGTGTTCCGATGCGGGTTTACGGAAACATTGCCAGGTTTGCTCGTGTTTCCGCCGCGGCTTGTGGTGGACTTTTTGCTATCGTGCGGCGCGCGGTCGCCGTTTTACGATGTGATTATCGGGACGGCTAGTGCGTTTGTGAACTGCATATCCGTCGATGGGTACGATGAGTGCAGGCGGTTGACGGGCTATGTGTTTGGGCTCATTGAAGGGCTGGAAGGTGTGTTGAAAACTGTCCACTCCCATCTCCTTTAATAATAAGGTGGCGAATCGATGAATGATGCTGACTGTAGTGGTTTTGTGTGGCCAGGCCCGGAGACAGACCCTGAGCTCGCGCATAACATCCTCGAGTACGCGAATAGGCTGCTGTCGAAACACCTACATCTGTTCCTCGAGGTGCAGCAGGAGGTGTTGGCGCGAGTGCTGCAGCTGGCGCTGGCGAGCCTCGTCTGCAGGGAGCAGTTTCCGAAGAAGACGGCGTGCACGTTCTGGACAAATCTGATCACCACGGCAGGGGAGGGGGACGAACAGCAGCGGGTCGTTGAGATGATACTGCAGCAGACAGGAGAGGCGCTCGCGAAGAACCTCGTCATGGTGAGCATGCATTCACTCCGCTCCGTACCTTATATGTAGTGCTGATATGTTATGTTGAACAGGCGATTGGCGGGGGTGCGGCACGCAGCGAACTGGACAATGTGACGGAGCCGCTGAAGAAGATGGTGTTCAAACAGATGGAGGCGCGCAAGTGGCTTGAGCAGAGCATGTTTTCGAACGGCGAGGGCTTCCCGTCCGGGAAGATCTCAGCGGAAGATAAGGGGGTGTTTCTGAAAAAGTTGTTCATCCTACGCGGCGGACGGGGCACGAATCAGCTGGTGAAGGAGTTTTGGCTGGCGTGTCGGGGGACGGAGTTTACGTATGCGTCGTAGGGGGAGATCAGAAGTGGCTGGCCGATTGGCTGGATGCATGGCTGATATATAGCGTTGTATCTTAATGCGAGGTATCGCGTGTGCATGTGCTATGGGATTGCTGTGGTAGCTAGACTTGCTTGCTTAGGTATTTTCGCTCGTGCGCTTACTTTATCTTCCTTGTATATGATATGACGTCGATGTGGTATGATCTGTGTATGCGGTGAAGTCGAACAGGCGGGACATGACATACACATTACACTGGAAAATGCAAATGGGGGAATCCCGGGAAAGGATTCGATGCATTCACAGCTGCATCTACAAGGAATCATTAATATTTATATTATGCTGCCTTCGAATTGTTAGCATATGGGATTCTTTAACAGCAGTGCAGCCCATGCAAAGACTATAGTAATTCGCCCACAAGATGTCGGGTTGAATTCTAGAATTATCTTCAAGAGGAAAATTGTTATTCTGTTTAGATGGCAATCTGCTTCATGAATTCACTAGACAATATTTAGACATTTATTCTGTAAAGTCGGCCAACTTGTTCTCTGGATTAGGAAGATTTCCTCTCTAATTCGCGAAATTCTGTTCCCGTTTGGGAGAATTCGAGCACTGATTGGGAAGATTTCGCGTAAATTCGGAACGAAATCATCTAGATCGGGACCGATTTCGTGCAAAATATACATGGAATCAACGTTGAATAGGACGAAAATATTCTAGATGAGGAAGTTTCTTGTGTGATTGGGAATATAATCTTCTAGATCAGGAGGACTTTCGTGCACTTCAAGCGGGGACGCAAGACTCCCTCGAGGTTGCGTCTACACGAGCTCGATGATGCCGCAACGATGGATATACACTATCCTGGTATACACATGATCTCAATAGATATGTAGAAGGTAAATGATAAAGCAAAATTTGATCCCAGGGTATCGTCCTGAACGCCACGAAAAAAGTCAAGTACTATACACAAACACCGGCGCCGACCTATGTCTATCTCCTCACGAAAGGAAAGTCATCCACGGTGCCCACCACAACCGCCTCGTCGTCCCCACCTTGCCGCGACACAAACTTCTGCTTTCCTTTCTTCTGACGCTTCTGCGTCGTCTTGTCGCCTTTATCCCCTTCCGCGCCTGCCTCGCCGTTCGCCTCCTTCTCCAGCTCTGCCAGTGCGGCTTCGTTACGCTCCTTAGTCAACGCGCTGCTCTCTGCCGCTGCCGCTGCCAATCCCTGCTCGTGCTCTTCCCTGATCTTGCGTAGCTCGTCCTCCACGGCTTCGACGTCTCCAAACTCGCGCGACGCCAAACGCGAATACTCGGCCATGTTGACGGGTATCTTCTTTTTCAGCGCCGCCGTGATCATCCTTGGGTTCCGCCGCTCCTCAACGACGAATTTATTCTTCAGCATCCGCCGGCTCCGGCCGATAAACATCTTGCTCATCATTTCAAAGTCCGTGCCGAACATGCTGAGAGCCTCGTAGAAACGCTCCGTCTCTTCGTCGTCCCACCGCTCTGTCTTTTCGCGTTTGCTCCACGTCGCAGAGTTTACCCGTCGCGTGAGGTTCGATTCTTCGATGATCTCCAGCGGGCCGTCGGCGCCGACGTCTCGTTCCCGGCGGTCGACTTGCAGAGAGGACTCATCGAGAACGAGCTGGCCGTTCACGATCCTCATCTGCGGCGCCATACCGCCTGCGCCTCCACCTTTCGCGCCGCCGCTTCTAGCGACTGCGTTTTCCCGGCTGAGACGATCGAGGCGTTGCTCAACAGTTTCGATGGCGACATCTTCTCCGGCAGCTTTGCGGGCTTCGAGTTCGGCTTTTCGCGCTCGTTGCTTCTTGACGACGTCGAGCCAGTCGATCTTCTCGATTTCCTCGTAGAGCTTGGATTTCTTGCCGATGAAGGTGTCGCGGCAGAGATCGGTCATGCGGACGACGGTGGGTTCTATTTCGAGATTTTCGGCATTTTGCGGTGCTGCTTTGGCCTTTCTTCCACGCTTTTTCTTTTGCTGCGACTGTTGGCCGTCAGATTGTGCGTCGGGTGGTTCATCGGTAGACTGGGCTGGATCGGTTGCGGTTGCTCGCTTTCGTTTTCGCTGCTTCGGGGCGGGTTTAGCAGTGGCCGGTGCGTTTGAGGGCGAGGCGGTGTCGGGGGCGGGTAGACTGGATAGTTCGGTGGTGGAAGTTTGATTCTGCGTCGCTGTAGAGGCTGGAGGTTGCACGGATAAGCTTGGAGATGGAGCGAGAGGAGCATTTTGCGTGACGACTATGGCGGGAACTTGTGCGCTCTGTTCAGTGCTCGGTCTGTCGCTGCTGTCCTCTCGACGGATAGGCTGGATCCTGTGAGCTTCGGGAGACTGTGGACGTGGTAGCGGCGTTATACGGACGGCACCTGGCATGGAGATTGGTATGCCACCGGCCCGTCGGGGGGACGGCTTTGGCCGTGGCAGCTGCGGACTCGGAGGATGGGATGCATCGCGTTTAGGAGTCCTGGTAGCTGTTGGTGAAGCCGATCGACGAGTAGAGGTTGTATCTGGGAGGGTGGAGGGCGTCGAATCTTCATTGGTAGACGGTTCTCGGTTGGGAATCGGTTTGGTTGCGATGCTGATCGAGGGCTGGACGGAGGATTGACGGGATTCGGATGGTTGGGTGGTGGCTGTAGCAGTGGCGCCAGCGGCGGCCGGAGGGGCTGGAGAGGCGGTATGTTCGGTGGAGGAAGGAGTAGAGATGTGGAGGGTGCTGGCCCCGCGGTTCTGCGGTTTCTTCGGCGCGAACTTCTTGCTGGATTTGTCTAGTGATTGGAGTTAGCGGCGGGCAGCGGTGGAAGGACGGCGGAGGAGGAGGAGGGGTGTGCGTACTGATGAAACTCATGGTTTCCCTCTTCGCCTGCGGTTATATCTTTCGGAGAGTGGCGAGAGGGTATTCATGGGCACTGCCGGGTGTCGCGGTCGTGGATTGCAGACTGGTGGGTGGACGAGCGTCGCGGTCGTGGTTATGTCGGGAGATGTTGATGTTGATGATGGTGATGATGGTGATGATGGTGGTGATGGTGGAGAGGATGGAGGATTGAGGATGACTGCAGAGACTGTTAGCAGAGCATTAGCGATCACGTGACTTTGCAATTAAGTCTAATCGCGAGTGTTAATGATCCTTTTAGCCCGCCGTTAGAGCTAAACAGCGGATTAGTCAGGCCAACCGCCAAATGCAAACAAATTGAAGATTTGCTCTTTCAATCGCCTGCTGCTCTCCTGCTCGAAGCAACTGGTTAAAGCCGGCAGAAGGAGCCAACGGAACAACCGCAGACGTTTCTCTCTTCCCGGTGCCCGTCTTGGACTGCGAAGCCGTGGTCCCGGCCCGACTCCTTCTCCTTTTCCTCTCGCCTCCATCCATCTCCATCTCCTCCTCATCCTCATCCTCCTCCAACCTCCATTCTCTCCGCCATCGACGACTCTCACGATCTTCTCCACCGGCAGGACGACGCAAGAAACGACCAGTACGCCCCGTCAACGTCCTCCAGCAGCCGGTCTATCCCCTTTCCCTGGACTCCCTGCTTGGTTCGCATCGATTTCCTCCCGGGGAAGCCTGCTGCTCTCCCGTCTCACGACCGTCTTACCTCTCACGACACCTCCTCCGCTGCCAACGCCGCCACCGCTATTCTCCTCCTATTCTCCCGAGACCGGCCCTCTCGTGCCTATTTCATCCTTCTCCCCCCTCGCACCTCCGTACTTATATCCCTTGACCGTTCTCTTCCTTTCTCCGCAGGTGCTAGCTAGCCTTCTTCCGGCTCTGATTCTTCTCCCTATTTCTCAACCGACTCTCTCCCGATACTCTTATTTCGGCCACGACCCCCATTCTGTCGGCACTTCCGCAGTCCTGACATCCAGCATTCCATACACTCTTACTCTTTCTGATTGCTACCGCCTGGATCATTTCCTTCCCAACGCCTGATATCCTCAGATCGACCGTCACCCTCATATCCCCTATTCGGGTCCGCGTGTGGCTGCCTGTGGTCTCCGACGACCAGACCCTATCAAAAACACGGGTTTCCCCCTTCACACCCCCTCTTTAGGAGCTCATGACGGCGGCTATCGCCGACTCCAAATCTCCTTTGGCCCCTCCTTTACGGAAGCAGCCCGTGATGGAGGACCGGAAGAGACCTCTGAATGATGCCGCTACCGACGAAGTTCCTCCGAGCAAACGACAAGCCATGACGAACGACGAGCCACAGACCCAGGAAGATGTTGTCGTGAGTAGACCTTATGCCGTAGTTCTATTGGAAAGACTGGTCCTCTCGCCAATCCGGGACCGTTCCCGTCATGATGGCATTGCGTCCAATGCATTTGATATCGTGCTGACATCATGTTTCCGGCTGCTTAGAACTTCCAAAAAGAGGCCATCTACCGCCAGATGAAGAGTTACAAGCGAGAGAAAGAGCTCTCCGAGATTCGATTGGAAGAGTTACAGAAGCGATGTACCTACCATGACGACCATCTCCGGATAGTTGATGCTTGGTGGAATCAGGTATGGTTGATCTCTACGGCGTATACAGATGGATGGTATGCTGACAAGGATTCCTGGAAAGCTTGTGGACGAAGTGCGATTGCTGGTTGATAGCAACCTGCTGAGCAGGCAGCCCCAGCAGAATGGAGGTAGGGAGTCAATACGAAGCACAGCATGCTTTTTTCAGAGGCCTTATTGACTGTGATAACTAGACACGCACGACTCAGTACCACAATCCCTCTTGTTCGCCGACGTAGAAACTTTCGAGCAGCATCTTGCCAAGAAGAAAGAGACAATCAAGGAGACCCTCCTTAGACTCTTCCAGCGACTCGAAAGTCGAGATGAAGATGCGAGCGAGAAAATACCGAAACTTCAAAAACGAATATCCGAGCTTCTGGCCACGGAGAAGACCCATCGAGTGGAAATGGACCGTATCTCGCACGAGAAGGAGGAAACAGAGCGACAACTTGCCATGGCCGGCTTTCGGTACCTACAAGCCGAGAAGAGATTGGATCGCCTAAGGAGCCAGACCGTAGCCAAGATCGAACAACAAGCCATCGCTGCATCCTCCTCGTCGAATGGAACAAACCCGAAGAAGGACAACAATTCATCCTCGAAATCAAAGTTCACGGATGGACAACTCGCCGATGCGGAACTTGCACGAAAAGAGGCCGAAGCTATCGCCAGCAAACAAGAAAAAGAGATCAAACAGCTCCAAGCCGATATGTCCCGCCTTCAAGAGCAAAATTCCAATTACAGCCTCAAGGTCAGCCCAAGAAACCAAAGCCTCTTGCAAACATCCCTTTCCTTCGCACAGACACTTTCGGGAACCGAAGCCCTCTTCGCGGGATAGAAAGTTGTTTTTTGTTGCCAGACAAAACTATTGGTCGATACAAAGCATACAAATGGATGAGATGGGTTCTGACGTGTGTTATCTCGGGGGTCGAGCAGATCACTAGGTTGAGCGAGGAGGATATTGTCAATTGCGACACCTACAAGAACACAAGGCTGCGGTTGGAGGATGTCATCGCCAAACTCAATCATCTTGAGGCGCACAACACTACGCTATCTCGAGAGAATGAGACGCTGCAAGCGGAGCGGACGGCTTTCCAAAACAAGGTCAAAGAAGAGGAGTCGATTGCGATAGAAGCCGCCAACACTCAGGCGCAAAAGTACGAAGCCGATCTGGCTCGTGTTCGCGCGCATCGAGATCAGCTGCATGCAGAACTTCATACAACAAGGATCGCTAGCGAAAAGTCCCCGCCCAACCACGCGGATGAGATGAAAATACTCGTTGAATCCCAACTGGAGAAGATAGCATCTCTCGAGGGGGAGGTTCAACGTTTGCGTATCGAGGCTGGCCAGAGTCCTCTCCCGCCAAATGAGGACATTGCGAACCTAAGCCATCAGGAGCTGATTGAAGGCATGACAAAACTACAATCGTCGCATAGCATCCTAGAGAATGAGTTCAAGGCGATCGAAACCGCCTGGAAGAAAGCGCATGACCTCAGCAAAGCCAAATTTGACGATCTGAGAACCCTCCAAGAGACCATCGTCAAACTGAAGCAGGACGTATGTATCCCATATCGAATAGATCACGTGAATCTCTGCTAATCCAAGCTTGTAGAAAATCCGAAACGAGCAAAAGGTCTTCGAGGCTGTGAAACTAAAAGAAGGAGCAGTGGACAAAGCGAGACTTTTCCAAGCCCAGCATGACAAAGCCTCCGAGATCATAATGAACCTGAAAAACTCGGATAAGAAGCAGACGACGTTGATCGCGAACCTGGAAAAGCAGCTAGCCGAGCTCCGATTGATCAACAACCAAGCCATCCTGATACAGAAAACCGGGCAGACGACAGTTTCGGAACTGAAAAACACCGTGGAGAATCTGCAGAGACAGGTCAATCTTGTCAGGGATCAGCTCAAGGCCGCAGAGGAAAAATACCGGAACGAAAGCACCAGGAGGCTCAATGCCGAGAACGAACTCGAGAAGATGAATGTCCGGGTCAACTCGCTCGAACAGTCCGTCAAAGTTTTCAACAGCGACCAGGACGAGGAAAGCACATTGGAAGGATATAGGGTAGGTCGCCTCTTTCTACTTGTCCGTCCGCCTAAACGAAACAAGGAGCGTCCGCTGACTTTTGAACTTTTGAATAGTCGATGGTCCGGTGTGGTGTCTGCAGAACGGGGCAGAAGTCATGTGTTATCAAGACGTGTGGGCACCTGTTCTGCAAAGACTGCATTGGAGAGAGGATTTCCTCTCGGAATCGCAAGTGCCCAAACTGCGGCCGACAGTTCGCTGCTACGGACGTTCTCACGATCGTCTTGTAGTGGGAGCTTTGTCGCCGGCAGTTGCGTTTGTGTTATGTTTGGATAATTTTTTTTTACAACTTTTTAATGTCTGCAAAACCCCTACGATTATGCGGGACGAGGCATAGGCCTAATGTGCATATGTCTACGTCTACGCGATGCCGCAGGCACACGGGAGCCGCAGGGGCTTTTAGCACCCATATTCGAACGGATGATAGCCAGCCGCTCATGAGGTAACATGACGGAAGACCGTGTTTATAATTTCTCTACTCTGAAAGCAACTATGGACCCTGCAGTCAGCTAGCTGATTTGCGTCCTTCGCCTTTTTTCATTCCCGTTATCACTCGGTTGGTGTTCATTCTATACGTGTGCAGTGCCCTTGAGTTCCACTACATCAACCCGGAGTTTACGGTTTTGGTGCAACTTTTATTTTCCCCGTTGCTTAAACCATTTAAAATATATCATATCATATCAAAGCTGTTCGTCCTTTACGTTGCGCGTGAGATTATAGCTCATGTCGCTGCCGCGGTTTAGAAAACGTTTTTTTTTTTCTTCCTTCTTTTCTTCATTTCTCTTCTCCCCTCTTGTTTTCGTCTTTACGCATTTTATTCTGCGGTACATATATTTGAGATTGGGCGGGGATGAGATGCATATACGGTTCGCACGTGTATATGTAGTATGAATGACGCGCGGACTCTCGCTTGAGCTGAGCGGAGGAGCAAGTCAAGATGCATGGATGATGTATTTCTCGATAGCTAGCTTCCATAGCGTAGGGCCCTATCCAGGGTGCTATTCATATCATGGAATTTTTATCTTTACACTGCATACGCCAAGCACTACGACGTGGCATTGATAAACCTGACGTTAGGAAGATTCCAAAGTAGAGGATGGATCGTGTATTAAGTAGCAGCTCGTGGTGAATCTATAGTTCGAGAGATTCGCTATATCAACGACAAGGCTAACCGACAACTCGCTCGTCATGTAAGTGGCGGGTGGGATAAAGCATGCTTGCGAAACGCCAACGGGGTATGTAATGTATATATATAAAGAAACGCCAGCAAATGATTCAAGTTTCCTTGCAACGGACAGATCAATCTTTCTCAGTAACTCCGAATTCTGGAAGCGAGATTTCAACGCATTAGCACTGCTCCTGCGTGCACAATATGCATGCATCCGATAGATACGCACAATAAGCGGATTGATTGTATAGAGTGATACGTACCACCGAGGACCGTCTTCAGCCCGACACCTCGCTCGTCGGCAATCATTCCGAGTAGATGTAGTCCTACGTCGCGTATCTCGTTGAAGTCGTGGAGCAGCTTGATGTGTCGCTGGATCGTTTCCTTGGCGGGATTCCTGATATTATGACATTCGCGAGGCGCGTGCATAACATTAGCTCGGGCGAGTATAATTAAACAGGATAGTGGTGGCTTCGTTACTCTAGTTGTTCGGTTATGGCCTGGATTTGTGCATTGATTCTGGCTTGTTCGGCTTCGAGAGCGGCGATTTTAGCTAGGAGAGTGTCCTAGAGAAGGATACATGAGCCAGCTGGGTACCATACATTATTGCGCTGAGCGCGATGAAAGGATGGGGTTGCATACACGAATCTTGAGCTCTTTTGCGGTGGCTTGCGTGTGCATGGTAGTGTCAGTTTGCTCGGTGGAAGACAACGAAGGCTGTTGGGACGCCATGGTGCAGTATCGATGACGGGAACTGTGGAGAGATCAGTTCGAATGTTAGGCTAAGGGAGGCGTGGCTGTTGTGTTGGCGAGTGGTATATATCGTGCGAACAAGCGCCGCAAGCGCGCGTGTATCCTGCTCTCTCTCGACTTCACCTCAACCTCAGCGTCATGACCACATCAACCACCATGCCGACATCGCGATAACACCCACCCGCCGTCGCCATGAAGCGCAAAAAGAACGAGGCAAAGCGTGCGCGAAAGCCCGCTGCGCGCTCCACCCCTCTCAAACCCCAGCACGGCGCCAAAGTCACCAAGCCCACCAGCAAATCCAAGTCGACCTCCACCACCCACTCCACCATCCCAACCGTCCCATTCACACCCACCGACGCCGTCCTGCTCATCGGCGAAGGCGACTTCTCCTTCTCCAACGCCGTCCTAACCGCCTCCCTCACCACCCCGCCAGGCACCCTCACCGCGACCACCAACGAATCCGAAGCGACAACGCTGCTCAAATACCCACAGGCGGAATCCCACATAACCCACCTCCGCACCCTCGCCCACCGCGTCGTCTTCTCCGTCGACGCGACAAAGCCGCTCCCGAAAGCGCTCAAACAAACCACCTACGACGCTATCCTCTTCAACTTCCCGCACACAGGCGGCTTGACAACGGCCGTCGACCGCCAGGTCCGCGCGAACCAGCAGCTGTTATTATCGTTCCTGACAAACGTCAAGCCGCACCTGTCGCCCGGCGGCGTCGTCGCGATAACCTTGTTCGACGGCCAGCCGTACGCGCAGTGGGATGTCCGGGGACTGGCAAAGGTGACGGGGTATTCGTGCCGTCGAAGCTTCAAGTTCGATGCAGGTCTGTATCCGGGGTATCGCCACGTGCGAACGATTGGCAACCGCGACCGCGAGGGCGACTGGAAGGGCGAGGAGCGTGGGGCCCGCACGTATCTGTTTGAGGTTGCGGAGGGCGGGAAAGACGGCGGTGCGAAGCGTGCTAAGCGCCAGGGGAAGAAGCAGACCGCGGGGAAAAAGAAGGCGGGCGAGAGCAGTGACGATGACGACTGAATGGGGGCCCAGATGAGTGCGACGTGATACAAGGTCGTGATTTTGATGTTGGAGTCACGAAAGCCACGCCTCGAACGGCAACGTTAAAACGTCGTCTGTAGCCGCGCCGGCTGACATATTTATAATATGTATATAGAACTACTTTTTCACTGTGTATATGCATAGCGTGCATGGGATATTGATTGGATTATACTACTAGCATTGTCGGTCTATAGGTTATCATGAAACATGCTATTTATTTACAGGATGTAAGGGACAAATTCAAGCAAGATGGTATCAATCCATGCGCCCGCAAATTCCTCCATTAGAACTACAGTTATTCCGTGAATGTAGAGAAGAGATATCCGAGAGAAATAGTGCGCATCTCCAAGGCCGATACCAAGAAAAGGGAAGATAGTGCATTAAAAACAAAATATTAATAACCGCCATGTGCACATACGTACGCAAACAATACGTCCGTACCCAGCAAACCCAATGCGTGCAGAGAAGAAAAGAAGCGAACAATAAGTAATTAAAAAAGAGGAGAAAAGGGTAATCCAAACGGTAGCGCAGTGTGGCGATGGAATATAATATATAGCTCATGTGCATGCATGCTGAACAGCGACCAATCGGCCAAGGTATCGTATCATTCAACTAACCAACCAACCAACCAACCGCCTCCGCTCTCGAAGAGGAGAGGAGTACTGGCGAGCAAACATGCTCGCACCCATGCAAACGCTAAACCGCCAAACTTTTGTACCAAAAAAATCTTAGACGTGCCAAATTCACGTGCGCAGTCGCAAAATGCAACGACAAAAAAAAAACACACACAACGATACTCACTCACATCGTGCGTGGTATACGCAACAATGGCAGTGGGGAGTGCATCTTCGGTCTTTTTCTATGTCTTTCCGAGACCCTGCAGCTTGACCAGCTCTGCATAGCGCCGCTTAAGCGCCATGAGTTCGTGGTGCGTGCCGGACTCGACAATCTTGCCCTGGTCGAAGACGTAGATGACGTCCGCATTCTGGATCGTGCTGAGTCTGTGTGCTACGCAGATGGTTGTCCGGCCCTCGCGCGCGTTGTCGAGGGCGGCCTGAACGACCTTTTCGGACTCGCTGTCGAGCGCGGAAGTAGCTTCGTCGAGGAGACTAAAAAAGAAACATTAGTCAGCAGACAGTCATTGATAAAATATTTGGGAAGTGGTGGATACGTACAGAATCTTTGGATTACGGATCAATGCGCGCGCGATGGCGATACGCTGTTTCTGTCCACCGGAAAGCAGGACACCGCGCGATCCACACAGAGTCTCGAAACCCTCTGGTAGCGACATGATGAAATCGTAGATGTTCGCGTCTCGGCACGCTTTGTGGATCTCTTCATCCGTCACGCCGTCGCGGAGCGCGCCGAGCACGATGTTGTGCTTGATCGTGCCCTGGTACAGCGTTGGCTCTTGTGACACCAGCGCCATGTGCGACCGGAGATCCTTGAGGTTCAGCTCGGAGATATCCTGGCCGTCGAGCGTGATGTCACCGGTGAGCGGATTGTAGAACCGCTCGATCAAGCTGATCGTGGTGGATTTGCCGCAACCGGAGGGGCCGACGAGCGCGACGTATTGGCCGGGCTTGACGGTCAAGCTGAGTCCGCGGAGAACGGGCTGTGTAGGACGGGTCGGGTAGCGGAAGTGCACTTCGTTGAATTCGATAGTACCTTCAACAGAGTCGACCTTGTCGCCTTCGTCGGACCAGCTGTCGATTTCAGGTTTGCGGTCGAAGAGCGCCTTGAGGGTCTGCGCGGCGTGTTTCGCCTTACCCATATCTGGGGCGAAGGAGAAGATGGTTCCCGCGGACTGCGCGCCAAAGATGACGGCGGTGAAGCAGACGAAGAACTGGAAGACCGAGAGCTCAAACTTGGAGATGAGGGTACCGCCCCACCAGAAGCCGAGAGCGACGCAGAAGAACACAAACGACTGGGACATGGCGTACAAAAAGGACGACTTGAACGTGGTCTTCAAGCTCTTCTTCTCCTGTTGCGCCAATTGGCTGCTGTAATTCGTCAGGACGTCCTGCTCGCGGGTGAGTGTTGCAACGGTCCGGATGCTGGAGGTAGCCTCGCAGGCGTAGCTTGCGCTCTTCTCGTAAGCTTCCTTGGCGATCGTCTGGAACCGGGCTAGAATCCAGAACCTGAAGAAACCACAGGCCAGCAGAAGGGGGACAGTGGCGATGACAACCAATGCGAGCTTCCAGGCGATACCAAGAGACAAGATGAACGCGGCAATAAGCGTCGTCAAGACAATGGCAATGGTACCCAGCGTAACACCAGAAAGACCCGCAAGATACGTCGTCTCAGTCGACAGCAGCGTTGTAAGGGCACCGGAAGTGTGCTTTTCGTCGTCAAAGTAGGCGATATCCTGGCGCAACAGGGTTCTGAACGCCTCCATGCGCACGCGGCGGACGAGTTTCTCGGAGCAGATGGCGAAGGCGACACCTTGGCCGGTGTAAGAGATCAGTTGGGTGCCGGCAAGCATGATATACATTGCCGACCAAAAGTTGACTTCGGATGAAATCTTGTCCGCCTGCGTTCTGGGGTCGTAGGACAGCGCCGAGATGGACTTGGCAAAGATGACGGACTGGGTTGGGTAACCGCCACCGGCAACGATACAAAGGAACACGCCGATGACCATGAGCCACATTTCCGACCTGTTGTAGGATGCAATGAGCTTGATCAAAGTCCACAGGCTGTATTCTTGAACTTCCTCAGCGGGCTTCGCAGCGAGAGCGGCGCTGGCAGCACTCTTAGTGGTGTCAGCGCGAGCCAAGCGATTCGCCATCTCGATATCAGCAGGGTCAACTTCGGCGGCGTGGGCGCTGGCCTTCGTGCGGGTGCGTTGAAGCTTGAGTTCCTCGGCGACCTCCGCGAGCTTCTCGTCGGCTTCATCTTCGTTAGGTCGGTCCTTGGCTTCCTGGAATTGCTGAGCTTCGACAAGATTGTAGTATGCGCCTCGGGCTTCGAGCAAGTCGTTGTGCTTGCCTTGTTCGACGATGCGGCCTTGGGACATTACAACAATGTTGTCCGCGTTTTTGATTGTAGACAGGCGATGGGCGATGATGATAGATGTGCGGTTCTGAGCAGCCTTGTCGAGAGCAGCCTGGACGATACCTTCGCTTCGAGTGTCCAAAGCGCTGGTGGCTTCGTCCAACAAAAGGATCTTGGGGTCACTGACAATAGCACGGGCGATGGCGATACGTTGCTTCTGACCACCAGAGAGCGAGAATCCGCGCTCACCAACATTGGTCTCGTAGCCTTCCGGAAGGGAGTTGATGAATTGCGCGGCGTTGGACATTTCGCAAGCCTGCTCGATGAGCTGGCGTTTCTTTTCATCAGCGGCGTTTTCGTACGAGGTGCCGATAAGACCAAAGGCGACGTTTTCGTAGATGGTAGCGTTGAACAAGACGGGCTCTTGCTGCACTAGCGAGACGTTTTCTCTCAACCAACGCAGATTCAGAGTCTTGATGTCGTGGCCGTCGAGAAGGACTTCTCCAGCTACAGGGTCATAGAAACGCTCGACGAGACCAACGATCGTGCTCTTTCCGCTGCCGGATGCACCAACGAGCGCGGTGGTCTTTCCAGCTGGGACGACGAGGTTCATATCCTCGATGACGACAACCTCGGGGCGAGAAGGGTAGATGTGCTTGATATTCTTCAGCTCAATGTCACCTTTGACCTCCGCAAGCTTGTCGCCGTCATTCGTGCTTGGATCCAAGGGCGACTGGCGGTCAATGGTGCTGAAGATTTTCGCGGCAGCGGCGACAGCCGTAGTCATCGCCTGGACGTTGGGAGCGATACCACCCAAACTGAAAGCACCGATGATGATAGCCATAAGCACGTTGATGACGTCGTTCAAGCCAGCCTCGCCTCTGATGAAGAAACGAGAACCTTGCCAGAACGCAAGACCGTAGTTCAGGTAGATGATGGTCATCAGGGCGCCCAGCATGAAGGCGAGGATGCTCTTGTGTTTCCGGCCATACACCTCGGCGGTCAGGAGATATCCTTCGTACTGGTCCGCGAGTTTACCTTGCGTACCAAAGGCGACGGCGTTTCTGATGGACGAGAAGACTTCTTCAGCGACTGCACCGCCTTTCGCATACGAATCAATCGCCAGCTTGTTGTATTTGACCATGAATTTTCCGGTGACGCCAAGAACCAAGTTGATGGCAACGACGGCAGAGAACAAGATAAGTGTCAACTTCCAACTTCTGATGAACGCGATGATGAAGGCGGCGACAAAAGTAGAGAGTGCATGCAACGTCAGCGCGACCTTTTCGGAGATACCCGTGTTGATGAGGGCGACATCTGCAGTAATGCGAGTCGTGACCTCGCCAGCACCCAGCTTGTCAAAGTAGCCGATATTTTGGCGCAGGATGGCGGCGAGGAACTGTTCACGGATCTTGCCTGAGATTCTTTCGGCAATGTGGATGGATACGACGGTGGAGAAGTACACGAGGACAAACTCGCCGATGCCCATGTAGACGAGGTACAGCGTGAGTTTCTCCACTGTGTCTAGGAGTCTGCGGGGTGCATCGGGGTCTTCGCCAGGTCGGACGCTCATGAAATGGGCGAATTCACCAGCGAGGTTACCAAAGACAATGGTCATGAGCGGTAGGACGGCGCCAGCGGCGATTGAGGCGGCATGGGAGATGAGAAGGATGGTTAGGTCCCCGCGGCTGGCATAGCGGTAGAGTGTGAAGTAGTTGATGTTGGATTCCGGGATGTCGACCTGCTTCTTGATGATCGCGGCCTCTTCTGGCGAGAGGTGCGCATACGGGTCCTTTTCCTCATCTTTGACGGCGTATTTGGAGTCAAGCTTGTCGAGCTTGGGTCCGTCGGAGGAATTACCGTCGGAGCCATTAGCAGACCTGGGCTTTTCGGTAATGGTGTTATCGGCAGGCGTGTCCCTGGTTATCGAAGAGTGTTCGCTGTCGCCAGCCGGCGGCTGGTCTTTGGCGTTGGAGGAAGACATGCTTCCCGCCTAGAAGCTGGGCGCGGACTTGTCTTTCGGCAGGCGGAATTCGCGAAGGGGGGTCTGGCAACACAGCGAGGGCGTCGTCAGTGCAGAGTTCGGACAAAGAGGAAGCGGATATCGGTGAAGGAAAGAAAGAAAATAAGGAGAAGGAGAAGATGGGAGTGAAGGGTGAACTTACGGGTTGGCTTCCTGCGGCTTCTAGCTATATAGCGGGCATGTGGAGGGTGTGGATAAGTAAGTGATTGGTGGCGGTTGTGGTAGTGTATCAACAATGGCGTCGACGCAACTACAATAACGTTATCCCGGTGAATGACTCGACTGGATGCAACAGCGGCCGGAATAATTGCTTTATGCGGCTCGTCGATAGTATGCAAATGAGGTTTAGGAAAACAAAAAGGTTAGGATTGAAGCGTTAGGAGTTCGGCCGCCTAATATACTAAAGTATATTGCCGGACTTAACTGAATGAGGGCCAGAGATGTGAGTCGGCTGTATGGTTAACGGCGAGCGATGTTGGCGGATGCGCTCCGTCGATGCGCAGAAAGTGGAACTAGTATGCACCGTCAATGCGCGCAATGAGACGATGACTCGACTGATAAACTAGTCGAGAGAGCAACGGACAGGCTACGTATGCAGTACAAATAGATCGCCTGGTTACGTCGACCGCTAACGTTACTAGCTGATTAATCGAGGGTTTTATTAGAAGGAGGTGACGATAATAGAGTTGAAGGGGAGCAGACAAGGAAGCCCTAACTGTATGTCAAACTATAGTTTCCGACTGAGCAGCGGTCGACGATATCCTTCGGACACGAGCCCGACGGCGGACCAATAACAGCGCCTGCGTATCGATGGGATTGCGCATGCGGGCAGTCTGTACCCTGAGTGTTTTTTCCATGCATAGCCCCATGCCCTGCCAAATGCAAATTAACACGAGGTCTCGGATCTTGGGCCTCCCGACAGCAGCGAGGACGTCCGTCCCAGAAAAGCGAGCATCCGTCCAGGGATTAGCGCTCGTGCTTCCCGTCCCAGGGAGAGAGAGCTTCGCTCAACTGCGAGCAGCAACCAAAAATCACAACCAAGGAGAGTTTTCATTCGATTCCCGAAACCATGATGCAGCCTTCGCCTGATACGACCAGAACGGGCAAGGCCACTGGCTGGCCGCTAGATGACAAAGGGGCGAGCGTTGAATGGCTGGCCTGCTGTGACTAATCTGCGGACATCGGCTGAATTCTTGCCTCCGACAAGCAGCAGCTTCCCCACCTGGGCGCACCAATACGAGTGCGTGGGCAAAAGCCTGAGGGCACACAGCATGTGCACACAGCATGCGCAGAGCTGGCCGGGAAGCCGGGCTTCCGAGGGTGCGTGGAGATCGGCGCCGGGGCCGTGCCAAGGACCGAAGGCGTGGTAACTTTAATACAACGTTCCCCAGCGACCGCATGGGCAAAGACAAATCTCCGTCCGCAGAGCATCGCATTGCAGACTCCATATCACGGTTATCGGATCTGTCATATCGAGTCAGTATGATCCTGTCTGAGAAATGCTCGAGTCTGGAAGGGAACGCGGGTCAAATATGCAGTTTCAGCCCCGGAGGAAGGACCCCTGACGGAAGTCGCTAGTAGTAGATTACGTACGTGGGTCCGCGGCCTCCTCCGCGGCTTGTCGTCCGTCACTTGTCTCGGCGCGCGTGGTGTGGTTATGCCGGATCCGCGGACACCGCGGCCTGCCCGCGATCTCTGGATGGCCGATGGAGCTACTGTTTACTTGTGTGTAGCTTCGACCCCGCGATCCTTCTCGGGTCCGGAGCAATGTACCGAGAGACGGCGATGTAGGGATAGACACTGCATGCATGTTGAGTTACGTTGCATGGTCGTTCGATGAGTCAATGGTGGGACAACAGCGGATGAAGTTTGGTTTGGGATTGGAGGCTGAGAGGACCGGAGCCTCTGCTGGGCTTTAACATCACGACTTCGCGTCAGCAGCGAGCCTCTCCTATCTGCCGTGAATGTGTTGTCAACATTCGTTTGTGTTGTGGCACAGGTTTGTTTGCCAGTTTGACAGATCACGTGAATCAAACTGTTTGACGATTTGAGGATTGCCCGCTTCGGATGAGGGCTTAAAACCCTAGCATGCTGCCGAAGTGTTGCCACTGCCACTTGTCGAAATCTGCACAACCAGCTAAACCAAAGTACCTTCATCACCATTATCAAAGACGATTCGACGACACCTCGCTCGAGCCGACTGACAGAACAACATCATAATGCCTGTACGTATCAAACGCCGATACAATGCTCGGAGTCACTCTGGTCGATTTGGTAGGAAGGACAGCTGGACAGACGGGTAGCGGAGGTCGAAACCGAAGCCGATACCATCGACGCAAAATATCGAACACCGCCGACGTCGATGTCCCGCCGACTTTCATTGAATGACCAAGAGCCGCTCCGAGCATCTCGCCGCCGATATCGAAGACATATTGCAGTGACGGGAGGATGCTGATTGTCGATTTAGAGCCAAAAATCTTTCCGGACCAAGGTCAAGTTGGCCAAGGCCAAGAAGCAGAACAGACCCATCCCGCAATGGATCAGATTACGGACAGGCAATACCATCAGGTGCGGCAATATCACTCTCTATACTATGTGACAAAGCAGACGGCTGATGAGCCCTTATGCAGGTATAACGCCAAACGCCGACACTGGAGAAAGACCCGCATTGGAATCTAAACGGTTTCACTGCGTGCCACTTGTCTCTTGCTGTTTATACTATCATACCCTCGACCTCCTCGACTTCCATACTTTTCATCCATCCATCATGTCTTCTTGAACGACTGCAACCTACTATAATATGACCGTCCGACCTCGATCCCATCTGCGGCTTCCTCGCCCGCGTCTCCTTCCGATCTATACACAACCCGTCGAACGCCATACAACTTGAATCGAGGTGGCAGGGATGGGACCGACGGATAGGATATGGTCGGGGTTGCTTAGATCTGTTGCGCTGCTGCTGGGTTTTCGCGGGGATATCTTCTTTCTTTTCCGTTCTTCGTTGTATTTATGAATCCAGTCGATGAGCCGGCATAGGACGGTTTATGAGATGCTATGGAATATGGCTACCGTGGGCGAGCCGAACCACTCCTATCGTAATACAGTGCCTGCAGCGAGGAAATAAGGTGACGATGGCAAGCGGATGTATGTGAGGTACCGAAGCTTCTGCTAAGATCCTTGGTATTAGCTTGGTGTGCAGAATTAAACGCGGCTGAGGCGTCTATTGGACTATATTTCAGGATGATATTATCATCCTCAAACTTCAAGACTACACTTTTCGAACCTTGGACATCACTCCACCACAGTATGAAGCCGTCTCTCCGCCATCGCCGTATCATAGTGCGACGCTTCTCGATGCGAGACCTGCCTAAGCATGCAGATCGTCTACACCGCCGTACAACTTCTGGTGCTGCTGCTGCAAGGGTCGAGCCCCAGCAGCGTACGTAAGATGTGATCACATATCAAAATCTGCCATCGACGAGGACGCCGCTCAGTTCCCGATTCCAACCCCGCTTGCAGGTATACGAGGACCGGCAATGTTGCACCTGCCGGCTGGCGAGGGGGCGAGTTGACGAGGGAGAGCAGGTGGTTTCGCAAGTGCTGACTGGAATTTGGGCTTGGCGGCCAGCCTAATGGTACCTGACCTAGACCCCAGTGTTTCTCCCGCAAGCTCTTCACACCGCTGAATTGTCTCTACGATGAAACGAAGTCACCAGCCTACCGGACCGATGCAATGAGCGACTGAAGCGGCTGCGGGCGTATATACATACGTAACACCCCCTTCTCCTCCGGCCAGTTCTCCGCGTCGCGGAACGTTTAAACTATCGCATTCGCTCGCGTCGATTATAATTACCAACCGAAACTCCTGATTATAAAGTACCTCACCCCTTCATCCGGACCTCACGGCAACGACTGCCACGGAGCATACACACACGATGTCGCCGCCATCGATACTACCGCCGTCGCTCCTCCTCCTACCGCTACCGCTCCTCGCCCTCGCCGGCTCCGCGATCGCTCACGACCACGATGGCGTCACGATTCCCGAAGGCCAACACACGACGGACGACCCGCTGGACGCAATACTATGGCTGCACATCCTACTCATGACGACGGCCTTCGGGCTGCTGTACCCGCTGGGCATGGTGCTCGGTCTCGTCCGCAACCGCTTCCACGTGCCCGTGCAGATTGGGGCGTCGTGCGTCGCGATACTCGGGTGGTTTCTGGGACACGCGCACGGCGGGCGGCAGTTCGAGGATGGGAATGCGCATAGTGCTTATGCGCCGTTTCTGGCGACGGGGGTCGTCGTGCAGGTTGTTCTGGGAGTGTATTTGAAGCTGCATTTGGAGCGCGGGTGGCATGGAAGGATTCGGGGCGTGGTTGTCACGGCGCATGGGGTCGTCGGGCGGGTTATGCCGGTTGCGACGTGGGTGCAGATGCTGTTTGGCGGGATCACTGCGTATGTATCGTCGTCTATGGTTTGGGTTGGTGGTAGTGCTGACTGGGATGTGTTAGGCTTGGATTTTGCCATGCGGATCATCTGGGGCAGTGTCTTGCGCATTTTGTAAGTCTACGATGCGATGGAGCCTACTACGGGTGCTGGATGGTGTGGAAGAATGGCTAATGGGGTGGTACGGGTAGATTATGGGCAGCTCGTTTATCGCGTATGCGATTGTGATGACGCTGATGACGCTCATCGGGCAAGCGTGGCTACGGCGGCAGGGACGCGCGCCGGAATTCTGGGACTCCCTCATCATTGCGGTGTGGGGATTCGTCAACACCTGTTCGTCACCTCTCTTTCCCTCGTTGATAAGCTGTAGACGGTCTGCTGACGCTATTATATAGTTACTGAACACGTAAGATGGCCGGTTTACTCTATTATATTCTAGAGGGAAGTGAGCTAACTGCGGCGGATTGGAATTGTACAGCGTTGGGGCCAGTCATGGAGTCATGGCGATTACCAGCATACGTCTATGGGCATCGTGTGGTGGTGCGCCGGGCTGCTGGGACTGTGGCTGTCGAGGGGTAGGAACAGTGAGGCGCGGCGAAACCTGATCCCCTCGATTGTAATATTCCTAACTGGATGGGCGATGGTACGTTTCATCCGCATTACAAATCCTATTCCCTATCTATATATTGTAGATTATCACTGTGGAGTCATGCTAATGGGTGATATCGTATACAGTCATCGCACGTACAGCATCTTGAATTCTCGACAAAAGTGCACGCAGTATTCGGATACACGCTCATGGCGGCAGGTCTAACACGACTCATCGAAATCGCATTCGTCCTGCGAGACCGCAGCGCGCGGCCGAACGGGGAGCCATCCACCTTCCAGCATCTGCCTCCTTACGTACGTTCCCATTCTTCATCGTAGTATGAACATGACTAATTATGGTGCGGACGGCAGTTACTCATCGCATCGGGCTTCCTATTCATGGGCGCCAACGAAGAAATGCTGCACATGCTCCACGAATTGGGTGTGGACCACGTATCCTACCTGCTCATCTTGTACTCGACCGCCTTCCTGCTCTACCTCTTCGTTCAGATCCTCGTGTACGTGTACGCTACCAACACGAAGAAGGATGCACCCGCTGGCGCGGTTAATGGGAGTGCTGGTGGTGGAGGTGGACGGAGACGGCTGGGGTTGCCGCCGATTGAAACGCGGGGTCGCGAGGAGGAGTTTGAGCTGGAGGGACTGCTGAGCGATGATGAGAGGGAGCGGGTGCTGGATAGTGCGAGGACACGAGTGGGGCGGGATGAGGAGGAAGGCGAAGCGCGGATGAAGGAGGCGATATAACCGATGCATTAGGAGATTGTCTTGCATGCGAATTGGCTAGCTGTTCTGTAAACGTTGGTAATGATGGGCTATTCCTGCTTCTAGCGCCTAGTCTTCGGAGCGAGTTGTCTAGCATATGTGTATAGATTGATGCATGGTACGTTGGTGATGAGGGTCGGGTGCATGTTTGAAGTTTAATGGTAATATATACGAGGGAGTCTCATGTGAGATACGGTGGGTATAGATAGTTTTGCTGGGTATTACTAGTATATTTTATTTTATCATCGAATGTTTTCTAAGTCTATATATATATCGTACGAGATTTCCAGGGAAAAGAGTGAACTTTTTGTGAAATGAAAAGCAAATATATGTCCACCAACGCCGAGAATTCCGTGAGGTTTATACATCTAACCGATTAAACTGACTGGCTAAATCGAACAAGGAATCTAAACAAAAAGTCGAATAATAATACAGGGTATATGAAGAAAGACGAAATAAAGAGGAAGTCATAGAAAAGAGAGAGAACGAAAAAACGTATATGGGTATCCAGATATTACAATTATTATATCCCGCCAAACGTATATTGGCGGAGTACTGGGATAAAACAAAAATAAGGTGTATATTCGGGTATAATATTAGGAATTATTTTTTTTTGCCGTACCGCCCCGTCGTGCCAAGTTGGTGAATCACATCCCTCACAGCCGGCAGCGCATACTCGACCATCCGGTCGACGTCACCCCGCGGCATCGTACTTAGCACGTAGTCTGCCACGACATTCGCATCCCGGCTGACGGGTCGGTTTATGCCCAAGCCGATCTTAAAGACTGACTCCCGCGGTATGCTGGTGGCGATTGACGACAGACCGTTGTGACCCCCCGCCGAGCCGTCCTTCTTGAACTTGACGCTGCCGATGGGCTTCTCGAGTTCGTCGTGGAGGACTACGAGCATTGCTTTGTTGCGCTCCTGGCTCGGCAGGGAGATGGTGAAGGACTTCCAGGCCTTGCTGACGGCCGGCCCGGAGGCGTTCATGAAGGCTGTCGACTGGAAGAGGGTGGTGCTATAGCTGGAGAGTTGTTCCGTTGGCTTTTTAGGCTTTTGCTTCGGTATGGGTTGGCCGTCGGATTGGATGAGTGTCGGAGGGGGAGTTGAAGGCGGGGGTTCAACGGTGAAGGAGGGACCGTCAGCGGTGGGTCCACCGAAGTGACGGGAGGTGCGGAGGGGCGAGGCGGCCAGGTGTGGGAGGAGGATGTGGGCGGCGGAGTGGCGGGTCGCGAGGAGCTTTCCTGGATTGCCGATGGCGCAGATGAGGATGTGGCGGGTGCTCATCTCTGGGTCTTCTGGCGGGGTCGCGGAAACTGTCGTCGAAGATGATGAAGCGGATGTAGAGGGTGGAGAGGCGGATGTATTAGTATATAAGGACGGTGATGCCTCCGGCGACAGTTCCGGCGAGAGTTCTGGCGATAGTTCCGCGAGCGGTTCTTTCGAGGAAGAGTCTGCGTGTTGTTCGTGTTGGATGTGTTGTGCGGCCTGTTCGCGGCGCTGGCGCTGGCGGCGCTTGCCCTTGATGCCCATATTAGATATTACGATTAGAGATTACGACTACCAGTATTGTATACTAGTTGGTATTGTAGAAATGTTTTTTTGTCTATGATGAAGTTGAATGACGGCGAGAGAGAGAGTGTGGGTTTATATAATTGATGTAACTAGTCAGAGGATGCGGTCGCGGTGCGCAATTCCGGCGCTGAGTAATAGCGGTGTATGACAGTGAGTCTTGCTGCTGCATGCGCAGGTCGCCGGCTGTGCGATGAGTCGAACGCAACGGCGGTGCTGACACGGCGCAACCGGTGGGATTCATGCCTGGAACCGCATTAAACCAGGCAGGCTGATCTGAAATAAGACGCCTTCGCCGAGGCGGACTCGACGCTCGAGCCCGTATCTTGTGCGCTCGGTCGTGGGTTCGGTCGTACTGCTGTACGGCCGACTGTGCAACCTGATTTGTCGGCATGCGAACTCCACTCCGACGATATGTGCTGTACGACACGACGGCTAAACTATGGCGACTGCCCTTTGAGACGCTCGCTCTCCCGTAGTCGGAATCGTACTTTCTTCTTCTTCTTCTTCGAGCTGCTGCTCTTCTCCGGCGGGCTGTCGCAAATTTCTGGGATGGTTTTGGAGTTGGGAGTGCAGGTCAGCGCTGGCGGTCGGCGTTTTGGCAGCGATGCGGGCAGGCTGCTGAGGGTGTCGTAGATGGCGATAGTGAGGATGGCGAGGAAGGCGGTGGCCAGGAGGCCGAACAGGAAGACTGGCGGCGGGTATTTGTGGAGGAAGTTGTGGCATGCGTGAACGGCCTGCGAGGCCGTGTCCACTGTCGTGGTGTAGTAGCTGGTGTATTCTACCATCTTGTGATATTACCAAGGACAGCTATTCTGAATGGAGTTGACGATATCCACAGTTCCAGAATATCAAGTAGGTAAGCAACGTATGAGAGTTTATATAGACCGGATCGATAGCTGGTGGGGAATTTATAACTTTAGTTTGTATAAAATATAATGCTGGGCGGAGCAGACGTCGTCATTGGAGCTGGGAAAAGGCGGCATGTGGCCATATATACACCGGTGCACCTACCGGCAAGTTGCGAGCCAGAATTAAGTTCACGGGGCCGATGCTCCACGTGTTTTACGTCTTGTATGCCTGCTACCAGCGATACACTGCCGTATGTTCGATGAACGTACGCGTAGACGATGCGTCGAACAGCTTGCTTTCACAGCGTCGTGACGGTATGACATCATGCATCATTAACTGGTGTGGCGATATACGTCGACGCACGTGGCCGAGCTAGGCCGGACTATCATCTGAGCCAAGCAGTCCCTCTGCGAGACTGTCACTGGCTGGATCTGGAGTAAAGTGTGAGTACTGGATATGTGCATTCGTATAACTGGTCGTGACTCGTTCCGATATGTATCTCGGCGCGTAAGTGCAGTCACTGCAGAGGCCGTGTCGTGTCTGCGTCGAGATCTGTAGATGCATGCACATGCACCTGCAGGACCATCCGGGTCTCCGGTGTGCAGCGTGTGTGTATGAAAGCGCAACGATCTAGGTGCACCGAGCAGCGGCAGACAGTGTCGATACGTACATACCATCGTCTTTAACCTGACCGTCCCGAGTCCCGAGTCCAGTGATTGATCTTAGATTGAGGCCGTGATATCGTGATGTTGGGGGCTGTTGCATTGGATGTGTTGTAGTATGTGGCTGCAGCATCGACGGCTTCAACACCATCTGGCCAAAGCTGCCCCGGCCTTCCCTCCCTCCTCCATCCACGCCACCACGCCACCCCGCTTCACCACCACCGCCGCCGGCCCTCTCCCTCCCTCCGACCCATCGCCATCGCCATCGCCGGCAAGATCAAATGGCTACCCTCCAGAACGGCAGCGTCCCCGAGCGGGATCCCCGTCGGGGCCGCGATCCCTACCAACGCGCCACCCCCAACGGCGGAGCATACCCGACACCCACGCCTGGCGCCAGCTTCAGCAGACAGCCGCCCCGCCCACACCCCAACCAGCGCCTCGAAGCCCCGGGCAGCATCAGCGGCGGCCGGCGAGGTGCCCATACCGACCAGGAACCAGGCACTCCCCGGTCCGGATACCCTCCCCCACGACCCTTCGGTGATGGCGACCGACGCAGTCCCGCACCGCGAGACAGAGGCGACCCGTCGGCGAGCAGATCCAAGTCCCGCCGGCGCGGTGAACCAATGCAACCAAACATGAACGGCTCAGCGGAAGGAAGCGTGAGGCTCGCAGGATTGGCCGGTGCGTCTTGACTCTTCCTAGGAGACTACTGCTGCTGCTGCTGCTGTCGTGCTGTCTGAAGCTTGGGACTGGCATTAGACAGACGTTCTGATACAGCTGCTGACCGGTGCTGGTGCTGGTGTAGATGTCCTTGCGACCATCCGCCGCGACTGGGACTTTATGACCCGCGAGGACTGCATTCCTGTCCAAATCGCCCTACAGCTCAACGACCCCAGCTCTCTCGGCAAGGCGAGCCGTCTCAACGACTTTCGAGTGATCAAGAAAGATCTGGAAATGGCCCTCCAAGCTGTCGTCAACGGTGGGTCGACGCATTAAACTCGCTGGCGGGATTCACGGGCTGACCCCTGCCGTCCTCATAGAATACCATCAGGGATTTAACAGCTCCATTGGTACCTATCACAGCATCATGCGGCATATTAGCGCATCAGCGGCCAGAGTTCAGGACCTGAAACTGCGGCTGCAGAGCGCAAAGAAGGACTTGACGTCGGAAAAGCCAGAAGTCAAGAATCTGGCGGTGGAAACTCAAGTCTACGAAAGCATGCTGCAGACACTGGGCCAGATGTACGTCATCACTTCCAACTGACCCGACGGGCAGAATCGCTAATACGCGTGGAAAACAGCGAATTGCTCCGCGACGTCCCCGAGAAGCTCGACCTGCGGATGGGTGAGAAGCGCTTCCTAACCGCCGTCGACATTCTCATGGAGGGCCTCAAGAACATCAATAAGCCAGACTTGAAGGGCATCGGGGCGCTGCAAGACTTGAGACGCGGACTCCAAGACCAGGAAACTTCGCTGGCTGAGATCCTGGTCGAAGAACTGCATTCACATCTCTATCTGAAATCTCCCTACTGCGACGGCCGATGGAAACCCTACTCTGGTCAGAAGGAAAATAAGGCGTCCGACCATCTGCTTGGCAGCGATGTCATCACCCAGACCGCTGTTGCGAAACGCTTCCTCGACACCTTTCTCGAAACCGAAGACCTCACCAAGGAGATGGTGGAGGATGCGTCGAAGAATATCGAAGCCGAGAGCTTACACTACATCCGCCTATTAATAGAATCTCTACACAAGCTCGGCCGTCTGCCTGCGGCTATAGAACAGATTTCGCAGCGTCTGCCAGTTGAGTTGAACAAGGTTGTCGAGAAAACAAACCTTGAAGTCGATTCACGGCACCCCGCCTCATTCCGCGGACTGTCAAAGCCCCTGAAAGACGGCAAGGCGATCGACTCTGTCCTGTCCGAGAAGGACGAGCGGGTGGAGGTTCTCAACGACTTGCTCTACACATTGTACTCCAAGTTCGAGGCGATACTGGAAGGTCACCGCGTCGTACATGATGTCGTCAAGGCTATCAGCAAGCGCGACTGGTCGAAGGACTCGTCGTCGACGCTGTCGAGCGGGTTTCTGGAAATCTGGAAGCTGCTGCAGAGCGAGACGAGGTCGCTACTCCATGACTACATTACCGCGAATGAGAGCAGGATAGCCACCAATGCTCCAAAGGCCGCACAGAACTCCGTGAATACCATCCTCGGCACCAAGTCCGCCATGCTGAACAAGAGGGTTAGCATATATATCCCACACCTTTCCCCATTGAGCTAGCTAACGGTGTTGCAGCGAATGTTCAAGTTTGGAAGTCCGGATAGCGTGGATGCGGCGACGAAGTCGAACCAAGAAGACCTGGAGGCGATTCTTAAGGCCAACGTCCCCGGTCTCGTGCAAGACTCCGCCGTTCCTGCTATACGAGAGGAGGAAACGCAGATCAGTGACGGGTCAGCGACCGGCCGCAAGCTGCTGATTGAATCCACAGTCTTCAACATGGGCCATCTGCTGTCGCCATCCTTGCAGTTCCTCAACCACGTCAAAGACATCGTCCCGCCGGGGTAAGTCGAATATCTATCGTTGAGGTGCACAAATGTATGCTAACGCTGGAAACTGGCTAGTCTGGGTGTTGCACCGAGCACCTTTACATCCTTCCTTGACGACTTCCTGGTCAACGTCTTCCTACCGCAGCTCGAGGATACCCTTCGAGAGCTTGCAGCACAGACGACCGGCGAGCTGGACGCCTTCCAACCAGACCCGCAGTGGAAGAACGTCGCTCAACGGCCCGTAATGAAGGGCACAGCTGGCTTCCTGAGCCTCATCACAGCTATCTGTCGAATGCTGGATAGCCTCCCGCACGACCAGTCGTTCAGCCAGCTGATCGTTGATTTACTCACGGACTACTACGAGAAGTGCCATGCCTATTTCCGAAGTAAGTGGTTCAGATATTATATATAATTGTCTGTGGTTGTGCTGACATGGCAATAGATCTGGTTCAACGCGACAAGACGGTTGTGCACGAAGGTGTTTTTATCCTGAAGAAGAGCGCGGCGTGGGTGCAGCCCGGTGATCTGGAGTCGACGATGCGGCAGATGTGGGCCGATCCCACGGTCTTCCACGACTACCTGTACAAGGAGACTCTCGTCTACGCCAAGCTCAAGGGCAAGGATGGCGTCGCCTTTGAAGACATCATCTCCGACCGAAAGACGATATACAACCTCTGCGTTCTATACAACAGCATGGTACGTTATCCCCTCCTTTCAAACCTTGGCACCGGGCCTAGCTGATAAGATGTTCCAGAACTGGTTCTCGCGGAAACTGCAGAAACTACGCCAGGTAACCGAGCTCGAAGACCCGAGCAAAGACGAAGGCACGCGCACGCGCCGCTGGACAACTGTCAACTCACAGCTGGCCCGCGACTCCGCCTCGCCGGTCTTCCTCCCGCTCTCCAAAGACCTCGCCGAGGCGTTCGACGGCGTCGTAAACACGTACACTGAGCTCGCCAACACCATTCTCTTCACACTACGCGCAGAAGCGCGCACGCACGCGGCGCATTACATTGACGTTACGATGCAGCAGACCTCATGGGTACTCGAGAACGAGGCGTCGGAAGCTGACGCGGCGATTCTATCGCTCAACAGCGAGCTCGTCTGGTTCGACCAGGACGTGACGAGTCTGCTGCGCAAGGAGGAGGAGCGGTTCGTCAAAGCGGGACTAGGCATCTACCTTGACCATCTGCTCATCCGCGGATGTGGTATGATCAAGCGGATGAATCGGCATGGTGTTGAGAAGATGCTGCTGGATATCCTTGTGTTGCAGCAGAATTTGAGGAATCTGCTGCTTGAGGATGGGGTTGTCGGGGACGGAAGGGAGGAGCAGCAGCGGGAGATTGTGACGTTGAAGCGCAGTGATGATTATTGGCGGATGTTCAATACCGGACCGGAGGTGAGTGCCAGCCATATCTATACAACATACCCGTATTTCCCCGGCGTGTATTGGTGTAGAAGGGATAAGGTTGCTGACGGGGTTGTGAAATTGTAGGATTTGCTGCAGCGGGCGAAGGATGGGACGCTCACGTACTCGTACGACGAGCTGAAAGATCTGGTGACGCTGTGGTACTCGGAGAACATGAAGATTGGGAACAGGCGAGAGTCGACGCTGGCGGCGCGACGCAGCCTGAACGACCATTTGATCCAGCTGAGCGAGTTGATGTGGGACAAATAAACATATCATGCTCCTCTACTTTCCATTCCCATATCCATACCTTTTGGGTGGTGAGAGTTGAGCGCGGTAGGTAGGTCGGTGGTTGGTTATGTAATGAACAGGTGTGGAGACGATGTAGGAGGGTTTCTGTTATTGTCTAATCCTAATTCTGTCGAAGCTTTTCCTAACATTTACCGACCTCCTTACCCTTTACCGTCCTCTGCTCTTCTTCCTCCTTTTTATCCTACCATCTCTCTTGGGAGACGAACGCTACCGTACATATGCGCTTGCAGCTTGCAATGCCGATTTCTATCTACCGGGTGGAGCGATCGACGTGTACATGTACATTATATTACTCACCCTGTTTCTTGACCGTTTGTACCACGCATGCATGTTCTGTTGGTTAGCCTGTCTGCCTGTCTGCAGCGTCTTCGTTGAATTTGTACCTGTAGTGCACTGTTTTTGCCTGCATGTTGTTTAGTATACTGCGTGCATGGCCAGCTTGTAGTATGCCGTGTCTCTGATGATTTTATGCGAGGCGTCGTTGGAGTTTTTGCCTGCAAGATTCTTTTGGGGATACTTAATTTATAATTTGCAGCAATTAATCGATCGGCATATTTAGAGTGTCTCATTATATATATACCGTCGTGTATGCATATACATCCAGGAGGCATCGCGCACGAGACTACGTTGAGGAAATTTTGTTGTGGTCGATCTATAGACGCGACGGTGGGATGTAGGCCCTTTATAAAGTATGCCGTATAGTAATGCATTCGCGATATTGGTGGACGGCGAACTGAGTAAGTAGACGTACAAATATGCATACATCGTAGAAACATTCAACGTGAAAAGCCGCCTCTGGCACCTAGTCCTCGAGGCTACAAAGGAAAGTTATATCGACGACACACGCGAATCCAAGCTGATTTCCACGAGAGACCCGATAGCCCCTCCATGCTTTAATACGGTGCCGTCTCACGCTTCAGCCACTTGAGCGCGCGCTCGTCGTGCGACAGCAACGGGCTTGTCTTCTCCCAGACTTCGGCGTGGTAAGCGTTGATGTAGGCCAATTCGTCGGGAGTCAAGAGCTTGGTGTCGACGAGCTTGCGGCACATGGGCACCATTGTGACGGTTTCGAAGCCCCAGAAGGGCTTTGTCTCATCGAACTTGTGCTCTGTCTTTGCGGGGACGACGAAAAAGATGTCTATCGGTTACAGAATGCGGTTAGTCGTCTGTCGTATACCCTTATATCGTAGCTACGGTCTCGGAACGTGTAGTTATGCTTAGGTGTTAAAAGCTTACTTTCAATTCGGATACCGAATTTGCCATCCTCGTAGTATCCCGGCTCGTTCGACAGCACGTTCCCAAGCTCGAGCGCGACCTCGGACAGCTGGATCCGCGTGCCGATGCCCTGGGGACCCTCGTGCACGTTGAGGAACGAGCCGACGCCGTGGCCGGTGCCGTGGCGGTAGTCGAGGCCCTGCGCCCAGAGGAACTGGCGGGCGATGCAGTCGAGCTGGTAGCCGCTGATGCCCTTGGGGAAGACGGTGCGCGCGAGGGCAATGTTGCCTTTGAGGACTAGCGTGTAGGATTTGGTTTCCATGTCCGTTGGGGTGCCGAAGTGGAGCGTGCGGGTCGTGTCGGTTGTGCCGTCGTAGTATTGCGCGCCGGAGTCCTGCCCGTCGGTTAGAAGATGTGATAAGTAGGGGCAAGGTGGGGGTGAGGATTGCTCACGCAAAGGTAGATGGCGGCTGGGTCGATCTTGGAGCATGTCGGGCGCTCGGGGTGGTAGTGGATGACGGCGGCGTTCGCACCTGTTGAAGAAATGGTGCCGAAGGAGAGGCCGACAAAGTTTTCCTTGGCCCTGTGGTGGATGTTAGATGGAAAGCTACAGCGGTGGTTTTGCATGGTATATTGGGACGTACTTTCTGAATGCTTCGAGTTTGTCCGAGGCGTCGACTTCGTCGAGTGCGACACCGGTGAGAAGTTGCTCCTCAAGCCAGGCAAAGTACCTAATAGTGTTAGTTGTAGCTCGGGATTGACTGGTTGGTGGGGAACATACTCAATTAAGGCTACACCGTCACGGATATGGCAGTTTCTCATCCCTTCGAGCTCAGTCTCATTCTTGACGGCTTTGGCAGTGGTGACCGGAGACCTGGCTTCCTCGAGCCGTTTCTCGCCGATAGCCTTTGCCAGCGCCCAGCTCGCGTTGGAGGGGAACAGGAACTTCTGCGGCTCGCTTGCATTTTCGTCGACGGTTGATTCGCTGAGTGCGGCGATGCTGGCGAGGTAGGGTTCGTAGTCTGCGATCTCGACATGAGAGCCTAGGTGCTGCTTGAGTTCTTCGGTGACCTGGCTGGGGTTGATGTAGAGGGTGGCCTTTGTGGGTGTGACAACCGCGTAGCAGAAGAAGACTGGGTTGTACGGAATGCTGTGTTTTCCATTAATATCAGATGCACCACCATAAGGAAAAGAATAAGAGCTTACTCGCTGCCTGTGGTGAGAAAACTTCATTAGTATTTCTTGTTTTGCGAATCAGTGTGTCTCGGAGCGTATCACCTCTAATGTTGAAGAGCCACATAATTTCGTCCAGGCCGCTGAGGACCACCCCATGACTCTTCTGCTTCTGAAGCACCTTGCGCACATCTTCAAGCTTCTCGGGAAAGTCCTTGCCTGCGAACTTTTTGTCGAGGATGATGACAGGCTCGCTTGGTCGTTTTGGTCGAGTTTGACCCCATACTTGATCGATCAGGTTGGCGGTCATAGCGACGAGCTCCTTGCCACCTTTCTTCTGGATCTTCTTTTCGAGAGACTTTGCAGATGCTACATAGAGATGTTAGGCACAACCCTGAAAATTCCAAAGTATGTGTGATATACCGAATGTGACCAAGGAGGCATCCACGCCGACTGTCTTGCCTCCAGCGGCTTGTTCCGCAACCCTACATATTGATGTTCCATGAGTACGTAATGAACCGTAGATATAAAGATGACAAGGATTCATTACCAGTCGCTCCAAGTTGGGACATCGGGCATTCCCTGCTTCAGGAGCACCCAATTGTCGTCAAGCTGCTGCGCAGCCTGGTTGAAATATCTTCCATCAGTTGACAGAGCAGCCTTGTCTTCCGTGATCAGGGCCCAGCCTGCAGATCCGGTGAAGCCAGTGATGAATTCTGATAATCACAGGAAAACTATGGGTTAATCATATGCTAATAACTCAAATAGCGTGGACGGTTTCTACCTCGGCGACCGTCGCATGGGGACGTGTACTCGGACTGGTGAGCGTCTTCAGACGGGACAACTAGAATCCAACAGCTGATTAGCAATTTCATCTCTGATGCGTCAGGATGGAGACATCAACCTACTGTAGATATCAACATTGTGTTCCTTCATCAGCTTTCGCAAGGCTGCGAGCTTTTCAGTGGTGTTCGCCATGGTGAACTCGGCAGCGGTGGAAACGTGTCGCTGTTGGCGAAGATTGGCGAATGGACGGTGTCTCAAGCACGTCAAGCTCCAAGCCGGACGCTGTTCGCGAAGAAGTCCCTGCGAATGGTTATCCCGAGGTCGCGAATTGGGTCTCGGATGGTAGACGCGGGCAACGACGTGAAGTTGTCGTCGAGAGAGGCAGAAGTAGCGGCCGGGGGGTGTCGCACGGGTCCGACAGGCGGCAATGAGACACGACAGCGGGGAAATCGGCAGCGCAGACGATAGCGGCCGAATGCTGCGGAACATAGAGCGCAGAGAAAGACAGTACCAAGATTTCCTGGCGGCGCCCACCTTATATATGCCGTTACTATCCTGCAATGCAACCGTCAAACTGGGAACTCTTCCTGCGGGCTAGGCCGTCGACTAGCTGCGGCTTCAGAAGTAGGATATCATGTAATTGCAATTTGCAACCTGCAACTTGCCCCGCAGCTTCAGACGATAAGCCGCTCCAAAGAGGGAGGTCCTCGCCCTGCGCACCTGCCGTTCGAGAGCACGATAGCTGATAAGTACGTGCCCACGAGCCGGCATCTCGGACAGAGTTTGAGCAGGTGCCGTGGGACCTTCCTCATGACAGGCACGAGCCTACTGCCGGGTCCCGGCTGACCTCCGGGCGTGCTCCGGACCCCTCTCCCGGGAGCACGGGGCTTCCCGGGGCGCGGGGCCGGACAAAAATCCAACACGCCAACGTCCTCCCAACACCGCTTCACATGTCACAGGTCCATCCGGGGATATCCGAAGCAGCACCCAAAGACGCCATCAAGTCGACCGAACGGGCTCAAATTGAAGTTGAAGTATCTGAGTATTCGTCGTATTCGCGTCGCTTTTCACAATGTCGTCTCCGAGCCCGCTCGAGGGCGACAAGGTGCCGTCGCACATCCTCGCCCTCCTGGCGCGCTTGCACGCCGAGTCTCTCCAGCAAGAAGCGAGCATCGCAAGAGCCGACTACGATGCCAATGTCATCCACGGCAACATGAAGGACAAGTTCATCGCTCTCGAGCCGGAGAAATGCCATTTCGTCTACCAGCTCGCTCGGGCTATCAACGCAAAATACATCGTCGAGGCAGGCACTTCGTATGGCGTCAGCACGATATATCTTGCTTTGGCGGTTGCTGCCAATTGCCGGACGACTGGCGGTGTAGGGAAGGTGATCGGGACGGAGCACGAAGGTGCCAAGGCGGAGAAGGCGAGAGCTTATTGGGAGGAATGCGGGGACATTGTTAAGGATGTTGTGGAGCTGCGGGAGGGCGATTTGAGAGAGACCTTGAAGGAAGGATTGGGGACAGTGGATCTCCTACTCCTAGATAGTAAGTTCGCCGAATACAAATCAAGCTCGAAGCTCCTAAGCTTTGTGGATTTCACTCACTGAGGCACGCGGATATAGTATGGACACCCATGGCCCTTCCGACGCTCAAGCTGGTGCAGCCAAAGTTACGGCCTGGCGCTGTCGTGATTACGGATAACACGATCGGTAGCGCAGCCGGATACCAAGAATTACTGGAGTATATGCGGGCGCCGGGAAGCGGATTCACGAATCTGACGCTGCCGTACAACAAAGGTCTCGAGATGAGCGTCTATTCTCCCAACTGATCGGTTTTCGTCGGGATATAATCTGTACCGTACCCATAAGGGCGCATAGTATTTGTTTATTATGGAGGGCATGGTAGATGTATTCTAAAGTGCTTAGTGTGGAACTGTATATGTAGCTTGCGTTTGAAACGTGTGGTGTGGAGGCATGTCTGAAGTCGAATGCAGCATCAACGTTTCTACAGCCATAATGTCAACCACCCAGCTGCTAGCAACTTGGATGGCACCACAACCATCATAACCACCAAGCGGCAACCTCATCCATCACCAGCTGCCCATCTCTACCACAGTCCTACAATGTCAAGAGCACCGCATTGCGAGAGCAAGGGCGATGCTTCCCATCAATTGCCTCCAGGCTCTCCACCCGCGTCCCTCGATCTAGCATCCCTTGGGCAGCAGGATCACCCCACCAGCCCCCATAGCGCAGCCTCTGTTCCACGGAAGTCCAAAGCCTCCACATTCTCCATCCTCTCCTTCGCTCCACCTCGGCGTCCCGCCCTCTCTCACGGCACATTCGATCCCAATCTTCCCCCCTATCGACATGTCTCGGCCGGCGCATCAGCGGCGGTCGCCCCAGTTACGCAGGAAACCAACGTCGAGTCCGCCAGGGCACCGATCGCGCCCCAGCATCCATCGACCAGCCATAAAGAGAACCGGAAGGTTAGTGCCGAGTTGACGAAGCAGCTGGAAAACCTCCTTAAACCCGCATCCAGATCCACATCCGGGTCCTCATCGCGAGCGAACCCCGTGACGAGCAGCAGTTCCTCCTCGTGGGCCGTTACCAGCTCCTCCATTGCCATCAGACACAGCTCGCCGGTCCAGAGCGTCACCACTGAGACCTGGGAGCCACCACCAGAAGTTGAGCCCAGCCCAACCCCTTCACCTCCACCGGTTCTCGAACTCCAATCCGAGTACTTCTCGTTCCCGCCATTCGACTCTTACCTCGGGAAAGCTCGACCAGGCCTCCGTACCAAACGCAGTGATAAGTCTTGGGTCCTGCTCCAGAAGCTGAAGGGGAAGCTCGTCGAGATGCATAACAATGGGCAACTGGAACGCTCGGGGAGATCCAGCAGCCGGACGTCACTATCTAGCGGAAAGTCACGGCCATCCCACTCGCCTGCTAAGCCACCAAAGAGCCGCTCGGATACGACTCATTCGGCTAGGAGGCGAGCATCAGAGGGTGAGGCGACGGGTCAGAGACCAGAACTTGGCCTCCGCGGCACCGGCAAGGCTGCAACAGTTGCCGAGCGAAGCACACGATTGTCAGGCTTGGGCCAAAACATGGTTTCACAGGAACCTGATGGCAACGCCACCGCTTCTCCTGAGGTGGCCTCCACCACGCAGACTGAAGACCCTCAAATAAACCCATCGCCAAGCAAACATATTACAATAGTTGAATCAGATCCTCCCGCAGATATCCACAACGGCTCAAAATCACCCGGCAAAGCAAAGGAAAGCTCCAACATCGTCGAGTTCACACAGAACATTGCTTCCTCCATTTTCCAGAGCCTAGTCACGATAGCCACAGGCGACGCGAGCGAACAGTCTGTCGCACCCAGCTCGACCTCGCGCGAGGGCTCATTTCGAGGCAAAGGATCAACTACCTCGCCATATCGATCGAAAGAACCACGGAGTGGTAAGGGAAAAGAACAGCGAGATGAAAGCTCCGCAGACTCCAGCGAGGACGAGTTGACATTCATGGAATATGTGAAACGCTTTTCAGACGGCTCACCGCCGCCTATGAGGCAAATATCCCGCCTTGTCTCCCCCGTCGGCGCGCCGCCCCCTTCTATGGGAACAACGCCGGAGACCACTGACAAAGACAAGGAAGCCATGCCTCGAACCGTCACATTCAAGGATCACCCCGTCGAATCTACGCATACACCGGCAGAAGCATCCGACTCTGAAGCTCCTGATTCGCCAAACAAACATGAATACGAAGCATCCAGTTCCAGAAAGACAACGACAGACGAGGATGGGCTGGAGCAGTTTCCATACCGCGCGGAAGATTACACCATCATCACGGAATACTTTTACAACACCCAAGGCCGCCTGCTGAGAGAGAAATGGCCGTTCCTCTACGACAACGAAGTCAAGTATCTGATTGACAGCAAGTGGCTTGAGATGGAATGGGAGGATCTCGAAGAGTGGGCACAAGAGAGTGCGAACCATATTGACGAGGAGGGATACGTTGAGCCGGATCTCTTCGAGGACATTACGCTCGTGGACCCGCGCTCGCTGGGGCAGGAGAAAAAGGAAGACGATATGAGAAGGGCGACTGCTGGGTGACTGGATTATTAACCGGCATTCGTCACGCCCCTGAACTAATATTTTACCAGCTGAAGTTTGTATCCATATGCAATTTTGCTCCCTGTTGGCCTCATGATGCAGTATTGTAGCCATAGCTACCTTGTAGATACCTGAATGCACATACTGTTTGTGGAAAATAACCCACTGATTAACTCTAAAGTTACGAGCGTACAGTTCATTCTCAAGCCGTGAAATACAGAAGTTCCCTGCGCCTTCCTAAGCCTTACTCCTTTCCCTATTCGCCAATTTATGCTCCCTTTCAATCGTGACATAGTTTACATGAACATCATTCCAACTCTCTCCTAGCTCCCCCGAGAAAGATCAACGCCGTAGAAGAAACCGATCTCATTACCCTCGATTCTGGTTGCAACGACCCGATAAGCCCCAGCCCAATCCTGCTGCAGGCGACCGTGTTCCGCTATCACGATGCTGTCCAGCGCCGCGACTTTTCTGAGCAGACTTGTGGCGACCGCCTCCCATGATCTGCGGAGGTCTCTGTTGTTTTTGAGCGAGTTGACAGGCCGCTCCGTCAGCCGGTTTATCGATAGAAGCTGCAGGTTTTGGAAGGGAAATGTATTTCTCGCGGCGTGTCCAAGACAACCCTGTAGATATCCGACCAATGTTAGCATCAAGAACGTAAGGGAAGGGGAGCCCAGTTGATAACAATGCAATGTTGATCCACTCACCAAAACTTCTTCCGACGACATAACCGCGATGACCCGCGCCTCTCGCAGCGTATCCGGCTGCGCTAGCGCCCGCAGTCCCACCGTGAACAAATCCATCGACGGACTCGTCACCGCCCACGTCAACTGCAGCATCGCGGGGGATCGCAACGTCCCGAAATCCATCTCCTCGCCCGGACGTATCCGCGGCAGCGCGCGCAGGTACATCAGCCGATCGCAATGGCCGGCGAACACCTGCAGGATATCTCGCATAGCGTAGACGCCGGCCTGGTCTTTAACCGCCAGACTGAGTGAGTGTAGCTGCGCGCCCTGCGGCGGCGTTGCGGTAGGCGGCGCTCCAGCTGGATGCGTGTATGGTGCCTCCGGGGTAGTGACGGCGTCGATTGCGCGGCGGAGGTCGTATATTGTGCGGGAGTCGTAGGCGTAGATGGATGTGACGAGGGTGGAGATGTCGAGGGTGATGTTTTGGAGGCGGGGTTTCGTGGCGAGGAGGTAGCGGAGCAGGGAGGAGACTTCGGTGGGGCCGATGGGTGCGTCGAAGTAGAGGGTTACGGAGCGGAGGCCGGTCATCTTGTTGAGGATGTCGTAGAGGGAGATGTATTCTGCCTCGAGAGAGACGGGGACGACGTTTTCGGGTACGTGGATGATGAGTTCCCTGGGTCGCAGATGACGGAATATCATACAATCAAGTTCTTAGCTTTCATCGATTGACCGGGAAAAATCACGACACATTCGTTCACATATGTGAAAGGGGCAAGTTTACGTTTATATGCTTGGGTAGATAAGTACGTAAAAGAACACACCACACTCACCGGACAAAGTGACCAACGTAACTGTAGTTCAGGTTCATGTCCAGATTCCGCACGGGATATCGCAACAGCGCATATTTATACAATATCGGGATCGTGTTTGCCATGATCAGAGCGCACGTACTCCCAAACCGCAGCCTGTCCAGATCGCTCAGCTGCGGCGCATCGATTATCGCCGCGAGAACCTCATTCGGCAGGTCGAACAGCGTAGCGTGCGGATGCCCCGTCTGTCGTGACAGCTGGCTGTGCGTCGCGTTACGCACCCTGGGATCATGGCTGTAGAGGTACTTGATGATGGCGCACTGCCACCACCTGCGCATGCCGAGCGCTGTGAGCAATCTCACGGTGAACGGCGGTGCCACCGGGTCGATGTGTATTGTGGCATCTAACAGGCGGGATACTCGGGTTATCTGTCGTAGGTCTGGCCGTGCTGGCGGCGGCGGGGTCAACTCCATTGCGGAGAAGAACAGGCGGAGGGCTTCCATTCTCTTCTCGGCCAAGTTCGCGGCGGTTGCGAATGCCTGTATCGGTAGGGATAATATCGTAGAGACTGGTGCACTCGATGAGGGAGGGTTCGAGGCGGGGCTACCCGCACCCGGGATGAGAGCCTGGAGGAGCCCATGTTGGGCGGGTGGAGGATGAGGGACGCTCTGCATATTGGTTTCGGAGTCGTGAGCTTGCTGGGTCCCCGAGCAGCTCGCCATGTTGAAGTTGAAGGTGGTCGTGATCGAGCCGGGAACACGTCGACACGGCTGACCGTCGAGGAGAGGACCGAATTATTATTCGTTTCGCAGGGTATCCCGGCGGCGGAATTGTTGGATTTTGTGCGTTGCGACCGATCCCTGTCGGCGTGGTGGCACAGGCGTCTAGCAGCAAAGTTGACGTTGACTTCGGATTCAAAACCATCCGCGGCGACAGCTGTCGCGATATTTACATTTTATCCTGGAGCCTCAGCTGACGGACCGAGTCCACGGCATCCGTCGCTGACGACATTCGCAAAACCAGGTTCGCCCGGATCGACGGCTAGCCTCCATGCGTCACGGCGGCATTGCTTACGTAGCTTACCCGACCCCACATCTCAAGTCAGGCTGACGTCCAGCCTAACGTTAGCCCTGGCGTTCGGCAATCGAATCTGGGCGGCGTGGTCCAGCAGATGCGGAGCCACAGGAGCTAGCCTCCCGATTTGTCGAACACACCGATCCCTGCGACACCCCCGTGTCCGCGAAATATACCCTCAGCCCCTGCACGCTTCTGCCGACGCCCTGGACGACCGAAACATATATCCGGCTGCGCGTGCCTCTTTCGCTGAGCGCGCGTAAAAACACATGGCGTGCGCGACCCTCCCGCTCCCGCTGGAACTTGTGTTCGAGGTCCTCCGGTGCTGTCGCCGGGAGGACATCCGAAGCTTCGCGCGCACGTCTCGGACGTGCTACCATGCGTCCTTCCGTTTCCTCTACGAGCGCATCGATCTCATCCATGCGATAAAGTCCGGCGCGCTGGAGAGGCACGAAAAGGACGACATCTACGGTATTGTGCGGTGGGTACCTTGCATGCTCTTCTCCACTCTAGCTAGGGCGCGACACGCGACTGACCGGTCTCCATCACGGCACCTCGATCTGCAGCGCCGTGGACCTCCACGTTACCCCGTCCTCGATGGACTTCTGGTTGGACACAATTCTTTCACACACCACCGTCGAGACACACCTCGTCAAATTCAAAAACCTGGAAGAGCTGCACATAATCTCTGAGGAGGACCGCTACAGGATCGATGGCCCCACCGCCAAGATCCTACGCTTCGTATTCGGCTACCCGCTTGTACGGCGCATTTCCACTCTCTTCCTGGAGGTGCGCACTATGAAAACCAACTGGAAGTCGCTCAGACGGGTCCTATGCGACCTGGCAGCCGAGCTAGAACCCGCGGTCCAGCCGACGCTCCCAAAATGTCAACTGAAGACGATAAAAGCGTGGATCACATCCTCGCATCCCAAGGCGCTGCTGGCGTACTTTCCGCCCTTGCTCTGGCCGCACATGGCGACCGTCCGCACGATCGAGCTGCGCACGCTGTGGAACCTCGACCACATCGGGCAGCACGGGACCTGGATGTTTGACCATTCGCATGAATATATATCGGGATTTCAGTCTGCTGCCGTCACAAGCGTGGTGCTCGAGGATAAATACGGCCTGGCGGACCGCATCTACGGCAAGATCGCAAAGGTGTGGCCTGGCCTGGAGGAACTGGAAGTGAACACAGGTGTCGACCAGAAACTCGTACGCATTATATATTTTCCGATGCTTTAACTCTCTCTCTCCCTCTCTAGCCATCGCGTAAACCTTTTCGTTCTGTGGTTACAATCCAATATACATAACTGACGTTCCTGGTGGATTTCTAGGCCGACTATGATGCCCTAGCAACTCTCACTTCCCTCAAACGACTATCCATCCCGTACCCCTGCTACTCCTGGGACCTCGTCCACCGCAACGACATGACCCAAGAATCAGCATACGTCGCAGAGGCCCTCGGCGCACGGTTCGTCTCCCTCCAGGACGTCGACGTCAGATACATCTTCGACGACGGCTCGATGTCTCGAATAGCGTTTTTCAACCGGCCGCCACCGCTGCTAGACAGCGAAGGGTCGGCGACGTGCAAGCCGTTTCAATTCCGAGGACACCGGAGCGTAGAGACCACGCATCTCGATATCCTGGATATGAGGGCGCTGGTAATGTATAAGGGTCTCGCGGACGCGGTCAGGGACAGGGTGGAGAAGTATGTTGCTGTGGATGATTTTTTGGCGCTTGACGTTGTGGTGCCCAAGGTCCTCGGGCTGTTGCCTGAGCCTGCGCCGCCGATGGAAGATAAGTAGGATCACCTCCGGACGTGGGAGAGGATCGATTTCTCTAGTTCTACGGGCGTGACTATGAATTTGGACATTGCAATAACTGTAATTAGAAGCTGCGGCCCCCATATAAGACCGTCTAGGTATATATTAGTAATAGCTGATGCATAATACTAAAACTGAATATAAACTGAAATTTACCTCCTGGAACCGAATCTTTATATATGTTCAGCGCTGTAGGCTGCCCCTCCTTGTCTGTGCGGCGCAACCCCGCCAAGCCCCGCATATGCGTATACGATCGATTTCCAGCTCTGTGTCATGCAGAGCCTAATTAATCCACTAAAGTAGCTCGGATTCTAGCGGCCTCGCTTCTAATGGCCAGTTCAAATCCAAATAGCCATACCGCGAGTCACTGCATCTTCAATGGAGACATTACGATACACGTGTACTCGCAATCAATTCACCGTCATGTGTACTGTTATGTGCAGTAGTCAAAACCATCATTCATTATATAGCGCTCCAGATATGCACTTGTCTACATCGAGCGGTACTCAAAATGCAGTACAACGGCTCGTGCGCCTGATGAGATCGGCTCCCATCGAATAGCATCTACACCAGCGCTATAACAGCTAGTTTGAGCGTCCAGGGCCGGAATCGCCACGTTACACCTACATTTGAGACAGTCCTAGTCTAGCTAAGGTTATCCGCTAAGGCTGATGCATCAGGATCGGACCCCAGCCAGATGAGCTAGGAGCTTTCCAATCTATCGCTGGGTATATTGCTAACACCAGTGGAAGCATCCAACACCCGGACGTGTTGCCAAACCTATTTTCGAATGGTAAAGTTTAGAAAAGGATGTACTTTTTCAACGCTCTCAAAATGTCGCGGCGAGTCTAGCTCACTACGAGGCAATGCGCCATGGTTGAAACTTAAGTTTCTACTTCGACCTTTCAAGCGACTCGCGTGGAAGCTTGGGACACGTGGTTTGGGTAACACGAACCTCAGATGGTTGTCGGCATACAAAAATGTTCGCGCCGACGACTCTGGCGAGAGTGTTCGCGCTGCTCGCTGTCTTGCCGTCGTGCTTCAATACCGCTGTCGCAGTGCGCAAGCCGCCAGATCACACCGCCGAAGACAAACCTTGGTATTCGCCGGAAAGCCCCCGGCCAATTCCGCTGCCGGGCTGGTACTACACGCCAGACCTCACACTCACAAACGAGGAATGGACCGACTTCACCACCAAGGCCCTCAGCACCAACATGCTCGAAAACCCGGTCTGGTACCTCTTCCACTGCGGGTACCTGCTGCGCGAGTTTTCGCGGCAGCAAGAACGCCTTGCGACGCTGCTCGCCCTAATGACGAAGAATCGGCAATGGGGCCGCTTCCGGACGGAGTATTTCAAAATCATAGCGCCGCTCACAACGGAATGGTACCCGCTGGACGCGGAGGAGGTGCAGGACGGCGAAGCCCAGGTGCCCTGTACGGTGTTCGGAGTCGAGGTGGCGAACGCGTATAAGGAGAACACGCGGTACCATCCAAGCGTCGACGTGCCACCGGGCATCATGGACTGCGGAGGACCACTGGATACATCGGCGGAGCGGGATAATCCGCGAGCGCAGAGTGATGGAAACGCGTTCCCGAGGGACTATATCTCCGTGCATAAGATCATACGGGGCCTGTTCAGCGCCCAAGGACAGGAAGACGAGGAGGGTAGGTGGCAGGTGTTCGCGTCGCAGACCGGGTTTTTGAAGGCCTGGCTGATAACGCACCAGACGATCGAGCGAATGGCGCCGTTCGTAGAAGGCGTATTCGAGTACATTGAGGCTATTCCGCCGGACCTCTCGCGCCTGCCGGACGAAATGCCCTTGGTCGACGAGCGGCCGAGACAGACACGACTGTTTCCGCGCGAGAAGATCGGTTATCAGGCGTACTATGACGATAAGTTTGGCGGGTCATTCATGGCAACAGAGGACCTTGTCGCAGACCCGGAGTGGCTGGACGAGGCGGTCACGGCTTACATTGGGCGAGAAGCCGGGGCGCCGGATGTGTTTGTCCTCTATGGGGTCATCGTGAATACGGTCTTTCGGGGAATTCTACCATTGATGATGGACATGTTTGCGGACATCGCGGTCAAGGCGAACGACGTAGCGAGGTCACACGTGCAGCTTCTTTCAGGCATCGATGCTTCGGGCCTGAAGAAGAACCCGCTGCTGACGTGGGCGATCCCGGAATCTGAGGAATTCGAGGTGTCGGAGGATATCTTGCGCTTGTGGCCGGAGTGGACGGAGGATGTGTATGTAGTCGATCCGTGGCCGGTGCCGGAGAGCGAACTGCAGGATGCGGTGAACCGGATGGCGGTCGAGAAGCTGCTGGAACAGGAGCTGCATGCAGAAAGTCCGTGGCCGTGGAGGGGCAGCATTCATAAATCGACGGAGGACATCAGCGGTTCAAAGGTGTTTCTGCCATAGGGCGGGTTTGTGTAGTTTTAGATAAGGATGTTGAAACAGGAGCACGGCAGTACGGTTTGTGAGACAGGTTGAAGCTGCAGCTGCATGTTCATGCGTAGAGGCCATGCATTGCGCATCCTCGCGTCGACTGCTGTGTACCAAGGTACAGGGCGTGAAAGTCCCCGGTAACGAAGAGCTGGGTTGCCGAACTGCAGCTATCCCGAAAGCGAGATGCCTGTCGGCTGTGGCTGCTTGCTGGCGAGGTCAACCTCGATTGATATTGTTGCATATTGAAAGCTTCGAAAGATATCGCCAATGATGATGACTTCCCTGCCGATTTAAGGATACCGACCCACGGTGCTCCTCAATTTTGACCAAGGTTTCTGTCGACATCGGGTGGAGTCAAGAGTCGCCTTGGCCTGCATCACGGTCACGCCTTTCTCCTCAGCTAGTCTCGCCAAGTCTGTTCTGGGCTCACGGTCCGGACGAGCGCGACAGAACGGACAAGCGGTCACCAGAATCCGGAGGAGGATGAGCGGAAAGAAGACAGGCTCTAGATTAGATCTCCTATTCAGACGTCGAAGCCGGTCCGTAGGCGTTGTCTGTCTCATCCATACGACAGAGGCGGCCCCGTATTCGTCGTCTCTGGCTAGCTGTCCGCACTGGGCCTAGCTGCGTCCTGTGCACTGTCTATCAAGCGATTGGATTGGCTTGCGGGCGCGGCGGCTGGCCGTTCTGGATAGCAGCTCTCCTTCCAGCTGACAAACTGGGTCGGGGCCTGGAAGCGTGCCTGAGCGAATCCTGGAAAGTTCACGGAGAGCGTCAACGGTGGTTCCGCAGGCAAATCCAAGCAAGTTTCCAAACACGATCGTAGCCATCGGGACTGACCTGGCGAGCAGCAAAAGGGGCGACAAGGAAGCAGCCAAAGAAGCGGGAGCCGGAGATTGAGACTGAGATTGAGACTGAGATTGGAGGCGTGGGCCATCCGGGCTATCGATCGAGGAGGTTTGGAAGCCAGCAGCCAGGGCGCATGCAGCTGCAGCACATCAAATAACAGGCAGACAGCCTCCTGCGAGCTGAACCCCCTTCCACCGCTCTCCATCTGCTCCTCAACGGACGACGTCCTTCCATCCACCCGCCCGCCTTCGAGTTCGAGGCTTCATCCTCACTCCCATCGACCGTCCCTGTCGCCGTCCGACTCCTGCTCGCTCGCTCGCTCTCGCGACCAGCCAGCCTCGAATCGAGTCCGACCGAATGCCTTGCCGGCTGCCGACCCTTGACCTTGACCCTCGCTAGGCAAAACGGCAGCTGCACCCCGCATCAGAACACCAGCCGAGCCACGGTCCAGCCTGCCCACTGGGGCTTTCCTTCGTAGCACCGTCGCGCGAACAGAGCGGGCCATGATGCTGCGACAAAGGGATGCCAACCAGGGCGGCGACGCCGGGGTCACTACGACGGCATCGTGGACCACAGCTCCGTCGGCCACTTCAACTTCTAACGACGCCAATAGAGTCGCGCATGTCACATCCGCCGTAATCGGGTGCATCCTAGGCGCTGCTCTCGCTGTACGTGCCATCGAACCCGCGACCCCGTGATCTTTATCCTGACCTTTCAATATAAAACACATCCTCCATCATATAGAAGCTAACATTGCCGGTCCGTTGACTTCTGCGCAGGGTGCCATCTTCGCCCTCGGCCTAGCCCTCTACCGTTTCCACCGCCGCCAACGCCTACGCAAGCGCCTCCTCGACCGCATCACCACTCAAATCGCGCAGGAACACAGCAACGACGAAACCCCGCTCGACGAAGAAGCCCGCCAAACCCTCGTCGCCGAACGCTTCTACATCGTGGCAGAGCGCTACTGGCGCCAGCAGCGTCGCGTACATGCGCGTAACGGCCGACGGCCCGCGAGACGGCGAGACGACCTGCGAGATATGGCGGGCGATCTGTACCGTGAGCGGACGAGGGGAACGGGGCCTAGAGAGCCCGAGACGGCGTATGTACGATTCGGCGGGACCAGTTACGTGCCGATGTATGCGACCCTGCTGCCTGGCATGGACAACGAGCGGAGAGGCGGGTGAACAAAAAAAAAAACTCTCACATAGTCAAATATATACGCGTAGGCGCGTCCCCCTCAACATCGATCAACGCGGCGGGTGTCGAGTTTGGCGATCTAATGGCAACGAAAATGGTAATGAAGTGTGTTCGGGGTGTTTGAGAGCATCGGTTTCGGTGCCATGGCGGATTGTCTTTTATTTTCCATCTGGCGTTTCTCTCTCTCTCTCTTTTTTTTTTTTTTTTTGTCAATAGCTGGCTGCTACTGCCGCCGGATGGTATGATATTGTATGGTGCTGGCTGGCTTGCTGACGGATTGGCAATGTTTTGTGTATACCTTTGGTCCTTTCATGTCTATACACTTTCGCTCCCCCCGATAATGACTGTACGACCGATGCGATGGGATCTGGCTGGAATGACGGGAGTAAGGGTGACCGAGATACCGATATTATTGTTAATAGTAGTATTTTCTTTCCTTCTTGTTTTTCCTTTCATCATTATGCTGTTCTTTGGATTTCGTTCTTGTAACTAGTCTGCGTTCGCGTGTGCCGGTGGAAACAACGGCCAAGGCAGCAGCTGAACTAGTATACTGCTGCACATTTCTACGACAGCTGGTGGGGAGTCATCAAGTCCATCTCGATATAGCTGTATCATATTGTCTGGTCCGACGCTGAATTCCATGGCCATATGACACGCGTATATGTCGCGATAGGACTATAGCCTCTGCAACGTATACCTCGTTCGTAGATTACACCCTTCAATGGCCAGAAAAATGATTAGGCATATATACACCAGAAAATAGATCGAGCGAAAATACAGTGAGGACCCGTTCAGCCTTAATTTAATAGGTAGACGACCTTTTTTATTCCAGCATAGAGTCTAGCGGCCTTAATTGATAATATAGCTGCTAATATATCCGAAGAAGATCGATCTTTATCAAGCTGGGAGCGAAACAAGAAGCATGGGAATTAATCTAGCTACTCCAACAGGCAGCGTGCATACGGAATATCCTTAGTAAGCAGGCATTTTAAGAAGCCGCTAGGCCTTCAAAGAAAGTCAATTGGTACAATATCTCTTGGCTTTGTAATCTGCTGCAGCTGATCGACGGAGATATATCTATAAGTTTACTTCGTCAGCTTAGCTAAACTGGTCCATTTCATCTTGCACCAGAAAGGCAAGCTCGCAGGGCCAGCATCCCCGAGGCTAGCCAGAAAAGATCACGTAACATTTGTAGATAAAGCTGAATAACATAAGCAAGTGCTCACCAATGTACTTACTATCTGCTTATACATATGATATTCGTATCAGAATAATCAAATAAATCTACTTGTCGATAGATATCCGCTGTACCTTTCAGTCTGGTTTAAGAGACAATGTACCTTTGCCGCTAGTTAGGTTATCTCCCCATTTGCGTAGAGCTACTCGCCGGCTATCGTATTCAAGTGTCACAATATGCATACACTGTAGTAGCTAAATATAGGCACCACCTGTAACGCTACTGTGATGTTCAGGCATCTGATCCGCTACGGCTCTAGGATTTTAATTCGTAGACTCGGTTCACGAGAGGCTTATCTGGAACTAGAAGACATAAATAGGATATATCGGTAACCTCTCATATATATTCACCATATTCAAAACGATGTAAAACTTAAAAAGATACCACGGGGAAAAATAAGAAAAGTAGAAGAAGTCACTTTGCGCCTCCGTAGATTTACACATTAAGATCCCTGGTCTCCTCTAGGGCCGGTGGAGGGTGCAACCAGGATGATATATACACGATTGAAAGAATACAAGGAAGAACCAGCCAGCAATATATTAGCCCTCACTCTCCTTCAGTATATTGTCAAGCTCTTTTGTCGCTGTGGCGGCCAACATCGCTAGTTCTTCCTTCTGTTCGTTCAACCGTGTGACATCCTTATAGTTGATGATTCTCTTTCCACCTTGGTGACTATCCCGAATTCGAAGCCGCGTTCTCGCTTGACTAGAGCCTCCTGGCACTAGATTTCAACTTTCTCGAGCCGCCGCATGTTATTTCTGACGACCCATGGCTCAACGAGGTACTTGTACCAATAGAGCGGCCACTTGCGGCTCCTGATGTAATCAATCCATAGGGGTAAGAAGTATGGATAGACTATCTCGATCGACTTGAGCGAGGTCATGTGGTCCCAATCGTGGTAAACCGCCTATGCTTTCACAGCGTTAGGAGCTCGAATGATATCAAGGTGCCAATTAAAGTCTAGGTGCAGAATCGATTTGCGGGGTATCGAGGATGCAAGCACTCACCAGATCTTGCTTCATGCGGCTACGCTTGACCAGGTTATCGCCGTTCTCCGTGGTCAGGATTATATTAACCGCTCCACATTGGGGAACTGTATGCCCAGCTCCCTATAGCATGGGTGCAAGAACTGGCGCGGCTCGTGGTTCACGTATACAGTCTTGACATTCGGGCAGACGGCGAAGCTGAAGGTCGATGGTCATGCTTTGATGGTCAATTTGACCTTTGTGAGAGTATCCGCGTTCTGGCCGAACATGTTGAGCAGATTGCTGAAGCTGCGGACAGTTGATAAGTGAACCGGATGGTGGTCAGACCCTTCGGGTAGATGATACTATCTAGCTTTGTGGCTTCAGCGGTTTGCTCATCGCTCGAGCACCATCCGATCTCGACGTTGAGCGTTCTGAGGCTTCGAGGCGGATGGGCTGCCAGACAGTTCATTATCTGCACAAAATGGTCTATCTTTGAATCATGGTGCCTGATGTGGGACTCTTTGAGTCCGGGCCAATGACCGTTCGAGAGGTGGGATAACAGCGGCTTCACGATTTTCACCCTGGCTTTCCTCTCTGAAAAAATATCAGGGTGTATGGCGAGATGCCTGATGGGCTGTCAGTACGAGCGGCGGGTATGGCAAGGCTAGCTAGCAGCGTCACCCGAGTAGGACGAACCTGATGGTGAAACGGAATTTCTCGTGCTTTTCAAGCTCTTCGGAGTTAGTGACAGCGGCGTTGGTAAGCGGGGACCCCCAAAGGATTAATCCGCCGTCCTCCACACATGCATGGCCACGAGGAAGATCGCACTATATCTCAGCCTCAGCTGCCATGCCGAAAGCGTAGGCTCCAGCTCTTGCCAGCAGGGTCTTCACGAGCAGCAGGGTCATCAAGTGTACTATCTAAGGTACAGCAACCGCGAGCCAGCCGAGGGCGAAATGCAGGGACGGCGGTGACCCGGAGCCAATTCGTGGGCAATATTAATATTGCGACTCGAATCCTGCACCTTGAAGAGCGCAGAGTGCGCAAGAGTCGTAGATACGTATATACGGAGCTATTGTGCGGATCACAAACCGCCTCGCACCTGCAAAATCAAAGCATTGGGGCTACACCATGCAAGAGCAAGACCACTAAGCCTGCCCACCCTTATACTGAACATGAAAAAAGCCCAGCGCGCTGCAGCGCGATAAGCTGTCACCAAACCGAAGTGAGAATTGATCACTGCCCTCATCGCTGAGGTAAAGGCGGAGAACCCTGGCCCAAATCTAAATGCGGCCATGCCAGTAGACTACGAGCCTTCCAAAGCTCTAATTATGTGCCTGCCGCCAGCATTAGTAGTAGTGCTCATGGTGTCTTGCCGAGTCCTGATCAGAGATCTGATTTCCGTCCCAAGCATGGAAATATACTTTGCTCCTCAATCTAGAAGAGGCTGCTAACAATGCCGAGAATGCCGAATAAGAAGAATGTTGACGTTCTACAAAAAGCACCTACAATATTATATTCATCATTCTATTTTAAAATGCTCTTACTTTAAGCTTAACTCTAATACCGAGTCTAACCTAGCTGAGCCTCATCTTCCCTAAATCCCGTCCTGATTCCATATCGCATTGCCAAGAATATCTTCTTACACGTTCTTCAAGTTTGCAAAGTTATCTCAAGACCTCAATCTAATCTCTGTACAGTGCTCTGCATAGTTGGTACCAATCTTGTATGACGAAGTTTGCTACCCATACTCGATCCAGCCATACGCTAGGTTTTTTAAAAAATAGGCTTTAATCCTAAGCTCCTCATCAACCTCACTGCTGGCTAGCGAACTCATCCCAGGAGCCCTCCTTCGTAACATAGTCAACCAATCTACCCTACAACGGCTGGATTTTGACCGAGAATGTGAAGACGGCAGTAGTGGCCTCGTAATTCTAGAAGACAAGCTGCCCAGGGCGCAGAGCCATTCCCGCTGAACGGCTCTTCGACGTACCCATGAACTACTCATTGCCTTGCCTTACTATCAAGAATCTCACTATTGTTGTAATAAAGAATTAATTTCAGCGATAACTTCTCCAAATCTTTGCAAAGGAGTTTCATAGCGTTCATAACAATATTTTGTGGAAAGAAAGCCATGCCCTCATCAAGGCTCATTCAAATCCAAGTCTTCCAAAAATTTAAAACCTCACATTCCTACTTAGCTCACTGACAACAATCTTGCATATAATATTTGAGTACATTATCTAAAGATCTTATTGAGAAATCTTTAGGAACCTGCCAATAGCGAAAGCCCTAACCGTTTACAAAACAGTCAAAGCGAGAGGTCATGTTTTTATCAACGCAGCTCCTTCATTCGTCCAGTGATTTGAAGGGTTTGCGAACAAGCAAGGTACAATTTATTGACAATAGTTTGAGATCGTAAATCTCAGAGGTCTAAAAAACTTGAAACAGTTCTCCTGACTGTGGATGTGTGACAGTCTGCCACCAAAGACTACCAACCTAGTTAGCATCTGCAACAATTGTCTAGTTGGCGAAACTGTTAAAGATGACGCCCAGACAGCTGTACAGGACCAAGTTAATTAAGCGCGTAGAGCCCAGCATGATGACCTTGAAAGCGACATGGTATACATGCGGTGTTATCAAACGTTTGAATTATTAAGGTACTCGAATAAGACACTTGGAGATATAGACACACCTATGGCGGAGAGATCGAGGTGTCTTCGGTCCAATATGGTCTGAGTATCTGAGCGCTCGTTTGGAATCTATGAAGGGTTAGATGCCGTAATTGTACTCATGTTGGTTGGCTTTTGCTGTAACTGCGTCTGATACCGCAAGGTGTGGCAAGTTGTCTTTTTGCGTTGGTTTTGCACAGACCAGCCTTCGATAGTGAATTCGAGGTTCTCTGCGGATCCGGATGGCAGAAAGACCCGCGCATCATGATTTAGCGGATGAACGATTGGACAACGGAGAATTCGAAGAGCTCCTATAAATCGCATGATAATAATAGTTCATCATCACTCGTACCCCTCAATTCAGAGACGAACAAGATGGGTGAACGCTAACCAGATCCAGTCTCAAATTTCCCTGTATACATAACTACGCCAGGTAAATGTTGGGTGCTGTTGTTTCTAAGCTGTGCATGTGGCAAAAACCTAAATTAATTGCGGGGGACGGCGAAGTCCATTTTCGCACCGGTCACCAGTATTCAACAATTTGCCTCAGAAGTTATTTTGAAACGGCGTTGGTAAGGCTCGGGCTAAATGACTGGGCCCACTGTCATCTTTGCTGGGACCTCTTTTGTCTATATCTCGTAATTGTTGAAAGAGATCCATATGCCTGTCACAAATCAACATTTTGCAATTGTTCCCCACCCTCCTTCACTTTCTTCCAGTCCTGGATACTCTAAAATCGACCTTGATATTTTTCCTATACTTGATCTATCCTCTCTTGTTGTTACGACTCCCAAGTCCCACAGATACGTAGTACGAGCAGCAGGTATTTCATTTCGAATTTCCACTTCGATACCACTGACAATCTGCACTCGAAGCTAGAAACGTGCAGGTATCATCAATCTGGACTCGTACCCCTACATCGATATAAACTCACTAAAAAATGCATATCCGATACTCATTTGCCTTCATATTGCTCTGGTATTCCACCAATGTCATCGCAATGGGAGATGATTCAGACTGGGGTCAAAGTAAGCATATCACCAAGTTACAATCCCCAGACAATGAAGACATGTGGTCTTGGGACGGCGCCATCCGAGGTAGGGTGTTCGGTGACGTAGATCGGTGTCTATATGTACCTAGTCAGGAGGAGTACTCTGCAGCAACTATCAGGTCATGCCCGGAGAAAGCGACGGATCTAGAAGACGGATTTCACTGGCTTATCAAGGGCAAAGTGGTCTGGGGCATCGACCCGCAGCCCGTCTTTGAGGGGTACATCCGGTCATACGTCGCGGCCAACGAACAAAAGAGTCTCTGCCTGGCATCATGGAGATTGCCTTATAGTTCTCCGCTTCTTACAAACGATCCATCGTGGGCCAGGTCACAATTATGGGATATCGGGCCAGATGAAGTCAAGAGATACAAGGAATATGAGAGCGCTTGGGGTCCTGCATTCCTACAGGAATGCGACACCTCGAGTGATGCGCAAACTTGGCATATCGGGCTTGGGGCCTCGCAATATTCTGGTGATCCGGACAGATGGACTTGGTAAGCTCTCTAAATTCTAAATTTCCTTGCATACCAGATACTATTGCCGAAGCTTTGAAGCTCTGAGCCGAGACTCAAGCCTCGAGGGGACACCCGCTCGTTTTCTATCTACCATAGACCTCAGATTCCGTTACTAACATTCGGACCTTCTCCCTGCTAAACATAGGATACGGCCTGCGAGCTATGATCCCGGTACTTGCCCGCAACCAGACAAGTGGTGCTTGCCGCCAAAGTGGAACGAGCGGTATACCTGCCCCGATAACTACGCGTTTCGCCGAGGCCTCGCTCGGCCGTACCTTCCGTCAGACGACAGCAAGGTTCCAAGGAACACCTACATTCCCGTCCAAGTCGGGTGTACGCCGTCTCTGTGGACATTCCAGCCGAATTTTATAATTCTCAATAGCGATGGAACGGTTGCGTCGGCTATTATCAAAGACACCATAACCGATGCTCGCGTTAGACCGTATTACGACGATCCAGATTTCAATCCCCATACATACGGGAAATACAAAACCTCATGAGGCTCCTCAGAGTACTAGTTAGCCTGCAGCGCCGTTAAACTTGCAGATTTACAATATCGACTAAGCTTCAAAGCTTTATGGGGGACGCCGGCTCAATACAATTGTAGGTTGTACTTTTTATAATAGGCTGGATCTATTGCCAGTTTCATCTTTTTGTCTCGGTCATTTTTCTGTTCTCGTAATGTTTCAATATAAATACACGCATCTCTGGCTGGAACTCTCTGTAATCTTGCGATTTGTAGACGTGTACGCTTGTTAAGATACGGGAGCATATATTAATGCCTGCAGCCTGCATTCAATAGTACTGAGATATGAGATATAACAAATGTATAAGCTTTTCAGTTAATGGACTTGTTATAAATATTTTGCAATATATCCTCATGGCCAGACAGATTTGCAGATGGTATAAGACATCTCATCCCGAATATATGCAATGTGAGCACTCGATATTACGATGGCCGTTGAATCAACCTATTGATGGCAAGCATCCATGTAAGTCACATTGATGCAAAGGCAGATTTAATTACCGTTCTCATTCAAGCCAATATACCTTTCTTAGGAGTCTTCATCGCCCATTCAATTCGATGCTAAGCCAGTATCGATTTGATCTAGTGTATGCTGGGGGCAACGACATGGCCAGGCGCAATTGCGGTGGCTTGAAGGTTCTCACACGGCGACAGCACCGCTTACACGCATGTATATACATGTATATACTTTAGTAGTCTTGCAAGCATGAATCTTCCTTATTCAGAAGGCCAATTCCCTATGTTTTAATCTACGCCACGCTGCTCAAGCACATTCGTTATCCTTTTCAACCCTCGCTCCGATAACCACTGCAGCTAATAGAGCATGTACATAGCGACAGTGCAGCAGGAGAAGCTTTAGCTCCATCACCTTGGGAGCGTCTCCCGACCTGACCTCTCCGAAACTTCCCGGCTTTGTACATCAGGACTAGCCTCAAGGCCAGGCTTGAATTATCAGGACCTAGAACAGCCTGCATTTGATCCTTCGTAGATATGCAAAGCACTGTGCATCATGATATATCACTTACTATTGCCTCTTATAGTCTCGCAGCGCCAAACCAACGCCTCTTAGGGCGCTTTAGATCTTTGAAGACCTTTTAACACGAATAAAATCTTTGCCACACATGAATCTGCAACCTGGCTCGCGAGAAATAGATAAACTAAGTTGGCTGAGTTGATACCCCTCCCTATTCAGAGACCGATTATACCAACGTACGCGTTACAACAAGGAAAATTTACCCACAAATAAATACAAGCACACAACCCCTCTATCTTGAATCAATAACTAGAAACCAAAGCTGTGTAAACACTCAGATAGCGGTAACACGGGAGACACACGGTCAGAAGGAAACGCAATCAAGACTTCGAGCTAATTGCATTGCGGCAGAGTCCGTAACTGCTGTGCTGAGTTTTATACAACGTGCTATAGTATATCATCCGTACTTAGAGTTCCCAAGATCAATTCTCGGTTTAAAGTGATGTGGGCAATGGCTCGGGAGCCTGAATCTCGTGAAGTTGGAATTGCAACCAATCCCATCCTATTATCACGATTACGAGAGAATTAGCATACCGCTATAAATAGAGAATGGGACGCCGCTCAAGAGATCTAGCTTAAAAGCTCCCAGTTCTGATCAATATTCTCACCAGGTTTGTTCGGAAGTTCTAGGTCAGGAAGCCCAGGATTGAGAAGGCTAGTCGTGTTGACCACTTCGGAGAAGCGTTCAAAATCGCCAACACCAATCTCCTGGGTCACGTCGGTGTAATTTCCAGTGACACCCCCTTCGTGGTTGGCGTAGTCGTGAGGATTGGCATCGGCGGCACCCGGCTTGAGCCCAGCATTAACATTAGCAGGCGACTTGAGCTTGGACGGATCCGGAAGATAACCAAGCTGAACTAGCAAATTCACATATGGTTCTAATCTAAAGTCTGGGATTTCGTGCAGATTAAACATCCATACGACAGCTGCAAATTTATTTCCACGTTGCCGGCAAATTCCGGCCAGTAGTTTGACAAAATTAGCCTGCTACCCATATGCGAGAAAATTCACGAACACGCAAGGCTTTAGCCAGTCCATGTAGATTTCCGATGAACTCAAGCTTATGCAATCAAAGTTCATGACCCCATAATGGGTAGTAGGTATTTACTCAAGTCGCGAACCCAATAACTTACCGATACAAAGTACTGCTAATGCGTAATTATCGGCATTCGCAAGAGCATATTCTATAGAGCTCAGTGCAAGATCATGGGCCCTCTCAATCCCGTAGGCTCGATTGATATCTCTAACATCTGGAATCCCTATGAACCGGAAATGCATGCTAGTCCCTTTGTCAATAAATATCCAAAGAGTAACGGGATATGAGTATAGATCTTGTAGATTGTAACGTATTCATACTTACTGCTCGTGGAACTCAGTCGCTCCTTTGATAGCAACCCCAAAGCTATAGAAAGTCTTAAGTAGGTCTTGCTGGTAGCTGCTGCGTGAGACATCTGCGGCCCGCTGCCGCAGTGATCGTGATTTGAAGTAAGCCGGACAGAGGTACATCCGTTCAACATTGAACTCAAATCCTACCTACACGCTCGTTATAGTTATTCCGTCAGCACAGATCACAGATTATCCGTAGGCTGTTGATCAACAAGCAGTAAATCAGCAACCGATTCAACAGGGAATTTCCTAGAACTTTAGATTACCAGCCACCCTATAAACTTTGCAATCCTAAATCTCGGCTCCCCGTGATGTTCAACAAACGCGAGGATCTCGTCACCTATGCAGTTGTTGTGGGGATCATCTTCGTAATACGCGCGCAGTGTCTCAGGGTTGTCTTGGAACCCACCGCAGTATACGGCAACAGCGTTGTGCTTGAAGTCCTTCCCACCCCTGTGCAAGGCTTCGGCGCGAGCGAAATTACCTAAGGGCTCCTGAATGCCTTAGCCTATATACCGTACATGCCGAATGATCACATCTTTCGAAGTCTTTGTTCCCCGTCAGTAGACGGAGGACAAAGAAGCAAGGACCAAGGTAAACGTTGACAGCCAAAGAAAGCAAGCAAAAGGTCGTCCTGCTCATGCAACCTTGACCTACCAATAATGGTGTCTTTGTTGATATCGGTCTTCCAGTCTTCGCCAAAAAAATGGCCTACAATCCTTTCATACTTCATGTCCTTGAGGGCCAGATGGAAACCTTTAGCTAGATACCCAGCCTCCAACCAACCAATGCGATGCCAGAGCACCTGTTCATTAGTACATTTGTCGGATACACGATGAGGGAAGTTATCGTCGTCGTCCCAAAAGCCGGGTGGTTCTGGTATCCACCTGCCATTTTGGAACTCTCGCTTTGCGACGTTCTTCAGCTCCTTTATCCGCATGCCAAACGGAAGATGAAAGCCTCTGTGGCCAAGCGGTACTGCACCAATCGGGGGTATATAAAGAATTAGAACTGTCTAAGAATTCAGTGCCGGACAGTATAGCTTCCATTAGTATATCATATATTCAAAATCTCCAGACATACTTCGTGGATATGAACCAACATACCTGCAGCCACACTAGGAGTGTAGAAAGGGTCTTAAATTCAAGAGGAAGCATGTGTTCCTACTATTGCTACTAAATGCTCAGCGATGTATCTTATCGCGGCTGATATTGAAATGTCCACAGAAGCAGCCGTTGTGGTATAGCACAACGCCAGTTGTCTCTTAAGCCAGATGTCTTCCCAAAGCCAGCTGTATACGTAGACAAGAACGCACGAGACAATTGAAAGTTAAGGTGACCACGCTGCGGATACGCAATATCCAAGAGTAATTTATGTTGACATGGAGGCATAAACAAATCCGGATCACGCCCCCAATATATACGTCAGCTGCCCAATAAAGGCGATATAAAATACCTACTCTGCAAAGCAGCCCAACTGGAGATGCTGAGCGGATGAGGGAAACTTCAATTAGCAGAGCCTTCAAATGTCTATAAATAAGTATTAATTAGCCTTAATTGTGGATCAGAAGTTGAGGAATTCAATGCATGCCCAGAATACTCGAGACCTCAGATACGATAGTGAAGGATCTGTTCATCTAACGTCAGACTCCGATTTTACACTACCTTTTTATAGCTTTATGCTCCACCACAGAGATATGCTTTCAGATTGCAATCTGCATATACGCGTTTATGCTATGGGAACACACAAAAGTTGTTGCAAGTCGTGTCTCAGTATGGTTCGTTAAGCAGTGGACCTGTTAACCCAAGTACAACAAATTTCAAAACTCCATCAAGCTAATTTTGAAAGAGATGCCTGTGCCTGTACGTACAGCACATATTAAAGTTGTCTGGCATCGAGGTTATAAATTTGTGCAAGTGGGAGATTTAAAAGCAAGATAGCCCGAAGTCCAGCGCTTCGAACTTGAATGTTTCATCTATACATGAGATGTTATACCTAGCCTTGAAGCTAACCACTTGGTTATAGACGCGAATTGTGGCTACCATGCTCACGATTGGACTATCTCTTGGGAAAGTTAGAAGGCACCAACTCCCACCCAGCCCAAGAGCAATTTATACCAACTTCTTCACTAATACAAGCGGCATGTCAAACATACGCGCGTAAGCCATACAAACACAAACAACTCTGAACTGCACGTACTTGTCTCGCAAGCCAGACGCCTTCCGGTACGGACCGTTGAGTTACATATGGTCTCGATCAAAACTCACCCTATACTATTTCCGTCGTAAGACGCAAAGCTGTTGTGTCTATAATCGGCCCGATAGCACATAATTAAGAAATGGCGAAGCAAGCTCAGTTCCGGGTTCTGGTCTTCTATTATGTATAGACTCAAAGAGAGGGTGAGGGGGGAAGTCTGTGTTTGTATGTATGTGCGTGTTCCGTTGGGCAGACTATGAGACTAAACCAGACTGCCAAAGCGCATAACCATGTATAGTACATGTATAACAGTAACAACCTACCCAACAACTGGGAAAACTACATGTGGTTGGTCCAATTGCTCAATTACATGGTCTTAGAGCCGTGCCAGGTACGTGCCACCACGGAGGCCACCTTACGAAAGCACGATAAGTTTGGAATAGACTCGCCGCTTGTTGACATATTCGCCATTCTTTCTCGAATTCTGATCGACGCTAACCGTGGTCATGCTTCATCCTCGAAATATTGTATCTAAGAATATGACCAGATTTCCTCCTTACTACTAACAAACATGAAACGTAATCGACAAAACCTCAAATGAAATGATCCCAGTCCATCCTTTCTCCCAGAAACAATGAATGATATTATACTGGCTTCAATTAGCAGAAACATCGTACCCTGAAACTCAGGACTTGCACAAGCGGTATTGCCGCCGCCTCTAGCTTGGGTTCGCCATTACAAGTACCAGAAAGCGAGTAGAACTAGTGAAAAGCCCCGTACGGATAATAAAAAGTTGACAATCAGGCGCTCCAGCCGCAAAGTAGTGTTTTTGTCCATAGTGTCAAAGCGGAGCCGTTCTTTCTCGATCGCGTGGAGCTTAGTTACCCGATCTAGTGGAGGAAAGTTAGCTACCATTCCCTGCAGTAACCAAGCTCCCAGATGTGGAAAAACCGGTCAGGGCAAGCAGATTTACCTAGTCAACGCGAGATCGGGATGGGTCGGGCATGCGTAGAGCTCGTACCACCTGCCCGAGCTGTTTCCCATGCTACTGCTGACCAATGGATCTTAACAGCAGCGGCAAAGTTGTCGGATTCGATGGGATAAATTCGGGACCAGTATGGGTAGCTGAAACAAAAGGTGTAGACAGCTGTTGGGTCCCGTCTTCTGCTAGAAAATCATGAGGGAGCCAGGAGAAGCTTGACCGAGAAATTTCAGGGTAGACAACGTCCCTCAGATATGCACGCACATCTATATCGAAGAATTCTTCCCGTGGAGATGGCCGAAGTCCCGCATATCCAGAGAATCTTGGAGGTTCCCAGGGCTGGGGTGGGTCTGGCTTATACAGGGCATCAAGATGGGACTGCAATAATTCCTCGATTCTCTCGGGTGCATTCCCGCCCGGTAAAATACAGGAGACCTGTCTTCCCAGGGAATCCAAACAAATTTTGAGAATTCTGGGAGGCCAGATAGCGATAGCTCTCGAAAGACCTCTGAATTCGCCTCTATCAATCGCGGCTAATATGCTATACGCGATCGCGATTGAAAGAAGGAAAAGGAAAAAAATTGAGGATCTTGAGGGAGCTCATGGCGCGATATCAAAACTTGCAATTAATTTTGAATCTATATCGCGACAGTAGATCACTTGTCACCGTACTTGCTTAGTGTCCGGCAGACGCAGAAGAAAGCTTTGGGTACCAGCTCGTATTTTTGAAAGGCAAGAAAGTGTTTGTCACGCAACCGTCAAGATGGGGGCGCGGAGCTTGTTGACTACTTTATCAGATAGTTGTATGGTGCATGAAGTAGCTCTTTGGTCCGAGCACGCGAGTTGAAGGCCTTATATATTTATACGTAAGCTCGGGGCGGACGCCGAGGCTCGCTGTTGAATATACGTGATACGTATGTTCATGTTCACCGAATAATTACAGAAACAGTATATACCAGCCTCGCCGCGCCAGATGGCCAGCACTAGCGGGCGCCCGGTCTTTGCATTTGATACACGAAAGTTTGTAGAAACTATCCACGCGTATCATATCAGGCTACCCCGGTACGGCGGCTGCGGACTGTAAACTGTGACATGAAAGACTTCAGGCGCAATTTCCAGATCACAAGTTTGCATCTGCGTGAATGAATGATGAATGGAAAGACGCAACACCCAATCGCTGCAGCCATACCAACGTTACACAAGAGCAATATGTGAACAATAGCAGAGCTCAGCTAATCTTGGAACGCAATCAAGATCGGGGGTTTGGTTCAGGTTGGCCGCTGAGGCTGCTCCAGGTCAGGATCTTGGGAAAACATTTGAATTCATGCGTCAGATCCCGCGTGCGCAGTAGCGACCAGGTAATCGAAGATCGGAAATACCTATATTATATACGTACTGGTACTTAAGTACTTGCAAGCGGTCGTGCGCGTGCTCGACAGTGTACACGTGTACTTAGGTAGACAATAATTGGGTCAACTTGAGGCTTCCGTAGCAACATCCCGTTTACGGAACGGCACAAGACGTGTACGACTGCCATGCCCACGGCGCTGGCAGTCTTCCCGGTCCTACGAGAAGTAAATAATTTCCATGCAAATGATCCTAGGTGTACTCGGACGTATACAAGCTAGAACTGTTTCTGCATTCCTCGTTTTTACCGCTGAATGAGCTCAATAGCCGGATTTGCGGAGCTCGCGGAGGGATTTCGCGCAGACACCCGGGTACGTACCCGACCCGACTCCGCATCGCCACTAGGTGAGCATCAACCTAAGACAAAGCAAAGATCAACTTGCGGTTTGCTCCACCGTCGCCGACTACGTCCCGTACCATTGGCGCTTGGTTTCCAGCGGCCATGAGACGGCTCAGCTGACCAGCCCCCGGAACGCTGCCTGGCGCGAGCGTTTCCTGGTCCTGGTCCAAGATCTAGACTGCCCTTCAACTATCTCGATGATTGTTCAACCTGCTGTCGGCAGGGTAGTTCGGTTTCAAGGCTACAATCAAGGGATGCGGCATGCAGCCGGATGCACAAGCCTCCTGAATGGAGAACAAAAAGAACGGAAGGAAGAAAGAGCGGGATAAAACCCACAGAAAAAGGACTATGAATAGGACATGGGCTATAAGGAAATCACAAAAGGCATGCTATCGGCTTCCCGGCCCGCCAGAAAGTTCCTATTCTCGGATGCCGGCAATCCCACGGCAACGTCAAGCCTCGAAACTATGCGCATAGAGATACCAATATCAAAAAAACAATCAAATAAATAAAAAGAAGCGCAGATTTCAAAACTCTTGACCCCAAATTTGGCGGAAGATTGCTCTTATTGAGTGCCTGGAACATTCGATTATAACGTTAGGCCGCTGGTCATCATCTGGCACAGTGCACCGGGAAACGTGGGTCCTGGTAGTTTGGCGTCTTTGCAGGCTATTGGACGGCATCAGGTTTCACGAGACAAACCGAAGGATAGCAGCTTGCGATATCCTAAAATATCTACGTAGCCAGCCCTTTCCACAGATAGACAGCGGCCGGCAATCTTGGCCAGTGTATTGGTACGGATGTTGTTTGAACAGCGGCAGTTCTCGGTACATTTTATATGCTTAATGTCAATAATGTATTCATTGATCGATGGCGTGTTCAAATCCGCTGCCGTTCTTGCGGCTGCAACTTGCGCCAAGAGAGGAACCGGCTGGCCGGTTGGCCGGCTGCCGAATGGATCTGAAAATATCGATATGCCATCGAGGCCTGAAACTTGATATCTTCAAATGGCAATCGATCAATCTATGATTGCCCGTGCGGAAGAGCATGTTTGCCCGCAGGTCCAGCGCAGTTCGCGCCGACAAAACAGGAAATCCAACATAAAATACTGATATCACAATAATTTAGAAATCCGCAGATGCATATGACGCAGATACATACAATATGTACTTACCTACTGGGTACCTACTTACGCACGTACTACGCGTGGCTCAAGCGCTTCCCATCTCCACAAACTTCGCGAGCCGCACTTTCCAAACCACGCTCTCTGGGTCTGGTCTTTCGCTCAACGGCAAGCAGTCTATCTTTTTCACAGTAGTATAGTCTGGTATCTTCTATCCATCCTCTCGTCAAGCTGGTGCATGTACGCGCATATACCAATCCATCCATCCATTCATCCACCCCCCGCAGAACTTGAGGCTGCACCCCCGCCAATAGAGTATCGGCCTATCTTGGCCGCAACAAGTCAACTGGCCCTACCCCTTTCGATTCAGAACAGCGATATCATCAGGAGTACATCCACCATCGATCCGCCCCCTGCGAACGGACACTCGGTACTATACCTGTACAGATCACGCTCAAGACCAAGATGTATCTCATGGAACTTTGGATCACCTACGGCGTCCTCGCAGGAATCGCCATCGGTATCAGCGGCACGGCAGCAGTGGATATGATCCTCCGCGAGCTGAGCGACCGCAAGCAGCGCACCGCGGCGGAAATTCAGCTCTACGGGCGGAAACTGACACGCAAGGAACGCAAATGGCTGAGTCAAAGGCAAAATCTGGGGCAGATGGGCGTGGCTGTTGCACCCTTCCCATCGTACGGGCCTGCATACAATGAACCAAGAGATACAAGGGCTCCGAGTTATCATATTGTCGAATCCCCAGCGACTGTTAATGTTCCAGCCGCACCTGGGAGCAGTGACAGGCCGAGCAAGTAATCACTATGGCGGCAAAGGCTGGCCGGTTACAAATTCTGTTTGTTTTTGGAGAGCCTTTTCTACAGGGCCTGTCGTAGGCCTGCACGCGCGCCGCGGTTTTCTTTTTCGTCTTACAAACATTCTGTCTCTCGAGATCTCCCTGAGAGAATCGAGGTGACCTTCCCACCATTATCGCGATCATTGACATGATGCATCGGAGTTCAGAGATTGGAGATTAGTTGGTTGATTGTCAATTCCGTACGCCTCCACTCGCAGTTTGCTGTCGTCCGCGAATATGTATGCGCGGCAAGAATGCATTTGCCCATCGCAGAGTTTAGGTAGTACTTACCATGCCCCTTACGCACTACTTCTTCCTAAGAGTATCATATGCCACGAGGCCTGCACGTTGTTCCTTATATTTTATGTTATATTGTACGCCCGCTCAGCACGTCTCATCAACCGGACATCGTCGGATCTCTCTCCTAAGCTCTTTATAAGATCCATAATTCTGGATTATTACACTGGCAATAAATACCAGCCTGCGATCGCACCCCGTTAACACTACGACGGCCCCTCGGATGGATACACTTATATTATGACCTCTCACCGGGCGACTCCAACTGCACCCGTCGACGCTTCACCACCACCTACAGTTCTCTCACACACCGAGTCCCGCTACCCGGTTGCCGGCAACATCACCATGCCCGCGAGTCTCTTTCGCGCGACGCGGCCATCGAGGGCCAAAATTACCACCTCACCGGCCGCCCAGTCCGGAACCGTGAGCGCGGGCTCTTGCCGCCAGAACGGGATTCTTCGCAGCATTCTATTCCCCTTAGTCGCCCTCGGCCTGTCCACGCCCATCATCTCGCACACGATCTGCTTCATCGGCTCCCGGATCCTCAAGTATAGGATGGAGCGTGGAGCCCGGGACATGATGATCTCAGCCGGATACCCGGACTACAGTTCCAGCGATACCACGCCCGACGAGAGCAGCAGTGATTCCAGCAACTACCGCCCCGATTCGCTTATCTCCAAGCGGGAGAGACAGCGACGGAGGATCGAGGCAAAGATCGAGCGAGCACGGTTGAAGAGGGAGAAGAAATTGATGAAGCGGTACAAGAAGAGAGCCCGCCAGGCTGCCAAGGGGGCATCTATCAGCAATAAAGAGGAGTGGAACGGTGGAGTCCCATTGGACCCTTCACGCAGACGGCATCGGACCGCGGTTTGGAGGTGGCTTAAGCGGAAGAAGGTCAGGTTTAATCGGGCGATGCGGGGCTTCAAGAAGGGACACGTACGCACGATGTTTAGGGAGACCGGCGATGAATGCAGTAAGGAAGCACCGAAACAATTACGTACATGAGCGCTCATACGTGCGAAGGCATTCATGCACGTTCGAGTCCGGCTTACGACCAACGTTGATATCATGCATAATGGCTTGTGGGGGGGGGGGGGGGGTTTTTTCTTGTTTCGACGAGTAGAGTCGCTATGGGTTGTTAGAAACGGTTTAATGGGATGGGTTAACTGATCGCTTATATACACGGCACTAGCCTGGCTCGGGGTGCCTGCAGCTGTGGCTATTCTTTATCAACCCATAAGGCTGTGGGCTCTTCTCCTATACAGTATTGATTAGTCTTTATCCTTCAACTTGTATTCTCCGGTGATGGCGTCATTAATTATTATCGTTACACACGACAATAATGCATACACTCGCACGGCTAATTCGCATCTATCACGGGAAAGTTTAAGTTCGAACTCCATTTTGCATATCGGGGCCTTCGAGAGAAATATATAGATTCCGCCAGCTGACTGCGAGACAAAGTTGTCTCGTGAACCAGACAAAGTATCCTCCACATCGAGTATCCAGAACAGCCCGCTAGGCCAAGCAAGCACCGCTTCAAGCATACAGACTTTGCGCCCAGAATTTCCCTGTGCCTCTGGGCCTGATATTCAATTCTTACTGATTCGTATAAATTGAGATAATAAACTTATTTATATGCATACATATGTATGCACACTCGACTATCGTATGTTGCCAACAGCATCCGTACGGAATCCGCCTCGAACACGCAGACATAAATCCCATCTGTTCCAACTGCACTGCAATGCCATTCCTGTGCATTTCGAACAGCACGTTAATAGCACATCCTTACATTGCGCCATAACGCTCATTTCACATATACCAGCCGTCGGGATTGGAATCAAGTCGGTCCGTCATATACATACGCACCCATACGTCACTCTCGCTTCCATCACACCGCATCCCCTATACTTTCAAGGACAGAAATTCCCGCCAGCCTATTCAAATTACCGAATTCAGTCCTTCTTACACAAATCGACAGCCGTAGACGGGGCGTAACGATGCCAAATACCGGTGTCCGCGGCTTCCTCGCATCCGGCGCAATTCTAATCGGCCTATCATCCGCACCAGCTCTCGTCGCGGGCCTCACCGCCGGCGGTCCCATCGCCATACCGCTGGCCATCACCTCCGTCGTGATAATCACCGTCGGCGCCATCGGCGTCGTCATAGTCTACATCAGAGACCGCCGGGCGTCGCGACGGGCGATTGAAAAGTCGCTGTTCGGAAAGGTTCTCAACAGACAAGAACGGCGGAAGCTGGCGCCGCTGTATCAGGCGGGTAAGGCGCGGGTGAGGGCGGATGCAAAGGCGGATAGAGCTGCGCTGTACGCGGAAGAAAAGCTGCGCAAGAGAGAGCTGAAAAAGGTGACAAAAAACCAGTCCCTAGTGGAAATTCTGAACTTTAGGGCCGCTAAGCCGAGTGATGTTGTCATTACGGCCACTATTGATGCTGACGAGAGGGTTGTGCTGATGCTATGGCTGTGATGCAGGGTATCGTACAGCCGGTTCCAAGGGTGCCGACGCTGGACGAATTGTCCGGGAGAGCGAACGGCTCAATATTTACAGGCTCCAGAATGGATGGAAGCACGCTGTTGCCTCCCAATTTCGCATCGGCGATTTCAAGAGTCGACGGCACGAGCACGCCCCCACAGCCGGCCACGCCAACGTAGAGGCGCCAGGAAGCATCATATTATTTAAGCGGGATTACCGGCCGCAGGTTGGTAGAAGTGAGGAGGGCAGACGGGAGACTCGTTTAAAAGCAGGTTGAATCGAGTGTGAGAGGGGGGGATACATCGACTTATAAGTTTAGCTAGCATGCATCGCATCGTCCGTTCTCATTCGTGTATACGCGTATACGTACTGTCGCTGTGAGAAGGCGCCTGCCTAGTTATAATGAATCATGGTCTAACAATAGGATAGTTTTCCGCTGTGCGTCGCTGGCGACGGGAACGAAGCAGCTATTCTAATCCGTCACAAATTTACAGCATACTCAAGACGCGGACGCCATAGAAGCAAAAATGAGATATTAGCCCTCCGCGATCTCTAGTGGCGAACTCAGGAACGACAGTGACAAAGAAACGCTCAACAACGCGCTAAAAGCGGACTCCCGAGTCGACACCGAATTCACAGCCTCATCCCCGACCTTTAATCATCCATAGTCCCAGTTGTACTCTATACCTTTCCCCCTCAAACCATCCGCAGAACCACACCGTTCCACCAACTTAAGACGTACTACACTATACAGGTGCTGACATGCAATCGAGCCATGCAATCCACCCACTCGTTCATTCACCCACCCACTCCCCTATTGACTTGAATACCCGGGCAAAACCTCATCAGGCTGGAACGTATACCCGGCCCGCGCAGCCTGCAGCGCCTCCGCCTGCGCCAGCTGCTCCATCGCCCGACGCTCCCGACGCTTCAGCGGACGGCCATAGAAGCGCGTCTCAGCTTCCCTCATCTGCTCGCGGTGCGCGACGTGGGCCATCAGCAGGGAGATACCGCGGGCCATGACGATGATGAGCGTGGCGGCGCCGATGGAGGCGAGCGGCGCGAGGACGATGAGTACTTCGTATGCCATGCGGTGGTTCTGCGGGCGCCTGTGTTTGCTTCGGAGCTTTCGGGGGTTTGGAGCGGGGGTTCCGTAGTTTCTTGCTGGGGGTGCTGTTTGCGAGTGAGGCTGGTGTTGGCGGTGGTGGTTGGAGAGTGCACGTGCTTGTGGTGTCGGTGACGGCAATGGCTGGGGGGATATCGGTTGGCTTGTGGGGGGATTTACGTGGTGGGAATAGGATTATGGGTCGGATGCGGCCGGATGGTGTCGAGTTGAACGAGCGACGGGAGTGGTATTTCTTGGGGAAGTTCAACGGTTGGCGTCGTGGTTTCTTCTTGCTTTGGGATATGACTCGAGTAAGAATATGACCGGATGCATGCAACGGGACCTCGACCGGCGAATGGGTAAGTGGATATCGAAATGGTGGTGCAGGTGCTTACCGCAGATGTGTGCTGGAACGACTGTCGGACGCAGACATCAATGCATTATCTTGAGCGAGAGACGGGTCAATAGAGAATCATATTGGTGGATTGCTGACGATGTTGGACAATGTAATTGGGCGCCAGCTACGCGTATACGATCGATCGGAGGTTTAATATGCGGGCATATTCATACTAGCAGGAGGTCAACGGTCGAGCATCGTCTCATGCAGTCGATTGACCGACAGATGCTATTTACGGAATATATTGGCAGCCTGCAGGCATCTACAATTGAAACAACAGTCATGAATGTAAATAATATCGAAACAGGATGCGCGAGGAAGAGCCGCACATCAAAGCGTGTTGACTTTGTTGTATTCTGTCAGCCATGTGTGGCGGTGCTCCTAACCGCTACAACCCTTCTTACAGCCACATTGGCCCCCTTATCAACGCGTGACAGTTCGACGACATTGAATCAGTTACGGACACGGACCTCCAGCAGCATGCGCCATTGCATTGCAAATAATCAGTATCAGATAACGCCAAAGCCCACAACCATCCCCCGATCCCCGATCCCCGATCCCCAATCACTCCGCAATATCCGATCAGTCTCACGTCGTAAGGCTGGCCACCTCCCCTTCCAGGCTCCAGCAAACGAACACGAGCCTCGAACACGAATTTGAAATTCTCAATCCTACGAAATTTCAACTTTTTTTGATTACTCCGTTCTCCTGCAAAATTCGCCTAGATGCCTGATCGTCATTGCTCATTTCGCGTCCAGCTCGCTCTCTTCTCCAAACTCGCTCTCGCGGATCTGCGGTGCGTGGGCGGGCTGCCTGCAGGTCTGGGCTGGAACGTGGGCACCCGGATATGCCGAGGTGCGGATACCCAGCGCTGGTGCCTACCCGCTGACGAGCGATGCAATGGCATGGCATGGCATGGCACGACCACGAGCCCGAGACTGGAGGCGCTCCTCAGTCGAAGACAAATGTGTGCAGACAATCGCGTGCTACCGTACCATCAGGTGATGGTATGATATCATCGTCGCCATTGTGGCGCTGCCTACTACCCGACTTCGACTCGAAGTCCCTGATTGTGTTCTAGTCTCGGGGACACTGAACCCTCCGAGGCTTGGATGATTGTCCCCGTTCATTCATTGATCCATTCCCCTGACAAGCTGCGCTAGCGACGCGGTGTGGATTCCTGCCCGCGATGCTGACCATCCTCCTGAAGCAGCGCGATGTCTCGGTGGCTTTCTTCTCGCGTGATTCGCCTCGTCCTCGAAACGAAATTAAGGGACCACGTGAACACGAGGTCGTGGCCTGCGGATTTGCATCTCGCAGCTCGCTCGCTCAAAAGTTCACGTCCGCTCGGACGACCGGGGTAGGCTGTAAGGTAGTGGTTTTAAAACGGAGGTGCGTATGCTCCGACGCCGGTCGCAGATATCCTGAAGCAGACAATGCGCACATGCATATCGCGGGGAGGCCAGCTTGCGCGACTTCACCCATCGACTCGAGCTCCCTGGCACTTACTCGCTCGCAATCGCAGTCAGCGCAGCACACGGAGATACCGGCCGTACAAAGGTTCGCAATGCATGCGCTCAAGCGTCATGAAACGACCACATGCCGACTCTCTGGCGACTCGCTAACCACTGCTGCTTTAATTTTTTTTCTCAACGGTCAGCCAGCCGCCATCCGGACCCTCTTCTTTCGTCTCCAGGGTCCGAAACCGCCTTGCTCGCCTGCAGACAGTATACACGCAATATATGTAGAAAGAAAGAAATTTTTCTTCGTGAACCTTGCAAAGTCTCACCTTAATATTCTTAACGATATTCAATTATACATAACTCGCATGAATCTCCAGTGGTTGTTCTTCCGGCAGCAGCGAGAAGGGGGGGAAATCCCAATCGATAAAACCGCCTATTGTCCTGCAGGGACAGGGTCCACATCGCCCGGACAGGCAACTGTACCGCTAGTTCTGCGGCGGCGCTAGTCCCGTTTCAGCGGTGTCGTTGCGAAGCGCAGAAGGCCAGGCGCGAGATTGGGAAGCCTCCATGTCAGAGGTGCATATTCGTGCAGGTGTGCACTGACAGTGCGCTGCAGAGAGGTTAGACCTTCAGCTTTTTTCGGCTTTTCCCCCTGGCATCGCGCATTGCATTGTGCGGCGCTCGCGGAGACGTCGCGATGAGGTTCACTGATTGCTTCTTGTTTGAATCCGGTCGGGGTGGACTGGAGATGTCTCTGGCCTGCAGCAGGAACTTTATGGCAGCATGCTGGCATGATCTATAACTTACAAACACCGATATTATGCCGATGCTGCAGCGAGTTACTCGAGGATAGACATAGACATATACAGCGCATATCCGACGCAGCAGGCCTGCGAAGGGAGCTCGGTATGCCTGGCTGGCTGTCAGAGGATGCACGCCGTCGACGTCCGCTGCGAGATGTCTGGCTACACCCACGATTTACCTATTGAGGACGCCGCCGCAAGGTATCCTACCTGCACCGATCCGATTAATCAAACTCGAACTCGCGGAAACCTCGGATCCGAAGAAGCCGCAACATGACGACAGCTAGGCACGCACGTATACGCACGTACCGAGGTGTAATGCAATATCGAACATCCCGACAACCGGCCGACCTCGTATCACCGGCCTGTCCGCTGGCAGCGCTGACGGCGTTGCCTTTGCCAGGATATGTAGCATGTAGTCCGGTCGTGCGTACACACGTAAGTAAGTATCTCGTATACATATCGACAAATGCTATAGCCGAACACGATGCGCTATTCAATGCCATTGTTCCCCCGATAGCAGATAATGCAAGCACGCACACTTTCGAGAAGGTGAGTACGCCCGTACCTGTGGAAATAACACCTCCCTCCCACCCGGCTCGCACAGCCGATGCCGCGCCGGTCTCCAATTTCGCTATTCAGCGTTCTGAGCGCTCCCCGGCCGAGGTATTCTAAGTATACATACTTTACATCCACGCTGTCTCTCCTTGTCACGAATGTTTCATTCACGCGCTGGTTACATACATGTACATACGTCCGTTTGCCGAGCCGGGGACATTCGATTCGCGTGGAGATTACTCTTTTGTGTGCGCGCAGAGCTGCGCCTGCGAGCGATGCTGGGGTCTTGCGTTCGCTGGTCCCCGAGAGTTACGCCGCAAGCGATTTCATGGGATCGTTGCAGAGTTGCGTGTTTCGGAGAGGTATGCATACCTATACTGTAGTGTTGAGGAATCGAGGTGTTCAATCGGCTGTATAGTGTCGTACACAGATATTCGGAAATCCTATGATCTAACGTCATGATACACACGGAGTTACTAGCGCAGGAGTAGATAGCTATAGCGGACATAGCGCACTCCAACCAACTTTGAAATGCGCGCAGCTATTACTCCAACCATGGTAATCCAGAACGTAGATCTGCCTACATGTTAAGCTATATAGCTTCAGAAATCATACTGACGTACGAACGGACGAATCTCAGACCTCAAATATGCGGCAACCGACAATCAATTGTGTAACGGTGACGTCGCGACTATAGCTAACGAGCTATTGCACTCAGCAACGTGCTTATCTTAGCCTGACGTCTGAGCTTCAAATGATAGACGTCGCCTTAGCTACATGCGTGCATGGAACTGTAAGTCCCTTCCGGCCGGCAGACGCACGCCAGCGGATCCGCGGAGAGAATACGTGTGTACGTATGCGGCACCAATTTAATCGTACATACATATACACACACGTTCAGATAACAGCCGACTAGCCTCTCTAGTATGTATGTGCACATCTGCCGGCGCGGGGGATGCGTGGGTGCAGATTGTGAAACCGGTATCGAGTGATCTTCCGCGGAGGGAGGACGTCCGGGAACTTTGTGACGTAGGTGTATAATACCAGTCGAGTCATCTCGCTATCGTATCTGGTTGTGTCACGATATCGTAATAGGTGAATTTTCTTGACGTATTGCATTCCAGGCGCAGTGCTGGGCAGGAGTAACGACGTCCAGTTCTGCATAACTGTTGCCTTAAGTTGCATAGATATATCAATGTAGTGTGTATGTCTATACGCCGCATAACGTTATAACGTCTACATCTACTGTACAATTTGAAATTAAATTCAATGTACTCTCATAAACTTAGTTTACACGGAGGGACAGCTGGTCAATAGTCGTGGGGGTCGGTTGGTCGCGTGAGCGTTTGAACTCGCCGCCAGCCGGTGAAGTCTGAGAATGCAGAATCCTAAGAGTAAAGCGAGGGCCGTCGAGATCGCAGATCTATACCCGGTCGAGAGGTTCACGCGTGACATGACACTATTAATACGTATCGTCGACGTCGCACTCATCTGCAGACGCAATGGAGGAATGTAGGTGATAAATTTCGAAAATTCAACATATCAGCCGAAAGTTGAGAGCGGAGGAGGCGGCTCGACACGGCATTGATGCATCGTGGTGAGAGCTGGACCGGAAGCGAGAGCTCGAGAGGCCACGAAGAATGCGTGTTTCGGGATCAGAGTGCGTCGAAATTAAATGCAGTGACCAGCATTCGTAAACGTTAAACTCGGTTCATGACCGATTAATTGAGTGGCAGCCTCATGACACACCACGCCGATGTCCATCAAAATGAAATCCCGGTATCCGGAGAGTCAGAAAGTACACTACACCCAGGGGAAAAATACCACCCTGCAGAGCTCGACAAGATAGCAATGCGTGCAAATATCCTGGATCCCGTCAAGCAGCAACAGCAGCAGCAGCAGGCGGCCATCGAACAAACCAGGAAAGCGCACAGCAGATCCTGATCATGAGGTCTCGTAGCGTCGTCGTCAGGAATGCACATCATGCAAGGGACGCCTTGGCACCCTCCGGGGCTGATAGCTGAGGGCGTGTTATTACCACCCATAACATTCGCTTTCGCAATACTCGTCAAATTTACGCACGCCGCAAAAGATGCAGCGATGGTTTAAACATGCGAAATGGTAACTCCGAGGGGGTGGGCGAAATTATGGAGACGCAGCCCTTGCAGGGGCACCCTCGCTTGTTGTCTATGAACAGTCCAGCATCCTCAGCACGACAAATGTGCATGTTGTGTCTGCATGGGTTGTTCGATTACTTTCGACACGTCGACGAGGAATGCTGTGCAGGGGTTGTGTGTAGCATGTAGCGTCGTAGTGCATGGCTATGGCTGTTGGATGTGGACGTGAAGTTTAGTAGTGTCGAAAAGCTTAATTGGGTCCAACGATTCGATATCGTGTCGCGGCCCGAGCGTTGGAGCGAGCGCCGCGTGTGGCCATATTTGTCGTCTGGAATGATGGCTTGCATCGATAGATCATCTGATGTGATCAGTATCATCCCATGTTGACTTTACAGACACTCGGTATTTTCAGCCTTGAATTCAGCTCAATTGGTCGCCGCAGCGTGAAGTGCTATTCGTGGTGCGTTAGCACGATGCAAGGGTCTGCTTCCGGTCATTAAACTTCCAGAAGAGTGCATCGCATTGATATATCGACACGAACAGTAAGTATGCTCCGATGTGAAGTCAAACTCTCAAAGAAATTATATTTGGAATCGACCAATGTGTAGGCGCAGTTATAGTTAAGCGACAGGCTGGTTATCAGGCTTGACTAAGGCAGACTACCTGCACTGGTATATGGGTAATGATCGCGGTCGCATCGGTGTAGACGCATGTATAACTATACATATCGCACATGTGCAGTAGACGGACGTCGCTTGGACGTTCGGGCCAATCTAAGCCCTGTCGACATGCGCCGACCGAAGCGCCATGGCATCCAAAAATGTCCGTATCCGTAATGACAGTGCATAGACGTCGAGGCAGACTGCACCGGCACACCGAAAATGAACGAACGAGGTCGCACGGCTCCAGCCCATGGATATCGATCCGATTCGACAGCTGTTACATTCGCAGCTGACTATTTCGTACTAGCTCGGTGGGAATCCCAAATCTGGATGAATCTGAAACGAATATTCGACGGCTTGCAGGATGCAATATGGTACTATAGGCCGGCCCATGTCCGCTATACAGTAATGTACCATCGTTGCGCTGCAGCGACCGTACGTGCATAAGTACCATACTTACTTTCCTTACTAAACTCGATTAAAAGGGTTCGCGTGATTAAAATAGCCACAGCTGAGTGGGGTCGGCCGGTCGCAAAAAAAGCGAAAGCGTCCAGACGGCTGAATCCGGCATGGCGTCGAGCGAGAAAGTGGAGCTGGGCCCGTATCAGTCCTGCGTCCGATGAGGTCTGCGGCGACAATTGAATTGGGAAGCAGGTTCGAGAATATCATTCGAAAGACCGACCGACGAAACCGGGCACACAAGTCTGGTACGCCGAGGCGAAATCCACAGCCGAAAAAATGCTCGCCGGTATTATGACAAAGACAACTTTAACGACGGCCGTTGTGGAGCTCTGGGTTCGAGATCGAAATGTTGAATGTTCAAGTTAGGTTGGCGGTAGCGGTTGTCCCAAATCAGCTTGGGAATAGCACGGTAGCCTAGCAAGTCATAGCGACCGACGAAACCGAGCTCTGGCGATAATTTTTGTGTTCGAATTCATAAGCGCGCTTTCACATTCTTCACATGTTGTACTCGCCGTGATTGTTACCGGACGACCCGTTACAGACGATGCGAAGGCAAATGCCGCGAGGAGTTAATTTGGGTGACAGATGCCATGCTGGCCGTCTGCCTCGTATCGGATAGTGATATGGGACACGATAACGGTTAGTTAACTCCAACGATGCTTTCTCGCATGGTTATTATTTTTTTATTCCCTGCTCATCATAAAACACACCCATTCACAAGAAAATATTTCCGATGCACGCAATACAAGGCTCAAAAGTTCTAAAATAGGGTTTGTAAAATAGACTACCGGGGTAGATAACCCAGGTAGCCCTTCTTTTTATTATCTTTAAGTTTGAGTTTCTTTTCGGTCAAATGAGAAGTGACGACAGCGACGACAGCGACGAGTCTCTAATAGTGGAAAGACGAGCGACGGCATCCTGGGAAGCATATGCAGGAGACTCGCGGCGGCGCTTGCAACGAAACCTAAAAAACCGCGCATGAACACTGAAAGGTTGGGCTTTGGTGTTTGTTCCAGCGTTACACATTGCAAGGTGCCCAAAGGGGATAAGGTTACGCCCGGGTGTGTTTCAGATCGTGCAGCTTGACGCCAAGGGGAAGGCAGAGAAAGGGCTCCAGACTCGGGATTCGACTTCGCGTCGGGAATAGGGTGACAAAACGAGCAACCTTCTAGAACGGCGGGATGAAGGGAATCCGGGACAACAGAAACTGAAAGAAAAGAAAAGAAATTGGAAAACGCCCCGTGCTTTGAAACAGATTTGAGGAGGACAAAATGAATGGACGACCGCTAATATTTGTGAAACTGAAGAAGGGGAGTTGGCTAAAGGGCGTGTAGACGGTGATTCAAAACAAGAGCGTCCGTTGGGATATTAGATGGAGTATGTGGGTAAGTAAGCAAGTAAGAAAGAAAGAAAGTAAGAAAAATAAGGAAGATATTAGTGCGGTAATAATATATCGTTGAAGCAGTAAGGAAATTTAATAGAAGCAGCAAGGGAGTATCGATCATAGCCAAAACAAAAGGAAGTAGTGAAACAGCAGAATGAGTATGAGAGAAATATCGCTAAAGAAACACGAGAGGAATGACACGAATGACTGCGGCGAAATGAACAAAAGGAGACAACTTTTTTCGTTCTCAGAGCGTAGTCGGCCGCTGTCCGGTCAGAGACAGACAGGACAGACGTATTTACAGGCTAGCAGGCCAGAGACAGTAAGATTGAGCAAGTAAGGGACAGAGGGACGAAGCTGCAGGCAGCTCAGCCTCACCCTCATGACTGCGGAGGTCGATCGACAGGCGGCATGAGCAGGCGGAATTGAACTCGAGCAAGCAAGCCAGCCAGCGAGCAAGCCTTCCTTCCGCGCGCGATCAGAACTGAAACGTATCGATGAAGGCCGGCGAGGGCTTCCTCAGCGACCACCAATCGCAGGGCCCGGAGATGCCAGTGATTGTCGTGCTGCCGGAGTAATTACTGCTGCTGACACCTGCGGGCGTGCTCCGCGGTATCGAGACCTGACGGCGTTTCATCCGCATCCGTTTGGAAAGACGCAGGCTAGCCGAAGGCTTCACTATCGCGACGCCCGGAGCCCAGGTCGCGAATGGCGGGCGGGCGCTGGTCGCGTCGTCGAGAGCGTCGTCGGACAGCCGTGGCCGCTTGGTGGGGGGCTGCAAGGATGCAAGTCTCGTCTCGAAACTCTCGTCGTCCTGCGAAGTGGTGTCGGGCGATTGGTTAGCAACGCGGCCAGAAATAAGCTGATTTGATTGAGTGCATTCCTCGGGCCCGTCCACCCTCGTGAGCCACCACCACATTCCATCGTGCCAGGCGGCCACAAGACAGCACCAAGACACTCCAATCACACGGAACGGCGGCGGTGCCATGCTGCCTGCCTGCCTGCTCTTTCCTGCCTGCTTCCGATATTTTCCTGGCCTAACCAGCTGGCCGAATCCAGCTGGCTGCAGCGTCGATCGCAATCCTGCAGCACGGCCGCGGAATTAAAGCTGCTGCATGCTATCAAATGCAATACGGCAAGCTGCTCGAGAATCGGGCGAGAATGCAAATGGATACGAACAAAATTCAATAGAGAACGAGAGCCCTTACCTCCGTGAAACATCCACTATCGTAGGCCTCGTCCACAAGGTCGTCGTCGCTGTCGTCATCGTCACTGCTGTCGTCATCCCAGAAGCTCCTGGGCTCGTCTGCTGGTGGTGGTGCTGCTACCGGTGCATCCCGGTCCAGGTCCTCGCTGTCGCTGTCCGCCAGTCTGCTGTTCACCTCGTACTTGCGGACTATCGATTCCAGCTCCGAGAGGGTGTCCAGCAGCGTCATCGCTTTGCTGCCTTCAGGTGCCATTGGAGGCTCTTCCATCAAAGGAGACGAGTACGCCGAGTCGACAAAGTTCGGGTCCGAGTAGTCGTAAGAACTCGACGATTCGCTAGGAGGCAGTGTTCTCGGAGATGGCAGATAGGGTTCCAGATGCTGAGCGGACCAGATCTTGTGCGCTCTGATCGTGGGCGTCGGAGATGGGAATCGGAAAGCTTCGAGCTGTTGTCTGACGGAGTCCATGTTGAGTGTATGCGTATGCATATGCATATGCAGTCTGTGCGGATTCGTGGTAGGCGTATATATATACGAAACCCTGCTGTCAAATGCACAATCTTGATTTGTCGACCTGCTCAAAGTCGACCTTTGAGCTAGAACGGTGATGTTTATAAATTAGGGAGCGTATATAATGGAGAGCAGCAATCGATGTCCGGCGTCGATAGTTTTATAATTCGGAAAGGAAGCAGAGTAAAGCAGCTGTCCCGCTCATATAACTTAATATAAAAAGCGCCCCGGGGTTTCGGAGATGTTTGCAGAATACCGATATATATCGCAGCGGTAATCGGGCTTCGCGGGATGGACAGGAAGGCGAGTCAGCCCACGATAACTTTATCTCAAAAAGTATGCGAGGCAAGGACAATTCAAAAAGAAACAAATTTAAATGAGCGTGAGGAAGCAAGCACTTCGTGATGATATTTTATCGAGGAGGTTTCAAAGCGGCCGGAGCAAGGAAGGCGTCGCCGTGATATATATAAATCCTTTTTTCCTGGGGAAATTTCAACATTTTAATTTAGAAGGTTCCTATTGGGAAAAACTCTGCGGGCATCGTCCTGCGCATACATTACACGTCCATACTTGTCCAAGTCGAGGGCACATTGCATGTAATACCACCAGTTCCAAGTATGAGCCAGGTCCTCATTCCGGCCTAGTCGGTTGGGGCTCGCTTGAACATGGGTCAACCCAAAAGAGCTGCTCGCAACCTGTTTCCAACCCGACATGGGAGGACCCAGAACCCAGCGCAGCGTCATGTCACCGACATTTGCAAAATGACACTCACTCCTCGCTCCCTCACTCGTCGCCGTCGCGTCGCCGCAGAACGAGCGAGCTCCAGACCGGGCCCGAGGGAAGGGGCTGGTTCGTCAACTTGCAGAGGGATGGGGGCTGTTGCAGTGCCACACGCAATATTCGAGCAAGGCCATGCGAAGCATTGAGCTGGCGAGCTGGGCCCGTCCTCTTGGCTTTGTTTCGCTTTACTTTTCTTTTCCTTCTGATAAAGCGACAAGCGGCAAGTTGGACATGCAATTATTAGCACCCGCAGTGCAGGCCTGTATGCTAACGAGTTGGCAAGTTACCACAACCAAGCAAGCAATAAACGTTAAAATTACTCGTACATACATACAGAGCATGTAATATATTCTTTGTGCTCCTTCGGGCCTGCGGGGAGGCGGGCGGGACAGGGTTTAAGGCAGTAACATTTGCGCGCTGCGTTCTACCCGCCTGCGGGCCTCGATGCTCCAGGCAGGAGCCAAACCGACGCCCAGCCTGGGGTCCTTTCCTCTCGGGGAACAGCATCCAGCGGAGACCTGGGCGAAACGGACGGGAGGGCTGCCCAATGCAATATTGCAATATGAAGGCACAGCAGCTGTGCTGTGCGACCCCAACGGCCAACATTCACCACCCACCGTATATTATCATACCAATTTCTCGATGGTTATATTGCTTCAGCATGCTATAGCGCTGCATGCTATATAATAGGATATACACTATGGTCATAATTGCGAGTCCATTGCGGCAAAGCACGCTCGAGACCGCTGGCGGATTTCGACTTGCATCTGCCTACGCCAAGCTCGCGGGTTTGGGGCAGATAGAATACAACTTTCGAAACGTTAACACCGGATCGACGTGATAATGTTCCTTCCTCGCGTCGCAGCGGATAGACGCTTGGGTGAACACGGCAGCTAGCTAAGATTGTAAAGCATGTTTCGAACGTTTCGAAGCATTCTGCAACCAAGATTTTATCCTCCTTGGTCCGAATTTCCCGACCGGTACGTATGACATTGGTTGAGAATGTCGCGGACGAGAAACTCGCGCGCTGCAGGATCAAAAGGCCAATCAAGCGAAATACGGCCGGGCCATCCGCAAAATACATTCATCGAATGTTCCGTGCAGATACGTATGTAGCAGCGGTGTCCGCGCGCCGCACACAATGGATGTCATGTATGTACCGTACGCATAAGAACCCGCCCGATATGGATTCGTGAGAAAATAGCCCAAGGACAGCTAGCGAGGCGTCAAATGCAGCCGACGTTATTTTGAGACGTCGACTTTTTCCGGCAACAAGCAGGCCAGGTGCTCATGGAAACCCGCGAGAATGCAAACATCATGTCAACGTGGTATTAAGTTTTGGTAATTCTTCTCCCGGAATATTCACATAGATTGCATTGATTTCCCCGTTGGGCTCGTCGAAACAAGGGGCCGCCCGTCGGTACGACCTCTGAGGGCTGCGTCAGCATTCCCGGCTGAATTCGCAGAATTGCTGGAAGGCTGCAGACGATGCATGCTCCGTGCGGGCAATGGACGGGTGCGGTCGACGCTGTCCTCTGCCGTATTAAGCCAGTTTCGGGTCGCTATTGGCTCGATATAGCAAATGGTGCTTGCACTTGTGTCTATCTATATCTGTCACACCGTCTACACGGCACGTAGGTACGACCGCGAGCGCCAGTTTGCAGTTTGTGGCTGCTGCAGGTCGGGTCCAAGCGTCCTCGGCGGTGATACTATCTTTGACAAACAGCCTCCAGGCCGCTTTCGTAACAGCTCCAGCCTCTCGGACAGTACAGACGACGTTGAATCTAAATTAAATCTGACGAGGCGGTTTTGCATCCGCAGCTCCCGACCGCGAATTAGGTACGCACGCTTCAAATAAGGTTCATCTATCGATGACACGGCCGCCGTACGTTTCATGTGCAGGGCGATATGGAAACTCCGAACCAAGGGTATCGTCGATATCATTCGCAGCATGACAGGGAGCAGTCGTGAGGAAGGCGATATCAGGCCTCCACGGCAGACGTCCGGCTTATTGTTCGGGCCGTGTTTCTATTCTCGTGGGCGGTTGTACCCAGCTTAGCAGCCTGGCAACACATCACGCACCCAACTCGGCTTCCGAGTTAAGAGTTAACCGCTTGCGTTCGACGAGCTCGACAGTTTATTTACAACTTCAGTCAATCAACAGTCAACCAACGGCGAAGGCAACCCGTCGAGGCCAGATCTGATGGACCCGGTCAATGCAGCCCGGCAGTCAACTGCAATCGCACATGTGTTCTGTCAGAGCTATCGCCTCGGGACGCTCCAGGTAATCAAACTACCTGCGATCGAGCGCCTTCGGTGTCATGCGGATAGCTCTAACGCTGCAGGACGTAAACGTCCGCATAGAACTGCCTTGACAGTTCCAGCTGTAAGCCCGGTCCAACAGCACCGGATCGGGTTAATCGACGTCGTGACAGCTACTTAGGACTCGTGTACTGCTCAGCTGTGTAATCATAAATTATATTGCCTAACGTTCGTCTTGCCTAGATGGTCTAATGTTATGATACTCTCGCAATTTCACCACGTCTACGGAAATACAGGCACGAATACAACTGACGAATACGATGCGTTCTACGTGTGTCCGCATAACCTGCATATGCAGCTGCGCCGGCGACGAGGTTTACGAACCGTGACGGCAAGTGCCGTTGTATATTCCGGTTGTTGTTGTTGTTGTTGTGGTCACCCCTATTTTCTACATATCGCATCGTCTCGGTCAGGCAATTGGCGATATTCTTGTGCTCGCTTAGAAGCAAGCCCGGCTGTGGTGGCAGTGGAACCCCGAGATATCACGATGGACGAGGTCATAGTTGCAAATTCAATTGCATGCGCATCTTCACAACATTGTGCAAATTAGGCATCCAATATTTCAGACGTCGCTCAGCTGGTATGGCAAGGCGGCGTGCTTCGTATTTCATCTCACTTGCGGTAACGAGAGAACTGGGGGGTTGCCTTCGCACCGGTCAGCCCTCTTCTCATCTCGTTAACCGGCTTGGGTGTCACAAAACATTCGGGACTCGCTGTCGGCCTGGCGGCGAGGGCGTAACGTTACAATTTGTTATCGCCTCTCGTTCGTTCGTTTAGATGATGTGAAACAATGAAGTCAAGAGGGGGACAGGCCGTCAAGTGGCCACAGCATGCCGCTCTCAGGGCTGCAGCTGAACTGTGGAGACTTTTTTGTGTTTATTCACGGCGGTACGGCGAGCTGGGTGCCAATAATCTCGCCCGACGCTGTGGTTACCTGCGGTGGGTTGAGACATAGGGAGGTGGAAAGCCCCTTCAGCCCTGCACAGCACGATCGATCTTGAAGATCTCTGTCAATCAGAGATGGCCCGTCAGCTGGCCATTGAAATTGCTGGGTTTGTTGTGCGACTCGACGCCTCTGTAGCCTTTTGTAATTAACCCTGGCCTGTCCGGCCAATGATCTAGTGAAAGCCACAGGTCTAGATCGTTGGATGGCGCATTAAGTGGTGTGATCAGGATCCCGATCTGACGCTGCGATTCACCGGAGATACCGAACGAAAAGGCTTTCTCAAGCCAGGGCAATGACCATCGGAAGAGCAAATCTCCTCAAATCGAGCGATCTGGAGTGGGATTTCCTCGCAATGACAGCGCCATACGTGATGTATCCCCGCGGCCTAAAGTGAGCACTGACAGCCACACTATCGGTTCGGGTTCTTTTGCTCTCGATCGATCGAAGGCTGCAGCCACACCTGCACTCTCGCTGATTCGACCTCATTCGGGAATTTGTGGCAGGTGAGTGCGTGCATGAGCGAGTGGGGTAAAGGGCTCCACTCGGCCTTAACCCTCGCGTTCTATTGCTCGCCGAGTTCTAGACTCTCGTCGCCGCGGGCTCCACCGTCGATGCGAATCGACCCCTCTGAGTGGCTCTGGCATTCAAAGTGCGGGGCCCACCAATAAAGCTAACTTCGGTCGGTGAGGATGCGGTATTGAAGTTGTCTTGAGAGATCCAAGAATTCTTGCGGAGTGCATGCGCTAGTGGTGATGTCTGGGACGCCGACGCAACTGCAGTTGCTGTCGGGAATTCTGCGAGATGCCGTCTCTGCTGCATTTGGCCAGTTTTCTTGCCCGACTCTGGAGACTCGTGAAACGGCATTTTCCAAACATAACATCAAGTATTTCTGTACTCGGAAGTACGAGTGGAGTTATACGCCGATGAGGTAAACACGGCATCTTGGCCATGCAGCCGTGCGAAGATAAGGCTCAGCCTGGCGCTACACTGCACCGCTCCACAAGGTGGGTCCGGTCCGGTGATCGAGTGCAGGACTCGGATACCGTCCGCACATCCAAGCCGTGGATAGCATCAATCGGGGAATTTGAAACACCGTGAACACAGCCCTTTCGTCAGGCTGCGCGTCCTTCACGTCAGATTGCAATATCCGGGACACGCGATCGATAGTCCATCCATCCATCCATCTGACGAAACAAGGTCCACGTCCCATATCTTTTGTTTCGCTTGTTATTCTCGTAGCCCCGGCTCTCGTGGGGGCCTAGAGTAAGGCCGGATGAATGAACGATTGAATTCAAATCATCTTAATTGTAGCCACGATCCGTGCAATGGCTAAGCTACCCTGGGCATCACGATCGACCGGCGGCCTACCATCGAAATAGGGCGGTCAGCTTACGCTATAGTACGAGGGGTGGGGAGAGCACCGTCCGTCTGTTCGCGTTAGACTTACTCGGATAAATGGAGGTGGACCCACAGGGCATATCGCGCGATGCGTCACAAGGCCTCGACGCGGCGGTACCGGTCGCAGGAATTATCGTGAACCCAGGCTTCGAACCCAGCTAGCGGGTTCCAATTGCAAGACCCATCGTTTACCCGACAACAGCCTCGGCCGGTCGAGCTGTTCGCGTGGGACGTCGACATGCTCCAATTGACCTGTACCCCTCTCCATATGATGATTTAGTATCGGAATGCTATTGATGTCGTTGGGGGTCGTCGCGTACGTCAGGCACTATCGCAATGGTTAATTGATACGTTACATACCCTGCGCGCACGATCGAGGTTTTGAGCCTGAATCTCCCGTACGTGGGATTCCAACAGTGCGTATGTGGCGTCATCGTGGATTGTAGTCTCCACCGCTGAGCAGAGAGCTCACGGGGCGATCAGGATGTAATAATTCGATCGATGCAGAGGTTTGGAATCCCGAAGGGGATTGAGGACATGGCTGTTTGAAACACGCTCAAATCAATCGGTCAGCAGCTAGCTAGCCAACTTGTGGGGGCATCGGCCATCTTACACGCATGCACGCGCGCAAAGCTGCGATGCTTCAATCGACTAACCCGACCAGGTCGAATCGAGAAGTGCCGTAATCAACTGATAGGAAAGTGAGCTTGTTCATGTGTGCGGAGCGTATCGCAGTAGCCAGATCCAGCTAGGGTGGGCACCTGCAACGAGCAGGTCTGCGTGCGAGAGTCTGCGCGATTCATTGGATCGCTCGCCGCATTTGCCTGTTTTGCGCGTCGGGAGCCTTGAGACGGTCAGTATCCTGCTTGATGGCGATGGCGTATTACATGATGCTGCTGTCGAGCTCCAGGTAGACGCTGCCCGTCGAGGCAGTTTCCCGTCCGATCACGACGCCCGACACTGGTGTTGCGGGCGGTGGAAACGCTAGTCTGCAAAGCTGAAACCCGCCTCCTCGTCAACTGGGCCTAGTCTCGACACGACTACCTCTTTCGATCACACTTTTAACTCGCCCGGGACAGTACACGGTGAACTGGGCTACCGTTCATCCTTTTTAGCGACGCCAGCGCTGCTGAATATCCATGGCGATATGCCATGCGGATATTAAACACGATGCCCATGAACAGGGGGCCAGCTGCGCGGCGCTGCTCGCTCGCTCAGTTCGCGACCAAGCACCAGCCGAGCTCCGACGAGAGCAAATCTCATCATGCATGTGTAGAGATAAGCTAGAAAATATGTAAATTCTTTCCGTCAATGATTTGTCGTTAAGGCGTTTTCTGGCGTTAGCTGCTCCGAGTTTTTCTCGTGGTGTCGAGAGATCTCATCTCGCGACTGGGAGGCCCCCGGCGTCGACGGTGGAGAGATCTGGCTGGGTCCCGGGGTCGCCCTGGCGTTCCCTGGCTCGTCGTCTGGTATGGTATCGCCAAAGACAGAACTTTGAGGGTCAGCTGCCCGGTGAGAGGACATGGTGCTGATCAGGGTCCTGTCTATACAGGGAGGAGAATTGGGGCCCGAGAAATTGCATGCAGATGCTCGACCTCAACTCCACGCCGGCTTTCGGATCGCGGATTCGACTGGTTGATTCATGCTGGATCTCGTGATACCGATGGTATGTAAACTGAGTGGATGTGCATTGCATTGGAATAGTTCATGCGACTGTGGACTCTTCGTCGTGCTGAACCCTGCGTCACGCTAGCGTTAGGCTAAAGTTGAAAGCTTTGAAGGGTTTCGAGGGTCCTTTCGGCCCTAGTTTACTTGCGGAAGCCTCTCAATTTTGCAACATGGCGCGACTGCATATATCGAACCCTTGAGGTTACACATTCTTGCAACACTCGAGTGCATTTCTCAAGTGGGTCTCGTCTCGAGAACCTCGCTCGCAAACAGCAATATTTCATGCACGAGCTGTGTCGCCTAGACGCGTCATGCAGCACCGCTCTAGTTCAGCGAAAAGCTTAATGCTATAAATAACGAATATTAGTACTTGGTGGTATTGTATGTATCAAGTGCTGCTAATACGCCGGCGTGCTATAACATTATAATCTAAAAGCCACAGGCAAACTGATTGCTTATCAAAAAGCAGCATTGTATAATACAGTGCGCATTAGCGAGCCTCTCTTCGGACGGCGCTCCATCGTTCGCTCAAAGCAATCACAATGCAGCAGTCGTTTTAAACGTTTTATGTATAAAAAAAGACCTGAAGCCGGGGAAATTAGGTCCCGACTGGGTACCCCGAACGCCCTGTCGGTTGGCTTTGGGCAAGTGGAGCCCGTTGCAGATGCAAGAGCTATTCTCGCTTGCCGTCGATAGACTCGGCCGGCAGCTCTCGGCCCAGGACGGCAAGTCCTGCCCGCAGGGAATGAAATATCGGACGGTCGCGGCATACCTAAAGGGGAGGGAGCTTCCCTCGGGCGGGGTGCACAATGCATCGAAAGAGGTTGAAGAGGCGCGCCTTCCGGTAGACACATATGCACATGCGCATCTGCTCCTGCAGCCAGATACGGACCGAGTTCATAGATAGAATACTCGCCGGCCGGCCCTCCTCCACCCATTATTAAATTCTCAAACCGGTGTTTGAGCGTCGGCCCACCGGATTGCTCGATTTGTGCGACGGCTGCCGCTGCGCATTGTTACAGACGGTGTTGACACGCAATGCTACGTTTCTAAATGGGTCGCCCTTCCCGAAGCAGGAGCGTTCTCGATCCGAGTTCCTGGACCTTCTAGAAGGATTGATGGAAACTTTGTTTGCTGCTGCTGCTGTGCGACAGGCTGCTGTGCTTTGCTGGGCTGCACTGTGCCGTTGCCCTAGTTGGGATTTCTTTGTGGAATATCATGCATGCGGCCGCCGTGTTCCTCTCGGTGGATTAATATTACCCGACGCGACGTCATATCACCACATTGTCGCCGGTGCATATGTAGGAACGCGGGCGTAGGTTTCAAAGGTATTTTGCTATTTCGAGCGCTCGGGTAACAAGGAACATCGAGGTTCATTCGCAGGTCGTTATCGGGGGATGCCTTCCCGAAGATCTGGTCTCTCCGGAACAATAACGCCACGAAAGGATGACGATGTCTCGAGCTCCGAGGGAGCTCACGTAATGCTCAGGTGACGTTACTGCCATTCCAGCTGAAGGTTTTTTCCGCAGCAGCTCGGGGTTCTTGGCGCGCTGCGAATACCTCTGTCCGATCACCTGGGGACCCCCCGCCGGAGATCGAGGAGATTAGGAGTCGTCATTGCGCCGTAGGCTTCCAGCTCGTGCGCTCGGTGGGCGTCATTAGGTATCTATCAATTTCAGGAATCGGGTAGAAATTTGCGTCTATCGGTGGGGGGAGATTTGCGGTCCGGAATCTAAGCAGTCTCGGCGGGGGGACAGCTTGGTGACTGGCCAGGAACACGGACCCGATCGACTGGTGAGCATTTCAACCGCAGCGTTGCATTTTGGAGTGCGTGTTTCTCGATGCTGTTTGAACGTGAATCAAGTGTGCATACGTAGGTATGACAGCCTCTCAGCCTTTCGGCCAATATTAAACGTTCTATCGATCGCTTAGGCTTCCTTGGGCGCTAAGGATAAGGTTGGCGCCTTGGGCTGCCCTGTGGACCTTGCCCGGCTGATCGTCATTGGAGGGAGCTCGACTGCCCGCGAGACGGGCAATACGGGGGGAATGTGGATATGACGCTGCAATGCGATGATATGGCTTTGTGCGTGTTCTCGTGACGTGACTCCAATGGCGAGCGGCCGAAGGATCTGGCGCAGCAGAATCCCAAACTCGATGCCGACGTTCGAACATTCCCAAGAAGAAGCAAACTGCATCGAGTCACGGCGAGCGAAAAAGCAAGGGCCAGCACGCAGAGAGCAGAGGTGCAGGAAGGCAGCTGTGATTGGAAGCCAAGGTTCATTTCTGCCAGGCACTGTCCCATCTCGTCAAGAGGCCAATCACCGGGCGGATTCAGCGCTCTGCACGGGGTGATACACCACCGCAGCATGCGCTAAAATGTTCGAGAAGAAAAGAAGAGAAGCATCGCCCTTCAAGGGTATTGCTGCCCTTGAATTTCCTGGATCAGTAAAATTTCCTCCTCGAGCCTTCGGTGCTCGCGCTTTCTTTGCTGTGTCAGGCAAGAAGGGAATCTCGCGAGGAGATTTAGGAGGTCCAAACCAGACGGACCCGGAGTTCCTTCGTGCTGAGCTGTGAGTGCGATTGCCCTTGCGGCAGCTCATTCAGCAGAGCGGCCATCGTGCATGCTCTGCATCTTCTGCTTTTGACGAAGAGAGGGAGATGTGGAGAGGTCATCTGGGCGAAATGGCCTGGAGAGATGCATTCTTTCGATGCAAGGGGAGCGGTGAACTCGAGATTTCCGCATCATGAGAGCCCGCGAGATGGGGGAATTGCACCGCAACGCAGCCCCGTGAAATTGGCATCGGCGGGACGCAACCTCCACAACCTCCACCAACATCAAGCTCGCGACTTCTCTCTGACCGCCATCACGACGACGACCACGAGAGCACCACGGTGTGCGGCAGTTGGAGGGAGAGGCCTCCCACGCCGGCCGGTCGGTGGATGGGGATGCATCGTAGCGAGGGGTCGTCTCAGGCCTGGCCAGGGGGCCCACACCCACTGGAGGGCGCCCGATTTCCGACTGCTGTGGGCAGAAACGGCCACGCATCATGGTCATGTCATCACGGTCGTGGCCTTGCCATTCGTGCCAGCTGGGCGGCCAGCGCGCAGGCTTGCCAGGCTTGCGAAAGCCGTCCTGTTCCTGAAACCGACCAGAACCAGTCACCTTCGGAGACAAAATTTGAGGGCGAGACAACCACATCATCGAAGCAGCCCGGCAGGCATTTCGCAGGGGCACCATCCCAGAACGGGCAGCGCGCCCTTCTTTCCTTTTTCTCTCGGTCTTCTCCTCTGGTCAGGCCACAAGAGGACTGGCGGCCAGGGTTGAATGGGCGATGATGCATGGCTCCCAAATTGTAATGCCCCCCCAATTTTTAATAAAAGACGGAGCTTTTGCTTTCTTTTTCCATGGTTTCTTCTTCCTCGCCGGCGGAGTTTGTTTTTCTGGAGGAGCTGAACCAATTTGCAGGCGATGGAGCCTTGCTCCCCCATCAGATACTGCCAAACGCTAGTGTGTCTGCGCTTGGGTGCCCGTCTGGTATATTATCTTGACGTCCCGCCCTTCGACCTCTCCAGATTTCAGTTTAGAATTCAGCTTCAACATCGGCATTGCACGAGATTTCACGATACCCATATACACACACAGTCTTTTTCGTTCGACCACACGATACAGGATATCTCGAGCGCACCATTGGAAGCAAGTCTTTCAGCTCCACATATATCCACTGCCGTCCATTCATTCATCCACCAGTCCATACTTCACGACAACGTCTATACAGACACATCCTCCTCAATATATATGCAAAATGCGTCAATCCACATTAACATCCGCCGCCGTCGCCCTCTCCACAGTCCTCACCTCCCACAGAATATCGCACGCCTTCTTCGGCGGCTGGGCAGTAATTGCCAAGGGAGCCGATCGTGAGAGCAAGGACCTCGATGTCCTGGTCAAGGCTGAGAAGGACGACATCGTCAATCTCCTGACCAAGGGCATGGTGGGACTCAAGGGCGAAGATGTTGGCACCTGGATGGTCATTCCTCAGTCGAGAAGCGACTACGTCGCTTTCTTCTGGAAGGCTACTCCCACCTCCACTGAGATGGTTCTCGTTGAGCTCTTCATTGGTACGTTCAAACTGTCAACAATCAGCTCTTTCGGAAAGCGCAAAACTAACAGTTCATGTTTAGGCCCAAAGACAAAGATCCCATCCACCGTCTCGCTCATCGTCGACGGAGTTCACGCCGTCCCAGTCATCGACACTCCATCCCTGTTCCGTGGCAAGCTCTCCGCCTGCGCTTTCCGCTCAAAGCCCAACGACTGCTCGGACCTGATCTTCCTTGCAACCAGCTGCGCCCACCAACTGCCCTCCGACACGATCAAGAAGATCGACACCAAGGTCATCGGAATGGCTATCAAGAGATACCCAGACCTCATTGAGTCGCTTGAGGGCCTCGGCATCAGCACCCGCAAGGCGATCAAGAAGGTCGGCAGCTCCGACTCTCTATCTTCCAACTCATCTGGCTTCAGCATCAGCGGCCGCATGAACGAGGGAGAAGTCCAGCGCGGACTCTTCTGCTAAACAACAATAACAACGACGATGACGACGATGACACTCCACCTTATCTATTTTAATTATCTTTCTTGAACATATCTTTTTATTATCTTTTTTCATTCTTCGACAGTGCGGCAAGTTTTTTTTAGCGATGGCATCATTGGGACACACATACACACTCAGCATTATAAAGGAGTTTTATCTTTTTCTTTGGTTTATCTTTCATTGTCTCTTGACTCACAGTCGGATCTCATTTCATCAAGACTCGCTCGATCGTTCGGCATATAGACTCATTTCCTTTGCTTTGTTTCCTTGCATCATAGAGAAGATACCTCGACGAGTTTCCTTTGCTTCTACAACTTACTAATACTAATACTCAGATACATGACGACTTGTAATGATCACGCTTCTTTCTGTACCATATTATTTCTCCTTTTCTTTCTCATCATGTATTTTTGATACCACTTCTTTTTCACTTGATTTCCTGTTTTTGCTTGGGGGTTTTCAAGTGACACAATTGGGTTTCGCCCATCCGGATATGGGCATTATCCATTCAGACGCGCGGCGGAGGAATCTTGGGGAAATAGTCAACGAGACAATACATTACTACTATCCTTCCATACATGACATTTGCTCCGTAAAAATGAATCGTAGAATTGGCCTTAAGCAGCTTAAGCTCGCTCCTGATCATTACATGAGGTGGTGCCAGCGAACCTCCGGCAATCTTACATACAGTATGGTCCCAGCATGCTTCGTACTCGTGCATTAATGCTATGGCTTGGGTCCAACACTCCAGCGAAGCAATCGCGCTAGAACCCAATTCAGCACTATACATATGCAGATGCATATTAACTATCATTCGTAAGCAACGGTCATTAAACTAGCTAGTTTCGAATCCTAAAGACTACATGAGTACACTTCAACGTCTGCTGTTCAGACTTGGCCGTAGAAATTAATTGGGTAAGTTTTGTCCTGTAACATCCATCCGTCAAATGTCCTCCAGCCAACCACATTCCACGGTTGACCTGTGCCACTTCTACATCAGCTTTCTTTGCATCTCTAGCACTACTACTCCTCAATGCGGTACTATGCCAGATATGATAACTGTGGGACCGTCCGGCTAGTGGAATCCGACCGCAGCCTATCCACACAGCTATACCTAGCACGTCCGGGTGCCGGCTAGCGTTACATTGACGATCCAGCGATCATGATCGTACAAAAGGCATGTGGCTGCAAAAAGCACCCGATCGACCGCGAGGGAGTTCGGAAGCCTAGAGCCACCCGGACCTAGCGTCGGAGAGGCTATCAGTGATCTGTCAAGATTATGCAGGTACTGATATTTCCGTACCCAATATCGGTAGTGTTGATTGCGGGCTGGTCTTCAAATGAGGGTAAGCTCGCAAGATTGCATGTGTATCTCCGCGCGATGACGGACTTACGTGCGGCGCCCTGCAGCCGAAATTCGATATATCACACGTCAAATTGGGGATTCAACGCAGCGTTTCTAGAATCGGGCGTGGAAGCTAGGCTAGCCTCGTACTCGTATATGTGTGCTGTGGACACGCATGTATACATATGTAACAGTAGCGGGCGGGCGTGCGGCGTGTGAAATGTACCAATTCGTCGGAAATATGCACGCGGAGATACACGCAACTGCATCTGTGTGGCGCTGTAAGAGCCCATACCAGTTCGAGCAGCCCCCGCGAGTATCTTTGCAAAACTGACGGCGATGACATGTCTCATGCGTGATGTGTCCTGAGGCTGCAGCTCAGGCCAAGGATTCAAAAAGTGATCTAGCATGCTTGGACACGCACGCACGAAGGCGAATGTGTTTTTCCCCGCTCTTATGTGTCTCGCGCGAAAATGCCGACTAGTTTTTGCGAGGGTTACGGTCGCTAAATAATGCCGTGGTGTCGACGGCGCTAGGACTTCGGAGAGTCCGCTGCTGTAGGGTTTGTTAGTTTTTGTCTTCAACCAAGGCACCAGATGCAGATGGCGTGTCAATTAGCGACTGGTGGATACCGTGTAGCTCGCCGTATACATGTTCCGCCTGTTAGTCATGGAGGTTAAGGCGTGTCCTGAGTGGTCTACGAGATGGTGTTTTAGCGTTACAATCTATTCACTAATCGGATAGCTGAATTTTGGCAAGTAGACATCTATGTCGTGGATTGCTAATCGGTGCATCGGAAACGTGGCGAGATGTATAATACGGCGACTATAGATAGCAAATAATTTCATGATATGGCTATTATCCTAAGATAATTCGGTGCGCGCGCATAGTCTCCGAACTCCTGTTGATATGCACGATAACGTTAATCAACTCCTCGCGGGGCCCATTGTACCTTTTTGCGATATAACATTATTTTATGGTATTTATTGAATATGCTTCAATATGCTTAAAGTACCTGCTCCGGCGGAGAATATTCCGGCGGCCGAATGCCGCGATATTCGTGTATGTCGTTGTCTCAAGATATGCGCATGCATGCACCCACTTAACCGTTGCTTCAAATGCTATGCATGCAACTACCCTTGGTTTCTCAAATCTTTGCCTCTGATACTAGTATACTGAGATTCGGAGCATTAATCGGCCAAGCCGCCCGAATTTCTGTATCACAACGAATGAAGGATGTGGGGCGTTTGACAAGAAATCCGATATCCTAATTCCAAGATGAACACTGAATGAGATACCCGCGTTTCGTCGTCGCGTCTTGGTGTCGGTGATATCAAGATGTTTCAGCCTTTGTGTTCCTTTAGGATGACGTGTATCATCTGTACGTTTCATGCAGCTATCAACGTGCCGGATCGGACGTCTAGACACGCCAAATGTATGCTATTGTCCCCGCTGTGCATGCCTAAGAAACCATGAAAGAGAGAACTCGGTCGGTTTGTATCGCTGCTCTCTTGGCAAGCCTCGTAATCAATGAGTAAGTGCACAACGCTGTTCATGTTAAATTTCACCCCACGACCCAGGCCCACTAATCCTATTGCATTCGAAACTGGGCACTTCCGCTCACGGGCGGTTCGCGGAAGCAGCATGCGCATGCATGCACAATCTTACTAAGTAATGCATGCACGGTGCCAAGCATCAGAAAAACCCACAACGCAGCCCCAGCCATCGAATTGTTGGATTTCGGTATCTATACGAGGATGACGTTTCAGCCCTAGGCCCTCACCACGGCTGACTGTTCTCTGGTGCTGCCACGTCCTTCTTTGAAAATCTCTTCCCCAGCCTTAGAATATAGTCTCGGAACAAAGTAGGACCGAGCTGACCGGATCGTGTCTCAAGGTTTGACTGACGAATGCAAACGCAGAACGCAATCAAGTCTGGGGTGTCATGAAACGTGTCGGCCAGGGTACACCTGGGCATCACTAGGGCGCTGGGCACCAATTTCAAGTAGAGACCTTTACCAGCTTCGCCGCAATACAGGGCTCGAAATCAGCCTTATTCCGTTGGTCTTGACGTAATTTACAGGTCATGATCGGGGGTATCGCGGTTGACTGTTGCATTCGTACGTCTTACGGTCAAGGGTAGGTGCTGGAACGGCTGTTCTCGGGTGGAAAACTCTGGAAATTTTTCGGAAATTCTCTGTGGCTGGTTGTCTCGGACGGAGGCCTTGCGCTTCTGGTGCTCATAGATTTTTTGTACCACCTGCTCTGTCCTGCCTCCGCGTCGTTGAGTCACCTTGTGGCCCTGCGGAGCACCGAAGAATCGTCTGTTTCAGAGGTTCCCGGCGCAGGGATCTGGTTTGGGAATTTTTCTCTCTGACGTCCGTGAATGGAATGGTTCGAGCGGTGTTCTCGAAGCCCGCGGCAAGCAACCACGCCACTAGTTTGCAGCTCTCCCGCGGCACGGTCAGGCCATGGACAGGGGTCAAGGAATTCGGGAGCAGGGACGTCGTGGTGCGGAATGTGTTGGAGCATGTGCGCATAAATGTTGATTCGGACGCGAATTCGCACGCTGAAGCGGAATTCGGAACGCTGGTTCATGCGCGGTAGAATGCAGTCGACTGCGTTACATTGAGGGTTCGGTTTGCTTGTAAGAGATTATGCAGAAGAGCGGCACAGGTATCTCCCAGTCACCCCATTGTGCGGTGGAATTTCATGCGGAAGACTGCGCAAGTCTTGTTTCATATTTGATATCGGACCTATTTTGCGGCAAAGTAACTTTTGGCGAGCACGATGCAATCACCCGATGGAATTCAGACTGACGGGCTCGCGCAGACGCGGCCACATGGTTGTTAACGTTTCGATTGACGAAAAGGTGCATTGTTGTTGCATATGCACAACCTTGATTTGTCGTAGAACGCATTACTAAATGTATGCATGTATCCGTTGGCATTGATCTAGAAGACCGGGATCCGATCCGGGCAGTTGGCATGCTATCCGCTTGAATCACACATGGTTCTCATTGGATGGAAACCTACGGATGTTGTGGTCTCAAAATTAGGTAGTTAATACGGGGATTATGGCTGGTAGTGCAGGGTTCATAGCTGACACCGGGGCACGGTTGTACAGGGCATTAAGATTTACTGGTAATTTCGCGGTTATGTTGTGGTGAGCGCCGACGACGAAAATGTTGGACCGAATATGACCGTCGAATCCTGTCGGTAGGGTATGAGCCGAAAATTTTCGCAGATTCTAAAAATAATGTCCCACCGGGATGCCGATGTCGCGTGAGGGGCTGGATGTTAGCACCGATGAGATAGTTGTCTCAGCGTTTGTTGGATCAAGGCGCAAGTCGCTTGTCTTGAGAAAATTCGATTTAAGATTTCATACCTGCGAGTGACGTCGATAGTGTATTGTACAACTTGCCGAATGCGGAAATTCTTGCGCAGGCTAGCCTAAAGGCGTACGGTATACTTGTTTTGACTCCGAGACAATAGTCGTTGCGTAGGTGATACACCGTTTTAGTAGCCCATTATTTCAAGTTTGGAAAGTTAGAGCGGATGTTAGTGCTACCAGTAATTAGGCTCCAAGGCATTGAGGAACGCCATAGCCGCTATTGCATTGGGGCCGACTAGCTGGAGGTCGTACATAACTTTGTGTTCGTGACCATGGTATATCTCAGGCAATGAGGATCGAAATATTCGGCTAACCAGAAGGAGCTGGCCCGAGCTTTAGTAGCGTTTTAGTCTTGAGAGTAAGATTTTAAAGGATGTTCTGCGCCACCAACAAACTCGACACAAACACGTTTCAAAGCACAGAAGACAAATTGTGAGACCATCGAAGATTCTAGAATTTTCTACAATTTGTTTCCCGAGCGACAGATATCACCTTGTCTGCAGAAATGAAAGTCAATACGCGCGGCGTAGCTGGATATATTGCGGTTTTGCGTCACATTTGTATCGCTACTCGTCCACTCTCCCACATTCGTACTCTTGTAAGAATTTTTCTACGATCCTTAATAGTCTCGGACGAAGAAGCCATCCTTGCACCTTCTTAGGATTGTCGTATCGTTAGCCAAGAAGACTGGCTAGCTCGTCGAGAGGCAACGGCGACTCCTGCATTGCATATCTGAAGAATTTTCCCAAGACAAAGTATTCAGTCTCAGTGTCGGAGTTTATTCCATCGTGTTAACGCAGGCAGCTGTCAATAGCATGAGGGTTTGCGTATCGATATGCCTCAGAGAAACGACGGAAATGTACGACAGGAATAGATATTCATGCTGTTGGGGCGCAGGAATGAACGGATTCGGTATATCGATATATCGTGGAATTAGTGGCTGGGATCGCAATCGACTTAAATTTAGATCTGATTTTGCATCATTTTCAGCAATTTTGAGGCTCGGGCCACTGTGTGGACCTATGCCTGTTCCAGATGATGTCTTCATTCTATAGATCCAGAGGATGGCGATCTGATCCTATATCCGTATTCCTCCAGCGAAAGCACAGAATCTCGTTGAGATATTTGATTTTAGTGGCGGTGATATTTGCATTGTATGTCTCAGAGCTAGATTTCCGACGGAGTTAAGAGTATCGGCGCCACAGGGAACATCGTTGCTGGTGGAATGCTGCGATCTCATCTCGCTATGTAGCTCGATCGACTGCTAGGAACTGTTACATGGATTTTTCATTGACGGGGGGTTAACGCGTTGGCCACCGTCATGGCTCTATTTCCGTCATATTCTCTAATTTGTTTTGTTGATTATCTTTCCGAGATAAATATTTAGGTGTTGATACTTCTCGATCCGAATGCAGTTGGGAGCTGTAGGTTCTTGATTTGTACTGGTTGAGGTTTGCTAGTATATTAGGCTTTGAAACATGTCAACAGGAAGTCGGTGCTAGGCATTAGCACTAAAGATTGACTAGAAAGTAGTTGGAACCACTCATCGAGGAGGATTATGCTCGAAAAGGATAATTGCGACGATCGAATATTGTTAGGCAGAAGGATTGAATTCCCGCTTCCGTCGCTCTTATATATCATCCGGGATGTTGAGGAATGAATGGATTGGACTTAGAAAACTAAGGTTCTAACCAACAAACTACCGCTACGTTGCAGGCATGCCGCTTTAGGAAATCATCTCGAAACTTTGGCGAGAGATCTACTTGGTGCATCGATTGAAAGTGGCTAGAAGCAACTGATTAGATGTCTATCTTTGGTGGAGAGATGCGGAATCTCATTGTCCCTCTCCTCGAAGCGGCTATAGCCGATGCGGTAATATTGGTTTGACCTGGTGTGTGCTTGTAGTATCGTCAAATTGAAGACCGAACTCAGGTATTCGGGTGGATTTAGCTCTAGATCGAAAATTTTCCAGCCTTCTATATTCGAAGTTGAAGACAAGAACCAGCAGCCTGATATGCATATATTATTAAGTAATTGATGATAATGTAGATATTTAAGTAGATGCACGTGTGTAGAATGTGACTAGATACATTTCTATCATACCGGGGATATTCGTCTAATCAATGATGAGATGCTAGTGTAGCTGAATTCCATTCGCCGGTTAAAGTACGGCAGTCTGGCTCGCGAGACAACTGAATTCCTATCGCGAATCGACAATGATGATTTCGTGTTTTTGACTTCTGCAATAATGTAGTCGAGAGAAAGATTTGTGACTAACTCACACCATCACTTATTTCACGGTCGATTCTTATCTTATGTTATTTTTGGCATCTGTATAGCTTTGGGTTGGGTGGTGAATTAAGCTCTCATCGGATAAGGCTTCGGCTTTCTTTGTTCATCGCGTTATCACAGGGTGATGATTGTGGATTTGACCCACGTCGAAGTTTAAAATAAAGGCTGTGTCTCGGTGCAGACGCCGAGACTCACTGTTGAAAATTCGGTACCATGTAGTGCATGTTGATAAGTTTTCCCAGGTTCGAACTCGGCAGTTTCAAGCAGAGGGTATATCTACTTAGATTGTGGGGTTTATGATTATGATCCGCGTAGCGAAATGCAACATTAATACGTGTTGCTGACCCAATCTCCGATGTTCAATTTTGTTGTACTACAAATTGACAATGAAATGTGTCGGGGTCCTGCTTACGAGCCGGCTTCTGGATAAAACTGTCACACAATATCCGGAGATGATAAGAGCCGGATTGTTGGTAATCCTCGTAATAAAATCGTGGCTGTAAGCTCAGCTAATAAAGTGATTCAAGGTCAATAATATTGGTAGTTGCTCATCAGGTCATCTTTGGGTATGCGGCGCGGTTGTACAGATACGGATCACTACAGCGACACAGATAGAGTGTGCAAACCGTGCGTCTCGGCTGGCACAGCGTGGTGCCAAGTTTCAGGCACGATTTCTCGATCTGAGCACCCGCTAAGGAGGGGTAATGGAAGCTTTGCTTTGCCCTTGATTACTACAGACTCTCGATGATAATGTCAACAGACGCTTGGATCAAGTGCCAGATATCTCCACAAGTATTTTTTATGCTTAGAATCTAAAATCCTACGATTTTATTAGTACACAAACCTACTTTATTGAGCTCTACAACCGGAAAAATGAATTCCTGGGAACCGTGGGAGCAGCTCCTGCGTCACCTAACGGAAAGTCTCCACGCCGCCAACATCGACGACACGAGCAACAATTTCCGCCAACGGTTGACTCAAATGCCCAGAGCCGAGCTGAACCATCTTGACATGGGAAGATACAACAGGGCCGAGCGAAGACTGATTGACGAGGAGAGAGTGCGTAGAAGCCGGGCAACAACAGGCTTCACCGCCATCAACCTTCCGATTCAAGGCCAAGCGCAAGCTAGCAGCTCATCCACAAATACCTCGACATTTGATAGTGGCAATGGGCAATCGAGCTCTTCGGCTGGTCAACCATTCACTCCACCGATAGAGAAACCTGAAAGATGGTACCTTTTTCCGGAACACCACGCTAAAGTCGCCGAGAAGGTCAAAGGAGCTCGGTTCAACCCCTCTGATATAGAAGGAGATGAATTCTGGGACACCAACATCGTTGGGAGATTCAAGTGCTCCAATACCAAGTGCTCAAAGGTCTGGACAAGCGGAGTTGTAGCCACTAGGATCCGGAAATATGGGCAATCACCTTTTCGCTACAACGCTCGGGTTTATAACCAAGGGTGTCGGAGATGCAAGAAGCTGGGGATCATGGAGATTGACATAGACGCATATGTGGAGAGGGTAGTGCGACGTGTGAAAATTTGGAAAGGAGAGGCGGTCCCCGTCGTGAACCATCCTGGCGCTGATACTGAGCGAGAGGGGCCACACCTTGAGGACCTTTGTGAGGGTTGCAAGGCGGGTCACTGCCCCTATAAAAGATTAGCTCTCCGGATGTTTGAGTAGATTGAGCGATGCTGGTAAGGAATGGCATATGCATATTCTGCAATGCATGATTATCACAAAGGAACCTTTGATAATTCAAACTTCCTGATCATATATTCAATTACCAAGACGGCTTCTGCACCTAAAGTCGTTGAACCGCACGGCTATTGCAACTTTTCGGTTTGGACATATGATCCAAATATTTGTCTTTCTCGGCTTTTTAATCATTTTTGAGCTAGATCTGGCGGGTCGACTTGATCGTCGTTCGGGACTGATGTTCCCTGACGCGGCTTTGATGGCCACATGTACTCCTCTCTGATCATATCAAATTGGTATGAACTGTAAGAATGGGGCAATAAAGAAAGTCGAAAGTAAAATGTTGGTTGAAACTATACGTCTCCTGCTAGCCATTGTAACTTTGGTAAAAGTTTGCCTCCCATGCTTTAGAAGCACCTGCCTTTGTGTGTATGGCTTCCCCCAATGTCATATAAGACGGCTAATGGCCTAGGAATCTTAACAACTGATTGCGCATGAATCATCCGATGAAAGCTTGTCCGGAAAACATGCTATCTACATATTGGTAACCGCATCTATCTTGGATGAGGTGCGTGTTTTTGGAAATGTGTGGGTCATAGAACGCACCCTGGAAGAGGTCTATGGGAAGTGAACATGCGGATGTGATATCTAGGGTCAGCAGCCACATGCTAATGCCGTATTACTGTCATCGGAGCTGACACTTGGCATTGTGGAACAGATCATCAGTAGGCTTCATTTGCGATTTTCTATATCATGTATCAAGAGCCAGAAATCTGCTGGTATAATATCGTCTGTGGCCAAGTTTGGTGGCAGATCGCTGTCTCTAGAAGTGAAGAGTACCTCCTTGTCGGTCGAAGAGAGGGAAATTCTATGTTCCAGCTAGGCCCCGAGGGGACAATTCCATTGGTGGGTTGGACGTGCCCTATAGAACCAGTTCAATAATCGATGACTTTTGCTGGTCGGTATTAATATTTTAGACATCTTCAAGTCCGGTTCTGCGTTGCTACTTGCTGGCTATGTCTCCAACATGTTCATGTATTCGAGCATTCGGGTGGCGCCCTTAGCTGATCAGCCGAACCTATATCCGGATAAATACGGGGATTAAACTAGTGCCTATCCAGGATTATATCAGACTTCAGGTGCACGAGCAGCAGTTGGAGCTTAATTCTGTCTGAAACGATCAGAAACTGAGAAAGAATGAATGTTAATTTTTTCTAGTGTCGTGTCAGCTGAGGCAGAGGCGAACAACCTATGGTCCAGAGAAAACGCTGAGCATTGGTAATGTATAGGGGCAGTCTTACGATTCGGATATGTTGTGTCTGGGATTTATGTTATATTTGATCATCTTGTCAATTTCTGGTGATGTTCATATAAACTTGCATTGTATAGGACCCTGGCCCTAAAACTAATCCCAACAAGAGTCCTTGCAAGCTTGGTAGACTCACGCCAAGCGGGAGACTTCTAAGCTGCCAGCTTTGTTCGTCTATTGCATCCCACGTAAAACCCGTCAGCCAGCTCGATCATTGACAGTGCTTCTGACCTACAGCCCCGCGGCTAGAGAATACTATTGCGTCTAGCCTCGGAGACACTGCTATTGCGCCCCACGGTGGACAGCAGTAATCCAGGGCAAGCGCAGTTTCAATAATACAAATCGTTCTTGCCCAGATCAGCGCTAGGTCATATTGGGGATATTTGGCCTGCTTGGCTTTTCTCGGACAACGTTCAGCCTTAGCTTGGCTCGCTTGGCTATACCCAGCTCAACGCCTGAGTTAAAAATGGAATTTCTGCATGGCAATCTCACAGCTAGTATAAGATATTGAAGCTGACCAGTCCCCTCTCAGCCGCCAGATCTTCTTTCCCGCTTTCTGCTGCTCGTTATCTTTCTCTCATCATCTACTCTTCTTCAGTTTGGAGTCGAAAGTTGAGAGCTTGTCGAAGCTTGACCTCGACCTCGCTTACCTTGTCAGCGAGCAAGCTCAAATATCCAACAATGGCAACACTTCTTCTGCGTCCAGTCCACCTGCTCGTCCTCCTCCACGGTCTGTCTCTCGCATTCGCCACCGGTACGACGTATAGTTGCAATTCCCAGACCGCGCAAAAATTCCACCAGGACTGCGCTGTTGCCGCCAACCAGCTCGTCCTCTCTCTCACCGGCGATGATGGCCTAGCACACGTCCCAAATGACGATATATCTCACACATATGGCAAATGTCAAGCACGGGTGCGCGCCAGTGGAACCGAGAAGACTGCCCAGGGAACCTCGCTACTGCTCTCTTTCGCGCAGATAGGCGCAAGATGCCAGGATGGCACCTTTGCGAACAGCGACGCCTCGATAGACGGCGGTCTCAAAGGAGAAGCAAATTGGAAGCGAGGCTTGTCACGGGCGCGAGCAGCAGCAGTGGCCAAGGCTCCCTTTAGCTTAATAAACCGGTTCAAACGGGACATGCACGATTCATCTCCACAGAAGCAACGACTGGCCAAACGGGGCGAGATTATGGCGGCTAGGAAGGGATCTAACGGGGATATGTATCGGCTGATGATGGTATCTGCACACGGCGTGCCAGAGCTGGCAGCGACATCTCCCAAAGTCAACAGCATGTTCTTTCAACGCTCTCGAGAGTTTATGCAACATCATTTCTCAACAGAGGATAACTCGGATCTGGTCTTTGGAAACGCTTATCCAATAGCTAATGGCCATGTCAGCGTCATCACGCTGGGAGTGAAACTTCGCGGCGGCCAAACTTCCTGGAAGGCGTTTGTAGAGAGTCAGAAAGACAACGGGGATACGATCAAGGCACTGGTAGCGGATGGGACGTGGATGTTCACAATGAATAAATATGTAGCGGCCTATTTCGAAGTACTGAATTCAAGTGGGCAAGTGGTATTCAATTTTATGATATATGGGTTCGACTCAGTGAGCTCACCGCTGCCATCGAAGTAAAAAAAAAGTCATCAGAGAAAAGGAGGAATCTTTTGGGTCATTATGCAATCGAGGCAACGGGGGTTTGGAGTTACACATGTTTTGTTTGCGAAGGCGGTCTGTCTTTCCTCTGTAGATTCAGCTGCGCTTTGAATTTCGACGTTTCTTCAGTTTCTTATTTACGATAAACCATATCATGGGTGATGATCTTGATGATACCATATACACTTTCTCGTCAATAATGACTATGACTCTGCGAGTGTTTTCCACATACCCGTTGGCTAACTTTTAGACGCGTTCGCATCTGCACGCTCTGCTATTCCTCCTTTCGCGATCGACTATCTGGATCAAAATACGGTGCCTCACCGATTTCTACCGCTCGATTCCCAAATCTCTCACCAAAACCTTCATAGTTGTTGCTAGCAGCATGGGAGGCGCTTCTGTTGTCCCAGACAGCAATGTCGTTTGGATTCTGCCCTTCGAAGCGAACCTACAGGTCGTGGTTCTTGTAGATCAGGCCCTGAAACCAAGCTAGAAGAGCATCACTTTCTTCTAGGGTCACATCGTTGATGCGTCGCGGAAAGACACCGACTGGGAAAGGCTTTTCCAAACAGTGACAGGATTTGTTCGGATGACCTAACCATTGAAAATTTCATCTTAGTTAGCGAGTCTGCACTAGAACTTGCTGGTATGAAGTCTATTAACATATAGGGTGCACAGCGGTCAGGTCTAGTCCGACGTTCTGGGGATTTCCTCGTGGCTTGTCATATAGAGCCAACCGCTCCGCCTTCGATATATCATGGAGTCCCGAGCCGATATGTGTCGCCGTCAAGTTTTCTCGGAACTGTTGATACGGTTTTGATAGCCTATCGTACAGCTCGTACCCAGATGCCCATAGCGTATCCCCTCCGGTCGTTGGCAGCTGCACGAGCCTCAGGGAGCCCCGGAGGTGTAGTCGGCCGGAAAAGGTTCTAAGGAGATATCAGAGTGCCAGACGGCGGACTTATATCGATATGTTTCGGCGGGCTTACGATAAAGAGCTTTGTGCTGGATAGAAGAGATGGTGGAAATCTCAGGATCTGAGCCACAGAGCTCACGCTCGTCGTTGAGAACCGGGTGAATGTGAAGGGTTGATTCGGCAGGTTTCCCGGTTAGCTAGAACGTAAGCGCATGCATAGCTGTCAGCATTGACTTTAATGTTGATTTTAGAATCGACTGATGGTCTATATACTTGGCCAAGTTTGTGAATGAGCTGCTTCTGGATGTCATTTGTAAGATTGTCCTGTGCACGAAAGAATACTACGCCTCGCTCAGAAACTGATATCCGGCGAGCCCGACGGTCCATTAGTGAAAATCATGTTTCGTAAGTGTATAGGCTAGGCTAGAAATTATGTACTAATGACGGCCAAGTCTCTCAGTAGTTCGTCTGCATTTGGGGCGTTGATGATATCGTTCACGATGTTGACTTCCGGAAACTCTGTGCTAATTACTGGTGTGGCGTCTTCAGACTTGAAGTTGTCAACGGTGCCCGTGAATCGAATCGGCTCTGGGCAAGCTTTGTGCCCTGTGAGTACAGCCTTTGCTATCTCGCCAGAAACTGCTAAAGGTGCCATTGTAAAACTTTCGAAGCTGTCTTCTGTATTCGGAGTAAACGGGAGGTGATGAAGGATTTTGATTCAAGGATTCCAATATTCTACATCTACTTCGGCAGGTTATTTATGAAGTTAACCAGGAACTGAGGGCACATCTATATGCCAATTCTCTACCAAAGACATGTTGAGACCGGACGTCAATGACGAAGCCCATATCGCTTCTGATATCTATAGCACCGTGCGAACTACATACGTGCTTCTGACTGGGCTGTGGAATCATTCAGCTGTTTAAATTTCAATTCTGGACCGGCTCTTCGGCACTGTATTTCGTGTGCGATTTTGAATTGAAACACACTTCTCGTCGGCCTTACCGTCTAGCGTGGGGTAGCTTCTACATGATCGATGCATGACGCTGTTAACAAAATGACTTAGTAACTGGGATTGAGACGTTGCAATTGCTGGGCGTGGCGCCCGGGCCCGTGCATTGATATTGTTTATTGGGTGGCTCAACGTACCGAGACGTTGTAGAATACCGTCGGAAATGCGCAATCTTGGCGGAAATTTCGCCATATATGGGTGGGGCGGCGGTATCATTAGGGTCCTGTAAAGCCGATAGCTTGGTCAGCTCATCGGAAAGCTGAGATTTGGGCACCCGGAGTATGGAATTCGCCTGGGGTGAAAATTTTTTATTGTGACATCTGCACAGATAAGCATGATGTGGAGCTGACAGGATCAGAGTGGGATCTTCTATACGAGGCCGTTTGCACCATTGAGAATAAATATGATCCTGTCAATACCTTAGCAAAAATGACGAATGGCAGCTCGATCGGGTTATGCTGAGAACTAGGAACTGCTTCATATCTTAATAATTCCTGTCTGGATATTCATACTTAGGCAATTAACTATAGGAGTACGCATTTATAAGCTATAGGTTGCGAGATTGCAAGCGCCCTGATTACAGAACTGCATCGGGTTATCTCTCGGGGAATTCTGAGCTATCTAGCCTCCATTTAACTATGGGTAGTCAACGAGTTTCGAAGTAAGTCGCCTGCACTTCGTGCGTTCTGGTTTATAATTTACGAGACCAGGCAGAGCTTTGAAGCGTTAGCTTGCGGAGGCTTATAAACAGGTGGAAAGGTATGAGGGAGGTTCCGCCCTATATGGCTACGCCAATCCTCGAGGTTGAATTCCGAACTATGAGTTTCCCTGAAGTGAAGACGGCTTTGGAGAAGGTGTCCATTGAGGACTAGTATGAGGTAGACGCTAGTTTTGAGTAAGGAACCCTACTACCTAGTCACTGAGGATATCGAATATTATTGCGTCAAGCATATCTGGATCTACAGCAGGGTCTGTGATTGTCATATGACAGACTTCCGATTGTTTCGTAATTAGCTAAAGGCCGGCTCCTGGTAGTATGATGATTTAGCGAGATGGTGCTTTGGAATCGGGCATCAGGGCGCTATTATTCAAACGCTTGGGCTTTCATTCGAGTCTTTCTCAGGTTGGTATCTTCTTTTGTGTTTCCATAGAGTTTCGAGTCTCATATACGCGTATACATACTTGTGTCATGTCTCCGTCATAAGTGATTGCTCGAGTAGCAATTCATCCAGAGAGCATATCTTTCGTCGATGACTGGACAGTCAAGTGCAAATGCACTATGCTGGCAACTGACCCTGAGGGCCCGGCTCCGATTAAGTCGTATGCTCACAATGTGCATGGTGAACCAAAATTCCAGTTCTCTTTACATTTTGAGTTAGACTAAAGTAGGATAGTGGTTAGCAGCCAAGTGCATTTGGGTGCTAGATTAGAGATCTAGCTCAAGCTGAATATTTGGCTTGGACACGAAGCCGACCTTCACAACTGGCTTTACAGAGGGATGGATTGATGAGTCGAAATTGATGCACGATGTCATTTTATAAGTTTACCATTGATCCGTTGCTGTCTATCTCATGAAAACTCTTCAACCTAACTGACCACTGAACGTTGAGTATACTAGTAAGTATCCGATATGCCTACGTAATCAATACAAGGGAACTGGCAGCTCAAGCTACCAGCTCAATTCCGTAGTTGCCTCTAGCCAAATTCGCATATCGATATATCCTAGGATCTTCTGATAACTTCTACCTGAATCTAACTTCCTGGGACCCATTCATCGATTCACGTCGCCTTTACTTCCCACTCGTCAGCGCCTAACTGGCCTGCCTTGAGCATCTTTAGAAGCTTGTTTGCTGCGCTTTTATTCAAGTCCTTGCCTGAAAGCTCCTTGAATCGCCATGCGTAAGCCAGAGCTCTTTCACTTCCGTCGATATTAGCAACGGCTTGCTTGAAGAGGATCTTCTGTGATAATAATCAATGTTGTAGATATATTAGCCAAGCAATCGAGAAGATAGCTGGGCTGGCCGGAGCTCCTAGCTCGTAAAGGCCCAAACAACAGTTACAACAACCAACATGGAATATTAATATAAGAAGGAATAGATTAACGATGGGATAAATTTCGACTGCTGTACACGAACCTCGGCCAAGCTCAGGTCGGTGTCACCGCCCCTAAGCTTTGTCTTCCAACGCATCTGGAGACTGTTCAACGTTTTATCCGTATCCGGGAATTTGTCCTTGAAGTTCTCAAAAATTTCACTCCAAGGCGCTTTGACTTCGTTTCCACCTTGGTTGCTCGTGATAAAAGCCTGGAGGGCGGAGTCTTGCTCATCTGTCCATGAACCTCGTTTACCTTTTGTGCCATTGCTCGTTTCATCTTGGGCGGCTGGCTTCTTGGTAGCTTTGGTCTTTCGAAGTTTCTTCTTAGGGCGCTCTCTTTCGGCAGTCACATCTCCATTATCTCTGCCATCGCTCTTAATCTTAGGCGAGATGGTCAAGGTTGTGCTGAAATCGGAAACCGGTGGCGAGGGCTCTCGCTCTCGCTTTACAGTGGCTGACATGGCGTATTAGTGAAACCTAGTTCAGAAAGGTTAGTATCTACCTTGAGAGGTAAGCAACCTGAGAGCTCTATACACGCGTGAGTCTTACAGGAACAAGAGAGGTTCGAGATCCAAAGGAGCTGAGGTGATGTTGCTAAATTCTGTCTGACACGATTGAGTTATCAGTTATCCTAATAATGTTGGATATTCTCGCCAGTTCGTGCAACGTCGTCCTAAATTTATGGCGTTGAATCAGATTCTACAATCTTCGATTCAAGACTCAATATTTACAGGTTAACATGTGGGGGATCCTCAAGAAATCTACAAGAGTATCGAAAATTCTAGTTGGCTGATCGCGAGGGCTCGTCTGCGATAAAGTTTATGCGAGAAATGACTTGTACTTGACCGTCAAATGGGGTGGCCATGGGTCTGATATTTTCGTTCGTTCATAATTCGGAATCTTGCAGCCTGTACAAAAATTACACTTTCATATATCCCGAAGGAATACCGGTGGAATTGACCCACACAGTTCTCCTGACAAGCGTGGTAGTAGTGGTGTATCTGAAGCCGGGGTTATCGGGGCCGCAATCAATACAGACGATCAAATTCTGAATGCGAGTAATGCTATTCCCTGGTCTCAAGCTACTAATGTTGTCTAAGCTTGCCGTGAAGCTAGCTACTGTTCCATGGTGCGTGCATAAAAAGTTTAGTTGCGCGGGGAAAATTGAAAGCTGTGTGGGACGTGGCAGTTGTAGCAGACGTAGTGCCAACCAACATTCGGAGGGATCCCGATGGCCCAGGCTTCGATCATACCCATCCTAACTTTAGTAACACAATCTGCAACTGAGAATTTGGAATCGATCGACAGGTTAATATATATCTTGATTAATCAATGTATACCGCCGTGCTGGATGATGTGGTCTTGTGAGCTAGCTTATCGTGGAAGCTCTGCTTCATGCATATTGCCTGGACTGCGGGACAGTAGCTTGGCGGGGGTACTTTGTAATGTCAACAAATTGAGGAATGCATGTAGGGGGGCTCCGTTCTATCGATACTTCCTTCGCCACCACCTTGAAACTATACAGAATTTGAGGAATCGAAGGCCCAAATTTTTCCAGGACACATCAAGACCAACAGTGACATGAATTCTTGATCAAGATTTTGCTCATCGCAGCCCCCATCGCACTTACCTGGCTGTTGGTTCCCTCCGTCGAATTCACGCAAGGCAATGTTGGTAGTTGATGTGTTGGTGATGAAGATTAATATAAGGGGTTAGCCGAGCAGGATGGTCAGCCAACCAGAGAGCGTAGTGTCCTCGAGCTCGTCCAAGATGCTGTTTCAGATAGCTGCTACCCCTGCCTTCTTGTACAACGAGCTATCGGTACGGGTTTCTCTTGCTGAGGTGGTGGGCCGTCCATTGGGCGTGGGGCGGTGACACGTGGTGCGAGGGTAAAGGCACGACAAGGTACTCGCAGCTGAGTGTATCGAAATGCAGAACAGCAGGCCACTGAAGCTAAACATGATCAAAGCTTTGGAAACATTTAAGCGGGAAGTGGGGCCTGATACATAGTTACTCATCACATCGGAAAAGCTCTTGCGGATGAGTTGTACCTGCATAAGCGTGCATCTCTGTATACTTCCTGCTTTGGGGAAATTGGAGGGTGGAGACTCGATATCACTCAGTCTGGGCGTACTGGCGGGTTCCGGATTCCGTGCCGTTTCTGTTGGCTCTTCCGGAGAGAGGCGGGTTGGGTCGGGATCTATTCGTTTGTTCCTTGCTTTCAAAAATTCCGATTCCGCCTCTGTTTCGTTTCTCGCTTGTCAGACTTTAATGTTCCTCGATCCTTATCCTTAGAAGGCAAATGAGTGAGAGTCTTCAGATTTCAGTTAATGTTGTCAATTAAACTACAGTTTGGGAACCCAAAATTTTCCAAGGGGCGATAAAACTATGTACATGTACTTGGGATGTGCCGCCATAATATAATTCCATGATAAAAACCATATATCTGAAGCATGTCAGTGACCAATAAACTAGCCAACTGGCAAGGAAGAGGACTAGCGGCAAGCTGGTTATCGTTACCAGACTTACCACGACATTAGCGAAGACATGCCGATGTCGTTTTAGGATTTACCGCCGAAATGTAAGGAGCATGGAGGCTGACTGGGTCTGGAATCGCAGAGTCGTACAACAGGGGGTCGTCATACCGTCGATAAACTTTATAAAGCACCGAGTGACCGCCCTATTTCCCACAGAGCTTCTTCTCAGCCCTCAGAATACTCGCGATATATCTCTCTTAAGGTCGTCAGCGACGCCATTCTCTTGCCTTGCAAGCTTGCTGGTGCTGCTCAAGCTATTCTGGCTGGCCACTACACGCTCCTTTTCCTTGTTAGACGGCCTCTTTCGCCAAGTACATTCCTTTAGTGCGACGTCTACTTCTGTATAATAGTCCAAGTTGTATCGCATTCCCGGGGAATAGATATTGTCGCCAGAGCATAGCCATCTCGATAGCTAGTCGCTTTAAGGACCGCCATTCACTAGAGAGCTCCGACTGCTAGGTAGCCACGGGATCGTCATCTTAGATTTCCTGGGAATCTTTGGAGATCTTTACGTCTAGGATTTATCGCTGGAAGCTGATAGATTCTTTTTGTATCCGGCCGGGCGAAAAATTCCTCTTTCTGCTCTGCGGTCATCAAGAGCGTGTCAATATACCGATATTTTTACGAGGGTATAGATACTTGATCTTGACGCTTTGTCAAGGCTCCAGAGTCCTTACGTCACTCAACAGAGGCTTCACTTTGCTGGCGTCGTGACTATTGCAATCGCCGATACCCAAGAGGCAGGCCCGGAAGGTGTGCGCGAGAAGGAATCATCGCTGTTATACCATCTCGTCGTTGTTGCCAGGTTGATAGCAGCATCTACAGTCCGAAAGTGCGCCTGGAATCACACTGCCAGCAAAAATTCTATAAAAGGAACCCCACGCACCAAAGATTTCTCTTCCTTCTTCCTTCCTTCTTCTTCACCACCCACCCACTCACGATCGAAAGAAACCTCTTCCCTCATCCCGATATTATCACCATTTAAAGCTCATCGCGCGTTTGATTCGTCGAACACCTTGAAGATAGCCGCACCCCCTAAGACACAGTTTCTTTAATTCAGAAGCTTCACTATGAAGGGCATCAAACAACTCGTTGTTGCAGCTTCTCTGCTGGGCAACCTCTTCACGTCAGGGCTTGCGATTGCAATTCCACGTGCCGGTAAGGATGTCCTGGTCCTAGCTCCTCCGTGCGAAAGCATTGATGGTCAACAAGTCTGGTCCGAGGGCAACCAGATTAGTGATGCATCTTTTAATGCATCGGACCCAACCCCAATTCTCAAGCTCCGTGGCCTCACCGAACTCCTTGACCGCCGTGCTCCGGCTGCGGCAAAACCTACCCCGACTGCTTTTACCTCTGCGGAGGGCAAGTTCTCTCGCGACATGCTCAAGATCACAAATGACCTTCGCGCGATTCACGGTGCCCCACCTGTGGTCTGGAATAAGTCGCTGGCCACATACGCGGCTCGTTGGGGAAAGCGTTGCAACTTCGAGCACTCACACGGCCCCTACGGTGAGAACCTTGCAGGAGGAGGCCCAATGAACAATCCTGTCTGGTATCAATGGCTGTAAGTACTTACCATCCTCCTCGAATTCCAACAGTGCGATCGTGTTGTCCATATACTTTTGCCGACCGACGTTCATGAATGGAGCTTCAGCTGACCGGGGTGCTTCCCTGTAGTCTCTACAGCGAGGTTAAGAACTACGATTGGAATAAGCCAGGGTTCTCAGGCGGTAAGTAAATAAGCGCTACCTGTATTCTTCTAGAGCTTCTCCGCTGACCCTTGCCAAAAGCCACCGGTCATTTCACTCAGCTGGTCTGGAAGGCAACCAGGGAGATGGGCTGCGCATGGGTTGCCGGCTGCTCCAAGTAAGTTTCCCATCATTATGTAATTCCTAATGAGATGTATGAGGTACACATGCTGAAACATTCCCTCATCAATAGCCTTTCATACCAGGTCTGGTGTGAATTTACTCCTGCTGGAAATGTCTCCCCGGTGTCCAACTACAATGTCAATGTCGGTCGTCCCACTCGCGGCATCCCACCAGCACCTCCCACAAATGACCCACATTACAGATGAGCAGACTACCTCGACTACTTATCTTGGCGGTGATTCGAGATGATATGTTTCTTTATTCTATTCGTTATTCACGAGAGCTGGGCCTTTCGCTGGCTCTGTTCATGATCCCTTCCTGTGCAAACGTTCACGGATTCTTATTCTGTAGCATAAGCTGACACGGGGATTTCTTTCTTTACTTTTCTTCTCTGAACAAGATTTCATTTTTTTCTTTCACCTGTACTTTCGTCGGCTTCTTCCTGTTTATATCTTAAAGTCGAACGTTCCAGCCGGGTTACTTGCCCTACCGAACAACCGACAGAAATCAAATTCTTTCTAGTCAAAACTTGACACTATCGGTGTAAATTTGATCTTCCTCGCGAGTTCTGTAGACCTAGTCTCGAGGCCAGATTTGTCCGAGACTATTGTAGACCCAGCCTTATACCGTGGAGGCGATTCCCTGTAGAGCCAACGGCAAATGATTATCCAATGAGCCCATCCTGCAACCGATACATCCGATTCACCAGACCTGTAATTCTGGTAGCCACGTAGATTTCCGGTGACCTTTGTCATACACGGTATATAGTAGAGTTCGTGCTGGCGTGTCGGGTCATATCTATAAACTTGGGGAACGCCGCTTCTGGCCTGCGATACGAGGAGCATCCATCTCGTCAACGACAACTCTCTTCGACACGCGACCATCGATCCGCGACATCGCCGCTTATACACCCGTAAAGGGCCAAATCCAGCACAGCCAGAGACCTGCTAGCATCAGTCAGACTTGGCTGCAGGTTTTTACGGATCGCTGGAGATTTGGTTCCCGTCCGCATCACCGGGATGCGTACTACAGGCAACGAGATGCTCACGCTAGCGCTGCGAATCACGAATCCGTCGGTAGTACACGCGAATTACACAGCCCTTGGTCAGCTGCAACGTGGAGCCCGCAATACAAGACTAGATCTGCTGATCCTTGGAGCGTGTAAGTCCTTAGTAAGATTTCCTTACGCGTATGCTCGAGAAATGCTGAAGACAGTGTCAGGTTAGGCTCCATCCATCGGTCAGTTCTTAGAATGATTCTGATGCAGATGTACTTTCTCCAGGTCCATGCACCCTACTGCCAGAGATCAAGCGTCACCTCAGTATCCATTGCCGATGCCGTCCGATGGGTACTGCGAATTTGAGGCATCAAGTTTCGTCTATGTATACACTCTGAGTACTAGTCGATTGAAGTCAGGGTTCGAAGAAGGGAATGCTGACATATTCTGGGAGTCGCGGTAGAATACAAAGGTCATAAGAGACGATTTTGGGCAGCGAGATCCTACCATACTTAATCTTAGCGTCCAGCCTCTTCTCATAGGACTTCGAACTGCACTCGGATCTTAATCGCTAACTCCAGTCCATAGAACTGTGAACATCTAACATGTTCCGATACATCTTGCCGATCGTTGGGGTAGTTGGTGGATATTTTGGCTACTCTCGTCTGAGCCTCTGGCTTAGGGAACGCAGGTTTCTTAAGTCTCAAGGGACGCAAAGAACGACTCGGATGCCTAGTTTGGCACCGTTAGGCCTTGACATCCTTTTTACGATGGTTCATGTATGATCGTCAAAGACGTGCTAGTTACAGTCTATATTGGAAAGTCTGACAATGGTGGCAATGCAGGAACTCAAACGTCAAAGTTTCCCGGAACACAGTCGGTATGGTGGTCGAGCGTTTTTAGGATCATAACGAAAGGACTAACTGAATACCTGAAAACACTGGGAGCGGATAGACATCTCTTCGATGAGTATGTCCACGGAATTGATAATTCTCCTGGATGGTCTTTACTGACTTGGATCGAAGGCTTGGAGATACATTTAACATGGTCGTGCTTGGTTCGTACTTATACCCATTCCTTCGTTGAGATACATGCTACCTCCAGCAAATACCCGATATCATGACATCTACATCGTGGTTTACTATATGCTGAGTTACCAAGTGTCCTGCAGGAGACAACTCGATTATCACGCGAGAACCTCGCAATATTCAAGCATTACTAGCGACTCAGTTCGATGACTTTTCGGTTGGCGCCGCGAGACATGCCGAGTTCGGTCCCATTCTTGGCGAGGCAATCTTTACTCTCGACGGACCTGGTTGGGAATACTCAAGAGCGCTTCTTCGGCCGCAGTTTACTCGCAGTCAACTTACGCAACTACAGAATCTGGAAGAGCACCTTCAAGTGATGATGGACTGTATCATAGAGGGGGAGGCCACTGATCTCCAAAGCTTGTTCTTCGATTTGACGCTGGATTCTGGCACTGATTTTCTATGCGGCGAGTAAGTGGCCCCGCGTCTCTGAAACCTTCGGAGGTGCTTTCGCTATACTATTTTAACTAATATAAACAATATCCGATGTTCGAATTTCGGATTGTGGCATTTACTTACTGTACCTCTACATAGAAGCTGTAATGCTTTGAACCGCCGACGAAGCAGCTCTGGGAAAATACAACAAGAGAACGGTGACTCGTCAGACGCTAGTTTCGCCAATGCTTTCGCTACTTCACAAAAGCATATCCTCTATAGAATTTTGCTGGGGGACCTGGCAAGGTTTTGGAATCCACAAGAATCCCAAGACGCCAACAAGTTCTGTCATAATTGGGTCGATGAATACGTCCAAAAAGCGCTCCGAGGCTCAAAAGCTAGCGAGAGGAGCGAGACCGGGTCTCAGGACAATAAATCATCTAAGTATATATTCCTGGAGGCTATCGTCAAGGAGACTCGGGATCCTGTTTTCATTCGCGACTCGCTCCTTAACATTCTGCTGGCAGCGAGGGACACGACCGCTTCCCTCTTAGGATGGGTCTTCTATTCCCTCGTCCGCCACCCAGATGTCGAGGAAAGGCTTAGAAAGGTGATCCTGGAGAATTTTGGTCCGGAAAACGAGATTGATTCCAAGCCAATCACATTCGAAAGTCTGAAAAACTGCCAATACTTGAGGTTGATTCTGGATGAAACTCTCAGGCTTTATCCCCCTGTGCCATTTAACATGCGAATGGCAGTTCGTGACACGACGCTGCCAGTGGGAGGTGGAACAGAACAGAAGCAGCCGATTTTCATATCGAAGGGCCAACGGATCAGCTATGATATCTATTCCATGCATCGGCGAGAAGATATCTGGGGCTCGGATGCCAATTGGTAAGACGCACTTCCAGCCCGCTAGCCAGGCATTTATAAAGTGAGACACCTGGATGCACTCTCACCGTTTCTATTGTTCGGACTCGATTTCGACGTTCGGGAACTAATCAATGCGTGTGGCCTCTATAGGTTCCGTCCTGAGCGTTGGGGTGAGAAGCGCGACAAGGGCAATTTCGGTCACTTCGAATATCTCCCTTTCAATGGCGGTCCAAGAATTTGCATTGGGCAACAATTCGCTCTGACGGAAGCGTCCTATACGATCGTGCGGATGTTCCAGCGCTTCAGGCGATTCGAAATAGCCGAGGCAAGCGAATGGACCAAGCTGAACTTGAGCTTAACCTTGGCCGTTGGTGGTAAGGGCTGTAATGTCAAGTGTTATAGGAATTGAGGGTACGAAATTACAGTAGTCTGGCTCCAGCGAAGCACTGGATGCGCGTCTAAAGTTGGCGACAACCGACGAATTCAATTTTGGCTTTCGCAACGCGGCTGTACCAAGACGGACACTGCATCTCGAGCTTATCGATTTGTGGAGTTCGCCACTTGGCAAGAGAGGCTGCAGTTTTGGAGCTTTGCGCATCTGCGACCTATTTGACCTGACGGGCTATTGTGCAATGGGTCATTTAGCAACGAATTTTGTTACCTTCAGTCGAAAATTGTTGAAGAATTGTAGCCACGTCTCCACATTCTGTCTGAGCCCACCTTCAAGGTTGACACAGCTTGAACGACATTTCCCTCTGAACAAAGCGTTTAAACGTAGACACGTAAAATCAAGAATGATATTCCGCAGGCTTGAAATGTCGTCAACTCACACTTCCCTATAACTCATCACCAACCACGACTCCCTCCAGGGGCCTGCTACCATGGGTATCAGTTACCTTTTCATCTGATACCCCCCTGATCCATCTATATATACCCGTTACTGTACTTCAATTGCACCTCTGGGACCGGACTCTCAAGATGTCTGCAATTGGCCTCGTTGTCGGATTTCTCATCTGGCTCCTTACCCCGGCGTCGCTAACGAGACGCTTGAACATCCCAAACATTGGCTTCGAAAAGGCTTATCCTAACGCTTCCAAGCACTTCGCCCTTTTCTCAGAGTCCCTCACCAGCCTGTTTACCTTATCCTCTAGGCAAGACGGATTGGCTTCGCTGTACCTCTCGCCGAAGAGAGATGACGACCTCTATGTCCGCAACGCCTATCACCGGTACTATGACAGACTTCCTGGGCCGTCAAAAGGGCTTCTATATTGTATCCATATACTCGAAGGAATACTACAGCCTCTAGAAGCTTTCCAACAGACCCGAGCTTCGCCAGCGATCAATGCGATATATAAATGTTCCCTCTTATTCCAAAAGCTTTCCTATACGCTCAAGGTCACACCGCGACTAGGCCGAGAGGGTCGTCGCCGGATCCGACGAAACGAACCGTACTTGCGACTCCCATGGAATATGGAACAAAATCCGCCCTATACAAGGCTACAGTTAGCGGAACAGGCTTTCTTCGGATCCGGCGCAGCATGGGAGCCAATAATCTTCCAGAAGCCGGTTATCGAACTCTCTGTCAACGAGATCCGCAACAGAATTGCACTCCTCGGAGAAAGTATTGGCTGGACCCCCGATCCGGGCGACGATATCAAAACATCTGGAAGTACCGTCAGTTTCTACGAGGAGACTACTACGACATGTTTCTTCTGCTACGACGATAAGCCACTGTGGCAGATGGCAGTCCTAGACTGTGACCATGTCAGCTGTATGGACTGCGTCAAACGGAATGTCAAAATGTGTCTCCGAGATACCAGTCAGTTGCCACCTCGTTGTTGCAGCGCCTATCCATATATATACACCAGTATCGCCGTTGAAAATTCCAAGGAACTCGAGAAAATTGCCCGATGGATCGCGTCCGGTAAGAACCCCGCGCCTGCCGTCAACTGCCACCAATGCAAGAAAGAACTTTACTATGGCTCTGTATTTGGGGATATTGCATTCTGCATACCGTGCCGCCAAAGGACTTGTGTCAAATGTAACGTCCGTTGGCACGAGTTTAAACGCATCGAATGCCGCCTCGACAGCGATTTCGGTACCTTTATGGATCTTGCCATGACGAAGAACTGGAGTCAATGCTACGCGTGTGGTCAGGTAGTCGAGAAAAGGGATGGATGTGTGCATATGCAGTGCCGCTGTGGCGCTCAGTTCTGCTATCGTTGTGGTGGGAAGTGGCCGAGGTGCCCGTGTACCAAGGGTGATCGTAAGCCAAAGTTGATGAAGATGAAGGACGACTCGCTCATGTGCTCTGGAGAACTCTACACGGTTGAACAAAAGGAACTCCATGAAAGTAACGCAATAGAGAATGAAGCCAGGTTTAACGACACGCTTGACGCCTTGAAGCTACTGCGAATGTTGAAGATATACCAGATAAGCTGTGTACGCGAGATAACAGGACTGAGAAAAGTTTTGAAGAACGCAGTATCAGAGGTTGTGGACCAGCGACACGATCCTTTATTTTTACCTATTCCGCAGAGTTCGGTACCATGAGGCTTTTCTTTATTCGCTTTGATTTTGTTTTGATCCGTTTTGATTTTCTGGGCTTTCTCTCACCTGGTGTCGTACGTTTTTATTCTGGTGGCGTCGGGCGATTAGAGGGACAACAACTTTCGTTGGTGTGATGCTCGGAAACAAACATGCATTATGAGAATTGTCCTTATACTTATAAGCTTTAGGGTGAGAAATAGATCATTGTCTGAACATTTGGCGTAATTGTGATTTGGCTGATTTATAAGGCTCAGTGATGAGATAACCCAGCTTATAATTAACAGCCTGATATTAGTTGGTAACAATACGATATATGTATCGATATGCTTAGCTCGCGATGAGCAGACTGGGAAATGGTCTGATGGGCCAAATGCTCAACGGTGGCGCAGATTTTGGATAGAAAGGACAGAGGAAAGCTTTAGGATTATGTACAGCCTGAGGGTTGAAACTGAAGCCAATCCTATTTGTATTTATGGGTACAATCCTTATACACGGCCTACAGTCCTAGATGCGAGCGCTCAGGGTCCGTTATAGGGGTACTCCCGTTAATATTATTTGATAGTAGTATACCACCTGTAATCATACTGGCGGTACTAGAAGTTTTTGTTAAATATTTACCATAGTGTAGACCTGACTTTCTTATCGAGGTGGTGACAACGGCCACTGTTGTCCAGGCTGATAGGAGTTCAGAGAACTACTTGAATATCGTCGAGCGGTCGAAATTCCGAGAATAGCAGTTCATTGTCATGATTGAGCCTTTTCTACCATATATTACAAGTGGATGGGATGCTAGGAGGTATTCAGACTCTGGATGATTGTTAGTGCGGGCAGGGCACGCTTATCTGGCTGCCCGTAGAATCTTTTGCTGAATTTGGAACGAGACTTTGACAGATTTGGCACATATCACCGGTTATATATTGATAACAGGCCATGATAGCCTATGCATGTATTGAAACCATATACACAGACGGGTAACATTGGCGATATTGGTAATCTCGAATTTTTAAGTCGTGGAGTAGAAACAGGATTCTGTAGATCTAGAGAGCGGAAGTGAGAAATAGCCTAAGCAAGAAATGAACTGTATATAACTGGATAGCTAGATATAAACTACGTTTACGTACCGCGATTGTGGTTTCTAGTAGCAGGTAATACATCGATAATTTGCTTCGAATCCACAGAAAGACAGTAGATGGCCAATCGGCTCTTCTCAGATATCTCTCGCTCGCCTGATGTCGCGTCTCTAACGTGCGTTGACGTTGTTGCAACACCGAACGCCACATTGGGAACTATCCCGAATCGGATACTCTTTGAAAGCCCGCCCTCAGCTTAGGACTCAAAACCCCCGTCCGATCAGGGACTTCAAGCAGTCTTCAATTCACCCCACTATCCCGAAGCCCCTCCAAAGGACCACCGACGCGTCGGAATGGCTAGTCCTGGTCACCGCCAGAGAGTGCGCCTTCCTACTAGATCCAGCAACGCGACTCATCGATCGCGACACGAAGCCGAATTTGGATCCTGCGAGGCTCGGCTAGTTTGGCGCTAGTTTGGCGTCATAGCCATCACGAGATAGTTGGTGACATCTGAGTCGACTTTTTGGATATGACAGATTCTCAGCTTCGTTTGCGACAACAGAACAGTCATCGTCAGCTCTTTCCGGATTGCGCAGGAGATATCGGCCCCGTAGCTTGTATTTTAATAACCGGACCGCCAGCTTTAATTCAATCTACACTTTCATTCATCATTGCTATTCTTCCAATCGATTACTCAATTCATCATTACATCAATATCCTAAGCTTCTAGAACTTCAGTCGACGCGAGTTAGCTCGAAAATCACAGGAATAACCTTCTCGACTTCGGCCTTTCTCCCTAGACCGCTTCGTAAACGGATACTTGCGGTCTCGCCATGTCCGCTGTCGACGGTAGCCCGCGCCTTGTCGACCTTACTGCGGACTCCGAAGGAGACACCGAACATGTCGAGCTGCAGGGAACCGACGTCGATATGATAGATGACAATGCATCAGATTCCATAGTCGACTCTAGCTCCCCCGCTCCTTTAAGATCGAGACCAAAGCCCACAACGTCACGGCCTGGTATCACGAAAAAGGCGATTCCTCGAGCGAATGCGAAACGGTCGACGAAGAAAACTCCCGGATCCTTCTCACAATGGCGGAGCGGCCAGAGTTTCGAAGACATTGAGGCCGAAGATTCCCCGACTGCCAAACGGGAGAAGAGAAAGCTCGAAAGAGAGGCCGAAGAGAAGGAGATGGGAAAGAGAATCCAGGAGCTCGCAGCAACTGTGGGTTGGAAGCAGCCGAATAGAACAGACCAACGGACGACCAAAAAGAACTCGACTGCGGTACCATACCGATACAAGGAGGAGCGACTTACTCTTTGCGCCATGTGTGATGACAAGGTGCCAGTTTCTGAATCGACAAAGCTTCGTTGTAAGCATCGGCACTGCAATTCCTGTCTTCAACGGAACTTCGAGATGGTCATCAATCAACCGAACATGTGGCCAGCGAAATGCTGCGGACCATTGGACCAAGATCTCGCGTACGGCGTTCTCACGAAGGAAGAATTTGAGCGTTTCCTAGATGTTAAGCGCTCGAAAGAGCAAATGTCTACGTCAAGCTGCTACAACTGCCAAAAGCAGCTGCTCTCTGTCAACATCGTCGGCGGCGGCTCTGGGTTTTGCATGGCCTGTGAGTGTATCACATGTATACACTGCACAAAGGCTATGCATGAGGGCGCTTGTTTGTTGGATCCGGAGACAGAGAAGCTGCTTAAGGTGGCGCAAGGGAAGAGATGGAGCAAGTGCCCAAGATGCTCAAATATGGTAGAGCGTAACACTGGTTGCAACTCGATGATGTGTCGGTATGTTCACCTCCTATTACCCCAATGTTTGTGAAAGTTCGTTGATACTAACCCAAGCTTATCTTTAGTTGCGGCACAAACTTTTGCTACAGATGTGGTCGAGAAATGATAATATGCAACAGGAATAACGACTGCGCACAAATCGAATTCCAGTCCGATATGTGGCAGAAACAATCTCCGCATCAACCACTGCAACTAGACGCGACCAAGATGGAAGAGTACCGCGAACGTTCGAAGAAAGGAGAGGAAGCATTGTTGGTCGCACGCAATGCCATGGCAGACCAAAACTCCAAGGCCCTGGAGAAGCAACAAGTTGTCTCTGAAATTCTCACGCTTCGCGCGAAGCTTGACAAGAGATCACCAAGGAAAACACCAAGAAAAAGTAGTCCGAAAGCGAAGCCACCGCCGACACCTACATCGACTACTTCTGTCGAACCACCAACCCCTGCCGGAATCGAGGACATCAAGCAAAAGTATCCCGCTTTAATGAAGGTGTTGGAAGACGACAAGCCTGAAGAACCACCAGCAAAAGTACCGAGTCTAATGGACAAATTCAGAACCTCGTTTCCCGCACTGATGAAGGAATTTGATGAGAAAGCGCCTCGCGCTGTTGAAGAAGATCCTGGCGACTGGCCTATGCCAGATGTGAAGGATGACGGGCTTTTTAACTTTGATCTATTTCTCCAGTCGTCGGACATTACAGGTGAAATGGGTTTTGGTTTGCGCCTGTAGGCACACGCTGCATTGATTCCTGTCTTTTGACGCTTCGTGGAACAACTGACCCCTTTTTTTATACGTCAATTGCACTCATCCTTTATTTCCTTTTCATCTTTGTTTAAAACTTTCTTTGTAATATTTTTGAGCCTGCGTGCTGTTGAGGATGCTGTTTCCCGGTTTTTAATGCCGAAGAGAAACCCGAAGCTTTGCTATGTAACATGTCTGTCTGTCAGGCGTCTTTTGACTATACCCTTTTTCCTTGCGTTTGTCCGCTAATGATGTTAGGTCCTTTTTTCCTTCATCTTCACTTCTTCTGCGCCTCAACATTCTTATGTTACGCTTTAGCACACTAGCCTCGAATACAATTGAATGGACATTTGTTCCGCACAAGGGGCACTTTGCAGCTCTGACATCGAGAGATTTATTTGATGTTCGCCGCCATAGTCATGAGAGCCGGGCTCGCATGGTGTGGGCCTGTGCTCAACCTGACTCACAAGGCGAGTACTGTCACGTCAACGAAGACAACATTCCAGGCGCCCAATCAGGGCATCTCTGAACTGGCCAACAGCTGCCGAATCTAAGGCGCGACTGCCACATCGCGACTGGCCATCAACCCTGCATTCGCAAATTTACATCGACGCCTGATTGGCCACAGATAACCCGCGTCGCCGCTGCAGAAACGTGTTGGCCGCTCGGCATCGTCCGTCCTGTTTGCTGGCAGCCTGCCGCCCTGGAATATACTGGCGTCCAAAGGTGCCTGCGCAGCTTTTCTGCATTTGCATCAGCGGACTCCTCAATTTCAGGATGCGTTTATAAAATCTGGCAGCCTTTTACTTTTCAGGCACGGATTTTTTGTTCTCTTGGCAGCTCTTTATTATATTTTTGCGGTTGCACGACTGTTCGTTCAAGCATGACCATCGTAGCCGTCGACATTGATACACCTCTCGATCTTTCCGCGGCCATATCAGCACAAATGTACGAAATAACTGCGTCGAGCGCATACGACCGAAGCCATCCGGACTTTCAGTTCGCGGTACGCTTGATGGAAGAGGAGCTTCGTGGGCTCGAGCAGATCGAAGCCGATGCGCGGGTCGCTCGTAGAATAGAACAGGGGGAGGAGATCAATACCCCTCGCGTGGCAGATACCGTCCCTCGCATCTTCGCGCGCACGGATGACGAGCGAATTGAGTCGGACTTACACCTAGCGGAAAGGCTTGCTCGTGGGGAGAATATACCATCTTCTTACGGATTGCCCGCCCATGGCACCAGTTCTGATGAAAATTATAAGGCGGGAAGTCTCGCGAAGACAAAGTCACCAAAGAAGTCCAACGCTTCTGGCAAGCGTGCTCAGCATACCCGTGGGTCTCATTCTGGAAATGGTCCCAGTAAGTCATATACATAATCTAGCAGTTTTCACATCTATTCGGTGGCGAGATGTACACGTTCTAACGTCTATGAATTGGCGCACGCGCAGCAGCCCCGCAAACCAAAGCTTCAAGGTCGCCGTTACACAAAGTCCAGGTGTCCAGGAAGAGAGTCAAGCCGGCAGCACCACCAAAGCCACGCCCCAAGCCAGCGGCGACGCCTTCGGAATGTGCCCCAAAGCATAACCTGGAGGAAGAAATCTCTCAGTTACAAGATCTTCTACAAGTTCTGGCCATTAGCGCTGATTGGACCTTTAACTGGCAAGACGACGAACCGACAACATCCGCCCAAGCGGCCTCTAAGCTATACAAAGAAGAGCTTTCCGCCATCTGCAATATCTGCGGCGACATGCACCAAAACTACCGCGTCTTCTCCCTCGATTGCGGCCATCGGTACTGCGTGGACTGCCTGCGAGACCATATTATGCATGTAGTCAACCGCAAATCGCAGTACCCACCCCGCTGCTGCGAACCCTTGCCGCTCGTTTTCGCGGCCGAAGTCCTTATGGAAACCGAATTGAATAGGCTCTTGGATTTGCGAGATGCCCACGAATCATCAAAGCAAGTCTCTTGCCACGACTGCAAGGAGGATATATTACAGGGCAGCATCCAAGACTCGTCTGCGTATTGTGTCTCCTGCGCAAAGTTTACATGCACACACTGCGGAAAGGAATTGCACGATGGGTTGTGCCCCGAGGACAAGGATACCGCTATGCTATTGGAAACTGCAAGGAATGAGGGATGGAGTAAATGCGAGAAATGCAGTCATGTCGTCGAGCTCACCGTTGGGTGCTTCCACATGACATGCCGGTGAGTTTTTATCATACTCTTTCGATGAGCTGTTGCTCTGATCGGAGACTAATCAAAGTATTACAGATGCGGCCATTCATTTTGCTACCTCTGCGGCGTTTCCTGGAAGACCTGCGACTGCCCATCCTCTTCGGAAAACAGCGTCCTCGGTCGAATTAGGGAGGCAACCGGTAAAGGCGCCGAACTTCTAAAGCAGAGATGGGCCACCTCCCGAATCTACAAACTCGATCTCCATCAACTCGACCAGTTCAAGACCCAGGCGATCAGCAGCCACCGCAAAAAGATGGATTTACGGCAGTCGCTACACGAAGTACGGGTTGACAAGCAAGATATGCGGCAGATTGCCGAACAGATCATCTTGCTGAGGTCGGAAATTGCAGACTTGCAGGGAAATATAGATCGTGCGGGCGAGAGGAGACGTCGCAAGAAAGAAAAAGAAGTCGCAGAAGGACTGGCTGTCGGGGAGGCGATCGTCGCGAAAGGCCTTAAGGCGGCGGAGAAGAAAGGGAAGAAGGGAAAGAAACCGGTCAAGCCCAGCAAGAAGGGTAAAGAGAGAGCAAAGAATGTTGGGGTCGCTAACACAGGCGAGATCGTAACTAAGATCATGGACTATGCGAAAGAGCGATGATCTCTCGCACAGGTGGATCTTGGATCTCGCCTTTGTCCCGCAAGCCAGACGCCTTCGTCTCCACCTTTGCTCAAGAACAGTTCTCTAAGACCGTCATTTTGTATCTCAGATCGATCCCAAGATGACATTTCTCTGCTATGGATTACCTTAATTCTGCGCAGCTTAATAATTATCTCTTCTCTTTTTCACGTCTTCGTCTAGCTCTTCGTTTTCCAAGTTCCAGCTCTGTCCGCAGCACCGGACTGGCTATTTCAGATGCATATGCCTCATTGGGATCCGAGGTCCCGTGTGACATGCGAACCTCATCCTATCAGCCGGTTCCAACTTATGTTCAACATGGCCAGCAGGATGTATGTATAATTAGACTATGAATTAATTGAGCGTGATCTCGTTATTAGATGAGTAAGATGTGGGAGGGCACAGTTTTGCTTCGGATTTTAAATCTTGTCTACTTGTTATTCAGCACACATTATGTCGGTGGTAAATAATATGCAGCCTGACAGGCAATCTTATATCTCAAACTTTGTGAAATGCGTGATGCGTGGGTCGACAAACAGTGATTCTATAAGTAGAGCTCGGACCGCCGAAGTTTAGATATGGTCTATATATCTTAATTCCAGATACAGCTGCGCTCCCTCACCTGAACCAAGCTGTGATTTCGAGCCGTGATATCAAGGTGCCTTAAGTTAGCCCTGCATTTATAGTGAATTCGAAGATGAATGCGGGTCCTAGCGTTGGGGCGGAGGACGCTGTGGTGCAAGAACTCTGTCTCCTGGTTTTAGCATTGTTTGAACGAGTCCAAAGATATGTCTGTCATGTTTGTTCGGGTTATTTACATTAACTACGCCGCTGTTCGCTCTGTGCAAATGCAATGCACGTAATGTTGTGGCCCCAACCTCCAGCCAGGGGTAATGGCAAATGTTGGCAGACAGGCGGCAATGCGCAGCTTAGGCTCGACAGCATTGTTGGCGCGTGGCGGCCTACGACACACCAACAACACCTCTGGCGTGTTGCATTTTTCCAGCTGTGCAGTTTCAGGTATTTTCGATGATTTGGCGTGAGGTATGGAGGACGGCGCGGCGAAGGCAAACAAACTCGTGCATTCGAGCAAGAACAAAATCGCCGAAGGAGTACGTATGGGGCATGGAAGTACAGTGCTCTAGGTCTTGCTTCCCTCCTTCTTTGCAAATATCAGATCTACCCTTATTCTACTTCGAGACTCAAAATACCATACGTAGGCAGTACTCTCAAGGCTCCCGATTCGACTTGTAGCGCTTCAAGATTAGAGGGCGAATCGAACCACAGGGCCGTTGAGAATAGAATCCATACATAGATTTGGACATCGACATCGGCTACTCTTACAAGCTGCCAAAATGAGGCTTGTCTCATTGCAGCAGCTCGTGTCTACACTGCTGCTACTCACAGCGGTGGCAGATGCACTACCTAGTAAGCCACGGGCAGTGGATCCAGCGGTTGAAAAGCGTGGAATGGAGAGGAATCTGCAAAGGCAGAAGAGAGAAGAAGATATCACGGTCGACGGTGTGCTCCCGAAAGCCGCTCACGAAACGGTAGATGTCGAGAAACGCGGCCCTGGACCCTACGCTATTGAAGAATCGAACGACAAAGAGTATGAGATGCTCGACGACGACAATGATTACGGCCACCATCGCGAGCAGCCGACACCCGTGGAGCCTGATGACCTAGAGAAACGGTCCCTGGAAGAAGAAAGAACCCTCCGCAAGGAGCACAGCGCCAAGGTGCGCCGTGAGAATATCAAGCGCCTTTACCAAGAGGTATCCGCGTTGCAAGAGTATCGAACTCGGATACCTCCAGCTGCGTACGCCGCCGACGATGGCTCATTTGGGCACTCAATCACTCACCGCGACACTACCTTCGCGGAGCACGTGAAACGAGCTCAGGCTGAATCGCAAATTCGATCGCACTTTGATCGTCGCCGCTCCGTCTTGATCGAGCGCCTCAAGGAACTCGGATATGACCCTGATAAGCTTGGATCCTACTCTGGCACCGACCTTGCAGATCCCAACAAGCGACTGAAGCTAAGGCGGGAAATCTTAGATGCGATAGGCAAGCGAGGGGCACCCGAGAGTGGTGAAAAGCCTGCCGAGCCGGCGCAGTCCACCAAGCCAGTCAAGGTCGAGCCTAGCAAGCGAGATATTCAAGTTCACATCGGGTGCCCATCTCTCCGCTTGATGAACTCTGTCAGCCTTACTTTCTTCAATCCCGACTCTTTCAAGGATGACATGTTTGAGTTCAGAAACAGGTGCTTCAACTGCGGCTGCCAGGCCTTGGACAGAGGCTGGTTCCTGATCGAGCGGCCGGATTATATGTGCACGAAACAGTTGATACAGTCCTGCTACATCATGGGCTGTATGTGCACTGAGCAGCTGAGTGCCGACAGCCACTTTCTGGTTGGGAGACCTATGTGGAAACCAGGCGATGGAAAGGGCCAGGACGCCACGTTCCAAATCGACCAATACGACCCGGGTAGGGACGAAACTTACGGCGATGGCTATGCAGCAGAAGTTATCGGCAGTGAAGAGATCTTGAAGAAGACAAAACGCGATCATGCTCATGTGGCTAGAGACGAACCTTTGGACGCAACAAAGACTCGCCTGGACTTCAATAACGACGTTGCGGATATCCCACGAGACAGCGACAAGCAGCGTAATGATGGAAAGCCTGATTTGAATGATAAAGGAGTTATTATCAAGCGAGCTCCCGGACCAACCGGACAGAGCAGTGGAGATATTACACGGAACACTGTTAATACGAAGCAAGCGGGTGCCTCAACTAGCGATGAAGGAGGGTGGGTGCCGGTTGTCGACAAGCGAGCTGGAGCTGCTTCGCAGCCCTAGCCGGATGCGGGTGATTTGACATCAGGGCCGATTCGCCAGTGGATGAAATGGTAAGCACGCAGCATCATTAGCACACACTACACTCAGATTAGAGTCCACAATGGTGCTAGCTCTGACAGATAGATCCGATGATAATAGTGATTTGGATCCCGATTCTTCAGCCTGTTATCCTTGTGCGTGTCAAGTCGTTCGCAATGCTGCAAAACTGCCAGGAACCGGGTACTTCTCATGCAAAGCCCGACGTCCAGTGTCGACTCTTTATATCATCGTACACCGAAGGGTTTCGACGCACAAACCGTAGTATTCTATTTATATTTGAATTGAGAGGTGTTGTTCAACTTGAATTCATTCTTCTTGTAGGATTGGAAGTTATCTTATTATTTGGAATTTAAACACTTAATTGCAATATTGATGCTTGATCAATCGACGGAGAGGAATTCTGGAAGCTAGTATCGACGCAAGTAAATATATATATTGCCGTAGACAGTAAGACCGTAGTTTTGCTCCGGCAGGTCCGTCCGTATAACTTTGTGCATGTAATGATTGCCCCAGCCCTAGGACGTCAATATACTCTTTTACTTGAACCCGAGATGTGCCGCAGTAAGATGTATTGTAAAAGTACCAGGCACATTAATTGAGCAGTAATATAAATGCGCATGTCTATATGTTAGAATATACCTAGGTACCTACAATGTATCTTCCCAGTTGATTGAGTTTCCTGCGAAACCTAGGTACATGTGTATATATACTTTTGTCCTGGCTGGTTCCACAGCGTATCATCGTCACATCATAATCGCATTCCTTGTACTCCGTAGACATCCTGACCAATCGTTCCGCGGATGAGCTGATAGACTAACGTTACTAACTCTAAGTTTTCGCAACGAGTTGTTGCAGCTTTGGGTGAAGAAAAACCTCGGGGAAGCGGACCGAATCCTCAAATACTCATTCCGCCTTTTCCATTCCGGCTTGCATCATTGCCCCTCGGTCTTGGCCCTTGGAGCCTTGAGGATCGCAGATTGGTGTAGCCGCTGCTGACAAAGCTCTTCCCGATGCGGACGAGCCCCTGTGCGACCAATCAGGCGGCGAGCCGATTTGCGGCCGGACTTAATGTGACGTGTTTGTCCGCGTGCATCGCCTCACTTAATCAAATCAGCAGGTCCCTCCGTCCGGCCGATGATTATTTTCTCCTGCAGCAGTATATAATCCTCGACACCCCAGGCGCTCCCCAGTCGCCCATGAGCGGGGTACCACGCTCTTTTTCATATCTGCACCACCGAGGATGAGTTCGTCACCACTGTTACGACCGACGGAAGACGTCAAAGATGTCGAGTATAGGGGCGCCAGACACGCCAGCATATCCGCAGGAACATCGAGGAGTGTGACGCCGACGCCTTCGTCGCCTCCCGCGAGCGAAATACTGTCCATAAGGCGGAGGAAACGGTTACAATGGCTGAGATACTCTGCCGGAGCCTGCGCTCTCATCAGCTGGTAATATTCTCTTCCGTGGCTTCTTTGCGGGCTCGAACCGCAACGAGGCCCCTTGTTCAAACCGGCATGGCTGACATGATTTACATAGCCTGTCGGCCGGTTCTATACTGCTATTCTCCCTCTACACGCCGCTGTTCCAGCGCCACCTTCACTACTCCCAGATGCAAATAAATGCGATCGCTATAGCCGCTGAACTCGGAATGTACCTTCTCGTCCCTATCTTCGGCTGGATTTGCGACAACTTCGGACCCGACCGGCTGTCGATAGTGTCCGTCTTCATGTTCGTCCCCGGTTACCTTTTCGCGGCGTACTGCTATACGAACAAGCTCCCGTTCACGGCGATGTTCTTTGCCTTCTTCCTGATTGGAGGCGGCACCGTTAGCATGTACCTGACTGGAATTACGACTTGCGCAAAGAATTTCACCAAGAAGCGAGGACTGGCGCTTGCGATCCCGATCAGCGCTTTTGGGCTCAGTCCTTTCTGGATGAGCCAAGTCGCCAACGCCGCTTTCGTAAAAGAGAGCGAGGACGGAGATGGTTTGATCGAGCTGGACATCAAGGGCGTCTACACGTTCTTCGCTATTTACCTTCTCGCAGTCGGACTACTCGGGTCGCTATTCTTGAAAGTCTATCCGGACCCGGATCTCGATGAGATTACGTTGCGCGGTGAGACGGCGCCGTTGTTGGCATCTTCGCCGACGGCTGCTGAACATACCGAGTATGGTGCCGCTGTTCTGTCAAGCGATCCGGCGGATATTCCACCAGTTGTCAAACGGAGGCTTCTAAACGACGATACCAGGAACTTCCTGTCCGATCCGACGATGTGGTGGTTTGCCGCCGGCGTGTTCCTCACCGCTGGCCCCGGAGAGAGCTTTATCAACAATATGGGCGCTTTGATCAAGACTATCCAACCGGCTTCTTCCTCGACCACTACCTCTACAGGTGACGAAACCGCCGTCCACGTCAGTATTATCGCCATCACTTCGACGATTGCCCGACTCCTCTCTGGGTTCCTGTCCGACTACCTCGGTCCTCCGGTCGAGCCCGCGCCTGCCAACGAAGAGCAAGAACCTGAGGACAAGCGTTTCAGAGTATCGAGGATAACACTCATAATCACGTTTACCGCGCTGATGCTCGTACCTTATCTCCTACTATCGTCAGGATATATCCAAGTACACCCGCAACAGTTTTACCTTATATCCTCGCTCATCGGTGTCGGCTACGGCGCGGTGTTTACCCTCTCCCCAACAATTGTGTCGGTCGTATGGGGTGTAGAAAATCTCGCTACGAATTGGGGAATCATCGCCATGTTGCCAGCGGGTGGAGCCTCAGTGTTCGGTCTGTTGTTCGCGTTGGTTTACGATTCTGAGGCTGGCAGGCAGAACAGCGGGGAACACGGACTCGGTACCGGCTTGTGCTTTGGGCTTAAGTGTTATCAGGGGAGTTTCGCAGGGATGGCGGCCAGTTGCCTGCTTGCGATTGGACTGTGGATGTGGGCTTGGAGGGGCAAAGGCGGCTGGCTCGCTCGCGGCGTTAGTGTTTGAAGGAATCTACATTGCTGCTTAAGTTTCAGGTATATATATATTTGCTGGTCAGGTCAGGCGCTAAGAAAGTCTTCATGGGACTTTTTACTCCTGGACCAACTTTTGCATTGGTTGCGCCTGTTGTCTTCATTTCCTTCGGTGCTGGGTTTCGGGGTAGAGGTGTGCGGTCACTGTTTCACGCGGGTTTGATATTATACTACAAAGCGTTGGATTGCATAGTTTGTGGATTTTTGCAGTGCTGTCTGGATATTCTTTCAAGGTTATTGGCATATTTTGGATTTATATACGGGCTGGCTGGTGCATTTACATCCGAGCGGTTTAATGGTGGGGGTTGCATTGCGGGCTTTAGATTGGTTCGATATCCTGGATACACGCTTCTTCTTGTTCTGTCTTAAGATTTACACTTGGTGTGCCATTGTAGAATATTTCGAAGTATTATTAATCGCTAAATTATAAATACATGCAAAGATCCTCTCATCAGTCATCGGGCATGCGCATAGATGGGTTCATATGATGGTTTCTACCAGGTAGTATGCTTGCTACTGACATTTTGACACTAGCTTTGTAGCTTTGTACCTCGCGAGCCGGACTGTCATGCATAATTGCTAGCCTAAAGATTCACGGACAGATCTGTCAGGCAATATATGTAGCTCCAGTTGGCAAGTTGGCAAGTTCCATGTAACCTTCCCACTAGCGATAGCCCTGGTAACGCGATCTCCGTCAACGATAACTTGGTTCGAGTATCTGATCGTAGGGTTGACCACGATTCAATTATAATCGTGTACAAATATCTTCATTCCAGAGCCAGACCAGCCAAGCTGACTGGCCAGTATTCTCCCAGAATCGAGTCGCTGCTGATAAGCATAAAACTTGAGGAGATTGCTGTATTGGAAGCATAATTAATAGCCGCGTCTGGCACCGGGGGTCTTCGTGATCTTGCATCCGGCATTCCCCAGAGCTGTGATACTTTGCACCGTGCAAGCTGGCTCGAATCATCCCACAATGGTTGCACTTGAAGGCAGGCGTGACCTTCAGATTGGGGATAGGCCGGATCGCTGGTCCTTCGCGGAGGGCTCTGGTGCATCTTCTTCATTGTCAAGATCTCTTGCTTTAAGAGTTCCGTTGCTGGGTCGATTGCCTGCGAATGTAGTGGTGGTTCCGGATAGGGATCCTTTGAGTTTATGGGTCATCCCGGTCTCCCAGCGCCAAAGCAGAGCAAAGGGAAAGTTCGTCCCTGTGCTCATAACACGTATGGTCAGTAGCTGCGGTGTGTTATTATCTTATTTAAGAGTACCAGAGCGTTCGAGGTCTGTGAACTGTAACCCACAGCTGATTGTGGACTGGGTACTGACCTTTGACTTATCCCGAGTATCTAGTAGCTGGGTAGCCGGAGACATCGTGATACCGCCTCATCCCAGCGTGCCTTTATCGATCTTGAATCTTAGTATACAAGATCGGTTTTCTTCGGACCAGGCTTGTATGTGCCATCCACGATTGGCTGGAGGTCGTTCGAATCTTCAGACATCTGTGAAAAATAGACATATGGAGGGTGAAGGAACATGATGAAGTGTTGAAGCACAGATGGCAGAGACCGCCTGGGTATTTGTTATTACCTCTGCTGCGTGTGTCAGCACCTAGTAGTGGTGAAACGTTTCCGTATTTCAAAAAACCGAGAGACAGCTGATCCGGAGAGGTTCTAGTACGCTATGTATAGGCGCCTGTAGTATTATTGGGCTTACCTAAAGGCAAGCATACGGCTGGTACGATAGTAGTCTCAATACTACAAGTTTTTGACAACGAGCTCTAGTTCCATGTCCCATATATAGAGGATAAGCGGAGAGAGGAAGACAAAAGAGGAGCATGTCGTATACAGATACCACGGTCTATATATAATATATAGTTATCTGCGTTGGAGACTTAGCCCAGCTGCTTGTCAAGGATCGATGATTTGGCCAGCCTAGAACTGGCTATGCACGCTTCTCATGATTATATTAAACCAGGGTTTGCCTCACGAATTCAAAGCATACAAGTCGATATAAGTGGCACGCTCTGGTTCTCTAAAAGGTATCGGATCTGGAAGCTTGGGGAAATTCTCTGCAATCGTGCCCTTTGTCGAGGATGTACCAGGAATGATGAGCCCATGTATATGTAACCTCATGCCACGCTCCAAACATGAAAACCCTCCTTAAGATACTCCGCCTAGCCTTCAACTATAAAAGGGCACCGGATCCGTGGGCTGACTATCTAATTCTAGCATCCATCCCACATGCAGCTTTGGCCATCAACTATCAGCCGATATCCACTCTTTGTGTCCTCTTCACATTTTGTCTCGCAAGCCAGAAGCCTTCCTTCATACCCGCCATCCAAACTTGCTTTGATGAATTCAGCTTGCATTCAAATACCTAAGTTGCCTCAATCATCGGGCGCATCCTCGCAGCTGGGCTTTTCCTCTTATCACGGAAGTATACCAGAAATTCAAAAGTTCTGTCACAGAAGCCATTTAAACCACCATGTCTCCGATCCAGCTCGAAGCTGTGCATGCACAGAAAGCAGAACCCCAATCATCGACATGCGCAACAGGATTAAAGATTGTCGAATCTCAAGAATCTACGGGGCTCAATGGACAACCGAGAGCGGAAGAGGGAGGGGGAAGAGAACTATCATTTGCGGCGTCGGAGCTGAAGTTGCTGAGGAGTGAACTCGATAGGTTACAAGATGAGTTGGAGGAGGCTTTCAAGGCCATTCGATGCACGATATCCGAACATCATACCCTGAATAAGAGCAGGGGCCACGCCCGAAATATAACTCTCCTTCTTGGATCTCCGGAATAAGCTGAAGTTATTTCTGAGCCGACTACATGCGAACAGCTACGACCTGAGGATCCAGGGACCATCCGTAAACGAATACTTGGAGTTTCTTTGACAAGGGCATTGGAGTGGCTCGGTTGGCTCGCTTGCGACTAAAGCAAACAAAGAAGTTTAAAAGTTTACTGTGGATACCCGGACACTTATCGAAACGATCTTGACCTGGGATGGTGTTTGAACGTATCAGATAACAATGTTGCTTCGAAGTCCTTGTCCTCATTGTCGGAAATGCGACTATATAGACCTGAACGGCGGAGGTTGTTGAATTTAATTGGTTTATCAATTAATTGACTAATACAGATGTGATCCAAGCAATCTCTGGTTAAAAAAAAAATTAAAAAAAAGGGAAAGTACTGTAGCAGTCCGGACGTCTTCTTGATTAATGTATTTATTGATTACGCTCTTCACGTTTTATATTGTGCATTACACCCTATCGTAGACCGTACTTTAACCAGTCTTGGCATAAGTAATGTTGACTGGTGCACGTCATGATAACTTTCTCCTTCAGCCTTAATCAGAGAGGGGGCAGAGTTAACTCATATTAGGGCGGAGTGCAAGTCGAAGCACACATCTCTAATGTGCATGAACAGGACTATTATGCATAGATGTATGTAGTAGGGAATAGTAGATTCTAGAATTCTAGCGCCAAAGTATGTTCAGCTACATAGGCCAGACCGGGCATCGATATATCCACCGATAAATCTGGTGTAACGATATCATTACGTTGCGTCTTGGCTAGGTGAGTGTATATCTATATGCATGCGCTAGTCTCGGGGCCAGCCACGGTGGGCGCCAGCGGCCCAACAAAATTCAGTGTTCTAGCCTCCAGACTATGCAGGCGTATCGCATTTGCGACAATAACGAGAATGCAATCGAATTATCGAGAACGATATCGATAGCATGCTCAACCGGAGACTACGTAAGCACGCCAGCCTCAACTGCACAACTGTAAAGCGGTACGTAATAGTCATTGACCGGAATTCCGAGAGTAGGTATAATGCCAAGCCCTGGAGGACTCATTCAAGCACTCTTGGACAAAAGCTTCGACCGAACACCGCATCAGACGAGTTTGGAAATTCATCGAATGTGTTGTTACGTCGGCAGGGGCAGCCTCGTCCCAGCCGCTTACGAGACTGGTCCCCAGCCTTCGGATCCTAGAATCCTTGTCAAGCTGTAGCTATAGCACTGGCTGTGATCCCTCAGGGCTTCATCTTCTGATTGGCCAAGGAATGGGCCTCCCTCGAATAGGCAGTTGCTAGCTAAATGATAGCGCTCGAATGGTACCAGTTGCCTAGCAGATTCGATTTCGGATCAGGAGCTGGTCCAAGTCGCCGTTGTGTGACCAATTAATTGTATTTCGGATAAGAATTGATTCCGTAGGCCATGGCAAGGGTCAATGTTGGACATCGCATCCCTGAAGATAAAAGAGATGCGGAGTCCTTTAAAATCTCAGGGTCTTACTAATGTTCGTTAACTGAATTTTGACGTCTTTGCCAGCTTCATATCATACCATTTCGTATTTAAATATTTTGTGGACACTCGATTCTGCAACCCCGAGCCGCCAAAGCATACGTATACATATCTCCATCCGCAACACCATCGATCCCCCTCGGCCGATATATAACTCCCCGCATTCAACATGATCCTACGGCGGGTCTTCGTCCTCGGTCACCTCCTATTCGTTCCATTATTTCCGACAGCCACAGCACAAGTTACAGTTGCCGTACCTCTCTGCGCCGTTAACTGTCTGGCCGATGCCTTACTCCAATCGAGCTGTCCCCAAACAGACACCCGTTGTCTCTGCCAGTCGACAAGATACGTCAGCGCTGCGATAGATTGCATTAGAGAAGCATGCAACGCGCTCGATATACGACAAGCCGAGCAGTACGCCACGGAAAATTGCAGAGCGAGCGGAGTCGTGCTCAGTATTCCCGGTTCGAGTTCTACCACGGCTGGTGCATCTTCCACGACATTTGCAACCAGAACAACAGCGTCGACAACATCAACTAGTGCAGATTCCAACACAACAGGTGGCACGGCCGCGAGGGAAACGGGGTCAGGAAGTACCACATCAGGAGCAGCCGCCAACGGCAGCGGTAGTTCGACAAATATGGGGCCAATCATCGGCGGGGCTGTGGGAGGTGTTGCAGCTCTTGCCCTCATAATCTTAGGCGTTATGCTGGTGATGAGAGAGCGGAGGAAAAAGATGGCTATGGCGGCATCCTCTTCGTCGGAGCCGCCAAGTAACTCTCAGAGCATCTGGACTGGGGGGAATACATATAGCTGGGACCCTCACAGGGATGTGAGGGATGTCCAAGGAGGTGTTGCGGATCGATAGCTGATACCCAAATAGATTTCGAATGTACATGCTTATGTACCCTCGAGAACACGTCTTATATCTGCTTATAAAATTATAGTTACAAATCCCGAAATAGCACTAATGTCATATTTTCATATATTTTCTAAGCCAGACTTCTGTACTTTAATCATACGCACAACATATATGGGATAGCAAAAATTATCACAATTAATCGGAATCTATAACTATTGATATTCAACAAATACAAGCCAGACTTTAAACATCGGCAATTGTTAACGGCAATTTTTAAATGCCATTCCAGTTGTTATGGACATTGGATTTTTGTGTTCAGAGTGTGCTGTTGTATAAGCCCAAAATCGGATCCGATGCCTACAGTGCGTGGTGGCACAGTGTTTCGAGCTGTTTGCTCAATTCCGATATTCGCCAATATCTAGTCTCAAAAACTAGGCGCCCGAATCGGACAGCCATATGCTTATAGCACAGCTATATATCCTAGTGAATTGCGCATATGGAGGTTTGCCGATGATACTGCCAAGGGATTGCTCATTGCTTGGCTCGATTCTCTAATCCGCTGGACGGCCCTGGATCTATGGCGGCTGGTGGATGGACATCGCGCAGTCTTGGGGGCGCTGATCATCACTCCTGCGAACACATATTGAAAACGAATCGTCATAGAAAGTAGGATGGGCGCAAATTTGCAAAGTTGAAGTTTGACATTCTGAAGAAAAGGATGTATGACTTGGCCATAGTTTGGAGTTGCGCAGAGCAGCACCGATATGTCGAGCTACTAGTACTAGCAGCAGACCACATCAAATGCGACCCATATGCATGGTTCTGTGTAACACTGATTTTAAGCAAACAACATGGAGACATCCGCCTGCATCTAATTTTATAACCGCGTCCGCACTCGCAAACAGATAGCCTACATCCAAGCGAATTAGCAATATCCGAAACAAAGATTGATCGTAGTGCGCGGATTACTCGAGGCCTTGAGACCAGGCTCAATCTTCGTGAATTCGAACGGTCTGTAATGATATATATATATATAAGGCGCTGTCGCACTTGAAGGGCCAGGGGTCAGACGCATGCCATTCCAGCCATATATTAAAAAACGACCTTCAATCCTTCTACCAAAGTTTTCCCTGCAGTATTAAGTCCAAATTCCCCGGAAAGTCTGCCATTTTGAATATATATGGTGTAAGTACAAGTTTGTTCGTCTCATGCTCAGTGTACTCCCATTAATTAAATTAAGACATTTGGTTCGATGTATTCACCTGAGATATCTTGTCAGTATAAATTGGAAATTTCTAACTGTCTCCGATACCGACAGGTTCTATGGCGATCGTTTCTTCCGGTAAATGTGATCGACTACGTCTCTTCGGATCAGCCCACTTTCAGCTCCTCTTACACTCGACATTCAATGCTTTAATCGCGCACGGATATCTCGAGTAATCATGAACTCTGCTGCTTCCGTAGACACCGTTCAAAATACCGCAGCCACAGCTACCACACTGATCAGCTCGCTCCTTGACTGGCAAAGTGCCCCCTCCTCACATGCACACTTGACGGACGTCGGCGATAACGACAGCAAGCCGTCTAATTCTCGCTATAGTGGTTCCACCATTCCCAAACCTAGCAAAACCTACGAATCGCAGATCACCTCGAGTTTCGAAACCAACAGTGCCCACCCCTCGTCAATGGGTCCAGGGGTTACAGAAACCCCGGAAATCCCGCCAAGCGACATCAGTACTGTCGATCTCGCTGAAAGGCCGAATGTTTCCACGCCTGACCTGGCGCCGGCTTTATCGAATCCGACATCGATTACGAGTACTCTAGATCACACCACGGCAACTCCAAATTTAGCTCCGCCTGCGACTATTGGTAATGAACGGTTGCCAGCTGCCGCTACAGACGCTCAACTGGCTTTACAAAACAGACTTGCAGAGGTGGAAACCGGACTGCTGGCCTTCGTAACGCTTCTTTTCACGATATTCCTAATCTTCAGAGGCGTCGAGGAGTATATGGAGTACAAGCGTAGACAGAACATGGGGCATGCTGCTGGTTATGAACTGGACCGTGCACACGAATACTACCGCGCACACGAGCACTCTAGATTGATTCCGGAGAGAGCTAGTCACTGGTCATCGGAGCCAAGGATGGAGCGGACTCCCGTGGAGGGTGTCGAGCCTAACGGCGACCAGATTGCGGAGTTGAGGCTGGAGGAGGGTAGAAGCGACTTGACGAATACTACTGGACCTGAGAATTGAGTTGTATTCTGGGTCGCGAGAGTTCTTGTAAGATAAATAGACGGCTATGATTACGATGGTTCTAAAGCTACTTATTTCTCATATGAATACATATATTTGAATCTTCATGTCTTTGAGCTATCCGGGGATATAAAACTGCATGCGCTATTGAACGATAGTTTATGAAAGTCGTCGGCGCTATAGCTCGGGAATTGTTTCGGTTTGTTGGATCTCGTGTTTCATGCAGTCTTCCAAGCCGATTCCTTTGTTTTGAGATTCGTAGGATAGTCCGGTTACTCGGTTGGCATGGCATTGATTGTGGGCTTATGCCACGATATAACGAGGTTGAACAGCCATTTAAAGTCCTGCACGGTACGCGTGCAGCGAATTCTACCACTTCGTCTCATGTTAAAGTTAGTCATAAGGCTGGGCTCTGGACTGGTTGTAAATTTGCCGTAGCGGGCTGGAGGATCGGATTTTATTGTATCGCTCTTGGAATCACATGGTAATCGGACGGTGCGACGCCTTATCGAGGAACATCATGTAAAGAAGTCTTACTCGATTTAGACATTCAATGTTGTAATACTCCGGTACAAAACTCGATGTAAACGTTCTTGCATAAATGTTGCTAATACTGCGCTGCTGCGCTAGTATAATACGGCACGCCATGTCATGCAATGCATCGGAAACGACAACGTCCTCGGATCCAAATCCCACGAATTCGACATCTGCATCATGCAAGCCATGGTTTAGGGCTATGACAACCCAGATCGGTCACCAGAGCTGTCAGCTCCAGTTTTAATAGCAGCAGTCACCCCAGCCTCTTTATTTATATTGGATGGTAAGCCGATGTAGCGAGTTAGACTCTTCCTGATCCAGGAGATCTAGAGTCCTGCAAGACCATGGTAACCCGGAATATTAATATAGTGTCGTTATTGATGAGGATTTTGGGTGCTGAGGGGTTGGTGGGTACGGATATTATAAGGCCAGATTCTCCTTACATAATCGATCTTAGGATGAGAAATATATCTGACCTTATCGTTTACTCCCGATACACTATCTATATGTAACGAGGGAGACTTCACTGATTTAACAATATAAGACGGCCAGTCGACCGTTTAAGGTATGATAATAGCTCCTTCTTTACTTGAAAATTGTCTGCTGCGCGTTGTAACTCTGCTAACGTTGACATGGCGGTGCTTGTGCCACCAAGACGTCGGGGATATTATAATCAGACAGTTCATGTTACAGATCATTTGACAGTGAGTCCGCGAGTACCCCGAACGTGGCAAGATCTTTTCATTTATCTCACCTTATGAATATATAATAGCGAAGGCCGCGTTGCATCATAAATATGTCGAAGTATCTCTTTTCGTTTCATTAGTATCTCCACATAGCTGATCTCGAAGAATCTTCGACTGCAGATTGAACACCGCCAAAAACCGGCCAGCCCGATAGTCGCACGATAATCGCACTTATAGATATAGAAAATTTGGCATCAGCGATGTTTCACGACAGAATAACGGCCATATTGATATTCCTGCTGGCGTTCGGGTTAGCTGTGCAAGCACGGCTAGGTGTAAGTGACACCTGGAATCAATCGGGATAGCGGTTTCTCGAATACACGAGAAAGAATGGAGCCCTGACGTTTGCGGAACCTTAGTACGACCTGAAGCCGATTCTGCTTCGGGAACACGAACTGGTGCAAAGAAGGTCGATACCGGAAGCGAAACATGAGAGGATAGAGCCAAGGCGGCTACCATGCCCGAAGCCCTCGCGGTTTTACCAGCTCGACTCCGACTGCGATTACATACCTCAACGGCCGAGATCTAGAAGAACGGTATACGGCAAGAACTTTCTATAGACTAGTCCTGTCATCGAGTTGGCATAGAAAGCGCGCACTATTTGATGCTCTTTTTTAATTCCGTAGACGCATATATGCATGTATTGATGGGGTGTTCTGTTGGTTAGCATTGCCGCAAATTGTTCATGCATGTGCAGCTAGGGCACAGTTGGCGCGAGGTGTTTCAGTGTAGATATTCCCGGACTTGTTGCTTCCGTTGATACATAGATAGAAGCTCCACAGCCTCATACCCAACGATCTTGATATTCCACTTTGAGGATAGAATAGAACAAAGTTATGGAAATAGAGAATTAAAAAAAATAAAAAAATGGTAAACCGAGTCCAAACCTCCCAGCACCAGTACCCATATGCCCGCAGGTGCTACCGTGTTGACGCCACCCGCTGGTGGAGGGGCTGCTGCGGTGTTTCCACCCTCACAAATACCCTCCGACTTTACGCACGCCCATACTGGATGGCTACCCAACCCGACGGGAAAACGCGCACCAGCGGGTTCGAACTCGACACCGCGGACACTGCCGGCCGAAACCAGCAAACAGTCTTGGCGGAGGGAGAACCCTCAACTTTCCAAAGGAATGACCATTACAGCCAAGACAAACTGCCCCCAAATGCATTATATGATGCTGCCTCGAATTCGTGTTACCTGAATAGTACTTCATACGACTTCGACGTCGTGAAACGCCGAGTGCTCTGGATGTATACACGATCAGCACAGCAACCGGCTTCAAGCCCCTCTAACGCCCGGCGCGGACGCCGTCATACTATTGCTCGCCCGGCTATATCATGACACCATCGCGGCTGAATCCGATCTCACCCTTCAAGTCCAACAGCGAATCGAAGCGCCGTGAGGCTCAGGTGGGCCGCCACCATGCCCAAATCGGCACGCTTCAAGGTGGAAATACCTCACCTCACCATTCCAGTGCGCTGGAGATAACGAAAATGGTCACCCCGCATCTGGCCCATGAAGACCCATGTCCAGCATGGAATTCGACCCCTGCTGTTCCCACCCTTGGGCCGTCCGATCGGTCCGAAAGAAGAATGCCCGCCTATCAGCTGGCCAGGCTGCCCCTCGGTGGAAGCGAAAAGAGGTATGTACCGTCTACCTCCCCCAATCGTACTCTCAGCCGTAGCCGTCTTACGGTGTCTACCTGCCGACAGTGTAGTGACGTTGGCGGTGTGACAGAACATGCATGCTGCACAGACTGATTCATGCAGCTCGCAAAAACAGGGATGGCATACACATGGAGCAATGGCCGAACTCTTTCCATTCCGTGCTTGACAAGACAATCTGCAATAACGCCGCCAAAGGTGGAATCGGGCCCCGCTTTCTGCCAGCGACGCGAACCCATCCACTGCGAGCCAGATGCTCGCAGCTTAGCCCTTTCGCCGGTGGCCAACCAGGTTGGCCGGGGTGGAGCTAGGCCAAGTCAAGGCTCTTGAAGGTTGCGTCGATAACGGAATTCGTCCTGCATAAGTTGCGAGAACGAGCAGGCGATCACTGGACACGGCTCCGTCTTGGTGCAGCAGAACTGCAAAGCAGGTTGCCGGCTGCAGCTTTGTGCTCGGACGCCGCTGGAGAGCAGGTAGACGTGGGAAAGATTTAAAATCGGGAGTATCTCCTCCAGCTGGAGGTACCTTTTCGTGACTTTTCTCTCACGCAGCCCTCAGCGCCCGAGTCTTTCCCAGACTTCTCTCACCAGCGGAGACGACTTGAAAAATTTTCTCATTCGTAAATTGTGGAATCCGGGTTGCAGCTTGCTACTTTTCTCCTCCATTGTCTTTGCCGAGGAGGGGTTTATCAAAATCAGGTTGCCAGAAGCCCGCTTATCGTGCCTGTCCGCACAGCAACACAATTCCGCCTGGTCCAGCTTGCGGCATCCTCTTCTGCGACGGAGCCTGCGCACTACAAATCACGCAGGATGAAGGTGTCATCTATCGTCGCAAGCTCCAGCTTGCTCGCGCTAGCCTCAGCGCAGGCGACAAAGTCCCCGGTCATTGCTTCAAACGGGACCGTGCTAGCTGTGTTCATGTACCACAATCATTGCGACAGGACCTCCCTGTACAACACGCAGGGCTCGTACACGGGTGGTAGCTTTGGCGCCGCCGGCGCCACCATGTGCTTCACGGACGGCATGTTCTACTGGAACAAGTACTTGAAAGCAGACAGCGACCTGAAAATATACGGGACCACGCAAATTTACAACCAGGACTATGTGAATGTCGAAGTGCCAAATGTCGACATTGCCATTCAGTCCGGTACGTATTCCTCGTGCCCGAATGCGGCTTGCTGAGCTATGGTCTTTTTTATTTTTGCATCATGGCTAGCTAGTAAAACTAATTCTTGATTACCCTATGCAGCCACGTCCTTCATGCAAGGCGTGTTCAAGCCTGTTGACATGGCGAGCACCGTTACAAGCGGCCCAGATATGCTCGCAGCGGACAACTCGACCTTCATGAATGGCCCTCTGTCCGGCTATCAGTACACACCTGTAACGACCTACAGGTCCACTGACCCCCAGTCCGTTTACCTCGCGAGCACGTTGCTACAATGCAACAACCAGAGGCTCTCCACGGACCTCTACTACGGTTCGGAAGACTACAAGAATGCGTACCTGGAGTCAATTGACTTCCTCAACTCGTTGTATGAGCCGTACTTTGCTGGCGTCTTTACGAAGGACCAGATAATCTACTACAATTCGTACATTCTTTACGATTACGTCAACCAGAATCGCTTGGCGGGTAATGAGACTCTATTGGAAATGTCAGACTCGGACTTCCAGCAATTGCGTGTCTACGCCAACCGACTGCAGTTCAATTTGTACGCCAATACGACCATTTCTACATTGCCGGACTGGGCCGATGACCAGTACGACCTACGTCGGCGGGAAGTTGGTGGCCGCGCTCTCGCCGGGAAGGTTTCACGCATGTTCCGCGATAGCATCACATCTGGCGGCTTCCAGAATAGGTTCAATTTCGTCCTGGGCGACTACGACCTCATGCTGTCCTTCTTCGCAATCGCAAACTTGACGTCTCGCAGCGACGACTTCTTCGGTCTACCGGACCTTGGATCCAGCATGGTGTTCGAGCTGTACACAGATGATCCGACGCTTACGATCGATGGCCAGCTCGATCCGACGAGCGTGAAGGTCGCGTTCGGATTCCGCAACGGAACAACCGTGGACGATACGTTGACCTACTGGCCGCTGTTTGACGAAAATTCGGACGGCAACTCCGTGTCTATGCTTTACGACAGATTTATAGAAAAGATGGATGCCGCGGCAGTCAGCAACGTCGGCCAATGGTGCTCCGTGTGCAATGCCCAGGTCGACTTTTGCACGGCCGAATCTGTCTCCGGAGGTACGAATTTCCCACAACCATCGGGCTCCCAGCGCGGTTCGAACAACAGCAAGGGCATGTCTCCAGCGGTCGCGGGGATCATCGGTGCGATAATTATGCTCGCTATCGTCGGCATCATCGCTGCGATCGCCTTCTTCGTGTTCGGCATCGGCGTCAGACGGGAGCGGAGGCGCAGTAGCATCCTGAGCAGCATCAGCCGTAAGGAGAAGATGTCGAGCGACATCGAGCTACCGCTCAGCCCGACTGCGGCACCGATGCCAAGAGCATTTGACGACAACGAGTTCGATTACGGTACTGCGTCCACGGCGGGGACGAAGGTTGCGAGCCCGCTGGCGAGCCCCGAGGAAGCCCACTTCAAGACTTAAGGGCTGGGCACCCTGCATTGGTGTTTTTTTTTTTGGCTATATCTATGATGTTTTTATGGATGATTTGCTTTGCATATATACCCCTTCGTTCACTCCTTACCATCTGTTATGGCCGTGGCCAGGACATTGATGACAGCTAGCGGTTGCTGGGAATTTTATGACTTTTTTTTGTTAGCAGGTTATAGGTGTTACTTTGGATATATTTACGGTCATTGTCTCTGTTTCCGCGGTTGGTGATATCCTTACCAGTGGCTATGATGTATTTAGCTACCAGCCATATTAGCTATGGCACTTGAAGGAATGCAGCACCTGTGGATCTGCTGGATCTTATCGCTGGATACTCGTGCTTCCAACCCGCAGCCCGCTTACCTATTCGATCGTACCCTAGATCTTTTCCATATGCATACTCCGTGATATCGATCCCAGCTAGTTTTCGCCACTGGTGGCGTTCAGGCTGGGTTCGAGACTGTTTCAAAATACCACTTGCAACGCGTTTCCGGCCTGTTTGCCTTGCGCAACCTTCCCGATCTTGCGGGCCGATCGCGATCGATCTGGAGCGAGTTTAAATTGAAATTCTGACGTTCTGACTCGCGGGCGTGAGTCTTCTTTTGGATAGTTCTATTACTTCAGCGGTACTTCTATCTCTTGAGTCTCGGATTCTATTCGCTGGGCACAATGCTCCTGCCAGGGGAAACGAAATTACCATTCGCTGCTTTCCTAGGGGTGCTTTCCAGGTTTACCCAGGCGAGTTGACCCGATCGATCGGTGCTACTTGCCGGCGGCGTAGCTACGTAAAGCGCAAAGAGGTCGTTGATATCGTCGCCACCACAACTGCGTACAATCATGGTCGCGGGCCCACAATTCTTGAAAAGATTCTCCACATCTTTCTTCACTCTTACCAGGTTCCATCTCACATCCAGCTTGCCCTAGGACCCTTCTCAAATTAAAACTCACCTCCTCTGGATCGAACACCAGCTAATCGCGACGCTCTCCGAAAAAACAGACGCTTCCCGACTCCCGTCTCTCTTTCAAGATCCCATTCGACCTTTCTATCACGCTCTTCTACCGCTTCTTTGTCAGGGCGGATATCGACTATGCCTCGACGTCGCGGTGTCGGCGAGAAGGCATCCCTGGCGACGAGTACAAATGGTGTCACGGCGGAATCCGTTACAACATTACGTCGCTCGATCCGGACGGTTTCGGTAGCACAGACGACAAATTACGCCGAGCAGGAGGACGAACCAGTCAAACCTAAGAGAAAAGTGAAGAAGAGCCCGGATGGGAGAAAGAGGCCACGAGAAGATGTTGAGAACGCCGAGGAGGCGCCGGCGCTGACAAAAGCCAAGAAACCAGCGGGAAAGAAGAGAAAGCCGTCAGAGGAAGCATCGGATTTCGAGCCCCTCGAACTCGAAGCGGACGAAATCCCCACCGAGCGACCTCCAGCCGTGAATGATGACTATCGGCCCGTCCCTTTCAAAGGCCGGCTAGGTTTCGTGAGTACACCCTACTCCTACGCTGAAGATACTCGCCTAACGGGGTTTTAACATCATCGACAGGCCTGCCTAAACACCTATCTTCGCAACTGCAACCCGCCGGTCTTCTGCTCGCGCACCTGCCGCCTTGACACCATCCTCAAACATGACGCTGAGTCCGGCGCCGGCGCCGGCATGGCCTACCTCAAGTCTCTCGGCGTCACGAACGCCACGGACCTCAGCACGCTCATCCGCTGGAACCACAAATACAACATTAAATTCCTACGCATCTCCTCCGAAATGTTCCCGTTCGCCAGCCACGCAGTGCACGGGTACACCCTCGAGCACGCCGCCGAACCGCTCAAGCGTGCCGGCCAGCTGGCAATGCAATACGGCCACCGGCTGACGATGCACCCCGGCCAATTCACGCAGCTAGGCAGCCCGCGTTCCGAAGTCGTCGAAAACGCCATACGGGATCTACAACACCATTGCGAACTGCTAGACCGGCTGCAATTGCAAGGCCAGTACGACAGAGACGCCGTGATGATCATCCACATGGGTGGCGTATTCGGCGACAAGAAGGCGACCATAGCACGGTTCGAAGAAGTATACACGACCCGCCTGTCGGACGGTATCAAGCGCCGGCTGGTCCTCGAGAACGACGACGTGAGCTGGTCCGTCGAAGAGCTACTGCCAACTTGCCAGAAGCTGAGCATCCCGCTGGTGTTAGACTGGCACCACAACAACATCATACCAGGCACCCTCCGCGAGGGCACCTACGATGTGAAAAAGGTGTACGGCGAAGCGATACGAAAGACGTGGACGGACAAGGGGATAACCCAAAAGCAACACTACAGCGAACCGAAACCCGGTTCTATAACGGGAATGCAACGGCGCAGGCATTCCGCACGCGTAGTCGACCTGCCGCCGTGCGACGACACAATGGACCTGATGATCGAGGCGAAGGATAAAGAGCAGGCGGTGTTCGAGCTCATGCGAAGCTTCAAGTTGGACGGCTGGGAAAATATCGGCGATGTTGTTCCCCATGAGCGCCGTGACGAGAATCCAGTCGAGACAAAGACGCGGAAGAAGAAGAAGGAGGAAGAAAATGAAGAGCCGGTCGCCCTCATACCAGCTGAGGAAGTCGGGATGGGTGGGAGTGAGAACCGAGTATACTGGCCAGAGGGGCTAGAGGAGTATCTACGACCCAAAAAGAAGGTCAGAGCAAAGAAAGAGCAGCCGGAAGAGGAAGATGCCATCGAGAACGGCGCAGCAACACCAAAGCCGTCGAAGAAACGATCGAAGAAGGCGAGCGTTACAGTTGTCACAGAGGACATCGTCACCGTCAACGGAGACGCTACGGAATCTATATCACCACCTCCTAAAAGAGGCCGAAAGGCCGCAAATAGTACTGTGAAACCCGTCAAAGATGCTTCACCAGCTAAAAGGACTCGAAAGGTAAGCCATATTTTTCGAGCCAGTGCTGCAACGACGAAAGCATCCACTAATAATTTACGTGAGACCAGAAAAAAACCGACTGATGCGATATATTTACAAGATAAAGCCTTAAAAGCAGCATAGACGATCATTACATAGCAGCAAATACCACCTCTCCATGTATTCTGAATTGTTTTAAAAGGCGGCGTTTGTACATTAAATGTGGTAGTTTCATTGTATGCATACATGCCCAAGTCTCAAACCTGGACAAAACTTGATTGAATAAACACCTAGCCATCGACACAGAAATAAAAGTTCAGGACAGGTCCGCAAATGTTCGAACACAATAGTGTAACTATACTCCAAGAAAATAAGATTGATAGCCTGTCTGCTATAAAATCGATGTCCAAATTCGAGAAGGCTCAGCTCTCTCTCTATTTCCCCGCTTTCATGTCCGTCCTATCGACAGGCGCCGTCTTGTTGAAACAGCCGTCATCCCAATACGTGATATCCACTCCCCACGATTTACCCTCACTCCAATAACTCGACGTCAAAAACCTCTGCTCATCAGCTGCAAAATCCTTCCTCAACACCGACTTCCGATTCTGCACCGCCTCCAGCGAATTCCACGCGATACTCATAACCTCGTCGCAGCCAAGCCGAATGTCACGCTCGGCATCCGTCTCCTGACGCCGATTCCACAAATCGACTGAATACTTCCAGAAGCAAAGTACCGAGGCACGACTGTACTGCTTCGAGTCCGGTGCTGCGTCCGACGGTTTAACACCGTTGGAGGCATGATAGTAGCGGGTTGTGCAGTACTGTTTTTTCTCATCCGGGGTGTAAACAGCCAGCGATCCGATGACGAATTGGAAGTCTGCGAACTTTTGTAGCTGTTCTCGGCCCCTGGTGCTGTTTCCTTCTTCTTCGTGGTTCTGCGGATAAAGTTCGAGCGCGTCGACATTTTCGTAGACTTGGAATGGGGTGTCGCTGGTTGGTACCGCTGTCGGCGGGGCCGTGGTTGGTGTCGGTGTTAGTGCGAAAGGCGCGGTTATCTTGACGATGATTCCATTTCGTGCGTCCAAACGCGAACCTGATACTTGGACAGAACAACAGGCTGATATGAGTGTAATGACGTGGAGCAAAGCGGATCGTCGCATTTTGGAAGTTGCGAATATGGCCGCCCCAGATCAGTTATGACGGTATGCTATAGGTCTATATAACTGTAGATATTTCGATATCGGCGGCTGGACTTTGAGGGGGTATCCTCAACGGAATACGGTCTTTGAATATCTGATGATGATAGATTCAGGAACGCCTATGGAGATATTCGAGGGATATTTGAACAATTTGAACTAGTCTCAATCAATACTTTGACGAAGTATCTCTGCGCAGCTACCTATATATAGGAAATTAGGAACCAACTTTTATAATTTTCAATGCGTATCAGTACGTGGCACTGATGTTGCGAGACGCCGCGCAGCAACTAACAACATTACCAAAATATACGTTGTGTAGCTGAAACTTTTTCACAAGAATTTATGAACCTGATTTTTTCTTTGTATAAATTTTATTCTTGTGCTCAATTGCTCGAGCTACTATTTTAGGTGTCAAATATCAATTCGCATCTGATCCAAGTGCCTAAGTAGTTCACATGTAAACAGGCTTTCAATTGGACCTCCGACTAGAGCCAACAAAACCGGCACAGGTTTTGAACAATGGCGTCCAGATAGTGGACATGGCCTAAAATTTGATGGGTGCAGTGAAATTTACATATCTACCTTCACTGATGCGGATAAGAGCCGCGTTTACCCATTGCCAAGTAGCATTGTTTTGCCAGAGGCCGTCGCAGTCCGGTTTACGAGCCGATGGTATTTCCTAATCGTGACAGCTTGAGATCCCGAGATCGAAACCTTGGCGGGTGACAATTCTAGTAGGGTTGAGCAATATAATATACCATTTGATTTTATATAGCATATGTACTTCGGACGGATGCATTACAGATCGAGATTCACGGACTAAATATATTAATACTCGATGGCATATCGGAGATCCTAGTGATTTCAAGCTGAAAATGAATTTTGTATGCTTGAGTATATTCGGTAAAATGTATAAAGCAGGTTATAATGATTACAGGTATATATATGTATATGTTCAATGGCAACGCTCAAGTCTACGAACAAGAAGGAAATTGACTACTCGCTGTAACGTCATCATACTTATCTCTTGACACCATTGTTCAACATGATCTGGGCCGAGTTGGCGCCCCTGATCTGGGTTCTGATAGCCAAGGACTGGATATGCTGAATCATCGCTCTAGGATCCCGCCTCAGATTCGGGTTTTTGACGATCTCCAGCGCGATCACTCCGCTAACAGCTGGACACGCCATGGAAGTCCCCTGCAGGACTCTGCTGCTTTGGTTATCCTTGCTGTTAGTGCTCAGGATGTTTGTACCCGGCGCGTGAATGTTGACGCAAGGACCAAAGTTCGAAAAGCTGGCCTTCCCATCACTTGGATCGGTTGCGCCAACGTTGAAGATTGGGAGCTGTCGCGAGTATCCTCCGGGGAATGCGCTGCAGGCATCCTTATTATCGTTCATAGCGGAAATGGAGACGTGCATGCCCGCCTGTGCCATTCGCTGCAGGACGTTGAACTGGGCTTGGGATCCACCACCACCAATGGACATACTCATGACGGAGCCTACATGCATCGAGATCCGTTAGTTGATCAGCTGGATAGAGAAGAGCTACGTTGTCATGCTTACCGATGAAGTTCGGCTCCCTCACCCGGCGCAGATGGGCGGCAAGAGCGGCCTCCATGCCGGCGACGATGCTGGCGCCGGTGCCCCGGTTGTTGCTATCGAGTGCTTTGATGCCGAAGAGGTTCACGTTCTTCGCCACACCGTAGCGTCTAGACCCGACAGTTCCAGCAGTGTGTGTGCTGTGAATTTCAGAGAAAATATCAGCTTACCCATTCGACGCCTTTATAGTTAGACTTGCGTGAGATAGACGACTTACCCGTGGAAATGGTCGTCTCGGAGGTTGTTCTGGCCGAAAGCAGAGAATATCATCTTCGCTCGGCCACCGAATTCGACATGGTTCACGTTGATGCCTAGAGCCATTATACATCAGTATCCGAGCGCCTACTACGGAGTCATATAGATAGCTTACCTGTGTCCACCATGTAAACGTCAACTCCCGTTCCACCGTTCGAATCGACTGCGTAGTTGAACGCCAGCTGCGTCACACCACGACCTCTGAGAGAAACCGCACGCGTCTCAGAGATCCGCTCCAGGTTCCACGGCGCGCCGTTCTGCTGAACCACTTGTCCTTGCTGCTGTCTCTTATCGAGACCGGGGACCGAGAATGCAGTTATATTCACCGGCTCGTCAGGTACCGAGGCAACTTCATACGAAGACTCCTCCACGAGACCTGTGCCAACTGGGAAATCCTTCTCCAGCACGGCAATGTTTGGCAGCTCCTTCATACCTTCCGCCTCCGATTGGAACATCGTCATTGTGAAGGCACGCATGGCTGTACCAAACGTCTGAATGCTGGTACCATCTTCCAGTGCGAAGGTCCGGAAGCCGTGGTCATCGGAACTGGCTCCGAATGCGTAGAACCCGTCCTTGTGATCTTTCAGTTCGTTTGTGTTAAATCCCATCTCGTCGAATACATCGGCCCATTTACGCTTCTCATCATCGGCTAATACAACAATGTATTTGGCGGACGGGTCGTTTGGGTCTTCTGCAATTGGGAGGGTGGCGTTGGCGAGTAGTGACCGCGGTCGAACCCTGAGCTTAGGTATCCTAGAGTTCGAAAGCGGGGCGGCAAGAGTCGACGATACTGCCGCCAGGAGTAGGGAGGTAGAAATAATGAACGACTTCATGTTTATGGCAAAGCTCCAGCTGTAACCTAGACAAGATACCAATTTTGATATCGCCCAGCGATATAGTCGAATATTCAATATAGCTAGTGAAGGTAAAAGATAAAATTAAAGTATCAAAGACTAAAGAATGTCGGGAATCAAAAATCGAAAGAATGCGAATATCGACGGGGCCAGCCCAAATGAACAAGGAAGGAAACTGCCGCAGCTAGCGAGTCTCCCGTTTGGCGGTAGATATCGAAGGATAGTCAAATGACAATGGAATGGAGGGCATCGTCGGATTTTATGCAGGAACAAAAATATCCTACAATACGACTGGGGCTGAATCCAGTATGCCAAGCGAGGCTCGCGAGACCCCTCAAACGTCCCCGGAGGTTGATGATCGGTCCACGGGGTGTTCCATGCGTTCCAGATTGCGATCGGTGACTTTTGGTCCAGGCATAGAACCGTGGTACCAGCGAATATTACGGGATTCATCCAGCTAGCCAGGGGGGAAATGCACTACATGTCAAACTAGCTCCGGGCACCTGTTCTAATGATTTTATGCAACGTAGGGTGATACCATGTCTATCAACGTCATAAGGCATCGGATCGGCCGATTTCACCTCTGGAACGAGCCGGCGACGGTATGCAGGTACTATGACTATGTGCAAGCTCGGAAGGAGTTACATACCGGGGTAGCTTCGAATTCGCGGGAGGCTTGCATAAGCGTCTTGACAAAGTCGGGGTCGATCGTGAACTTCACTCAGCAGGGAAATCTTCGAGATCTTCGACGCATATAGCTAAATCGTCAAGCTCACTGTCGGCATTTAACACTGCGTATACAATCTCGTACACGTGCATACATTCTGCTGCATGCTGCAAAGTAGAACTATTTTCTGGCTAGTTCCGAACCTGCGACGTTATAGACCCATTCAATATTACCGGAACTCTCAGCCCCGTAAGCTAGAAGCCTAGCGAAGGAAGCGCCTGAGGCTCTGACAGCTACCTTAACTGGCCTTCGCGGCGCGAGCTTGTTCCGCGCTGAGACGAGACTATACCAAGTCGTCCCTCGACCAACCTTAGCTTGGCGCTTAGCCGCTTACAGCAATATACCCGTATACGGCAAAATACTTACTTTCTCGTATACTGTAACGGTGAAGAGAGCTATGATACCTTGCCCTATTTTAAATCCGTATAGTTAATTTAAAGGCTCTACGGTGCCCATGCACCATTTTGCCATTGTATACATATAGCAGCGCTCTTTTATTAATTCAGGGTCTAAAGCTCGGGGGAAACCGTGAGAAACACGCGAGACATGCGCATGAATTTTAAACTGTGCGACACTTGGCGGAGCGCCGGATCACAGGAGCGTGCCACAACACGACCATGCATTTTCCAACGTGCGCGATTCAATACGAACGTTGTATGCCCCAGTCATATGTTGCGGCTATACCGGAATAAATGCACGACTCAAGAGCGATTGGAAAGCATGTGATAGCATAAATCGGGGCTATCGAGCTGACTTCCGGCTCTAGAATTCGGCATCCTATATTGTGGTGAGGTTTGCATTTGACATAATATCCGATTTGAGTGATTAATACAGTGTCAGAAAATTCGGGGTAAGTCCTTTTATACTATCCATATGATAATCTTTAACTTGCATATATATATATCAGGTAGAGTTTTGCGATTCCATCCAAGCTACAACCTAATATAAGTCTAGAATATTATCAGATAGCCAACCAACTAGCGGTCATCATGCGACCATCCTAGCTACGGGGAGACCCAGTCAACAGTTTCGTCTATCAACCCAGCAATACCGACCCATGTGCGATACATGGACGAGCGAATATACGAGCCAAGGTTCAACAGGAATATAACTACAAACCTGGGTATGATACTACACGAGTCCTCAAATCCTAACCACCTTGCCCAAACATCTAGCGATATGAGCACTGCCAGGTATAGTGGGACAACCAACGAGGACTGCTGGGACTATTTGACATGGAGGAGGCAGTGAACTGCGTTCTTTGCTCTTTAATCAAAGCCACTAGTAATCATATCTCATTTCCGAATTTTCTTGAAAGAGTTACCTCACGTCTAGATAGCCAGCTTTACCCAGACTTCATGAAACCAGATTGATTTCCAGCCGGGATAGCGCTCATCAACATCAATTGTGACCGGATGAACGCTGTTAATCCGCATGCAGAGAACAGCGCCTGAGTATGAGACATATAAAACTCGATCCTTACCTGTGACGTGTCTAAATTAGTGCACGTTCATTCTCTATAGGATATCTTGTGCGGTCACGGCCTTGTGATCATGGGGGTACAGCAGCCGAATTCAAGCGACCATTGATCAGCTTGTTGATAAAAGTGATGGGCAATGTATTTTTGCGATGTCTTTGAGCCGGACATACTCCGAGCTCTACGAGGTTTGTGCTCTATATATAAGATACCGGTAACAATACGCACCCTATAGTGTCAAAAAGTGGATAAATGACGGTACAGCTTTGTCTCGCGAGCCAGACTGCCGTACTTTTACCGGCGAAGCCGTCGCAGTTTGGTTTACGAGACAAGGTACAGTTCATTTTATCAATTAAGACTTATATATATATCACATCTTATCTAGCTAATAATATGTATCTCGTCACATCCCTGTAACAAATTGCAAAACTACGTTTAAGGTGAATTTCACCTACTGCGTAGTCTTGGCAGTAGATTTGGTTACGAAATATATATTATTCAATAGAACTCACTACCTAGACTAATTCTTGAAATGAGATACATAATCCTTTATTCATTTTTGCGCGCCGGAAAGCTAAACTCAGTTAAAATTACCACTAAATATACAAAGGTTTTGCGATATGAAATTGTTACATTTCAAACGACGCTCTATGACTGAACCCGACGAATATTATGAACTCCACGACTCCGACCTCGCCTAACTTTAATCCCCTCGACAGACACATAATCGATCTATAATACACCAACCCAACCCGCCTTACACACGGAAACTATGTCGGCGTTTCAGATAGAATTCCTTGCCAATCTTGCTCTCCCAGCCCTTCAGTCTCTCGAACCCATTCTTATGTTCCTGGTAGTCCTCGAACGTCTTGTGGATATCCTTCTCCGTAAGCTGCACAAACGGACCGTACTGCACCACGGGCTGATCCGCCGGCTCGCCGGCCAGGATGACAAAGTCCGCCGTCTCAGTCTCGCTCGGGTCAACGGCGATATTAATCCCGCTACCGTCGCGCGTGAGAACCACGTTGTTGAACTTCTCCACCCGGCGTGAATTGTTCAGCGTGATGTTGCCGGCCATCGTGTAGATGAACGCGTTCCAGTTCCTCGGCAGCGGCTGCGAGATCTCGCCGCCGGGACGCATGGTGACGTGCAGCAGCCAGACGGGCGTGTACGCTAGGTCCTTGACCGAATCGATGCCGTAGGATTGGCCCGAGATGACCTTGATGTCGACTTTATCCGACGGGTGCGCGATCGGGATCTCGTTGCTGCGGAGGTCGCGGTAGCGGGGCTCGCAGTTCTTCAGGCGTGCGGGAAGGTCGACCCATAGCTGTAGGCCGATGTTTGCCGCGCCGTCCTGAGGTTGTGAGGAGGGGATTTCGGCATGGACGATGCCCCTGCCGGCGGTCATGAACTGGAGGTCCCCGGCTTGGATCGTGCCGGCGGACCCGGTGAAGTCTTCATGGTTGGTGGCCCCGCTGAGCTGGTAGGTGATGGTTTCCTGGCCGCGGTGCGGATGGTCCGGGAAGCCGGCGCCGTCGGTGAGGAAGAAGTGGTCGAGCATGAGGAAGGGAGGGAAGCGGCGAAGTTGGTGGGTGCCGATGCTGCGACGCACGCGGGCGCCATCGCCCTCCGACTGCTCCACCGCCGGGATGATTTTAGCGATCGAGCGGGGCGGGTTGAAGATTTGCTCGGTGGAGGACATGTTGCGGCTAGTCATCGCGGCGACTCTCGACGGTTTGATAGATCTTAACGCTCTCGAAAGAATATCGACGGTATTACGCTGTTGTTCTCAGATCAATTGAGACTTCAACGATACTATTAGTGGTAGTATGAATGTTATCGCAGTATGATGTTTAAAAAATGATAAAGATGAGGTTCCGTCGCCATCGCCGGGGCATTATATACCCCGCGATACCTGCCACCACGTACCAGCATTCTCGCCCGGATTAGTGAAGCTTAGGCTATGCTTACGAACGGGATTTACCCGCCCAGGGTGTCGAGCAGCCGTGGGAAGGGTGCTAGCTTCGCGAGCTTAATCATCCTGACCAAACATTCCGTTCCCGCCAGCCCTAATTCGACGCTTCCTTCGGCTTAATCATCCTCGTGTAAGCAACGGGCCTCGCACGAATGACATGCGCTAAGACCACCAGCCAAATGTGGAAATGCAACAGCAAACGCAGAGATTTCGTTCGAAAGTGCTGGAAGCATCTGCACTTTAGGCTATCGGAGTCATCGACTATTGTCTTTTCAGCCCGATTTCCACCGGTCTCGATCAAAATCCCACGCTATTCACCATTCGCTATACTGAGGTTCCTAGTATAGTGTTATTATACTGTCAGGTTGATTTGGGTGTTGCTCGGCTAGCTATAATTGTACAATCTAGCTTCACCGGATAGAGTATGGCAGTCTGGTTCGCGAAACAAGGACCATTTCTCATATGAAATTCATATACAAAATTAACCCTCACTTGCGGCTCAATCGTATTCGGGTAGTACCACATTCGCGTACTTGTCCGGGCCCGCTAAACTATGTGAAGACCCATATGCATATGATCCACCTTATCAGACCACCCATAATCATTAATCACTGCACGAGGCATTACATCACTATTCTATACCCTTACGTCTCTAAAGCATAGCATCACAAGAGCGCACCGGACAAATTGTATATTAAACACAGCGTGAATACGTACGTATACTGATACAATGGACAATAAACAACATAATCAGCAAATGCATGGCCTGTTTTCATAAATAATGCAGGCCACGCGATAATAAAGTCTTCTCCCCCCCGCAAATCAGCCAACAAAAAAACGAGACGACAAAAGAAGAAAAAGAGAAGAGTCACCGCATCGATGGCGGAGATAATACAAAAGTCATAGCGCGCAAGCTTCGTCAGACAAAACATAAAACCAGCAGCATATCACAGAAAGAAAGAAAAAAGAACCATTCGCAATCGCCGAACCCGCAGTCAAAGCATAGCCCGGCCACCGACCACCCCGAACCATCCATCCATATCATATCATATGTACACCACGATCCTCATTCCAGTCGCGCCATACCATACCATATCATACCATATCGTTCGTTTGCATTCACGTAGAAACCTCCCCATCGTCATCCATAAGCACATCCTCGATCGTCCTCCCTCTTCCAAACATCACGACGTCTCCACGCTCCTCCCGCTGGTCCTCCACTTGCTCTTTCCAGATCCGTGTGAAATACACCCGCAGCGCCCGCAACCCTCTCAAGTACCCCTTATCCACGCCGAATCGCTCCCGCGGCGGACACCGCGTGCCCTCCGGCAACTCCTCATCCGTAACGCAGTTCGCGAAATCCACAATCCGCATATCAATCTCCTTATTGCGGTCGCCGGCATCGTACAGCATCAGCAGCGACGAAGCGTAGAACCGGTACCCGGGGAGATTCTTAATGATCTCTTCCAAGGCCACCAGCTTGCGCAAGATGGCTGGTACGGACCGCTTGATGTTCTCCGTGCTGCTCAGGAAGCGGGTCAGCGCCGCCTGGAACTCAGCGCCAGCCTTGACGTCCCGCCCTTCGTATTTGTCCTCGAAATCGTAGTCCTTCTTGTCCGCATTCCACACCTGCATCCCGCACAGACGGACGCCAAGCTGCCGCGACGTCGTAAGCTTGCACTTGCGCCGCTGCGAGGCTCGCTTCTTCTCGTCTGCGTCGACGCCATACTGTCGAGTCCCCATCTTGAGGTCTAGGACGCACGGGTGCTTCATGCCTGCGGTCAGGTCTTCCAGGAGTAGGAATTTCTCGACGCGGTCCACGGGCGCTTCCGAGTTTTCAGCGTTAATCGGCGTCGGGTCCGGGTTCTCCACGGGTTCTTGGCGGGCTTCCGGTTCCGGTTGCGGGTCCAGCCCGGAGAGAGTCGGCGGCGGCTCCAGGTGCCGTGGTTTCATATTGTCGGATGGGCGGAGAGCAGGAGAGGTGGGCGCCGTAGCGGCCTTTTGGTCGAATAGACGGTCCGTCCACCGGGGTTTGGCTCTGAAGCTTCCAACGGCAGGGCTTTCCTCGTCGAATGAGAACAGCTCGCCTTCTTCCATGTCACCTTTGTATCCTTCGTCGTCGTGGGAATCCGGGACCTGTCCGTCGCCAAGTGGGATAGCACTCGACCGCGACTTGGACCATTTCCTGCGTATCGTCTGTTCCGGAGATGGAGATAATTGGTCGGTTCGCAATTTCAGGTCGTGCGATGTCGACGGACGCGGGTCTGGTCCCGATAGAGTCTTTCGCAGTTCCTCGGATCCCGGGCCAGTTGCGGAGTGCAGGTCAGTGTCAGTGCTACTTCTTCGACCGGCGCTTCTGCGTATGTGAGAGATGGACGAATGCGAGCGGTGGCGAGGGTAGTTGTGCCGGCGGTGAGATACGCCGCCACCAAACACCTCTCTGAGGACCTGTTCTTGTAGCTTCCTGTTCACGATTGTCGCGCCCGTGGATGCGTAGGCGCGTTTGGGGCTGTGGCTGTTGGTCCTCTCTAGGCCTTCCATTCCAGGCGACTCGGGGTCCGGGGAGCCTTTGGTCATGGTTGTGCTGCCGCTATCCGAGTACTCCTGGGAGCCGAGACAAGCCTTCTGCGACGGTGCGCTGCTGGAGAACCGGAAGAGATTCTCCGGGATGATGTGGCGGTTGTTCTCCAGTACGACCTGCGGGAGAGGGAGCGCCTGTGTGAACAGGCCTTCCGCATCCTGCGCATTTTTCGAATCGCAATGGCTGTTGAAGGTGTTGAACTTCTGACCAGCCTTGTCTTTGCTTTCGCCAATGCCCGCTTTTTGGTCCGGTTTGCTTTCCAGTTTGTCAGCGTTGGCCGCTCTGTCCGTGTCCTTTCTTGTCTTCTTGCGCTTAGGAGGTTTCCGGAAAGTCACGTTGAGGACGCCAATGTATCTTGAAATAGCAGTTAGTAAGCGTGTATACATAGAAAAGACTTAAGAAAGTTGCTTACCGAGGCATGAACTGCAGAAGCTCTACATGAGTGCCCTCTATTGCCTCGTAGAATTCGTTTTCGCGATTGTTCAAGCTCTTGCAGACGGCCTTCCTGGAGAACCGGTACAGGGCAGTGTGTCCGCCAACTTGATGATTATAAGGTTTCAGCTCCACGGCTCCAAGAGGTGGTGGGGGTGGCGGTCCATCGGTCCTGTCAGTGGTTCTATGCTGGTGATGGTGGTGGTGGTGATGCCGATTCCTGGCTTGAGACGCCTGCTTTGGCGTTGCAGTCGGGGTATTGGCCTCATCCTGGTCGGTCGAGTCGTAAAATTCGGTGTCGGAGTCCCGCCGGGAGGAGAAGGATGAATAACCGGATTGTGTATCGAAGTCCGACTCGAAACTTTCGCGGCGGCTCAAAGGCAAGGGCTCCTGGGTTATATCCTTGTCGAAGATGGGAGTTTCGGTTGTCAGGACCTCAGCAGCGGAGATTTCGTGCTGATGCTTGAGTCCATGGAGAGGCTGCTCCGAGGCTGCGTGGATCTTGACCTCAAAATCGGCACTCCGGCCATCCAGCGTCTTTCTCTTGCCTTTCAAATGAGTGGCAGTGTCATCAAACTCAAATTCGGTAGGACCAGAATAGTCGTCGTCGAGATTGAGCTCGGACAGATGCAATCCATTTTGAAGGTTCCCATCGGATTGAATATCGTCACCATGTCGGAGTTCTAAAGAAAGCCTTCTAGGATCAATGGAAGGTGTCTTGTGAGGGATGTACAAGGCAGAATACAGCTGTTCCTTCTCGGAGTCTTCTTCATCCTCGTCTTCATCCTTGGCAGACTCCGCTTCCTGTACCGAGGGGAAACTGGACGACTTTTCGCTGGTAGCCCAGAGTTCTTCCTCATGAGAAGCAGGAGCCGTTGCCTTGATCGGTGTGGATTTGGACGGCTGATATGGATCCGCTATGGGGTTAGTATCCAATAGAGATTGTTGCCGCAGTCGGGTCAGTCCTCCAGGCGGGAGCGGATACTGGACGGGGATCTTGGTATCGTCGGCGTCAGACTCAACAGACAACGGTCTATTCACGGATGCATGGAGGGACGATAGCACAGACGTATCAGATGGTACGGCAGCAGGAGCACGGGTCTCACTTGATCGCGGAGCAGGGAAGGTATGTTTTTGAAAACTATCAGATATACTTCCGGCATTAGGTGCGGAAACAATGGCTTCAGAGCAGTCACCACTAGCAGCAGCAGCTTCCAATCTCCGATTCGACGACGCCTCTTCTTCTGTTTTTTTGAAATGGGATGGGAACCCAGAATGTAGCGTGGGACGCGAGGACTCGTAAGACACGTCGATAGCTTCCTCAGGGATGGCTGCGACGTCATCTCGAGACTTGGAAGCCTCTCGAAGGCGTTGGATCTTCTCACGTTCCTTCCGTTCCCGGTGTTCTCGGTCGTCGGTGGGATTGCCTTCTTTGAACAGCCGCAAGGATTGGCTGGACTTTCGGCTGCGAGAGGACGTTTCGACCTTGGCATCCGCGATAGCCTTGCCGACGATGGATTTTCTCTTCTCGGAGTTATCGGACCGGTCGATGGTGCGGGTGCGTTTGGTGCTATCTTCGCTGGCAGCACGGCTGTAGTCATAGTCTGCCGGGAAGGTGGACGACCTGCCGTCTCGCAGGGTGTCTTTCGAGGGGATGGTTCGCACGCTTCCAGCAGGAGTAGCCTCGGGAGTTCCCATCCGAGCAGGACTCTCGGCTGGGCTTATGAACGGCGGGAGGCCTTTGTGAAAGCCAGCACCGTCGATTTCCGCGGCAAGGAGGCCATCGGAGCCATCGTGAGTCACGGACGGCGGCAGGATGAACCGCGACATGGACTTGATGGACCGAGAAGACTTCGGCTTCCGAGGCGGAGAGGGGGTGGAAGCTTGGCCGGACATTGAGAGAGGTCGCTGGGGCAGGGAGGATGGTGGCGAAATTGGTAGACTGAAGGAGGTGGCGTCCTTATCGACGGGCTCCCGGTCATGCAGCGGTGCGTTGGTTCGTGTAACCCCACTGGAGGCCTGCTTATCAGCAGCTTCGGAGCCCCTGTTCGCAGGAGCAGCTGCAGCTGCTGCAGGAGTGATACCGCTCAGGCCTTCTGTGTCCGACGGTGGCGTGGCCGAAACGGTGCGGAGCGGGTCCGGACGAGCAGCAGTCTGGACAGCGATGGTTTCTACGGGAGCAGCAGCCGTCGGCTGGGCAGAGGTGGACGGGCACGAGACTGATAGTCCGTCACCTCGGTCGGAAGTGGCTCGTATCGGATCGGCCTTCGACGGTGGAGGAGAGGATACGGAGGCTGGGAGACGAGACTGGGCCGGGTCGGTCGCATGATACGGCTTCCCGGGCAGGAGAGGAGGAGGAGGAGGAGAAGTGGTGATGGTTGTGATTGTGGAGGAGGTTGAGGAGGAGGTGGTGGTGATGATGGAGGAGGGAGATGCGGTTCTGGCGGATGTGGTGCTTGTACCCCCTGGCTTCCATCTCGCCACGCTTGCGAAGAGCGAGGAGAAGATCCTTGACGGCTCGGAGGTCGTCGCAGCAGCGGGAGCGGCGGCGGAAGAGGAGGACGAGGCGGACGAGGCTCTGGACTTCAGCGAGATTCGGTAGCCATGAGGGGCCGGCAGGTCCTTTGGGGGCGGAGAGAGGTCAGATTGCATCAAGGTGGTGGCATTTGATGAAGCGTGACGGGCTCTCCGGGCAGCGTATTTGGGGAGGATGTACTGGAGAAACAGGATGGAGGTAGCGGCCACGGGCTCCAGAGTAAAATACCTTCCGAGCAGACGGTGCTAACTAAACTAAACAAAAGCCGGCTAGTCGACGATGAGAAGTAAGTTACTAGTCGGCCGGGACCCGTGCCTGGTGACTCTGATGAGCTGGACGGAGGAAGCTGGGCTGAGCTGGGCTGATGACCAGGCTGCGAGGCCGTCCTGGGTAAGTCAACGGTACGTTTGAGCGAGGCCGATGGATGGAAGAAAATTCTGCTGGGTCTTGTCTGTTTGAGGCGAGATGACGACCGCGGCCGGACAAAGAAAGCAGGTCGGCTCGCTCGCGGGCTTCAGAGTTCAACTTCAGGCTGAGTCAGCGGGGCTCGAGGGGATTAAGTAAGCTGCCGTAGCGCGATTGAGGGCGAATTGGATTGAACTGTAATGTAATTTCGAGGATGCTGGACGTCCGTGTTTCGGCGGATGTATCTAGTGCATACTATAGGTGTATTGTGTGCTTCGATATATATAGATCCTGGAAACGATATCGATGGCGGTGTATAAGTATGGGTGTCCAATTTGACTGTTATCTCTAATTGTAATTATCCGGTTTTCTATCGCGATAACCGTGCAATTGCTTCTATCGGTATCTATGCATGTGCATAAGGATGTGTCTCGACGATAACGACGCTCGGGATCGATGGAAAAGTGAGAAGGTGTGAATCGAAAGAATACAACGGCATCACGATCCGGTCGAAGGTTCAGGGAAGGGCCCCCAGCTTTATACCGTCCTCGATCGATCGATCTCTGAGCTGGACTTGGACTTGCCCTCCACGGCCCTTTGCATCATCCTCTCTTTCCAATCGTCCAACCGAGCCACGGCCAGCTAACCTGCAGATGCAAAAAGCTCCAGCCAGCAAGCATCTCGCGCATGCACTTTAACAAATCAACTACACTACACCACTTCGAAACCTCACCGCCAGGCATGCCAGACCGGATCTTGCCAGGGTGGGCGACTTCCACCCCCTTCCCCTTCCTGCCCTATGACAAACCGTACTGAACTAGCTAACTAACTCTCGTCCCGTCCGCTCTCCTTCCGTCCAATACGCACACGTACCGGGGAATCGGCCGCTCCAGCAGGCCGTCGCCAATCTGGTTGGCCCAAGCTGCCTCCTGCAGCTTCCCCCAATCGTCCAAGCTCCAGCTCCCTCGTCGAAATTCGATTCGAATCGAATCGTCCCAGCGAGACCAACAGCAGCACCGTAGCCGAGTCTCGCTGCATGCAAGCTGCTGCGGCGCTGAGGCATTTAATTGGCAGGTACCAAGCCTCTGCCCTCGACGCTTCTCCCCAGACGCAGGACACAAGTAGTAGCTACCAGCGCTGTACTTGCTCGATCTGCCTGGCGCCGTCGAAGGGGGAAGCGAGGGTGTCCGACATGGTATTCTCATGGAACGTGAACAAACCGCATGCAAGATGACCGCACATCAACGCTCCTTTTACGTACGCGAATCGCATGCATTCGGCACCATTCCTTCCCTCCCTCCCTCACACACACTCATGATATCAGCTCTTGATCTATAAATTTTTTCATCTTCACACACGCGTCCACGCAATTGCAGCACGATCGACGAAGGGTTCCAACATTCCAACTGCTGCGGCTACTTTCGGTCCAGACATACTAAGAATGTATCATCCAGCATCTCGAGTCAACCACAGCTGAGCCAAACAATCGTCCACATGGCTCGGTAAATTCTCCGATCCTGCTAGCAAGTCCGCGTGATTGGCCGCGCAGCTGCCATGCCCTGCCGGAACATGCCAGCCTCGTACCGGGCACACCCTGCTTCCCCACAATTTGCACTTGGATCTTTTACCACCGTCAACTGGAACACGCATATTCAATGTCTCGCTTGACCGCCGTCAGCGGCGTGAAATTTTTCAATCCCGCACCATACCAGTCATCTGGCCAGCCGCGGATCGGCTCTCGCTCTTCAACATCACATAATCCGCGTGCGTGCCGAACGACCTCGAGGTCGACCTCGGGACTCGAACTAGATGCTATTAATACAGTTTAACGCTGTCATAATATAACCACCTATCCAGCGGGCCGGGCAGGCACGAAAAGCAAATGACCGTCGGTACGTTTTGCCCAAGCGAGCGTCACGGGTGTACGCACCAATCTCGACTTTGCCATCTCATATCCAGACCCTGAATCCCTTATCTCGAGCAGAACGTTAACGAGTAAAGTCCACGCATCTGATATGATATGCGCATACATGTCCCACCGTTGCCTTCCCCGTCTCCACTGTCTACTATAGTTAGTTATACCGGCCCACCCACCCACGCATTGCATTGCATTGCATTAAATTCCGTACGCGTACATACTACATACATACATACATTACATGCACGTACCGTACAGCAGTTCGCGAAATCAACAGTCCCCTCGTCCGAAGTTATCACTCGCCAACATTGCATATTGATTCCAGCCAACTCGACGCGGACGCCAAAGCCGAACCGAACGGCCGCCGGTATCCAATCATTCGGCCCCGTTGTCTCGACCTGGCGCGTTCATTCGACAATTCTCGCCGTCGTGTAACGTAGTCTAATACCGTCCTCTTTGCTCGTTTAATCTCGACGCTCCCAGACGTATGTCCGCTCCCCGCCCGTCCTCGGTGCGTCGGCGTCGAATGGTCGCAACTGGATTGGTAACGTATAAAAAGAAAGGGCAGTCCGTGTGCGAATAGGGTGTGTATACGTATTCGCGAATGCTCGAGTGCACCATTTTTATATACGTCTGTATAGCAGCACTTCAGCCTGGAGGCATCGTGTTTCGCTGTGAACCGTGTATATAAAATATACGATGCACGGTGAGTTGTTTAATCTTAGACACGTTGAATACCGCGAGTGGACCTACCTCTCGTCATGGGACCGTATAGATATATCTCGTGTGCTTATCGACCATCATCGCATCATATCGAGCAGGTTCGTCTTGGTCCATATTGCAATATTGGGATATATGGCTCTATGTAGTGAGGCGGTGCGTGGGTCTCCCAACCGGGACAGCATGATATCTCTAACGTATACCATAAACTGTGTATGCACGCCGATATCTTGCCGCGGCTATAGATGATTTGGGATATTTGAACCATTTGTACGGTACAGCTGTCCCTCGAATGACGCCTCCTAGGATCCTAAGCCTTCGTAATGCACATCTCCGAGGCTTAGGATTCCGATACGGCTACTGGAAGCCCATTCACGTATCACAAGCGACAGCGGGACCGTTGCGAGAATCTAAAATTGTCAAGCCGACGGACTGAACCCGATAGCATTGTATTGAACAAGCAAACCCTCTATCCGCAAGCAGATATACACATATGCACACGCAGCCTTCTCGCGAATTCAATTCCCCCAAATTCAATCATCAATATATCAAACCCGCGTAAACCACGAGAAAAAAAAAGAACTATAATGTAAAATCCACCGCAACGTAAAGCAGACCGTGTAAACGCCCTCAACATGCAGACCGTACTCGCAACCGATAACTAACCAACTAACTAACACCCGATTTGATCGACTTGCTGAAAACCCATCACCGGTAAAACTCCGGCCGCTTTGTGTTAACACCGTACTCGGCAGCCGCACCCCCCAGATCGTCCATGGTGAGCACCATGCGCCCGCCCCGCCGTCCGCTAGACGTATACGACCCGCCGATGGGTCCACCTAGCGCTCCACCAGCGACACCGGGCAGCGCGCCGCCGGCGGTGAACGCGTTCGCGTTGGACGAGGATGTGCGGATGCGAGCGAACTGGTAGGCGTCCGCGGCTATGTCTGCGATGAACTTTTGCGTCGCGAGCGCGAGGAGGCGTTTGATGCGTACGTCCGATGTGTGGAAGCCGGAGAGGGAGAGGTAGTAGTCTGTCACCGCGTCGGGGATCTATCCATCCACCATCCACAATCAAACTCGTTAGCCACCCCTACACACAAGTACCCAAACCAACCAAGCATGAACAAGACGACTTTATGAGAGGGAAGACGTACAATCGGCGCGTATTCATCCATCATGCCCAGAAACTCGCGTAAATTTCGCTCCCGCCGCGACCCGCGGCCCTCGCCGTCAGCTGCACCCGTACCGTTAACGGGAGCGCCCCCGTTCTCCCCGGTAACGGTCATCGACGCGCCGTTCGCATTCGTACTCGTATTCGCGACCGTCGTGCTCATCGACGCGTCGGCAGCGCTGGTTCCCGCGGCCGCTGTGGATGTCATGTCTACGTCGTCGGTGGAGGCGGCGCCAGCGGGCAGCGGCTCCGTGTCCGGGTTTGTGTCGAAGGAGGTTGCGAGAGGTGTGGAGGTCATGCTGGGCGAGGAGGGAGGTCCGCTGGGGGAGGTATACGTGTATCTGCGATATGAGTGGTCGGTCCGGTGGCGTCGGTGCGGAAATTACGCTACGCGTGGTCCGGGACGGAGGCCGACTGCGATATATGCAGGAGGAAGGAGAAGTGAGGATGTGCGGCTAGGCTGCCGCTGTGGCTGTCGAATCGGCCGGAGGTTTGCAGAATACTGCGAGAATGGGCTGTTGAAGTGGTTTGTGATGTGAGGCTCGAGGATCGAGACGGTGGACGTCGACGGCGAATCGATGGTGGTGCTTTGACGTGATTAGGGATGATGGCGATGAGGTGAATGGGACTACGCTTAGCGCTTGCCGCGCTTATAGTTCACTTTGCAACACAACGAATTTCCTAGCTTGACTGAGAGAGTAATGCTCGAGATCCCTCTCATTTGCTTCTTTTTTAACGATATCGTGGTAAGAAATGTTACAAAGCGAAGGAAACGATACATTTGAGAACGCGGAAGAGTCTCGAGAAACCCAGCTTCAACTGAGAGCTCACGAATAGCATGACGATGCTTGACACGAATACACCTTCTCAGGACATGACACCCGCATCAGCTCAGCTTAATTGAGGTCGCACTGAAGGCAGGATAAGAGAGGTGATCGAAAATCAGAACAGCAAGGTACACCGGATTCATTCAAGCTGGAAAACAGACCAGTCTCCATCTTGCATCCCTAAGCTTGGAGCCCGGTCAGTCGAGACGTCTACGCACCCAATTATACAATATCAATAGTACTCTTAATTACTCACCTCAAACCACTCAGTGTCCAACATAGACAGTAGCGACGACAACAGCCGGTGCAGCAACAGCAGTCTTGACAGTCGTTCGCGTAGCCGGCTTCAGAACAACAGGCGGATTAGCCACACCGACCGGCCGGTTGTACTGGACATATCCAACCGCGACGCGGCCGTCAGGACGTAACCCTGGATTCTCGTCGACCGCCTTTGGATTCGTCGATTGGCCGATGGACCCTGCATCGGCGCCAGTGGGGTATATTGGCTTCGGTGCAGCGGGGGCGTACAGCGGGTCCGTGTCGGCGAGGCCTGGCAGTTTGGTCGGACGAGGGATCGGGAGGGAGAGGATGCCGGCCATGAACGCCAGGACGAGGACGAGTTTGTACATTGTGTCCGAACAATCGAGTCTAGGGCGCGTGTAGATGTCTTGTGAGTATTGTTCTGGACGCTAGTAGTAGTGCTAGGACATACGAGGAAGAGGCTCGTCGAAGCGAATCTGGAAGAAAGACTGATGGTCAAACTAGGAGGTAGAATCTAGAGGGACAGCGTCACGCATTAGAAGCGTTGTTAATTAGGGACTGTCTGCCGGTAGGATAGACACGTACCTTATCGTGAGGGAGGTTCCGTATCGTAAGGTGGCGTGGAGGGTGGATGATCGAGCAATGGTGCAAGTAGTAGTTGTGGCCGGCTTGTCGTAGATGACGATAGAAAAGCAACTTCATCGTGAAGGCCCAAAGTATCAAACTTATCAGCTGTGGCGGTAGCTGGTCTCGCAGCGGTGGCCTTGCTCGCACAAAAGCTGCAGACATTTCACTGATATAGCATTCCGACATCCCAAACTAATATCGGCATAGCACGACCGATCCTCCTGCCAACTGCATGGAGTATTCTCGATGACATTATATATATGCCTACGATCGATAAGTTGGAAACACCAAACATATTGATACCCCATTATCCCGTAATCAGATTGTATTGCCAACCTAGTTGAGCATAAGCTACATTTTGAGCCAGCTGGCGTACCAAAGGAGCAAATGCCAATCATAATTATATAAGTACTGGTTCACGAGACAAAGTACTGCCCAAAATTTCTAGATATATCATTAACTTGCATTTATGCATCATACGCTAACATAGTTTATGGGAGGTAGCCGTTAGGGTCGAGTCTGCTTTGCAGAACTATATGGTCCATTTTCCAGGCCATATATGCATAATCATCATTCCAATAGTGAGGTCTAAGTGTTCCACCAGATAAGTGATTACTCTACGAACTATAAGCTAATTCTCTAAATCCTGCGAGAATTTGCTCAAAATTCCCGACACGCCACATATACCAGCTATTATAAAAACTGCTCAGTTATACAACTGTCTAAAAGCGTGGCTCTGCCTAGGAATGAAAGCAAGCCGTACCATATCACCAAACGACTGATTCAACGGAAACTCCTATAACTCGTCTTACGCATATATAGAACCGAAGTTGAGGAACACCATGGCAGCCAGCTCAACTCGGTCCAGGTCAAAATCTCGGGTCGGCCGATCCAAGGCTGACAGCTCGGCGGAAGTAGAGAATTCCGCCGCCGAAAGCACCCCTAGTACACCTACTCGACAGCGTATGTACATCTCCAGAGCAGAAAAACACCAGATCTCTGAACATGGAACACGTGTCACGTATCAGCGTGCCCGTACGCGATCAGAACTCAAGAATTCCCATCTTGGTTGCCAAGACTAACCTCTGATACATGATCCTCTTAGGAGTTCCAAGGAAGAAGAAGGTTGAGCCTCAAAGTGACGGCAATGATGGCTTGGATATCCTCTGCGTAATCGTTCAGATAGCACTCGTGGCAGTTCTGGATGGCTTTATCTATTTCAACAAGCTGACTATGGATGTTCTATACGCCTACTACGCGTTCTATCTTGTTTTCTTCTATTTGATCTCTCTTCACCCTCAGAGGCGACGAATATTTCGAGTGGTGGCGTATTACTCGATTCTCGTAGCGGCGTTTTCGGCTCCGGTCATCTGGTGGCACTTCTATTATTACCACAGGCACTCGAAGCTTCTCAAGATTATGGATAGAATGTAGTGAGGTCAAATTAGGGATTTGCACGAGATCTTTGATATATTAATAGAATGTGCCAAGTATCAATAAAAAACAATAGTGGCTTTCCTTAGATCTAGCTGCTTCCTGGACACTTTCCCAACTCCCAGTTCCTCGTCTTCTATAGTTTCTCGTCCTCTACGTTCTCATCCTCTAGTTCCTCATCCTTCAGGTTTTCGAGCAGCTCATCGAAGAATCTATCTACACTGTCACGACGGCTCTTGGCAAACTGAGAGAGCTTAGGGTCTATGGGTACATCTGAACCTGGCTCGCAGTAACGCTCCATCAACTTTCGGAGCTTGTAGTTGAACTGTGTTTGAGTTGTAAGAATGTGCGGCCAAGGTAGCGTATTAATCGATCGCTGGCCGTCGCCTGTCTCGACGACGCCACGCTTCAATAAATATTCTCTCATTTGCTGATTGTCTGAATTGAGTAAACTGTTGAAGCATTCTTCGGTTGTAGGCCAGGGGCTGCGTCGAGCGGATCCCCATGTGCAAATCTGAAACGCTGCGGGGCTTATTTTTTGATCACAGAGCCGCTCTTCCTTTGCTAGTGCCAGACCAACCAGAGAGTCTTCGAGTTTGCCAGTACTGGAAGCCCCAATATCCACGCCATTGTATTGAATATACTGCGATAGTACTTTCAGGTCGTTGGGTGCTTTAGTTATAATAGCTTTCTGGCAAAAGTCTATTGTCGCCCGTATAACTGCACTGGCATCAGGTCGGGCTCGTTTTATCTCCTGCAGTATCTCCGGTACTCCAATCCACTCCAGATGAGCAGCTCTCATGATCGTGCTATTATCAACGATTGCACCGCATTTAATCGCTATTTTAATTGTGGATATGACTTGTTCGAGGGAGAGCTTGTCATCGTTCTTTTGAAAATGTGGAAGCGAGGGACCACGCCGAATAGGTTGCTGATTATCCCGGGGAAATATTTGCCCAAGCTCAGCGAGATACCTATGAAGCAGCAGCTCAAGCAAGTTGCTCTTCTGCGTCGTGTTGAAATCCTTGGTCTTAGGGGCTTCATGGCCCAGGTCGGGAGATAAGTCAGCCATTTGTCCTTGGTGAGCCCCCACAATGCTACTAGTGACCTTAGCAGCAGGATTACTGAAACTGATGCCGTAGTTTGACAAGAGCTGGAAGAAGTTGTGCCAGCCCCAGGGATATTTATTTAGGGCCACAAATGCCTCTAGCGTCGACATTGAGAGCTGAGGGTCCCCTTCTAGCCACCACGGTTTAATAGTCAATAAAGTATTGATGTTGTAACCGTGGTCCAGGAGCAATTTGACAACGTTGAGTCGAGATGGTTCTTCCATATTCCAGTAAATCATGAATAGGAAGGGATTGTCAAAGTATTCGGGCTGGAGAGTAGGTTTCTGCAAAAGAATTGGCAAAATGAAAGCCGGGCCGACTTCGTGGTTTAGAGCTAGGCATAGGAGCGAAGCATAAAGTAGTTCTGTATCCAGTTTGAGCCCTGATGCCACATTTTTCAAATGCTCCATTGTGTGGACGGCAATGTCGGTGGCACCACCTTGGGCAAATATTTCAAATATAGGGAACAGCTCGAATAGCCGCAGATTCTCGGGCGCAGAAAGGGACAATAGCTTCTTAAAGCATTCCCCATCATCGGCTCTGTAGAACTTTGCGCTATGCTGAAGAATCTGTTTCTCATAGATAAAGTCGGCCGTTGGAGGTTCATTATCTAGTATCCATAGTGCGTAGCGGGGAAAGGAAGATGCAATTGCTATTTCAAGCGGCGTATAATCCTCTGACGACATTCGCCTGCAGAAATCCGAGAGCTGTCTGTGCTTTAATCTGAAATCGCCTGATACGCGACCTGAACGCCATATGTTCTGGCCGATCCCCTGGCCGGGATATTGCGTAGAGTAATATCGCACGAGTTTCTCAAAGAGGTCGCTTGGACGAGATTGTGTACCCATTATCTCGCCGATTGTTTGGTATAAATCGTTGTCCTTATCCCCTCCCGCGAGTTGAATTTGGCCAGTCCAAAAGCATAGAGCATAGAAGATCGGAGTTTGGGGAGGGCGATGAGCTGCAAAGGCCTCCGCGAGTGACATCTTAAGGCTTTGCATATCATTTTCCAGCTCATTTTCCACAATTGATTCAAACGTGTGAGCGGGCGATCTTAGTATAGATATTAGCAGCGGCAAAGTCTGTAGAGCTACGTCTTTCCGGCATGCTACAAGACTGAAATCAGCCTGGGAAAGCATAAAGTCCTTCGCAGTTAAGTGTGTGAAGACAAGCGTATCCTTCTCGAGGGTAAGAATATTACGGCAGATAGAGAGAATGTCTTCCGTTGAGAGATCGTCGACTTGATGATGTCGTTCAAGTAAGCCGAGGAGCAACGGTGGAGATATCGGTGTGACCGCCCCGAGAATCCACTGGAATGCCAATCTGGCCACCTTTTGGTCTAGGCCACCGCCATCTGAAAATATTTTCCGATATATGTCCTGGTAGAGGTTGGATATGCCCAGTGGGATGGTGCGCAACCGAGCCTCAACTTCAGTGCTTGAACGAAGCCTTATAAGCTCCTGCATTTGCAGAGATACCCACAGGAACCTAAGCCCGGATGTCAGCCCACCGTAGACATTTCTGATATTTATCAGACTTTGGAACTCACATTCCATCAGCCTTTGTTGTCAGAGTCTTGATAATCTGAGCCCTCGTGGTATCCGGAAGCTTCCCTTTTAGAAGCCTCCGACTATCGACCAATTTATCCAGCGTCGACTTGACAAACTGCTCTATATCTGCTCCGTTATCCCCAAGGGTGATGTAGTGCTTGCACACATCCGACAGTAGCGTATTGAGCTGTGCTTCATTAGGTCGACTTGAGAGAAATATTTTAATAAGGCCGCTGGAAGTATCAATGAGCTTCTTGAGGAACTCAACCAACTCCCATTGTCCATCTTCGTTGTTCATCTCGTCAAGAGCGTCAACCACAATGCAAGTCTGCGGATAAATCTTAGTCAATTCTGTGATAAGTTGACAAGCCTCGTCGAAAGACGGAGCTTCTGATTTTCGCCCAGCTTTTTCTCTGTCCTTGAACATGTCGACTACTGGAGGCTGAATTGGCGCATCAGGGTGAACTGCTGCTAGTTGCTTAGCTATTGCGCTGACGACAGTATCGTGATTGCCGGTCTGTTCTCTGGTCTTGTCGACATAGAAGTAAGCAATAGCTTCTTGGGAGCTACTTTTCTGCCGGTATTCAAGCAGAAGTTTTATCACCGAGCCTCTATTATGTGTCATGATGATTAGCGTTTCCTGGTTCGTGCCCATGTTTTGGATGTTTTGTGTGGCAAATTGAATATCAACTTACGTTAATCTTGTTTTTCCGCAACCGGCTATCATGAACAAGTAAGTATCATACCGCCTCCGACTTCTCGTCTTCGCACCAAAAGCATTGGGTTACTCACGATTGCCTCGGAGCCAGAATATCGAAGAAGAACTCGAGGTTCTCCAATTGGTGAATTTCGTGTCTTTATGTAGCCACTTGCATGTTCCTGCTGTAATGCTCTTCCGGACTGATTCGTGAACTGAGGAATAGTCTGTAATAGACAGCCACTCTAGAATCTCCGATCTTCTAAAGGCTGTTATGAAAACTCCGTGTTGGTTCATGTCCATATACCTATATATTGGAGTCAAGGAATTAACTCACCGTCCAAATCATCTGCCATCTTCTCGAGTCTAGCATCGATCCTCGCTATCGGTGCATCAAATCCATCAATCAAAGATCTTATTGCCGAAAATTCACTTTTCTGCGTCTCGTTCATATCTTGTAATACTAAGAGGGGAAAAATTGATTCAGCCTAACTCTTGCTTAAACCATGTAGAAGTATCCCGCCCTGCAACACTCTGGGCGGTCTTTATTTTTTGCGACACCTACATTCTGTGTCCATTATTGAAGCCCTCTTTAGCAAATCAGACTCGAAAAGGTCAACGTCGCTAAGGTACTTGTCATGGAAGTCCGACTGCAAGATGCTAGTTTTTATCCGCCCTGTCGGAATCATCAGCTATACGTTGTGTTATTTGAAAATTATTATTGAGATTTAGTATATTTATACCTGCGATAGATTGCGTAAAAAACTCCTTCGCCTTGGCCAGGAATTTGAGGATCCCAGAATAGAGACTGACGAGGTCTTCTTTAAAATCATTCTCGCTGGTTGAATTGGGCGCATGAGAGTGCAGATATACTTGCTCCATTGCGCTGCACCGACTGATTATTTTGGAAACCTTCTCAATGCCAATAAGAACATTTCCGCGATTCTCGACGTCTTGTATCGTCACCTGAAGCAGGAATCGGACTGCCGCCCAAGGCAGAGCCGCGTGTCCAGGATCATACTGCACAATTGTATCACCGACTTCTTTGAATTTTTTAACCCAGACTATAATCTTTTCGGTGATATCTCTGATGACGATATCTTCCCCTTTCCATTTGATCTTCCAGGCTTTCTCGTGTGCAATTGTCTTGGCATCCTCGGCAGCTTTGAGAATAGACTTTAGAATATCAAGCTTGTCACCCTCTTGAGATTTGATTTGATCTTGATCTGCTTGCGCAAGTTTGGACAATGCCTCGTCTCATAAAGATGGCTTTTTGTTTATAGAACTCGGTGGAGCGCCCGCGGGAAGGTTCGAGAGCGGTTTAGAAGAACCAGGGCTGTTCTGGTTTGGCTGACCCGGGGGTTTTATGATAACGGGAATTGGTGTGCTTTGGTTCGACTGTCCGTGTCCAGCCTGTTGTCCTGCGGGAGGGCTTTGTTGTTGAACAGGGACAGGCAAGCTTACGGTTTGCGAGCTGCTGCTACCCGAACTGGCTGGCGGGGCGGCTGTGGGCTTCGAGGCATAGGGAGCGGGGCTTTTCGATCGACTCTTGCTCCTCAGTCGAGAGAAGAAGCTCGGTTTCGAAAGATGTGACATAACACCAGAATCGTGCACGCAGCGGCCCTGGAATTGTTCAGCCCGGTAGTAGGCTTAGTGACTGGAGATAATGATAGATAATGATATACCCGAGATAACCATGAACGAGGGAAGCTTGCAGTATATATACCATCAGGCGCCTACAGGGATGACCTTGGCGACAGCGCAAACAGTGCATTCGACCGAAATAGCACCCTCTATCTACCAATCATCTGTTACTGGGTTCATGCTTGAGTGCGGCAAAGCAGCTCTCTGTAGGACTAAAGAGCCTCAAATGTGAAATTTAGGAAAGCGATGCCACGCATTTCCTTGCGCATGCTGATAATGAAAGGAGCTGACGTACCAGGGCGAAAAACCTCTGCCTGGCTTAATTACCTAAGGAAAGGGATGAGAGGCGAACACACTCATTCCCTGGGAACTTGAGTCTGGGAATATTCTGGGTTCGGCAGCTGCTACGATTTAATATCGTGATCGAGATCGATGGTGCGCAGCACCCACGCCCATGGCCATGGTGCCACGCATGGTAAGGCTGGTTGTATGGTGTAGCATTTAGCCGCATGCTGCATGTCAGCAGAGTCGCTTGTGTAACATCGTGGGTGTGTTGCGGCCCTTCTACGTCGTCGTTGCGTTGGTCCAGGCTGCACGCACCATCACAATGGCCGCTCGCTGTCGTCAAGGGGAACCAGTCTGCGTCGACGCATTGCGCGTTCCTATAATCTGTAAAATTTACAACAGACACTGGATAGACCTCCAGAGAATCACTTCATCCCCTTCATCCATCTCCATTCCAACTACCATTCATATACCCATCTCCATTTCATAACTTCGGTCCGATATCATCATCACCACTCCAGGCTATCGTTACTTTCATCTCCAGATAGCCAGTCCCAGCTTTTCACTGGTGTCGCACGAAGAAAACCTCCCCTACAGCTCTGCTGTTACACCCGCCCTTCGATATGTGGCCTCCAACCTCCATCTGCCTGCTGATTGTGGTTTCCGCAATCGGCTTGGTGGTCGAGGCTTTGCCTCTCAAGCAATGGCCAATCATCCCTAATCGCCAGCTCCATTGGACCGGCTTGTACATGACGAACCCGGCCTATGCGACTGGGAATCCACCAACGTCCATCGATACTGAATACCAAAAATTCCTCAAGTCCAAAGCTTCTGGTCAAAATCCAACAGCAACCTTCCGTCCGGACTCTTGGTCCCAATATAACTACCACGTCGAAACGCACGCCCTCAAAGCTAGAGAGCAACCCGAGTCACCTACTCGAACAGGTGCGTCACTCTCAGCAGAAGAGAAGGCCATCGAGACTTCCTGCGCTTCATCGCGGGCTGCTTCAGAATCCAAGGCTGCCTGTGCTCGAGAAGCCGCTGAGGATCTTCGCCAACTTCGCCGTGGGCTTTACGCTGGCTCAACGATAGCAGTTCTTGGTGGCATTATCATCGGCCTGATCTATTTCCTCAACTCCAAGTTCTTCCAGTACTTCGACTACAAGGAACGCTGGCACGTCGAAAAGGCCCGCCACAAGAGCATCAAAAGGGTCAACCGGACGATCATCAAAACTGGAGACGGCGCTCCTTTCCCCGAAAACATCGATTACCAGCTTCTTGATCAACCACCTAGCAAATTCTGGGCCGGGATATTCGAAAGCGAATGCTTTATTGCTACCCTATTTTTTATCGAGCGTCGTACCAAAGTTGACGGCAAATGGACCGGCATTATGAAACGACCCAAGCTCGGCGACGAATTATCTGGCATTCCACTCAACAGTCTTCGTGCCCGTCGAAAGTATGGCGGAAGAGGTCCTTCCGGACCAGCTGTTCCAAGGGGCTTCGTAGCTGGTGAAGCACGCAAGGCGTCTGGTGCCGAACTCCCCGCTCCAGTCGGATCCCTCCATCGTCGTGGCCGTTCCAGTCGAGCTGCATCCATCAGTTCCTTGCGTGCTCAATTCAATGTCAGCCTTTTCGATACCTCAGAAACAACGGACAACGAGTCTACTCAAAGTGGCATACTCTACCAAATGCCTAGTGGGTTTGGGGAATCACCATTGAGCAACGGAGAAAACAAGGCTTCCGGTGGAGACCCTTAGGGACAAGTCAACTTCCCGTGGAGCCTGGCTGAAGAGCAATGCTAAGCAACTGCTTATACTTACTCTCCCGTCAAAACCATATTCAACCACCACAGTTTACTGTGAAAAGCCTTCTGCATGGGCTCGAAATTCAACGAAACATTAATCCATCGACTTATACGAGATAATCTCGAAGGAAACTCCGAGGGGGATAGAATATTGATACGAAAACAAGTCGCGTTCCCATAATATACCCTTGTCCTTTTTCTCTTTTCTTTTTTGCTGAAAAGCTTACGTTTAGCGATTTGCGGTCCTCATGTCATTCTCTGCTTTCTGTTTCATCATGCGGTTACGTCGCTTGATGCGATATCTTCCGCTTTGCATCTCATTGCATTCTATTCCTTTCTCGTTACTTTGTGCTGCCATTTGTTCTATGGTCTGTTGTTCTGGAGTTAAGTGCGAGGGTTATGGGTAGATCTGATACGGGCTCTAGGGGTTTCGCGTGTTTATTCGATTTCGGTAGACTATCCCTCTCATCCTTACGAAATCACTCGGTGAACGTCGATAGACATGAATCAAGACTTTTACATACCTCATGACATATGGCTTGAACGTATCGCCTAGGCCCGATACTCGCTTTTGTTCATCCGTCCTCTCAGTCCTTGTACAAACACGAACTAAAGCCCCAGACCATTTTTTTCTGGCAACAACCGATGAAATTTGATCGAGCTCCTCAGTTCTAGAATTCGGCGTATCGATATATTTATATTTATATGGTCACTAGCTCACGCTGGTAACTCCGGTGCTAGACATTTTGCTGTCTGTTGGTTTGGGGCAAAGACGAATTGTAGAGTGCCCGGGTGTATAAGTAGCTGTGAGTATTCTTGTCTACAGCACCGCCAATACCCAGCTGGCGCTTCCCGCCGACTTGGAGCTACGGGCTAGGTAGTGACCCGAATTGCGCAAGCCAGAAAATAAAAATTTTTACCCTCCACATGCCTCATACGATGCATGTGGACACCTGTGCGAGTAACTGTTTCTAGAACCCTCTCAATGGGTCTCGGATAATTTCTGTGACAGCCAATCTAAGCTGTTGGGATATCGTTTCCACGAATATGGTCCATTTCTGTATCATGGTAGTCGCTGCCGATAAAAAGATGGAAGCTGGCAGTAGTATCATGCACTCAGCCTGGTCGATAGCATTCCTGGTGTTTCTATCGTCAATTTGAGGAATCTGCGTTGCTGCGTTGCCGCGTGGCTGTTTGCGCGTTGTTTGTTTCGAACTGTTGTCGCGTTGTGGCGCGGTCCAGCGGTCGCCTCCTTTCTTGTGCGTGGCCCTCTTATATCTGTCATCGCCGCAGAGTCATTTCTTCCTTTCTCCTTCTCATCACCACAACCACACCAACCACAGTTTCATTCTCATCACCAACCACTCAGCCTCATCCATCTGTCGGGCTCTTCCCTCTCGACAGCACTCTTCTGTCGGCATCTTCCTTTCTTTGGACAAGATATTCTGCGTTCCTTTTCGTCTGAGCTAGCCTCGCGAACACGCGCCTCTCCTCCGAACCTGTAATAACATCCCGCTCCTTCCATCATCTGTTCACCTACACCGCCTCCTTCCGCTGGTCGTATCTCTACATTTACAACCTTCGCCGGGGTCACAATACAAGGTCTCCTTTCAGCCAGATTTTCCTAACCTTCCTCTCAAAAGCATCTCCAATACTATCTCGAACAATCAACACCATCAAAATGGCATCCAACCTTGATCGATCTCTTGATGAGATCCTTGACGACAAGAAGAAGGCCAGACGCAGCAGCAGCAAGAAGGCGGCCGGTCCTGTTGGCGGTGTCCGCAAACGCTCTGCGCGCATCGAACAAAAGAAGAAAGCAGCCCCACCTGCTCCCGCCGCTCCCGCCAAAAAGGCCGACAAGAAGGAGAAGACCGATACGAAAATCCAGGTCTCCAATCTCGTACGTACACGCTGTACCCGAATCGAATACAAAGACGTTTGCTAATCTGTTTTTCCAGCCTCTTGACGTCAATGAGGCAATGCTTCGTGTAAGTCCATGAGCGCCAAATCGCGCATCAACTATTTTACAGTACAACTTCTCTTCACCCGCATACACGCTTCACCGACGCGACTTTTACTGCATGGGATGATTCGTATTTCGGACGCTTTCTGGACTCGCTTCCAATAACCACATCAGCAATGGATCTTGGCCCATAAATAGAAATGGTGTCCTTGTTGACGCGTTTTCTGGTATTTTGTGGGTCACCAAGGCTGTGCTCACCGCCCATCGCTACGCCAGGAGTGGTTGAACTGGGGACCGTCAAACCTGACGGAAAGTGGCAATGATGCGAAGGTGGTGACACAACGTCTCGACCTCGGTATGCCGCTCGTATATCGAAGCTACCGAGGAGGAAACCGCCATTTGGGCGCGGCTGAAGACGTCAGTCGATCTGGCTCTTCCGGGTTAAGCGATGTGAACTTGAGGGAAGTCACATAAGTTGCCCTTATTCTATCTACGAGATGGTCTTGGCCTGCTCGGTGCTGGATCAATGGTATACCGCCTGAGACAGCGCGAGTGAGAATGGGATATGGGCAATTGGTGAACGTGTCCTATCTCTCTGCCTCGTTGCCGTGGTGCGTTTCGAAGCTGTTGATCTATGGGACGTCGCAATGACTTGTGTTTTCGAAAGGTATGTACAGAAATCTGAAACCATCAGTTCAAGAGGCCACTATTCTAACGATCTCCATGTCTTAGGCTCTATGTGGGCGGATCGATCGCATTTGTCACGTCTTCTTGGTCACAGCTTCAGCTCGATACCATTGACCCACGCCGACTGGCAGACGACGTTCTACACTGCTAGATAAAGCCTCCCAGCTTTGCTGACATTTTCGTTGCCTGGCTGGACTGCATTGCCAACTTTGTTCTTCAACCCGGAAATATGATGCCAAATGCAACTCCCACATTTCGACTGTTGTCAACCTCCATATCCAACAGCGCGGTTCTAGATAGGGTCAACTTTTGTCATAACAGGATGTCTAACGCGGTTCTACCTTGATTTTTCTCGGTTTATAGGAATACTTCACCAGCATCGTCGGTCCCATCAAGAAGTGCAACCTAGTCTACAAGGCCAACGGACAAAGCGCCGGTATCGCAACTATCGAATTCAACAAGCCTGGCCATGCAAACGTTGCGTTCGACCAATTCAATGGACGTCTCGTTGATAATCGCCCTATGAAGGTTTGTTTTATTTGAAACTGGTGACCCTATATAGATTATATAGACTAATGAAATGCCCTCAGGTGGAAATCATTGTTGACCCCAGCAAGGTCCCTCTCGCTGATCGCATAAGCGGCGCCCCGAAGCCAGCCCCTAAGGCCGCTTCCAAGGCTGCTGCCAGCAAACCGAAGCCTGTAACTGCCAATCCCCGTACTAACGGAACTGCTACCCGCGGCAATGCTCGTCGGGGTCGTGGCGGCCGTAAGGTTTCTAGCGGTTCGGGGGCAAAGAGAACCCCAAAGACTGTGGAGGAACTTGATCAAGAGATGGCCGATTACTACAAGGGAAGCGAGAATGCCGCGCCTGCAGCTGCCCCCACCGCTGCCGACACTGCTGCCATGGAGGATCTGGTAAGCTTAGCACACCGTTCTGTTTCCTGATTTGGATCACGCTTTGACTGCGAATGACTTGGAAGCACTCTACGTCGACGACGCAGCGAGAGAAAGGTCCGGCAGTTCTGTGGGGAATCATCAGCTAACGTTCACACCTAGTAAATGTCCATGCCTCTCCTGGCTTATGCTGGCTGTGTCCCATTGCACAAACACGCTTCGACTTATCGCTGCCATATAACGTTTTAATTCAGATACAGAACGAAAATACGCTGCTTTTTTTGACGTTCTATGTCATCATTATCATTCTTGTTTCTCACCAGTATCGTTATCTTTCGCTTACGGCTCCGTTGGTTCAGTTATCCGCTCGTCAAGAAGGATCGTCCTTTACAATTCCTGCACATATTTTAATCCGCCCCAACGCCGTCTTGTTCTTTTATCATCGGTGGGCACTTTCGGGGATCGCTGCGATTTTTGTCATGCTGTTTTATATGTCCTTAATATGAAATCTCAGAAAAGGGGAGTTTGGCGTGGATACTATCGTTTTCCTTGTAGTTCCGCCCAGTGTGCGACGATGGTCGTGCTATCTGTGCCCAGTAGATTCAAATAGCTATACATTTCATATGCTCTACGGGTAATTTCTGGGGTTTTTGACGTGCAAGCTTAGAAGTATATTCTCGCGGGAGACGTCGGGATTTGGAGATTTGAATACCATATACCGTTATATATGAAGCACATTCAGTATAATTCGTGAGCAAGGTCGATATCTAGCGCATTGGCCATGCCTATCTGCGGTAAATTTGTCCCCCGTCACTCCAAAGTGTTAATCGCCAATATTCTCTTTCGACAAGCGCAGAGCAAGCTTGGAGTAGACTTTATATATTGCACCATTCCAGCATAACCATACATTCCTGAGTGTTCTGTGGCACCGACCAAGCGCTGACTCTTCGGAGCTTTCGTACATGGCCAGACCGTTGCGCGACTCGATTTACTGAATTCATCAATACTATTACAAATGACGACAATTGCATGAATTCTCAAGAAACAGCTCATCTTGAATGGGGTTTAAGACGCAGCAGATAGGCAGTATACTAGTATGGCTAATTGATAGCTTAACCACATTATTGTCCAAGATATTGCCGACTGCCACCTATTCTATCTCCAAATCCCAATTTTGGGAATCAGATTCTCAATTTTGACTGCCTCCAAAATCAATTAACACCGGCGTTTGAGAGTGAGATGGATCCGAGAGCGATATATAAAAACTCTCACCTGCCAGTTACCCGTCAGATCGCCGGGAACTGGTTACATCCGCTAGTAATGTAGCTGCGTGGAAACTACAAGGACGTGTCTTTATGCGAAAGATCTACTAAATATGGGTCTTGTACTAGTACACTTACTACTGTGCGCTTAGGAATACGAAATAAAAGATGGGAACCATGTATAGTTTGTATACCGCAGCACTTTCTGACAGCATGTTAGTGGCGGTAGCAGTCGGCTGAGTCCCACAACTTCCACTGAGCGTAAAACTGTCCGAGATTTATATAAATACTTACTTGGTTATGGTCTAGAACTATTGAGGTTGTGGCGAGTGTTAATTGTTAACGCTGTGCCGGTCGAATGTCACGCACCGAGTATTTAAGCCAACATTTTATCATTCATAGTGCTGCCTCCACACTTTACAATACACGAATCCAGTGTTGAGGGCAAAGCCTGACAGCTCATGATTATATTAGTGACTGAAACACAACGCTCTGTTCCATGATCAAAAGGCATAACAACCCAGGTTTCAAATATCAAATTTTTAAAGGTCTGTAGGGAGACCGCCTGATCGCATCGATTCCAGTTGGAGACCTCAATTGTGTCCGTTCTTTCCGAAACCCAACACGTCTTTAGCCAATGTCCAACTATGTCGCGTTTTATCACGAAAAGCTTAGCACACATTTGGTATTCAGCAAAGCAAAAAGGTTTCAACAGAGAGACTCCGGTGTTTTAATGCAATCAACGTGGGTGATATCAACGTTGAATTGACTATGGCGAGCTTCCGTTTGATCAATTGAATTCGCCGAAGTATGAGTTGTTGGGCACGAAGCCCGTCGAAACTCTCTGTGCGAGGGTGATTTGAGGCGCCTGTCTAGTTGTATCGCAGATCGGAAAACGTGCATATCCTGAAAAAGTTGAGGATGCTAAGATAATGACAAATACTTGCGCTGCCGCAAAGATATTTATGTACTAGACTGCGCCAAATTTTGTCTGCTCATCACGGATGTTCGGCTCATTTGCATTGAGAAGCTGTGTCTTATGAACCTCACGTCTGGGTAGTATAGCGGGTATGAATAACTCGACGTCACGCGGCCACGGTAGAAAAATGATCTGCCACAAACTGCGAGTGCAGCGCAGCGGCCTGTGCCTTCACAATCGTACCTGAGGCTTACGTATACTCTGATCTGATAATAGAATCTAGTAATGTAGATCGGCCCGAAGGACATGAGGGAGACCCGGAAACCCTTTCCGATGACAAGCTTGGGTCCCATGGCTTTTATTATAAAGGATCCTTGGCTCCTCATTCTGACGTGATTGTCCGCATAGCTATCCATATCCAAGTTCGTACACAGCTAGCCTCATTCCGTTGAGATTCATCGAGATTTTGAGATTGCGCAATTTATTTCTTCAATCAAGTTTGAAATTCTAGTGTCGCTGAGTACCGCAGTTCGAATTCTTGTCGGATATCTAAGTACACATTATTTTACTTTTTTTTTGACCTATCTTACTGGACAAGATGCCGATGCTTTCTGTGATCTCAATCGCAGTGTTGATCACTGGATCCTTGGCCCAATATGAGGTCAGCTTCACCCGAATCGTATATCATTTGATATGCATATTGCGCTTCGAAGTTATATATTGTAGTTATGTGGCTGAATTGTGCTAACATAAGATGGATATATTTGTAGACTACTAAAAGCGCATCTTCAATGCCCATGTCGGAGACAGCAGTAAGTACCACACTCATTTACTGGTCTTTTACATGAAAGACCAACCAGTGTCAATAATTTGTAAACATACATTTGCATCTGGACGCTGATTTTTCATGGGATATATATAGGCACACAAAGTTTCCACGTATGCCACCGGCACCGAGAATACTTGGGGAGCTGCCAGCACGTCAATGACGGCTGAGTGGACGAATACCTGGACCGCGGCCGCCGATACGGCATCGTATCCCGCGTCGCAATGGACCCCTTCCGCGGAGATGACGACTGCCCACCCACAGGTGATATAAAGCCTCATTGATGCATCCCTTAATTTAGGATAAATATCGGCCTGTGGTGCGATAGCTAATCAATTTGACTTATCTGGCATATTAGTCGACATATCCTGCGATGGAGCCTCATAAGGGGAGTCACGGCAGCGGCTATGGCCATGGCGGTCCCATGATGAAACACCACATGGGAAAGAATGTCCAATGTGTCAATGTCCCTGTAAAGATGGACTCCGGCTCTACCCTCATGGAGATTCAGAATTACATTTCCAGCATGGATATGATGCACAACCACACCATCAATCAGTACGGATGCTTCCAGGTTGACTGCATCGGCATGTACGGCGCCTTGAAACTTTGCAATCTCAAGGAAAAGACCGAGACTGCCGTCATCACCGCCGAGGATGTCCGGATGGCGCTCATGAAGCTCATGAAGAAGTTCCGTCCCAACTGGATGATGGATCGCGTTTACACGTTCCTGAACTCCGATGCCCTCGTTATGTCTGGATGCGGCATGGGTGAGAATATGGGCCACATGGGAGGCGAGTACGGAGGCAAAGGTGGTATGGGTTGGGGAATGAAAGGTGGCATGGAAGGTGGCTATGAGGGCATGGGCAGCATGGAAGCACCATCGATGACCACGGCTGCTGGGATGGAGATGCCCACTGAAAGCGGAAAGACGGGATGGGGTGACGAGAAGGAGTGGGGCATGAAGCGTGGGAAAGATATGCCGCATGAGAAGATGCATACGGCTATGTCCTGCGACAGGGTCACTGGCGTGGTCGTCGATACAATGAAGGGATGGGCGCTCGCGATCGATGGTTTGAAGAAAGGTATGGACGCCCGTATGAGGCCTATGCACATGAATCGATCCATGACAACTATGTCTGCGACTCCTGCACCTACCTGCCAAACAGCCACGAATTATATGGCTGGAGAATGTAGGAACTCTTCCTCCTGCACAACGTCCTGGTATCACGTCTTGCCGCGCCCTACGAACACCCATATGATGGATGAATCGATGCGGATGCCCACTCAGACACCACCATATTAGAGTAGTGGGTATTGATATCCCGAAAGAGATCTCATAGATCTCTGGTGGACGTCGCAGTCTTTCCTACTGACGCATATTGCGCTCTATAATCGTGGAAATATTCGAAATTGGGACATCCACAAATTTACAGATAGTATACAGTCTGCACCGGAGGTATTACTATTCTTGCCCTATTTCCTGCGCCCTGAATTCGACTTTTCATTTGATTTCTTTGAGACGGAGACAGTCCTAAATTGTTCGTACTTATTGCTCTTTCATCGAGTATATACTCAAGTTTGTATATTATTATCGGTAAATTGGAACCTGTGGCAATTCATTCAGAAATCTCCGGAAATACATCGACGCGTATCAAGTATGTAGAATTTTTGTCCAGATCGTAATCGAAATCAACCTTCTGGATTTAAAAGGATATTTAAATAGATCCATTCGCGATGCCTTAGTCGGAGAGTATGAAGAGCGCCTAAAGTAACTAACGTAGCTGAAGATCTATGTCGCAAATAGCCTCAATATTACACGAAGTCCCCTATCACGTAAATTTGATACTAACCGCGAGACCAATACTAACATTTTATGTCCAGTCTGTATCCTTCGAATTTTGAGACCCGCAAATACATAGACGACGTGGAGGTTGTCCCAATCCCAGAAATACGTAAGCCAACAATGTGGTAGACAACTATGCAGTCATATCTCTCTGTAGGGTCGTGTCAGAGAACCTGATTCCAGAGACGCACGCCTGTTAGCTAAGTTACCTAGGTAGTTTCTTTGCCCAATATTTCAACTTGCTATGGCGTAACTTGTGCAATTCGACCTGTGTTGGAAAGCACTTAACGACAAGGTGAGAGAGCGTGCAGCAGGACATCCAACAAATACAACATATTGGTAGGCGCGTTAAGATGTTAACTTGCGCCACAGGCCTGCGTCCAGTTCCCTACGGAAGGTGCCTCTAATGTTAACCCCTTGGACGTGGGAAGCTAGTCAAATGCACGCTTCCCACGCGTTTCAGGATATCGGGAGGTACCGATTTATAACTTATGTAGCTTCCTGTGCCGGATTTTAATAAGTTAGCGGCTGCAGCGTGGAACAAAACCACTGATATCTTATAAGTCCAGTTTCCAATCGCGAGTGCTCTGGAAACCCTGTTTTATGCATGGAATCTAAGTTCTAACGACCTGGGGTGGTGGCATAGATAATGTTAACCCTCGTGAGCGGCCTGGAAATTTGATCCTATAGGCCTAGGGATTCACTTAACGTAGTCAGTTATTTAGTAAGCTGTCGTCGTTTGTCTCAAGGCCGGCCAAGTAAGGAAGTGGCGCAAGCCTTTACCTCCTTTCTTTGGCCTCTTGATGAGGTTTAGAGCTATATACACCGAGGTCCCTTGTATTGCGCCTAACGGAGCCATGTTCGAATGGAAATGCGATGCTGGTATTATAAATTATGATGCTCAGAGCTCAGCCTCTTTGAGCAACATGATTAATATGCGCCGCAAACATGTGATAGTTAATTCACTTGATGTCAATGCATTAATGTCGGTATGAAGCGGCAGGCCAAACTCCATGATCGATCCGGTGCGCTGTATCCGTTTTGTAGTGCTTAATATTTTGGCGGCCGCATAATTGGTGGTAACTCGGTAAATTCACAGGCGATAGATCAAAGATATTGTCGAACTTCGAACTAAGGGGCCTCGAAAACAGGAGATATAATCGCGCGTGTTACTTTCAATCGATATATTTTCCCGGTGAATGGGACCGACTCACCTCCGCGGTGTATAGTTTCCGGGTTTTTGACTTCAACGTGGTCGATATGCGCGGCTGGGACCTCAGATATGGAATAGTATTGACGTCGGGTATCCTCATGGCGCTGGTAGCCTTAGTCTCGACTCAAGGGCGTATGGCCGCGAAGTCGCCAGCGCATCGTATCGAGCCTGCTATGGCTCCTACGGAAACTATACCGCCCAAGCAGCATGGCCACAGCCCACCTTCGACACCACACCGCAAACACTCGAAGCGTCAAGTGCCAGTCTATATCACATATGACAACCCTAACAATACTCTGTCTACCTACGCTGCACGGAATATCGCAGGTCAGGAGCTAAAGTGCTATCGCATAGCTGCTCACAGCACCCGCGGCCCCAAGCTCGAGGACCTCCACAACTGGCTCGAGGACCCGGCCAGGAAGCTGAATCGGATGCCATACATCATCGACAAACCCGGCTGTTTCCAGGTATCCTGCATCGGCGACCGCGGCAGTCTCAAGCTATGCAACAAACGGGATCATCCATCCTACATGTTCTACAAAGCGAACGACATCTACGAGGAGGTTTACGCTCTGGCTCGCAAGTTCCGCAAATGGGAGGCGAATCTTCGCTGGTTGGAGATTGATCCCCAGGGTTACCCGCCTGAGTATTGGCGTTTCCTAGTCACGGATGGTAACTGCGACGATAGATACGCGGAGGAAGCGGAAAGGACGATGCAGGACAGGGTGTTCTCCGACAGAGCGGGCGACGGCTGGGCGATTCAGATCGATCAGCCGCAGAGCGAAACGCCGTGTAACGAATCGAACAATTTCGTGGCTGGAGATTGTCGGTGGACGGACCCGCCGACGTGTAGTTGGCCGTATGAGGTTGAGATTCCTCTATGGTGATATTCTATGCGCGCGTTCAGTCTCGGGGCCACTGCAGGGCGTGTTATCATCCTGGGGCCTCGTGGAGGTGAGGGCGGTGGCTTGGTCTAGTCACACTAGCTTGCTACAAGCTTCCGTGGCCTTGTGTTCAATTTGTAAACTTAGCTTGAGGATTAGATTTGTTTGTAGGTGTGTTCTCATGAATGCTATTGCATTTCCGTATCGATCGCTTGAAGTTATACACAACGAGGCAGCGATGGGATATGCCACCAGACGCTTGATTCGTCCACCAAAAAAGTCTTGTAGACGATACACGCCACGTCCATACCCGCAAATTTTGATGTTTACAGATCATAGCTCCTACTCGGCAGAGTTCAATTAGTCTCATTTGGCAATGTTGTAAAGTTGATACAATCGAATGTGAGCTTACCATCATAGACGGTCAATTCTCTGCATAACACGAATTCCCAACTCCCTGAAAGATATCTTTGCGAATCGTTTATTCCAACCGATTATTTGCCCCCGCATTCACAGCAAGGAAGTGGTAGAGCACAATGAGGCCCATCATGACGCTGCCGAGGAAGATGGTAAGCGAGTTGAGCTCGACGTCGGTGATCATTCTCGCGGCGGTTCGTGGAACGTGTAGAATAGGCAGCGGTCGTCTCGGGTGGTCACTTTAAGCCGTCGGGCTTCGCAATTGACAGTGGAGGCGGACGGAGGTTGTAGATGGTGATTGATGTCGTGTCGATGGTTCTTCGGCGCGTGGTTCAAGGTGACGGAAGTGGGTTACGTGGAGCGAGCCGATAGAAATTGCCGAATATAGTAATTATATGAACTTCCGGATATGGGAATTTTAATTTTCTCCACAAGATGCTAAACTAGCCTTTTGGCCTAGACAACAGCCCTCGACTTGCTCATTCGCCGCCCACTCGACCACAGCTCGACGACATCCCATCACGATAGCATTCCGACACCGAATACCCCTGGAGTGGACGTGTACACCACGATACGGCATCCTAATATCTCTCCACCGGCCCGGCCGAGCTCTCACGACTCCTACCTACGCCGAATCGAATCGAAGCCGCACGAGACTTAGCAGCGTAGCTATAGAGGCTCGAGCTTAACACACCGCCAGGATGCCGCCGAAGAAGGCAGACCCCAAGCGGGCGCAGAAGATCGTGGATGATAAGGTCTGCACTCGATCGTTACATACTATATCACCACTTGGGCTTTGCCAGCGACACAGGCTAACTGACCGCCCTCGACCTAGACATTTGGCATGAAAAACGTACCAACCCCCACCTCGCGCCAAACCCGACGACCCATCTAATCGGCCTCCCTGCAGAAAAAAGGCGGCAAAGCGCAAAAACACATCCAGCAAATTCAATCACAAGCCGTAAATGGCGTCTCGCCAGAGGAGAAGAAGAAGGCCGCAGAAAAGGCCGCGCGAGCGGCGGAGAAGAAGGCCGCAGACGACGCAAAGAAGGAGGCGGCCGCGCTGTTCAAGCCGATGCAAGTGCAGAAGATACCGTTCGGCGTTGACCCAAAGTCCGTTGTGTGCGTGTTCTTCAAACAGGGGACATGCGAGAAGGGTAGGTAGCCATCTTTCCTTTCTTCATCCAACACCGAGACGCTCCGCCTCAAATGAGCGAGGGCGGCGCAAATGAGGACGTTTTCTGGATTGGCTGTTGGATTCTGACTTTCTACGTATCAATGCGTCGGGTGTACGGCATGCAGGCAAAAAGTGCAAATTCTCCCATGACCTCAGCATTGAACGCAAGACCGAAAAGCGGTCCCTCTACGATAATGGCGAAGGGTCTTCTGGAGCCGCCAACGAAAAGCAGGAAACATCCGAGAACTGGGACGAGGAAAAGCTGCGGGAAGTCGTGCTTTCGAAACACGGCAACCCCAAGACGACAACGGATATCGTCTGCCGGTACTTTATCAAGGCTATCGAGGATGGCAAGTACGGCTGGTTTTGGGTTTGTATGTACCCTCATTGCCCCGTCGCAACAGCTACACTATGGATGCACACACCACATACCAAATGGATCAGGACGATTGGTTAATGGAATGAATGAATTACGATAGGTCCCAACAACGGCGACCAGTGCAAATACCGCCACACCCTACCCCCCGGCTTCGTCGTGAAAACCTCCGCCCAACGCCTCGCCGAGAAGGAAGAGCTCGAGAAAAACCCAAACCGCACACTAACCCTCGAAGACTTCCTGGAAACCGAGCGCCACAAACTCACCGGCACGCTAACCCCCGTCACCGAAGAAACCTTCAAAAAATGGAAAACAGAACGCCTGTCCAAAAAGGCCGCCGAGGAGGAACTGCGGCGCAAAAAGGAGGAAACAGGCCGCGAGCTCTTCGAGAAGGGCGGCTGGGAGGACGACGACAGCGAGGCCGAGAGCAGCAGCGAGGAGGAGGAGGTCGAGGGCAAGGGAAAGGGTCGCGCAGATGTCTGGGACCTCGAACAGCTGCGCAAGGAGACCGAGGCCGCGGAAGAGGAGGCCGAAGCCGAGAGAATACGGCTTGGCGGCGCGTTAGATTGAAGTGTTTGCGACCTCGTAGCTGTGATGATGTATCATGGGTATCGCGTCGGTGGCGGCTGGGCGATGTATTTGTACGATGCGGGGGCTATGTGTATCGACATGCATGTGCGTCGATTGGATTACATCGGATTGCGGTTCAGCGCTCTTTCGTACCTACATCCATACCTCCTACCATCGGTTTCGCAGGCCTTAGGCCTTGTTTGTTGGCCACTTCGTCAGTACGAACTGTCCGAAAAGTACAAGTTACCATACGTCAGAGCCCAGGCCGAAGATTCCTATACAGTTCTTATAGTATATCCCAGAGTATATCCTTTTCCCGGAACCATAGTCTGTGGTGGTAAGGAAATGCATTATGGGTATCATGGCATAACCTATGCTGAGTTTCATACACGCTATATCGTACAGAATTGAACACAAATGTGCGACAAGAAAAGCTCAAGAGCCCAGAAAAGTCTACCAAAATGGCTCGAGACGCGGCTTTAGTCTCCTCCGGCAGCTGGAGCGGGAGCAGCTGGAGTGGATGCAGCACTGTTCCCTCCTCCGCCTCCTCCACCCCCACTTTCGCCACGATAACCTCTTGGAAACCCGCGTCCTCGCCCGCCTCTGGGACCGTATGGAAACCCTCGCCCGCCTCTGCCTCTATTTCCATGTGACGACCCCGTTGATGCACTCTGCTGCATGCTCTTCGGGCCAGTTGGGATAGCTGGAGTAGCGGATGGACTCGTTGGCGTCTGTGGGGCCTGTGTAGTGGTTGGAGTAGTTGTAGCAGGGGCAGCAGATTGGGCTGGTTGTGTAGCTGGTGCTGGCACAGCTTGCGCAGCAGACCGATTGTTGGATCCCCGCGCATTCCTGTTGCGTCCGCCGCGCCCTCGAGCGTTCTGCGCCGGAGGCGGGGGTTGCGATGGGGTTGCAGTTGATGGTGTGGATGTCTCTGTTTGTGAAGCATTCGATTCTGTGGCGCTGCTAGGTTGAGTCGGTGCTGATGCGGATGCGGTTGAGGCCCCAGATGCGGTGTCGTCTTTACGCTTGTCCCTGTTTCTATTTCGCGGCCGTTTGCTACCCTCTGCCTTTGCGGGCGCTGGGGCTGGTGTTTCTGGTACGGAAACAGGGGTTGTCTGTTGTGGGGTTGGTTGAGTGCTTGGTCCGGCGGTAGTTGTGGCGGTGGCAGAGGTGGTAGTAGCTGAGGCAGCTGTTGTGGTTGCGGCGGGGGTTGCTTGTGCTTGTTTCGCGTCTGTGTTAGCGGCTTCGGGGGCTGCTTTATTTCTTCTTCCACGCGGGTTAGCGGTGAGGCCGAGATCTCGTTGCAGTATTGCAGTAGCAGTGAGCCCTGCAGTCCCTCGCTCTCGTCGCGAGGGTCGCGTTGATGTTTCAGCGGCAGGTTTCGCTGGAGCCGCAGCCGGCGCAGCTGGAGCGGGAGTCGCAGGTTTCTTCTCGATCTTCTTAGGTTTATCGCTAGATGAGGCGGCGGAGGAAGCGGCCGCAGCTTTCTCTTTCTCCTTGTCGCGTCGACGCTTCCGGTCCCGATCTCTCTTCTTGCCTCCTCCTCCGCCCGATGTTGTCGACTTGGCGTCATCGTCCTCCGCGGCGAGGGCAGCAGCCTTGCCCTTGCCTTTATCCTTAATTTTAGGGTTGAGCTTCTGCTGCCTGATATACTCGACAAGCGGGGTGGTCGTGACTTTCGTGCCGGGTTCGGTGATTGGTGCGTCGTATGAAGGTGTGGGTGCAGCCAGCGGGTCGTAGTATTTCTTCTGCTCCTCCTCTGATGATTTCTCGCCGTCACCATCGGCTTTTACAACGCTAGCGGCGTTCGGGCCGGTGTGTTTAAGATTTTCCAGAAATGTGATAAACTCGGCATCATTATCGATGGTGCCGCTACGGCCGTCGTGGCGGAGGCGGCCGCGTGTTCTAGGGATTTTTTGAAACGGCGCAAACTCGACTTGTACGCGGACTTCCTGGCCGCGGGAGTCGATGAGCGACTTGCCATTGAGGGCAGCTTTGATCTGGACGAGAGTTTCCGTAGATCTGGCTCTCGCGTACGCGATGGCGTATGTGGTCGGTTTGTTGCGACTATAATAGAATAGTTAGCATGGTGAAGGAGGAGCATGAAGCAGATGAGACGCGGACGCGGATGGAGAGAAATCGTACTCTTGTGGAACCTTTCCCGGTGTAAAGGACGACCACTCGACGGTCTCTTTATTAATGCAGTCGGCTGTAAGGATGTTGTACTCCTGTTCTGTCATGGATGCGGGGAGATGGCGAATGACGACTTTGAGCTTTGGGGCCGGCTGAGCTGGCGCGGAGGGGACGGCAGGAGTGGAAGCTTGCTGCTGGGCGGTAGAGGCGGTCGGCTGGATGGTGGTGATGGCGCTACCCTTGCCGCGGGTCTTGATCTTGATGATTCCGGGCGTCGCCATGGTGGGGGATGGGTACGTGGATCCGAGGGTGGGGAGGTCGGTGATGATTGGAGGTGAGGTTTGGCGACGTAGCGAAAGTGGTGAGCTGTTATAAACACGCAAACTGCTGGACGCCAAAAAGACTGCGCCCAAATAGCTATCAATATCTCGAGACGAATGAGGCCACGATTCCTCGTTCGCGAGATCTAAAGAACGCAAACATCGCCCTCATCTGATAAAAGTTGATATCACAACCTTAAAATCTTTATCGATGCGTCCACATGCAGGCACGTCGGCTAAGGAAGGCCCTATCGATGTCGCACAGACCAGCTCGGCAACGTCAGCCGACGACGACAGGGCCGTGACTCAACTCGGGGAGCGAAGCCAGACTCCGAACCACCACGACCAGCCCTTGCTCACCTCCAATCGTATTCGACGATACTCTAGCTTCTATCAAGGTACTGGCTAGCCCAAGGTTTCCGTACCGCATTGTGTCTTAAGATACGTTCGGCCGATTTGGCAGGTGCAAAAGCTTGTGAATCACCAACACGCAATATCCAACGTGCAATCCGCTTGACGTCAACCGACCACGATATAAAGCAGGCTCCGAATCCGATTCCACATTGTCTTAAAGAACAGAGCTGCACTGCGGTTCTCCCTAAGACTATAATTTTATCTACATTCTTTAATCCATTTATCAATTGGCCGCCTGGAGCCTATATCTGTTCCGGGGCGAGATTCATATTCTCGCATCAGTCTCCTCGGGATCTCAAACGGCGAATCCATAGGGCCTCTGGCTCTCCAGGGTTGATAGAGACCTCACATCTCTACAATTGAAATTGCAGGGTATCGATATCGACTGGCTATATTATAGCCTCTATACTCATACCGCCGATATGCCGAAATTCTACCCCGCCCTCGATCCAAACCTCACCTCATGGGCCCTCTCCCAGCCCCTCTTCTTCACCGCCACAGCTCCGCTCACCGGTTCTCACGTCAACCTCTCCCCGAAAGGTCTCCCCACCGCCTCTCTCGCGATTCCCACACCATCGACGCTGCTCTACATCGACTCCACAGGCTCCGGCTGCGAGACCATCTCCCATCTATACGAAAACGGGCGGATAACAATCCTCTTCCTCTCCTTCGACGCGTCGCCGCGAATCATGCGTCTGTTCTGTCGTGGACGAGTCGTCGAAAAGGGGACAGCTGAATACCAGTCCCTGCTCCCGCACCTCGGTGCATCAAAGTCCAGTTCCAGCGAAACTATCGCCGATGACAGCACCAAGAGCAAAGCTGGCGACAGCGGCATGCCAACCGCCCGCGCAATCATATTTTGCGACATCTTCAAAGTCCAGACCTCCTGCGGCTTCGGAGTACCCCTCTTCCTTAACGGCCACTGGGAAGACCGCCCCACGCTGAACGGTTGGGGCGCTAAGAAGCTTGAAGGGACCAAACTCGCCGACTATCAGGTCGAGAACAACGTGCGGAGTCTTGATGGTTTACCGGGCCTACGCAGCGCGAGGAAGCGTAAGGGCGAGTGGATGAGCGTAGTTGAGGGATGGGGAGTACTGGCTAGGATTTGGGGATATCCTGCGTGTCTCCTGCTGGGGATCGTTCTCGGGTGGATGCTTGCGGGTGGAAAGTTGAATATGGACTGGGATGCGCTATGGCAGACGGAAGACAACCGCCTGGCGGCAGACTGGTAACCGTAGACCGATTGTGTCTAAGTTAGAAATCCAAGGTGTCGCTATTATGCTCGCGCTGGCTAGGATCTATCTATAGTATTCAATGAGCCTCAAGGCCAGATTTGCCTAACAACGGATTTTTTAATTCTATAAGACTTACCCGTCACGCGGTAGAGAACTGTACTAGATGCGCCGTTCGATCACCCAAGAGTGCAACCCGCAGAATCACCCTATCTTACCACTCCGATTCAAAATTGCTCTACTAATGATAGATACCGCTAGTACAATGCTATACACATCGTGTCCAAATGCCCACCACAGCCTCCGTACGTCTCCGACCATCTCGCCAAGAAGATATTATGAGAGAAATGAAAAGCTGAATGACATGAGATAAACGTTCCGCTATAGGAAATATTCACCTCTACCACTCCGCCCAGGCGGCACCGCTCGCTGGTCATCGGGAACAGCCCTGAATATCTTGAACTCGGGCTGCAAGTCCTCCTTTACTTGCATTATGCTGGCGACGTTGCCGCATCTATAGCAGTAGTTTGGCGCTGACCATACGGTCACAACCGCGTTCTTGAAGTGGTACTAGACACTCAACATCAGTTTTAGTCCATGGAATGTGTGGATAGCAGCTGAATTCACCTTGTAGCCTTCATTGACCAGCTGGTGGGCTCTTGCTATCAAGGTCAAATTGTTCACGTGGTTGAACTGCACTAGTCAGCATTCCTGTATCCCTTCGACCAAACCATCAGTACACCGACTAACCTCAGATGCAACTTTATCACCAAACAGCCACCCGGCACCACGCGGCGAGACCGCCCAAGTGTCGACATCTATACGGCCGTTAGCATCAACTGAAGTCATCGCAGAAACGACTCAGACAATAATACCCTCCGGATCGCTCCAAACGAGATCGCAGAACGCGCCCTCATGAGGAATCTCTTGCGCCCTCGCAACAACCCTTATTTGATCTAGCGTGCGAATCTCGGGACTCAGACCACCATGCACACAGAGCACTTTCCCATCGATGATCGCCGCCAGCGCCAGAAAGTCGAACACCTGACAACAACTCTTCCACACGCTCGCGTTACCATACTTTGTCTGACACTCCTCGTAGAAACCGTACACCTGCGTGATCTGCCGGCTCTCGTGATTGCCGCGCACCAGCGTGATGTGCGACGGATACTTGGCTTTCAGGCACATCAGCAACGTGAACGTCTCGAGAGAAAAGTATCCCCGGTCGACAAAGTCGCCAAGGAAGACGTAATTGATATCCGGCGGGAAGCCACCGCCGACTTTGAAGAGCTCCATCAGGTCGTAGAATTGGCCGTGGATGTCGCCGCAGACAGTCACAGGAGACTTGACGGGCTGGATATTCGACTCTGTAAAAATCACACCGGTAAGTTTCCCATCCATCCCATGCATATACTATACGGAACTGAATGGACGATATCAAGAACTCGAGAGAAAGAAAGGACACACCCTCCATCAAGCACTCCTTGACCAACTCGCACAGCCGCTTCATATCGCTCTCCGGCAGATACTTGCACTTCTTCGCCATCTCCAGCCACTCATCCGGGCCCCCGCCCGAGCTTGAGCTGCCTTCGCCAACACTCATCGGACCGGTCGTCGACGGATCGGTACTGGGCCTTCTAGGAATCACAGGCACAGCCGTCGGCTTCCTGCTGCTCGTCGAGGCCGTCGACGAATCGATCGAGTCCTGAAAACCCGCGTACGTAGTCGCAAACGACGATCCAAAGCCGGACCCGGACCCACTGGCGTCGAAGGACGTGGGCGTGTCGCTGCTGTCGTCGTCGGTTGTGACGGCGGAGAAGGTTACGGCAGACGCCGACGTCGTCGACGACGAGGTCCCGGTCTGCGAGTGCGAGGAGCTGGGTGGCTCGGAGCCACCACCACCGCCGCCGGCGAGCTGCTGCGCACTGATCGATTCGGACTGGGCCTTGAGTTCCGAGAGGAGGTCCGCGGGGAATACGTTGGTGGAGGAGGAGCGAGAGTGCCGCCTCGCTGTGGGAGTCTTTTGCTGCGAAATCTTGGGCGGTGGGGAGGAGGGGCTCCCAGGATGGTGCAAGTCTCGGTGGTGATATCGAAAGTGAGGGCGAGGTGTACGAAGCCGGTGAAGGATAGATAGGATGAGATGGAATGAGATAGCTGGCCGGGGAAGCTGCGAGGGTGAGCTTGGGATGTCGGTTACGATTGGCTGGGGAGCTTCAGTTTTGGGCTGGCGGTGCTGTTGGCGGTGCTGCTGGCCACGATCGATGCGGCGGGGCCACCAGCGATTGCTAAGCGAGCCGGCCAACGCACAAAATGCAACAGGCCGCCATAGACGTCTACGGAAACGTCGACGCGACACCGTCATGATCATGTTATAGTGGTATATTCTCATCAAATATCCCTTCGATACTGGATCTTTGGAAACAATATCTGGGAGATAAACCGCATGTTTGTCCTCACTGCTCATCCATTCACTACCATACAATCCGCTCAGGTTCTATCACAGCCGCGTTACGTATCGATATCAAACATGCTCGCAAACTCAATACATATTGATTCGAATCCACGCTTAGTCACTACGGCGGGGGGGCTTCGGCACCAGCCACCAGCTGACTGCAGTCGCCGCGAGCAGAGCCGTCATTATCGGCTGTAACACCTTCACGCCAACCTTGCCGGCAATCACACCCGTCACCGCTGGAAACAGCGAGCCACCCGCTTGAGCCAACGCAAATACAAGACCTGCAGCCGTTAACATTGGCGATAATCGTCGTAAAGTTTTTGGAGACTAGTCAGCTTACCGAGAGCCGTTGGCTGGAGACGCTTCGGAAATAGCTTGGAACCAACGGATATTCCCTACGAGCGCTGCCGTTAGTCCACCGTGCGAACCAGACAGTATGAAAATGTCGAATTGATATCACCATGCATACCGTCGCAAAAAAGGGTCCTGAGAAGAATCCAACAAGTGAGATAGCCGCGATATCAACTAGAATGTTGGGCACTTGCCAAAATACCAGCTGACATGCCAGCGTGAGTATACAACAGACCAGCACCGTCCGGCGCTCTCCAAATCTCTTGGTAGGCTCAGCTAGAAGTAGCCGCCCCAGGAACAGCCCAGCATTCTGACCTGCTGCTACATACCCCATCTTCGACAACTCCCCTCCCCGGACCTGAACCAGGAACTCCACGCTCCATCCTGCAAACGAAAAAAGCCTCACATTAGCATGTCTCGACCCCTCGATCACGAGCAGCCAGGCTCAGCTCAGGAAATGATAATCCGCATACCTCCTCCGGTAACACTGGCCCCCAAGAACAAGAAGAAATACAAACTTAAAAACCAGAGGGCAGGCATCCTCAATGTTTCCCTAATCTCGCCGACCGCACTTTTACTCCTACTCCTTTCCGGATTGGCATCACGCCTCTGCACGCCCACCGAATCTCGAAACGCATACGCCACCGCCACAACATTCAAAACCCCCAACGCGATCAGAAACGCATAAAATACCGCCCATCGGTCCGGCATCGCCACCGCCATAGCTGTCGCAACGAACGGCGACACTAACAATCCCAACGCATACATGGCATGGATAAAGCCAAGCCATCGGTGCGCGCCCCTGAGGCTGCTCACGTATGTGTTTGAATGCGAGTCTTGATACGCTTGCCCGAGCGAGGTGAAGAAGAATGACAGCGCGAAAACGGCGTACGGCGGTCCCCAAACTCGAAGAATATGTGCGAGGAGTTGCAGGCATGCACCGATGATGAGAATTGTCCCATAACCGAGGTACTTGAGTAGATGGCTGTTCGTCAACGCCGCCAGAACCCATCCACCGAAGGCGGCAGCGTATCTGTATCCCACGGAAACTCGATTAGCACAGCGACCTAATGTATGTGTAGAAAAGTTAGATTGTGGGATAAAAGCCTTCAGCAACGGCCAAGAATCCCGCTTACATGACGGCTATGAGGTCAGTCTTAATTCCATAGGTCCGCAGAATGTACGGAATCAAAGCGCCCAGACACCCATCGCTTGTACCCGCGAAAAAGAACGAAAAGCCAGCACTGAGAAGCTTGAATACAGCGGTTCTCGTCAACTTGATATTCTGATCTTCGAATACGATACCGTTGCCCGGCGATGCTTCTTCGCGCGAATGTAGCTCGATCTCTTCTTGCAGCCGCGGATCCGCTTTTGAGGCCTTGGGGGATGGCAGGATTGCAGCTGGTCGCTCCGTAATCGTCGTCGACTGTGTCGCCATCTCGATATCTATGCTACGCCCCTAGTATTGATATACTCCGAAGGCGGATTCGAATCACTCCCGTCCCCTGTATGGAAGGCGTCTGGCTTGCGAGACAGCTCCTATATACTATTCGGGGAACAGCCACCTTAAATGGTGAGGAACGCTGCTGTGGGGAAGTCGTTGCATTTTTCTAGAACCTCGCGTTGCACGCTTAGGATGCGGAGATCATCCGAAGTTTCTCCGAATGTTCGCGATTATGATTGAGCTTCAAAAGCTCGTTGAGGCTTCGTATCTTCGTCTATAGACCATTTTGTGGCCGGCCCTAAGTTCCACTAGATCGGTTCGTTGTCGGCGTGTCGTTGCGATGTGACTGTAAACTCATTCTTGATACTAGCTAGGGCTAGGTCAGGATATCCGGATGCCGAGATTTGCTGGCACAACGCCCTGCCACATGCATCCGATGTATACTTTAACGAAAGTCACGCCGTAAGTTTTATAATATATTACAAGTATCTTTGCTCCATTGGCTTTAAGAAGTTGCAGAACTTCCAGCGAGAGCCCGGCATCTTATCTAGCTTGCGGGTTAATAATGAATGGGATTATATATACATTCCCATAATATAATCTAGAAAATCCGAATATAACCTGGTCTCGTAAACCAGACCCTTCCTTGACTTGCCATATAACCCAAACGATTGTATAAAATGCCGCCTTATTTGGTGGACCAACGCATGTAAGTATGCTTATATAGATATATACGTTTCACTTTTAGGTTAAAGTTACCGCAACGGTCAGATTTCATACGGGAAGGGAATACTCGCTCTTGACATCATATCAAAAGTTCCAGCTTGAGGACCCAGCTAAAACGGTACGCCAGGACGTTCGGATTCCCGTGGGATTTGCGAGGCCAGAGGCAGTTTTCCGTCTGCACTTATTTCTATTGAATCATCCTATGACATTTTCAGAAATTAGTGCCCATATCTTAATTTGGTGAATTTTTCAAGCATGATTATTCCGTAGCGGGGAATGTCTGTTTTTCAAAACTCTTTTATTGCTGGAAGATTTTTAATTGTACCTAAAGCTTACGAGACCACTAAAGCACCGATAAGCTGTTTTCCTTGGTCTGTAGCCCATTTTTAGTTCGCATGCTGGAGTATAGGCGTCCTAGAAAACACGCCGCATTTCACTTACAGAATCTGTATATATATGGGCATCTAGTCAGCACTGTATAGGGGGCGGTCTAAGTATCCAAGTAGATTAGCTAGATCATCCATAGATCGCATCAAAGTCAAACCTAGCTAATATTAGCAGATACTATTATCTTCCTAAGTAACTCGTCGAAGCTGACTGTTGTCTTATGGGCCCTAGACAACTGTGTGAGAACGCGTATACGAATTTCAACGTTGAAGCTCCTTGAAGTAATACCTGCAATAAGGTAGACGTATGATCCATACATTGGGCCTTAAACATATTATTGAATTCGTCCGGTTTATTATTTGGAATGACATTCGTAGATCCTATGGACTCTTGCACAAACCTTTGAACCATTTGCTGTGGAGTAAGCTCAGCAGCCAAGACTACAAGGACAAGGTTTCCTGTGCTAAGAGGCTTTGAGCGAGTGAAGGGCTTTTCAATTCAAGGAATTAATGGCTAAGACATTTATTCTCCATGCCCATGATTGGCCAGAGCAGGCCAGTTACGAGGTCAGCTTTAACTAGCGCTATAATATACTGTTCTATAGCTACGCAGGAATAGTTCTGTTATGCATACGTGTCGGACATCTCATAGGTGCGCCTGACTAGGCGCCTAGGCATACCATTCATTACTATCCAAGGAAATTGACGTTCTGTGGACATTTGTACGAATAACTACCCGCACCAGGCTGTGTAACAGTCGAAGACATTATTAATATCTCACCTTGTCTCGATGTAGCAAAAAATCCGATAGCGGCGGATCTTCGCCGAAATTGATTGACGCCCAGACGCAGTATACACAAATTCTTTCCGAATTCCTTCGAATCCGAGCTGCGTGAGGCCCCGGATCGCAACGATTCATTATGTAAGAGAATGCGCACGAACATAATAGCTTGGGCGAAGCGTCTCCGGCTCGCCAACCTTAGAGCATCACCCGGCACCCGACACAAGCCCGCCATGCATATGCACATGCATAGACGCCCATAGGCAACCACGCCGCTATCCAGCCGGGTCGCCTAAGCGAGAGCTCGTGCATTTTCTCTTCGAACGACGACTAGTTAGGCACCCGTGGGGTGGCTATGAGATCATGCTACTAGAGTGTCCAAACCACGGCCATCGGCCTGTTAGCCACATTCAAGCCTGTAGCCGATCCACCCATCTATACCGGATCCACCACGTCAACTGACCGTATCATGATTAGGCATTACATATGGGCTCTGACTACCCCGCTTTTCGTGTAAACTTTCCAGTTCTTACGATGTCTCACTAGCTTGCAAGTTCTGGTGACTAGCTCTTGCCGTCCTTCTTGAAATCCGGGAAGATATGTTTTAGCTCAATTGCCATGGGCATCCTTGACGCCTGCTAGCCATTGGTTTTGTTGGGAATGCCTTGCATACGACTGGGAAATCGACCGACGAGTCAAGGCGCCGTTAGAGATCTTGACGCAAGCAGTTAGAACAGGGTACCGGGCGGGCAGCGATCCCCGGTATTGCACTATACCTCTCGGCTTCGTTGCTTACCCGACAAGGCTTTCCGGTACAGTCTCACGAAAACCCCCTGACGCGAAGCCATGTAACAATGGAGGCCGGTTTGGGCGTTCGAAGCTTTCCAGTAATGGGAGTAATTGAAATAGGTACAAGACACCAACAGACTACGGTGAAGGGCACCAATTGCGAGGCAATATGTAGAGAAATATCCGATGTTCTCTCAAAGAGGCCGCCAATTCTCGGAGCAGAATCTTGTCGTCTGGTGCCCTTGCAATTCGCAAGCGATCCTTCAAAGCACATCAACAACTTTCTCAAAATGGCTTTTGTCGGCGCGACGCGACAAATACTACGTACGAGGAATTCAATTCGGCATCCAAAATCGGCTTGCCATCCCTTCGGCCGGCACCGCTGGCGTCGGCGTGGTACATTCGACGGATACAATCGAAGAATCCGTCGATTCGCTGATAAGCAGGCACTCAGATCGGGAATTTTTTGGTCTTAACGTAGGGGGTTTTCCGACTCGAGCACGCTATTGACACAGCCACGATCTGCCGAATATCTCAATACCTTGCAGCTTCATATTTCCGTGACGCTGACCGCCGTCGCGGCCTACGGCCTAATGCTTCGTACGACAGCACTAGATGCTAGTTCACAACTTATCCCCGGAACCTCAAGCATTGGCTCCGTAGATCAAAATGCCACCTACAGGCCTTGTGCCTTGTTCCTACGCTCTCCCATTAAGCCGAACCCCGACAGGCTATCCTTTCGAACAGGGCACAGGTGGATCAGGAAACACCAGCGAGAGATTTTTGCCCTTCGAAATACAACTCTGCGGATGTGTTGCTCGCTCGATCTGGCAGGCAGACAGCATCGTCTTGCTATCGACCTTACAAAATCGTCTAGACAAAAACATAGATGCTTGCTAGAACCCTCGAAAGCTCGCCTCCTTCACGTGGGTACGGTGATAGAGATCGGATATTCGAGGATCCGGCACTCGCTTGTCGATGTGAGATCTGGTTCCAGAAGCCTTCGCTTTGTAAGGAGACCAGAATCGTGCTATCAGCTCGGCCGGCCATGGCCGCCGATATCACTCCTCTCTTTCTTATCTGCGAACTCTCGACCACCGCTAGCATAAAGGTTCACGCAGAGTAGTATTTACAGGATGATGCAATCGAAAATACCGCGCATACGACGGTGGCTCAGACTTGTTTTCAAAATTAAGCGGCATTGCACGCGACATTGACTAGGGTCAGAACAATTGTGCGGCGGAGACCGAGCTGTACTACGTATTGAAGGGAGCGAGTATGCATGGGTAGTGAGGCCTGTCAGCGGCAATCCTTTACGACCTTCTCATAGAGCGACCATTAGAGCAGTTCTATGCCATATTTGCTGTGGCAAACGGCAACAGTTACGTTAATTTGCAGGAAAATATACTAGTCTGTCGTATCTCTCACCGCTAGGATATGGATACGAGCATTCAAAACTAGGACACGAGTCTCAACAGATCGTGACGAGGGTTTTGACAGTGACAGCCGAACATGCATATCATACGGGGGTGTCTTGCCTCCAGTCGCACGGGGAGAATATGTTGTCTTGGTTTGCGTGATATCAGAGTGATTTGGCAGACAATACGCTCCTGTACGTAAAGTCACCAGACTATCTTCAGGATATGAATGTTCAGGATCTTGGTGGAACTTGCCACCGAAATCCAGGCTCTTCCGGGGACCTTTGACATGCTTGCTGTTATACCTGAACCTTGCATTGCATCCAGATGACGAGACTTGCATGGTGAGGACAATCGATCACCACAGCCGCATGCAACAAACCGCTTAATTACCGTGTGTACATGGTGCCTGTCAAACTCATCAAGGTCTTTTGAGCTTCATGAATTCACCCACGTCGTAGTTGCCCCGGAAATTTCTGGGATTTGAAAGCTGCTAGAAATGTAATCTCCAGACTCACACCAGCCATCATTTTGCCAACAAATGCAAGTACCAGAGCTGGAGACTCACTGCAAATCGGGTGCTCGAAAAAGAGTGAGACCTGATATCCACCCTTCGAAATTTGACTTGTGGAATATATATATATGCATATTGCACTTTTGTCAAATTAAATGTCCAACCCCTGAGAATCGAAACTGGTTTCCAGGAAATCATCGAATAACGGTCACAGCTGCATACTAAGGCAATATCTTCATGCACCTCGCTAAACTTGCAGCAACGCTCAAAGCTCCGTGCTAACTTGCAGCGGCGACCACTTTTCTTGGCACGGTTGAAACGACACCACCAGAGCCATTTATTAGGCCGTATTACGATTTACCGCAAGGGACCTTGACAAACTATGCATCACCTACAGATCATCAATATGTAAGTCGCCCACTGGTGTAGTGCTCGGTCTGTTTGGAACATAAGGAATCGCGCTGCTGAGTACGTACCTGCATATGCATATATGTATGGCAGCATTTAAAATGTGGATGCATAGGTATTTTAGTAGACTAGCACCCCTCTTGCTTCTATCTTACGTAGACACATCGCAGAATATAAGTGTTCGCAGGCCTCAGGACTAGCATCTGGTTCACAAGATAAGACGCACGGTAGATTTCAGCCTTTGCATGCTTGAAAGTAACCTGACAGCGGAGTCTTCAATAAGACGGCTGCCCGCCCATATCAGGACATCGATCTAGTAGGCATCAGGTCCTGGCTACTGCTTAAAGCAGCATATAATGTTGACTAGAACTTTTTTCGAACAGCTGTACAGAAGGCTGATCTTGTCTCGTAGGTGATCGAAAACCTGCGAGAGCAGCCAAAGTTAGCTATATATATAATTCGAGTACTATAAGATAAAGCGAAATAAAGATACAGCCTTCAAACTTTTTGTCTTTGGAAATTTGAGTAGAGTTTACCGTAACACTTGTATGGTATCAAATAAACAGAGAGATATAATGTTCTGAATCTAGGACAATTTGCTTTAGGGGGAATATTCCAAAAACAGCAAGCGCGTCGTTCTAGAGCCGTTTAATAAGTCGTTCATCCAGTTGGGTAAATCAGGAACATAATAGCTGATCCTTTGGATAAATAACCGAACATCTGTACTAACAATTAATCTTGACACCGGAATTTTGACGACCTGGATTAAGCAGGCAGTCAAATTATCATGTTTGCAACATTGTGGCTGCTCGCAACACCGAAAGGCCAGTGTAGTGGCGCGTCGCACGCGACATCGACCGACCACCTTGCGAGGTCGATAGAGTGGATTATCAGTGGATTCATATCGAATTGCGGGGCCCCATCAGCCTAAAGTGGTGATCTGGTTTAAGCTCTCATGCTGAGCGAATCTCTCTCACACGCACACCTAGCAAAAATTTTAGAATGTCAGCGTTGAAGTTACGTGCGCGTTGACATCTTTGCTCTCTCACCAAACTTCAGTATCCTAAGCACTCTCACCCGCTAGACGAGTACCCTAGAAGCCCCCAGACCTGCCGGGCTTTTAAGTTTCACATATAATGCTACATTCAGAGACCAATACATATCTCTAGATGTTTCCTGTTATTTTCCGAAGTACGGATGTGTTCGCCAGTCCACGTCCGCTCTTTATATAAATTTATCTTCTGCCTAGGAGTGCTGAGAGCTTTGTTGAACTGAGCTTCCTACCTCCAGATCTGCAGACAACAATATATCCTAGGTAACATCTTCCGTGCTACATACATACTCTCCTAGGTCTTCTCTAAAACTATCGATATAGCAGAGTCTAGGGGTAAACCAACAACATGGAGGCGGGAAAAGCAGATGCGGCCGCCGAAAGGGCCAAGTACCTCACGGTCTGCCAACTGCTGACGACCATCTCGACGGAATCGTCGAATGAGGTACAGCAGAACGCCATTGCGCAATACCGCCCAAGAGAAGGAAGTATAGTAGCGCCAAACCACCACCTGAACGAACTGCTAGATAATCTAGCGTTCTTGCTTGTGCGACGTGGAAAAGGAGACTGCATTGCGGTTGCGATGACAGGCATGACCCGCGATAAAATCGACTTCATTGCCAAGCTCAGCATCGCAAGCCCGCCTCCAGGAGAAACAGACGTCAAAAGGACTAAGGCATGGGAGATCCGGGCGGCGGCAAATTATAGGCCTGAAAACCTGTGAGTGCAATCCGTATCACAAACGTTTCCCTGAATTCTAGCTCCTATTGCATAGGGTGAGTACCCGCAATCATATTGACTTTCTACGAATACAACAGCCGTAGAGACATCGATTCCATTGATAACCACGCCAGGCATATTTTCAACTACATGCAACGAGTCGCTAAGTCGAACATACGAGATGAGAAAAGAAAGGTTTACCAGGAATTCGCCGAATTTCAAATCGGTTACTCTCTCGAGAAGATATCCGAAAGATTTCGACAGTTGAAAGGATTCAGACAGAAAATGAAGGGGATGTTGCTACCCAAAGAAGTCGCTCTTATCGAGACATGGCGCAGTGGCATGGATGATGGCTACTATATCCCGGCTCTACCTAAAGACGAAAGTGCCGACAGCGACGACAGAGTCCTAAGAAACCTGTACCAGCAGTTCAGCGCCATCTCCAGCAAAGACGGTACAGTGCCGCATGTTCTGCCGTGGGACCAGATGATGCCGCTGGCGGCGACAAATTTCGAAGCCTGGACCCAAATATTTCTCTGGGTCTTCGAAAATTTTGAAGATAAAATCCAAGGTTGCCAGAAAGCTTCATCCGAGCATAGAGGGCACCACGTGAACCTCATCTTCAAGTGTTCAGAGCATCTTGCCACATTGATTAAATCAACCATCTTCCGCAACTGGGTTGAAGGAGGCACTAGGCTGCTAGGCACGATCGAAAAGTCACGAGAGCAAGAGGCTGCGAAGGCGGCACCGAAGACTGAGGAAGCAGATAAACTCGAGATATCTGTGCTACCCGCCAGCGACAACGACAAGGGAAAGCAGAAAGAAACAATGGGCCTAGGGACTGCGCCAGCGGAAGGGACTCAAGCTCTGACTGGAGACCACACTCCGCATCAATCCAAAGTTTCCAAGGAAGAACCGAAGGCAAAAGGGCCATTCAAAGGAACCCTAAGAAAGGTGGCAACCGGCATCTTCGGTGATAAGGTTTTCGCAACGCTTCGGGGCCGCCCCAAAGCTCGAGCACCACTCAACATTCCGGGTAGCAGCTATACTGAATCTCAAACTCAAACAAAGTTCGGCACCACTAGCTTAGCGGGACTAGCCCGCTCTGATCCTAGAAAAGGCAAAACCACCGGTCCTCTAGGAATAGGAACCCAACCAGTTGTCGAGGCTGCTACGAAGCTGGGAGAACTCACCATAGAAATGCCAGAAAAGGCCAATAGAGATCAGGACGACGAAGAGGAAGAAGACGACGAAGTGTCTCCACATTTCAAACACATTAACTCGACGAAAAACCGAGAATTCAAGCAGATCTGGCTGGTTTGCCAACATCTGTTCGCCGTGGACTTTGTTCTGAGAAGTCCCCTAGCGCTCCGAGAAAGTCAACGGAGAGGTTTTACGCTGCGAACCCTGCCTCACGATACGACGAAATCTTCGGTCTACCCTTGCGAACCGCTGAAAGCATGCCTGGGAAGGTTATTGAGGTCCGACGGCGACGAGGACCAACAACTATTAAAGGTAGAGCGCTTCGTAGAAGATTTGAAGCGCCACCTGTATGAACGACCGAAAGAGCTCAAAGCCCTGTTAGATCTGAGCAGCGAAAATCCATCTGTTAGAGTGTCCGAACACGCAGAGTTGCTTCTTTTGGGTCGTCTATCGAAAGAACCACGCAAATCGGGATATCCTTATCCGTATATCGGGGTCTCAAAGCCTCCGTGCTTTGTATGTGAGCTCGTGCTACACCAATCGGGATTTAAGGTGGACTGTCAGACCGGTTCCTCACACATATATACCTCAAAGATCCCTGATTGCATTGCGCAAACAGAGTCCCTTGGAGCATACAAAATCGTTGACGAGACAGCTCGCGAGGTTGTTAACAAATTCTACGCCGAAAAGCGTAGAAAGTCCTCTCAAGACTCTCATTACTGGCTGGGGGGTGCAGCGTGGGGAGAGCCGACATTTATTGAGAGCGGAAACGATCCACTTTGATAGGCGACTAATGCCATCATATTGACCTATTATCGACCATATCATCATAGATATTAGGGACTACAGGACTAGGATGTGGTGGAGCTGCTTATCGTGAAAGTCAGCAGACACCTCGTGATTTTCCTATCTTTGCTGCAGTTGTCTTGCGAAAAGTACGGGAATAACAGGAACCAAATATATCAGGATGAACCAGGAAGACTCATAAAACAAGCTCTATTATTTTGCATATTAATGGTAGCTTTGACAATCGCGTATGTTACAATATTCTGATGAGTAGTCCTAATAAAAAAGAATCTAGCCCATAAAAAACTGCTAAAATGACGGTAAACACTCGACTTCGAATTCCGATCTAGTCCACTTGGCTGTTAACATGTTATCTCGTACCCAACCTCATTAGCGCTATTATGGACCGCGAGAAACAGTTCAACGAAATGCCTAAGCTGGCTCTATACATACAGGCGCTATCGACATCCGCAAAGCGATGCAATGAAAACAAGACTTTCAAATATCCAAGCTGTCCCCTCTGTAGCTGGCTAATTTATAACATTTAAACAAGGTGTAGGCAACTACTGGTTGTAGTGGGGCACAGAGGCGCAGAAAAATAGCGTCAGCGATCTAGAGATTGTCGCAGGCCGCCTCACCAATTCTCCTTTCCAAGCACAAATGGTAAAATAGAGGTTGACACTATTAGAAGGGATCTGCGATGCTGCCGCAATATCCTCTGTAAAGCATGCGTATTCACATGTCAACAGTTTCTCCAGCTTCGTGCCGAGCGAGTTTTGCAACCAGGGTTGAAAGTTTAGCCCCAAGGCTTCCGCCGAACCCCAGCTATTTTCCTCTTTCCGATTTCATAAACCCGCCGAAGCTGGAAGATTCCGGACTCGTCAAAAATCAATACTCGGGAAGTAGGCGGCTCAGTACATTCAGGTTCTACGCACCACTAATTATACTAAGTTACTATCAGCTTATAAATTTAGGTTAGTATATTGGCTCCTAGACAGATCTCATGATCATGGAATTAACCGACAAAAATACACAATAAAGAGACCCATAGCATAGCATGTAGTCCCTCAAGCCTTGGATTACGAGTATAGACACAGAATTGTACTTAGCTATATAAGCTATCAAGCGCGGTACCTTCCTTGGAGCCTCAAACCGCTTGTCCAATGAATACGTAGAGTGGGTCCGTGCGGAGACACGCTCAATCAGAAGCAGCAGGTGAGACACGCTGCGCACGGATCCTCCAAACGTTCGGCTTCGGTATCCTATATCGTCCATGTATGCGAGTATCGTCGATCGATGTCCCTGCTAGATTCTGCGGGGGACGTAACCTGTGTATACGTATAGAGATTCGTGTGCGCGTATGCGTATGAGTTTAATATATCTGGACACCGTGTGTCAAAGTGAGGGGCAAATCTTGGAGAGTCAGTATTTCAGTCAGCGCCCCGCATGCATGTACGCATCCTACGCTAGTACTTTCTCAAGATGCTCGTAACATCGCAGCGGGAAGAGCGTGGCAGGCCTGATCCCCGTCGTTTGTGTAAGAAGCGCGTGGGCTTGGTTGCATGTAATGCTTGCGTTAATATATTGACGGGTGACCATGTAAAACGACAGCGGATTGTCTTAGATTCGGTGAGGCCCCCATAGCTTAAATTGCTGGTGTGCCGTCCAATCGCGAACGTTGCTGAGGGAAGGTTTGACACTCTCAGCCGTCTGAGCCTGCGCCTGTCCTACAAAAATAGATCTGTTCGGATGGCGGATCTTAATGGGTATGGAATTCGACGTAGCTTGGTTATCTGCTGCGTGGAATGCAGCCCATGCTGTGGTATGGCTAGGTGGGATGCATATGCAAGTGTCAGGAGAGAAGAGACCGGAGTTCTTAGCTTAGTTGAACGCGAACGTCAGCTTCGCAAGATCCGATGATATCGTAAATCTCAACGACCAAGGCACCCATGGCTTGTCGATCGATCACTGCGGAAAGCATGAATCTGGAGGTTGCTCCGATGCAGTCGCATGCCTATCGGATTTTGAATAATTGATAAGGAAATAGATGGCCCGACGTCCGAATGCTCCGCTGAGAGCGGCCGCCTACAAAGTGCATGCCACACGTTCTCCTAATTATTAATCCGCATGGAACAAAACATATGAGAAAAGCGGCCGTCGAACGGGCGAGAACCAGGCAGGGGACAGGCAGCCTTGAGCAGCGAGGCCATTTTCGGTTTAGCGATGTCTCACTTCCCCAGCGGCCCCTCGCGTGTATCATGCGTTTAAGGCTGGGAAATATAAGTCCTGGGATTAATTGCAGGCCTGACAGCGGAGGGCTTGAGGTGTGTCCTGCCACATATACGGCAATGCCCAGCCGCATGCACATGCACAGGGGAAACATTCGTTATTGGTGGTATACGTACGCGCACGCACGTAGGCTCAAAAACAAGCTGCTCCTTCAGTCCCGAATGAGGCTGCCACGCGAATGCACCGAAGAATGGTAATCGAGACGTGCATGCGGACCCTCCAGCCTTCCCTTGACATTCCCCCGATGCTCAGCATTATGCAGATGCAGAGACGGTACGTAGGCAGCAGCGGACCCCGCAAGACTATTTTTGACCACCCTTCCAAACCGTCTAGAAGATTTCCCAAGAAGGCAGTTCCGAGGTGTCGGGCTAAAGCACAACGCAATCTCGCCTACTCGGGCTTGGGTTCCGCGACTCGGCTGGACCTGTGGTAAATGGGATTATGCAGCGAGCGATCCATGGGAAAGGCCTGAACGAGAACCCCTGAAGACTCGTAAAGAGACTTGGCCGGGGGACCGTCGCTTATTTAGACGCGGGTACACATGCATGGGCTGCGAACCGGAGCACGGCGGAAACCGCCTCCCCAACCAAGAGTATCGTGTCGTCGGCTAGCCGGTTGAGAGTGGATTTCGGGCAGGTGCTTCGTTCCGTCCGTTTCAATTCAACGGGATGCGAACAATTAACCTGGTGCGAGGAATGATGCAGCCGTCGTTGATCTCTCGAGCTTGTGCCGTAAGATATTTTTTATTTGCCGTGTCAATGCAGGCACTGCCGCATCGTTTTCCGGACGGCATCGAAGTTGGCGACGGCGGGGCCGAGCCCCGCAGCGCACAGCTTTTCGTCATCCTGCAGCGCGAAAAGCACAAGGTGACACAGGCGGAACGCAGGAGAATTTATTTCTGGTGTTGCCGCCAAACTTTCTGCATTCGGCGGCATTGCCACTGAAAAATCAGCCGTACGCTTGCCGCTTGGGTTCACATCCCCTGTGAAATCAAAGAAGCTTCAGCGTCCGAAATTCCTCGTGGGCACCAGCCACAGCGACAGGAATCCGTGAGCCTCGGCTTCTGCGTACTGATTGCGTCAAGGGTAGGATTGAGGTACCATCGCGCCGTCGACCTCCCAGCCAGACAGCGCTCGAAGCAAGCGGAAAAGAACGACCGATAGTCGATGCTACCATAACACTCGACCGCTACGATAAGATACACCCCTCTCTCTGATGCAGTATAGTAGCATATTGCTGCTGCCTAACTGGTGTACCAGGATCAGGAACATGTGCTGGTGCATGCTCTGCTGCTGTGTGGTTGCTGTGAAACAAGGATACTTGCAGGGAAGGTCGGCGAATATTATCTGCAGCTAAACCATTAGAGTTCTTGGCACCGCCGCCAGCTTTTCGACTGCGCACAGCTTAGGCCTGTGACTGCCATGTACCCATTTCTCCCCACCGCTAGCGAGGAGCATCGATTTTTTCAGCGAAGCACAATCTGCGTGTGCGCATGCATGGTTTTCCTACCGCCGAAGGAATGAAAGCCGCTTGGCTCAGTGCTGTGATTATCAGGCATGCTTCACGCTTAATATGTCGTGAAAATGGCGGTGCAGCCGTCGATACCTCCAAACTATAAGAAGCTTTGGAAGCCTAATGCCCCGGAGCTGCGAACGCAGGTTATACTGTATGGAGTTCCCGAGACAACGATCGCCTCACAGCCGATTCTGGTCACAGATGAGAGAAGCTGATTGGTGGCCGCATGCTCTTGTGGTTTCACAGGGCGAATTCGAACCATCAAAGTCGCTGCACGACATCTCAACCATATGGAATGCAGATGCAGGATTAAAAGAGGGGTAAAGGCTGACAGGTCGGACCAGGAGTGTGGAGGGATAGCTTGAGATCGCTGTTCCGTAGGCAAATACGAGCGAGTGGATTACATGTCCGTCTGATTGCGTAGAACATTTCGATAACCAGACAGCTTACTGGTCAGGGCTTCCAGGGCTTCCAGGGCTTCCAGGGCTTCCAGGGCATTCAAAGATGCGCCCTGATAGGTCAAAACACCACTCGGCAAGACCCCGTATGGCTATCAGCGGCATCTGCGTTACTTTTCAGTTTACCAGTTAGCAGAGTCCCTCGGACCGCTCCTGCAGGAGGACGAGAGCTGCCTAGAAGCCGTAGGATGCCCCCGGCCGCTTTTTAGCAGGCTTAAGGACTGAACGGCCAATCAAGACCCCTGTGTGGAGCATCGGTTGGCTCCCTGCTCCAGAAGTATTTGACGGCCAGAGTCAAACAGCAAGCTTTGGAAGGGACTTGAGCAATCATTGAACTCGTGGAAGCAGGGTCGGTGGGTATGTAGCATTTACCGCTTGCGAAGCAAGCAAGCAAGCTGCATCGATTAGCTAGTTGTACCCTGTAGAGCTGGGTGCGCTTCTTCTGGCCGTGAACCGACTTATATTGATGATATTCAACCAGCTGGCTGTTAGTAGCGTCGTGCTGATATATATCCCTCGCCTGGCGAGCAATATGCGGGAATGGTCGATGCGACCGCGAGCCGATGCTCTCGGCGGTCAATCCCACGCAGAGAGGCAAATACCGACGGCTCGATACGGCTAACCCTCAAGGGATATGAGAAGGTTGGCTGTCTAAGATCGGGTGTTTGCTACCAGCAGTCGGAAGTTAACATGCCCTGTGCTTTGATTCGCTATATGCATAATAGGTTCTTGCATCTTGTACATTCAATCCGAGGACGAACCAGTAGTTGAAGTCTGCTGATAACTAGTTTGCTGCATTTTCGGGAGTGTCTGATGTATTTACATGCACATGTACAGTGGATGTGGAGCTTGTGGACTTATGGTGGGGTATATCGCGCGTGCTGGCAGGGACCTAAAACCCAGGGATTGCCACAGAAGCCCTCGTTTATGCCCTTCGTCGAGCCGGGCGTCAAATAATTGAGTATGACACTGCCCATAATACTCATCAGCCACGGCTTATTCAACTGGCTCGCTTTCATGAGATATATGGCGCAGCTAGGCGTCGCTACGCTATATTTGTAGACATGTAGCATGTTTGTTAGTACCGTTTATATTGAGGGAGCACTGTTATGTCATCATGTTGGTGTTGTGCGAGCTGTGTTGTGATAGCACCGCCTGCAGCATCGCACTACGTACGTCGACATCGAACATCGACATCATCCCAAGCCTTGATGCTTGCATCTGACATCGCTATTGGTTCAAATACACTTCCGATGATGCCAATCAACAGCATCGCGGCGGGGCAAATGCCCGTCCGATCAAGCGTCCACAGTGCCTGCCCGGTGGCCTTGATCTTGGCCTACAGGGGCCACCCGGCTCTCTCCCTTCATGAACGATGAGATGCCACCGTGCCTACAGGCGTCCATCGCGCAATCAATCGCCTGGGAGGTACCTCAAGCTTCTCGTCAAGGTTGGTCGACCGGCCTACCTGCCTACCTACCCCACTATGAATTCATGCCTGAAGACTGACGGCCGGTCTCGTGAACTCAACCTTCCGACTGGTGGCTCAAATTTTCGATGCATGATATCGAGACGGCTCAATCTGGACAGGTCCTCAAACAAGCCTGCTGCGCCCTCGACATCAAAACATCAGCTTCTCTGCCTGAATTCTTGATCTCCTAAACAGTAATAACGGCCGACTTGTCACATTGCACAAATTCATGCTGGATGCTTTCACCGTTCTCACATCACATCAGATCACAAATTTTGGTTTCCGCTGACGAGACTGCGGAGGTTTAAGCCACGGCAAAACTACAACTTCTGCGGATGCTGTGCCCCTAGAGAGGACAAGGACGTGTACCTGTCCTGCGAGGGCGCTGCATTACATCGCATACCTGCTGTTCGCTTGTATTACCGGGCTCGTCCAGGGAAGTCTCAGGGAATGCTTAAGGCGTCATCAGCGAGCTCCGGTGGCTTCGGGGACAACATGCTCCACAACGGCCGAAGCAGCCCCTGGACGGATGGGACTATGCCCAAAAGGTACCAAATGATGAAAAAAAAAGTTGCCCGAAAGAGATATGTCATTGGATGTCTATTTTCTTCTTTCGGTGCTTTCTTTTTTTTTGTTCTCCGCCCGTCGACAAAATTTGATTTTTGACAGTGGCAGCCATCAACAAAAGACGCCAGCTGCGGATGCTCCACACTCGGTCATCGAGAAAACTAGGCACGTACAAACGTGCATGTATCCACAGGTAAATTTTCTCATGTTTTCTTTTCCCCTTGAAATCGCATCAGTTAACGCATTTCAGTGTGTTTTTAAATTATTCGACCGCCTAATGTTTCTGCATGCAGTTCCCTAGAAGCATCTGCGAAGCGCAATCCGCTGGGCTGGTCTAACACCTCTGTCAGAATTAACATTTGTGAACCTCGGTTTAGCGGCCAATCATGTTCCCTCGAATGATTGATCTCCATGCCACGAAAGAAGTGACGAACAAGGAAAAAATTGCTTCTTCTCCAACCGTGAGACATGCAGATGGGCTCCGGCACCGTTGAGTTCGTCGCCACGATTGGACGAGTCCCCTTTTCTCCTGTGGAATATACCAGAGCTGCAGCTCTTCGTCGGGGAGCAAAGCTGCGACCTCGAAATGTGGAGACGTCCGAGAGCTTGCTTTCACATACATACATAATAGAGACTGCTAGCTATCAAGCAAGGTCATCTGAAGATACCAGTTCATGACCAAGGCAAAGTTCGAAGATAACCGAGGCACCCCCACGGAACTTCCCTGATATAGTTCGAACATCCAACCATTTATTTTTTATTTTTCATTTTTTTACTCAAGACAATTCGTTTTTCAGAAACGCAATTTGGCTCCTACCTTCGATGCTGGCGGTGCATGCTGCGAGGCCCTTCATAATTAGAAAACGAGACCTGTCCGTCGATTTCTAAACCGCATTTACGTCGACCACAATTTCCCTGCTTCAACATCCGTCTTCAAGTTCCGGGTTAATTCCTGCGTCGACCGTTGCCTCACAAAAACCTTGAGGCTTTGCGTCCTTCTCTTTTAGAAAACACAAATCTTCCCGCGTCGACGCCAGCACAATTACCTCGCATCCCGGGCAACGACAGTCTGCCTTCTTCTTTCGACCGTAGACCTGCCCGGCCGGCCGCTGCCCTGACAGTCTCTCCGCACGAGAATTTCGGTTTGGGCAATCCCTTGCGCCGCCGTCCGACGTCCGCCCAACCAAAACATTCTCGAAGGCCCTTGATAGAAGCATTGATTGACTGACCTGAGCCGAGGAACATTGCTGTCGCACTGCCGGAAGCTCGCATTTTCACATTTCAAAGCGGCGGCCGATTTTTACTTTTCTCAGGGCGGCCGACGTTCGCCCGCCGTGGACGTCTGTTCGAGGCGGGTTTGCAGCTGACACCTACCGCATTGCCTCGCCGCTGTTCGAGAACCCCTGCGCGCAACACATCCGCCGCATCGACACGCCCTCGACGAGGCCGTCCGCATGAACGGTGGCCGTGGGGACACTGCCGGAGCCGGAGCCAGCGCCATTGCCAGTGCGCATCGCCCTCTGCAGGCTAGCCGGCGCAGCTGCTTCGAGATCGCCTGTCGACCAGGTTTTTAATTTTGGCCGGCTGCCCTCGCAAAGACTGCTGTCTTCGGAACATTTTAGACTTTTGGCCCAGAGCTAAGTCTGGCTCGATCCCCGCCACAATCAGAACGTTGTAGCGTGAGAAGGACGAGCGGAAAAGAAACAATCGACAAGGTATTTACTTGCCATTCCCTAGTCCAAAGTTTCCTAGACGTATGCAGATACCTGCGAACACTGCCATTCGCGTGCCGGGCGGGCCCTGTCATGTCCTGTCCGTCTGTCTCTGTCCCGCCATGTCATGTCATGTCATGTCTATGAACGATCGAAGGCCCTTCTCTCTCCTACCGTCAGCAAGAATAAGCAATGGCGGGCCCCCAAACGGGTCCGGATGACCCTTCTGTTAATTTCCTGTCGGCGGGAGGACGACGAATCTCTGGAGCATAGCACGAGACGTCTAGACGTGCTTGGGATTGAGACCGCAGCCAGGCAGGCTCCAACGCCAGCCGTCGAGCTGGGCTCCTCAAGCTAGCTCGCATGCAGCAGCATAATCCGGCCATTGACAGTTTTGCTATCACCGAGCTGGCAGATGCCCGACTGGCCAGCGGGTGATCTCGCATACGGACAGACAGACAGACAGACATACGTCCGTTCACACGTACACTGCATACGTCCATCCATCCGTTCATTCGAATCCATACTCGCATCCGAGCACACATGCATGCAATGCAGTAGCTCACGCATGTATGTCTGTCTGTGTGCCCAGAGCGCATTCATGCGTGCATGCAGCCGGCCACGCCAAACCTCCCCGCAACGCAAAAGTGTCTCTGCGGTGTCTTGCGTCGTTGCGGGCTGATTCGCCGGGCGGTTTCATTTTGCAACAGCTCCACGCCGCCCGCCGCCCGCCGCTGCTTCTGGCGCAGTGCCCCCTACACATACACATTCACATCCACACGCAGCAATAGCAGTTCTAGCTACACCGTGTAATTAATTCTGCACCACGCTGCCTGGCTCTGATTAATTAGCTGTCTTTTTTCGCGAAAAAAATTTCGCCTGCTTGTTGATGCCGCTCATCTGCTCACTGCTGCTCTCCCAATCAATCAGGTTCCACCGTAAACGAACAGAAGGCGAAAAAAAGCTTGTGATACAGGGCTCCCACAGACACACTGCAGCCGAACAGTGCGTCCCCAGACAGAAAGACCGCTAACTCTGTCCACCGTGCCTTGTCTGCCTGCTTACTCAAACGGCAGCGCCTCATCGTTAAACCGACGCTGCTCCCCGTCGTCTGTCTACAGGGACCCGAGGCCGTTTCGGAATTCTCGAGAACTTGCCCTGTAAACCCTCCTGTCTCTCAGCCGGTCGACTACACGCCGGCGCTGCCAACTGCTGCGCTACTACGGCTGTTAACTTGGCTCGCTCGAAGCTCGGGTCGTCTTGCTTGTTCATTCTTTTTTTTTTATTTTTTTCATTCTTACTGGCATTGCATACACACAAGCTCAGCGGGTTCGAGTTCGATCGCCTCTGCGACAACAGCACTTTTCTTTTTCCTCTTATATTTTCTTTTCCTTGGCTCCCTCGTGGAAGGGCCCCCCCTCCCTGACGTTGTCTCTCTCTTGTTCACAAGCCAGGCTACCTCGTCCATACCCTCGCCTTCCCTTTACTTGCTTCCTTTTTATGCTCCCGCTCTGCAAGATCATACGTGACAAGTTATAGCGCCCTTGGAACTTTGCTCGCTGGTCTCCCACACTCACTCACTCTCTCACTCACTTGCCGGTCACTCAGCGGCACCACGGTCAGTCGCCCACCCCTGTCGCCCTGCTTGACTCTCCTGTCCGCCCTCGACTATATATCATCGACGTCCAGGCGCCACTATCAATCCCCCATTCTAAGCACCTACCCATATTGAAAGACATTTCTATTCGGAATATTAAGAAAAAGAAAAGCCCCGATACACTCTGCTTGGGGTACCCACACCGGCCGGCCTCACTTCTTGTCAAACGTTCTATTTTATATATATACCGACATCATACACACGCTCAGAGACACATAATTCCATATAGGCTTGTGGATCCTATCGCGGGCGCACTTCTTCTTCTACATATATCTACCTCGGCCGCTCCACCTTCTTTCCAACTTCCTCGTTCTTCCCTCAGACACATATACACATACTTCACTTACAAAACAATACCTTTCTCGAAACCTTCTGAAGTGGGTCACTCGTACATATTCACATATAAATCTCATTCTTTGGCATACGACTCTTATATAACCACCACCCCCACACCACCACTATCACCAACATCACCCAAGACCAATACCATCTACCTTTCTCACTATCCACCTTGGCTTATCCACATACATACCGACAATGAATTCAACAATGATGCAACAACCTTCTACAAGCAGCACGACGTCCCCGTCGCAGATCAAGACCAAGAGGAGAAGAAGAGCACCTCCCTCTGGCGCTTCGGAACCATGCCACACATGTAGACAGAACGGCCGTGTGTGTGACCGGAGACGGCCATACTGCACGCAGTGCATTGAGACAAAAGGAACCTGCTCCGGATACCGAACTCAGCTGACGTGGGGCGTTGGTGTCGCCAGCCGAGGAAAGCTGCGAGGATTGAGTCTCCCAGTTCCGCTCTCGGAAGAAGAGAGAGCGAAGAAGAACAGCGCCATGGCTGCAGAGAAGAAAGAGGAGAAGAAGAAGCTGAAGGCAGCTGGCAATGCGACCAGCGCTGGTATCTCGAAGCACAGCGCTGCCGCTTCTATCTCATCCCTTGCATCGGTTAGAAACATGAGCAACCAGGACCTTGCCACCCTGACCAACATGAACTCAATCCCCTCGGGTATTTCATACAATGGCTCGACGGAATCTGTGGTTCCACAGTACGCTCAGTATCCGCAGCTTGCTTCCATGAACAACGGAAACCACCCCCCTCAGTTCCAGAAGCTCATGCAAGCTGCTCACCACGCGCAGGGCGGCCTCTCTCTGCTGCTGTCTCCCATGGAGGAGATGCATAACCAACATGTTGAATATCATGGTGATGGCACCTCTACACCTGAGATCTACTCTCCGCTGTATTCGCCTGTGGACGGCGGGTATCTTCATAGCCCGGTTGATATCATCCATATCCAGGGTAACAGGTCTCATCCTCCCACCTCCGTTCCCGACCATGTCAGCGACTTCTTCGAGGAAGAGTCGTCCGTCGGACAGAGCAGCCCTTCCATCCACGGACATCAAGAAGAGTCCGCGGATGCCGAGGCTGATCCTGGCATCTCCGCTCTCCTCTACGACGAGGAGATGCTGAACAACATGTACCATTACTCTCGACCGACTACATCCCACACTAATACTCAATTTGGAGCTGGAAATACTTCGCCATCTACTGGCTATAACTCCTCTCCTGCAAACTCTCCTTCTCCTCCCCCGTTGGTTCACTCCAACTCCTTTCCTACCAACAACCACTACCAATCCTACTCGCCTAATGCCGCCGCTCGTCCGGCACAACTGACTCGCCTACACACGGCTCCTCACCCGCATCTGCAGCTTGCGAGCCCCACATCCTACCCGCCAACTCCCAACTCGCTGTCGCCGTCGACGCCGACGACGCCAATGTACGGACACTGCCTGCAGACACCGACGCCGACTTCTATGCCTCCGACCTCTGCAGCGGGTAACCCGTCGAGCCTGACATCGCCGGCAGTTCTCCTTCAGCAGCAGCTGTTGCACAACCAAAACGCCATCATGCAACAACAGCAACGCCAGCGTCTCCTTCAGCAGCAACAACACCAACAAGCTGCGGCAGCTGACCAGCAATACTACCTCTCTCACTTGGGTTAAAAAGCATTTAGCGGTTTCCTATTTTCCCATTCTACTTTACCAAATGTTATTTTTTCCATCTCATTTTACCAATGGAGCACAAATCTCATTACTGTATATACCGGGGCGGGACACAAAAAGCGGCGTTTTATTTCGGCAAATTTCCTCTACTACTGTCATTCCATCCTCCTCTTTGCAAGCTCGGCGAACCTCCTCGATCGATCTTTGACGAACGGCCTTACGAACTGCACGTCGTCATGTTCATGGCCACGACCTTCATGAAGGGACCAACCAAAAACAAACCATAGATGGAGTGATCTCTATTTCCTTATTATCTCTTGTTTTCATTTGTTTCATTTGTTTTTCGTTTTTGCTCGTTTACCCTATCAAACTGTACAGGATAATGATACCCAAGGGATATCTCTTATGTATATATCTTCCGGCTCGTGTGTTCGCGTCGGTTGCATGCACTGCGAATTTTCCAACTATCGACGCTCCCTTGGTGTAGCAGCCACCTCACTTGTACATGTACTATATTATTTTGTTTTTTCGGTTTTCTTCGTACAATGCTATATATACTTTGGATTCCACAATTTCTTCAAAAAGACTTTCACTCTTGCTATCTTGATCGTTCCACATCTTTAAGCTTTCCGCTCGTTTTATGTCGTGTCTTCTCCTATCGTTGACCTGATAGATTCATTTATGGTCTACATTGAGGTTTCCTATATCAGAGCATACCTTCACACTCATTTTGGCTTTTTACCTTTCGGATTTTGTAGATATGCGTCTATGTGTTCTGTCTGTTTACAAAAGTGAAACCCTGTACATAAGTTTCCTCTTCGCAGCCAAAGGAAGGCGTCTGGCTTGCGAGACAAGTTCTCCCTGCTAAAATGTCAAAAGTATCGATCCCTGTCTTGAGCAAACGGTCTACTGACAACTTTTAGCTGTCTTTGAAAAGCAAATCTCTGTATACTAGCTAGTACTATAAGCTACACTACTGCTCAGAGGTCATATTACCACCACCTCGCGCCTTGATTAGATTGGTTTGAGTTTGCTATTCTCGGGGAGATTACATGTATAAGATGATTTTGACATGAGGCCGCTGATCCTGGCATTTAGACGCTGATGTTTCAGTAACTCCAGTCTGCTATCTAGACCCTGCGTGATATTACACGTTGCTACGATACGATACGTATACGAAGGAGACTAATAGAACGCAATATGCATGCCGGTGAGCAAGCAGTAAATCATTTAGGACATATGCGTGTATTATAGCTTAAGCCCTACGCACACGCCGCATTTGTCATGTTGCAAACGTCAAATACGAGCAACCCCAACCCAACGATCCGGCAGGCATGCAGATATGAGTAAGCCCAACCGACAGCGGTTATCTAGCCCTGTCGACATACGACGCCTACCAGCTCATACGCGTTTGAGCTGAGCCATGCAGCCTCGGCTTCGGAGTCAGCTATATTAGCTGCTACACTAGCTGTTAAAGCATGCCAATGCTACCTATAGATGTAATATTTGGGATATTTGCAACTGGACGCCGTCGTGTGGCTTTTGCCATTCCCTGAAACCTGCAAAGAGTAAAATTAGCGTATCGAAGGTCGATCCAGCTACGTGCGTTTTGACTATTGCCGAGGTGCTATTGGTTGGAGACTCCCGGGTGAGACCTGTGACCTATCTATGGCTGGCTGGCTGGTTGGCTGGTTGCTGCTATCCTACCTGTTTACTTACAGGGCTATGTATAGATTGTGCTGGGGAATGCCTTATTGCAAGGCTAGGCTTGGCGGTATTCGTCACACTCAGCTGGGAAAGTCGACGCCGGCGGCGAAAGGATCAATCGCAATCAAAGGTTTGACGGACGAACCTTACGATTTCGTCAAAATTTGCAATCCAGGGACCTGCAATTCTGGCTCGATGCCCGAAGCTCGTCCATATGCACAACAGACGCGTAATAAGACTACATGAAATTGACTGTACATGCACGATATCATATTATAAAATTCGCGGACAGAGTTTTCCTGCCTGGTAAAGCTAGCCTGTTGCGCGAGCCGACAAAGTTTGTGTAACGTTGAACGCACGGACTGGAAACCCATTCATGCACACATTCATCCATTCAATTGATGCTTCGCCTCGTCAAATGACAACGTCTACTTGCATCCCGAAGCTTCGCTGGGTGCATTCGTACTCGCTCTCCACGTTGTACGTGTGCAAAAGCTTCTCACTTGGACGAAATTTTTTTCTTAACAAAAACGTGGTCAACAAGGAATATTTTCGCATGAATGAAAAATTTTCGGCGCGGCTCCACTGAGTTCCCAGCGTGTTGTGGATACCGCATGTTCGAGATTTCGCATTGCACGAAAGCCACTGCTCTGGCTTAGCTGTCACGGTATAGCTACTCCACTGGGCAGCCTAAAGCCTCCCGGCCGGCCCCGAGATCAGGCCGAGACGACTGCAGTGGGCCGTTATTCATGCGGAGCTGCAGCTCGCCCGACCGGACCGCAAATACGCTGCGAATCCGGACTCTTCACCGAAAACTAGCCTGAGGTGCATATGCAGGCGTGTGCTGTTGTAAGAGGGTATAAAACTGCGAATGTGGTGATATGTGAACGGGGTCCGGGACTCGACTCGGGCATCACCAGCTCGACTTCTGTCCGAACTCTCGAGCTCCGCGATGTGGAGTGGAGTTAACGCGAGCCATGTAACGTGAGAGGTCCGTGCATGCGGCGTAGATGGATGTGTACGTCTATAGGCACCATCTATTCAAACTCACCGAAGCGTTCCGTACCCCGGATTCGACCACGGAGACCCGAAACCAGGAAAGGCTGAGGATGAAAAAATCTACGCGCCAATGTCTCAGCTTCGGGTTTGCATCTTTACCCAACGTTGCCAACTCCTCCGACGCCATTGCATTGATGCAATATAATGAATAGCATTAGCAGCAATTAATCCCCGTTTCGACAGAAAAGTGAAACGTTGTACTGCAGACCATATACACGTATACACTGCTCTATCGATTTTCGCAATTTCTGGGGTCTCGCAGGAATGAATGGATGGGGCCCGAGTTGTTTTGATAAGCGTCGAATTCATTGACGGTGGTTGCGTGCGCTCTGGAGCTCTCGCTTCGGCTGTGGATACTTTCTCCAGCGTGCCTTGAAATTGGCGGCCGGGGTACCACATCGGGGGACCAGAAACATTGTTGTTTGCTTCTTCGCACACTGCTGACGGCCGCACTAGCGTTCTATTGAGCGAACACACGCACGCTGGGTGTCCGTTTGGGAGGGAAATGCAAATATGGGATGAAATGAAACCCTCTAGAAGGCCGAAGGCCCGGTGGAACGCCTCGCAGGTCTTACGTCGCGGGCAAAAGTGAACGGGCTCGCCCACGAAATGCGAGTGGAGACAGTGTCTTACCGGCCAGTTTAACTAGTTCCATTCCAACTATGGATTGCACTTCGATGTCTCTCTATCATTCATGGTTCGGGCTGCGTCTGCTGTCTCGCCTGGCATTGTGACGTTTCGTGTTGTCTTTTCCTTTCCAAGTAGTTAGTCCCATCTGGGTCTCTCCATCTTGCGCTTGCTCGCGTGCATGCATCAGGATCTCGATGCACGGTCGAACTCCGACTTTGATTTTCCCTCTTGGCTTCGCGGGGGGCCGCCGACCGGCTGGGCAGAAGGGCAGACACATGACGTGCAGCAGCGGCAGCGAATGGGAATCCTTCGCGGAAAGATCTCATCCCACGCCTAGGGAAGGTCGACGCGTCAAGAAGAAGTGAAACATCTGCCGACGTGGTCCGTCTCGCTAGGACCCGCAACACTGGCCTGGCGAGCTGCTTCATGGAGGGAATGATGCGAAATGAACAGCCAGCGTATCAACGGTCATCGTCGAGGGTTGCTGAAGCTTGAATTCCGTTGGCGCGATTCGGCCGCCGGTCCGGTCGAGCGATGCTGAGGGATCCTGAGAGTGGATGTTTCAGTCTGGCGAGAATACGATACCTGCCGTGCGCGTGCCGAGGTCTGGAGAACTGCGATCTCACACTTCACCGACATGCCAGCAGGCATGTAGCTTGCAAGAATGCATGCATGCGCGCAGCTGAGCGATCATGAGGGATTGCATGCATGTTGGCGACGGGGCAGTCGTGAGCTGTATTATGCGTGGCCGTTGCTCGCTCGGAACCACTGTTCAGTTTGAGCACTGATGAGATCGAGGACGTTGCAGTTTAATTTGGTCGAAATCGCGGTAGTCCGCGATCCCTTGCATTGGTGATCGCAGGTCGCAGGGCAGCCTCGCAGGGTCGAGGCAACCGGTTCTCCGCATGCACGTTCATGCATGTGATCGAATTTTTCTTGATGGCGCGACTCGACGGGCGCAATAGTGCAGCCGGGAACTAGTCCGGTGGCTTGCCATGAATGTGCTTTAGGGCTATTCTGGAGCTCGGGTCTGGTGTGCATTGCAGCAATGCGAAGCTAGAGCAACGTGTGTTAGCTTTGGCAAAATGTTAATGCCGATATGACGGTAAGCGCATGCGCCCAGACTCTTGCTGAATCATGAATTCCTGAGGGCCGAAAGTCCCGATACCGGGCGCCCGGAGACTCAAGATGGTCCCGTTGATAGCTCAGTAGCTCCTCGTGGCCCCACAACATGTTAACAGCCCCACAGGCCCCGGGTACACACTCCGGGTAAAAAATGTCGTTGAACGCAATTGTGTTAAACGCTCTTCTAGACGTGGGCAGAAGTTCCAATGGACCAATGAATCGCCTTACCAACTATTCCGTCGCTTGTAGCGCTTCGAAGCTCGCCCTCTGTTGCATTGACAGCCGCTGGACGGGAGCAACGTATATTAATACGTACCCCCCGCCAACGCAATTTCGCCAAGACGACAGTTGTACGTAATGATCAATTGGCAACAAGGTAAACTTGCCGATATCATACCCGAGATATGACAGAGTGGACCCCGTCTGCATCTCGCGAGACGAGACGACTGCAACCACGAGCGTGGAGTGCATGCAACCATAAGTCTTGGTATTCTGGCTGCCTGGCGAGATGACAAGGGATCAGGCCTCAGATGTCTTAAGCTTGGACGCGCGACGTATGCATATGGTATTTGGCACTGTACCATTCATTGGCCCGAGGCCGATTAATCAAATTGCATGTACCAGTGGGACGTGGTTACGCGTTAACTTCAAAATGCGGGGTTTTACTATGGATCAATCTCAAGCGGCAATGAAATGCCATGTGCCATGAACCTGAGCAGACTGGATATGGTATCGGATCATTACATAGGCTATAGGACAAGCGGTCACATCAACGATCCCTAGATTCTCTTGCTTTCGTATGAGGCCTTACCAGCTGATAAATTTACAAGGATACATCTATCGAAACTGGTTTAACAGGTCATGATACTGTGTAACAGTTGCGCCGGAATATTGAGCTCGAAATTCTTAAATTTACAGCACATAGCGGGCCTTATAATGAATTGTAGGTAAATTTCTGGTATCTAGTGTCAGTCGATATCTATTTCCTCTCACGTACTAAAATGCAACGCTGAAGTCTCATTCAGGGCGAAGAATGGATGATGGATAAAAACTATTCGATAGAAGAGGGGTTCTTGTATCTCCAATAGAGTATGGAAGCCAATATATTCGAGTGTAGCTCTAAATTTAACCTTGATATCATATGTTGCTATGCAGCTCCTTGAGATCTCGCGGGATATCCACGCGCAGGTCTCGGATCCCGTTGACTAGGCTTAATCAGAAGGGGTTTCGATTGTTATCTTTACTTCGTGAATCGACATCCGGGCATATGCTTGGCCGTTAACGCGTTCCAAGAATTTCCCAATATAAATACACTCCCAAATTATCCAGATTTCCAGCATGATGATTTCCAGAACAAAACAAAGTCCTCCAGTTACCGAGATTGCTACCACTGAGCCATATACCCAATATGTGAGGCTATATCAATATACGGAATATTAGTCAGTGATTGCTGCATTGAATTGAGGGAAGGGGAAGAAGAAGAAGAAAAAAGTGATGTGCCAAACCTGTCACTGGGCAAGCGATGGGTCCGTGCTTAATAGGATACCAGATTTCCAAGGCTTAGTCGACCTCAGGAGCGAGTCTGCGATTTAAGCCCATGGATATCCCGTAACGCGATTATATATAAACCCATTGATGAAGGAGATGAACATATATACTGCCCACAGCCCACTGAGCTTACAGAGCTGGACCAATGTATATATCCATGCCCTCCTCCGAATCAACCAAGAAAGATCACGATCTGACCTGAGTCCTAAACAAAAGAAATTGGGAGAAAAAGGCATGAATCCAACCGGACGAGAATTCCATATCACCAAGCTTCAATGGGGAACTGGTGGAATCTGTCGATTGATTGAGTCTGCATATCTGATTCCCAATTAGCTCCCGCCTGTAATATATCTACCACTTACCTGAGCCGTGAATTCCGGATGGTCGCCAGCCTCAATCTTATCGTATATCAGCCAACTCTCTACGCCCGATGGCAAGACAGTGACTTTGACAATCACAGCTGGGGAGCGAGACATGTGAAAAGTCTTCTTGTGGAGTACAGCAAGGGCAACCGCTGTTTCACCCGCCGCTTTCGCGATAATTGTATGATGACCATGAGATTTTTGAGACTCGGCTAGACCCACTATTTTAGTGTCGCTCACGAATAAAAACGTGAGACGGTAGTGAGAAGCGTCAGGTGGAATGATAAGAGTGGTCGTTCGGCCTCCAAGTAGCGATATAATATCCATTGAGTTCGGGATCCAAATTTCTCCGTATTGCAAAGACTGTGGAACATCAGTGGCAGGAGATCCGCATAGGGGAAGAAATTTCTTTGGTGATAATTTCATCCGCGAGGTCGCCCGAGCCGCGAGAAAGTACTTATCAAGGGCTTGTGCAAGATCCCTAAGTTCATTCCCCGGAAGAGCTGTCACGTAATCATATTGATAAGTTAGCTTAGCATTCCACTGGTACGCATATTCCAATTTCACAAAAATAGTACTTGAAACGGCGGGGATTGAAAGATCTGTCATATTCGGGCCAACATACCTCCACCCGCAATGCGAATGTATATAGTATCCCTAGTGAACCTGATGATACCGCCCGGGCAGACGATCCCGTAAGTTCCAATCTTGTCCGGATTGAGCTGCACGCCCGCAAGTACGTTCAGGTCTTTCAGCTCGCATTTGAACAAATACTCAGCATCCTTGACCTCATGGCACTGATGGATATCAAGTGTGCTGGTTCCATCGGTGCTCGTAGCTGTGAATTGATAGACGAGGCGGCAATAGCTCGGTGTTACTTTGATGCTATCCCGTCTAAAGCGAACGGCATCCGGGACGGTCTTCCTGACCTCGGACGAAATGGTGGACAGGGTTAGATCCGCGTTACAGACGTGGTTGGCATAGCGTTCGTCTGGCTCCGATTTACAGGCCCGGAAAAGGACTCGCATTCGCAAGGTGCCCGGATTCCTGAGGCGCTTGTCGAAACCCTCGGCTAGCAGGTTGAATGCCATCTTAGGTGTTAGCTATCTTTGACTCAGCACGCTCTATTGGGGATTCTTCCTAGCGGGGATCGAAGGATAGGGAGCTATATAGTGTGAGGGTTGGAGACGAGAGTTGGGAGCGGGGGATGTCGAGGGTTTTATGGATGGTGTAGGAGAACAAGTTCAAGGAGTGCGAATGAACGGCATCCAGGGTATATATATACTAAATCGCGAGGCTAGGGAAAGGCCCACCAAATCATCGTGGCAGCTTATAAATCTAATATTGCGGATCTTCATAGCTTGTAAGACAGCCAAGCTCTATAGCTATATTAAATACCCTTCTCCATTGATCCACCATTACAAGAATTTTCCATAAATGACGACGACGAGCACTTTACATCGATATCCAACAAGATTTCGCAGATAGCAAACTAGTCGAGCTTCTAGACTTAGGGTTTTCCTTACTAAATCGACACTATACGTTTAGAACCAGACCAATAGTGATAGCTGAGACTAGGCTTTGGGAAATTTAAGCCTTGCCGTAGATCAGATAGTTTCGTAGAACTGCACGCGCAAAAAAATACCTGCATCGTGCTGGTAAAACCAAATCGCGACGGCGAAGTTAGTATGCATATATGACGGAGAATTGGTAGTCGAAGTGAGCATAGTCGATAGATAACATATTGGGTGGTGAGTGAGATCACGAACCCGTGGTTTAAATGTAGTATGAGAATAATGGCACCAATCAGCGATACTTATCGATTTTTCTATAGATGTCGTTGTTGGGACTTGCTAGTCTCGGAAACGAGAGCTGCCTAGCTCGGGCGATAGTTATAGTCATTTTCTTTACGAGATATAATGGACAAAGCAAGGTCGGGCTATCTGAGCTTCTGCTGACCAGAACTGCAAAGTATACTAAGTCAACCTAGGTTGCGACACAAGTTTGCACTAAGAATGCGTATCATTTCCATTATCAAGAATTCCGGTGGAACATGAAGTTTTCCGGTGCACTGAAATACAAAGTTGCCTCGAATTTCTAAATTGTTGGAACGCTTGTTGGATTCTTCATTGCTAGAATAAGTACATGTGCTTAGTTACACAAACACCTCCGATTATGGTTAGCGTAGTTGTGTAGATGCATAAAATATTTCTCTAGAAAACCAGTGTCAGGCCTAGGTGGCCACGGAACAGTGCCCTCCTAATTGCATGAACTTAGATCCTATATCCAAGTCTCATCTCCATGATCAGCTATCATTATTGATCATTATGCTTATAAGTATTTAGGTCAGTTAAATTTGTATCTTACCTTGAGACAGTGCGACCTCCGGCTGTTCACCGCCGGATAAATAACTGGTTTATTGATTGACTGAGCCTATTTTACCTCCACTCGCCGCCGTCAGGCTTTCCTTGGCCTTACGGTATTTCCAACTGGGAAAATACTGAGGCTCTTGCTTAGGATCCATCGGGGTGATGGTAACTTCGACAGGTTTGCTTCGCGAAGTATGAAATGTTTTGTTATGGATCGAAATCAGGCAGATTCTTGTAACCCCTTCCTTACAGGCATAGAACACTTGCTCTCCAGGGTATTCCCCAGCGCCAAGCGGGGAGACGAGATCGGGAAACTCGATAGATGCATCCCTGAGGGCGTAGTGAGTTTCGTCGTGCTTTATTTTCAATGTAAACTCTTGTATAGCCGGTACAGAGATCTTTTCACTGGAGAGCAGGATACAAGAAGGGATTGCCTTCAGTCTTTGAGTCTCGGCTTTTCCAGCGAGGAGATGACCGTCGAGCGCTTTGGCGAGCCTTAGGATCTCCGTTTCTTTGAGGCCTGAAACACATATTAGCTCTGCACATCTCTCTTCCTCGGACAAAAGTTCCTCCACTCTCTCTCTCTCAGATTTCTCCGGTCACCAACTGATGAAACCAAATTTGGATATGGCATTCATTGCTTACATGGAGAATCATCCACGATTTCAACAAATACCGTATCCCTGACGAATTGAATGCCACCCCACCCGCCTATTGCGTATAAGCCAATGTGGGCAGACTTTGCAGGTTCGGGATTCAGATACTGGGGGTTGTTGTAGCCGCTGAGGGAGCCTCTGTAGAAGTTCGTTGCTCCGCTGACCGTCTCACATTGGTAGAGAGAAAGTAGAAACTCGGATTCTGGTCGACTGTGCCTTTTGACCCCGTAGTTCAGGTTGATGGAGGTGTTCATTAAGCCAATCGTTCTGAGTTTAATAGATTCAAGATCGGGGATGACTGTTCTGATGACTTTTTCTAGGGCACCCTCGGATAAGTCCGCATTGCAAACGTGATTTGGGCTGATTTCGTCCGTGCTGGATTTCGTCTCATTGAATATTTTTTCGACATAGTCGTCCTCGTACCCCGGTCCACTTAACGGTGGATCCATATTCTCAGAGATCTCGAGCTATCCAATACTTTAGTCAGAATTTTGGCGTATTTGTTTAGGCTCGAAGCGAAGTGTTGGACACAGTAGATGAGGAAAGGAGAAGAAAGTGGAAAAGACCAGAATACTGGCAGGAGAGTTAAGTATGTACCTTGAAGGAGCTGAGGGTTAATTTGAGTTTATTTGTTTGTCAATGCAGCAGAACACGCTTGTTGTTCGGATGCATCGCGCACAAGTTCACAGTCTCATATATAGCAAGTCAACCCTTTACGGAGATTTACCATAGATCTATATGCCTCAAACCGCCGAGTCTTCGCTTCGCTTTGGGGCCTTAGGAGTTAGCGTGTTTTGTATGGTATCGGTTATACGTGCGCTTGCAGCTCGTGCGCCCGGTTTACGAGACCAGTTAGGTTCTGATGTATACGTATGCTAATCAACACTTAAAATTTACCAGTCATTGCAAGGACCAACACTACAACCTGACTAGCATGACGACATTCAGGCCTATAACTTGCATAGATTAATGTTCCCTATGGATATATATCGAGTGGATACTTACCAGCTTTCCGAAGAAATATCTTAGAACTGAGAAATATGTTCCTTCATTTTCGTTAGTCCTGACGAATATTCAGAACAGGAAACATCCAGAAGGATAACAGGCGTTGGGAGAACGCACTAGATCCAAAGCTGCGTGTTCACTGCTAGATTCAATTGACATTCGATGGGAGCTCTCAGAAAGGTTTGGAATATATGGAACCTTGAACTATACTAGTTGGTGCATTGTCTGCAAACGACTACCCTCATTCCTTACCAAATCACATGCACTTAAATCGCGTGGGATTGCCACCGAATTGTTATACCCCCTCTATCTGTCTGGTTTAATTGAATCCGAACGATTAATATAGTTCGTTGCTTTAGGGATGGTTCGTACCGATATCAGCTTGAGGATACAATGCTGCTTTGCGGGCCGAAAACGACTTAAAACCTCTCGAATCGATGCTGCTGGTGGCCTCGCAAACCCAGCCGATAAAGTGTATCTCAAGCTCTATATCGTACTATTTCCCTCTGTCTATATCCATGGAATCGGGGTCCAAATCCTTCCCCTGAGATACGGATAGATGATTCCGGCGCAATCTCCCGCACCAACGGTGCTTTTCCAAACTTCTCGTACTAAAAAGCACCAACAATATGAGCGCATGATCGTATAAGACACTGCAGTACTCCTCTGTACAGCATAGGAATGTAAGGCTTAATATACAAGCCCGAATCTCAATACTTACTCTCCATCTTGCGTTCGTAATCGATGTCGAAGCCTCGAGGCATATGCAGTCCCGAATCTATATGTGCCGCTAGAAACTCGTTTCGGGTCTTGGTTCCAGCTTCGATCGAATATTTTCCGTTATCTTCGTACGACCCTTGCGTGGGGTCGCAAACCCGCCAGTCTTGTCGGCCAGTCTCGTTTGATAGAAGGGTCTCAACCCACGTGTGGGTCCCGAAACTCGTCCTCCCTGAGTCGGTGTCTTTTTCTAAGTCCGTGAAGCTGACGGTACCGTGCGAAATACCGTCCCTTAGGTCCCCTCGCCAGAAAGGATTGTTGCATTGCATCAAGTCTGATACTTGGATGCTGCTACCGAGCCCCGGAACATTCGAGATATCTGTATCCGCCCAGCCAAAGAGAGGACCCCGTTTGATATATCCAAACGGGGTGGCACGCACTACTCGGCATTCGACAAACTATACAAGCTCTCGTTGTCAGCGGAAACACTCCCGACTAAAAGCTCAATCAAATACGACGATGCATTAGAGACTCAGACATGCCGCGAACAAATCCGATGACTTACAAATTTGCGTAATGTACCTCCTGGAGTTGACCCCAGCTCCTCACTGAATAGCATCACAGCCATTGCAAGATCGGAGCAGTTAGTCGGATTTGACTTCGCTAAGAACCCAGGGATGTTGAATACAGAGAGGTTAGGAGAATCCCTTCGTGGCACCCAGTATCTCGGTGCGCCGGCGCTGTGACTATGTATTCCGGTGCCGGGCTTCATGTTAGAGTATCTCAAGTTACCCCCAGAAAGTCGCCAGACTTGGGTAACAAGGTGTTTCATGCAGTACTTGGAGTCATTTTCATTGGTGCCGTTGATCCCTACGATATCCTCGAGAGGTACGAACCCAATGTGCATTACATCATAGCAGAATGGCCGGCCTAGTCCGCCTAAGACAAGATAAAATTCCAACCGAGAGGTATGGTTCGCTTTGTAGCTGATTGTATTGCTTTCATCTGGATTAGAGGACCCCTTGATCAGTAATTTGCCATGATCTTCGTAATCAATGTTGCCGCTTGATTCAAACAGCCTCCATGAACCCATGCTAGCACTCCACAAAGCCTCTCACGCATAGCGAAAGGTACGAGAAGTCCACCTTACGGTGAGAGATAATTGAACTTAGGACTTATTTTCAGGTATCTGCTGAGAAGATGACTTACCGTCTCTGGTCGGAAAGTTTATATGCCATTCCCAGTCACCATAAACCTTGCAAGGCCCGATTGGTTGACGATATGTTGATAGGAGCTCGAAGCCCGATACTTTAAATTGCTCTCCTTGTTGTGGCACAGCTTGGCGATGGCTTTCGAGCACCAAGCCGTTTCCATTGGTCATTCTGAGAGTAAATGTCGAACCTGCCGTATTGCGGTATTCTTCACAACCCCCAGCATGCTTGAAATCGAACGTCGCAGTAACTTCTATAGGGAGTCTGAGCCCGACCTCTGGCTGAAGCTCAAAAACCACTGGATTCTGTGCCTTGGATATTTCTTTTGGATCGCTAGTCGCAATCCATCTGTTCCATAATACAGTCGAGGACACATCAACCCACTTGAACGCCTCTAACCGACGCAGTTCGAAGCGTGGGGCTGAGAATGTATTTTGAGGAGCTTCTATGCTGATGATTGTATGTATTGTCAATCCTCCATCGTTATCCGACATGGCTGATTGCGATTATTCTCGCGCTAGTAGATCTAGTCGAATATTGCTATGATCTCGCGTTCAGAAGGTATAGATCAGGTGTTTGATAGGCGTGATGTCGACAATCTGTGATCTTAACTCTCTTACCTTTGATATCGTACTTTGTTGCTTGGCCGATACGGGTTGCTTGAATTTTGAGGCTTCATTCAAATTTTCCTCCTAAATAAATTTAAATAGTAATGTGCTACCGGGTGATCCAGCATCTACGTATGCAATTATTGCGGTACAGCTACGGCATTTACAGGCAATGCGACCATTTATTTCGATATCCATATCATTCCAAAATATTCCGCAAGCTCAGCTCTATAACTACACTCGCCTGACATTTAACTCATAGCCCATCTGAGCGGATGAAGCAAAATATGAGCCCCTGACACTCCCTTTGCCTGCCCTTGAGAACATTCAGTTCATGTCCTAAATACTCTGTTGGGCTACTGATAAATGCATACATACATAGTCACCAGATTCGAAGAAATACGACGTTGTTGACATAGCGTTATATAATTCATACTTTTCAATCTCGTAAGACAGGATCTCTGCGACGTCGACCAAAATTGTGGACCGCAAAAATGCATATGTCTGAGTGTCTACTACGGTATCTTCATGCATGCTATATATCTCATACATCAACCGATGATCTTGGTGTCGCAACCTTCTCCGCGATGAAATTTGGTCTCGATAGCTTTCCAGGATATAGCGGTTGTCTGATAAACCGGACTGCCAGGTAAAGTACGGCAGTCTGGTTCACCGGCAGTCTGGTTCACGAGACAAATATATCAGACGATTCTGACCATCGAAGTATACATGTATGATACGCGTCAACACGAAAACCCAACAAGAAAGAAGCTCTTATGATCCGCCAGCTGGCTGAGCAGATATATGTGACCCAGGTTGAAACTCATCCCTATACCGCTGTGCCTATAGGAGTCGTTCCTAGCGGGAGCCTCAAGGCTAGCTAAGGTGCACAGTTACAGACCCCAAAAAGGTCATAGAATCACCACATTTGTATTGTAAAGTTACTGGTCACATTCTTTCTAGGAAGATAGCGACATAATCTCTCAATCTAGGGATTCCCGAGCTCTCCCAATTTCTCACTGTCCCGGAAGCTTTACCCGGATATTTAGCTGAGCCCGGTAAAGGAAGTCCCGAGTAATTTTAACAAACTACAAAGAGCCAGAGTCGAATAAGCTAACAAATTTTGACATGATATTATCAATAGTCCAATTGGAACGAATTCATCCGCTATAGAGTTCGAAGATTGTGTTCGTGGTTCAAATGAACAAATCGATCGTTGTGCAGCTGCTTATCTCTCTTCGTCGATTTCCCAGCCCTCTGTAAACGATCGACTTGCCATCTCAGGCACATCTCGGACCGGGCCCCCGAAAGTGAATGTTTCCAGATCAGGATCATCGTTCTTCAGTACCGTGACTGTCACTGGCTTGCTGAGCATCGTAAAGAATGTTTTCTTGTGAATGGCGCCCAGACGGATTCGCGTAGTGCCCTCTCGACTAGCGTAGAACGTATGTTCCGTAGGATTCTGCTTGTCATGACCAACAAAGGACACGATCCGATTATCTTCAATCTGGAAATAGCCGCAGTTAAAGTGGTCTTCATTTGGCTTATTTTCGAGCGCAAACTCCGTGCCTCTTAACACCGAAATCCTCTCACTCGTTCGAAGAATGCATTCCGGCAGCACCTTCTTTCGTTCGTACTCTCCCTTCGCGGCCGCAAAGTGGGCGTCCAGTGCTCTCGCCACGGCGAACATTTCCGCGTCAGGGATGCCTATAGAGTAGGTAAAAATCCATTTTCGGCCAACTTGTAAGGCTACAACGTACCTTCGGAAAAAATTTCAATATAGATAGTGTCTCGCACAAAGCCAACACCACTCCCACCGCGGACTGCCATGTAACCTAGCGGGGGATCTTGGAGCGGCTTCGGCCATGTCTCCCTCGTAGTTGAGAGCCCCATTAGGCTGCCTGCGAACCAGGCCTCTGCCTCAGGCTCACTTTCGCATTGTTTGATGATCAAAGCTCCACGACGACCTGGGTCGTTGGTCTTGAAGATGTAGATCAGGCAGCAGTACGCTTTGCGCACAGAAAGATCATCCAAGGTCACCGACTTTAGGCCTGTCAGTGTCGTTTTCAGGATCGCTTCGATGGCAGGCTGCGAGAGATCGGCGTTGCAGACATGCGTTCGCTGGATCTTACCCTGTCTATGGGATATAGCTTTTTCGATAAATTTCGCGGCGTAAGTCCTAGTATCATCGTTTGCAAACGGCGCTTCCATCGTGATCATGATTTTTGTTCTTGAATATATGCTGCTTGAGTGTAAAAACGAAGGTGTAAGGTTTGTAGGGGAATCCGAGAAGATATCAGGACACGTTCGTTGCTCTCGTATGAGTGAGATGTTCTGGGGATGAGGAGAAACAGCCCTATTTGCGATGCGTAATTTCTTGTTTGCTCTATGCTAGCATGCTTATCTAGCCTAACGAAGCTTAAGGCGTATACACGTGTTAACGTTAGCAATAACCACAATATGCAGTTGCCCGAGACTAACGCAGCCGAGACTGATTGCTGAGCGCGAGCGTATTGATCTTAGAATGTCCTACCTCAACTAATTAAAACACTTACTTTATTGTGCGAAACTAGGAAGACAGCTTGGTGTGACTGTAATACTGATCTTGCAGCTGATAACTCTATAGTCCAGAGCTCCGTGATGTCTCGTTCAGCTAAGCACAGCTGCACTGGTAGCAAAAAAAAATCCCCGTAGAGATGAACAAAGAAAATGTAAGAGCTTATAGATTGCTCTAAAAAAATGATTAAAAAGGTTCCGGAAGAATCTCCAGACCTATGTTTAACGTAACTAACAGCTGGTGCATATATCATATCTCGGCTTTCGAAAACCAATCACGCCTCAAGCTCATCGTACTCCCCTCTTTGGCCTCATTTACGACTCAAAGACGCCACATCATTTTCTATTGATAGCAGATGCGCGATGTATTATATAATTGCGCCAATACAATACTAGATTCATAATATGGGATGTTGCTAGAAAGCCCCACGCAGCCACGCGTACAATTGCTCAACGAATAGGCACTCCCTCAACAAATGAGTGTGAGCTTGAAATTTATCATACTACTATTTGCCAAACAGACACCTATCTTGTCTTGCGAGCCAGAGTGCCTCGTTCGAAAGTTGAAGCCGGTCTTTTATATAATGGACATAGGCAATAATTATTTGTTATTAGGTGTATCACCTAGGCAAGTCCTGAAGTACTTACTTATTTACTCTATGCTTCGTTGCTGCCTATGCGATTCACGAGATCTAGACAACTCGGCGCGTAGTATCGGTATAAGGTCAACAGATACATATATACAGTTGGACAACGGATGCCTGAGCTTCCAGTTTGGCTATCAGAAAATATTTACCTTAGTAAGTTAAGTGGATAGGCCACTGATAAAAGTATAAATGTTGGTCATGATATATTGATTCTAGTATAGTATACAATTAATGTCATTGGACCAAGCTTCCTAATATTGAGGCTCCAATAGCATCTATAAGATAGGAAATATGTAGCTAAATCTTAAGCAAAGCACAACAACTGTTGACATTGTAACTAGTTCGAGCATTCCATGCCGCCTCACTCCCGCTTCCCCTTATGCTGAACCCACAGCAACTCGAAAATAGCGTACATAGCGGAAGTTAACAATATTAGGACAAGTGTACTTCATTCAAGCGTCTGAAACAAACTGTGGCTGCCATGCCATGAGAGTTCCGTGAAAGATTCCAGAAGACCCTGCTGAATCGATTTAACAGCTGCAGCCACACTGGCCCGCGTTCTTGCCAATGCAGCCCCAACCGCAAGCATAGGTAGTAGTTCCGCACTCCGTGTACGACTTGCACTTAATCCAGTCTCCATTCCCGACGCCTCCTGCAGTCCAGCACCATTGACCGCTGCCCTTCGCTCCACATGACTTCCAGCAGTAACCCCTGCTGCATCCGTACGGGGCAGAATGATCGCATTTTTGTGCCGACTGACCGCTTAAAACCGAACGAACTGAGACCGGGGTGAGGTCGGCATCATCTTGGCTTCTCTTGATCGCTACCTCATCCATAGGAGCTAAGGAAGCATGTTCGAGATCGCGATCGCGACCCATGGGGTGACCTGCGCACTTGCGGCTGATGCTAGCGTCGACGCCGATAGGTAGGCTGGAGGTGTCGAAGACACCAAGGGCGCCACACTCGGCCGCGGCAGCAGAGACGGCGGCGGAGAAAACGCCGGTGAATTGAGCAATGAGGACGAGAGCGGTGGCAGTAACCTTCATATTTGCGTTTTAAGAGGATATAGAATATATGTGTAGAAATGTAAAGCTCCGGCTTGCCGAACGAGCAGTATGTATATCTTTATAATAGGGTGGGATATAGAAGTTATCTGAAGTGTGAGGATCTTGCAGTGATGATGGAGGGAGAACCAAACGTCGAGGAATTGGCCCTTTATATACACAAATCCTCGGTTTCGAAGTTCTCCTGTTGTCGCGCTTTCATGAATTCACTGTCTTCGCATATTGACCGTGAGTTGCTGTTACTTTTTCTCTATGGCAGTGATCAACATGAACATGTATAACCCATCCTTGATCCTGGTACATGCGTCCATAGATATCATAGTTACCTAATCACACTGAGTTAGCCTTTGTTCTCGTATAACGCAGCCAGGCCTACCTTAACCAGCAATCATGTAGTAAGCACCTACTACTAGGGAATCTTGACAATGCGCTTCCAGCAATGCTCTACGATCCCCAAGGATCCTGTGATATGTTTCCAACTGTGAGATTGGCAACAGAAGAACCTATTCAAATTTTCAATCACTCCGGGTATAGTAATCCTCTTTCATCTAGATTATTTGAGTTCGAACTACCATTAAAACAGCTAGAATTTTATGAAGAAAAGTGAGAAGCGGGCTCCCCTACTCACGCCCTGCTTCTGGCCCGCGGGACAAGCTTTTCCAGCGAGGATATATTCCGCCAAGTCTACTCATGATAGGAAGAGAAACCACAAAGCCCAAGGAATAGACTCTGGGAAGGCATTTGCAGAACCGGGTCTTGAACGTCTCTGATCTTGATTCCTGTGGTAGTGCCCGTTCTACGAATACCCTGTTTTATGAATACGAGGTACCAGGCGCCCAGGCGCCCAGATTCACCAAATGAGGCAGCTACCGAAGTGGCCTTCCTTTATCTTTGGAACGGGCCGCATCCCAAGCCTCGCTACGCTAAACCCGGAATTACCAGCGAGGCTCGAGGAACAATACTTGTAGTAATCGCCTTCCTCACGTATCCCGCGTTCTGACCCGCGCCTCCTATTCAGCTTCGGCAAAATGTAGAAAGTATATAACTATATAACTTAAGTACTAAGCAGCTAACTACAGCGCATGCTGCGCGCTGACAGATTATAGCTTCCCTTTTCAGATCTCATTACCCCATATACCCCCAGCAGTTCTGGATCCGGCAGCCGATGTAATCGATGTTCAACTATACGTCTAATAGCAACATGCAGCACCGCCAAGCTCGTAAGGTCAGCGGCCCGGAGACTGACTACACGCCAATTGCGACTTAGCCTCCATTGTTGTCGCGTAAATTTACCGATATTGGTGAGACCTTTGTAAAAAATTGTGAAGCTCGCGGGCGGCGCCCAGTCGGTAAAGAGAAGTGAAACACCGCGCCTATCTCGTTCAGGAAATAAAACTCGTGTGTACTACCAATACGGCCAGTTGAATGAAGTAGCCCATATTATTTATAGGAATCCATAAACGCCTTCCACTAAGTAATCGTGATCGGCAGGAAAACAAAGTGGAAGAATCGTAAATTCCCAGCCATGACTGCATATTCTGAGATAATATAATGAATATAACCATATAAGCAAGGCTTATGGACACCATTTCGCCCTTTTAGCTTCGTAATAATATATGTAACATCCCCCGCGTATGACTTGTATTAAAACACCATGATATCAGTCTGTTTGGAATAGAAGCAAATCTGTACCTGGATAAGCGTACCCCGTTACTAGCTCATTGACCTACTTCTATTGCATTAGCGTGCCAACCCGATAATCCAACTCTCTCCTTCCCAAAGACATCATCCGCAACGCACAGTCCCGAGACATTGGCTGAATGTAGCCACCGCCCGCTAGAACCTACCATTTAAAGCTCTTCCGCCCAACTTTATATTGGATATTCGGCACAAGACTACAGGGGCACAGCGGTTATTCAGTTAACGCCAATGACTCGCGGACGCTTATTGTCTCTGTGAGTGCCTGTTGTGACGAGAAACGCGCGCTGACTTGCCGAAGAATTAGTTTACCATTCGCATTTACGTACAATCTATGAGGCAAGATCTGCCCTCACCGCTTTCAACAAGCCTTCACCTGCTCACTTTTACAATTGCGCTAAAGTTAACGCAATTGTGTCGCAATTTCAAAGAAACCCACATCCGCAATATGTGAGTTTAAGATCAAGGAGGCATATGATCGGTACACTTCACAATTGCCGCAGCCGTGTAACGAGGTATTTACATGCCCCTGGCTCTTTTGCATTAGAATTAACCTGAATTGGCTTTGCCCATTGTATATCAGCTGCTCTCTAGAGCCCTTCGCGTGCTATTGATGCAACACGAGATTGCATCCAAGATTTCAGACTAGATCTTTTGGCATTGCTTTCATTTAGGCTCACGGCACAGTGTACATGTGCCCCGCTATAGCTGCCGCTCAGTCCATTTGTTCCATGGATCCAGCTTTAAAATCCATCAGAACATGCGTACAGAGATGTGTATGCAATAGAAGGCTTTGGCATCAAGGAGAACGGTAGTCGACAGGAGCCAAGATATCTTTTCGAATTACAAATCTCCGCCGTCGCAGCTTGGTTTGCGAGACAAGCGGCTGACGTGTATTATCGATAATTTCGGCTGATCTGTATGTCAAGAGTCTTCTCGTCGCTGCGCATTCCACTTAGGACCCGCGCACGTGCACCATCAATCGTAAATCTCTTTATAGAGTCGAACTGTTGACATACGTAAAGCCAAGGAGGCATTTATTCTTGTTGCAAACTAGAAATCTTTTGGTCAACCCGTGACCTCTCGGATCTCAACCTACAGACCTTTCACTTGTCTCTCGAAAAATAATACATGGATACATCTCCTAAGTATTGTATAACTTATATCCTGCATCGCAACGGAAGTTTCATCCCCAAGGTATACTAAATTGAAATGTAAAAGGCGTAGATAAGGCATGCTCTAAGAGCATTCGTGGATATTATTGTGACCATTTAATAATTCCAATGTACGGTCTTTCCAGATTAAATATTATTATAAAATGAATAAAAATAACATTGTTAATCGATTATCTCCATGTTCGACTGTCAGGAATGAACTAGTATTCGACTGAATCAAGCAAGTGCTTACCCACCTACTACCGCGACGCCGCCGATATACACCAGCACCTTGAAGTTATCAACGGGACGTTGCATTTTGAGAATCGACCGCGTTGTCATTTTGGCCTTGCACTAGGACCCACTCCCTATCTCGAGGATCCTTGCACAATTGCAATATTGTAAGCATCGCCACACTAAACACTATCGACACTCATGAACCCGTAATCTCTCAGCTGTCCCAGAGAACCAAAACCCGATTTCTCCGAAATTCGGAACAATGGACATTGCGCGTATCCTTTGCGTGGAGGGAGATACACGAAATGGCAGCTCCACTCAACCCTACCAACGCGTTAACGCCGCAATTCCGCCGCATACAATTCTCCAGATCCTAGAGCTAATGGAGTCGATCCTGCTCTACACGCCCGCTGTCACCGTGCAGACGAGCTGTCGCCGCGTCTGCCAATTGTGGAAAGCCCTAATCGAGACGTCGCCCGCCTTAAAGTACTACACCCGCACCGGCCTCCGTTCCCGCGACCGCGCAGATCTAGATACGACTGAGCAGGCAAATCACCTTCCATGGTCAATCCCGCCGCTCGACGAGGTCCCATCACCGGAAGCGACGGGCGTATTTACGCCTATGGCCATGGAAGTCCTCGCTGTATTCTGGCGGCGGCTCACGCCATACATCCTGAACACTCCCATCGGCTACGATTTCCGCAACTGGCCGCCGCTGCCAATCGACCTCGAGCCCGACGATAAAGTTGATGGGAGAACGAAGCTTCTTCGCGACCGAGCCATCCTTATTCATAAACAATTCTCCTATATTTCGGAACATATAATTTTCCTACGTTATCAATATGAAAATAGTACGGAAATTGACCGCAACTGGGTATATCCGTATCTTGAGAGCGGGCTCTTCTTGACCCGTCCAAACGACTCCGACTGCCCGATCAGACGAATTATGCGCCAGCTCGTATTCACGGAACGTTGCGCCGGCCCACGCGGAACAACGATGCGGGCAGGCGGTATCAACCGCCGGCGCCTGACGCACCAAGTGTCATATAGAGCGGACACACGCGCGCTAGAAGCGGCGGAAGCAGACCGAAAGTTGCAAGAGTGGTACGTAGCGGTAGAGCGCATACGTGCACAAAGGGCATATTATAATGAGCCGCAGGGGTTAGCAGACTCCAAAAAATACCGCCTGTGGGACGAATGTTACTTTGAATATTGGAAACTACAAGCTCGACGCTACGAATGGAAAGAGTCGAAGTAAGCTTGCGCTAGCAGGCACAGAGCCGTTGGACCCCGACTTTAAAGAAATACTTACAGAGGTTCTTTGCTTTGTAGCGGGGGAACTGCACGAGGTTGAGGTCACGCTGAAACTCGGTTACTGGATCAGGCTTGTCTCGAAACCAGAAGGCGCCTGGCTTGCGAGACAAGATCGGGCTATCTAACAGATGTTTATCCAAGATTAATGAATCATGATTTGAGGAACGGTAGTCTGTATAATTCGTTGGCTCTCTAGAGCCTAGTCTCCACACCACATGCTGTAGCACTTAGACCGCGGAGAATATCTATACGAGAAAGTTAGAGCTAGTGGCTGGAGTGCCCAAGCGTCGGGGCTCAGTTTTTGATCCTGTGGGTTAGTTTAAATTATTAATTCGACAACATTGCTATGGCCCAGCCGCCAGGGGACGTTCATTTAACAGTTGCTACTTGGGCGATTGTGTCAAAATCGGCAAAGCACTGCATAGTGCATGCGAGCGCGTATGCAAATGTTGTGCGCGAGGATTCGTAGAGGCCTTGAGACTAGACGCAATACTGTAAACGGAGTTAGCCTCGAGACCGGGCGCTAGATGCATCGATGGCGAGGCAGAGAAGCGGAGTTAGCCTGGAACCACCTGCACCCATGCATCCTAGACTGACCACCGGATACTTGCGGTTAATTCTCGACGTAATTACGTAACTTCAGCAAGATCTGAGTATAGCGTAGTATCTATATGGACTGTCAGCTAGAAAATGCTACATGTATAATCGATCGAGGTGTGCACGCGTATTAATTCGAAACCTGTCGAGAGTCGATATTGAAACAAGATTATGCCAAGCCGTGACAAGTCGCAATCCGCAAAATGAACTTTAAATAATATTTATGCGCATGGCCGGCCATTTGGAAGTCTAGAGCTACCAGCTCTCTTCTCCAATATACGATACGCATTACCTGGTAATAGCGGTCACTCGCTCTGTTGCATTTTCTTGCAGCCTTTGTTGCGCCAAGCCGCGTGCGCGTTGTGTTGGCGGAGACCAAAGCCGCGGCTGCTGCGCCGACGACGACGACATCGAATCGCGCTTGGCTATCACATTCACCTCCCAGCTTCCAACCAACATCGACCCGCCAAATCACCACCAGCCTCAAAGACATCAAATCTACCGCTTCCGTATACCTCCCCACCATCCATACCACGCCCTCAAGAGTACAGCAGCAATACTCCACCATGGATACGCTGAAAGGCCTCTTCTGGAAGCCAGATCCCGCCGAGCAGGTCAGCCAGCCCACCTCCCCCTCCCCCGCCATCCACTCTTCCCTCTCACGCAGACGACAAAACTAACACCTTAACGCCGCCGCAGCTCCGCAAATGCAACAGCCTGATCCGCTCGAACGCCCGCCAGCTAGACCGGCAAATCTTCACCCTCAAAAACCTAGAAACCAAGACAAAATCGCAGATAAAAGCCGCCTCCACCCGCCGAACGCACACCTCCTCCACACCGCTTGAAATCCGCCTGCTCGCCCGCGAACTCGTCCGCATCCGCCGCCAGCACGCCCGGCTGACGACGTCGAAAGCCCAGCTCGAGTCCGTGGGAATGCAGGTCCGCGAGGCGTTCGCCGTGCGCAAGATCCAGGGGTCCATGAAGGTCTCCACGCAGGTCATGAAGGACGTCAACGCGCTCGTAAAGTTGCCCGAGCTGACGGGCACCATGCGTGAGCTGAGTAGCGTGCTGGTCGCCGCGAACGTGATGGAGGAGATGGCGGAGGATGCGATGGGCGCTGCGGAGACGGACTTCGAGGATGAGGAGGCGGAGGAGGAGGTGGACCGGGTGATTGCTGAGCTTGTCGGCGACCGGTTTGGTGAGGATGTGGCGGTGCCGGAGGAGTTGCCGGCGGCGAACGCACAGGAACCTGTGGCGACAGCGGAGGAGCAGGCGGATTTGCAGGAGTGGCGGAGCCGACTGGAGCAGCTGCGGAGCTGATGATGTACATGTCATGTCATGAGGGTGCGTGTGAGGATGGGATCGATGTCGTTCAGCGGGTTTTCATTGAACTATTTGGTGTATTTTGTCCGGTTGGTAGTTTAGCTGGTTCCTTCGCTTTGATATCCATAGCTACATTACATATATCGCGCTCACACGCCGGTGTTTTTCCATGTCGTGCCTGGATGCTCTGCTTAATCAGGTTTAAGATTAGATATGATCTAGCATACAATTATGGCGCATTCGTCTTGGTGATCCGGCATGCATGAGAAACCCAGGCTGGGATACCATACCAAGCTCACGATCGATTAAGAAAACAGCCTCGCCGGAGAAAATATTTAACTCGAAAGAGAAGAAAGACGGCCTCCTCTGCCGTATTACCATATCGTCTGAAAGTAATTCTCCCCCCTCCACGTCCTATCTAGCTATCCGCACTATCGTCACATTGCCTGCCGCGTAGATACACCGCAGAAAGAGCGAAATAAACAGTCTAATTAATCAAGCTCCTCGATAGGTGACTTTCCCTTTCCCACAGCAGCCGGCTCAGGTGGGATGGCGGCCGCGACGCCGCCTTCCTCCTTCTTCTCGCTCTCGAGATCCGGCATTTCCTCGTCGTCGCTGTCGTCGTCGAGTCCGGGGTTGGCGGCCCCCAGGCCGCTGAGGTCTTGCGCGCCACCGAGCTTGGAGAAGTCGATGCCGCCAAAGCCGCCGGCATCGTCGCCGCCGCCGAACTGAGACATCATGCTGGGGTCGAATTCGGGCTCTGGGGCGGGGCCGTCCTGCTCATCTTCGTCGACCCACTACATTCGTACCGATGTTAGCATGCCATTCCCAGTACAAAACCCTCTACAGCTCTTGGAGGATGCAGGCAGTACGTGAAAATTGACACGAGAGGAACAAAAGAGAGTCACGAACCTTATCGAAGTCTGTCTTCAGCCAATGCAGCTTCTTCTTATCCTTCGTCAGCCGCGGCCAGAACTCCTCCTTGACCTCCTTCTTCCGCAGCACGCACTCAGTCTCGCGGCCGGAATGGTGGTGACGACTCGCGGCGGCATCGATCTCCTCGAAGAACTCGATTTCGACGCCGAACGTCTGGCCTTTGGTTGTCGTGCCCGTGTACGAGAGCTTGGTGGGGGTGAGGTCCAGCTTGAGGTTGTCTTTGGACACATCCGGCACCTTGATGGTCAGGTAGATGATGTTCTTCTCCGGGTCGGAGGGCGAGGAGCGCTGCGCCCAGGTGACTGCATGCAACACGTGCGTTAGGAGGTGGTTTTCTCCACGATGTGTGTGTAAATGGAGGGGAGGCGTTTAGCAGAGGGTGGGGCTGGAATAGACGTGCCTTCTGGGTGCAGTTGACCTTGTGGAATCGACATGATGGCGGTATGGAGATCTAGAGGATGGAGATTGATGTCGTTCGTGGGTTTGTCGAGATGAGATGGAGATGAGAGATGCGATGAGAGAGTTACGTTATGTTGGACGTGAAAGGTGGGACGTGTGTTCTGGCGGTGAGGATTCGTGCGGCGGGTTCCAGAGCCTTCCAAGAACCCCACACTCGCCCAACACACGCCGCACCGCACTTCTTTATCGATAGCACCACGACACGCGAGATGCGATATCAATCATATCCACACCGACGACGACGGCGATGATGGCGATGATGATGGGAAACGGGTCGCAGGGGATATAATGTCCATTCGCTGCTCTAAACATTGGCTAACTACAATTCACGCTTCTAGAATACACAGTTTTTGCAAGCAGCAGCATTACCGCTCGCCCATATCGAAAAAGACAAACTCGGCAGCCCGTCCGCCTACGTTCTCAAACGTAAGCTGGCTGCCTTCCCGCGCCTCGATTTTGAGCCCGTCGCCCTCCTCGAGCACCTGCTCCGTGCCATCTTCCGCCGTAACCTTGAGCTTCGCACCACCTGCCGGTGCGGCCTCGCTCTTCTTGCGGATCCCAGAGCTCATAACCAGCTGCACGAGCCCGAGCCTCTTTCTGCTCCCGTCAGCAGTTCCCGTACCGGCCTTCTTCCCGAACACATGCTGCACGTTGTCCCCAGCGTTCTTCAACATGCTGGCGAAAAAGTCGACGTCAGCGGGAATCGGGATCAGTTCCTCCTTGCCGTCCTGCCTCGGCACGGCCTTGAGCTTGTCCGCGCCGCCAAAGTTCTCGCGTGAGGTGATGATTTTCTTCAGCACGCCGGCTTTACTCTCCTCGGGATGATGGCGAGTGTAGTACGTTGGCGTCAGCCCGCTCTCGTCCGGCCGCACCCAGATTTGCAGGATCGATGCATCGCTTTTGTCGCCCGCGTACTCGCTGTGGCTGATGCCCGTCCCCGCAGAAGTGTACTGGACGTCGCCGCGTTTCAGCACCTCCACGTTGCCGAGGGAGTCGCGGTGGACGACCTCGCCGCGGGTGATGTAGGTGAAGATTTCGAATTCGCGGTGGTGGTGCGTGTCGAATCCCTTCGCGCGGGCGATGTTGTCTTCGTTGATGACGCGCAGGGGGCCGAAGGAGGTGTCGGCGGGGGAGTAGTAGGAGGCGAAGGAGAAGGTGTGGTAGGTGCGGAGCCAGCCGTGGTCGGCGTATCCACGGGAGGCGGAGAGGCGGGGGAGGAACTTGAAGGCGGCGGTCTTAGACATGTTGTAAGTGTCTTGGGGGTGTGATTGAGTGGTTGATAGATTGGATATTTCAATATCCGTGTGACTTCTCTAGAAAAAAGGATGCTTTATCTATTGAAGCTGTGAGGTTATATTGCTCAAGATATTTTATTATATGCAATTGTGATTGAATCGATTGATGCTTTTCGAAGCAGAATATCAGTCAAGAAGGCTCCCAAGCCGCCAATTTATACACATCGTCAACCATCTCTAGAGCAATGGAGATGGTTCCATGACGCGCCGCGGAATCTGTCGCAAGATGCATTTCCAATGATGACTTTGCAACCACCGCCGCGTCGTGAAGCCCATTAGTCAAGCGCTGTCGCGACTGAAAGTAGCGTTCGGTAAGCGGGTGAATAAGCTGCCCAAGCCGCTGACCAAATCCACGCTAGCCGGAAGCGACTCTTTGACACCAATTCAACCTTTTGTCCCACTACGTCATGCATCTCTTAGTGTGATCACTATCTGCAGCGCTCAAAATGATAGGAGTCGGTTGGTATGTTGCACCATACCTGACCATATATACTCGCAGCTTACAAAACGATACCCCTCGCTCACTAATAGGGCTCGAGTACCACTGATAGTAAACAGCACGCGGGCCAACACACGCCCGGTAAAAATGCACATGTAGTACGTAAACCTCGCTTCCGCCCAAACTTTCCGCTTCGGCAAAAGGCGCAAAAAATAAACGACAAAAGAAATGCTCGAACTTGGACTTGAACCAAGGACCTTCTCATATCAGTCACTCAATCCGAAGATACGAGTGAGACGCTCTACCGCTGAGCTATACGAGCTGTCGTGATTCGAGCCTCCGCTTTGCCACTATGAAGTTGGTGGGGCCGCACGCTCGATCATACCTAATCGACGCCAGTGGAACTGTGTGGGTTTGGCTTGCAAGACCAGACTCCAGTAAAGATAGCTAGGAATTCCTGGTCTTTATTGAAGGTTCACGAGCGCGTTCTAGTAACCAGGCTATTGATACGAGAAGGTAATTCATGCAGGAGACATTATGATATTTCTTCGGTATTCATTACGCATTGAATGCTAGCTTGAACGGGTCCTCTCGACCTCGATTATTAACATAGTACCCCCCATCTCGTCATTCTTAACCACCCAGTACAATGAATCATACACATGCACACGCAAATATAAAGATACACCACTAGTTCACAGAAACGAGAATTATATATATACCAATCTAGACATAGCCACCCGAGATCTTAATGCAGCGGAGCGCTTTCGCCATAGTTGTTCCCCTCGTCCAGCTCCTTCATAATCTCCTTCGGCACCAGCCGCCTCTCCAGCCCCACCGAAGGGCTGGTCTCCGCCCAACTCGGCGCGATCTGCCACTCGCGGATTATCACATCACCCTTCTTCTCGTCCTTCATCCGCCAGTACCAGTAATCGTCCTCCTTCTTCTCGCACTGGCTCACCTCGAACTTCTTCAACGACCACGGCTTGTAAGCTTTATTCGGGGTGTTCCACAGCACGCCCTTCTTCACGCCCAGATCCTTCGGCTTGCAGCTGTTCATCATCCCCATGCGGTAGCGCACGGACGGGTGGATGAACTCGTTGGTGTACCAGTACTCCGGCGTGTCGGAATCCGGATGCTTCTTCTCGTCCTGCGATTTCTCATGGTTGTACTGTCCCGGCGTGCGGGCGAGCCAGCCGCCCATTCCGGGGAGAGTGTAGGCTACGGACGCGCTGTCTTCCAGGTTGCCTTCGCCCCAGGATTGCTGCTGGGCCTTGCAGTGGGTGACGAAGCGCTCGACCTCGCGGTGGTTCCATTCTAGGAGAGTGCCGACTTGGTCGACCATCCAGGCGAGGCAGATGTCGTCGATGGAGGACTCTTCGTCGGCGCCCGTGATTGTGCCGCCGCCGACGTGGGCGTGGAAGCCCGGGAACCAGCATTGGGTCAGGTGGGCGGCCCAGCCGTGGTTGCCGTGCCGTTTGTGGTACCAGAGCGTTGGGCTGAAGGGGCCGCGGTACTCGTCCAGCGCGAGCGCATGCGCTGCCTTCTCGATACCTGTACGCGTATCGCCAACCGTTAGTATGGGCATGCGAGTGGGAGAATCGGTGGATGGGTGGATGGCGGGGACTAACGGCTGTGAAGCTGGGTGTCGTAGAACTGGTATTCCTGATTCCAGTTTGTGATCTTGCTGAACACGCTATCCGGAATGCCCAGCGCGCCAACGGTATCCCACACGCCGACAAACTTGATGGTGACGCCATGATAGTGGATCTTGTCCTGGTTGTCCTTCCACCAGCTGCTCTTGCTAAAGTCGACGCCGGAACCGCGCTTCTTGTACGCCTGGTACATTTGCGGGAACATCACCATCTCGCCCGGCGGGAGGATCCCCGCGCCGAGGATCAGCCCCGCGAGAGCGCGCGCGGTGTAGGCGCCGCGGGAGAAGCCGAAGAGGAAGATTTCGTCGCCTTCGTGGTAGTTGTTGCAGAGGAAGTTGTAGGCTGTGCAGACGTTGTTGTCGAGGGAGCTGCCCGTTGCGCCTGTTACACCCACTCACGTCAGATTGTCCTCGAAAGCAGTATTCATGCGACGGAGCATGATTGGGAGCAGGTTCAATTGGCACGGTGAGGTTAATTGACGCACCCTGCAGTCTTTTATCAACGAAGGAGAGGTCGCCGGCCCCGACGCCGCTCTGGTAGTACACGATCTGCGGCACCTTGACGCGCTCCTGCTCGCCCTTGGCGTTCATGGCAATCTCGTGGCCCTCGCCGGCGATGAGGCGGCCGATTCGCGCAACGTTGGACGGCATGTTGATCGTGCCCTTGTCCGCTGCGAACCAGGTGCCGTCGCAGCAGACGATCAGGCGTTTCTTGATCTCATTGATCTTGGGGATTGCCGCCACGCTCACCGTCATTGCCGAGTCCTCTTCGCCCATTGTGACTATTGTACGCGTATAGCGGTGAATAGGTGATTAAGTGACGGATAACGCGATGAGGTATGGGTATCGGCTAGCTGTCGTGTTATTAAGCCAATTGGTGGTGTATGCTACGCTCGGGAAATCGGGAAATGCATCGAGCTGTCGACAGGCCAAGCGCGGGGTTTATATGCACCGCAGACTCAATACACCCCTCACCCACCCGGCCACGCCGGCAACGGTTAGGCATATTCTTCACGTAAAAAAAAAAAAAAAACCTACCAACGGGAAGCAATCGCTAGCTCCGCAAAACGCCTATCGTAGGTACAAATCCCCTCCGCACGATGATGCATGCGTGTGTGTGCGTATGTGTAAAGACGCATGCATGTGAAGGTCGACCTGCCGCAGATAGTTGCCCAGCAAGGATACCCAGCTGCGATTGCGATTGCGACCTTGCTTGCCGCTCGCAGGGGTAGTGCTGTTGATTCGGCAGCTAGCCAGCTGGAATCGTGGATATATACGTCTGTGCTGTTGAGCTAAGAGCGTTATTGCAGCAGCTGTGCCGCACGAGCTAGACTGGGGCATGTGGTTCGTGCTATCCTGCTTGCAGAACGCTCCGTGGATATTCGGGGTGCGGCTGGGAGGATCGTCTCGTCATCGCGCAGCGATGTAGCGGCCTAGCCGCCTCGTTTTGTGCCAAAACGTTTAAGTATAATTTTTGTTCCCTGTGCGCTTTTTAATTTTTTTCTACTTTTTTTCCGGTTCTTGACCCGATCGTGCATTGGCTTGACGTACAGAACGTCGAATGTTGGGTTGGAAGTGCGGGGATGGAGCTGCGGAAGGGGACCGGGACCCCGGCGTGACCAGAATTAGACCCGTCCGCTGCCCAACGGCGGTGGATAATCGGATGCTGCGGACGCACGGCATGAATTCCAATCGATACCAGGATGCAGTCAATTGATAGGCAGGCCGTGCTCAATTGTGCGTGCGATGAGCAGCTGAAGGAGAAGACTAAAAACAAGCTCAGCGGCCGTCAGTCAGCCTTGGAAGGAATTCGGAGCGAGCACTCGGGCAGAGACTATTCAGTTCTGGTGCAGATGCAGGGGATAGCGAGCAAGCTGTCGCTAGCCCGCCGAATGGGGAAACAAGCTAGCCGGGAATGCGGCAGATCTTCTTCCGTCGTAGCAATGGTGCGCGAAGATTGTGATGTGAAGAACAGTTGCGATATCCGTCGAGAGTGTGATTTCGATCGTTACGAGATGCGGATTAGAACAGCGGCAAGACGGACTTCTCAATGGTTTCCCAGGAGGGTCCGGGCTAGCTGACATAAAGTGAAGACCGGTGCGCAGCTATGTGTTGAGACGTTGCATTTTCGCAATCCGCGTTCTCGTCGGGGAATATTTCCACTGCCGATGCAATGTTGGCACGCGGTCAGAATGTTCATGTTATATCAACGACAGTTAAGACCCCACACCGAACTGCGGAATTGACGCCCGCTGATTCGCTTGATTAGTGATGGCTCTGTATCGTCGTGGAATTCCGCCAGTTCGATATCAACAACTGCAAATTCGCAAACGGTAAACTCTGCGCGAGAGAATAGATGGTCTAGATATATATATATATATAGAGTCCAGAACCAAACTGCGCAAACGAATTGCCAAATTTGGCGATCGTACTGGAGAATAGCGTATCGAGCCCGCCGGCCGATAGTTTAGACGGCCCATACCTGGTACCGTGCATGCATCTTTCTAACGGCAGCTAAGAAGTGAAACCACGCATAGATACCCCGCACTGTCAATGACCTCATGGCATAATCTCCATGAGTTAGGAGTACCGATGGAGAACACCATTGCCGAGGGGTCGGCATGTCCCCTACACGGTTCTGAACAAGCATTTCTGCTGCAGACTATGTTGCTATAACGTTAGCTCGGGTATCACGTCTTCGTTGGTGGGCGCGGGAAGTTTATAGGGGATTTTCCGTTACGTAAATCGGACGGAAACATAACTCGACCGAGGGGTTAGATTAAGCTTCCACCCAAGCTTTGCAGCTCAAATAGAACTGACACGTCGACGTGCGTGTATAAGTAGTGCTGCCTCGGGCGTCGATGGTTCTGCAATCATCGGACCGATTGACCTAAGTCTTTCTCACAAACGCGAATTTTTTACTTCAGCCTTCGTATTTGCCGAAGCAGGGGAAATACTTAAATATATCTCTACAGAAAAAGCATTGTATCGGTCGACTTTGAGAGCGTAGAGTATGCCGTTCTCCAGAGCAGATTATTGTCCTACGACGGACGGCAACGATGTTGCGCAGTTCCTTCACGACGAGATTGTCGGCAAGACGAGTATGTCCTACCCCAGATTACCCACTTCATCCTCCTGCGCTGTAATTACTATTCAGGGCAACGATACTGACGCTGAGCCCCAAAGTTGTTATCACCGGAGTCTCCCCTCACACTCTTGGTTCGGAATTCACCTTGACTATCGCCGCACACGCACCAAAGCTCATCGTCATCGCCGCCCGCAGCGTGGACAAGCTCGCACAAGTCGCCGAGGAGATCAAGGGCAAATATCCGGATGTCGCCGTCAAGACGCTTCAGGTCGACCTTGCATCATTCGAGTCGGCTAGGAAAGCGGGAGACGAGCTTATGAGCTGGGAGGACGTCCCCTTGATCGACGTCCTCGTGAACAATGTGATATATACACGCCCATTGCGATACCAAGTCGACGGTGGCATGTACACGTACTGACGTCCATACTTGATTCGCAACAGGCCGGAGTGATGGCCACGCCGTACCGCAAGACGGTAGACGGCTTCGAGTCGCAGTTCGCCACCAACCACCTCGGCCACTTCATCTTCACGGGCCGCATCATGCCAAAGCTCCTCGCCGCCGCGACCGCAGGCCGCGAACCTCGCATCGTAAACATCACCAGCAACGGGCACCGCATGCATGGAGTCAATTGGGATGATGTAAACTGGAGCGACGGAAAGACGTACGATCTGTGGGCGGCGTACGGGCAGAGCAAGACTGCGAATGTGCTGTTTTCCGTGGCGCTGGCGGAGCGGTATGCTGGGCGGGTGGCGGCGTTTGCCGTGCACCCGGGGTTGATCGTGGAGACGAACTTGGGGAAGCACTTGGATATGGACAAGATACTGAAGCTGTGTGAGTATCCTACCCGTGCTTCCTGTATGCAGTGGAATGCGTTTGATATCCATATGTTACTGACGGGAGATATATCGCGTGGTAGTGCATGGGGAGATGAAGCCGGAGCCGGATAGACCGTTGATAGAGAAGACGCTGCAGCAGGGGGTATCCACACACGTTGTGGCAGCCTTCGACCCCGAGATCAAGAGTGAGTTCTCATTCCACCCGGCACTTACCATACCCGCGGAACTACTTTATCATGCTAATCGACGAATTGTCTGTTATCTAGAGGACAGCGGGAGGTATCTGGCGGACTGTGTCGTGGCTGACTCGAGCCGGGTGAAGGAGTGGGCGACGGACAAGGACTATGCGAAGCGGCTGTGGGAGCTCTCGGAGCAAGTCACCGGCCAGAAGTACGCGGCGTAACTTGCCATTGACCGTGTGCTGAGAGAGCATGACGTCAGTTCATCAGATATCCTGTTGTGGAGCAAGTTGAAGCGAAGCACGGAACACCAAGCCGACAGCGATACGAGCACACTGTCCACATCACATCAGCACATACATGGAATGCTCCGACGAGATAACGTCCGTCCCGTACAAGAGGACCATGATGGCCCACATGGCGGTTGTCCTGGAAAGGCCTGTATACTTAATTGTGATTGTATTTGTATTTATCGACGATTAGATTATCGTGATCATCGGCAGCTGTGTCGGGAAGCGTGTGTGACCTGCACGCGCTGTGTTGCAGCCTTAGTTGCTACTTTCGTTTCGCGTGCCGTATCCCAAACCGCTGTCCCATCTCCACGGAAACGACACACGCGAGAGCACGCAGGCCGCGGCAACCTCGTCGACAGCTTCATCCCGCCCTTCTCAGCCTCTCCCCGTCGACGGCCGTCCCCCCTCTCGCGATATTACATAATCCGACTGCCATCCGGAACATCGTATCTGCAGCACTCCCTCCTCCGTCCACCGTCGATGCCTCGGCTTCATCAAGCATGACTCCTGGCACCGCCCCGCTGTAACACTACCCTCCCGCGGCATCATCCAACAACGCTCCCTTGGGAAACCCGCGCTGTGAACCAAAGACAGCTCCCGTATACCATACCATCCCGCCGCCATGGCGCTCCCGCGGCGCCGCTTCTCGGTCTTCCAGCGACACCAACATGTCACCGTCGGCCCGCTGGGCTTCGACGTCCCCATCACGACCGATACCACCGCCTTCCCGCCGGACGACCCCGTTGACGAGGAAGACCGTCTCAGCGACGTCGATTACCCGGACCCGGGACACGCCCGGCACGCCAAACGACAGCGTATCGAGGACAATGCGCGGGACTACCTGTGCGGGAAGCCGCTGGACATCTACACCGCCTCGCTGAGAGGCCCCGTTACAAAGAGCTATTGGGGAACGCAGGCGAAGGTCACCGGCACGTTCTTGGAGGTCAAGGCTGCAGAGTTGAAGGGCTCCATATTGACGGCGAAGCGGGAGGCTAGGAGGCAGCAGGCGCTGCGGGGACGGCAGATTGCGCCGTCGCAGGAGCAGCAGCAGCATCAAGTCAAGATCACATCGGCTTTGAAGGCGACGAAGGCCGTTCAGACGCCTGTTGAGAAGCCGGAAGAGCTTCTCCTCGTGCTGGACAGCCAGCAGGCTATCGAGCTCAGCCAGAGCCAGAGCCAGCGGCATGGGTCATCGCCTCCGAGGACAGCTGTCATTTCCGACACTCCGGTGGTCAGGTCGACATCCGTCAGGAGGGCTTCAGCCAGGCTGGCTTATCAAATTGGCATTGCCCCTGGTAGCCCACCTGCGACAGGTGCTGGGACTTCGGGAAATCCCTCAGGCGGAAACGCTGCACCGGAATATTCCGTCGGGAGAACCCTAAATCGCGGAACCAGAAACTCACACGAATCAGCCGAGGAACAACCCGTCGGCCGAATCGGTGCTGCAGACGAGTCGACCGACGATATAGTAATCCCAGCGACATCGCAGCAGGACAGACCGCAGAGTGATGGCAACTTGATCACTTCCCCACGCACGAGGTCTGCAGAGGAAACCGCAAAGGCAGCTCAGAATGATAATGGCATCGCTACCAAAGAGCAAGTGCCAATGCTGCACGCAGGGCCGGAAACAAATATCCCACTCATCCAAGCAGGGACCGCGGATGCCATAAATTTTGACCTCAACAAAATCGACCAGATCACAAGGAGACTCAGCACCGATGATACCGTGAATTTCTTCCAGAGCGAAGCTGAGTCCAGAGCCTCGAGAGACCACTCTCCATCGACAGCGCTTAAGGAATCGCTGCCAAAGGTGGGGCGGGGCCGGTCGTCGGTATCTCATGCCCCTCCAAGCCCTACGGCGGATGCTATCCTCCGCAAAGCGCAGAAGGCTCCAGCAAGCAAGCGGAGGAACAATCTCGGCAACGGCACGTCCCTGAAAGATATTATCGCCAGGACGTCGCGAACATTACAGCCGGTTCGACGGCCCAGACGCTCGCAAGCCAGCGAAGATCCTGATGTGCATGATGGTGACTCGAAAGCCGAAGCGGCACCCGTTCCCAGACTTGATATACCGCCCGCCGCTGAAGCTGTAGAAGCTTCCGAACCTTCTGCGCAACAAGCAGAGAAAATCACAATTTCCAATGATGAACAGCACGTGGAAGAGCCAGTGGTGAATGGCGCTGAAGACACCACGATTGTAACAATGCCATCTATGACAACTGCCCAAGAGCCGCCTGCAACAGCATCAAAACCTCCCATCAGATTATCCCAGCTCCCAACCCCTTTACCTCCTAGCCCGCTTCAGCTCCTGGACGCCCCGAAACAGGGGACACCCAATATCCCGGAGACGGTCGAAGAAGAATCAGTAGAAAAGCCTGTGCCGTCCGACATGTCGCTGAAAGAAAACGAGCCAGCGTTCAAACCGGGTCCGAGGCGAGCGAAACGGACAGCACCGAGAGCCAGGCGCACTCAGCCTCCCGGCTCGCAGCCCAGTAGTAACGAAGAGTTGAAGGCCGCCATCAATGCAAGGTATTACCCCTCCCTCACTCCTTCTGACGAATTGTCCAGTTCGGCCGCTAACAACTAGTGAAGAAAAATTGCGACGCCCATCTCTCGGCTGCAGCAGAAGATGGCAGAGTATTCGCCTGTCTCTCCGATGAACCAACGCCCCGTCTCGCCAATCCCCGAATCCCAGGGCCAGGCCCAAAACCAGATGACGAGCCTGCGACGGCAAGAACAGTTGCGGGAAGAACAGCAGAAGGGATCTTCGCAACTAAGCTCGCCTCCACCGTCCAGTCCGCCAGAGGACCGCGCGCCCGGTTCTGCGAAGAAAGCTCCGCAGGTGGAAGCCGTCGTGCAGGTCCCCGCCTCGTCGAAGGACATCACGAAGGAGCGAACGGAGACCGCGCCGAACTCGAGGCCCGTTTCCGCTAGCGCCCCGCTTAGTCCGCCGCAGGACTCGCATGACGAGGAGTCGACTATTGAGATGTCCAGTGGGCATTACCGCCGGATCGAGGAGTCGCTGCGGAACGCGGGACCAATCGCGATACCGCTGGCCGCTGAAGACGGTGCCATCAGCCACATCTCCGCTTCCCACCCGGAGAACAGCATTGACATCTCGCCCATCTTACCGGACGAAACGCTCTCGAACGCGGCACAGCCTAACATCAATGCACAGCCACCAGCCTCAGCGCCCGCCAAACCGACGCATGAAGCCGCGGCTAAGCAGCCGGAGAACCCCGCTGACGACGATGATGGCGGTTCCACGGACTCGGAAGACCTGGACCTGCCGCCGCGGAAACAGCAAGCCAGGCCGGCAGTCCTCGTCCCCGGCACGCCCGCAGTCCCAGACCCAAACACCCAAGCGAGCTGCGTCGGCGTGCCGGAAAGCTTCAGGAAGGCGATAGCAGCACCGATAGCCTTCACTTTTGAAACGCCAGACCACCCTTTGCCGCCGCCGTACATACCCGCCACGGTTGGTTTCACGCCGATTAACGGCAGCAGAGCCACGGCCACCAGTCCCGTCAGCCACCCCCCTGCCTCGCCGACACCCCGGGGAGCAGGGCCATTCACCAGTCCGTCACGGTGTATTGAGTTCACCCCCTTCCGCAGCTTTACCTCTCCGCGACCGGCGGGACGCGCTCGAACACCTGGTGAACAGGACGACGAAAGGCAGGGGAGTGCGCTTGAGCCGACGACGATTATCAGTCCGTTTGCGTTCAGCCAGTTTATGAAGGGCGGTGCGCAGAAGGAGAAGGAGACGCAGTTCGAGGTCAGTCGCGTTAGCGAGGGCGTTGGTGCCGGTGCCGGTGCTGGTGTAATGGGGAAGGATGTGCAGTCGAGTTATGATTTTGACGATGTGCTGGGTAGTGTTGAGGGATATCTGATGAGCGATGTGTACGATGTGGAGGAGGAGGCGAAGCGGATGTCCACGAGCTTAGCGGGGGGTGGCCGGCGGGTTGGGCCGGGGCAGAGGCATAGGAGGGCGTAGTGTGGCACACTGACGAAGTGACCAAGCCTTCCTTCCCTGGAACCGGATTTCTACGGTGAAAGTTGGTGAGATCGGTGGACCGCCAACACTTTGTTTCAAGGCCGATATATGAAAGAGGGGAACGAGGAGGGGAAAGTAAATCTTTTGCTTTTATGCTGTAGGTGACGGCGTTATCGTCTTGATGGTTTTTTTTTTTTTTTTTTTTTTTTTTCATTTCATGGTGTGTTAACTTTGCTGATACCGATCCGTGGTCGGCGAAAGCATGCCTGCTCTGTTGGAGGTGTTAAGGGGATAGATACACTGTAGATGCTGTGATTCTGTTGTGGGGTGGGGGTTTTGTTTGAGATGGGTGTATTTGTAGTTGGCTGGAATATATCATTATTATCACCATTCATTCATCTATTCGCGGCTGGCGGCGGTCTGATAAACCAGACCCTCCTGTTTCCAGTGTGGGTTTGGCTTGCGGTGGTATTTGAACGAAAGTAAAGTTTCAGCGCAACCACCCGACGAGCAGCAAGGCCGGTACCTAGGGCTGCTCATATTATATCATCTGGAATACAGTCTTATTTCTGCAGTATATCGAAATGTTCCGGCTATATATATGTAACTAAAATAATGGAATGTTTATATCGGATATACATTATATCTCCTGAGTATTGTCGACTGTCTCGTATTTACACGCTTATAAACTATAAACCCAGACTGCCTTGTTACCCGGCGAAGCCGGAATACCGATGTACTTGAACAAGTATTTACCATAACTCTTGTGGGGTTGCTTCCGGCTCCGGACGCCTCGATCGTCTCATAAACATCCACCCGCAATATGAATATGTATGTACTGATCCAGTCAGTGTGCCAACAAGAACCGCTTCCGCTTTCAGCTCGCAAATCATGATCCCATTCCCCTACTACCCACACGCCTAAGAATCCATTAACATAGATCATATATAATCAACAGAATGTTATAACATATGCAAACCTTAATCTCTTTCGCTAGCAGGTATCGCCAGATGGGCTACTAAGTAGACAATCCCCAGTTGAGAAATCATACCACCAGCATTGGCCACTCTTGCAAAGAGTTTGGCCGTCTGGACAATAATATAGACCGTCACAATCGCTTGGGACCGGGGCTGGGAGTGCCATCGCAGCGATGGAAAACATAGTAAAGACAATAGCGCTAATAAGCTTCATTTGATAGCTGTGGTAGTAAACTTAGAAGAGTGTACGGTTTCCGGTGTCTTATATTGGACAGCTTATTAGTGAGGTTAGGCTGTGTGAGGAGGATGATGTCTTCTGATGGAGGAACTTGAAGAGGATTATAACGAGCCTATTTATATTCCTCCTCCTATCCCATTTCTCTGTATGAACTCTGGCCTCGCAAGCCAAGCCCACACAGTTCCATGAATCCTAAGTCCGAGGAATTTTGAAAAAGATCGAGGTTTTCACTTCCAGTGTAACCAGAGCTACTCCGCATTGCTTCTGTATAGGAACTAGCTTAGTATTAGTCTGAATGCCAAGTTCCGTAAGCTATAAGAGCCCCGAAAAGCTGGAGCGCTTCAGCTCGTACAACTCTATAGTTCTAATTGGTTTCTGAGAACGGCAAATATATCAGTGTTTGAGAAGCGCTAAGCTTTTATAGTTAGCGAGAAATTTAATGCGGCTTAGTCTCGGGGACGCTGACCCCTCCGAGTGCGGCTGTTTAGCGAGGAATCGCTTCAGGTTGCACGAAGTACACGCCAAACCGCAAAGATTTCAAGCTTGGACTTATATTTGATTTAATAAGAGCTCACTGGTGGGCCCTCCTCCACAAAGTCAGGGAATGCTTTGATATCCCATGAGCTCAGTTACGTAAGTAATCAGTCAAGGTGGTTACACCGAAATATACAGCGCGACACGAGACTTGAATTCATAAGGCTGTCAATTGCAGGATGTCTCGCGGTAGTGCCTACAACGAGGAAATAGGAAGTTAAATTGCATATATTAGAGGTATAGTATACGTAGACTCCGCAGGGTCCATATTGTAAACACTAGGATAGTGGTAAAGGTAGGGATCTGCTGTGCATGTGTACTATTCTTCTGCCACGGGAACAGATCTCGGTATAGGTATATTGAGCGATATCGGCAGTATACTATAGACGGACACGTGTACACCCAGTTATTTCTGAGTGGACGTAACACGAGTTTTCCGTAAGGATCACTTCGATGATAAGTTTTAGTAGAGAGCCCAAGCGCAAGTAGCCGCATCGGATTGTTTGCAATGAGTAGAGCGCTACACAAAATGATTCTGTAAAACCAGTACAGTACGCTAGATTTACAGTATAGCCCCATTCCATTCCTAACAACCCTATACATTAGCCCCGGAGCCATATACATTTTGAAGGCGAATGTGTTGGTTGGTGTGGTATTTTGAGACACCTACTTGATACGCTCCTATCTCATGTGCCCGGCACATTGATTTGGATATCCGCAAGGATTTCATGAGCTCAGCTCAGTCGCTGGGAACTGCGAAAACTTCGTAGCCCAGCACTGAAGACTTCATGAACACATCGGTCTAGCCATTGTGTATAGACACAGTACACGGTGCCATATATAAGAGAACCCGGCGTCTAAAGCTACCACCATGGTACCATACGTATGCATACCTCGAACCAAAGATGTTGACGAAGCCTACACTTTATATACCACATCGGGAGACCTGATCAGGCTGGCAAACATACAACCGCCTACGGATGAGCAGTTAGATGAATATAAATGCGCAGTACATGAAGGGCACCTATACCCTCGCTCGGGGCTATCACGTATGATTGCCGAAGACATCTAAGCATCTCCAAGGATGTGACATCAACGGATTCATCGAGTGCAAGCGGAGATGAAGGCAAGAAATGAAGTCGCCGGATCTATAAACGCGGCCAGCGCAACTGATCGATCCGGATCTAAACGCGGGTTAAACATACGCCACATGAATGCATACGTAGAGAAACGCGAAAACACGTGAAGAAATTAGGATTAATAACGCTAGATCAAGGTCCAAATCTTGTATCTTGAAATGAGAGCCAGACAGACAGCACAAACATTCTGAGGGATGTTGAATCAGGTTCTGGTGATATCTCAGACTTGTTGCAATGGTGTATATAATGAAAAGTATGATATGCTCGACGCAATTTAATTAAGCTATAAGCTTGCACCGCGCGCTCGCATGAGAAAATACATTATATAATACGATTGACAGACGTTATACGCTAAGAAAGCAAATATGCAAATGCAGCCGATGGAATGAAACACGCATGTGAGAAAAAAAAAACTTGTAGGTAATAGGGTTGGTAGAAGTGAAGTGAAATGTGCAGCAAGTGTAAAACAATCGAAAGCAGCGTGTTGTATACCGTACATGCAATGCGATGCCATTATAACATGAAAACCACAAAAAAAATGTAAGAAAAAAGAAAAGGTCTTGGACGACGCGTGCGGCGCACGGCCGTCATGCAAGGTTGTAGAAGAAGAAATAAAATATACGTTATGCATGCGGTGGGAACGAAAATGTGTTATGGGATATTTAGCACTTGTCTCGTAAACCAAAAGGTGTGATCCGGCTTAAGCTTGTTATAACTCATGCCGTCGGAATCAGCGACCCCGCAGCGACGGATAGTCAGACCCTCTGTCCCAGCGGCGTCGCCCTGCCCGCCTTGGGGACCGGTGCGGCCTCGACTGGCGCGCCGCCATCGTCCATCACCACGCCCTCGAGGCCGACGGTGATCATGTCGTCGCCGCCGCCGGGGCCGCTGTGCATTCGCAGCGCTTGTTTGCCGGGCGATGCTAGCGCGTTGCCGTTGCCGTAGATGCTGATGGTTTGTGTCTTTATGTCGTCGATTTGTTTGGGCACGGCAGGTTTCCGGGCGAGTCCGGTTGTTGCGCGCATTGCGCCTGCGAAGGCGGGGTGGGTTGGGAGATCGGCGGGGAGGCCCATTGGCGATTGTGGGATCGCGGGGAGGGTGCCGAGTTTTGCGCGGAGGATGCTAGGGTGCGAGGGCTTGCGGTCGTTGTCGAGGATGGAGCCTGGGGCTTGCTTGCCGGCGGCGGCAGCGAGCGCGGGGAGGTCGTAGTCATGACGGTCGTAGTCTGGGACTGGGGAGGTCGCTTTGGCGAGGTTCGCCGCGACAGCGGCGGGGAGAGGCGGGTTTCCGTCCGATACCGAGGCCTTGCGACGGTGGGCGTTGCCGTTGGCAGGAGTGGTTGCGCGGGAAGGGGGCTTGTTGGCGTTCGAGGGGGTCTTGGTGCGGGATGGGCCATTGCGGCTCATAGAGCGTGGGATAGGCTCGTATTCCGACTCGGTTTCCGTCACGTAGCGCTGCGGTTGGCGGTGCTGGTTGCGGGATGCTTGACGGGGAGGAGGGCGGAAGTCGTCGGCTTCGGACTCCGTGAGGTCTTCGTGCACGGGTTGACGAGGGGCCGGTGTCTTGCGGCGCGGGCGCGGGGCTTCTTCCTCGTCGTCTTCGGTAAAGTCGTCGTAGCGAGTTGGAGCTGGCGCAGGACGCGGGGTCTTGTTCATGTTGCGGGAGGCGCCGCGGACGGGAGGGGACATGGCTCGCTCGTGCTCGTAGGCGCGGGGCTTGGGAGTTCGGTTCTGCGTGCGGGATTGGACGCGGCGAGGGGGATAGTTCTCCTCGTCATCCTCGGTTTCCTCACGATAGCGGGGCGTCCGCGTTTGATTGCGGGATGGCACGCGAGCGGGAGGGGGACGGTGGCCGTTGCGAGAAGCGACACGCGGGGTGCGGTTCTGGGTCCGGGATGGGGCGCGGTTGGCGGGAGTCCTGGTGGCGACTCGAGAGACCGGTGGGTGGTACCGGTCTTCCGCTTCGGAGACTTCTGATACTTCAGAGGTATCGTAGCCGTTGTAGGTCTTCCGCGGCGGGTAGCGCTTGTCCTCGTCCTCGGTGTATTCTTCCTCCGTGGTGGTCGAATTCGCGTATGAGTGGACGGGCTGCTTGGGCTTCACGCGGGCTGGACCACGATTGTTCTGTTCGGGAGACTTGACGCGGCGGCCAGCCATTCGAGTGTCTGGGTCCCCGTGGCGGCTGATGCTGCGAGCCCGTTGAAGGCGAACGTTCTCCATCTCTTGCTCCAGTCGCTCGAGGCTGCGGCGGCGGGCTTCGAGGTTGCGCTCGGCTTCCTCTTGCGCGGAGTCCTCGTCGTCGTAGGAGTCTTCAGCGTAGCTTTGGTCCTTTTCCGACTCGTACCGACGTTGCGAACGACCGTTGTTTGCGGGCTTGACATTGCGTCCCCTTGGGGCGGTGCTCTGAGATCGCGCATCGTAATCCTCCTCTGGGGAATCGTCGTACCGACGGCTGCTGCCGGTGGAGTTGGTCTTCGGGGCAGGCTTAGAATGCGAAACGGACGCCTTTCTTGCTGGCGGTGGTGGCATTCGGTCTTTATCAGATGGGACCTCGACCTCGTTCAGCTTGCTGACGGACCTGTTGACTTGATGGGACGGTGCCTTCGAGTTATTGCGAGTAAGCTCCGGGCTAGGCTCTGATGCGAGAACATCGTGGAACGAAGACAGCTGAATGTGAAGACCAGGCGGCTTCCGCTGAGAGAGAGCACTGCCAGTTCTCTGAGGAGCTCCCAGTCCGCCTTCTTGAGAAGGACTCGCAACTCTCGACGGGCCAAAGTGTGATACCGCCATGGAGGGCGCTGGGCTAGGGCTAGCCATACGCTCTGGGCCAGGACTCTCAATCCGCTGAGGAACAAGATTGGGTGCTGCAAGAGTTGGTCTGGGGCTTGCTGTTCGGTCCACTGGCACTGGCGGCAAAGGTGGCTTCGGCGAGATGGATCGTAGAGGAAGAGCACCGTTAATAGAGATGGCGGGGCTGTTGATTCGTCCGGGGGGTGCGAAGCCTGGACTCGCGACTCGTTGCAACGCTGGTGTACCGATTCTACCATCAACGGGAGTAGTATTGATGGGACCAGAGATGATCATTTCTTTCTGTACTGCGAGATCGTCAGGTCCCTTTGGCAGGCCATCTGGAACTGGCTTGTTTGGAGCATTCCGCTGCTCATCCATAGGTCGGTTCCACGGCATATCCATGATATTCGCCTCTGGGGTGATCTTGTTCTTATCTTTATCCTTGTCTCCAAATCCGAACAGACGAGCTGCAGTGGAACGGACGGATGACCCAGCCCGTGGAGAGGTTGGACGCTCCGGCTTCTGCAGGACATTCGACGCCTTCTGAGGAGATGCTGGAGACTTCAAGCTGCTGCCGGAGAACGAAGACTTCCTCGAGTGACCCCCAGCTGGTGCACCTGCAGGCATCTGCACCGAGTCTGGATTATTTTCCGTGATGGCGAAGCATCGCATAGCTAGCCCGCCCTCTCCATTTTCCGCAGCATGCTCTCCCCATTTTTTGACAAGAACGGCCAAACGTCTCCACTCTTTATAGAACAGTGCCGTTAGGAGAACCGCCTCCATGTATTTTTTGTTGCTGACGTAGTGCTCGATAGCTTGATCCCGTTCGCCAATCATCAAGAAGCACATAACAGCATTGTGCACATCCCCTTTCTGGATCAGTCTCATGATGAAGACGCGAACAGTTTGTTGCCATGACTTCTGGCCACCCATTGCCGATAGGGCAATGAACAACCAGTCGCTAGGGACGAGCGTTTCCGATCCCATAAGGACGTTAAGTGCATTGGCATCAAGATCGTGCAGCCAGAGCCGAAGAATCAGCGACTGAAGCGACCGCGCTGGATGTTGAGCAACTACACAGATATATTAGTCTAAATCTTCTTCGGATTGGTCCTGGAAAACAACTTACTCTCTTCTCGGATCAAGGACTCGGCATCGCCCTCGAATCCGAAAACAGATGAGAACATCTCTCGTCTCTTTTCATCGTCGTATTTTGGTCCACCGTTTTTCATCGGCGTCTTGTAGATAATCGTGAAAAGCTTGTCCTTCAGATTAGGAAACAGCTCCAATTCACCAGCCGGCGGAACGAGATGTAATTGCTCGTCATAAAACTCGCCGTTGGTCGGCGGTAAGCCCGGAGTCGGGAGCGGATCGCCGTTCACGTTGCGCTGCGCGTATGGGACAGGTTGCAGTGCATTTGCGGGAGCCTTTGGCGTAATTGGAGACATGCCAATCTCTTGCGAAAGCGGGTGGAAGCGCCGAGGTGTCGCCAAGTCCTCGAATGCGCGAGGAGATGCGAGAGAAGTCGTATCGCTCATACCGGTGCCCGAGTTATAGGACTTGATCGAAGATGCAACCGATCCAGTCTTATGGTGCCCTGTACCATTCGACTGCATCGAATCCGATCTCGACAAGCCCGTAGATTTCAGATGTGACTTTTCCATTTCCTCCAGCATCTCCAGCTCGTGTGCGATCTGTCCCAACGGTGTTCTTGTCTCGTCGCGTTTGATAGCGGCGATTGCTCGAGCCCCGGCATCCTGGGAGAATTTAGAGGCTTTGCTGTCCGACCGTTCCATGCCAACTGACCGCTGGCTTTCTGGTCTTTCATTATCCATAGCCCGGTTGCTACCAGGCCTCGACTGGTCATGAGACACAGAGTTTGGCGGCGACGGCGGGGCATTGGCGGGTAGATGTTGTACATTTGCCATCAGCTGCGGTGGATACAGGTTATATTGTTGCACATTCTGCTGTCGGTCGATGGCGAACATCAGCCCCTTCGGTCCGTAGACTGTCAGAGCCAGGATGTTCGCTTTGTTCATCACGCCCTCCCAGGTGACCTTCTTCGTCCGGACGTCCCATATTGATGTATCGTAATCGGAGTATTGCAGGATACGGCCGTTTCTCGACCAGCTCATCCAATTCCTCCGACTGGGATATGCATCCGGCTTTTTCAGGACACGGACAACTCTTGCGGCCTCACCACCGTCGATTGGCTTCGCGATGCTCCAGACTTTGAGGTCACCATCGTTTGTTTGCGTGGCAAGCATGTCCGACTTTTGTCTGGACGACGAGCCATGCCAAGCTAGTACGGTCACCGGAAAGGCCGAAGCGGATCCGCTGGCCAGCGTGTGGTGGATGACGAAGGTTGGCATGAGGGTCGCAATAATGACGGTGCCATTTTGGTAACTGTTGGTGTTTTACTTTCTGTTAGCGCCGGGACCAGCTGGCGGGTGTTGGAGCTATAAATACACTCACCCAATTGCAAAGAACTTGGAGTCTGCCGACGGGGCCAATGCGCAGATTGGAATCTGAAAGGTTCGACACGAGACGGCTTCGGACCGGACGGGGTCGAAGAGGATGATGTTGCCCATGTTGTCGCCTGCAGCCACATCTCGAAATGTTAGCGGTCTGCCGCACTTTTTTGATGCCGTTGGCAATTGGGATGTGTTGTGCCTACCCAGCGCAATCGTGCCGTTTCGCAGGAACGTTGCCACTCTGATTTCTTCATACGCCGTGAATCGCGATATCTCCTCGCCCGACACCGAGTCCCAGACTACGGCCTCTTTCGAGGCGTCCAAACTAATCACCTGTCCATCTCCATTTTCGCTACTTGTATCGGCCGCGATCAGGGTAATATCGGCGTTGTGGGCTTCAAATCGCCGCTCGAGCTGAAGTGTGTCGTGCCTCACACACGTAATCGACGACCCCTGCGAAAATATGAAGAGCGAGGCCGTGCTGGTGCACGGCGCCAGGCTCATGAGCGGCTTGTCCTTGTCCATCACGTCCGGCTCGATATCGTTTGCGGCGTTATTGCTCCCTCGAGATTTCGTCTTGGAGGGATACGAGACGGGCGGCGATATCGAACTATATAACGAAGGGTCCTGTTTCATTCTCTAGCTCGTGGTGCTAGGCCTCGACCTATAAAGCTCATTCCAGAAGAGTTGTCAGTAACGTATCAACGCCATGGTTAACGACCTTGGAGTCACCAGCGGGAAGGAAAGATGACAGCGGGAGCACGCCGGTTCTTAAAAAAGAACGACTATGTCACCAAAGGGTGAACGAACCAACCTGCTCGGGACATCCACGAATGGGTTTTCCTACTAATCGAGGGGGAATCGCTGGCTGGCCGATCGGATTTCGAGTGCTGCTGTTGGTCCGAAGCAATCGAGGCGAAATGCAGTGAGCGCACCCTAGCAATCCCTGCAAAATTGTGGTTAGATACGTCAGCAGCCAATGAATGGGACCTGACTAGAAGGCTTACACCGGCTGAATTATGCAGCTAAACGTTCGACCAGCAGCCACTGTTATGCAAGTTTCGAGGGATAAAAATGGTATCCGCGGTCTGACCCGGTGGCTTTTAAATCTCTGGCACTGCGTCCGATTGTTTGCCCTAGATATTTAGGTGTTTGTGTTTGCGGGGGTCCTGGACTAGGCGACGATGTATGCACTGATGTCCACCTGCGCAAAACTCGATACGGCAAGGTTCGCAAATTGGAACATCTACGGTCTCTGTTGAGAATTTTTAACCGCAAGACGTATACTGAGATCAATGCCCAAAGCCGACGAAAATGGCAAGAGAATTCGACCTTTTAGTGACCAGTCCAAGACAGGGTACCCAGTTCAGAGGATCGAGATGCTTCGGATGGAGAGTCCAGTCGACAGCGAACGGCGGCGGCGGCTGCGAGGTTGTATATATAAATTTGCAAGGCGGCTGGTCCAATTGCCCGGGTTCTGGATGTTACCGAAGACGAAAACCGGAGCGGATGGGTGTCCTGTGGTATTTTATATGACGGCTAACGTGGACGAAAAAGGGTGCAGACGCAGACGCAAGCTCAGGGACAAGAACGGGAACCGTCGTGCGAAGCAGGAGGCAGACGGGGGCATCCAGATAATAAATGTCTTGATCCTCTTCCAAATTTTCTCGCCCTTCTATGCACATGCACGCAGTTCATTCTCCGTCCAACGAGTCCTGATGGGCGGGGGCTTGCTTGCCTTCCCTTAGTGCCCTTTGCTTTTTCGCCGTTGGTGACATGGGGCACCACCCAATCTGCTCGGCCCGTAGGTAGTCTAAATTTTCAACCTCTCACGTCCCAGCGGTTCGATTTCTTTTTCTCGAAATGAGCTTACACAGGAGCCTGGATAAGAGCTGATACATTATACATCGGACCAGGTCGAATCACCACTGAACCGCATTAGTCCGGTACTCAGCTTGGGGTAACGGGCCTGAGTGGACCGCCCGACTCTCGATTTCGGTTCCAAGTTTGGCCCACTCCCTTCTACGGCTTGGACCTGCAGGACGGTGCTCCAATTGCACGGTTGTGAAATGCACAAACGGCGCGTATTTATAAGCTAAAGGCATTGCGATTACTCTACTAGTTTACTACCACCTCAAAAAGGGTCACCGAAAAGCATATGCTTAAACGCTGGATCGTTTCTCGGAAAAAAGAGGCTATTGATAGTGGCGTTCTCCAGCCGACGACTGGAAGGACATTCGAAGGCGCGACGACAGCCTGGAGCAGGCCGACTGCGCCAACGACTAGAGTATCCCTGAATCCCAGGTCAGGGCCTGGTTGCAGACGTACGTCGACGTGATTGTCTTAGAGATAACCAGTTATCTTGCGTCGAATCTACCACACCGTGAGTTTGATGGAGCAGTAAGATTGCAACGCCGTGAAATGTCGTGATATAAGAAACCCTAGTGCCGAGATTGTGCGATGGTTGGACCGACTGGGACGTACGGCAAACAAAAGCCGCGTCCGGATCTTTGCAGCAGGCCGGATATGTAACCTCGAACAGGACGTAGGTGATCGAGTTCTATTCATTCCGACCACGTTATCAGGGGAGCTGACAGATTATTACCTTACGTTTACAGCCATTCTCGTGTACATATTCCCGAAAGACTCGCTGGTGTTTATCGCGAGTCTATTCGCGGTGCGACCTTTGAGGCGACACTGAAGCCTGTAGCGGGCGCAAAGGAAAAGCGGGGTCCCAGTTCTCAAAAAAGCACCCCATGCGCGAAAGCCAAAGATGGAACTTGGCCTGTCCCGGTCTAGTTACCACACTCCCGCGTTTTATGGACGGGGGTCAAGGCGCGTAAGGCAGTGAATGATTGGATGTCGTTGCTCAGGAACAATCCTGCCAAGAAAGTCTCTTTCCCCTCCACAGGAGGCTGCTCAGCTTGACCAGAGCCAACCAGACCCATCGATGGCGAAGATTTGCCCGTTGGGAGAAGGTGAGCCCACGAAAATCACCTCAAGATCGGAAGAGACTTGCCTTAGGACCGAACTCCTATTCATGAATTCAGTGCCCCTCGATTTTCTTAATATACGGCGAACGAACAGGAGCTCTCCGGTACTAGCCTCCGGCATTTTCTTGAAAAAGCGGCCGGAAATTGGCTAAACCACGGGTATTTGTTTGTCCAAAGGCTCCAACGCCTGTTCCTACCTCAACAGATGGTCGACCGACGCGGCGACTGTATCAGATCTTTGGCCCAAAATTCTTCCCGCATTTGAGACACGTCGGTCTGAAACCTGCGGCCGGCCCAGTTACCTGACATTAGCAAACCCACTTGGAGCCTGCCAGTGGGGAATATCATGAATTCCATGATTGCAGCAAACATTATGCGGTCAGGAAAAATACGAGGCCCTATTGTTTTCTCGTGGGCGTGGGCTTACCCGACACTTGGGTAGCCCGCATGAAGGCGCACCGTAAATAAATTGACGACGGCATGTAAGCGCCATACTTGCATCCGAAAGAGGCCCACTTTGATCGTTAACAGGCCGTGCGCCCGTCTTGTCGTCCTGACCTGCATAAGGCATGCGAGAAATATCACATGGGCGGAAACAAATAAATAAGCCCGTACCTATCCGCAGATATCCTGGAGGGGGTCTCTTTCAACCTCCTCGCAGATGCTCAGGTGCAACGTGAAAATTTTGACAAATCGCAGCTATTCTACCAGCATCAGCTGGAAAGCCCCAAACCCGCTCGCACGGCCGGTGTACGATATATATACCTCATATATTTCGGTCGGCCGGTTTGGGAGCAATCAGCGTCGACGAAGGGCAAAGTCATATGACTTGAATGACACCGACAGAGTGGTTCAGCGCGATGCAAGGAATTTGACAAGGAAGACCGCGATGTCAAAATTCTAGCCTCGAGAGCTCTCGTCCTATAGGACGGCGTAGATACTGGCTTTCGAGGATGCACTAAGCCAGTGTTCCCAGTTTTGGTGTTGGAGATGGATGGCCCATCCTTGAAGGGTCCACAACACCAGGCCGTCAACGGCTAGTCACCCACGCTTCTCAAGATCTTGTGCTCACCTCCTCGACAGCCCCTCTCTTGGCTATATCGGCTGTGATATCGAGTGTGATATCGGGCATTCCCCTCGCATCTGCAGGGTGCGGAGTGCTCCATGGAATGTTCAAATTTAGGACCGAGCCCGAGTTCCTCCTCCTCCAACATTATGTTATGTCAACATATCCATGACATCAGCATTATCCTAGCTCGGTCTTCAGCGAAGCTGAAGTTCCCATTTGCCCCAAATTCTCTCTCAAGCTTCTTCAAGCGTCGAAATTTCGGGCCGCATGTGAGTAGAAGCTCCGCAAGATGAGGGACTTTTTTTGAAAATCTAACAAGAAAGGTTCATCCGGTTCAAAAATTTGAAGGAACCTCCTCCACACCTACTACGTAGTGGAAGCTGACACCGGTATTTGCTTTGTGTAACAGCTGGTTATCAACGGCCCCCGGACCCAGCCAGCTCTCCAGCCTCAAGCTCTCGCTTCGGTTTAGGTGTTCTCCTCAAGATAAGGCCAGACACCATACACACCCTAGCCTCCCTCGCATACCTCCCGATCCATCCTAAGAAACCCTAGATGTGTCCGAGCACACACGCACCTACCAGCCACAGTCCGCAAAATTCAATATGAGGCTACCACCCCCCTCCGTGCTCATGACCGCTGGGGGCATCCCTTGGCACCTGATTTTTAGTCTCGCTATTACGGGCCTCGATCGATATAGGTCTATAGCAGGCGCGCGTTATAGCCAGGGTCCTCTGGTCTCCGGGGCTGGACCCTTTAGTCAGTGACTGGGCTGGTGGGCCAGGCCCACCGGCGTGTAAAATAGCTAACTGCCGATATTTTATTTCGTCTATCGTTTAGTAAGGTTTCTGGAGGGTAAAAAAAATCCACGACTGTCTCGCGAGAAGCTTGATCACAATCCGAGTATCGGAATCCCCGAATTAAGGCCATGGAGCGATCGAATCGATTATCATTTACGAACGAATATAGCGCGTGCACACGTGTGGTATATGGCTAATTTGTCATGATCAATACGTTCCTACATGTTTCGGACAACATCATTAGCTGGCCATGTTGAAAGGATTCCAGTACTTTCTGCGCCTCGCCTGTGGTTCGTCATCTTATTACATTTCTACACATTCCTCGGAATGTTCCGTGACGCGTAGCTGTCAACTAAGGCTTGCAATTTCGCCTCTGCTAATAAACAGATCACGTCGAAAGCGTGTACACGTGGTTCGAATCAATCGAAAGTCTCAGTATCAGTCGACTATAGAACGTTGTATACGCACCACCAATAAATGTCGATAGTCCAGACCTACTAAGACCAATGGTGGCCAAGGTAAATGCGGAATAGACCCAGAAGAAATAGTGATAGATACCGTTCCCATAATCTGCGCACTCGCATGTACATGCATGTATGCAACGGCATCCGGGCGCCTAAATTCGAGATCTTAGATATATAGATGATCATCTTATTATGCCGTCTGACAAAAAAGCAGGTGGCGAAGTTACGAATAACAAATTATAGAAAACCAGCGCAAGCACGTCCCATGGGTTTCCCGAGCATTGCAAGGGCCTGCTCAACCGCTGTTGAGATCAATGTGTGCGATCTGGCTTTTGGGGTGTCCCTGTGGTTTACCAGTCATGCATGCGCGTGTACATGTACCCGCATACATGCTCCCTGCGAATACCCTGTCGTGCCGTTCTTGTGCATGCATAAGCTAGGCGATATTTCGGATTCGGGTTCCTGGCTTCCCCTGCATTACGAGCAGGTACAAGGGACGGCATAAGAAGTTTTTCCCTTCGTACAGGCGGGGATTTGCCGGTTTCCGGGAAAGCAAGACAACAAACGCTTGGGTCAACGGTGTCTTTATCAGGAGATTGTGTAGCTTTCCCTCCGAGTATCCGTGTTGGATGAAGTTGACTGGTTTCATCATCTTTCCATAATTCTTAGGAAGACGGGACGCATGTATTGGCATTCACGAGATATACTTACGGAAACGTATTCTCCAAGGTGGAAGGATCATTACGTATGTGATGCATCGATATGCATGTACGATTAGCAGACAATTGGAGACTTGATTTCTCGTAAGCTATTTCCACGATTTTAAACATATCGTCGTGCCTGCGTCACTATCCGGCGAGCCTGCCTCAGCTTTTTATCAAGAACGCGCTGGAACAGATCCCGTAACGCTTTAGAGATGGGACGGCATTATACGCGCAAGGTTCTGTTGTGCGAATGCGATACTCGACACAAAAGAATGAGTTAACATCTGATCTTCTTTCGAAATTCCGTCGCTGCGAGGCCGATCACTGGGGCCGTTTTGACATATGCGCAAACATGCGTCCCGGCCGTACCTGCGTCTGTGTTTCAAGAGCTAAACGGTTAATGCATCATGCGCGGATAACATCCATGTAGAGGTTTTCATGCTGAAGACAAACGTCCATGCCGTCTTCTTCATGCGCACAAACCCATGCAACTTTAATTGAAGCCGGTACTCTTGCCTTCTCGGTAGCCGAAGAGCGCAAAGGAATGTTATCGATGTCAATGGTCTAGTCTCGCGATGTCGATACCTGACCCGGCTTGCCTAATTCGGCGATTAGCGTTGAGATATGGCATTCCTTCTCATCCGCTGAGTTTGGCGCTCTAGACAGTATTGCAATGCTAATGTTGTCTAGATACTTTCGCTCATCAAGGATACGTACTCTGCACGGGGAATCAGCTCGGGCGCCTCGGGTATCATACTTAGTGATTTGTGGCATTGAGGAACATCGACCTCATACATATATGGCGTTTAAACATCGAAAGTTCAAAGCTTGCATGTACCTGGGGGTGAGGCCACGAAGAAACATGTTAACACTTCGGCGATATATAGTATATCGCGCAAGACGGAAATCTCTGTGTTTCGGTGTCGTTCGTCGTCGGTAATATACGAAGATATTATTGCACAAAGGACCTAATGGATAACTGGTGCCCAAATTAGTCGACTGGAAAAAGGTAGACCCTAGGGTCGGGGGCATAAGCTTATAAGATATCCCATTGCAACATTCGTCAGTTGACTGCTGAATAATGCATTGGAGCTTGTTATCACAACTGGGTTTAAACATGGTGGTGTTTTAATCAAGAGTTTGTCTTGAGAGGCCGGTCGCTGTCCTTGATATTTTGAAAAAATTAGATCTGGGGGTTTAATTAACTGATTACTAAAAAGGACCGAGGTAAGAATTTCAATGTTCTCATTACGTAGTCCAAAGATCCGACCAGTGACATGATTCGATATTATTACAGAAAGTCAGTAGACTCATATAGCGTGGATGATCCCCCGGCTATGCTCGGGTTGCCTGAACCCGTCTGTCTCGTGAACTCAAGGCTGTCATGCCAAAGTACATGTGTACTAGTTCCAATGTGCGTTTCCAGCAACCTCAATAATTGTATACATGTATGTGAATCAATATAAGTCTAGATCTGCTCTCATCAGTAAATATAGCTCACTCGATTGTGCCTCTTCCGAGGCGCGACTTAGTCGACTTGTTAGCTCAACTTAACATACCTGGTAGCTTCTTCACTATTCAAGCCATGCCGTCATTATGCGTTAGCCAAGCTGACAGGGAGCCATGATCGAATTTGCTTCCGTGTTGACCTTGTGATAATTCGCGTGCGGAACGCGTTGTGTAATATCTTGGGCACGCGATGCGTGCACGCCTCCTTCCTTTCTCTCCTTTCCAACACCACTGCTCTCCGCCGGCGCAATACCCGTCTTCTCGCCTCGAACTGTCGATGTGAACTCTTATTATCCGTCTGGAAGGATATCTTCATGGCATCGACTTGTTGCCCTCCGCTTCTACTTCAACATGCTCACTGCTTGACTTATTACGACAGCCATTGCCCCTCGGCCACGTTGGGCATCGATCTTCCAGCATATCCCCCTCCATTGGGCCTCCACTAGTTTGCCATGAACTGATATGGACTCTTTCTGTTGTAGACCTGCCACTGAGACCTAAATGCGTCTTCCCGCCATTTCTCAATTGCAATCGGCTTTGCGGATCAAATACAAGGCAAGGATTCTACCACAGCCACGATACAGATATTGCGTCAAGCCCCTCCACACGGTTCGCGGGGGTCCAGTCCGAAGGCCGATGACCTAAATCAAATGCTCGCAGACCTGGCCTCGTAGTATGGTCCAATAGGTTGCCGGGTAGCTGGTTTGGTGTTCTGAGGCTGGAAAGCACTTTGTTTCATAGCGCAGCAAGGTGGAATGGGCCTCTGGAACTTAACCCTAAGCATCAAGTCACGGTTGAACGTCAATATGCTATGCATACTCGAAGCCTCACTCTGCTGAAATCAAGTAAGCTAAGGGAGGGAGAATTCTGTTCGACGTCTCTTTGCAGAATACGGCGAAACAATCGAGGAGAATTGCCTTGGAACGATCGAGGTTTATCTTGATTCTGCGAAAGCACGAGATAAATCTGTTTGGAGACTTAGGCGTCCGAATGACGGTTTGGCGAAGGCCTCGTTGCATCCTTTTGGCTCTGTCATCTATCACAGCCCAGAGTGCTGCATGCCTACACACAATCGCGCGGGATTATGCTATCCCTACACTGGGGATTTACACATGGCTGGGAGGGTCACTCGCCGGAAACAGCTGGTCAAATCAGGTTCATAACAGTGGCCAGACATACACCGTGTTTGATACCTGACAGCTGGCGAACTCTTACATCCTGCTTGTCCTTCTAGGGGGCTTGCGGCCAGCTCAAATACTGATAGCACCTGTGTTGCTCTTTATACATTGGCATTTGTGGTCACACTCCGGAAAGGCATCGTGATGGAATGACATCCTATTAAACAAAGAAGTGCACGAAGAAAACGGTCTGCTGAACTAGCCACGAGGGCGATAGCTCTGTGATCCTGCGCTCATATTTTGGGCTCTTCCTTGCGTCTATTCCAACCATCGACACCGTTCCCGGAGACTCATCAGATACATGGTCCTCTGCATCGCGCATGCTAAGCCATTGTAGGCTCCATTTTTGAGTCATTCTCAGAGCATAGAATATGAGTCTCGAGTCATGGCTCCCTGATGAAGGTGATGCCTACATGACGAGAGAGCGTATCACACAGACAATTTCAGAACACTCCTAGGCCTCCATGGCCTATTTTTTGCGGCTTTTGTGCTACGTGCTTTCACCGCTTGCGTGTCTATTCGAAAGAACAGATCTCGTGAAAACTGAGAAGACGTACTAGAGGGGCGGCGCTACAAACGGGCTGTGGTCCGGGCTCGGTTTGGTCTTTTAGCAGGCTTGATAGCAATTGAGAAGTGGTGGCTGAGGTTCGTTTCAGCGTCATGGCGGCTCAGGGTCCCAACAGAGATTGAGGCCGGAGGGTTGCAGTGGTGTCCTCGGCTGTTGCTGTTTGAATGGTGAGACGTCGGCTTCATGTTGCAGTAAGGAATGATGGCAGTTGAGCCGCGTTGTTAGAAGCAAGATGGGCGTTCTTCGTGATTGGAGCTTCCAGATCGTGAGAGATTTACAAGCGGCGACATGATGGCGGATGGATTTGCGATGCAGGATTCGCGGTGAGTGCGAACACTCCAACTTCTCCTTGCACTCTTGAACGGGTGCCTTGTGGTCCACAACTTCTTCATTCTCGTCAACAGTTCCCAGGTCTACGACCGTACCGGCCTTTGCACCCTTCATTGGGATACTCCTGTCTTGATCTTTCTGCATTCTCGTCGACTACCACCCCGCCAGTCGCTCCAGAAACCGAATCCAACGTTTGCGCATGTCTTGCAGGTCCAACCGGCTGTTCTAGGACCGTATCCATTCCACATCGCGGATATTCGCAGGCGTATACAGAAGATTGCTATCACGGCCGACCTTGCGATAATTCTGGCTTTGAGGATCCTTCTATTTCGCTGTCATCATACTTGCTACTGCTTCGCCAGAGACGGAATCTGAAGGGTACTTCGAAGGAACCTTGTGTCGACGGCGCCGCGATGTCCACTCCGGTGGGTCCTCCTACTTTGCTCCGTAAAAAGACAAAGTTTGAGGTATTGTTACGCTGGTGAGAGCTATGTGCTCGCCCCTGTGGGAGAAACTGTCCGTTCCTAAGATAACACCGGATTTTCGAAGTTTTTGTTTGCGCCAGTGGAAGATGGGTATCGTGACTCTGCGACCTAGATGATCCGATCTTGCCATGGTTGTTGGTCTAGTTGCGGTTCTTGCTGTATGTGAGCTGTGATTCGTCGTCGCGAGGAGCGGGTATTGGAATCAGACAAGAGCAGGAGTCAGGCGGTGTGCCGTGGCGGTCTCCGAGGTGTTCTCGTGGGCTGGGAAGTAGAGAGTGCGGGGCTTGGCTCAAAGGAGTGCTCAAATATTGGAAGCTGCGGGGCACGGGATGCACTGTGATGTCTGGAGGAGCTTGTGCGTACAGAGGAAGAGACTGGCGAAGTGCGAGGATTTGGCCAAATTTTTCCAACATTTGACAACTTGATTGTCTACAATACTACATACAGTTCGTCGGGCGGGGTTACAGGGCCCATTGAGTTGCCGTGCCTGGTCCGCGCGATAGTGGTGAATACATTATCCAAGTGTTTGGTCTCGCAACCGAGACTCTCCGACGTTCACGAGAGCTTGGCTTGCAAGATCTTAACTCTGGACTAAGTTCGGTAAGTACCAAAATTGTGATATTGCTATATCTTTGCCACTTGCTGATATATCCGCGGCCATCTTGCAAAACAACCTCCCAAACTGAACCCTTCAAGACCATGAACTGTTCTCAGCTGCCCTGTACAAGCTCGTATATCGCCCATTCGATGTTATATGCGGAATACAGTTCATCAAATTCTTCCGGCATAAAATCTGCCTTCTCTTTACGGCGTCTTCTCACGCTGATGTCCCTGCCTGCCTCGGATCATCACTGAACATTTCAGATATTTGACTCATTCTCAAATCCAGATTGCGATAGCTCTTCAAAGAATCCTGATCGACTATCGTCCGGGTTCCGCTCGATGATCCCGAAGATACCGCCTCCATCCATAAACCCCGGGGAGATTTCATCCATTCCCCCAGCAGGTGGACTTGGGACGGTAGGCTCATCATTCACCAGATATACAGTAACCAGCTCGCGTAGAAACCTCTCTAAATTTTTAACGGCTTCGTCCGCAGTATCTGCCAGGCCAGCAAAGTTCAGCGCAATCGGACCTATCGTGTCCCGAATGCCAGGGAGTGCTCGAGCAGTTTGCCCCTGAGGATCAAGCTGTGTGATGATGGTTTCAGTATATTGTGCGGTTTCGATTACACCCTTGATCCAGCCGCGGATGTCCTGCCCTAAATCTTGAAATATTTTAATCAACTCAATGATCGAGTCGTCGTCGATTTCGTTAACCGTGACATCATTTATTCCAAAAAGATATCTGACCATCGTCCTCAGTTCCTGCCAGGAACCCGTTACCCCAGAGATTGTTTGTACCAGTCCATGAGTATATTCGATTAAGGTTGGAGGAACATCATTGAGCGCCGTCGCGAACTCGTTCAGAGTGTAAGCAATTAATCGGGCTGACAAGGAAGGCTGAGTGTTTTCGGCATCCCTCAACTCGATGAGTTCGTCATGGACTTGCTCGATGAGTAGTACTTGACCGACGATATCTTCAAAAGAGGATACGAAGCTGAATATCGCATTGATAGATCGAAGTAGGAAGTCTTGTCCCAATCCATTTGGGTCTTCAACGAACATCCGAATCTGTCGCCATGTGGCGTCGATCTTGGCGCGTTTGTGCAGACGGTGCTGCTCCTGACGCAGCTGCGAAGTTCCCTGATCGGTGACATATTGGTCTTGAAGATAATCTAGGGATTGATCACCATGCCGTCTGATGTCATAAGGGTTTGTGAAGCTATCGTTCGGAAGCTGGATTGTCTGTGAGACAACTCTCGAGGGCTGTGGTTGTAGCGCTTGGCTGTATAGTCTACTCAAGACTATCAGGGTGGAGCCGATCAATGCTGCTCCAATCAAGACAATGATATACTGCTGGGTAAACCTCTGAGAGAAAGAATAGAACATCGTGAGGTCCCGAGACTACGAGTCAGGAAACGATCCCGGGTAGTCTGATCAGGAGTATTTTCAAGGACGAGCTCGAAGGGTGTTATAAATTATTTTTAAGAACATGCCATGACAGTAACGGCCAAATGATAGCGGGATGGCTTCGCAAGGCAAGTAAGAGTGTCTATCCCGCCGCCATATAAGTCTATGGAGCTACTACTTGCGCAACTACCATTGATTGGCCCGGCCGAGTATTTAGAAAGCTATTGTGAATAGATCTAGGAGGCCAAGCTCACGAATACTGTACTCTTGTCCCCGTATTCGCCGAATTGAGACATTATGCGGCATTAGTACTCACTCCAAGTGAGCTACTCGGCGTATTCAGTACGCGGCAGTTCTGAGGCAAATTGATCGGGATATATTCAGTTCTCAAATCTGGGAAATAGCCACCGCCGAACAGTCGAATCAGCAGTGCCTCGATTCTGCTTTAAAGTCTGGTTCGCACAGTACTTGGCACTAGTATACAGCATGCGCTCTACGGCTTTCTGCAATATAGCCGCATTTGAATCTCAACAATAATGTACCCGACAAGCTACGGAGTGAAGTGGCCCAAGCCCCTACGACTGCAATTTGTTAAATTCAAATATCAAAAAATCCTCAAGAGTAACGATCGATCAACTGAAGAAATATAGGAAAAGAGTCATGAGGAGAAGTTGAGTTCCTCCTCAAATTGAGCTCTAGGAATTACCCTTGGGATGGACTTATTCCGGGAGGATTCTGGCCGGCTCAGAGCTGCGATATAGACTTGCAGTGTGAGACTAGTCGACTATGTACTGTTGAAACGGAAATTCAGTGCCGACTGTAAATATCCAGACTCTGGTTTTATACAGACCTGTAGCTGGCCTTGAAGTGACGGATGGCACTAACTGATCTGGAACAACAATTTCTATCCAATAATTCCGAGATTTCTGTCATCAATCGAACAGTGTTGTATTTTACGCGTTGTTGTCTTGCTGTTTGACAAAGAATTTCACCCGCGTTCAAAGCGTGAGGCCTTCTTAAAGTAAACTCGATCAACCGAGCTCAAGCACATTCATTCTATTCACTCATTCAACCTTCGATCGGAAGAGTAGACCGGTACGCATCCGCTGTTAGCGGCCATCCATCGATATGAAACGCTAGGAACTTTCGAGGACAATATTGGGGCGCCACAAGCGAGAAAGATTCGATCCACAATGGACGCGAGCACAGCAGAAGAAGAGGTCAACAGCATGGCCGAAAATACGGATACAGTGCCCAGTTTCTACATCGGGGAGCATTTGCCAGCCCCTGGTGGTGCTGTTACATCAGACCTCCTAGCCAAGGCAGCACGGGACAACGTAGGTGTTCATGACTATCTCCTTACTTCGAACATGGTACTGGTGACACAAGAATCTATATGCTGACCCCCTGGCACATGATGAAGTATAACATGATAAGCGTAAACATTACGAACATAAAATACCAGCGCAAAGTAGAGGCCATAATCGTTGATGCCCAACAAAAAGGATTGGTCAGAGTATACATACCAGGACTCGAAGCCGAGGATGTTAATATTCATCCCGACGAGAATATCAACTCTGGGAAAGTTATTGGAGTAACATCATCTTGGATCCAGCTTGATTCAACAGATCCAGTAATTTCAAGCGCCTCTCGACAAGTTTTCCACCATGAAATCGGCTACGCGGGTTTCTGTGGTTTGATGTCCTTGTTGGTGCAAGGTCCCAGGGATCTTCAACAGAATCTAGCGGCATATTATCAGGCAATTGTTCAAGGCTTGGCTATAAATGCCTATCTTCAAATTAACATCGTGCTTCCTGCATATGGGCCTTCTCTGGAGTCAGATACAGAGATCGATTCACAAGCTGCCGAGCCTATCATGCTCTATGATGAACTGAGCTCCTGGGATATTTGGAATGGCATACGAACAGCTGCAAGATATTCTTCACGAATCAGCTTAGGTAAGATTCCAGCTCCCGTGTTAAATGCTATGATTTCACAATCCAAGATGTTCTGCTCCTGGATTTTATAAACTGACAATATATTTGGCAGCTTTGCAAATTGAATACTCAATCCCCAATACACATATTCAGGACAGATGGTTCGCAGAGCCTGTTCGTTATCTGATACTCGACTCCCAGGCTTACGTCCTAAACGCGAAGGGTTTCCTCGTATTGACAAAACACCATCAAAATCTGATCCAAAAACTCTCGAGGAAGTTGCCCCTATACCTGCTTGCAAATACTCGACACGCGGAGTTTACGCCGGAGCCCGAAAATCCTCTTGATGTGGACTTCCCACCTTTATCCGCGCTGGCTCCAAGGGGGGCTAGACAGGCTCCAACGACAAGCAGAAGAAGGGACGACCCCCAGTCTTACCGCAAATATTTGCATCATTTGTTGGCCAACCTACCTCCCCCACCGCCGCTTGACATATTCGGAGCTGGATATCAGGACTTCCTACAGTCTCCATTACAGCCCCTAGCTGATAATCTAGAGAGTATGACATATGAGGTATTCGAAAAAGATCCGGTCAAATACGATCAGTATGAGAAGGCCATCAAACTGGCGTTGGAGGATCTAAAAAATAAGGGAGTTGAAAATATGTAAGATGCAGCCCACTTTGTCACCTTAGTAATGCCAACATCCGGTTTACTGAATCTCTTCAATAGCTGCGTCGCTGTTGTAGGGGCTGGGCGTGGACCTCTAGTCACTCGTTGCATAAGAGCTGCGACCAATGCCAGCCTAGACATCCAGCTATTCGCTATTGAGAAAAATCCCAACGCCTACGTCCATCTGATGAAGATGAACCGGGATGTTTGGGATGGCCAGGTAACACTTGTCAAGACGGATATGCGAAAATGGAAGCCTCCCTCACACATGCACATTCTGGTCTCTGAGCTCCTCGGCTCCTTCGCGGATAACGAGCTTTCTCCTGAATGTCTCGACGGTGTACAGCATGTTCTTGACCCAGAGGTTGGGATCAGCATACCTCAATCCTACACAGCGCACTATACACCAATAATGGCACCCAAACTCCACGGGGATCTGTTGAGCCGTGCGCCTTCTACGCCGGATGTGTACGAAGTCCCCTATGTGGTGATGCTTACGGCTATCGACTTTCTCTCTTTGGATCTGGAAGGCAATGTAAACATCGAGCAAGCATGGGAGTTTACACATCCAGCAGACGAATTGGAACATGACGGTGGCTTCAACGACCACAATCAAAGGGAGTCATTCTATCTGTTCCCGATCCCAAGGCGAGGCGTCATTCATGGAATCGCAGGATACTTTGAATGCGTTCTATACAAGAATGAGAGCTCGATTGTTGAGCTTAGCACTCGACCTGATACAATAGATGCGAAGAGCAAAGATATGATTTCATGGTTCGCGATATATTTTCCCTTAAAGGTAAGAGTGTTGAAGATGCAACTTATATCTTTCGATGGAGGCAAGCTAACGGTCTTCTCAGGTACCAATGCCTGTACCGGATAGATCCGAAACGCAGGTTTCTTTCTGGCGAAATACGGATGGCAGAAAAGTTTGGTACGACTGGATGGTCGAAACATTTGCCTTCATTCCAGACCCTAAAACCTTCCCGGCTTTGACGTCGGCTAGCCCCTCATTCGACAGTATTCCGTTGAACAAACGAGTACTTATCGCAGCCTCAGAGATCCACAGTAGCAGGAAGAACGGCTGCCTCATGTGATATCATCCCCGTCTTACCGCGATTGACTGTATGTGGAGATTTTGCACTCCATCAGCGGTATATCATTATTTCAGTTATGCTTGGATGATATCGAAGGAGGGTAGGAGGCAATGCAACTAATTAGATCAGTATTTTGAATGTGAAATAATGAACATGCCTATAAATATATCGATATTCTGGTTAGGACTTGAGCAGTGGCCTACTTAATGAGGCCCCACACTTTGGTACGACCATAGCAATACATATAAGGTTATTCCAAATTATCAAGACTCGCTTTCCCGCGATGTTTTTGGCAGCGCTATCAACGAAATTGGGATGATTTCACGAACGTTCGAACTGTGCAGAGTCTACTCTCTGCGCATCAACGACAGCAGCAACCAGTCGTGCCCGCACCGAGCAGTAAAGGCGAACAAAATCTTAAGACTCTCTTATATTCCAGTTCACAGATATCTCCACATGCATGACGAAAGCAAGACACCCACACCGACGGAATACAATACTTCGTCTTACTTCTATTATAATCCACAAGCTTGGTCGTATAAATGCTGAATTAATATTTGACATAGAAATAATATTATAGGATTACTTATTTTCGAACTCTACAATATGACTCTTCGCATATGAGCCCTTTCTTCTCATTTTATGCCCTTACCAGTTCAGTAGATCTACATTCCTGATGTATCTTATTTTATTGTCTCGTAAATCGGACGCGGTCCGTTCTGTCTAGTCTAATTCCATTTTATTAAGGCTTTTAATTTTGATAAGTGATTTAAATTGTTTGGCACTACGTGTACCACCTTCAAGTTTCGTGAATGTCCGCCCCACGCGCAGGTGAATCTGCCATCGTTCGACCAAATGGTCTGAACTTTGGTGCTTAAGTGCGAGGTGTTGAGCATAGTGATCTTTTTGAAAAATCTTCTGGAATAGTCGATTGCTGCATGCCTAACCAGGGCCCACTCCGCGGCACTTTGTTATTCTACGGCCCAGACAAGCACTACGGGTTGGAGTTGAGGTACATTAGCTACCGCAAGATCTCAAGCCCCTCGCTTCAGTTGAAAGCATTCCTTGAGAAATTCGAACCAACACACTTAAATTTAGGGACCAAGGCGCCACTTATAAAAGTCGTTTCCTTATGTTGGAATGGAAACTGAAATGCAAAGTTCTTGACGTCCAAATTGTACACGCTTTTCATCTTGGTACTATGGATCTAGTTAAATACATAGCGGCCTTCAAGAACACTTGCCTTATATGTTCTCTATCAAATCCACGATAATCTTAGACAACATGTAAGTTGCTCAATGTTACTAGAAACCGAATATCCTGTCCGCCCAGTTGGGACCCGACGGTCGACTTCTTGATAATTATGTTGTTCGCCTCCGTCGAATGTGCGTGTGAGCAGGTCGCCGAGCTGAAGTTTAACCTCTTTTTCTGTATTGTAGGGAGATATACTATAATTACGTACTCAATTTATTTAACTCGACAATATTACTTTTCTCTAAATCCCTACTCTCCCCTCTGGCTTTTATTTTATCTGGGGCTATAGATGGTGGCCTATTGATGCTCTTCACTATATTCTCATATAGAGGGATACTGGAGTCGCTCTGGTTAGGTTAAGCATCAAAGGGGGTATCTTGTTAAGACTTTGAAGAGCTACTCGGAAACTTCTTCATCTGGGAATCTGGATGCATCGAGTACTGTAACCTAGGACTTCGCTCTAAGACCAGGCAGATTTGACCTCAGAGTTCCATTTTCAACACGCGTGTGAGTAGCCATAACTTTAATTGGGCCCGGGGTCTAATGAGCTACGTGCGTCCAGCTTCTGGCCCGCGAGACAACTAATGAGGCTGTGAGACTATATCTTGCTCCCGAAGTATTTTGTCTAAACCGTATTCTGGGGAGCTGCATGTTATATTCTCGTGAGCAGGCCAATACATTAAGCCTATATTAAAACTTAAATTTAATTTATTAGAGAAGGGCACCAACACCGGAACTGCCACCAGCATATTTCCTTAAGTTGAACGATTCGCATCCCCTAGCTGCTTAGGCGCGGTGTCGCTACTGTGCTGCGCGTAAATAGGCATTATAATGCCACCGCCCGTGTCAGCAACCTCATCAAGAAATACAGTCATTCATGTTAGAATGCAACCCGATCTCGAGCTTCGCAGAAACACGTTAACGCTTGGCGACAACAAAGGGAAAGGTGCTATGGAGGTGGGCCCCGTCGAAAACCTTTCTGCCCCTGGCCTTCGCTGTTGTCCCCACGGGCCCACCATCGAGCTATGTTATTTTCTATTTCATTCTTACCATTATTCTACTTTTAAGAATCCTGTGGGATGATCGACTGCTGCCTAATTACGGTCCGCCCGGTGGTATTGCACCCCACATTCGTCACGTCAAGATATCATACCGTTTGAACGATCATTAATTAATCTAGGGTTGGATGGGCCCGGGAAGGTGCCGGTAGTTACCACAAGAGATCATGCGGGCCCCTCGCGTTGGTTGAGAGCATTCTTTGAGAAATTCGAATCGACACACTTCCTAAATTTTAAATAAGGTAACGTTCATGATGCTTCTAAGTTTATAAGTGAAGAACATTCTTGAGTAGGTTGAATATGGGTAGCTGCCTAGCATGTAATCTCCCTTAAAAACTTGACACAATTTGTGAATGTCTATGGGATGTCTTGTGCATATTCTATATATTGATATCACTCTCGTAATTACGGATATCGCGATGCTGTAGTATAAATAGGGCTTCTCTGGCCACGGATCTTGAGCTTACTGTCATTTCTCCTTATATACAATTTACGATACCTCTAAACAAAGTCTTCTAGGTTAATAATAAGACCAAAAATCTCATAACCTCTCTCGTATACATCGCCATATTACCCCATAACCATGCTTGTTGGAAACGAAAAAATGCTCTCGTATAAATGGCTTCTTGTGCTTACCGCTCTTGTCCTTCCGATCACCGCCGCACCATTACCCCGACCTCAACTTCCAGGCATTGAGGACACTCTCGGTGCTGTCAAAGATGTTGTTGGTGACGTATGTATAAAAAAGGCTAATCAAATACATAATGTTAATTGCTTCTAGAATCTTGAATTTAGTTAACATTAATATACTGTGCCATAGGGTCTTCAAGAGCTACCTGGTCTCGCAGGGCTATCAAACGGGCTCCAGAATGGGGCAGCCGCCAACTTCGGCAACACACCGCTCATCAACGCCCACTGAAGGAAAAAAAACACTTAAATAAACGTTCATGTTGAGGTTGTGGAATCTAGGTTGTCTCGCAAGCTGGACTGCCGTACAACCGGCGAAGCCGGTGTGCCGTAGGCAGGCAGTTTAGTTTACGAAACAGGAATCTAGATTTGGTTAGGCATAGAGGGCTTCAATGATACTTACCTTATGGATTCTCTATAATTTGATTTATGATGTACCTAATTACTCAAATATTATCAAGATCCTAACATCCTACCTGCTTAGTTAACATCTACCCGGTACCTGGTAATCAGATGATGGTTCGCCCCCGTCGATCGAGTGTGAGCCAACCGACGAGCTGAAACCTACCTGCCTTTATATAAGTATATACCATATATAGACATGCTATGGCTATTTACTCAACGCGTTTGTCTCGACAATAACACCTTTCTCCAGGTCTCTATTCTTCCCTCCGACTCCTGCTTCATTCGGAGGCGTAGATGACAGCCTATTGGTGCTCTTCACTATGTCCCCATATAGAGGAATACTGGAGTCGCTCTGCCAGCTTGCCTGACGAGCTCCAAGCTTCCATCTTCCAGCCGGCCGAGCCGTCATCAGGCCCGCCGGGTCTACCAGCTTTGTAGGATCGGAACAAGGACACTGTCCAGTGTTTTCTGCACTGACTGCGCCTCGTACTACTTCATTTCCGCGGTTACCGTCAGACCTTTTGGCATCCGGATCGTTTCCCTTCTCACCACCAGAAGACTTCCTCTCATTATCACCACCGTCAGAAAGCCCAGCCCCGCTCAGCCGCCGGAAGCTGAATCTCCGAAGGCCGGGGATCACCTTCGCCATCAGTGGCTTCAATGCTGGCAAACACCCGCAGATTATGGCGACGTCGCATTCCACAGCGGTAAGAATATACATCGTCGGCCCAACCCACGTGTTATCGTACGTCCGGTTCAACACGCTCGTCAGCTGCCATACCCGCAGCCAGCCAGCAATGCACACCAGTCCACCGAGCGAGAATAAGACCGCAAGGCTGATGCGTTGCCGCAAAGGTAGCTGTAACCTCAACATGTCCTTTATCGGCAGCAAGAAAACGTACAGGTCACTCAAGCTGTTGAGCACCGCGTTTGCAATGTGTGCAGCATATTCATCGATGCACCTCGCCTCCGGGAGGGTTAGATCCCAATAGGCCCTTATGGGATGGCATTGGAATATAACGACGAAGAGGAAGGAGACGCCTGTGGCGATGACGAAGAACATGCCAAAGTGGACGAGTCGGCGGAAGGTTGGCGAGACGGAGAGTCGGAGGTAGAAGTAGAGGATCGAGAGCTTCAGGGTCGAGGTGCTCAGAATGAAGAATATTTCGGAGCAGAAGGTCATCTGGCGCATTGGTATTATCCAATGAGGCCTGACATCCCATATGTGCATACCTGCTCGTCGTCGGAGTCAGCAGGGTCAGCTTTAGTTCAAATCTACAATTCGGACAGTCCACAAGCCCAAGATAATATTGGCGTACCATACCCATATCGTGTCGCATTCAACTCTACTGTTGTCAAACCGATGGCAAACAGCTATTAAGAAGATTAATATCCTGATCAGCTAGTGCCTTACGGATCATAGACCCCTGATGTCTTTATCGGTAAGTGTGGACTCACCAGCGCAACTGCGACTCCCCAATCATCCCAGCCGGCCTTCCAAAGGGGACTCATCATCCATATACGAACGTAAAGCCGCAATAACACAGCTGAAACTGCAAGCCCCAGGAGAACCAGCTCCCACGCAAACAGTTGTGTGTGTTTCGTCTCCGGATTAACAAAGTTTGGCGGAGGCCATGAGGCTACAATCTCTGGCGAGATCGACTCTGAAAGAAGCGGATTATGACCACTGAAAGGGAAGCTGCCGTGAACAGTGACTCCGGTGGCATTCATGAGTAGGGGCAGCAAATCAGAGCTGCTGGAAGCATTGTTGGTAGCATGAGCCGCCCGCGATATCGCGCTTAAGCCGGCCATTATCAAAGTTCAGTATTGTAGTTAGTGAACTTGTGTTGACCTTGTGGTATCTCGCCGGGTGCCGTTAGACATGCATAATAATGCATGATCGATAGGATGATGACTTTCAGGGCCTTCGAAGCCTTTCAAAGTCGAGAGAGCGACGTTGTAAAGTGATAAGGAACTTGAAGTTGAACTGCTTATTAAAATATCGATACATTCGAAGTAGTGTGTCTATTAGTTTCTTGCGCGGGTCCACCAAACGCGAACTCCATCTTGCCAAACCATATGAGCAGATATTCGCCCGCATTCGGCAATAGAGCAACTTCATACTCTATTCCCGCTGGGAACGACCAAGTTAACGCTCCCGGCTTCTGTACAGGCGATCTTCAAAAATTACAGAAAGGTACGCCGAGAAAGGAACGCCGCATGTAAAAAATTCAAAATAACGCCAGTGCTATGCTGTAGGTGAAACTGCCGGACATAAAATTACATTCGCTGAATGGTATAATAAGCGGTAACGTATGTGATAAGAAAGGGAGGGGAAACATGGATGAAGGGTGGGAAAGGAGGAGAATTAAGTATGACAAGACTGTGTGCCTAAGACGCGAATGACATTGATTGCCCTCTTCGAGATCAAAGAAAAAAAACCGGCCGCATGTCCTCGATTGTTAGAAAACACAGACGCGAGGATAGGTTGCATAAAGCGAAATAGTCAGGCATGAATACAATCAACATCGATAACAAGGCCTTGGGAGCAGGCGCTACCGCAGTCATCACTCATTAGTCATCAGGTCGCCTTTTCCTTCCCTTTGTCCTCACCCTTCTTTTTCTCTTTATCGCTCTTGGCGACAGGAACTGCAGGCAGAACGCTCAGGTCCTTCGTTAGTTTCTTAGACTTTATGGGATGTCCCTTATGATCATCGTACGCGGACCCCTGGATCGGGGGGATTGCGATATCTGATTCGTCCATACCCGCACCGATTCGTTCCGCCCGAGCCTGTTCATCTTCTAGAAGCTTCTTTTCATCCGGCAGCCCGTTTTCGAACTCGTGAGCGAGTCTAAATTGTGAAGTTGAGGGAAATCCTGGCGGTGGAGTAAATTTATAGCCAAAGGGCGCAGGTGTGATAACAGGAGTGATGGAACGCCCATCTCTATCCCGAGACATTGAACGGATTCGGCCTTCCACAGAGTGTGCTGAGGATCCGCGAGAAACCGAACGAGCTTTAGGGGCCAAAAATCAGCATCTCCGTCGCGTTGACTCTCAGATGATAACTCTAGGAAAAGAAGCATGCCAGTCTTGGTACTAGGAATCACACATACCAGTTTTGACGCTCATGCCTTCACCCAACCTGTCCTTAAGCAGCTTGAGATGCTCGCCTAGCACGTGGTTATCCCAGGCTTGCCCAGTCCCGAAATTGAGCCGCTTTCTATGCGATTCTATGACCTTTTTCCCCGTCTGTGGATCTTGTGAGACAACAGGAATAAGGCTACCACAATCTCCCCAGCAGCACGGGAGGACGCCTTGACTATTCTCGGACTTATGCTTCCCTACTAGATGCCGGCGAAGTGTGTCAAGATTTTGAAGCTCATGATCGCATTTATCCCATTGGCATTTGAAAACCGGTAATAGGGACGTCCGGCCACTTGATTCGTGTGGGCTTCCTGGGTGCCGCGAATGAGGAGAATCACCATGTTTACGCTTCTTTCCTCCCCCATCTCCTCCGCTGCCATTACTGCCACCTCTTAAGGAGTTGATATTTACGCGGGTGACAGCACCGTACTTGTGGGCATTGGCAGCGGTAGATGAGTCTGTGCCTGGGGTGTGAGTGCGGACTGCGCCTGCCCCAGCTAGAGTAGCTCCTCCGCCCCTGCCACCTCCCCGTGGCGTACCTCTACTTCCTCTTGGTCTCCCGCGTTTGCCCCTGATCTTTCCATCCGAAGATGGCGATGGCACAGGCGCAGGCACAGACACAGATGTATGTTCTGTCCTCAATGTGCCGGGTGTGAAGGGAACAGGATCTCGAGTCCGGCCTCTGCTCTCTTCCTCATCAACAACATCATTCTTCTTGCTCTTCTTTTCTTCCCCGGGTAGCGGTGCAGGAGGCGGATCATACAAATCCCAAGGTATCTGAGCGAGATCTGTATTATTATCGAATGTTTCTGGATGAAGTCTCTTGAGGATAGCCAGGCGGCTGTTCAGACCCTCGTAATGCGGATGGCGGCCAGTTGCTAGTAGTACAGCGTGGACAATCGTTTGAGGATCGTAAGTGTTGCGCCGAAGAGCGTATTTCTTATCAAATGCGGGGGCCTTCGGGAGAACAACTTTCTGTGGGGGTGGGGGCTGCGGTATTGGCGGGCGGCTTGAGGGGAGAGTCATCGGGGCGGGAGGCGCGGCTGGTTGAGGTGACGACTCGAGGGTCTCAAATTTCGTGACCTGGGCTAGTAATTTGGATGTGAGCCTGTTCAGAACGGAATTGTGCTCCTCAGCGTAAGCCGGAACAGAGAACGTAGTCGTGGCGGGAGGGCCGTAGAAATTCTCCAGACGGGATTCGGGCGGAGGCACTACTGTTGGGCTATCTGAACGTTAGCAGATGGTATGTTGGAAGCTCGAGGAACGTAAATACCTTGCATCCGGCATGGCCTCCTCGCGAGTAGCAGGGGGGAAGCTCGGCTGGGGTGCGACAGGCGCTTGTGACTCAGGCACCGCAACGACCAATGCAGGTGTATGATGAGTTTCGATATGAGTTTCGTTGTGGGTCTGGGTCTTCGGCGTTTGCGACCTCTTCGACATTGATACACGCTTATAGGACACCGTCTTCTTCGTCGTTTTCTTTTCTGACATAGGCAGAGGGATAGGAGCCGGAGCCGGAGAAGGCAACGGGGCGGGAGCAGGGGTGACATTTTGCTCCTCTGAACGGACATTCGATTCAGGTTGGCTGAAGTGGGGAGTGTAAACCTCGCGGAATATCATGGACGGGGCGACAAAGTTTTGTGACGGATCACGGCTGTTATCCATGGGCGGGAAACTAGGAATTGAATCTTTAATGTTCCTAGGATTAAAAGACTTGATGGATTGAGGTGTGAAGAATTGACTAGGGTTCTCCATGGAATGAGATGCTGATGAGGTCTCGGGGCAGACGCCGAATGCCGATGTAGAGTTTGAAGAGAGAACGGTGGGAGCAGGCGGTGTTGCAGCAGATATAGCAGGAGCAGCAGTTGTCTTGGTTGGCTTGCCACCAGCAGCACTATCCGTCCCTGATGTCTTTAATAACTCGGTTGCGAGTTTGTTCCTCTCGAATTTGTATCCTTTGTTCTCGAGCTTCTGGCATAACTCCGTAAACGTAGGGCCAACGTCCAACAAACTCATGATGAACGACTCCGAACATTTCTGTCTATGGTTCGTGAAAAACTGTGAAGCCATCTTCGATAACGCAACTTTCTGGGTTGCTGGCCAGACTGTTTTCTGAGCTTCGGAAGCGGCGCTTCCAGGTATTGGAGTGTTTCTCCCAGCATCAGACGGAGGCGCGGCGGGCGTCGGTTGCCGAGCTGGCTGTCGCGTCGGCTTGGCTAAGCTAGCTACTCCTTGATTTGGACTGTTCATACCAGGCGTGCTTGTCGACGTCGACATTGGTAGCGGAGCAGCAGGTTTACCACCGGTTGCGGCTGGGCCGGACCGCTTTACGTTCTCCCAAACCTGCTGGAAGGCTGTGGGGTCTTTCGCTTGATATTCCCGCATCTTCTCTACCATCTCTCGCATGTGCTGCTCCATGAAGGCCATATCCATCACAGGGCCAGAGGGTACTGAAGATGGCTGGCCGGAAGCCGGAGCCGGTGTAGAGCTAACATCGATAGCCAAATCTTGTACCAGAACGCCGCTCTTTGAGGCAGGTGCTTGTGATGCCGCTGGTTGGCCGGCACTTTGATCCGTATGCATCAAATGGGCCTGGCCGGATGGGACAGAAGTGGCAGAGTAAAATGTATCTGAAGGACCTGTGGGATTTACCGCTACTGCAGCCTTTGACTTCCTGGGAGCTCGCGGTTTCGTAGTATTTGCAGTCGGCGACTTCTGAGAGGCGGAGACACGTTGCTTCTTGGCTGGCGGAACCGGATGAGGGGCGGAGACAGGAGCCACCGGGACCTCTGGCTGAGTGGTTGGTGCTGTCGAAGTAGTAGGGTACGCTTTTGGAGCGTGTGACTTTGCGGTGGCTCCAGAATTATAGTTCTGATAATACTGTTGATCGGAGTGAGAAGGCGTTGTGGTAGCATAGCTATGAGCGGATGTTGACGTGGCATTGGCGTCTCTCCCAGAACCCTTCGCGGTTCTCTCGTAGGTGGCTTGATGGTTTGTGCTCGGTTTCGACTGCTGGCTCGAGGAAGCATACGACGGCTCTGAAGCGTTGCTCAAGAAGTAGGAATTAGTCGATTCAACCGTACGCATTGGAGTAGGTTGGGGAAGAGTGTAAATACGTTGAAGATACGACTGGCTCTGCTCGGTGTCGTCTTGGTACGTCTTTCCATACTCGCTCGTTTGCTGATAAGCGCTGGTACCGTGGGTTGCGTCGGTTCTCGGGGCACTTTCATAGGATCTGCCGTAGGAATTTGGCGCGCCGCTTTGAGCATGTTGCAGATAAGACTGCGCCGATTGCCTCGGATTTGACGCGCTCGACGCTCGTGTCTGCGAAGCAGTGCCATCGTACGACGCTTTATGGTGGTAGTTTGTGCTTATGGATGCGGGCTGTGAGGTGCTTGTCGTAGAGGTCCGCTGTGGGTAGTAGGATTGTTGCGATGATGTGTCAGACTTCTGGTACGGATATCCGTGGTCTGTGGATGATGCTACGCCCAACGTTGAATGATTCGTAGACGACACGTCCGATCCACCACCCCAACCTGCAGCTGACAGAGCCTGCTCTGCGCGATCGTGTCCAGCTGCTCCGTCGTTTCGCGGTCTGGAAGGCTGCGATGAGGAAGTGGCAGACGACTGATATAACCCCGCAGATCCGTACCCAGATGCGCTCCCAGTTCCGGAACCATGGGGCCTCCCACTCGCGCTTCTACTAGCAGCATTTGTCGCGCTCGCCTGGCGGTTGATATCATGAGGAGCTGTGGTTTGTCTCGCCGGGGTAGGGGCTGGGAAGTGGAGGCCGTTGTACTGAGTAGTCGCGGGCCGAACCTCGGGAGGTGACTGCCGTGTCGTTGAGCTTATCTGATGAGACTGAGAGTGCTGCTCATTACTGTAGTAAGTCGAAGGTTGACCGCCGGTGGAAGAGTATTGTTCTGAGTACGGCTGACTTTGGGAATAGGCGGTATTCCCGTAGGTGTAGCCATAGTAATTGCTTGACATGGTTCGTGCATGCGCCCATGCGACGCGTTTGATAGGAGGCGGGAGCCCTTCCGGGATTGGTGAGGAGGATGCGGCCCTTGATCGCGGGCGCCGATTGTGAGCGGTTACGGGGTTCTAGGGGCTCATGGAGCTTGAAGGGTCAGTTTGAGACGGAAGGCAAGGATGTTGATGAAGTCTAATGCTCAAGCGTTCGCGAGACCGATATCAGCGACAAAGCTGCCTGACTAGCGCGCTCAACCGGGTCGTTTCTGTGTTGCAGGCCTGTGTTGCGTCACGACGCGTTTGTCCACGAGGTGGCGTTTGTCAGCTGCTCATTTTCCCCATCCGGCTAGACCCGTAGATAGGGCACGGCGGGGGAAATGTGTTGCCAAGAGCCTCACACGTGATCGCGCCCACACTCAGCGGCTGCCGCTGTTTAGGCGTGGTGAAAAAATTCGGCCCACAGCTCCAGTTCGACCTTGAACAACCCTTCACGATCCCGAACCTAACGACAGGACATCTCCAATCGACGCCGACATCATCGCCGATATCCCCCTCCTCACTTCAGCTACAATGGTTTCCATCAACTCAGGTCTGTCTCTATTCTCCACGAGAACCTCTGGCGGGGTTGTTCACGTTGGCCGAGGCAGTTTCGTGGACTCTCAAACTAATGCAAGATGTGCGAACAGCCATCCACTCCTCGCGGAGAAAGTCGAGAAAGGCGCATTTCGATGCCCCATCCTCCGTCAGACGGACGATCATGTCCGCTCCTCTGTCGAAGGAGCTGAAGGAGAAGTACAACGTACGAATATAGCTCGATGACAAAGCCGCCGGATTCCCTCAGTGTTAACACGCCTGATAGGTCAACGCCCTGCCGATCCGCAAGGACGACGAAGTCATGATCACCCGCGGCACCTACAAGGGACGTGAAGGCAAAGTCACGTCCGTATACCGTCTGAAATACGTCGTCCACATCGAGAGAGTATCCCGCGAGAAGGTCAACGGACAGTCGGTCCCCGTCGGCATCCACCCCTCGAAGTGCGTCATCATCAAGCCGAAGCTGGACAAGGACCGCGAATCCATCCTGGAACGAAAGGGCAAGGCGAGCAAAGGAAAAGGAAAGTCCGAGGAATAGAGGACATGATGGTTAATGCTGCTGTCTTGCTATTTTCATTCGAAGGTTGACCGACGGAGGAGTGACGACCTGGATCCCCCCCTTCTTTCTACGCTATATAATGACGACCGAATACCCTTCCACCGCTCACTTGCTCTCGAAAGCCGACACCGACCTCAACAACTCCCATCGTCAGACCCTCCGCCAACACCACTTCGAACGGCGCACCTGTCCTATATCTGCATCTATCCTTGGCCGGGCACTTTTTCGTTTTAGGGGTTTTCAAGTCGTGTTAATTCCATGTACATTTCTAACCTTTCCTCGATTTAGAACTTCAATGATTCCTACCGTCGAGAGGAACTTGAACTTGAGCCTCCACCGAAAGGCGAGCTACCGCGAGATACTAGCTGAGCTTCTAGGCGTGAAACTGCGAGGTACATTATGGACCTCCTGCCAGTATTTATCACCCTCCCTACCCATGTGTGCACTCTTTGCGGTGACACAAAAGATATTCAATCATCCAGGGTAGGCGAGGGTAAACGTCTGGCATAGAACAAAAACATGTTTTGGAGTGGGTCTATAGTCTAGTGACTTTATTGGCATTAGCACACCGTAGTCTGCTTCCTAACGATCTCGCCTGCAGACCGCTACTTGAATCTCTGAGGATACTATTCTAAGGATCCGTGTGAGGTGCGGTTTGAGGGTGAGGGACATATACTAGGCGCAAATATTTGTTATAGATACGGAAGTTGAAATCACAAAGTAAATACACACTTATGTCATTCAGGCATTCGTATACCTCATCTTGATAAATTCTATGTGACTAGAAAACCAGTACTTCCATGCTACACCATGCATGCATGTATAATAAATATATACAAATCCTTCATAAGCACCCATAATATACAACGGCCATAACTGCGGATCGATAGTCCCAGCCAGCAGCGCACATATATACAGCTACCACCTCCAGTAAATCCAGCCGTGCTATATACAACCGTTCCTACTTCCAGCCGGATTTCTTGGGAGGTGCTTTGCGTGTCCTGTCGATCCATCCAGCATCAGCACATTCTTTCCACAGTCCTCGCAGATAGAGTTGGGGGCTGAGGAAGGTTAACGTACGGAGCAAACTCGCCCAGCTTATAGCCGACCATCTCCTCGGTGATATGGACAGGTGCAAAGTTCTTTCCGTCGTAGACTTGGAAAGTCAAGCCGACAAAGTTGGGCAGGATGGTGCACGAGCGCACTTTGGTCTTGATCGGAGGGATTTTTTCGCCGATTGTCGCCGGCTGAATCGGTAAACTGCAATTAAACGGGTCAGACCACCCAATTGGCATCCAAGCTTGCAGACTGTGGCAAGATTCGCGATCGAGGTAGAGATTTCGAAGGTCGACCTACGGCACGATATATGGGCCTGTATGTAGCCTTGCGTTAGCATTGAAGTATAGGATACGAGTACCGTAGTCAACAAGGGCATACCTTTCCAAGACGACCGAGTAAAGAGGCGAAGAGTGGCCCGCATCTTGCGGGCTGATGGTGGGGTAGATGATAGATGAGTATCGTTGGTGGGTACAGCTGCTGCAGTAACTCTCGACTTTGTGGTCGTCAAAAGCAAAGCCATCTAATCAGATAAGATGAGACGAGAGATTAGATCGAGGCATCCGAGCTCATACCCCACGTGACCAACGTGCCATCCTTTCGCGTCCGTGTGTCACCGACCAACCCGCTTCCGACCTCATTCGCGCATCTACCACGAGCGACTGCGGAACAGAAAGTCGTTACCACTCGCACCATGCCCGGCCGATCAGGTATTCCCTTCTATCGGCTGCTCTGGGTCCTGGAGGCTGGATGCTGACGTGAAGTAATTTTAGAACCGGATACGATCCGCATTCTCCTTGCGACCGACAATCATGTCGGATACAACGAACGAGACCCTATTCGCGGCGATGACTCGTGGAAGTCGTTCCACGAGGTCATGTGTTTGGCCAAAGAACACGATGTACGCGCCCCCTTCGTCGTATCTCGACTAGGGTCTTATCAAGCTGACACGCTTCCGATGTTGGGTTTATCGCGACAAGGTCGATATGGTACTGCTCGCTGGCGACTTGTTCCATGAGAATAAACCAAGCAGGAAGAGCATGTATCAGGTCATGCGCACATTGCGAATGAACTGCTATGGTGAGAAGCCATGCGAGATAGAAGTTCTAAGCGACGTCTCTACGAATTTGCAAGGGTATTTCGAGGTGTTATCCGTTGGCGAAACTATACCTCGAAAAGCTAAACGGCGTGTCTAGGACGTTCAATCATGTCAACTATGAGGACCCCGATATCAATGTCGCTATTCCGGTTTTCTCAATCCATGGCAATCACGACGATCCATCCGGTGTACGTTGCACAGCTAGACAATTGCTATATGCGGGACCTTTTTTTTTTTGCTAACAACGGAGTCCAGGAAGGTCATCTCTGCGCGCTCGATATCCTGCAGGTCTCAGGACTGTTGAACTACTTCGGCCGTGCCCCAGAAAACGACAACATCACCATCTCGCCAATACTACTACAGAAAGGTTCAACGAAGTTGGCGCTGTACGGTCTTAGCAATGTACGGGACGAGCGACTGTTCCGCACCTTTCGGGACGGGAAAGTCAAGTTTCTTCGGCCGGGCGCGCAGATGGATGAGTGGTTCAACTTGATGGCTCTGCACCAGAACCAGTAAGATGCCCCTTCGCGCTCAATCCGCTTTTGAACAACCTTTGACTGACCAATACCGCCGAACAAACCAGTCAGGCGCATACGGAGACCGGCTATCTACCCGAAAATTTCCTGCAAGAATTCCTAGACCTCGTCATCTGGGGCCACGAGCACGAATGCCTTATCGAGCCTCGCGTAAATCCCGAAATGGGCTTCTCAGTCGTCCAGCCTGGCTCATCGGTCGCTACATCCCTCTGTGAGGGTGAGTCCGTAGCTAAGCATGTCGGTATTTTGAGTGTTACGGGCAAAGAATTCCATATCGACCCAATAAGGCTCAAGACCGTCCGGCCGTTCAAGATGAAGGAGGTTGTTCTCTACGACAACAGAGCGATGCAGAAGATCGCGACTAAGAGTGACAACCGAACGGAAGTTACGAATTACTTGACAAAGATCGTCGAGCAGATGATCGTAGACGCGAGACAAGAATGGCTGGAAGGGCAGCTGGAAGCTGGCGGTGAGGCGGTAGCCGAAGAGGACGTCCCGTTGCCGTTGATCCGGCTGAGGGTAGAGTATTCTGCCACAGATGGAAAGTTCGAAGTGGAGAATCCGCAACGGTTCTCGAATCGGTTCGTGGGCAAGGTGGCGAACACCAATGATGTAGTACAGTTTTACAGGAAGAAGACAGCTCCAACTCGTGTGTTACTCCCTTACCCAGCAAACGTCCGTTAAGGTAGTAGATGCTAATGCCAAATAGGGAAGGCAAATGACGGTGGTGCTATGGAAGGAGATGCGGAGGCTATCCTCGCACAGTATGGAGGAGCAGTAGAGAATATCCGAGTCGAGAACTTTGTCAAAGAGTATCTCACCGCCCAGAGTTTGAATATTCTCCCGCAAAACGCCCTTGGTAATGCAGTCGGGCGATATATCGACAAGGGCGACATCCATGCTGTGGAACAGTAAGTCGGACATAACTTTGATCTCGCACACATTCGGCTCGTAACTAAACCTGGGGTCATAGGTTCCTCAAGGATTCTTTAGATGCTCAGTTCAAGAAGGTGCTTGAATATAACGTGACTGATGTCGATGGAATCAGAGAAGCTGTAAGACACCCACCCAACCCTACCGGCGTTTTCCGCATCAAAGCTGACACGTTACCTCGCGTAGATGACAATCGAAAAGTCCAAGTTGGAAGAGCTCTACGAAAAGGGAGAGTACAAGTCAAAACAGAGGGCTGCACAGAGAAACAAGAAGCAAAAGCCGGAAGACTGGGACAGCGATCTGGACGGGAAATTCATCTCAGACGAGGACGAAGATGGAGATGTGGATATGCTCGACGATGAAGAGGAAGCTCCGCCACCTCCTCCAAAGGCCACACGTGGTAGAGGAGGTTCGAGGGCCGCCACGACCTCACGAGCGGCGGCAACCAAGAAGGCACCTGCGAAGAAGGCGGCGACGACTAGCAGAGGCAGAGGTAAAAAGCAAGCCGTGAGTGAAGAGGAAGAAGAAGCGGATTTGTTGGACGACGACGACGACGACGAACCCGATGTACAAATGCACGACGATGATGAGGACGATGTCGTCATCATCGGAAGCGACGAAGACGAGGTAATGCCACAGAGGACTACAACTCGAAGTGGGAGACAAGCAAAAGCACCAGCACCCAAAGCAGCGGCGAAGCCCGCAGCACCAGCGAAGAGAGCACCAGCCACAAAGAAAGCACCAGCAAAGAAAGCCGCGACGACAGCAAGACAGACGACATTATCCTTCGCAAGCCAGGCCTCAAAACGAGGAGCGAAATCACAGACAGCAGAAGTTGACGGGGACATGATTGAGGATTCGGACGATGAGTCGGATGACTTTGCGCCGGCCTCGACTTCGAGCCGGACAAGGAGGAGATAATTGAGAGGTACGACGAATAGCGATATCATGTATTGTCTGTGCTTCGAGGCTAGTTGGCGTCTTGTGCATGTTGCGTTTATACATCTATCTAAGGGCCGTGCCATCTCTTTTCTGTGCGTCTGTGATTGTGATTTCGTGTATATAAATATCTGTGTGTTTTGGGGCTTGGTTAGGTATCTACTCGCCAGTCGTCCGCACTGTTGGACGGGAGATGGCAGCCCTATCAGCGGATGAAGAATAGCAGTGTAATCAGCGATAGCGATAAGCAGCAACCGCAGGTGCAGTTGAAACGGAGCTGCCCTGGTGTTGCTATAAAATGTCACCCCCTCCCTCCCTCCCTCTCCCGTCACGTTTTGCAGCAACGTCTCCATCTCCCCTCAACCTCTCTCCCCAACGTTTCACCTGTTCCCAGCATCACCGGAAGACCATCAACGTACCTCCAAACGTCCTCAGCGTCTACAGTCAACTGAAACGGCCTTCAGGATAATACCCAAAGCGCAATTCAGCTACCTGCTGCTTCTACTACCTCTTCCTCCTGAGTTCTTCCTGGTTCTCCTCCCTCTCTCCTACCCCTTCCAGTTTGCCCTACAATCACCTCCATCAGAGTACTTATCTTCATTGATCAGAGTATTCTGTTCCCGAGCCCTTCACTTTCAAACATCCCCTTCTCTTTATTTCCATTACTAACTTCCCCCAGAGATTCTTTCGAGTCTCCTTCTCTGTACCGTCTACCCACAATGTCTACCTCAAATCCCAAGGACGTTCCAAACGTCAAAGAGCATGCCGGCAAGGCAGGTGCTACTGCTGCAGCAGCAAAGCAGTTGCTTGACGGTGATCAATCTGAGAGCGTCGACGATGCTATAAAGAAGATCAAAGCGATGGCCACAGAGCGAATCCGTCAAAGAGCTGCCGCTAGCAGAGCTGCTCAGGATGCTGAGTCGAAAGCCTCAGACTCAACCGTGGATAAAGACTTCAACATGAGCAATGTCCTATATGTTGACAAGACCACGAGTGATACCATTGATATTCTCGCTACGTCTGCTGCCAACCTGACTATCGGGGCCGAACCAGCACCCAAGGTGAAGGAGAAGCAAGACAAGGAGAATCTGGATGATACGCTCGAAGCTCCAAAATCCGCATCTGTTGTCGAACTCACCAAGCCAGAAATCGTCGATGCTCAGGCTGCAAAGCTCAAGGATTACAAAGCTGCAGAGTTGAAGGCTTCAGACGTCAAGACTGCAGACGTCAAGTCTTCAGATGTCAAGACCGCAGATGTCAAGACGTCGGGCGTCAAAGCTCCAGACGCCAAGGCTTCAAACACCATCTCTACGGCTACCCCAAAGCTCGGAACGATCGTTGTTCCCAAGGTTAGGCCCAAGTCTTCGGAGCCCAAGCTTCCTCAAACTGAAGATGGTTTCTCTCCACAACCTTGGGTTAAACGTCGATACACGATCGCCCAGCTCTTGTTGCTTGGCGAAATCATACCATATGTCATCTGCCCACGAGACCGTAAGTCTCTCGACCCCGGCATTCTTTACCTACCGCCTGGAAAATCCCTGATACCTAACACCCCATAGGCTTCAACATCCAAATCTTCAGCTACGACATTGTCCACATCCCCGGTCTCGGTAATGAGTCGACTGGTAATGCTGTCGTTGACCACCAGATTCTTACTTTGAATCTGCGCACCGAACTCGTCGCATTCCAGTTCTTTACCACCTACGGATACCGCTATCTCGAACGTTTCAAGTCCCCAGATCATACCCTTTTTGTCAAAGGTCTTTGGGTCGAGGTTCGTGGATCTGCTGGGTTGAGAGACCATGGCGGGTACCGCAACGCCTACCGCCCAAAGCCCTATACCGCCTGCATCAATGAGGGATTGGTCAAGGAAAATCAAGAAGCCGAAGGTAATGGATCTATTGCCACGCTCTGACCCCTACCCTGTTGTATTTCGAGATTGGGTTTGCCGAATTGTGTTGACTTTCGATAGTTCTCGCTGCAGAACAACAACGATTCAACCACGCTAACTCAGTCGCTACTCACTTCCGTGGTCGTGGGGGACGCGGTGGACAACGTGGTGGATACAGGGCTGGCAGCGCCCGTGGAGGCGGCCATCGTACCACTTTCAGCACCGGTACGTGAAAAGCAATTTTATGCTCATGCATGTAGAAACCGTAATGACTGTATCTCCCCATTCATAGCGAGCACTGAGCAGCTCCTGATGATGAGGGATGATAAAAACATCCCTGTCCCCGCTCTGAGCCCGACTCCATACACTGGCCCACGTACCCCAATCGCTAGCAACGATGCCGTTGCGGCTATGGCTCAAGAAGCAGGGACATTTCGCGATCTCTCCGAGAACTACGCTGATAATCAACTTGTTCGCAATGAAATAGAGCATGCCGCCGCTCTCGGAGGTAATGCTGCCGGAGACGTTGTCGGCTTGGTCGAGCAAGAGCTGGCTGAGAAGAAGGCAGAGATCACCAATAAGTGGGGTGAAATCTACGGCTACACCGTCCAAGAACCGAAGGGAGAGCTCGTTTCCAAGCCTGGAGGTTTGCAAGGGTGCGTATTTTCCATTCCGCGTGGTACATGTTCTAAAGTTTCTGATATCTTCTCTTGGTGACTACGACAGGAATTCATCGACCCCAGAGCAGCAGATGCAGTATATCCAGGTACGGCTGGACTGTCCACAAACTATTCATGATATGATATAGTCTTCTGACCCTCCTTATCATAGTACATGCTCCAGACTCCGCTCGCCCCCGTTCTTAGCACGACGCATGCGGCCGGGAATCTCACTCCCTCTGCTCAGTTGGCTCAACCTTCCACCCCAATGTCCGACAACATGGAGGAAATGTGATCATCCCCTCGCAATCGCTCAGAGCTTCTTAACTACATGATACTTTTCTTTCTCTTCTGGGCAAATTCTCCTTTTTCTATGGAAAACTTGCTGGGCTTTATGTTTTCTTCTCATTGTTCTTTCTCTCTATTGACAATTCTTTCCTTTTAAAACTCTTCCCTTTCTGAATTTCGATTCTATCAATGGGCTTCTGGGAATGAAGGAAGTGTTTCATTACTGCTTTCCTTTGCTTTCTTGTGGCCCCTATTCACGGTTAATTCGGTTTGAGGTCTGCTAGCAGACAACCTAGGCATACGAACTAGATAAATCGAAAGAATCAAATGGGACTCTATTATTAATATATTACGATGGCATGCGCGTTATTGATTTCCTGGTACTTGCGGGCTTTGCTATTGTCCTAGGTGCTATACCACGTGCACTGGTATGCGTCGCTTAATATCACTCAAGGTTCGTGTGTTTCTTTTGTTGCATATCGACTCCATCTGATTGGTCCGGTACGGCTGAGGTCGTAGAAGGGTATGGAGCTACATACGCAATCAAAGTACGTTTCAGCGCACGTCCATAAATTGCAGCGATCGCACAAGCTAGAATGCGCGTTCCGAGTGTGTAAAGTAAAATAATTGCATTGTGAGATGCGTGGGTATATCTGTACAGAGAGCAAGCTATATACAGCTGACTATAGTAGTAGCTAGGCTGGGGTATCCGTAAATCTTTGCAAATGCTTTGTACAAATGGGGTATCTTGGGGCCAAGAGGATGATTGAACGATGCAGTGAGAAAAAATACAAGAGACAAATATTTTGGGGGTGTGGGTATTCTTTTGGGTGGGTATCTTCCGGTTGCATGGGAATGGAATGTCGCCCGGCAAGCATAGCGGACTTTTCCCGTCGATCCGTACATTGAGTTATTGCGGACTCGCGGATGAGCTAGTCTACCACCATCGGCGACGTGGTGGGATGATCTGAGAGTCTTCGCCCTCTCCTTCGCCCTCGCCCTCGCCGGTGCCCTCGCCTTCGCCCTCGCCCTCGCCCTCGCCCTCGCCCTCGCCGGTGCCCTCACCTTCTCCCGAGATCCACTTTGCGCGGAATTGCGCAAAAGAGGAGTGGATGCGCGTAATCTGACCAGCAGTGAAGTTGAACATGCAAGCGTCGTCGGTGTAGTCCATGAAGTTCTCGATAGGGTCCAACTTATCGTCCCCCTTGCAGGTGTCACGGCCTTTGGGGCATCCGAAGGCTGGGCTGGACTCTGGCGCGGTATCATCGACCTGGTCACCGCCTTTGCAACCGCCCTGGAAGGTATGGAAGAGGTTGAGCCAGTGGCCAATCTCGTGGGTGGCGGTCTTGCCCTGGTCGTAAGGGGCGAAGCTACCGCCGGGGACGGTTTCGCTGTGGCATTGGCAGCCGTCCATCCAGAAGGTGTCGCTGTCAGGTGTGATGTCCTCGGGGAAGACGCAGATACCTAGGTGGAGCGCGGGTTGCATTAGCTTTGTGCCTCTTTCGACGGTGAATGCCCATCTGCGTTATATGAGTTGGTCGGTAAGATGTGCATACCAAGGAGACCGCCTCCAAGTTTGCGGAAATACAGGTTCAGGTCTGCATAGGTGCCCTTTCGCAGCTTCTTCTTCATCGCCAGGCCTTGCTCATCCGAGTCGTCGACGAGTTCCTTGTCGACTGTGCGGGTGATTTCTATGAGTTTGAATGTGACGCCGGCTTCCTTGTAGTTATCGTTCAAGACATCGAGCTATTCATCGTCCAAAAAACGGCCGAGTTAGTCTTCTTCCGTTTATATGTGAGTGAGCTATCAGCGTTACGTACCTGGTCCATAAGCTTTTTTTCTGGGATGTTGCCGCCCTTTTCTGTGTCGTCCTCAGAGACGACGTGCATATAGGTGTTGATGACCAAAGTCTCATCTAGATAATTCTGAAGGGTGCGGGCGTCGGGACGCTGCTCCAGCCTGTTGAGCATCCGAGCGTTATCCATAATTTTCTGTGGAACATGTTCGTTACCGCAGTTTCTGGCGCTGACGGCGATTGCCAGCAAGGGCAAAACTGCGATGATGGACCGCATATTGAAAAGATAGGAATATGAGGAGTGAGAGGATGAGATAGAGTGTGGGATGCTGCTGAGAGATGTAGAGGTAGTTGGTATTCTGGTATGAAGCTGTAGCTTGCGGATGGATATTCGTCGTTAGGAGGCGATATCGACGCCTTTTTATAATTCAGCAGAACCTAAAGAAGGGTTATCTCTAAGGTATGACATCGCTCGTAGTCTCACAGACCCTAGCGAGAGGCTGGCTGCTCTCTACGAGCTCATGACAGCCTAGTCAGACGGTTAGTCTATGATGCCTCATACGGCGCTACATTGCCGTGACCGATCATGCCGCAGGGATACGGCTGCCGCGCCATTGGCACAGCATTTGGCATTGGATTGGCAATTTACCCGAGGAATTTCGGTGTAGGTCGCCGTTTTGGGACCTGTCAATCATTCGAGTCCTTCTATAACAAATATTTGCTTTTAACCAAGTACAACATCATGGTCTGGGTCGGCATGATGGTATCGTGTTCATCCCGGCTAGTCAGACTGCATACTTGAATAGTATGATATGGCACAGGAGCCCTAATATTAATATTGCATGCTTGGCGCCGACACCGCGATGTCATATTGCTTTGTGGCATGCATCAAACAGCCTGATCGCAGGGGATGTGACATTACTTTTGGAATTGAATTTAGAACGTACTTTTTGTCAGATCGAATCAATCCATGCATGTAGCTCTGTTACCAGTCGGTTGTTTCCAGAGCCGGGCAGATGCAAACGTTTCCGGCCGTTCGTCATTGCAGAATGCGGGTGATTGCCGCCCCATTCCAGAAGTACTGGCGAAAATCCAACGCTGCCGCTTGATCAAGGCAAGTTGGCTAGCTGATGCACGAAACGGGGTCTCAAAGGTCACAAGAGCATCGTCAACAGCGATGTTTCGATATTCCTGGAGATCTATCCCATGTATCTGCAAGATAAGAACATACAGAAGGTTTGATAGAGGTAACCACGTTGCAACGGGAGCTTGAGCTCAAAGCGTAGGCTTGGCTACACGCGTATATGTGCGCAGCCTCTCATTGTCTTCGAACTTTGATGCCAGGCAGCAGTAGCAGCTGACTCACGAGCTCGATGAGATCTCGGGTCAGTAGCTTCAGCAGTGATGGACAAGCATCGATGCATACCCTTTAGTAATTAGTTAGTACGCATACACTTGTTTCTATAATATATTATACGTTTGTAAGCAGCTATATGGGCGGCTGCGCTATGGGTGTTGGATATAGACTTACCCCTGTCGCTTCGACGGGCATTACAGGGTAGTTAGTTCATATACTCAATAATTCAGCACTTACAAACAATATACTGTAGATTGATCTATGATCTAAAGGATAGGTCGCGGTAATTACGCGGAAGTAAGCCATGGTTCGGTTCCGTTGAAGGCCCCCGTACGCAATGAGCAGAAAGGGAAACATACGCGGAGTACTTGCCATAAGTACTGCACCACGACATCAAGCGTCTCGCCATCTGACCGCCGGCCAATTGGATCGGAGTCTGCCGGCCAGTCCCTTCACGAAGACACCGATACGTCCAATTGCCCGTTATGTAAAAAGTGGCCAAAAGACGGGATGGTGGTGTTTTGCTTCTGCAGAGGCGTTATCTAGGCTGCATCTTGGAGCCGTGGCCAGCGTGGAATAGGAAAGTGGTCATGAAGTTGAGGTTGCGTTGCGTGCTGTTGCAACGGCGGCGAAATGGATATCAGCAGCCAGCTAGCCAGCGTCGCAAGGCGCCATGGATTCAATCTACCGCAACCATTGTTCCACCGTAATATCATCCGTCGATAGCGAATAACAAATCACCGGAGAAAGCGAAGGGAGCCACTATGATAACCGTCTTATCTGCCGCTCGACTACTATAGTTACGTCCCAGGCAGGATTTCTGTACCTGCCGCATACATACGGGATCTGACGGCGAGGCCTCCGCACCTTCGATTTGGCAGTTTCTGGATTCGGGCTAAAAAACGGGTTTGCGTGATGCTCTGCCTGAAATGCCAAGCGAGCCCCACTGCACTCTTTGGTTCTGATTCTTGGTCCCTGCTGCATGCACACATTGATGCATATGCAGCCTGCAGGTCGTTACGGTGGTGGCGGCGGCCGGGATGATAAGACGGACGGGCAACCGGACGTCCTTCGTCTTTAGAGTTTCTGCAGGTCGAACAAAGCTGCATGCGATTGAAGGTCTGCATGCGATTGAAGGTCTGCATGCACGTACGCAGGGGTTTACAATTCATCATGTGCGAGGCGGATCCTGACGGTTGACGAATTGATGGACCGATTGTAGGTATGTGGGTATGTACCGATCCGTCTGAATTTCGTATCTACATCGTATTGTATCTGTCAGAATTCGATCTCGTCCATCCATGGAGATTCGCACTCGGAGGCGCTAGAGCCGTGGGTGTAGCCTAGCCGAAGACGGCTGCTTTCGGCATGATCACCGACTGGACTTTGGTACCGTCGCGTCGATATAGGCACAGACATGGGATGTATTGGCAAATCAGCGGCATTCGTCGATTTTGCACGAGACTTAGCTCTGAACTCTATACCTCAATCCGTCAATGCCAGAGCCGATATATCTTTTAGTATCTCGGCTATCAGGATCGATTCTCGAGATAGATACGTATCGATACACGCGCGTCGTTGATGTCCTGAAAACTCCGAATACCAAGCATTTGCCAATGCAGTCATGCGTGCAGATGCGTCAGCAAAATCCGAGGCATAGAGTCTTACACGGCTGCAGTTCCGGTACTGAAGCACACCGCTTTTGAAAGATACGGGTTCAACGAGCGCCCGAATAGCAGTTTCCCGTTTTTCTCATTTGTCAGGTATGCAGAGGTATGCAGAGTGGTCGTCTGACCTCTTTATCGTCTTGGCTGGAGCTCGACTTCGTGAAGTCCGTAGACGCAGTGAGTCTTGGCGTTAGAGATGCGTAGACAGCATGTAGACGTGTGTAAGATACATGCACTAGCCGGGCGGAGACGGCATGGTAGGTGACAAGGGTATATATATACAATCCATGCATATCGAAATCCGAATGTCATCCATAGCCGCTGCGGGGCCACATATAGGCGGCAGTGTATAGCAGCAGGGATGGGAGTTTCATTCACGTACGTAACGTGCACTGATTCAATATGACCAAACCGTGGAATAGCTATGATATCGTCCCGCTGGAGCCGATCCGCAATGTAGAATCAACAATGTCGCTCTTCTGATGGAATGTCGTTGTCTCTTCCGCGGACCTCCTGGCGTAATTGGAATGTCGTCGTGGCAATTGACTCGCTATATTTGATGTTCAAGTAGACAAGCATGTATGCGCCTCCCAGTCAGTCTATGCACGTGCGTATTTACGAGCTCCCGTACAGAGTCACTTCCTATTCCTCCTCGCAGCTATACTCAGCCCCGCAAAGCTGGCATAGACAAAACCGCCAAGGACCCCACTCAACACCCCCCACTCGGTCCGTCCAATGCCGACGAGCACGCCAACGACGACAGCTGTGCCCACGACCGTAGGCATCATGACATCTAACACACCGACGTGTCTTCTCTTCACATTGTCGAGCGTATCGTACTCCACTTGTATGGCGGCGGCCATGCTCTCTTTGCTAAAGTTGTCGGTGACGCGTTTCCGGGCGCGCTGCGCGAGAGCGGCTCGCTCAGTGTCGCTGAGCTCGAAGAGGGCTGTTTTAAGAATATCACACCATTGTGATGGCTCTGGTGGACGCAACCAGCCGGTGACCCCGTTGTCTAATACTGTCTCCAGAGGACCGCCTGTGTTTGTTGCTAGGACCGGTGTCTAGGATTTATTGGACGAGTAAGTAACGAGCAATGCGCAGAACGTACGATACAAGTCACACAAATATGGCGGGAAGCGTACACCTGCAAGCATAGCCTCGAGCGGCACGATGCCAAAGTGTTCGTTGCTCGGAGTATAGGCGAGAATGCTGGCTGTCCTTAGCAGGAAACTCTTCAACGCCGACGGCACCGACGGTAGGAACAATACGTCGATATCGGAGGGTATCGTCAGGGACGAGATGTAGTTCCTGCACGTCGCATGGCGCAGACCCATCGAATCGCAGAGTTTCTCCAGGTCGGCGTGGTATTCGACATTCTCCGCAACTCGATTGTCGTAGCCACCTACAACAGCATCATGAGCACCCCATCAACACCCAAGAGCCAAAATGTGGGACTTACCAGCAACAATCAGTCTAGCTTGCTTCCTCTCACGCTCTCCGAGCCGTGCAAACGCCTCTACGGCCAGTTCGATGTCTTTCTTTCTTTCGAACCGGTTTATCGACAGCACAATCTTCCTATCACTACCCTGTAGGAATGGATATTTATCTCCTTCCAGCTTCTGCTGGCCCTTTTCGCTCTCGTGCACATCCACGCACGGATAGACAACCCTCGGCACAACGTTAATCCTCGGAAACGCGTTCTTGAACACCCCAGCGGTAAATTTGCTGTTGACCACAATCCCGTCCGCTAGACCCGTTGTGAAGCCCTCAACCCAGTCGAATGGAATCCGGTAAAGTGACTTGACGATCGACTTGCGCGAGGCAAGCAGCTTGTCCGGGAAATGGCAGTAGAATAGGATACGGGTATCGGGAAGGAAGTACCGTAGCAGCGGAATGCACACGGACAGCTGATCAACGAAGAAGTAGTCGATTGTAGGCGTGACGCTCGTATCCGTCAGGAGCAGCGAGAAGGTCAAATGTAGCTGGCGGAGAATAGCGCAGAGAATGGAGAAGCGACCAAGTATGGAGGGCGGGAAGATGGTGTTCCCGCGGACGACAACATTAAGAGTCCCTAAGCCGGCGAAACAGTCAGCGGATGAAAATTGCAACCACTATACTCAAGCATCGTACGTGTACGTACCATCGCGGCATTCGTCGAAGCAGTGCGCCGGATCGCAGTGCGAGGTATAGATCGTCACGCGGTGACCTAGGTTTTGCAGACCCACGGCGGCGTCGACGACCAGGCGCTCGGCACCGCCGATGCCGAGGTCCGGGTGGACGAACACGATGTTCTTTCCGTTGGCCATGCGTCCGTATCGCTCACTCGGTGCTATGTTGAAGCCGTTGACATGGTGGGTGGGGGTTGATGTTTTTTGGAGTTTCGGACGCGGGAATCAATATCGGTTGGTGTATCCGTATGCGTCGCGGCCTACCGTGGGGCTCCAACGCAAGGGACATCTAGAACGACCGCATTGCAGTCGGATGAGAAATCAAGCCATGTATCAATAATATCGGCTGAAAGCGACATCAACAACCATACCGGACTCGGCTCAACGATCAGTTCCTGCATAACGTTATTCGGTACTTTGAAAACAGGATATCGGCCGGAGGGCTGTTAAAAGGACCGGCGACGGCGCTGCTATCGGCCGACATACCGACACTGACCTCCTATAAAGTTGCACCACAGCCAACACAGAACCGCACCACCACACCGGATGTACAGGCCAGGATCTAAGCTCGATTCTAAATCAAGATCCCCTTTCTATGATATCTATCAGACGTAGCCTCGTACCTCGAGCTGCTTTTTATACACACCGGTCAAAAAGTATCCCGAAACATAATATCAGGCAAGATATTCGCACTCCAAGCAGGCCGTCAACTCAGCAACATCCGCATGGCTTCCTCTCTCCCAGATCTCGACAAGGCTATTCCTATCTTTGCGGCTGGTAGACGTGCTGAAATAGTGAGAGAAATCCAAAAGCAGCTTCTCCCTGACTATGATGGTATGCTAGTTCAACCCCTTTACTTAATCATTTCAATTCCGAAAGTCAAGATGTGACACCGTCGAGGTTACATATCAAATCTGCTTTTATGTCCTATCGCACACAAACCGGACTATCAACGCTGAGAAGTAGTTTTCATAACAAGTAATCCACCTTTCTCTTTCGGTGGACGAAGTCAAGGCAGACCTCCCTCGTATCCTTCGCGGCGAACATGTCAATTCATCCTCCGGAGTCGGCTCCAATAAAGACCGCCCACCACACGCACAGCGACTACCAAAGTTCATCGTTGTCGGCGGCGGCTTCTCAGCAGACGATTTTGACGAAATGGAGCGTTCGATAGATTTAACTGCTGGCGGCCAGTTATTTGGGGATGCCGTCCCCATGTGGCTAAAGCGAAATACGGAGCAAAGAGGTCCGCTGGAGCTACCGCCAGAGGGAATCACGCCAAGGGTTGTTGAATATATTTTAGGGACGATGAAAAAGAGGCTGGATGACGCCGCGAAGGAGAGGGGTCTGAAATAGAGATTTATACACTCTACGCTCAATGGTTGCGCTGTATACATTTAGAAGCCTACAAAGTTCCTAGGTTCCTAGCACGCTATATATAACAGGACCAGAGATCTAGAGGAGCACAATCTTCACAAATGGATAAGCTGTTTATGGTTCCCAATCGAGTATTTGCTAAGTTAGTTACCATGGTAGAAAAAATTGGTCGAGTGGCATCACCGGTGCATAGCCGCGATATATACGAGTAATGCAATCCGAATGCGGTAATTTGCACGCTCCGTATTCGCCAGATATAAAATATGATCCCAGCAAAATAGTCTGTGAATTTTGATATTTCAAGTAAGTGTTGCATCTCAGCACTCGTCTGTGTATTCTCCTAATCATCATCCCAACCATTGCGAACGTTACACACGCTTATTTACAGGAGAAGATGCCTAAAACACGACTCTGATGGGCTGTAGGTATTACGAGCTGAAATCAAGAGGTAGACAACCGAGAAAATTTAAAAGACGATACATGGTATATAATTGCGTGAGTATCAAAACCCGGCAGATCCGCAGAAGAGGTAAAGGAAAGAATAACAAACTTAAGAAACTGGCTCACAGAACTTTTGTAACCGTTCCGAATGTATATTTCCGTCCGGAAACCGAAGGCTAACAAGTCAATGCAAAAGAGTATATAGCGTCCAAAGTACAAAGGAAATGAAGGAAACAAAAACGCTGATATCTCTCGAATCCGGTGATTGTACCACACACACTAAACTCCCTCCTGGTTCCTATACTATACCAGCCACCTGCTTCCAATGCAATTAATACCAGATCATACTATCATATCGATCATGCATATCATATCGCTTGCAAGCTATGCATGCACACAAAGGGAAATAAGAAAACATTATATATACTTATATAAAATTTGAACGCCCATCTAAGATTTCCGCACTTGTCCTCCCAGCAATTTTGGTAACTCGTGTATACATAGTATTATTGTTCGATCGAGAGACCGCTCGAGATGCCCTTTTACTCCCCTCCGTCTCGGAATATGAAGGGGATGAATTATCGATTAATTTGACGACGGCCGCGGCCGCTCAAGCAAGTTATTAATCGACATAATCTCGGCAATTCTATCGCTCGAGTTGATTATATCTGCACCCGTTCGCGGATTCGGGTTGACGCGCGCACTCTGCGGTGATGTCGGCGGACTCGACATTGTCAGCGACATGTACGATGGCGTCGGCGAGCTCTGGCCGTGCGACGGCGGCGGGAATATCGCTGTCGACGGGGAGATGGAGAATTGGTAGGAAGGTGGATACATCGATCCCGATCCCAGTCCCGGCCCCGGCCCCGGTAATGTTGGGGTAGACGACGGGTGCGGTGCTGGTGCCAGTGGACGGTACGGCCGCGAGGGGAGCATGTCGGCTGCGCGCCGCGATAGGTCTGCGGAATGGTATCCCGCGTGATGATGATGGTATGCAGATTGCGGGTGTGGCGAATAGGAGTGCATGCTCGCGCGCCTTTGTAGGCTATGTTCTGTGTGTGCACGGTGCAGATGGTGATGGTAGGAGACGTCGGAAGAGAGTGCTGATGCTGAGGGAAAGGTGTTTGGATAGTCGAAATTAGCCCTGCCGGGGGTGTCTGGCCGAGAGGAGCGGCCTGACGGGGCCGCGGCAATACAAGGGAGGCCTTTCTCCGAACACCGGTTGCATGTCTGGCCTGGTTGCCGCTCGTAAGGCAGGCACTATCGGCGGCATACGTAGATTAGCTTGTCATGTTTCTGAACGTACAGTCGAAATTGGAGTTTTGACATACAACTTTGTGGTCTTTCCGGCACTGTGTGCACCGCGGCTGCTTCTTGAAGACGGGCTGCGGTATCCCGCCATAGCTGTCTGCGGGTACGCAGTCGTATTTGTAATGCCGACACCGCTCGCAACTAGATTCGTCTTCGTCCGCTTTCCTCACACACTGCGCAGAGAAGAAAAAAATACAAGTCAGCATATCAGTTTGTTCGGATTAAACAGACGTCGTGTGGTGTTTCGGTGATATCCCTGGTCGGTCTGCGACAGCGACGGGGTATCCTTGCAGCACCGACGTCAAGAGATGCTCCACAGAAGCTCGAAGCTCGGCTCCATACCTTCTTCTTGTCCTTCCGACAATGAAAGCAGATGTTCTTGTCCTCGACCCCTCGCGTCATGCTGCCACCATCTATATATTCCAGAACCCAGCGCCCAGGGTATTTTAAACTCCGTCCACCACTCAAGCAAGTATACCCGCCTCAACGCAAAAGAGGAGCGTTTATTCCTTCCGTCACGGCTTTAACCTTGCGCGGGCAGGCAACTGCATTAAACCCGTCGAACTATAGGCCCAGCAAACAATCCTAGGCGCGCGCGCCCACCGCCCTGGGGCCAGGATCTGTCCAATCTGGAAATGATCAGAGGTCTGCTGGCCGTAGTGTGGTTCCGAACCGCGAATCTGGGATCCCTCGCCGTCCTGTTTGACCGTGCCCCCAGCAAACGTTCTGCACCGTCGTCTAAAAATGGGGGTCGTTAGCCCGGATGGGCACCCGGCGCAGTGGGTTTCCCGCAAACTGCGCGGTGGACGTTTTTTGGTGTGTGCGACGGACCGACGACAGGCGGCGTTTTGGCGGTGTTGTGGGCAGTGCTTGGCGGCAACTCAACCGACGGGCAGACCAGGCCGGGGCAAGAACGTTGGCTGGCGTGATTTTTTCCTCCCGGGCGAAGCGGGATGGGCCAAAGCTGCAGCTTGGGCTGAGAGGGATGGCTCGGGAAAACGGGTCTTGGTCTTGGTCTGGATATTGTATTCCTGTGTGCGTGTGTAGGTGGTGTGCCTGTACGCCTGTCTCTGTGTATCTCACTCGGAGCTCTCGTCGTCGGTCCTGCTCACGGACAGACCCACCACGGCAGTCGGGGAGTCGACACACTCAAGTATATTCCGTATCCCAGGCCAATAGCCCACCGGTTTCGTAGCTTTCAGCAAGATTTGATCCCGTTCGATTCGATGCGACCGGTGCTGGCTAGTCCGTCGAAGCCTTGTTGTCAGTCTCACGTCCTGGCGAAGATGTACCGTTCGAGGGCAATCTTTTTCAGCGTGAGGCTTATGTTTATCCGGGTATTGTCCGTCTGCACTGTCCGTATACTGCAGTGCCCAAAAGTCGGGGTAATGGTCCTGTCAGGAAGAATTATATGGTATCGATAGCAAAGTTGGATATGCTCATGTGGGTGCCGTGCCTCTTTTTAAACCAGGCCGGGTGGCTTATTGCCAGACAGACAGGCTGCAGCAGTCTTTACAGACCGACCAAGCCGCCGATTACTGGCAGTTATGTAAGTTCAAAGCAAAGGATGTAAAACTCGGATGCGCACTCAAGTACCTAGGTACTTTGCTCGATGGTCAGTGCAGTGCAGCGTCCGCAGCGCTGTGAGGTACCTAAATATGTAACAGGTGCCCAGCTCTGGTTCTGCGTGCGTGCGTAAATACTCGAGCGTAGTTGTAGCGTGCGTGATCGATTTCTCCTTCGCTTGCTTCCTTGCTTGCGTGCTTGCTTCACGGGCACTGCTTGCTGGTGTCCTGTTTCAATTAAAGGTCCAGTTGAGGCTGAAGAGAATTGATGAAAGGACCAAAATTTAAAAAGCCACAGTGCTACACGCACGGCTTCCCGGTGTCAATTTGGTAGCCGTCACAATTAATTCCGCTAGCTGGGTCCGCCTGTCTTCTTTTTTTCCCTTCTTTAGCGAGAGGCGGAGGACCCTTCTTTTTATTAATTTTTGTTTCCTTCTTTCTTTCTTGCTTTCGTTCTGTCAAGATGCACTATGTATCCTCGTGAGCCATGTGCTCCGCACTACAACTATGGGTATGTTTTTTCCGAAACGCGAGTCCAATGGGGCGATGTGGCCGTGCACTCGTTGGTCTCCGATCTTGTTATCGTAATGAATGTATGCAGTAGTATGCTATGTGTGTTCCAAAATTTGATGTGACGTGGAGTTGGAAATTGTCAGCTACGGTCGTAAGATACGTTCATCGTTGTAGTCGTTGCCGTAGTCGTCTTTGTCGCGAAGGCTGAAACCCTCAAGCGGATATAATATTTCGCTGAACCGCGGCCGGAGTATTGTTTTCTAGGGGGTGTTTAATCAAGGGCGGCCAGTCGCGATCCGGGAGAATGAGATCATCCTCTTTTGTCTTTCTTTCTTCACTGTGGGACTGCTGTCTATTTAACAAAGAGAACAAAAAGAGGTCACCACGCGATAGGCACCTATAGCACTAGCTAGTCCTATATATCCTTCGTGCTATATATGCGGCTGCAGACCGGCACCAGCGAAACAAAAGTTGAAAGCACAAACGAACGAACAACCGGGTGGAAAAAGAAACATATGCAAAGGAAAGAAGAAAAAAGCGAAAGAGAAAAAGATCCGATTACGCTAGCGGGCCAAGCTGGAAAGAAGATGAGATAGGATCAAAACAGGATGGTCGACGGTGGGAACAGAGTTACGGCCAGCTCGCCTCGAGACCAGAGGAGAGGATAAGCTTACCGTCCCGACCAATGCAGCGGGAACAGAAATTTAAAGCGCAGGTCGGGCCCGGCCTTGCGTCTGGTGTGTCGATTTTAATCGATGGTGACACACAGCCAGTGCCTCCTCTTCCACCTCGAGTCCGTTAATAGAATAGACAGACAGACAAGTCGCAGTTGGGCGTCCGTCCGTACTTCTGCATGGCGCCATTCAGAGCATACGTACGGATGTCCGTCCCCTCGAAGCAGCTGCATGCTGCTGGCAGCGGTGCACTCGGACTCCTATTAGTGCTCTTGGTCAAGCAGTGACGCCCTTTCGCAAAGCACCTTAAGCGAGGCTGCATATCTACTTGGACTTGTCTCCTCGACGGACGAAACGCTAACTCGGATCGGACCCAACCTGCGAGTTATGGGTCCTGCGATGCACGGCCGAGAGCGAGCGCGAGAGCTAGAGACCCGACTCACACCGTACGTAAGTAACATCAGCAATAGGGCCAGCTACTAATTGCTAGTGCGAAGGGGGTTACCGTCCTTGCAGTTCCGAAGCTGATTACGATTATGCCCGTGTCATGACTCCAGTCGGCAGCAAGCGGCAGGCCGGCAGCGATATCCCAGCTCCCGCATGGAGGCAATCGGTACATGGAACAGCGGTGGCAGTGGACGGTGGCAGTGGGCGGCGTAGTGACTTGACGATATATCCGGTGGACTGGAGCCTGGCACATCGCGTGGGTCGGGAAGAAAGGACGCCTGGGTGCAAGCAAGCTACGTCAGACGACCGGGGCCGCAATCCTAAGAGCGAGGACGCCGTCGACCCAAAAAGGCTGCTTTAACGCAACCACAGCCTCATGTCAGGCTCGTCATCCGGCATCCAGTCCAATCGTCCCTCCGCATTTCCTTCAGCTCATGCATGCGGCCCACGTATACCAGCCAGCCAGCCAGCCAGCCAGCTCCCAGGCCCTCTCGCCAATGCAACCGCTGGAGACGGCTTACTACCGCCCTTTGATTGCCATTATAGCTCCATTCGCACCCGCCCAGCTCCCTTCTCCAATATAAATCCGGTCACAGTCAAGATTGACACGCTCACCCGCGCCCAGCGAGGGACCGCCCATGCCTCCGGCGCGGCGAGAGCGATCAAAGCAAAAGCCCGCTTCATGTCGTCGTTCGATTCGTCTCTCGCTGATATTATCCCGCCGTCAATACACGCAGCAGCCAGCTGAGACCCATTGTCTCAACTAGGGATCCCAGCTGTCTCAGACTAAACGTCGCGTCTCGATAGCAGGCAGTAGGCAGGAGCCAGCCCTACGTATACGACTCCATGGTAGCTCGCCAAGTTCCGAAGCAGCTCGCTCGACGAGCTCCCGCTCCGTCTGATAGGCCACCGAAGAACCAGAAAGCGAGATTTGCTGACTCGGATATCCCGAGCCCTGTCGAATCACTGGGTACGGATTCACCGGGTTCGAAATCGATAGCGCTGTCCATGTCAATTTAACCACTCTTGGATCCCTCCAGTGGCAAATGCCGCTCGACAGACAGGTTGATCCAACGGCTTGAAGAATCGTCCGAGATCTGGTGGAGAGCGAGCGTCCTGACGAGGCGCACCACATGGAGTGAGATCGAATCAAGCTTATACCAGTCGTATGCTATACAGCTCTTGGACATGCACGTCGATTAATCGGTCTCTGCACATGCTGCGAGAAATCAAACTCCGCATCCGCCCGTCGCCAACCTGCGTTTCATTCCGAGAAACATAAAACGGAAAACTTGACGTCTATGGGACATTTCTCCATCGAATTTAACCATGCGGGAGCTGCATCCCGCGAATAAGATCCCGAAGACATCACGCCGATATACTTGGTATCCACCGTTGCCGTCGCGTACATGCGCTGCGGCAGCAGCTGGTTAGCTGCCTGGCTGGCGGGCTAGCAACTATAGTACTAGAGAAAGAGATCCATCTCTTTTTATACAACCGACCTTCTACACCCCAGCTTATGAACCGAACGGGGCATCGGAAACGTGACCAAGCGTGGCCGCTTTAAACGTCTTAACACCGAGAACGCCTGTTCACTGCACTTTCGCTACTCTAAACGCCTGCTATTATATTTTTTATGCGCCCTGTGGCCGCTGCCTCCTGCCCATCTCGCTCTCGCGCCTCTCACGCCACTGGCCCCTGATGGCCCGAACGACGACAGCTGGATGGTTGGATGGATGAGAATGGTAACGTCTCTCTTTAGTATGTCTCTCCTTAGCAGTGCGGAATATCTCTTCTCCGATCAGCAAGTTCAGTTGCCCTCTGTGCCCTGTATGCCATGCGATATGCTAAAATGCTCCAAAAGCAACCGAGATGGAGTTGACAAGAATACCATCCTGTCGACTGGCCGTTCTTCGCCTCCCGGATCAGGCAGCCAACGCGAGAATCACCAGAAGAAAAACACGCACGCACGCCGGACCTGAAGCAGCGGGTAATTGTAACGGTTTAAAGCATCCCGTACATGTGCGAGCAGTCCTCGAAGCGTCCCGTTACGTTGGTCCCATCGGGGAGCAAGGCCGTTCGCCGCGGGGTTAAGGGAGTATTTTGCAGACGTTTTCAGCTGGTGAGATAAACCGCCAAGCTCCGAATTGCGAATTTGCTTCTTGCCGTCGTCAGCGGGCAATTGGTCGGCAGGGTGCGTTCCGTTTCGCATGGCTGGTCCTCCGAATCTTGGGTGTTGTCGCCGGGTTCGAAGATATTAAATAATATGTATGCGGATTGAAGCTATTTCGGTATCGTCGACGGCGAAAAAGATAGGACGGCGAGGCAGCAGGCGGGAAGGCAGGCTAGCGAGCTGGCGAGTGGGCATCAAAGGGATTATTTTTGGATGGCGGCGTAACTGCACAACAGATCTGATCTTGGAAACACCGATTCGCTCTTCTTAGTGCCAGGTTAATGCTCCACCAAAGAGCCATTGAGGCCTTCCGTTTGGCCCAAACCCCGATGTTTTCTGCTCTTTTGAACTGGCACACTAACTGGATGCGCGAGATGCAGGTGCGCCACAGTTTCAGCCTGCAAGCCCGTTTTCGTTCAAGATGGACAGGGAGCTCGTATAGCTGCCGGGGCAAGACAAGCAGCAGACAGGCCAGTCGACAGCCGTTCGACAGGCCGCATACTTACATCAGGACATTTGACCTGGCTGCCTGCTCAGGCCGAGCAAATAGTCGACAGCCGCCCCTCAATTGGCGGCCTGGCGAGTGCCTGAATAATCCATATCGCGAGTCCGAACCTGGACGTCAACCTCGCGCCAACGCAATTAATTGCAATTGTGTTGGTCTGTTGCAGTCGCCCAGCTCCGGGTTCCCGGGAAAACAGGCCAAACGGTCCACGATCAACTCTGCTAATAAGACTTTGTGTATGGAGTATAGCAGCGGTGTTAAGGCCGGCGGGTCCATCCACCGGAACTGAGTGTGCTTGCAGATTGTGCCACAGCCTCGAGTAAGTGAGCCAAGCTGGACCGGTTATATGGAAGGGTGCGGCTGGAGTGCCAGAGCCAGAGCCCTAAAACCAGCCCACTGGGAATGCGGACGGCCCTCCGATTTAATTAAAAACGTTCGACACGCGCGCTGCTGACTAAAGACCACATGCTATCACGTCCTAAATGAGGCCCAGGACCTCAGAACACGTTTCAATACCGTTTTAAATCGCGGGGGCTTTTCGCACAACTGACGTGCGGGCCAATATCAACCAGCCAAAGTCGCCGCCGCCCGCAACATTTGCGCGAACTGTTGCAATTTCTCAACCAACACATCGCAGTCCGCCGTCGTGGCGCATGCACTCGGGCCTCCTCCTCCTCCTCCTTCTCTTCCTTCTTTATCGCCATCTTGCTCTCGCGACTCCTCTTCCTGCTGCCGGATCCACTCGACCAGCTCGCCAATGGCTGGCGCGCCGTCGACCGCATAGAATTCCTTCGTGCGGCCGCCGTCGCCCTCGGCCTCTACCCAGTTCTTCCCAAGTGGGTGGTCCAGACCTGGCCCCTTCTGGCAAAGCACCCACGAGGCATATCCCACCAACGCTGGCGCCGCCTCCCCGTCCTCCTCGCCAACAGGAGGTAGGATGTAGTAGACATTGCCTAGCAGGTCCGCACCGATTGGCCGCGACGACCTCGGGTCCAGTTTCCGCATGTCCAGCCAGTTCGTGAGGCTGAGACTCGAAACCTGGCCGTGTGCCTCCGTGACCTTGCCCTCCAGCTCCTTTATTATTTCCTCATTGGCATTCGCCTTCTTCCGTACCTTCAAATCCTTGATTAGGGCGCCCAGCTCCGCTTTGAGGGTTTTGCCCGCCGTCTTCGTGGCGTTCGACGCGCTTTTCGCCACCTCTTCGTTGTCCTGCAGACGCTGTTTGATCCGAGAGCAAGACGCTGCGACGACTAACAGCCGTCGAAGCAGCTCGTATTTTACCGCAGGCTCGAGGTTTGCTGCATTGCTGCTCTTGCTACCCGCAGTTACCCGACTGCGAATATTAAGATGCTGCTTCTTCCCTCTCCCTCGTCCTCGTCCTGCAGGTCGCCCGCCGCCGCTATTGCTAGCTCTATACTCCCGACTAGTTCTCCCGCGACTGCGACTATCTTCCTGCCAGCCAGTTCCTGCTACGTGTACATCGTGGCCATGTGCAAACAGCCGGGGCTCCGCGCCGTCCAGGAGCTCGAGAAAGTCCTCCCACATGTCGTCCGTGAATACCTTCTGCATTAGCCTGCTCACAATTGCCTGTTTCCGCTGTCGGCTCGCGACGATGCTACCGCCACTAGCAGCACTAGCTGTAGCTCTAGAAGCATGCTGACCACCACTAGTCTTCCTCCTCATATTCTTACTGCCGAGCTCTATTCTACTACTTGCTCTCGTTGCACCTCTACCACCGCCTATCCCTGCACTCCACACATATGTGCGTTTAGTTGGCAACAGGTCGACTAGCTCGTCGCCGACGATGCTGACGACTGTCTGCATCATCCTGCCCATCTCTTGAGAAGTCCACATGAGATTTGGATTGCACAGCACCTTCTGCCGGACGTACTTGAGCTTCAACGGCCTGCGAGCCGGTGGAGCCAGGTCTCCGAAGAGCAGGAGGAAAGAGCGCAGTTGCAGGCGGATTAAGAAGACCTCGGGGGTGTGGGAGACCTCGATCCATTCAAAGTTTGGAAGCGGTAGAGTGCGGGCATTGTCGTGCCGGTCTGCAGTCGGATTCGAGCTGCTGTGGTTGGACAATTGTGCATCTGCGTCTGCATCTGCTGCTCCTGCTACCACGCATGCAGACGTATATGCTCCCGATTCTGCTTTTGCTGTTTCGACTTGCGTTTCTGACGGTGGAGCTTCTGCTTTCGACGGGTCCGAGTACGGTGGGGCAGACGCAGCTGCAGCTGCAGTTACAGTTGCTGCTGCCCAGGAAGCTCCAGTGGCTGTCGGGTGTGCGACAATCGAGGTATTCAAATGCCAATGTGGGTCTCCAACTGCGTCGTCTTTGTCGTCCTCGTCCTTGGCCAATCAGCCGCATGCAGAGCAGCCGGATGGGAGTGGGATGGAGAAAACGAAGATGGTGTGGTCGTCGGCTCCACTTTGGCCTTCTTGTAAGTGGCTGGCTGCTGAAATTGGTGGCTCGCAATATCGGTGCTGCTGGTGGATCGTCTACGCTTGTTTGACCACGTTGGCGTAGACGGCCGGGTACTGCCTTGCCCCTTCTCGCTCATCACTTCATTTGCGGTATACGTGCTCGTCTTGGGCATGCTGGATGAGTGAAGCATCCCGGCACTGGAAGGAGTCGCGAGTGAGAATACGCTCGATTTGGCCTCGTCGAGGCCCGCCACCATATGCGCGGCAGGAGTAGCTTTGCTTCTCTCACGCTCATTTTGATTTGAAGGCGGACAGTCCCCCGATTGCGACTTTTTGGCCCTTCTCCTTGCTTTCATTTCTGGTGCTCTGGTTTGTTTCGCAGTTTTCTTCCTCTCTGCCATAGTTGTTGCAATTTATGCTGACTGGTGTTTTAGTCTTGTCCGCCGAGCTCGGAAACTGTATTAGGATCGATCGACGCTGACGGTTCTTCCCCAGGAGATATATCGATAGATGAATGTGAGATTTGTCTCAAATACGGCGGACTGGATTCGACGACTGCTGGCCAGCAGCAACGGAGTTGGAGCTGACAGGAACTACGACGTGCAGTTGTAGTAGCTCTACAGTTATATCTTAGTGTTTGGTACCCGATCGATCTCATTCCATTCAACATGGAATGCATGCATCTCACGGCTACGGCAACCGGAGCACCCTGAAACAAATATGACTGTTCGGAGAATGAACATATCAGCGGAGTGTCCAACAAAGGCCGGCCAGCCAGCCAGTCTATGATGATACATAGTTAACACAATATATTTACAAGGACAATCAATATACACGCTGCGATGTATAAAAGAAATGCATCGAATACAAAATGCAGCAAAGGGCAATGCTAAATGCTCAAAATATCGACAACTGCAAGTACCATGCAGGCACTTCAGGCTGGCGGATTATATATACTTATTTATGCCATTTGTTAACGCGATTTCCCACAATGCCATCCGTTCCATCTAGTTTTTCCAAGACCACAGTTAACACCCAATGAATTCAATGCAAAAAGCTTTACCGTCATCACCGCGGGGCCTCGACCTTGCGCACGCTGCAGATATCCTCTACCCACCTCGCAAGCCTGACACACCCGATGTCCACCGCCCTCCAGAACATATCGCTCACCCAGAAGACCGTCACGACCACGAGCGCCCCGCCGCCTAGCACACCGGCCACGTACCCGCCTGTTGTCTCCCGGCCGGTATACTCCCATAGCTTCACGACAGAGTAGAACCCAAGGCTGCGACAAACGGGCCCATGGACCAGGTAGAGCGCGTAGGAGATTTTGCCCAGATACTGCGCGAACGCTGTCGTAAATGGACGCTGCAAGTACCGTCCTGTCGATGAGGACGGCGGCGACGGATGGCCAGAAGCGTCCCTTTTCGGACACGCTGGCGGGTGTGTAGGCTGTCATCGTGCGGTAGCCAGGCGTGGTACCGGGTTCGTGAGACGGCTGCGAGGCGATGTACAACCCCAGGAGAAAGACCGGAAACATGTATAGGTCTCGTCTATCCGTCCTTTGCGTAGCAGCCGCCTTTTCGTTGTCCACCTCATTGCTGTTTTGCTTGTTTCTTTCCGCACGGGCGAGTGTGAGTTCTGCCAATACCGTCCCGGACAAGAACAGACTCACGTCCCACCGGTCCAGGTACACCAAACATGTAACGGCACTGACCCCCAACACACCCATCCGAACCCACGCGCGCGCCTTCGCCAGTGCGAGCAAACTGATAAAGACGAGAATGCTACACCGAAACTCCACGGGTATAGTCCACAGATGTAAATCGTACGTGATAAAGTACTCTTTCCAGATGAACGGATTGCTCATCCTTGCCCACGCCCAGAAGGCGTCGCGCAGCTGCCGCCAGACCCCCGCGATGATGGGAGGGTCCTGCTCCCGCCACCCCGGTAGTTCCTTGCCCATGCGCGCATGCTTCACCTGCCAGGTGAACGCGCCGCACTGGATCATGACCGCGACGCAGAGGACGCTTGTCAACGTTGGCAGAAACAGGCGGATTGCACGGCGGAAGGCGGACGAGCTGAGCGTCGACAGGAGGGCGGCGTGGTCGCCGCGCCGGATCTGCGAGACCGCCTTGTAGGAGAGTACGTAACCTGATATCACGAAGAATATGGAGACCATTGATGCACCGCACATGAAGAGGCGGACGATAGGTAGTTGTAGAATATTCGTGTCGGACGGTGCGTGCAGGAAGCCATATTCGAGAGAGGGGAAGTATGCGTAGACGAAGTGGTATATGAAGACCAGGAAGGCGGCGGTGCCGCGCAGGCCGTCGAGGTAGGCGGTTGGCGAGAGGGTCCGCGGGCTAGGGCGGGGCGAGGTCGTGTGCGTGTGGCAGGATGGGAGGAGGGGCGCGATAGGTGCCGATGGTTGGAGGAAGGACGGGATGATGAAGTGGATGCATGTTCGGAGGGAGTGTCGGGCTAGTGACGGGAGAATTACGGTCGTGAGTGACGAGGCTGAGATTGAGGGCTTGCTGGCGGTCGTAGGTGATATTGGTGATGTTGAAGCTGAGGATGAGCTTGATGTCGGCGAGCGGTGATGTGTTGCAAGGAGAGGCCGTGACGTTGGAGAGTCGGCGTTGGAAAGGGATGACCTCAGCCAGTCCATCTTGAAGGTCTGAGTAGAAAATCAAAGGAGACGGCACTTTCCGGAATGCAGTGCGTCCTTTATTCAAGCAGAGGTCAAAAGTCAGGAGGTTGTGGAGATAAAAGCAAAAGTTGCATAAAAATTAAAAGTTGGAAGTTTCCGAATCGAGTTTCGTCTGTCCTGCGAATAGAGATCGATCCAAGCGATAGACGACGGTCGGCGTAGCTGTCGTAGTGTAACAGAGCTTCATCGAGAAGTCGACCAGGCGAACGTTCGAACGATGATATGATAAAAGGTAAAGGGGAAGGAATGAACAAAAGAATCAAGGGATACGAAGACAGAATCGACCAGTAATGTTATCAAATACGGACTTTCCATTTCAGCCGTCGCATGACTTCATCCTGGACTCTGGAACATTGTGGCTTGAAACGGCAAGAATACCTGGGTATGCGACTTTGACATTACCGCATCGGGCGGGATCGTCTACCTGTCTTTGGTAATGGAATGGATCCGGCAAGGCACTGACACGTCCCGTCGCCATTTTCACGGACGACCCGCGAGCCAGTGGAGAGCCATGGATGGGGCGAACGACATGGATTGGATCTCAGGCTGCTACTGTAACATTTGGAGTCGCTTGTGCTGTCGGACGTGCTCGAGATGCGCGTTTGACGAAGGGCTCGCTTGACAGGAGAACTCTGCATTCAGATTCTGCTTCACACAAACGCCCTGATTCACTGGGCATGTTCGAGGGTATCACAGCCGATGGCAATCAGCGCTTGCTAAGCTTCTGCATAGTTATACGTGCAGACGGGGAACGGGGCTGTGGGTATGCAGGGGAGCTCACGCTCGGATATGCCCTTAATTGCAGCTCCAATGCCCATAATTCAATGCGCAGCTCGAGCTAGAACCAAGCTGTCATTGCGCACGCGTGGGATAGCACGAAAGTCACCATCCACAGATCTGGATCTATCAATGATCAATGCGCAATGCATCATCATCAACAGGCTAACTGCGGAATTATCAGTTAAAGATCGCTAATATTAGAACACGAGGAACCGGAGGGAGTCACAGATACTCAACTCTGCGCACCCAGGTCCCATCATCGATATCTCCGATTCGATTGGCCCGAAGGCTGGTCCTTTCGGTGCACGGTGTCTGGAAAGGGCAGCTGTGATGTTTCGGGCGAGTAGAGATTTATCATCGGCCCCTTATGTAACTCAGCCTCCGCAGCCACAGACGCCAATGTCGAGATTGATACCGGGAGATGCAGATACGGATGTCGGGATTCGGAACGATGGCATATTTCTGCCGCTGCCGTCGTGAATCGAGGCCTGAGTCAGCGGGAGACGAAAGCCGCTGATTCAGCAGCGGTTCCACGATGCTGAATAATGAATGGCATGCATGGAAGGAAGTCGGCGGTCGGCACTTACTCGCTGCATAGATCCATCCCACCACGCCAACACAAAAGTGGTAAGCTCGCTCGCTGCATGTAGGTGCAGGGAACTCCTCAGCTGCGGGGATGTTGGCTTAACGTTATCGTAGATCTTGAGGCTATTTGTCTGTGGGGGCTTCTTGCATATTACAGTCAATTAAATCGATACCCATTTACACATATTGCAATACTGGAAAGGAGCTGCACGGTGAACTTGAATTTCTATAAATTCCCCTAAGCATTGCCTTTCTTCAGGATAGATATTCGGTCCTCGGAATCACCGTCTCAGCTACAGCTACAAGTTTCAATTCAATTGATCAAGTCCAGGCATCGAAAGATATATTGTCCATTCTACGCTTCATCTTGAAATCTGAATCAATCCGCATTCATCAGCTCACAAATATGAAGGGAATCAAAGTTGATCAAGTCGGCAGCGAGTTTCAGCTTACTGAAGACCTCCCAAACCTTACCCCGGGTCCAAACCAGCTCCTCGTCAAGCCAATCTATGGCGCCGTCAATCCGGTGTATGTTAAATCTACACATTCTCCTCCTCTCAAGTCGTATTTGGTTTTCAATCAACCAGCTCAAGATGCTCTCCTATATCCTACTCGTTCGAAGTTTACTCACCACCATCTAGTGACGAGATGATGCGAGGCTCCGGTCTCCTTGTCACCTCCTGGCCATGGACGCCCTGCTGCGACGTGGCCGGTACCGTCGTCCAGGTTGGGAGCGACGTGACCCGCTTCCAAGTTGGCGACCAAGTCTTCGGCTGCCAGGGAGTAGGCTTCCCCGGCTCTGGAGGAGCCGCAGAACGCGTACGTAACCCCCAGTCTATGCACCTATGATATCCAATCATCGTCACCTAGCCGGTCGATATGACCAGGGCTATATACTGCAATATCAATGCATATTAACATATACGATTGCCACCTCATAGTGTTTTTTCAGAGAGGATGTGACTGCTAAGAGGCCAGATAACATCTCACTCGCAGATGCCGCGACAGTGGGATGTGGCAGCGAGGTGCGTATCTGCGCATTCCTTGTTTCTTTTACAACATAACGTTGTCTTCATGGCTCTTGAGCCTATTATCTGCCCATGCACTGGTGCTTTTGCCCCTCGAGCTCTTTGTCAATATCCACCGTTGCCTCAAAGCATCCCGGCCTTTGCATGCATGATGATGGGGGCTCATCGACCCGTGCGTGCATAAATTTAACCATTACATATCTACTGACGCATATTGGTCGACGACGATTGTAGACGGCAGCAGTCGGTGTGTGGGGCTGTTTGAGTGTCGCTATGCCGGATCCGCAGAATCTGCCAGCCGTCTCCGACGAGTGGGTGCTTGTGCTGGGGGGTGGTGGCAACGTCGGTGCGTATGCCGTGCAGGTATGTATGCTTCCTATCCCCCAGATGCCAACATTCAACTGGTGTCTTTCCCGAACTTCGAAGCCGAGTAGGATTCCGCATGTATTGTCGTGCGGGGTTTCATGAACGGAGCTCAAGCCGTGACCTGACCCATCCAGACTTTTCTTGGAATGACGAGAAAAGTACCTGAAATATGGACACGCAAGCACGGCTGGGGGGAAGAGATGCCGAATAAACCAATCAGCTGATGAGTCTTGCCCACCTCTTTGTTACAGCTCGCCAAACTCTCAGGCTACAAGGTCATTGCGACAGTCTCTCCGAAATCTGTTGAGGTATGTTCTCATCCCTAATGCTCCTCCTATCACATGGCGCTTGATATCCCCCTGTTCTTTGCCCATGACACCTGCAAGCCTTCCTTTAGGAAGTCTGACCTTCTTGATCCCTGTCACCATTTATCTTACAACTCTACTCCTTTGTCTTTTATGCTTTCGAGTCTTGTATTTACTGAGTAACATCTGGCAAACAGGCCGCGAAAGCCTCAGGGGCCGACGAAACCGTTGACTACAACCTCCCAATCGAAGACCAAGTCGCCAAAATCAAAGCTGCCACCAAAGGGGGCCTGCACCGTATCTACGATTCCACAAGCGCCGGCATTAACACCGTGAAGAAGGTCTTGGAGGCAATCAAAGATGAGCCGGGCCAAAAGTATTTCACTTCCGTCAACGACTGGTAAGCTGACTCTCTTACCCATCCTTGTGGAACGCCCACCTACTCAACCGTTCCCACCATCATATTCAACTCCCATATCCGCATATATTGCTTTCCCTATTTGATCTTGTGGAATCTTCCCCACTATATCCAACGGCACCCACATCCTTCACTGCTCACGAATGTTATGTCCTTCATACTAATCGTGATTGATCAAACTTAGGGAGGACTTTGGCACTCTCGCCGGTGATACTAAATTCCTCGCCATCTCTCTCGGCCCCGTCGCCCGCCCAAACCCCGAACACAATCAGCTCAACGCCGACGTCGCCAAGTACATGAAGGTCATCCAGCCGCTCCTCGCATCCGGCAAGCTCCGTGTGGGTGATTACACTCTCTTTGACAAGACGGGCTTTGAGGCGTTCCCTGAGGCGGTCAAGCTGCAGAGCAGCGGAGGGGCGAAGAAGGTCGTTGTCAAGTTCCAGGATGAGTAGGCATGTTATTGCTACATCGTTGGACTGCTTGCACGCATGTGCATACAACACATTTTATTGTGTTACTTTCTTCAAGGGCGTATGACAATGCTGTCAGGCTCATTGCATCGGGTTCAATTCTCCGTCTGAATATGAGAAGCACTGGTATCTGTCAAAGTAACATCGCCAACATACTCTAAATAACTTTTTCAATAAACCGGACTGCCATCCATATTATCCTACATTGTTACCGTCGGTATATATGCCATTCAAACCCATGTTTCGAAATTTCTTGTTCGAATCCAGGGCAATCCTACGCCGCTGACCCATGTACATGTACACATGGATCTCATGCATTGCACTCCTAGCAAATATCCCGCCCCATCTCCGTGCTCCACTACCTCCTCGCCTCTAACTCCGTCGCACTCCCCAGCCATAGGATCTCACTTTTCGATCAATTCCTTCGTTATTGATATTCCGCATCGCCAATTCTCCACCGAGCACCTCCGTTCGGGTGGCGTGACGCGCGTGTCCCAGCTTCTGAATTAAGAAATCCGGATTGTTCAGCCGCTAGAAATATATTTCGATTGTAATACCTTCCATAGCGATGCTATATAGGAGCCTTCCGTCTTAGCATATCGATGATACTGAAAGTAGATCCGTTGTGACGGCACCGATCGGTCAAGCCCAGGTCAATAGGTTTATTTTAAGAAACCCAACAGCGATGATATAATGATAGCCTGTCGGTGCAGACCATTGCGGAGATTCTCTCGAAAGATGAGCTTTCATAGCAGTGTGGCGTTCAACGGCCGTCAAGGTAAGCTCTACCACGGTTTCCTGAGACATAGTAGCGGATGGGAGAAATCGATGGGTGTGTGAGCAGGTTGTATGAAACCCGCGAGTTCGGCCGCAAGGATCCCTACAACCGTATCTGATGCCACGATATGTTATACGTTGCACCTCTTTTGTTAAATCGCGAAAGCGTCAAAATAGTGTCGTACGGACGAGATGATCTTCTCGAACTTGGATAGTTTATAGTCCTCATCTCATACGAGGATGCTTTATACGGGCCAGTCATATGTGTTCATATAGGCCCCGAACACGTAAGCTCTTCCCTGCATAGATCCGAGCCATTCATCCAAGCAGTGCATGTCATGATCATGTCATATTCTTCCCAGCCAAATGAGTCATCGTGATCTGTAATGCATCTTTTCACGAATTCGCTTGTCGTAGAGATCAAGGGTGATGCAGCGGTGTACGTCGCAGCGAGTATACGAAACCAACGACCTAGCCCAGCATTGCGCAAGTTGCCGTTCCATGGCGCTAGTGTCAGACCGGAAGACATTTTGTGCGATTCGAAAGATAGAAGTTGGTATTTCTCGCATGAATACATTGAAGCTGACCATGTATAACGCAAAGTTGCTGGGAAGGACGCAAGTTTCGCCGATATTGGTGTTGGTATTTGTGTTCGAGATTCTGAACGAGATTCAGGCTCGGCTCGAAATATAGCTTGGATAAAAGCATTCAATTCGCCGGTCCGCTCTTTGTCGATCGCACTGCGGTACATCGCCCGCTCCACTTCGAGCCTCTCCGGTGAGTCCTCCGGCACCACGGGCTAGCCGGGATTCGGCATTGGGTTCGCTTTCAACTTTGGAACGAAACTAGCATTTTGACCGCTATCGCGGAAATTAATTCTCTGATGCTATCATCGCGGTTTTGATTTGCCCGGGTCATCCGTCTGCCAACCTGGCTATTCGCTCTTAAGAAAGCTTTTCCTAATTAGATTTTCTGACGACCAAATTTTGGTTTAATATTGTGAAATGAGAAGCCAGTTATAAAAGCGCAAATAAGAGGTTTCTCTTCCGCCGACATCGACAGGCCATCGATCGTTCGAGTGTCACAGGTAATCACTTCCTGGTCACTTTTCGTAGAAACCATTAATAAAATCTTCCCATTCGGCCTTTGTCTCTCTAGTCTTGCAACACCGGGAGGCGTCTGCCGCTGGTCACTTGAACAGTTCATCGTCGACCTGCCACGACCCTTGTATCGAGTGTACCAGGCATAGCATCCAATCAAAGGACGAGTCTTATGATCGGAAGGCGGGCCAACCATTATAGATACCTCGGACCAATCGCACGAATGAGGTTTTGTGACAGAGCGTCCTGGTGCTTCCACTTCAGACGCATACCAAATTGACTGCTGACAGGCGATTGTCTACATCGTCTCCGTTTCCGTCTCCGTCACCGCTGTCATTTCCATCTTGTCCTGAATAGATGCATGTTGATCGCAAGTGTTCACTAGATGATTTAGGAAATGCTAGATCCCCAACATGTGGCGACCCAATGGTTTGTTTTCCTTTGACAGCCTTGAACGCGTCGTGCTAGTGATTGGCTCCGGAACTGTGAACGTATTGTCACACCGGTTCACGACTGCCGGGTAAAAGTCGTCCAACTCTTCTGCGTCGCAGAATGTTTTGTGTCCAGTAGAGACATTTTCGACCGGTATCCGCATGCTTTCAGTTGTATTGCATTGCCGAAAATCGCACCAGCTGGCGTCGAGGCTGGCGTTCGCGAATATCAAACGATCTTATCGGGCACATCACTTGTTGGGTTCTGTGCCATATGAAAGTTCTTGGTTCGGATCTGAACAAACCGGTGAACAATATGCCATGAGGTGACCCATCGTATGTTATATGCGCCACTCAGATCGGTTATTGGTTGAGGCCCAGAACAACTGATTGAAAAGTAAACGCCGGTATCAATGACTACCCAACAATATTCCCACGAAGCGAAGCAATAAAGCTGAGAACTTCGCCAGAAACATCGTCGGGTGTTCCTTTTGCGCTGCCTCATCGAGGTCGGCAGGAACGGGATTTTATCGTGGGAAATGGGTTGTCGTAAAACTCGGGTTTTCCTCTTTCGGGAACGTTTTCAGTCTGCTCATTCTGATTTATATTCTCCGATGACCAAAGTCGTTCTCTATGTCGAGACGTACAGTACTGTTCTTGCGGGTTAGCCCAACCGTCGCTAGCTCAGCCTCAACCTATACGATTGCTCAAGCAGACTGTTGAATTGTGACATTTGCTTCGGCGTCGAGGTCTTGATCCGTTTCTCCGTATGAGCACTTTTTAAGAGTGACGTTTATTTATCTGTGCCCAGAGACTTCTGACCTCCAGGCACAGCTCGAAAGCTTCCTATATCTATGCTTTTGATCCGACAGAGCCTGCCTTGAAATCTCCAAACCGATATTTTGAAGCTCATGCGTCCAAAAACACTTGATTTCGCAAGTCTCTCGAAGCCTCCACATCGTTTCTCTCGGAAGGGCTTAACTTCCGATCCATGCACGAGCATACCGCTGTGATATATCCAGCGGTGTCCAGCCAACGTATCATGGGCCGCGTATTTGAGCTTTTGAACTTTCGCATATAAAAGTATATGCATTCGATGATTTCGTGAGCTGCAGATGACGTTCGTAAAGAAGACGCTTTGTAAATCCGGTATCCTTGCTTTCAGATTTGAGATGTAACCGTTTCCATGCGAGAAAGAATTTCGCCCGTGGGATCTTCGATCGTAGGCGTGGATCGGCCATTCGATGGAAGTTTGGGTTGCCCCGTTGACGAGCCAGTAGTCTTCAAAACGAACAGGAGACGCTAGTGGTACGGCCGACGGTGAGGCCTGTTGTCTTGCCGTTTTCGCAAAAGGCCGAGTCGTCATCTGCGATTGGGCTTGGATAATCGGGATTCTCTGTACTCTGTTGCCATTGGACGCAAACTTGCAGTTTGATGATCCCATATTTGGAATTTGAGTGTTATAATGGTTGAAATCAAGAAGTTGGTGGTTTCGGCCAGCTCCGCGTGCTGAATGATCCAATGAGATAGAGTGAATATTTTCCCAGCCAGGTCGATTCTCTCCACACACTATACAATCCCATTAGTGTTGTAGACACCGAACTGGAACCTAGTGTGCGTTCCGACACCAACATTTCTAGAACTTGTCATGCTGATCATGGTTGGTACGATCGAGGTCGCTGTTGCGGTCTTGCACAGATATTTCTCTATCCGATCTCTTTGATTTTTCGTGGCTATGGTTCGCATTGCATATCTGAGTTCCGACATCGCAAATTCATTTCGTATACATGTACTTGATTAATTGGTTCAGTTGCTTTTCCAGCATATATCTTGCAGCCGAGATGCAGCCTGGGCCTTCCCCCTCGTGAGCCCTAAACCTGCCTTCTTAGCTCAGGCGCAGCCCAGCATCTTCTGGTCGTCGAAATGGCGATAGAGCGCAAAGTTCCGACTTCATGAAGTCGTTTGGTTTTAGAAACTTTGTTAACAGCAACTCGTCCGACGTATGTCTCGCATACGATTTGATATTGCGGGTTTTGAGGATTTTACACTCAAAGTCGCACTCATCTATTGATTGCGGTATGGGGTAACATAGTTGGCCGCCCAGTGTTCGTGTATATCATCATGAACCAGGTGTTGATCAGGCCGTAAGAGAGGTGTCGGTTTCGCGTGGTTTATAATTTAAGGTGTGGGAAACATGATATGGTCCAGAATCCAACCAATGGCACTTCTCGTGATCGTATATACCGTTCCAGGATCGGAGATGTATACGGAAGATTCGATATAATGCATATAGAAGTTGGGGAATCTTTAATGTGGGATGATGTGTGCCCTATATAAACTACCTGAATGCGCGCATATGCGCCCGTGAAGTCGATATTGTATAAGAATATCTTCGCAACGTGCAACTTCTTCCAGTGCGCAGATGGTAGCGGCAGAGAGCAGACCAGAATATACCTTGCATCACCGACCCGTTGCTGGAAAATCCTGTCTCCTTCCAGCCAGATTTGTTCCTGGGGTTCACTTCGTAGTTCTGGACCGCTCCGTAAGCTCGCAGAAACCGGACGAGTAGTAAGAGGGATCAAGATATCGCCTTGCGTCGACAGCACCCATATGAAAGGGCGTCACAACCGGCCAGATGTCCAGTATCTTGGACCGCATGTTCGCAATGTAACCGCTGCAGTCTCCAAGCTAATTCAAGTCAAGTTGACATATTCAATTACGGGTCTTTTAGATTTTTGCCTCGCGTTCATATGCCACCGCCGTAGTGCTGCGAGAGTGGCAGTCGAACACGCCGAAAAGTATCCTCGAGTCTTGCGGGATAGATATTCGAGCAAGATCAATGCGTAGTCTGTCGTATAAATGCCGCCCTTCTCACAGTGATGTGATGCTCTCTCCTCCGGCACCACACACTGTGCAGTTGTTACACTGGATGTGAAAACATTACAACCAGCGCGCATATCTCAGAGGAATCGAAAGTCTGTTTAATGATGTCCAGTGTCATTTTGGATATTCACATGATAAAGCGTACCCATGATATCTCAGATAGCTCAAAATTTTAGAAGTTTGAACTAGTCTGGTAGTTCCGTTGAAATATGATAAGAAATATATATAATAATATAGCTGGATGTGAACCTGGCCAATAGGCCGTACGGCTACATTGCCAGGAAAAGGAGTAGTAGAGATAGAGGAGGGGGGGAGCGGAGGAGGAGAGAGGAGGAGAGAGGAGGAGAGAGGAGGAGAGAGGAGGAGGAGATAGAAGGAGAGAGAAGGTGAGATAGAGAGTGGCGGAAGGATGATATGAGGATGATGATCAAAATTTTAAAATGCCAGAACTCGAGCGAGAAGCCCGTCCTTTATACCCTTCAAAATCTATGTCATTGGGAACTTTCCCTCGCCCTCAGCTGACGACCATCCGTCGCCCTCGAGCTCCCCCAAGACCTTCCACGACTTTCCATGGACTCGACAGTGTGGGAGCATTGCTGCGCGCGGCATGCATGCAGCTATACAGGTATAACGTGATTACGCTGGGAACTCCGCGGGTAGCTGCAGCTACCCGTCCCGTCATCCGATGCATGTCTCGGGGTACATCCTGTGCCGCATTGCATCGAAATACCTTAGAGCAAACAGACCGGGGTCACCGCACACCCGTCCCCGAGAAAAGCTACAAACGAACAGCCTTGCGTCCCCGAGACTAGACAGCCTTGTATGAAAGAGAAATATTAGGGAAAGCAGCATCTAAGATGCATGTCCTTTCTATTGTCAAGCTATAAGCTACTTTTGAGTGAATCGAATGCGAACCTCCCAGGAGTCTCGTATGCATACATGCAATGCATTAACATATAGCGCTCGCTCGTGAAGAATATTCATCGAAGTGAAAAGGAGAAGTGAAGCGAAGTAAGCAGGTCCACGAAAAAGACGTGAATGCATGAGAATTGTACAGTCATGCGATAGACAAGTGAAAAGGGGATGATGGTATCATAAGAGGACACACGGGAAAGCAAGATACAGATACCTCCTGCGCCATAAACATTAACAGGGATAGGCACATAGGCCTCGGGTGTAAAGTAGACGGTACAAGGTCGGGAAGCGTTCCAGCCCGAGCGAATAATATGTACAGCGAGTGAGAAAGAGAAGAAAGATATGACGACAGGGGCAATGTCGATAGCGTGCAGGGTAAGTGAAAGCAGGCAGAAGGATCAGGAAAGACAAGTAGCCGCCGGTAAAACACCATGGACGCCAGGTATACATTTGCATCAATCAAAGAAACTCCAGGCTCCGTAATATCGATCAAAAAAGTCTAAATTTCCGGTTCCGCTCCAGACGACGTTGCCAACGCTCAGCTTCACGAGCAGCGCGCTCTGCAGCTAGACGCTGCTCGGTAGCACGCTCTTCAGCAGCACGCTGTTCGGCGGCACGTTTTTCAGCAGCACGTTGTTCAGCAGTAGATGGCGGTGGAACCCCAGTGTACACGTTCTAAGCAGTACTGATCGGGGCCTGGACTGGCTGCTGCGGGAGAGGGGTGGCAGGCGTAGGCGGTTGCGGAGCTCCCTGCGGCTGCGGCTGAGCTTGAGCTTGCACCGGAGATTGCGACGGGCGAACGGCCGGCTGCTGAACGGGAGATTGCTGTTGTTGAGCGTGTTGGGGATGTTGCGACGGATGAGCGGGTGTAGCCTGCGGGCTGGGTGCAACCGAAAGGCGGCTTGCGGGGGTGACAGGCTCAGCCTTGTGTGTCGCGGGAGCGGGTTGAGCGTGCGTATGAGGCTGCGGTTGCGGTTGCGGTTGCGGCTGGTTGTGAGACATTGCCCAGCGCTGGGGGTGAGCCTGCACAGCGGTAGGCTGGGGACGGGAAAACTGCTGCGCAGGTTGTGAGTGATGCGGATGGGCCCGTGGCGTTCCCGCTTGCGCGGCGTCACCATGAGCGGCTCCTCCGGCGGTGAGGACGTTGAGGGCATCAGCCGTGGCTCTATTCTGGTTGGCTTCCTCTTCCTGTTGTTTCCGCTTTTCGTTCTTCGCAACCTGTCCAGGTGCCCTGGTTTTGAGCTCGCCGGTGACAAACTGCAAGTAGTAGGGTACCTCCATGCCGCTCTTCAGGAAGAACAATTTCAGGTTTCTGGCCTTGTCTTTCAACTGGACTTGGTTGCGATCTTTCAAAGCTTCGTTAACAGTGCCGCCGGGGCCGAACATGGCGAGGATTTGAGACCAATGCGGGCCCTTGACGTGGTCTAAGCCGTGCATCAGCGCGTGTTCCTCTTCCGTGCTCCACGGTCGACGTTGCGATGGCAGTCCCGCTCTGCGGGCGCTCGGCGATTGACGGGCGGTAGCAGCCAGTCTCGCTTGTTCGTACAGGATGTGCGTCGGCATTGATTGTTCGGGATGTGGGATTACTAATTTCCCCATCGGACCTAAGGCTGGATTCGGGTTCTGTCCCGGAAGTTGGACTTGAACGGAACCTGCTCCCGTTCCCGTGTACGGAGCGTGCGTGCTGGGGCGCCCGACGGAGCTGTATCCAGGATATACGGGTTGGGTCATACCCGCGGAGTTGGAATACCCCGAGGAATGTTGGGAGTAAGTGGATGAGGTCTGAGAGTGTGCTTGGAACATGGTCTTATTGGATTCCGCCTGCGCGGCTTGTAGACGCTTCAATCTCTTCCGGGTGACGGGTGACAGGATCGAGTCTCGGTGCTTAGCTACGTATTGGATCACCTCTCTCAGAAAGTCGGACCATGCGTAGGTTTCGCGCAGGGCGGGGACGTCAGCCGCTGCTTTCTCAAGTTGGTCACGGCGGTTCTTCAGACGGCTGAGAAAGTCAACCTCGCTGGGTATCAGTTCTTTCGAGCCGCCTCTGCGGTCGGTGAGTTTTGCGGTGATATCGTCACCGAAGAGGTCATCGAGGATTTGCTCCTTCGGTTTCTCTCCCGTGTCGAGTGCGGAGATGTAGGCCTGCGTCTTGAGACCAAGGAAGAGACCGCCCTGGTTCTTCAAGAGCCTGCCTCCCTCGGGAACAAACGTCGGGAGGAAATACTCGTTCATGTGGAAGAAGCCAACCTCATGAGAGCCGAAGAGTGAGGTGACGAAGGTGGCGAGGTTGACTTGGCGGATCATATTGCGATGCTCAGGGGTCTGGAAATTGAGCTCGTTGGTGGACAGAAACGCCTCACTGCCATAGAGACGTTTCGTCTGTTCGAAGAGAGCCTTCAAGCTGGCGTATGCCTGGCCCTGGTCAGTCTCCGGCTGCGTCACCGTGACAAGTGTGTCCTGAAATTGGCCCTGAAGCAGCGTGCTGAGCAGCTGGGACGACTATACGAATGTAAGTAACTGTGCTCATACGATATATACCATAGGGTTAACATACCAGATTATCAAGGATGGGCAATGATTGAATTCTCAGGTGCTGGCTCGGATCAAGCAGCTGACCGTTCGAATACGTGCTGGAGAACGAGTAGCCAGAGCTACCTGCCGGAGGTCCCTCAGGCGGATGCTCTTCATAGTCGTCGTCACTGTCGCTCTCGTAGTCGGGGGCAGGGTCCTTGACAGTTGCGTCTCCGTTCTGCGAATGCTGTCCATTGGCAGCGGGTGTCTGCGCAGCAGTGGTAACAGCTGGTTGCTCGACACGTGCAGGCGCAGATACGGGAGTCGTCGGGGTAAGATGCTGTCTCTTCGATGGAGAGGCAGGTACATCAACAGATGCCTCCGATGCACTCCGTTTCACACCGGCAGCAGCATTGTGGACGGTTGGTGATGGAGCGACAGGCACGGAGGGAGCAGAAACCGATACCCGAGCGGGTGTCGATGGGGTAGCTGGTGTGGAAGTGACAGCTGGTGTAACACGAGCACGCATAGGCTCCGGCCTTGACGCCGGCTTGGCTGCAGTCTCCGTCCGGACGGCCGGCTTCTGAGGGGAGGTAGCGGCAGCGACAGCAGCAGCAGCCAGTTCGTTTGCCCTCTGCGATTCATCATGCGCTCTGTTGAAGGCAGCGATGGCACTCAAGCCACTGTGGTCAATGGCATCATCGGACGCGTCTGAACATAGCACCGGTGTCAGTTATGGGACGATATCACGAGGTGCCACCGAGCGGGGTCGACGAACCTCTGACGGGCGTCAGCGAAGCAACCTCCATCGCGACAAAGGGGAACGATCGGTGGATCTCAGGCGAGAGGTTGTGCGACGGCGTATCACGGTATGTTACAGTCAAGAATATCCTGCGACGGGACACGTTTAGCATAGCTCGCATCATCAGCAGCAGCAGCAGCATCACGGTTGTCTGTCGAGCATCGCCGTGAAGAGTCGGCGGCTTCAACAGGCCGAAGCATACGCATGCGCATAAGCGACGATGACACCCGCGTGAGGGGGCGCAATGGGAACCCCATCGCCGCAATCGCAACGGCGGGCATCGCAATCGTCGACATCGACTCGGCAAAGAGATCCGACGAGATGCCGACGGGATCCCGATGAGATCATCGGACAGCAGGGGAAGGAGCGACTCACGGTAGCGGTGTTGCGGTCGGACGCGGTGTGAGGGTGGTATGTTGGCGATGGTCTTGCCCTCGATTCTTGCCCGAGCCCTACGCCCTGGTTTTCTGGTCTGGTTGGTGGTTTGCAAAAAGGACGGGCGGACGACTTTTGCTCGCTGTGACTGCCAAATTTTTCAGGAAAGCCGCTTCCGGCCAGTTTTTCTGCGCCCCGGACAAACACTTCAAAAAGGACAACGCAGCAACACGCCAACACGCCAACACATCAACACACCACGCGGACAACACGTTTATTATCATTACGTCATCGAGCCTCCCGGACAGCCGCCAGCCGGAACGTCGGACGCCTCCGCGCAGGCCCAAGAGACGACAGCATGACCGAATCGGTGTCATGACGCCTGCTTGTTCTCGTCGCGACGCACGGTGTCGTGTCGGAATGCAGCTGCTGTGACGTCTGCTGCCGCCGTCCTTTCCTATCGCGTATCACATTCCTGCTCGTGGTCACTGCTCCGAGGCTTGCATTGTCATCGTGCCAGGACTCCGAAATCAAGATATCAGGTACGTCTGTAAAAGTAAACAGTCCCATCACGAGCCGCGCGAGCAATGCATTGCAATGCCTTTACATCACGCATGTTGCAGCCGGTATAACATTATTAATGATATGCCCTAAACATCCCGCCCCGTTAATTATAACGTTGCAACCTGATTCCTACCGGATCTTGATCCCATCCCGATCACCTATCCGATGCAAGTGTATGACGTTACGTCCCAGGAAGTCTCAGACGCCTAGCTCCGCCCGTCGTGACCGGTATCTCTCGCACGCCTGGAGATCGATAGATCGCGAGCCTGCGCACAAGATCTGACGCACATGAGTATTTCCCGCAACTCCCGTTCACGTCCACCCTGAATCCTGGATTCTCTCTCATGTCGTAAACCGTACGTTGTCTTGGCCTGGCAAAGACATAGACATCAGGAATACACATTGCATCCAGTATTGCGATCCATACCATGGCATGGCAGTCCCCCCGAGCGCGATCGATATCTGAACTCTGGTTCCGGGCTCGTCGATCCCCGGGGAGGCATCGGAGTGTCTACAAGGGCTTCATTCTCATCACCGGGCATCGACCCCCTGCGAACCCTGAACCCGTGAAAACTCACTCCGCCACGAGAGTCACTACACCGGGGAAAACACCTAGCTAGGTTCAAGACAGCAGGCCAGCTAAGACAGCTCGGACTCGTCTACCACGCGCCCAAAAACTCTACCTTAAGCTAATGTTCTCCGCATTTTTCCAATAAGGCAGGACCCAAGGCGAAAGCTCAGCAGCTACCTCGAAGCTCGGTCTTGCAATCCGCCAGTCTGTACTCTATGTTTCACGTTTGATCGAGACCTCTGGCCACTTAGAGCCCTTAGCATGAGCATGGATGAGCGATTTATGCCTTCGCATTCCTAAGTCGCTCGACACGAGCAGTATACACAGCTAGACACGGCTGCATCTAAACTTCAACTTTTTATTTTTTTTCCATAAAAATGTCTCCGGTGGAAGTCTTTCCGCAGCTTCTCTCGCCTAAACGTGCGCGTTCGGAGGCAAAAAATTTTCGTCCTTCGCATCGTGCACATGATAGGGTTCGACATGCCTGCCTGCATTGACCCCATACCCGGCTGGCCGGCCGGCTAAATGAGCTCTCCGGAAGCTGCCACTTTACCCGCCATATTCAGCTGCAGACACCGACGGAACAACTTGCTTGTTCTCTCCGCAATTTTCAATTCGATGGCATTACCTCAGCGTCCCCGAGACTAGGCATATTACCTGTAGCATGTAATCGAAAGCTTGCAATGCTGCTGCACAGCTTATTGTTTCATGATCAAAAAGGGCTAATGGCAGCGGTATACCGGTATCTGGTACGTTATATTTACGAAAACCAGCCAGTGGTACCTTCCTTTTAGATGGCCTGCATATCGCCGTTCCCCGGATTTCTTCCCCATCGAGATAATCTTCCAGGCGCCTCGCCTCCACGTTTTCGTGCTGCGGGCGCGATGCCCTGATGAGTGATCGTAGCCTGCGGTGACTTTTCAAGCCATTGGTGATGCGCTGCTATAATTTGCTTATCTATCGCCATGCGCGTGCCTACCTGCAGCTGAGCCTCGTGTCGCCGGGAAACCCTTCGTAGAATCGCAAGATTGGTATCGCAGCTGCGTTCTGATTACGCATACGACTCGCCGGACATGCATTGTAGTTGTATATTTACCTGATAGGGAATATTTCAAATGCTACCCTGTGGGTATGCTATAGATGCATCGGCTATATAGCTATACATGTATGCATATGCATATGCATCTACAAGTATAGCCAGATCAGATGGAAAGTCGAGTTTACGTTTCGAGGCCAATCTTAATCTTTCGAACGGACGCACGATATGCAATGACATGCACGTACCCCGGATAGATGTCACGAGCGTGACGGGGGCTGCCCATTGATACTCGATTCGAGACCCTGGTTTAATCCGACGCGATGCCGGATTAACTGCTGCATCAGATGTTTATCCAGAGCAAGCAAGATTCTTTTCACCCGGAATAACCACATCACATGCGTGCATGCGATAGATTATCTCAGCCAATGGCGTCGTCGGCATTTCATCATGACGCTGCTGGATCCGGCCGGAGCAGGGGAAGATTCTCCGTTCATCCAGCGTGTGTGCAACCTGTAACCGGCAGCCAGACCGCAACCTCGGTATCGTCCCTGACTGACCAGTACAGCGCTCCGAGATGCACGAGATCGATATGACGATAACCCGGCGAGCGAGGCACTAACGACCAGATCTCCCCGTTACGAGATATCGCTCAAGCGCGCAACCGTGCACATGTCGAGCACACATGCAGCGCAACCGACCCATGGCATCGAAAGCGCCTTGTCGGCGACGCAGACGCTAACGCCGCGCTCTTCCATCGAATCACACCGCCATCACACTCGCTAACTCCGTCGCACACGCCTCACAAGCCACACACGGCTCAACGGTGCGAACGGCGGCCAGTCGGATTCGACGCCAGCCAGAGGACAACCCCCAGCCCACGAGTTAGCAGCTGTTCGTGAAACCGGAACACCCCATTGCGAATGCCGGAGTGGGACCCAGCTATGAGTTTAGTTCCCAGCTCTCCAAAACGCACACGCTCTGTTCCCAAAAAAAGGCCGAACGGGGCGCGAACGCAACGGACTATCGCCAGAAGGAGCAGTCGAATTTCGATACTTGGGTCGATCCTCTTGGGACCAATCCGCGCCCACCGTTGACGGGCCCAGCCAGCCAGCGCGACCGTGCGGACCCCACCCGAAGCGTGTGAACAGTGGCGTCTTGCAGGCGAAATTGCACGAAAAGGGTCGAAATTGGAGGTATCCCGAATCCCGGCACCGGACCCAGCGCAGCGGTGACAGCTCCCCCTCGCGCACAGACGCGGATCGTGAACCGCGCGACCCAACCATCCAATACAAATTCCGTCGGGGAACCGGGAGCGAAAGCGTGAGGCTGAACCAAAGTCCAGGTCCGTCGCGCTAGTTGCTTCAGCGGTGCCAGAATTCTCCTTTCAAAACACCCTTCGCGGATGGATCGCCCGTTCCGCTGGCGAAAGCTTGCCGCAAAGCAGTCAAGCGTCGTTGCGGATGTCGAAATTCCTCACGGCATTGGTGCCAATTAATTTACCAGCGCTCCGTTTCCTGGGATTTTTTCGAACGCACAACCCCTCAAACCATCCATTTCGCTTTCGCGAGAAGATCCAAAACCGCAGGAATTAACATTCACGATACAGTTTGACGGGTCCCCTCATCCCCGCTCGCTGGGAAAGTGAGTGGATTCCGCGATATTACACTGTAACATGAATTAATTAATACGCCCCGAAAAAAAAAAATTCATATATTGACGCCTGGGTGATAGTGCCCGAGTTCGAGACAGACCAGAAATTAGAGACATTGTCTTGAAGGCCCTCCATACCCAAGGCCGCGATACTCTGTCCGTCTCCACTGTGGGCCACGAGGGCGCCTTTGGGACCCAGTCCAACCTCCCGGAAACTGTCGCGATTTGCAGTAGCGCTCATTTCGCGATCTCTGGGAACTGGCCAGGCCCATTTCGCATGTTTGATCAATTGAGTGATTTTATTATAAATTTTTTTTCATGAAGTTTAGTTTAATCACAGACGAAACCTTGCGCGCCAGGGAACACGATCTCCGTCGCCTGGGCATTATTGATGATGAGGGGGGTTCCTGGAGGTGAACACCGGGAATGATTGAATGAACACCCCCCAGCGGACGAACCACGGTCACGGTCACCGGGGTGCGGGATTCATCACGGAAGCCCGTGGAGGATTGAAGCGTGAACGGGCGGTTAGTGCCCGCGACATCGCAATCTTCAACTGGTTGTCGTGGGAAGTTGTCTCTGACGTCTCGAAGCGGAAATTGGTACATACGTATCGAATATTTCGAAACCGACCCGCCTGCCTGAGCCTGCCTCTGCCCCAAGTTCCATGCGCTGCGGGGGGGCGTGTATCGACACATGGAATCCGGGCTACCTGGTACATGGACGGTACCTGAGTTTTGCAAATTTGCTGTACCGGAGAAACATACACTCGTCGGAGGGCAGGCAGGGCAGGTTGGACCGTCCGTATTCGGCTGCTGCTGGCTAAAATGCTTCCTGCGCGTGAGGGATATTCATCCATCCGGCATCTATCTACTCGGTTGATCCATTCTAGAAACCTCCCCCTTTCGAACATGCCGATGCAGGAACGAGCGTGCGTTTGGATGATATTACGGTTGCATGGAAGGAATCAAAGCGATCGAATGGAAGCAACGACATGCATGGTTGGCTTGCCTTCCGTCGGATCGATGCCTGGAGTCCGTGCCTCAGAAACGAACATCAGGCTGCAAACCTTGCAAACTGCAATACGGGAGGCAAAAATTATCTTGCGAGTTATTTGCCAGGGCAAACAGGGCTGTCCGTCGCATCGGTAGGCTTGCGTGCATTATGCACCGAAGCTCGAGGAAGAGACAGAAGTGATTGTCCTCGGAGAAACTGTCAGAGATATGTTCGGATCGGGGTTTCTTCGCCGCATGATCGGGATCTGTCAGCATCGATATAGCGATATGCACGTTTGCTCGAACGTGTGGCGCGAGCGAATGAGGATGCGTATATTTGTGGTGTGGCTGGTGAACGTACATACTCCAGCACGTATCAGAGGTGCAGAGAAGGCACCAGAACACAGCAGATGGCGGATGGCAGCCTGGCTGTACGTCTGTCGACGCTGTTTCGATTCGAGCTGTGCCAGACGGTTTGCCTGTGGCTTTCCTGTCAACGCTGCAGCTTGCCAGCGTCATCAGAAACCGCATGCGCAGGCATCCGTAACCATGGCTTGCGCATTTGATCGGTGTACGAACATCGGACGATACCGGTATCCGCGAGGACGGCGACGATAACTGGGACGCTGGAAGGGGAGACGTCGACGCTTCGGGCTGCCGCGTTGGGCAACCCGCTGCGACAACGCAAATTGTCCCACAGACTGTAATTACCGCATTCGCAGTCGCCGGCCTGCCGTTTCCGATTTCCTCGACTCCTAAAACACAGCGGACGACCGCACCGGACGGACGCCCACGTTGTGGCCATGCTCCCAGAGCCTTGGCCCCCCCCCGTTGATATCATGCAACGGCTTTGATTCGCCCAGAGCACACGTTGCTGCGAAACACACACGTGGGAGCTGGAAGGGAAGGGTGGCTGCAGAGACATCATCGGCCAGGTAGCTAGCTAGCTAGGTGGCTCAGTTCCAGCCGCGAGGACGCCCCGAACGCCACGCCAGGCATGGACGGTAGACGCTGATCCCAGGTCGTTCGTTTCCCTTGTCCCGGTTCGGTAGCTGCTGCGAGAAAAGAAGACCCTTATGCACGGGTTTCGCATTTTGCACTCACTCACTCGACAGACGTGCTGACTAGTATAATGGAGGGAAGAATACATGTAAATCTGCAGGCGTACACGACGGACGTTGACGGCCGGTTGCTCGGTACCACACCCACACAGCTGCCTTCCTTCCTGCCTGCCAGCCTTCCTGCCGGGGTTAATTAAATGATTTGATCGTGACTTTTATTATGTATGTTTTGGAGGCAAGCAAGCATTAATTATTTTTCTCAAGCGATTGCTCGAATTCGCATGCACTAGTCGTGGGTCGGAATTGGAAAGGCGTAGACGAGTGGCAATTCGCACGTTGCGGGCGGGGGCGCGCCTGGCCCAGCTGGGACATTGTGATACACGCACGTTCGGGCGAGGTCAGTCCACTCGACGGGCATTATAGATCTCGCGATGTTATGTTACATGCTATCCATGTCTTAGCAAGGTGCCATTGCGAGTATACTTAGTATATTGGACTAGTGGGCGGCTGATCGTGCGTGAAGGCGCACGTTAAGATATATCCTATCGTACATATCAATAGCACCCTTAACGTATCGCATTAACGTGTTCAAGTTCCTAAACGGAAATCCTAGATCGAAACTCTATACTACTGTCGCCCCCGAGCTGTGTGAGGCGTCGGTCGCGTCGGCCGGATGTAGACTTTTGTGAATTAAATGCGGAGACACCTCGTTTACAATGCAGGGATCGGTACATACAAGGAGCGTAGTTGAATCGGAACGTTGACTACCGCGTCGATCGAGCGAGTGAGTGTCCGTTCGGGCAAGTTTCAAGAGAAACCGGAGAATCCAATGGCGATTGCGAGGCCGCCGTTGATCAGAGAGCGACAGGGAACCTGCACCGAGCCGTCCCGAAGCCCTCTTTCAAAACGTCTACACGCTCGTAGACGTGTATGTAGGGCATTGTGTATGTACATTTCTGCCGCTCGTTCACATGTTTACAGGGCGCATCGTACATGTATGTATGCACGTACGGGATATAGATTGTGCGTCGATGTGCGTCTAGGCGTCGCTGTGGACGCACGCACGCAAGCAAGCCTGTATCAGACGCGAATGGAATTTCCGTCGGCGCAAGGATGCATTCGAGTAACCCCTAGGCGGCGAACAAGTCGGCTCACGGGATCGCTGTCGTGCATTCTTTCTCGGCCGCAGATGCACCGATTGATCCATACTATATTCTCGACTCGCCCCGGTCGTACATGTACGTGAGATTCGATCGAACTCGCAGGAGGGGCAAATTTGATTGATCGCTGGTGCGCACGCATACATATGTATGCGGCAACGGTGAGGGGAGAGTGCGAGTGGATGTGTGAGGGGAATTGTGCAAATTGGGCATGCTGGCAGAGTCGCATTTCGCAGAAATCGCAGTCTTGAAGCCCCTCGGACTTTGCGACCCCAGAGCAACCTCCCATGCCGGCCTCCCTTTTGCACGGCAACGAGCATGGTGAAAGCTCAAAGCAGCGAGAGCGCATGTTTTTCTCAATCTGGCGAGGAAGAATGAACCCTGCATGCGTTTGCGGCATGCAGCTCGCCCGTTCAAGCAGGATTTGTCGGGCCCGCATCAAGTATGTGCCTTGAAAATGCGCCCGAGATGGCAGTAATCTTCCAGCACGAATCGTCGAGTAAACCATTTTACGCAAAAACAATCAAATCAAAATTCAATGCCCCGCTGACAGCGAGCAAGCAAGATTTGGTCGTTAATTCCGAGTCCGACTCACGTTGGAGGGAGACTGGGGAATCGAATGCAACGGCCGGCGTACGTACGTTTTCTGCCCGTCTGTTTACGACGGCCTCCACGCACGGTACTCCGCACCCGTGTGCCTATCGCTATCGATAACCACCGCTTGTTCGTACGCACGCCTCCTGCACGACGCGAAGGGGAAATACCACCTTCCGTGGGCTGAAGGCACAGATGGGCTCGCGATTGCGAGTTTTCTTGGACCCCGCTGCTCATGATCATGCTTGACTCGACTCGACTCGACTCGACTCGGCGGCGTGGGGGTCAATCACGCGAAGCAAGTCAGCAGCACTGAGATAACGGTCAACACCCCAGCGGCGCCCGAGCACGGAGGCTTTCCGCTGTCTGTCTGTCTGCCTGGCCCGTATTATAAGTATATTAGCTATCGTGCTGGCACCTTGCTGGGGTGCGATGGCAGATCGATCCCCACGTACGCGAGCACCCTGCTTCTCATTAAATGCTGCCCCGCACGTAGGCAGGTACATTTACCTACATACGTATGTACGTACATCAGGCTGCGACTGCTCAGACGTTGAACCGAATTGAATTGAATTGGATATGTGGGTGTAAAATTTAAAATGGGGATTTCGTTCGTTCGCGTCGCGAGGGGAAGGGCTAGCCCAGCGAATGAGATGCGGGCATTTCGCATTTAACGAAAGGGCCAGCCACAGGCGTGGGTGGAAGCGAGGTGGCTGACCGACGGCCGCCTGGCCACCGCCGTTGCATGAGCCGACGCCGGTCGCGATCGCGAGCAGTTTCATGAACTCATTTTAAATTTAATTCGACGATCCGTCGCTTCGTCTGCTGTGAGTTCGAACTTTCGTCAGTTCTCGGTTTTCCTTGTTTTCTTGTTTCTTCAAGATAGTGGGTACGATAGCTGGGCCCCGCCTTTTATCAAGATTGCGGCCTTTGCAGATTTGTGCATGTGCAGGCTCGTGTCTGTATGTAAAAATATGTATGGAAGTCTGTGTGGCCGCGTTTCAGTTCGAGATGCCGGTGAATTCGCCTGCGCTTCCGGTTTCGTGAAGAAATCCCCGAACCCAATGCGGTCTAATGGCAGCGAGGCTTCGTGAATTCATGGCATAGCTCTGCTGCTCCCTGCATTGCATTGGCCAGCTGAAAGGAGATGGCCACCGGCGAATTTTCAATCGACATATGTGTAGCAGCTGCGAGCTGGGCGGGGCCAGCAGACCTGCAACATGCAAAATGCACCGCGATCGATCAACAGGAGGCCATGCAGAGGAAGAAAAAAACCTTGAAGCCAAACTAGCCAAGTGCAGCATCGCATTGGAGGCAGGCAAAGAAAGCCGGTCTAGATGGATGTACCGCGGCCGCTTTCCGGTAGGCTACGTGTACGAGTGCACGCCGGTTTTTCTTGCTTGCGCTGCCCGTTACATACATTTTAGCTAAGCTGAACGGCAGCGATATTAAAACCTGCTAATCCCTCGCCAACGATGGAGACGACCAAGAGAGAAAAAAACAAAACGCTCGCAGACGAGAGACCATGCCATTTGCAGCGATGCTTCTGCTCCACAGCACCCAATGTGGATTCGCAGCAGCTGGCTGGATGGATCCCGATTGACCTAGTACCAAGTCACCTATCCTTCACTACCGTCCGGACTAGCCTATCGATTTCGGCTGCCGCCTCTCTGCCGCTTTTTGAGTCCTTTCTCACACACTCGCTCAGCTCTCTCTCCACGATGTAGCGGAGATGCTCCAACGCCTCCTCGCCAGTCTTCATGCAGGGCCTTTTTTACTTTACATCCTTGTGTACATTTTTGTCCGCCTGCCTGCCTGCCTGCCTGCTTGACTCTGCGCGCCCGGCCGACCGGCCGACCGAGCTAGAGATCCTGCTGCTATGCTAGCTGCGAATGGCATCTGGATAATAATATCCTCCCACGGGGCGTGCATGGGGCTTCAATTGCGAGGATCCCGGGGCGACCGGGTGAAGCTGCGACCGTGGTTCACAAGTACCGGACAGGTACAGCTTTATCGCCATGCGCTGATATCATGTTAATTCTCAACTTATGACAGTGGAGGCGCGCTATACATATCGATCGTATCGTCGTATCGTATCGTGAATACTAGGTAAGCGTACGATCGATCGCAAGGCTACAGTGCCTTGTACTAATCACTCCGCTGGAGCATTCCTGTGCAGCCATTGGAACGCGCTACGTCACTCGATCCGCTGTGTACTCCACTGCGTGTGTACTGTATTGAATTTTCGTGAGATGTGAATATAATTTATGCCACCGTATTCACCAATCGTACGAACGGTTGACAATGCTATTATACGGCGGCCTTTGACCGGCGCGGCACGTCTCTGCCAGCCGAGTACGAGTTGTCAGCTCATTGTTCTGTTCTCCCATAGTCTACACGAATACTAGCAAACCCGTCCGTCTATCGATAAGGAGGATGGGAAAGAATCAAAACGGGACAAAGAACCGAGTTGCAGGACAAACCGGATCCTTGCTCGGAGGCAGGCAGCACGCTAGCGTCGGTGGATACATATCGATAGCCCATCCGCACATTCTACAAGAAAACACGTATATCAGTATTACTAAAAGGCTACGTCGCTGTTCGCGTTTGGGAATTTCTCGTCGTCGTACGTGCAGCGCGGTCCTTGCAATGGATCCTGCATGCATGCACCCGCCGGCCATCGATCACACAGTCACACCGTCGAGCGCTCCGCATACACACATACATACACACCCATACCAAGCACTATACATATCATAATAGCATCGGTGTATACATATTATATTCCAAGGATATTAGCACAGTATGTGTGAGTTGTAACGTCCACGCTATACCGCTTGCGCTTGGATATTAAATGCGTCGGCGTCGGGACTCCACTCTCGGTCCGGCACTGAAGTCGCGGAGCGCATCCGCATTATTTTCCTCATTCTCTGCCTTGAAATTTCGTGATCTGGCACGAAATGTATGTATGTATGCACGTACGAACGAACGATTACGAGGTGCTGACTGGGCGTTCGAGTGGCTCCGCAATATGTTCGACGTTGACACGGCCCCGGGTGCCCCGTGCGACCGTGCGACCTCCTGTGGCGGATGCTCTAAAATAAGTTACACCCGTGCGCTGGGTATTCTCCATTCGTAGTTATACTGTAACTTGAGCGACTCGGCCGGATTCTCCGTATTTACGGTAGGAGTATCTTCGTTAGCTAACGTTAGTTACGTTAGTTAGACGGTGCGATGCCATAGTATACTAATGTCAGGTCTCAGTATCCGCCGGAATACATGCGGTCGGTCCACTGTTGGCAGAAAGCGCGCACGCGCAACGTCGAACGGACGTACTATGTATGCACGTCCGGCGTCCATGCTCAGACACCGCGTTTCATCGACGGTACAAATATATGTAGTATACTCCCGAGTCGAAGGTCCGCCCGCCCGAGTCATGGGATTTATTTATTTAATCTGTTCTACGAAGGATAACGTTAGGACGTTGTAAAGCCAACCAACCCGTCAATTGATGGCAACTAACAACCAGCGGAACCTGCAATGGAACACAAAGGAGCGCTCGCTGCAGGCAGACGGAGCGTGTAACGTAGCCGCCCTCCCAGATAGAACCAACAGTATACCGTACGTATATTACTATGGTATAGCAGTGTTGAGAAAAATCCCACCAACCCGTCCGCGCTCCTTATTTGCGGTTCCGGCGTCCGAAACAGCTTGTCCATCCATCCGTCTGTCCATACCAACAGCTTTCCTTCCTTCCGTTCGTTGTGCTTGTGATACGTTGGCGGTACATTTACCGGTTACGGGCGCACAAACGTGCCCTTCAGGATATTATAATTATATCGGGATGGATGGGTGGATTCGTGCTGCTCGGATTATATTGATTGATACGAATGAAGGAACATTTCGTAAACGACGGACAGGCACGGGGGGAAACAATCATATTCGGAGCCCTATCATTGGCGGAAAGCGGGAGGGTGTCTTCGACGCGATTCGGCGCGGTTGAGTAACCGTGAATATCGTACAATGCCCGATTTGTGTGAACGTGAAAAATCGAAAAGGTACGTACCCCTGCGGTTCCAAGTAACCGCACTCCCGTAGCCGAAACCGGTTGTGAAGACGCACGCACACACGCACACACGCACGTTCTTACGAGTACGAAGGAGTGATATTTCTTTCCAGTTTTGATCGAAATTTCCCGTGGAATACGAAGGGATAGATAACGCGGACACGTTGGACGACTGTTGGGATTTTTAATCTTCCAGAGAAATTTCCCCCATCGTATCGTTGGGTTTGTGCTGCAATCTCGAGCGCCTGCCTGCCTGCCTGCTGTGCGAGCACGGGACGCGGATGGGGTACACACACGCACGTCGAGAATTTGAATGCAAATGGTGATTTCACAAACCGCAGGGTTACCGTTGACCGCACACCTACGTAACGTTGGCCGGCCTGCGAATCGAATGAAAACATTCGATTCCAGACCCTTGCCACGCCCCAAATGAACGAATGATGAATGGAAAAAAATGATCATTGTTACGTACGCAGTTATCTCTGCATGCTGGATGCATGCGCAATGCGCGATCGTGATTTTTTCTCTCCTCGGAGTCCATGGAGCAGGCAGGCATTGGATTTAAAATTTCCTGATGTGGCAGCCACAAGCCGAATTTGCGCCCGGCGAGGATGCGGACATACATGTATGTGATGTCGGTGTGCGTGAACAATTGCGCAGCGCTCGCTCCCGCAGCCACCGCACAGAAGATGAAACGGACGAGGGCCTGCTATCTCTGCATGGGCAGAGGGTGAGAAAAAACTCGCCCAGCTGCAGTATACATACGTACCTATTGGGTTATCACGGGGGCTTTCGGTACCAAATAGGCCAGATGTCAAGATGATGCTGCACCAGCTGCTATTTTAATTTTTCCCACATACGGAGGATATGTTGCACACACACATGAAGCTTGCCCGGCTTGCTCGTTCGCGGCTGGTTTCAAGAGCGAGTGATAGTTCCCGGGAAGGAAACCCCGGGACGTGCGGAGTTCGCTCTTTTCATGTGCTTTCGCTGCTGACTCCAGGCTGTCGGAACAATTATTCAGGGAATTCAAGCGGAGGTCTCGACTTTCCGATCTCGGCAAGAGGTCCTTTTAGGCGGGGGGGAGAGGAGGCTCGTGATTGTACTTGCAAAGTCACGGACGGACAAACTCCGGCACGGACATGGATGGATGGATGGATGGATGGATCAAAGGATGAAGGCGAGACAGGGCTGGGCAAGGCAAGCTCGCTCAATCGTGAGTGTTCGAGAAGGCAGAGCGACCCTGACCTCGGGCCTGCTGGCTGGCTGTTCCGGCTTCCTTTCCTCTGTGCCTGTGCCAAGACGAAATAATCTCGGTTGGGGGGGACGAGGGCTGGCAATTGGTCGGGGAAGCTTCAGCTGGCAGGAAAGCGAGCTAACGGGGAACTGGGCCAGAGGTCCATCGATGATTCAGGTGTGGAGCAAGGGCGCCTCTTTTTCATTCATTCATTCAGCTGTGAATATCAAATGCAAATCCTGTTTTCCTCCTCGCCTCGTCGCCAGGAGGCGGATGGACGTAGGAGCCGTGCCTGTAACTTAACTTTGTAACTTTTGACGATGTTGATTCGAAGTTCGAAAGTGGGTGCGCGTGTGTTGCTGTCTGGACCGCTTTCGTTGGAATGGCGGGCGGTTGCCTTGCTTTGGGCTCACGTTGAAACGCGGCCCTCACTTGCGTCCCTCGCATGCCTCGCCCTGCCTCCTGTGCCCAGGCCGAGACCCCCCTCAGCGGCCCTTACTGACGGCCCTCGTTGCATTACGTATGGGTTATGGATTGCCTTATCATTCTTGAAATTTGACGCGACGGAGGAGAGGTGAGGGGGGGGGGGGCTGTCGTTGGCCGAGAATTGATGGTTGCAGCTGCGATCGATACCATTGATCTGATCGATAGTGGAGCTGCAGCAAGTGAGCTGAAGCTTGAATTAATGGAGTTCACGGCAGGAGGAAGGCAGGGCGGACGTCCCGCGCCGGACCAGCTCCTCCGGCCTCCTGCTCGTCCTCCTCCTCGCTTTGCCCTGCCTGCGATTCGACGGCTACCCGCCCGGATGGCCTTCCGATGGCTCGAGGCCGTCCGTGGCAGAAGGGAAGGGGTGGCAGGCACTCGTTTATTCGGATCGCTCATTTAACATGTTCTCCTGTGGGAATCCCTCTCCTCCTGCGACCGTAGCTCGCCGGTCTCCTACGAGTGCTTCCCCGGGGAATCAGAATCAGAATCAGGATTGCATTCGTCGCGACGGTGGTTGTCCGTCTGTCAAAAGAAAGCAAGCAGGCGCGGAGAGTGGACAATTAACGGCCGGCCGGCAAAAGGCTGTCGGCTTCGAGTCATTATCGAATTGACCATTCATGCATGTGCGTCCGTGTGTGCGTATAATTCTTTGTATGTGCAGCAGACATCGATATCGATATTTGCGTGTAGACCCATGTCCGATGCATCTGCTTCATCGGAATCATTGTGGAGACACGTCCGGCGTCGACGGCCTACGTGCAGCGGCTATTTGGACAGCTCGCCCGACGTATACATGTACATGCACTCCACAGTCCATTACCGGTAATGGTATCTGATACGGCGGATATAATGAAGTTGCAGGAGCATTTCACGATGCGGTGTATAAGAATCAGACTGGCACAGAGGAGGCCTCCTCCTGAATGCGTCGATGAAACTGCCTCCTGCGCGGGTCATCACATTCGCATTCCAGACATTCACATTCTAGAACGTCCAATCGAGCGAGCAGGCCGGCCAGGAGCAATCCACTCGGCCGGTCGGGATCGAATCGAATCGAGGCGTCGGCTGCTTGCCCTGCCTGCCCTGGAAGATTCTTTTGCAAATACGGCGAACAAATTAAATCGCGGAAGCGGGCAGTCGAGCAAAATATCGCGATCCTATACGCCGATTCGGCATCTGGTTTCACGCGACCCGGAGCCGGTCTGCTTTGCCTCAGCCCCTTCCAATATTACCATCATCACAGTCAACGATCATTAATCCATCCGCGGTCTCGACGCAACGCTCAGAGACATTTGTTCACCGGCTTCGACAGGGAAGGCGCCTGTTCCTATCGCATACGCCGATAGCAACTGGCCGAAGCCTCTCCCCACGCCGAGTCCAGATCCAGGTGCACCGCTCGGGTCTTTGCCACTGCTTTTAGAAACCCTCGTGGAGACCTAGACCTCGAACCCCCAAATCTGACTCCGTTCCAGCTTCGGAATCGGGCAAGTCCAGAGCGGATTCTAATCGCAGGTGGCCCCCGCAGGGATCGCAGAGTATCATCAGAAGGGAATAACACGACCCAAGGTGCATTGCTTACGGTAAACCGTCCGGGGGGCGAGCCTGGGGAGTAGCATGACGACGCAGCCTCCTGCGACGTGGGATTCGACCTCTTTCTTCGCATTTTGAATTTCACCTGCGCCGCGTCTTTCTGGCGAAACGTCGCAAATACGAGCGTCCGGCCGGTCGACGGGACCCGCCAATGACACGAGGCAGCGGCGACGGGAAGCAGATAAGCTGAAAGCGAAAGACACTCACCGACAAATCCGCGCAAACCGCAGCACACATCGCAAGAGCGAATGCCAGGCCGCCGTCCGGTGCACCTTGCCTGCTTGCTTTCCTGCGCGAAGCGAGAGAGTCAAAATCGCCAACCGGTGGGATTGCTGACTCCCACGAGCAAGCATCGTCGTCCAACAGCTGTGCAGGACCCGTGGCAGCCTGAGCGAATCGGCAGGCGTTTCCTGTTCCTGCGCGACCCAACCGACGACGAGAAACAGCCGCCTCACTCACAATCACAATCCGTCCCCGAGGCGGAGTACCTTCGGGGTACCTTCGACGGCCCCGGTGAGACAGCCAGACTCCCCGGGACGAGAGACATCCTCGGGCAGGCGACTCGGACAAAACCCTCCGGCTGCCACCTGCCTTGGCACGGCCGCTGCGCCAAAAAGAAAAACCGGCCTGTCTCTGACGCTGCTTTTTCCTGGCCAGACGGGCGTTTCTTTTTCGGGGCTGCCTGGCCGTTTTTCTTTTTCCGAGCTGGTTCCAGCGACCCGGCCCTTTTCGTGCCCCCGAGCAATAAATATATATTAATAGGAGGCAGCGTGAGAGAGTCAAGTTGTATCGTCTGGGACATATTGTCACTCTCTGTCTTCGGAGCACAGCCAGCAACCAGCAGCTGCGATAATAAATTCACCTTTCGTCCCATCTTCTTTACTTCTTCGAGGAGGAGACAGAACGGAAAAAGCATTCTCATCGTCCTTTTTCTTTTTCCGCCGGCCGGTCTCCAGGATATAACCACCAACTGCTCCTTCCCTTTCTCGCGGACCTGATACTCTGCTCAGTATATAAGGATCGTGACTCCCCCCACGTCACCTCTAGCTCTCCTCGGGACCACAGATATATATCACCCATCACCATCCGCCTTGAGGACGACCACCTACAAACATCACCTCACTTCGCTTCACTCTTGCATACTACTACAGTATCTCATACTTGGTCTGGCCTTGGGTCTTCCTTATCACAATCATCATACAACAGTCACGATACTGTCTACACACACATATCCAACATGTCGGTACCGATCTCGATAGTCCGCTCGAACTCGAGCACCAAGTCTCAACAGCTGGCCGAACTCCTGCACTTCCCAGCCTCGCCAAACTACTCTTGCGAGCGACACGCCTGCGCGTTCCCATCGTGGCCCGACAGGCCGACGCTCAACTCGCCCGATCTGTCCGCGCACTCTGACGACAGCGGCTTCTTCTCCGACCTCGACCTCGCCGGCCACACCATCGGCATGCAGCGAGTGCGCTCCAAGCGACCTTCCAACTATCTCGAGCTCGAGTTCGAAGAGGAAGACGAAGATGACTCTTCTGACAACTCGTGCGCCGTCTCCCTCAGCTCGACACCGGAGACCCAGCGCAAGCCGCCCAAGCGGTGCGACTCCAAGTCCATCATTGCCAACGAGCTGCGGCGCGAACGCATCGCGTCCAGCCGGTGCAAGAAGAACGTCCGCTTCGAGCATAAATAGATGCTCATAACACTCACACATTTAACACTGCCCCGGCAATCGGTGAGTCACACATCTCTTCTCCACACTGAAACGAATTGGAACAGCCCTGCTAACATGCACTCTTCCAGATGCGATCATAAATAAATCCCCCATCACAACATCCTTATATACCCATATCCTCGCCGAGATAATAATCCCGATCGCATCGATTTCGCCGTCGCCCGCCATTCATTTATTCGCTTCATGCATGCAATGCACCGCATGCATTACTATTATTATCACGACAATCTGCTTTTACAACGTTCACAACTGTACAGTATTACGCGTGGTGGTGACGCCCTTGTCTTTGCAACATTAGCGGGTTCGCACATTGCCTTTACTTATCCAGCATGTATTCCTTCTTAGCAGCATCTTTTATCCTCTTGTTGGTTTCTAACGAATCTTCTTCGGATACCACTTTTTTTTTCTGTGTTTACTTTTATCTTGTCTTTTGATTCTTGTCGGCAGAAAGGAAAAGGCTGGGCCCCACGCATAATACCCCCGCGCACTGTTTAACACTGTCTTTGGCGTTTATCTCTTTTTCACTTTGCAGTTACTATTCTTTAATACCTTTGTATCACTATTGTTTCTTCGCTTCGTTCAGGTACGGCCCAACGAGCTTCTAGGGATGCATACAGGCGTTTCATAGAACGATATTGGGAACATTCTGTTCTTTGCTCTTCTTCACTTCCATTCTCCTGTATATAATACTATCTCTTTTTCTTGTCATTTCACCTCATAGCCTGCCGTCCGTCCTTTCTGCAGTTTTAGTCCTGTATACCCCATCATTTCGGAGTTTTTCACTTTTGAACTGAACTCTTTATTCTCTGATACCCGGTTTGGGCGGGGAACCCACGACAGCTACTTGTTACAGACTTATTTTTCTATTTTCCTTCTAATCAGAATAACAAAACGCTCGTTTAGGACACAAACTTTGAAATTCGCTCCACGTAGATCTATGGAAATTGTGTGAGAAATGTGTACATGTGAAAACCGCTCAGATCGGAGCGAATTTTTCTTCCACGATCGATCGGATTTAGCGTTTGTCTTGTTATATTTCACGTGCGCGAAATTTGAATAATGGTATTGTAAACCCGTTTACGAACACGACTCGTGAATGTAGCAAATGTTGTAAACGAATGGAAATTGTAAATATAATGATAAAGTAACAAAAAATGCCGCCGCCGCACTGCGGTATTTTCAAAAATATTATAATTTTCAATCTTAATTTTTTTTCACTCGAGCTCTTTGTCTGTGTGTTTGCTCGTCCCGTGGGCGAAAGTTCCCGTCTGTTTGGTAATAGCGTTGAAGCCGTCGACTAAAACCATACCGTAAGGTGTGAGTAATAACGTAATCTTATCCCTCGACTTCCTTATAGCACGAGCTCCAGAGTTCACCGATCGCCAGAACTGTCTTGTGCTGTACGGCTGGCTCACAGACGCTCTTTTGGCTCCGTCCGACTAAGCATGAACCGTGTTAACGTTACTTTACGTTTATGCCATTTTACGTTTTTTGTTTTTTGTAAATTTACTTGATTTGATTTTACCTTTACGACGTGCGTATGCTCGGGGGGAAGGGTGTCAGAAGTGTTTGCTTCACATGTTTACGTTTGTGGTGTGTGCGTTGATAGTGAATGAGCGAAGCTTGCCGGGCGTGAACTTTTCTTATGTCATCATCGAAAAGGCGGCAGCTAGCGTCAGCGATGCGATGACCAGTGAACTTTCGTTCTAAGCTTCCATCACTTCTTACCGAACTTTGCCTTGCCTACATTACCACATTACTCACCTCAGCCCAGCCCAGCGCGCGCAGCCTTTCTGCATGCATGCTGCGCACGAACGCGATCCTGCAGGAAAAAGTCGGGATTCTATCGAATCATGACATGGTCATAGACCGGCCAGGCCTCGATTGGAGGGCGCCCGGCCTATCGGTGAAAAGTGCAGAAAGTCGAAAAGCACATTGCTATCCGGTGGGCTGGGCTGCCAGCGAATCGGCGGCGGGGAGCTATTTCGAACAGACCAGTGAACTGAGGGTGGATTACTTGCCTGTATGTGGGCGGACATGTGCAATGCAATGGCGAACGAAAATGAGGAGGCGACCCCGCCCCCTCCATCCGCCAACGAGAACGACAGCCAGCTCAAGCTAGCATGGGCAGCTGGGCAAGTTGTAGTCAGCGGTCAGGCGGTGTGCGTACGAGAAGTGTAATGTCGACGTATACGTAAGTATACTAGCCCGGCCTGCCAGACCAGCCAGGCAGGAAATCGTGCAGCGATAAAGTCTGCGGGGATTGGGTACCGAATGTCAATACGCACGCACGCACGTACGGACATACGTGCGGAGGACGTATGCAAGTACGGGCATCCGCTAACTATCCGGCGAAGAGGCATTCTCGGGATAATTGCAAGCAAAGCACACTGGGAAACGTTTCTCCATGGGGTAAATTTGCGAGAAGAAAACGTGCATGCATGGCGACACTGTCTACGGCTGTTATCGTCGATTCCGATAGCATCCCACATGCATTCGAAGATTCTCCCACGTCCATCCGATCGGATCTCCACACATGCACACACACCCTCCCTCTCGAAAATCCCGACGAACGCAAGGATTCGAGATAGACATGGGCGAATGGATAGGGAGGGATTGCGAAATGTCAGAGCCGAGGGTAGAAGGTGCGTCGAAAGAGGGGTAAGCCGACGGAGCTGCGGTGAGCCCTACGGTCGTCGATCCTAGGAATACCCGAGGGTCCCCGCATTCACCACACGCCTCGTGCTAACTCGCACGAGGGGGGACGAATGAACTCCTCCGTCGAATCAGGGTCCGTGATCCGGGTTCCTCCCGCTCGATTAAAATCGAGTGCACTCCGTCGTGCGCTACCAGCTAGCTGGACGATATGTATCAAGCGGTTAGTGGCTGCGAGCCCGTCAGCCGGACCGGCTACTTGGCCAAATGGACCAACGTGGTTAGCTAAAGACATGAGTCGCACACTAACTAGCTAGTGCTAACTTCATTTCCATGTGAATTTTCGAAATCTAACCTTCAACTATCCCAACTAATCGCTAATTACTCAATAACAATAACGAAACAAAAGGACAGAGGAGTGGATTGATTGCAAGTGAAAGAGAACAAAGGGAACCCGGAGTTAAGAATATACAAATTGCCCATGAGGCTTGCCCTATTTTATAGCTGTCGAACCCATCCGGGCGGAGGCGCTCCCGCGCGTATACGCAGTTTTAAATCAGTCCTCTGCATACCACCCACTACCACTACCACCGCTAATACAATCAATGCTTATCGAAACGGGTGTCGTGCAGCTCGATTAGACGAAACTTGCCCTATTCGAGCTGCTACCGTACTAACATGTATCGATTAAGCAGATATGTGTATGCTCGCCGTTGGCGTGCGTACATACTATACATACTGCACACTAGCGTTCATACATACATTTAGCTAATATCCTAACTATATGCGCAATGCAATGCAGCTGTAATGTCATGTAAATGCGCGGCGAAATGCATAGTATCAATCAATAACACCATCTCCATCCACCGGTACTAGTATACACCCCATCCCCGATATAATATTTCCACCAGTTACGATGCCGGATAATGAACGCTAGCACGCGTTGGGCAACGGTGGTCGAAAGTGGTAGTTTACGAGCGGAAGGGGGGGTGCGAAAGCGGCAATTCATAGCCGTTGTCTAGACTGCTCTAGGTGCTGCATCTCGCCTGGCCGGTAGCACTGGGCGTGCGGTGGCGGTATGCCAGACGACGGGATTACCAGATCGAGCGCGCCGACGCAGGCTTCTTGCATCGGGAATAATATTATATTGGATTAGATTGGTATGGTATATGTATATGTGCTACGGATGCAGGCATATTCTCGCTTGCTGGCATGTACGGGTGGTGCCATCGATTAGATTTGTGGTGGGTTTTGCCCCGAGGTGCCGGGTCGAGAGGTCGGATTGGGGTTCTCATCGGGGTTAAGGGTCGTAGGTGGGGGGTTAGTTAAGTAACTACTTGGTTGGTTGGCCATGGCGAGTGCGATGCTGAAGTTGGATTGTGATCTGGGGATGTATGCGTGCTATTTGAGGCGAGGGTGCATCGATGGTAGCGTCGTATGCGTGGCGTACATGGCATGAATTGGGTTATACTATATTCGCGGTTGCATGTAATTATGTGGATGTATATAGCTGTGATGTGGTTAAAGCTGCTGGTCTCGAGACCTTGAAACGGATTCGACGATGCTGTGTGAGTATGTAATTATAGATTGTGGTTTATCATGTGTATAGTTGATACGACGTGATAGATCGATAGGATCTAGATCGTTGCATTGAGTGGACAAAGATTGACACATGCGGGGAGGATAAGGGAACATTCGGCGCAGCATGTGTTAGCTTTGTTTGTAATCAGGATTAGCTGCTATTAGTGAGTGGTAACTGGAAGTGCCTAGTATGTATTGAATCATGGCAGGCAGGATCCATAGCTGGTTAGAGATGTGATCGGTGAGTCGAAAAGTCGGTTAGTAGGGCATAAATCTGTATATGCATGCAGGCGGACGGATACGTCGACTGCAGCTGGCTGGCTGGGTCGAGGCCCGGAGACGACCGCGGGGCAGCCGGATTGGATCGCTGGAAAGGCCTGCGGGGCCTCGATCGAAACTTCGGGAGGGTGCTGGCTGGCGTCGAGGAGGGTGCATTATATTATTAATTGATCGATGGATTACGACGACTTTTTACAGTCATTGCTATACGATCACTAAGTTTTCGATTAGTGTTATATCGATGGATTGGGCTATTTGGGAATAGTGGGGAGAGCGGACTAGCGGATGTGGCAGTTGGCCACCGCCCCGGAGCCCTGTCTCGGGCCCGGCTCGGGGGGGAGCCGGAGAGCAGGCAATCAAGCAAGGCTGGCCGAGGCTGCGAGAAACAGACGAACGAACGGACGCCGTGCGTCTTGCAACGTTACGTCCGGCTGACTGATTGAGCGATCGACGAGGCTAGCCAGCATGCACGCAGCTGCCGGCGGGCTGCAGGGAGTCGAGGAGGAGCCGAGGAGCGGAGGAGGAAGAGGAGGAGGAGGAAGAAGTGAGGAGGAAGACGAGGAGGAGTGCCGGGTGCAGCCCAAAAGAGGGGTAAACTCGCCTGGACAAGCTGCGTTGTCGTGTGGTTGGCCAGCTGTCGGAACTCGTCTGACGGGCACCCTTGAACCAGCTGCTAACGTTAGCTAGCAATGACAGTTGACAGGTGAGTTCACGAGCAAGATCCTTGGGCAGCATTGTCATCCGGCGTACAGCTGTGCAGGGCGAGTGAGTCTTCTTTCGATTGAGCTCCAGCTGGGCAAGCATCATCGCATTGGAAGCTGCCTTTGGGTACCTTGAGGATACCTGGGGCGATCCTGGCGGGGACCATCCTGGGGCGGATATCCATCTCGGGGTCGCCGGAGCGAGTGAGCTGGCTGTGGCGGTGTCATCATGACGATGATATTGGTGATGGTGATGATAGTGGAGAGAGCGAGAGGTAGGAAGAAGAGGCGTCTGGCGGCTTCCAGCCATGTCGGCCGTGATTAGTCAGCCGCCCCGCCACGAAAGGCTTCGGAGCCCGCCGCCTTGTCACACCTTCCAATCGAATCCAACGTCGGCATCTCCACTTTCTCTCCCTCCTCCCCCTCCCCGACACGACGACGACGACGACGACGACATTTGGAGATATCGCCCCCCACAGCTGCCATTGCCGGCCGTGCTGACGGTGGCCATGGCGCCGGCCCTCTCCCTCGGCGCCCGTCGCTGTTGCAGCTGCCTTCGACCCTCGTCCCTCTCTGCCGTCATCTCGCCTCGCCGTCTCATCGCCATCTCGCATCGTGCGACCTCGTCCCTGCCATTGTCATCGCCGTCGTCAGCTGCGTCATCCTCCCCCTACTCCACCGTCGCCCAATCATCATCATCGTCGCCGTCGTCGCCGTCGTCGTCCTCCGGTGGCTCCCCGGGCTCCCCCTCCGTCAAGTCCCGCACCCCGTCCTTCGACCGTGAGGTCGTCCAGCTCGCCGCCCTGCCCCTGCACCCGCTCACCCTCACCGACCTCGTCCGCTTCGGCAAACCCCCACTGCCCCCGGACCAGCTCCTCGCCTCGGCCGCCTTCACCCTGCGTGTCCTCCCCATCCGCCTCGCCCGCCGCATCATCTCCCTCCGCAACCTCCCCTACATCGTCGTCTCGAACCCCCACATCTCCCAAATCTACCACAACTACCTGCACTCCCTGCGCCTGCTGCTGTCCTTCCCCAAGCACGACTTCCCCACCACCCTCAAAGAGGAAGCCCGCTTCTACGACGTCCTCTCCGAGATCGTCGACTCCCACCGCAACACCATCCCCGTCCTCGCCCGCGGCTTCTCCGAGTGCAAGCGCTACGTCACCCCGGAGGTCATCACCGACTTTCTCGACGAGCACCTCCGCGCCCGTATCGGCACCCGCCTCCTCGCCGAGCAGCACCTCGCCCTCCACGACGATTCCCTCTCCTACGATGGCCGGCCCCTCCCCGGCGCCGACGCGGGCGCCACGGACCCGACAACCTTCATCGGCACGATCGATACCCACCTCAATCCGACCCGCATCGTCCGCTACTGCGCTGACTTTGTCGGCGACATCTGCGACCTCCGCTACGGCGTCCGCCCCACCGTCGTCGTCGATGGCATGACCGATGCCAAGTTCGCATACGTCCCCAGCCATCTCGAGTACATCATGACCGAGCTGCTCAAAAACGCCTTCCGCGCGACAATCGAGAACGGCAATGTCGATAAGCCTGTCATCGTCACCATCGCCTCCGCGGGCATGGAAGACGACGACAGCGACTCCGACTCCGACAGCAGCGATGACGAGCGGCCGGCACCCGCCTCCTCCTCTTCGGGTTTCGGCGCGCAATCCTCCCTCTCGCGGATGCTCGAAGCCGGCGGAAACAATAACAACGGCGCAATCGAAGGCGTCAGCGTCGGCCGCCCGGGGACGGATGTCCAAGGCGACGGACTTAAAGCCGAAATGCTCCTGGAAGGCATCGTCGGCGACAACAATAACAACAACAGCCCCGGCGCGTCATCCGACGCGATGATGAAAACCGAGGCGGCCCGCGCCGTCACGATTCGGATCCGTGACCGCGGCGGCGGAATCGCGCCGGAGCACCTGCCCCTCATCTTCTCCTACAGCTTCTCGACCTTCAACCCGGCCAATACGCTCGGCGGCGGAGGAGGGTACTACAATGGCGGAGGTGGGTCTGGCGGCGGAGGCGGCGCGGGGATGATGGGGATGGAGGCGTTGAGCAGTGCCATGAACGACATGGAGGCGAGCACGATTGCTGGGCTTGGGTTCGGGATGGGGCTTAGCCGCAGCTACGCGCAGTTCTTCGGTGGCGATTTGAAGGTTGAGAGTCTCTTTGGGTGGGGCACGGACGTGTACTTGGGGTTGCGCGGGCTGGATATCGATCGGTAGTATTTGTAGACGTATGTGTGATTTTGGCGTCCGGTGTTGCGGTTGTTGTATTTTTTGCATGTGTAACATAGCCATTTTGGATATATCGACAGTAGCGGTACATATATTATACACGTGAGTAGCGATTTACTAGCTAGCTATCTTGTGAGCGAGTATTACAATTTCATAGCTGATATATTACATATTCGATCTTGCAAATTAATCCTTCAAGCTGGAGAGTGCGGGGGAGCCCTCGCCCGGCAGCGTGCTGTACCTCGTCTGCACGAACACCTTCATCAGACCGTCCTTCTCGTCGCGGGCGTCGAACTTTGCGTAGAGTTCTGCCATTTCGTTCAGCGGGATGCGGTGGGAGATCATCATGTTGGGGTCTATTTTGCCCGGGATGATGTAGTCGTTTAGGATTTCCTGCCAGTATTTAAGCACGGGTGCTTGTCCATTGCCTGCATTCCCATATCATAATCAGTCTCTCACACTCTACGACTTGCGGAAGTTTCCTGCTGTCTAAGTATGGGTGGAGAGAGGGGAAACGTACCTATGAAGCGGATGCCGGTCTGCATTATCGCGCCAATGTTGAGGTGGTTCACGAAGCCGGTGTACAGTCCCGTTATCCCGATCCGTCCGAACGGCCGCACGCTCGATATCATCTCGTTCAGCACGTCTGCCGAGTCCGTTTCCAATCCGACGGCGATCTCGACTTTATGCAGCATGCTCTTGGGGTATTCCCCCGCCGCGCACTCCAACGCTACGTCCAGGCCGCCGGGTGCCATTTCTTTCAAGGCGCCAGGGACGGACTTGACGGTGCTGAAGTTTAGGGTTTCGATGTTGGGGATCTTGGAGGCCGCGTAGGAGAGGCGCCAGGGGACGCTGTCGATTGCTATTACCCGTTTTGCGCCCTTTAGGAACGCCCATTTTGCGGCGAAGAGGCCGATTGGACCCATTCCCCATATTCCGACCTACACATACATTAGTCGTAATCCTTACTAAACTACCCAATTGTCGGGTTTAACTTGTATTGTATGTGGGGAGAGGGTGTACGTACGGTGTCACCAGGGTAGACGCCGGTATCAACGACGCAATGATAACTCGTCGGCAAAACATCGCTCAAAAACAGCGCCCGCTCATCAGACACGCCCTCCGGCACCACCAGCAAATTCACATCCGCGAACGGCGCACGCACAAACTCCGCTTGACCGCCCGCGTAACCGCCCGCGAAATGACTGTATCCAAGAACACCGGCGGTGCGATGGCCGTACATTGCGTTTGCGATGGAGGAGTCGTTGGTGCGTTCGCATTGCGAGGAGAGTTTCTGGGAGCAGAAGCGGCAGGTGCCGCATGATATCTGGAAGGATGCGACGACGCGGTCGCCTGGTTTTACTTTTGTCACGTTTTTGCCGACGGATTCTACTATGCCCATGTATTCGTGCCTATTGCCATTAGCACTTTACTCCATGATAATATATCCATCATATAAAACTGTCTTCCCACATCAATCTAAGGGAGGGGTGTATGGTAGAGGTAGGAGGGTACGGAGGAAAGGTATGATATATACCCAAGGATGTCGCCAGCCTGCATCTCCATGACGGCACCATGGTATAAATGCAAATCACTCCCACAAATCGTCGTGCCCGTAACCTTAACGATTGCGTCGTCGTCTTGTATAAGACGCGGTTTCGGCGTCTGGACCACCTTGACGTTGTTCTTGCCCTGCCAGGTTAACGCTAGCATTTGCTCGCCGGAAGGGTCGGCGAATTGGTTGTTTTGGGCGTCGTAGTTGCTGATGCCGGCGTGGGCGGCTGTGCCTTCGGGGTATGAGCCCATTTGCCGCTCGGCGAGGTTTGCCGCTGCGTTTGTGGCCATCGTTGCGGTTTATTACTGTACGTATGCCTCGGCTGGTTGATGGTATAATTGCAACTGTACAATAGAAGGTATTATATATATTAAGGTTATGGAACGAAGCCTGCGAGAAGTTCTGATATCGGAGGACTATGTCGACGCGATGGACTTGAACGGTTTGTAATCCCGGGGCAGAGGGGGTTTTAAAGAAATTCAGTCGAGTAGAACATCCTGAGAGCATTCTCTAATCAATTGCGGCATTGGCCGCCGTTTTACCTTTACTTTATAACGGCCCGCCGCCGTCGATCAACGTTAGAATGACGACGTCTGACGACATGCCGCAACGCATCCGTCGACAACTTCCAACACGCCAAGAACGGAAATCTCCACGGCGATGGGTGGAGTTGTATGATGTTCTCGACGGTGGATGCGACGCGTCGGTGGCTATTCTCCGCTGTTGATGTCATGCAAACAGTGGATACCTAGGCAAGCACGTAGCGGTAGATATCAACTGATAAACGTAGCCATTGCCGCTATCACCGCTGCTGTTACCAGCCTGATATCATGTGAAGTCCCCAGCGTAGATCCATAGGAGGCAATATGATACGGGGAATCTGTATTTAACTGCGACCAAATGTTGTAACATATGATATAAAAGCCTCTCAACACCGGAGAGCTTCAATACACCTCTCCCGTGTAACCATAGAAGGCTTACTGTACCTCCTAAGTTCAGCTCCGGTTTCAATTTCTTTTTCCCCTTCTTATATCTAAATTCTCAAAACTTGCGTCAAACCACGCGAAGAAGGGAAAGGAATTTAACATACACATCATAGACTAGACCGATTGAATTCATACTAGTTTTCAAAGAAAATACGGCGGTCAGGGGGCTAGGGTTCTTAGAAGGGGTATATTCGAGTTTATCCCTGATGCTTTGACCGAAACACCTCCCGTCCGTCCTTGATATCGAGCGATATCAACGGGTAAGCGGGAACATCGTCATCTTGGATTAAATGACCTTTTCGAAGAACAGAGAGAGGTATCCATAAGCCCACAATTCGCGTTGCTCTCTTTCTACATTTTCGACAGGGTGTCAGGGGGTGATGCGAATTTCCGCCAGGCTCGCAAGAGATGCAAAAGGTGTGATTGCATGGTCGTAATCTACGGGAGTAGTCGGAGGAAAGTTAGCAAAATGATATTGTCAGTTTTATGGAAGATACGACGCTTACACGACATCGGCTGTCCTCCCACAACCCCCTTTTTGGCACGGAAGCGTTTTAACATCTTTTCCGTCCCACCAAGATTCTGCGGTTTGCTCTTCGTCTTGGACGCCATCTAGCCCCCCGACAGACTTAACTTTTCTAAATGCACCTGCAACTGTGGATTCCGGCTCGTTATAGATATCGTAAAAGGGGAGCCCAAGCCTTCTGTATAATTCGTAGCTTATTGGTGTTGGTGGAGCAGCTAACCCGAGCGTTTTTTCGAACAAACTGGCGTCTATAATCGTAATGTTGAAAGTCTTTGTTGCCGTATTTACCCACTCGCTGTGTGGGACACGATCTTCCATTACTGTCTGCTTGATTTTCGCACCTGCTCCAACCGATAGTGAGATTTCTTCAGGAGTACCACCACCCCCACCCCCACGTAGGGCTGTGATGGCGTAGACCGTTGCTGGGCCGTCGGAATAGTATTCACTCCTGAGGCCGTAGTATTTAAGCGGCATATACCTGATACTAAGAAAGTTTGGATTATAAGGCTCGTCCTCTGAGAAGAATGGAAATTCTGGAACAAATAACAATGGCGGATCGAGCCCCGGCAGAGACACACGCCTGATCAAAGAATCCACTGAATCGCTCTCATTGACTGTGATTGTAAGCGCATTTGAAGTTCCCCTTAGCCCCGCATCGCTGAGAGCTCGGCCCCAAGTGGTGCCGGGTTGTGGTGAAGTTAGTCGGTAACTGGAACCGACTGCCGTGATGAAGGAGATTTGAAGAGAGCCACCTTCTCTGATGCGAGGCATGCAAGCCTATCGTTGTGAATAAATGGTTAGTGAAACGCCGAAATACTAAGTTGGCCTCGATTTTATAATGAGACTTGTTGAATTACCCAGTATAATTCCACCCCGCCCAGGTTTCTCGCCGACATCCATGTCCCGGAGGCTGGCACCGGTTCGTTACCCACAAAAAGCTTCCTGCCAATTGGATTAAGGCCAGTTTCCTTAACCAAGAAGTCGACGAGATCATTGTGTTCCACGCCGTCCTTGGAAGACATGTAGTTAGCACATTTCTGTTCAACGACTGTTCACATATATTTGGCTTTAGAGGTCTAATAAAGAATATTTGCTTTTAAACAAAGCTTACCCCTCCCATATTGATCTCTATATGACGGCCACCATCGGTGATAACTTTGAATGGTGTCCCAGAATCATCGCTTGACCTAAGAGATATCTCCGGATTTTGTTGTTTGGGTTTTTGGTTTGCATTCTCATGGTTTTGTGTCCCTGCAGAACGCAATTTCTCCTCCTTGTACTTGTACTCGCTCGTATCCTTTACGAAGATCTTTGACCCTTCTTCCAAACCGAGCTCGTCGGCAGATTTGCTGATATCGAGCCGTTTCTCTTCGGAGTTTCCGGTATATGCTGTCAGATAGTCCGTGTCATATCGGTCACCGCCATAATCAGAACGAGGAATAAGTTCAAGTTGCAAGCCGCCCACGTTATCGAAACCTGTGACCTGTTGCTCAACCGAGTAGCCAGAGTTTCGAGTTACGCCGACAAATTGACGCACTATCCCCGGGGCCGTTGCAATGCCGTCGAGCCACTTTTGAGGTGGCACAACAATGTAGTCTTGCGTCTTCTGAATTTCGTTCTGCTTCTTCAAAATTGTACCCATATTGGGAACCATGGGTTCGCCGGATATGCCGTTAACGCCGCCCAGGTATATTCTAGCGGCCCATGAGGGGTTTTCTCTGTAGTTTTCGTACTCCAATAACCATTTCGGGATCGAGAACGATATCCAGAATGCCTCGCGATCTAGAAACGACGATAAATAGAGTTAGAAATAGTTTATTCGAATATCTTCTTCCTCAATGCCAACTCCTGTTATTACAAGGCCACCGTACTTGCTGAAGTTCTCACAACGGATTATTAACTTACTATAAAGAGGTAAAAGAGCACCTCCCTTGTCCACGATGTCTTTCGGTAGCAATTCCTTATATCTCTCCACGCTATATAAAGGGATGGTTCCGAGTCCTGGAGGAAGGTGATGCGTTCTGCCGTCATCTTCTGGTAATCGAAGAGTACGATGAAATCGAACATTTAATCCTACAACGTGCCCTCTGGCTGATAGCATATCTGGTCCTGGGCCTTTACTCCCGTCAGATTTTTGAAGCTCCACCTCCACCGGAGATGACATTATGCGACCGAGAAACACATTTAAAGTTTCCTTCGTGTTGATTCTAAAGCCTGTCTTCCGATCATAGTTGGAATCTCCACCCGTTACGAAAATTTTAAGTATTTCGTCTTTGGGTTTATTAGGAACGTTTTTGCGGGCTTTGAGTGAGGTTGGAATTCTAGAGCCCTCCGGTTGGTCATCGTTGTCGGATATATCTGGAAGATTTGTTATCTCAGGGTCCCTTAGCAGTATATCTTCACCAGCAATTCCAACGCGTTTGATACGTGAGGTTTCATTTTTAGTTGTAGGTTTGGCTTCGTTATGGGATTTGGCATTGGCGTTGCTTTCGTTCCCGGTCTTCCGAGAGCGAAAGGGCGCTCCCTTGGCTGAATTTTCCTGAGTTATAGTTACAGACGCGGGTACTCTATCAGATCTTTTTGGTTCAATGGCCGCGGTTTCGAAACGTCGGCTAGGACCTTTATGTTTCTTAGGTTCGGAGTATTTGCGAAGGCAGTCATCGGCATTGGATTGATAAGCCGAGATTAACGATATAAGTCTCCGATTCTCAGGAATTCGCTCAAGCGTCTCGATTTGCCGCTTTAGTGTAGATATGTCACCCGCCATTATGACAGGTAACCTATCGCCCAAGTCCCCAGTATCCTGCATCCTAAGCCTCGCGCTATTACGGCAGCATTGAATAAGCTTTTCTACTATCTAGAGGATTTGGATTATATCAACGATCTTACCGTTCGAAGTTTGTAGCTATCGATATAGCGGTAACATAACATTCGAGTAGATCCACGCTACGCTCTAACGACTTTTTCGCTCGCGAATGTTTCGTGTACCTCTTTAGCCAGCCAAAACCTTTTAGGCTACCGCTGGGCTGCAGTTCCTGCACATCTTGAAGAGTTTTATCAAGCAAGCTTCGACATCGGACAAGTATGGGCATGAAATCTTTGTTGGCTTCTGCATGGAATAGTACGTTACTCAGGCTCACACTCTCTTCTGTGCCGTAGAAATTTCGGTGTTTCTTCAGCCTGGAAACCAGGGTATCGGTAGTTGTTTTCACGTTATATAATAATAAATGCTGCAGTTGGGTACCAAGTTTGTAAGCAGTTAACGGCGGGCTCAGACTGGTTGAGATTTGTATCGCCAAGGTCGCAATATCCGCGAGACCGGGATTGAAGACCCTACGGGTTGGAATAATCGCTATCTCACGTGTGCCAGGCAGCATGGGCGATTCCATGTCTGGGTTCGATTTGACAGCCTCGGCGGCCTCGATACAAGGTTGCGCTGTAAAAAAATGGTAGATAGCGTCCTGAGTGTGACGTGAATTGGAAGGATGAAAGAGGTAAACTTAGTTCACCGCTTCCTTTAGCGTTCTATATTAACAATTTCCTCTCAACCGCGATCGCGAGAGGGGCAGTCTTCACAGCTGAAACTGTTCAGCCTTTCTTGAAGGGAAAGGTGGTAAGAATATGGTCACGTGACGTGTTGAGTACAAACGACACGGAAATACAGTCTTGGTCGGTTTGAGATTATACCATCGGTTAACTAAAGTATCTCCTACTCATGGTTGGGAGTCGCCCCTGGATAACAAGACGGGATGGTGTGTCACCATACCTATTCGCGACTGTCGAGGGATCGTGGCGACCTTTCTATGATTCCTCTCGTCGGTGCCATCTTGATGTGCCTGGGATCTTGGGATGGCATGCATAGTCACTTCAACATGATCTGCCACGGGACTGTGTAGGTTTAGCTTGCGAGACGAATCCGCCACAAACAATCACTATCTATCACGATATCTGGATTAGTCGAACATTAGCAAACAGTCTTCCAATAGTATCGACGGTATCATTAGCTTTGGTTTGTTGCATTTTGATCGGTTCATGCGCCATACTTGGTACGTAACTGGCCTTCCAGAGGTGGATGTGACTGATTACTTACTCAACTTTGTAATTTAGTCGGCTCACTTAGTGTCCATACGCGTATAGTGCTTGCGACGCAATCATCGAGGAGCGAACCAGACAGCTAGAGAATGATCAGGATGAACTGATCAATCATCTGCAGGATGGCCTCCTGATTGCGAAGCGCCTTCGCCGTGAAGTAGTCCTCAACAGCGATTTACCATTCCTAAAACGGACGATTAACATGCATCGCCAGCCTTCGCAGGCGCCGGAGACTCGTTCGGCGAGCCGTTCTGGTCCGCCCAGATCTCGGACATATGCAGAAACATGACCCGAACCGTTAACGACTATCGTGCCAGTTCAATGTATCGTTCATCTTTAGACATTTTCGGATTTTAGACTTCAACAAGGTCTACATCCATAGCTGGTGCGTGACAACCGGTTAACCGCAAGTTACAACTCAAACGAATATATTCGAGCTAAAATCGAGCATAAGGGAAATGGATATCTTCTTCGATCTGAGAACGTGGAAGTCTATATAGTGGACAAGCTCAGAGCTAACCTGCCTTCGGGAAATGATGGCTTGCGAGACAACTAGTACCGGGGATGCTGGACTTGATTTATATAAGCGCAAGAAGACTGGGATTACAATTATGTGTGTATTGTAGATGGATCTTCCAATTGACGAGTCTACTTCGGGACTCTGCAGATCTGGGCATCTGCACGCCTCACAGTCCGGGTTTAGGTATAACATGAATAAATCAGTCGAGACAGAAATGCCTCTACTTAGCAAAGTAGCTTTAACTGATTATCATATGGTGCATTCTCTCGATGTTATATATATCGTGTATCGTGTATCCCCCAACATTCTTTAGAGGTATGTCGGTATATATATTTGTAGTATACCTAATAGTAGTATTCGTGAACAATCCAAAGAAATTCAGTAATGTATAAACCGTCATCCAGAATTGTTCTAGACGCGCCAATTCTTTCAATCTATTTGCTTTAGTAGCACAAATTTGCGAAGTGGATGTCTCGTTAGCATTGAGCCGCACGCTTGTTCAATTCTGATGTAATTTGCGCGAGCTCTGGTCATCTCGAGCAAGGCTGCATTTAGGGACTTTCCACGGTGGTTTCAATGCATGCATCATAACGCAGTTATAATATTACGATTGGTACGTATACGCCTACACTCAATTGAAGTCTACTTGCTCTTGATGCCAGGGTACTATGTCGGATTTCGAAAACGGTGGAATGTCCGTCCACATGGTCTCCAAGAACTAATGCACGAGGGAAGTCGAAGTAGCCCGACGTTGAACCCTCGGAACGCCCTCGGGAAGATAGAAGGTATACGGCAAGTCGCACTGCCGTGCCGAAGTAAAATTAGATGTTATAACAGGCGTCCTAAGTCAACCGAACCCAAACTGTTTGTGTGTTTGTGTGAGAGGGCTTGCGAGAGAGCGATCAAAGCTGGAAGAGATATCTAGGGGCAATCGCGGGGTATTCCGGCGATTACAGTGCTACCCTGTCCAGAAGTCTGATATATATCACTCTACTTTGTATAAGTGTGGTTGTATGAATTAAATTCCAACACGACTATTTCTTCGATACTGGGAACAATTTCATAAATCTTGCGGGGCACCGGGCATGATATCGATGTTCGGCGCGTCTATAGAAGGCGGCATTCCGAACGGGGAAACAGAGTACCGTCTGTCACTAGCTCAGGGGACACTGGATCTACTAACCAAATTTCTCGATAGGATTCAGATTCCATCGGTCTCCACTACGCCATCGTAGTGCAGGCGCCTTTGATAATCATAACTGATAATGTTGACTATAACATACTGGTGACATTCTCCATATATCGCTAGTGGCGGTTATAGAACAGCGATAACAGGCGTTCCACTTTAGGAATCCAGTTTATGGTTGCAACCTCTACTTTTCAACCAACATTATCCAGTTTCACTATAGCTTCTCAAGCAACCCCTCTTGGCTGACTAAACCCGAGGCTACTGACCAAAAAAGACTCCGCAGGAATGTTCAGGGAAGTAGAGGGCATCACATTGCCAACATACCGAGCGCGAGCGACCATTCCGTAAATGGGTACAGTTTTGTGTCACCAACCAGTCGAAAATAGTCTCGCGTCGCTGGAAAATGCCGTTGACTTGCCCCAAAATGGGCCATCCAACAGCTATCTAACTCTAACCGCAGCTAAAGTTGATGATGCAACAGGTACTAGCGATTCTGGATCAGGCTTGCCGTCGACGGCCCTTCGGTTCAGGCCACGGGAGGAAGTTGGCAGTGGCACGGACGGTAACGTAAGCGCCCTACAATATATATTATCTGCACGTGTGTCTTTCTTCGGTCTGAGGCCCCACTTCTAGTGTTATGTAACCGATCTGTTATCTCGAGCCCTCGAGTTGTTTGCTTGCCCCTGCATCAGCCGAACAAGCAGCGCAGGTCATGTGGGTGCCTCATGATCACTTGTTTGAGAATGTTTCCCGTCCATACCCACAGCGCGGGCGAAAAAGGCGGCCTGAGCTATCGATCATGCAAGCCATAACGCCCACGTTTTCGTTTTCCGACCTCCTAACCCGGCACGCATTCCGGGGGTGCAAAATCGCACTTTGGGATGGCTATTTTTACGAGCAATCAAGCACTGGGTTCTGGAAACTTTCCAGGTTTGTCTCTCCGCGGTGGGGCGGTTGCTTTCGCACCGGGTTCGCAGCAGTCCGCTCAAATGTTTGCCCCAAATTGCGACCCATTTACACATCGCAGAGAAGGAAGCGTGCATCGATGAAGCTCGCGCGAAGTAGAGATGGATGGATGGTGAGAGTGAGGGGCAACCCGTGGTGGCGCACTGGGACAGAAAAAAAGGAGGAGGGGCAGAAGCCATCATTGGTGCACGGTGGAGGTACGGGCGGTGATCGGTGAGATGGGCTTGGGCGGGATGTCAAAAAAGAAAAGGGGGTCTGCAGGAAATGTCCATCCGAAACGAGGCGTCGAGGCAGCAGGCTCAGCTGCGCGGAAGACTGTGTAACGAAACACTTCCACTTCATTTTTGGATAAACGTTCGGGCGGCGGGACACAGAATTACGCAGATGGGGATCGAAATGCGAGGCTGCACAGCACAGCAAAGCACGGCATGTGTGATTGTGATTCATCGTGGGACAAGATTTGGGCAGGTCCCCAGGCGCTGCAGTGCGTCGTAATATTTTTCAAATATAGAATGCCCGAGAAACTATCGCGAAGAGATGGTTCCTAGAGATTGGTTAAGCTTTAGGCCTCTGGCTCGAGATATCGACTCGCCGGCGCATGAGCTTATGGCTGGCAGCTCTGGGCGGGGTCAATTGGATGTACCTTAGATGTAGCGAAAACGAAAGGATCACACTTGTATTTTGTACTTCTAATTACAACGAATTTTGTATCTTGTATCGGAACATTGATATTTGCTCAGAATGCCAACAGCGAATCAATCAAACTTCACGGCCTCACAAGGCCGACTAACAAGCAAACAGAACAGTGAACAGAGGAAAAAGAAACAAAAAACTCGAGAAAACTGACATAAGATGACTCCTTCAAACAACCACTCGTTTTTCGTGTCCCCCAGCTGCCATAGTTGATTTGAGATTCCGCCCGACGCATCTACCGTGCATCGCATAGACGATATAAGTGTGTATCGATGTGTCCGTCCGCGCATGGTCATGAGCCACCCCCATTTCCTCTGCCAATTAAAAATTCGAATTCTTCCATGGCTCTGCGCTGCCGCAGAGCCTCACTTCCGCATTCTGCCGCACATAGGATTCTCCTACGGCGAAGCGGCATCACTTGATATGATTTGATGATATCCGAGTCCCTCAACTTTGGACGCGAGTATTTTTTTTGTTGGGGCGCCAATCACAACCGGAAGTGCTTTCCGCTGATATGGACGATACGGGTTGATAAGGCGCTTTTTTTTTTTCGTCGCTTCACAAACTGAAAAGAAAAAGGCAAAGCCGATTTCGCCTGATATCTGTCAAAGACATGTTTTTGGTATTTTTGGGGTCAGTGGTATATAAGAAAACACAAAGGAGAAATATATCATAACGACGGTGTAACGATAACCAGGACCTGCAAGGTTAACAGCGGAAACGAATGCGTGTAAATCAAACAACTAGCTCGAAAAGAATGTGGAAGACAGGATATAAGAAGCAGATATCAGAAAGTAGCAAGCAAAAACCAGAAAAGATGGGTATATTAAACGTTACTAATCTTGATGCTAACTTTTGATGAAAACCAACTGACAAGCTAGATCAAGAAACAAGAACAGCAAAGAGAACAAAAAAAGACCCGTTAACTTTTAGTCCGTTTGTATCATCCCAGAAAAGACGGATCCAGCCCTTATTTTTTTCCATGCAGACAAATCCCCTTTTCGCAACTTCTTCCCCCCAGTCAAGTGTCGCCACGAGCCAGATGTAAAAACAGGTGTAAAAGAGAGATCTAAGCAATGAGAAAAAAAAAGAAGAGCAGAGGGGAGATGAAGTCAAAGAGGAAGAAAACCAACAAGGGAAAGGCAGGCCATCACCCTTCGACTGCCCAGAGAGAAGATTTGTTACCAAGTCGCGAAACAGGCTGAGAAAGTGGAAACCATGGCAAAATGATCCCGACGCATGAAGAATCCAGGCTATGAGACCACCGCGGCAACCAAAGCAGAAACATTGCTAAGCGATAAACGACAACGATTGCAAACGATCAAACATTAAGCGGAGTTTGGCTATCGGACCCGTTGAGCGTAGATGGCGACATGTATGTATAATGAACTTTTGAGTTCGACGGCGAAAAGCATTTGCAATGTGGAGAGGAAGGATGAAAGCAGTTCTTTGCAGCAAATCCGAGACGGCGAGTGCGGAAGGTATTAGGCAGCGTGCCTCGCAAGTATGGCGCACGGAAGAAAATATAGAGAATCGTTCGACATTAAAGGTATAAAGCGTTCTTTCCATGCTCGACCAAAAGAAGTGCCAGCCTCGACTTGAAGAGAGAATCAGAAACATCAAGAACAATGAAAATCGAGAAATCAGACATTACAAATTTAAAAGCCATAAGCCAATCGGTATCCTTCAGCGGGTAAAAACAGAAATCAACAGCAAACTCGCGAACATAACGATTTAAAGCAGAAGACCAAAAAAGGCAGCAAATGGATATCACATCTTTTGGGAAACAACCAGGAAGACAAAAAAAATGAAAAGCTGAAAGAAATATAAAAACGACTCTATAATGGTATGATTGAGAAACGAACGCCGTCGCTAAAGAACAAGATCAAAAGCAGCCAATCATGCATGTAATAGTAAGAAAGACCACCAAACCCTATTCTTGAGGCAGATTATGAAGTGATAATGGGAGTGAAATATCTGAAGAGGCGCGAGTCACCCTCCGAGATCAATGCCTAAGCATGTGGCCGTCGGAGAATCTCTTCGCAATTGGCATCGAAGCGGGTACTCCAGAGTCTCATACCCGTCATCAACTTTTCAGTGCGTTCAAGCTCGCGGTCCTTGCTGAACATGGCATCGACGAACTCTTTGCCGGACTGCTTGCCCATGGTGACGCCGGGAGAACCCTTGCGGATGGCAGCAGCTTCACTGTTTTGCACAGACTGGGCACCTCTCCACATGTATTCCTCGCAGTGCTTGAGGAGACGCTTCATGCGGTCCCAGAGACGGTCGCCCGACTCAAGGAAGTCGTTGACGACGACGAGCTTCTCGCGTCGCTTGATGCGGTTGCCCTCAACGACCTCCCTGGCGCGCTTGCTCTTGCCGCTCAACTGGATGAGAAGCAGCCAGAGCTCGCCAGCCTGCTCGGTGACAATGGAACCTGTCCCGTGTCGGAACACGGTCCAGTCGTAGATCCACTTGCCTAGAGAATTAGCATCGAAGACAGATCCGAGGAGCATGATTGGACGCTCTTGTTGATCCCAGTTCTTTGTCGAGTATCCAACTGGGATTCCGTGAGCTGCTGCGGATTCCTTCGATGGTGGGGTGTGGTTGCGGATCTCTTCGCCACCCGGAGGTGGGGAGTGCGGATGGTCACTGCCGGGCCCTGGAGTGCGGGTCCTTGAGTTACGGGACCGGGTGGGCTCACGCGGAGGCGGATGCATTGCAGGAGACGATGGCGCGGTGGTCTGTGGGCACGAAGCATATAAGCGGTCATGATTAGTATCCAGGTCATCATAATCGCAGTATGCCTCGTCAGTGAAATGTTGCTCGACGTTGAGTCTGAACTCTACGTTGTGAGAGTCGCGCTCGAACGCTGGCTGTGAAGAAGCCTTGGGTGATACAGGTTTTTGATAAGAAGGAAAAGAGCGAGAAGGTCTCAGATTCTCATGGAAAGAAGTATCGGGAAAACAATAGGGGCAGGATAAAGAAAGGTCCTCATCATCTTCGCCGCCATAAGCGGAGTCAATGTGAGAATGGGATCGGTGCAGGCGCTGGGCCTGGCTTTTTAAGGGAGAACGAACTCGAGAAGATGAGCTACGAGAGCGGGAACTGACATAATCGTAATCCGACTGAAGTGGAGAGGCGTAGGCTCCTGGAGCTGATGGGATGGGTCCCGAAGGACCCATGGTGTAAAAGTATTCACCTCCGGGCGATGGAGCGGCCACGAACGACGATGGTCGTGGCGAGGGCGTGTTATAGCTGTATGGTGAGAAGCTCCCAGCTGGTGTCGCAGAAGAGTTTCTGTGCGGCTGCGGGGTAGCTGGGAACGCACCGCCAGGAAGCTGGTCGCTTCGGCGTCTGTGCTGGCTGGATCTTCGTCCACTGCTTGCATACGGGGATTGAGGTTGAGGGGTAGGCGCAGGAGTGTGCGAGTAATCTGGTCCCCAGAAACCGTGCATGCCAGCTCCAGCACCTAAAGGCGGTGAGTTTAGAGGAGTCGTAGTGTAATTATAATAGCCGTGAGACGGCATACCGTATGCAGAACTGCCAAACATGGCGGGCGTGGATGGAGGAGCTTGAGGATGCGGAGTCGCAGACGCCGACTTGGGATGAGGGGTCTTGGAGGCGGGCGGAGGCCTGAGGGGAATTTGTGATTCCGGAGAGGTTGTCTTGGGCCGGACTGTGGATGGTCTACGACCAGAAGGGACTTGAGGAAAGGCCTGAATTTTGACTGATTTCTACCGGGTCACAACCTATAAAATGTTTCTAGGATTGGGTAGGGCCCCCTCTGCGCCGACGCCGTTGCGTGCGCTGCAGTCTTGCGTGGACGGAATGTTGAGGTTATCGCGATCGTGAGATCATATAGAGTTTGTGTGGGAAGGGAACCCGGTGGGGAGGGGTACACAGCAGCCAACACCGTCCGACCAGATAATTCTATATATCCAGTGTCTGATATTTCTCTCTCGGAACTCGACCGCCTAAGCTGTGAGAGTCCTGTTAATTGAGAAATTTTGCTGGCTACTAGACGATTTATCGTCGTAGGAGGATGTTAGTGAAGTGCCTCTGTCGAAGGTTCGGAGATATCGAGGTATATGGCAGTGCCAGATCGGAATTGAGGCTCGTAGACGGTAGCCAAACAGCGTCGAGCAGAAGATTTTCTGAGGCACCAAGAGGTACTGGAAATACTGGAAAAGAGAAAAAAAATTTGGATAGGAGGGAGGACTGCCCGCCCAAACGGATATATAGTTGCTTAAGTGTCCTGCAGTTCGAGCCCAGTCCAACAATTAGGCGCAGGTATGGAACAGAAATTATCCCACCCACCCAGAATTGCAAAATGAAGAGACAAGGTCTGGGAAAAAATTCCAAAACCACTAAGTTTGTTTTGCTTCTTTCCCTCGCGGCCGGCTCAGCAGGAAAAAGGAATTTATGTCCTGGGAAAAAAAGGAATCTGTCCTGCCCGAGGGAGATTGGACACTTCTCAGACCATCAGGCACAATGGGAAAGCAAGAAACTGTGCCTTGGGGACCACCAGGTGGATCACAGGCAGCACGCGGAATAAGCAATGACCCTCACTAGCGATACGCAACGAAATGAGTCGTACGCACACACGCTCTGCCTTCCCTCCTCCTGCCTGGGCGTGAGACTAGTGCTTGGAGATTGAGGATAAACGGTGGTGTGTGGCCACACCCCTGCCCTAGTTTGGGCAAATTGCTGATGGGGCATTCTGAATCGTGTGCCCGTTCCAAAATTTTCCTCCCCGTCTGGTTACCGATCACAGACGTCCTGTTGGTCGGGCACTTCTGGGTACGTTCGAGAAAAAGTTTCGAGCTCAGTGTTTGGGCCCTCTATCACGCAGCTGCAACTTCGTCGACGCCTCTGTCCATCCAGGCCAATACGCTGCGAGTTGCGTACGTATTCATACGCATACTCCAGAAGCAGTGGTTTGGTCGGACCCGACCGGGATAGTGCGGTTGATACGATACGTCTCCTTCGCGATCCCTTGCTTTCCCGCTCTCTAGACCAAAACACCCTCAACCGAATGTGAGCTGGCGGGAAGACGCAGCGATATGACTCCCTTGTGTGTTGCGATAGCATTGTCTCGATCCCACTATTCCTTCCTTCCTCCCTTCCGTTCAGGTGAAATGAAAGGCCGTTGCGATCTCATGAAATTGAGGTCGCATGTGAACGGGAAAATTTTTGAGACAGACGGAAACTTGCTTCCATTCCCACCGCCAAAAGAACACAGTTGACGATCCTTCGCTCTCGGGGAGCTACTTCCGGGCGCGTTCCCGGTCCTTAGTTTGGATGGCATTCCGAAGGTGTGGCTGAGCGTCTCCTGCTGTCGTGGGCTAGTTTCGCCTCGTCCGGTTGGAACCAGGCTGATTCAGCAGCTGGCGAGCACAAGAATACCTTCCCAGGGCTGATGACACCGCCTTAAGGCACCGTTTCCAGCAGCATCTACGCAGCCAGCGTCAGCATCACACATTCGCCGACGAGATGGTGCGTTCTGTGACATCGTCTCAATTCCATCTGAATCATGGTGAATGCTTTCAGGCATGCATATGGCGGCGAATGCGTATACGGGTGCGGATACACATAGTCATCTTGCCTCCAATGCCAGATCCGAATCCATCAATTGAAATTTCCGTTCGTCCACCCTCACATCTCGCGGCGAAAGACCGGGGAATGGACGAATGGCGTCGACAGTGACCATCCTTTCTCTTTGATTCCTGCATTTTTCCGAGGACTCGCGATTGCAGCTGGTTACCAAGCCGTTCTGTCGGGACCCGCCTATCTTTTGATAGGTCTGTCGGGAAGGCTGTATTGTTCCGCGAACCTTCGGTGTCGAGCACATGCAAGCACGCTGCAGCAGCTCAATCACGCCAGCTAATGAGTCTTGCGCGAGCCTGGGTTTGATAATGCAGATATGCTATCGCCAGCTCGTCATTGCTTGGTTTGGCCGATGGTAACGCAGATGCTGCGAGATACGGACGGGATCGATTGTGCGGTGTGATCGTGAGTTCTGCTTGGACGCACCAAAGCTGTCTGTCGCGATGCATTGGGGTTGGCGATGCAGCTACCCATGGCGGAATGGCAGCAGCAGCCTTGTGCTTTCCGCCACTGTTGTCAACCTCCTGCCGTCTAGATGCTCTGACAGGACAGCGGACTGTGTATTTTTGGAATCTGAGAGCGAGGCCGTGGAAAGGCTCAGCGATTGCTCCCCGAGAGGCAGGCGGTTCGGGCGCGAGGGTTGATTGGGCTGGTTCTCCGTGCCCGGTTGGCCATGGCTCGGGTTCGCCGGTAATTTATCCGTTCCCGCCGGCTAGTTGAAACGCAGGCAGAACAAACATATCACACGCACTACAGCACAAATATTTCAAAGAAATTCCTCATACGGTCACGATTTTCAGCTTGGAAGAGCAAACAAGAACGTTCCTTGATTCGCTTCAGGCGCTTTCTCTAACGCCGGCGGGCTGTGGCCGGTGATGCTGGAGCAGGGCTTCAAGAAATGCATCAGTGGGAAAACGCCTGGCTGGCTAGCGGGCCGATACGCTGACGGAGCTGGGAGTGCAGGTAAGAAATCCGCATTCGATTCGTCGACCACGAGAGCTAGCTTCAAGCAAGTACAGGCTACTAAGGGCAAGTCCGCATCCGTGATATCACTCAAGAGGGAAGCAGACGTGGCAGTCTCCTCACCGCTGCGCAATTCTTGCCACATACTAGAGCTTGACCAACTCTTGTGTCCCCAGAGAATGCCCCCAGATGACGACGACAAGATATATTACACTATCAATCATCTTCACCTCTATTCCGGCGACATTCTCGTCCGCTCTTCCGTGTAGGTTTATACGCTCCATGAAAGCGGTACTACCCTGAAGTCTCGGGCTTCTTCCTTCGGCTTCAGAATGAACGAAAACGAAAGCGCAATGGGGAAACTATCGCATGCACCCATGCACCCCGCAAATTCCACAGACCCCATCAAAAAAACGTCCGAATGGCACCTGATCTATTACGCATTCCAGAACAGCCTTCCAGGCTCGAAGCAGCGATGTTCCTTCTGACACGTCGAAAGCAGGAACGTGTCGTGCTCTGAAGGTTCACCATGACCTACCATCTTCGAGTTGATCTCGACGGCATTCACGACATTCACCATCACACGTACGGGCAGCAGCATGCACAGCTATCCAATTGCAAGAGCTTGTGTGAGAATGGATGCGAATTCCCGCTAGCAGTAACTCGGAATCATGAAGGCAATAACCTTACTTCCCGGAAATGTATCGGAGCAACTGTTGCAGAGAGAAATCGACGGTTCGATCCCACCAAGCCAGCTATAACAAAGGCTCTTTATTGGAGTCCATACCAATGCCAAGGTTCAAAGACACACCTATCACCGTTCCACAGAGTAAACGTGGACAAGAGGGTACAAAGAAGTTGTGGAGCAAGCAAGCGGACTTCGTTAGGTATCGAACAGTTACGATTTTGGCCGTCCAGCTGCACGCAAATTTCCAGCATCCATGAGGATTCATCTTATGCGAATGCCACCTACCGAATAGAAATGCTGTAATGGTCAGGAAAGAGAGGAGAACGGCTAGGATCTGTGGCACTCATTCGAATATACGATTCCTACACCTCTTCGAAGCTTCCCTGGCCGCCTCATAACGAATGACGAGGAGGCACAAAATCCGTACTTCGTCAACCCTCGCTGACTGTTCGATTTATTCCGAGATACACACGCAACGCGACTACTACCACGTCTTGCCATGTACCCACTCGTTTTTTGACTTTTTTTGGAGCTTGCTGCATGCACTGTTCGCTTACGTTGGCCGAGAACGGCAAAGAAGCTCATGCAAGAGACCCCTCAGATGGAAAATATTACTGCCCCACTTCCCGCGAAAAACAACAGGCTGGTTTTTTTTCTATTCCCATTGCAGAGAAAAAATTTTTGCCTTGCAGCTCGACTATTGACCACCACGAGAAAACAGGCCTCCTCCATTCCTTTGCTGGTGATCTGCCTGGGCTCCCTCCAACGAGGCAGCTGTAGGCGTTCTGGACGCGCCTGGGAACTCGAGCGACGGATAGCTACGAATGAGAGCTTCGAGCGCCGCAAGCCAAACAATTCCCTATCCAGCAACTGGTCGTGTTTTTTTTCTTTGTGCGACGCGAGAGCTCTCACTCCCGCACTCCAGAATTCCGTCTGGGTGAAGGAACGATATCGGGAACTAGCTGCATGCGTTGTCCTCCAGGCAGGAATCGATCCTGGTCCCCTGCGCGAGTCTCGCAAAGGTATCGAGCCCGTCACCGCGTACGATAATTTGGCGTGATATCGGTATCAGGATACCTCCATGAGATATGTAGGCTTGGTTAATCGGCTGGGGTTCGAATTCGAGGACTGCAGCTGGACCCAATTGCAATGCGATGCGTTGTCAAGTCCTGTCAGAAGCAGGCTATTTGAAGTTACATTGGCAGGTCTCCAGACTCCCTTAGCTCGGAGCCGCAGGCAGCGTTCCTCGCACCGAGCTCGCTCGCGCGGTCGACTGATACCTGCAGCTTGCTTTTGAGATTTTCTGAATCCAGGTCTCCACGACCTTGTCACGTCTTCTTATTTTCATATTTATTGTCGTTACGAAGCTCGTACTCGACTGTTTCAATATCCCGACCATGTGGAGTAGAGCGGAAAAATATATCCGTTCCTGGTCGGCTATTAAAAGCAATCCTTGATCGATATTCTGGTCGGAGTTTGAAGCCTGACTCGTTCCCTACTTGGGGATGCGCGATCGTGATTATTGTATCGCTGCGGTCAGGATTTTTTGTTTTTATTTTTTCGCAAATGCCTGTCCCACTACTGCCTCTCGCATAACCGATACCCTGGCTGCTTTCTGACCGACCTTCGGTTCATTCGCTCTCTCGACGATACTTGCTGCGAGATGACATTCTTCATGCAGCACCGGCCAAACACATGCAAGAACTCACTGCTCTTTTGTTTTTCTCCGTTCGTGATTCGCCCAGGAATCCATATGCAAGCCCTCCGAACAGTTCAGACGTATGAACTGTCAAGACTGACTAGAGCGGTGGGTCTACAGGCTGCTAGTTATCCTCTGTCTAAATTTTTTTTTTCTTTAAGCTGGGCCGGTTCTTTGCTGGCTGCCTCTCGACCTGAGACGTTGGCCGCAGGAAAACTCGGTCTCTACTCCTCTCCATCCTCGGACGATAGCGACGTGTCTGCCATTGGTTCCTCGGAGTTATTTTTATATCGAGAGCACTCGCCATTGGATTCACCAGCAGAAAAAGGGTTTCGTCCGATCTCTCGTTGGTCCGACTTCTACTGTTCAGCTTTCTACGTCAGCTTCTTAGCTGAGCTTAGCTCTTGCACAGCCGGATCGGCCAGCTCATGAATATGTCGCGATTGGAGCGACCGACAGCTTTGGCCTTGCTAGATCATTCTGGAAGCAGATATATCACCGCGCTCTCGCCGCCGCTTTTGATCATGTTTACGTTTTTACGTCTCCATCGAGACCACGACATTTATGAAGTGTTCGTTGCTAATATCAGGGTAGCTCAGCTGTGGTTTAGAGCTCACTAATATCAGATCTTTAACAGTCCGTCCCGGTAACCCGGGTATATCCCCCTGGGACATGCCCCATCGGCCCCGGAGCCCGCCACAAGCGAGCTCTGCCTCACTCACCTTTTTTATTAACCCGATGAAGAATAGGGCGGTTTGCCTGCGCCACATCTACTGGACCTTCTCGAAAACTTCCTTATCAATCAGAATCCACAATTTCTCCAAAGTCACTGGGCATCGCGATCGAACTAATAATCAAAAAACCCGGAAAAGAATTTCTATGAGGGATTTAATTGGCCATTCATTTCACTTAATACCTGAAGGCGAAAATTTTTTGTTCGTGATCGCAGAATCATGCACACCACCATCATTGCGCATTGACGAGAAGAGTGGATATTTTTTGTCGAGGTGAAATTCGAAAGGATGTCAGGGGCCAACGTTTGTAGGATTTGTTGGGGACATTCTTTCGTCAAGAGTAGGCCCCTGGCGCCCATCCGGCTGAGGCTCTGGGTCGGCCGGTCGACGATAGACAGCTTACTGTGTGCGCATCCCCGCTCGAAGCTCACGAGACGGTTTGAAAATAACACAACGAGGAATGTTCCCTTATTCAGAAAGGCTAGCCAGATGGATAAAGGTTCTGCGATGAGCCGGCCCCACCGGGGAAAAAAAAAATATTTTGCATGCTTGACGCGATGCGATGACATTCTTAATTTCAGGAAAATCAAGACCGAAAAAAAGGAAAGCCACAACTATAGCCAAAAGAGCAGATGGCTAGCGTCTCCGAACCGAAAAGCTGAAACGCTGGACAGCCCAGATCACCAAAAGGAGGAGAGAAATATTCGAAATGAGGAAGAAATCCAACAATGTCAGGGGGCTGGAGGCAAGAAGATCAGGGATTCTCGGTCGCGTCTGCAGGGACAAGCAGAGGAAGAGTCTTCCGTCGTTCCCTCTGGCAAAAAACGTGGGCATAACCTCCCTGGTCGCTGTGCAGCAGCAGCCTGTGCGGTCGCCATCGGAGGCTGCATCGCAAGTATCCATGCAACCTCGATATTCCTTCCTTTGGGGGCGTTCTCTTTCCTTCGCGGCACGACGCTGGGTTTTTTGATCTTCATATCGGTCTTGGTCTTCCTATTCGATAGCTTCGCAAACTGAGTAATTTTGTATTGACATGCATCGAACTCGCTTCGATCCTGGTGCATGTACGGCAGCTTTTTGTGTGCGGTTTGTTGACCTCTCACTCGTGCATATGCGATGAGATGAGGTGGGGGCAAACTGTAACCTAACCTCCAAGCTTGCGTCTTATTTCACTTCTCATGCCTTTCCGAGAAGCCTGTGCCGACCGAAGGGAAAGCTCGGGAATCAATCGAAGATATGAACCCAGTGCCACCCCTCGTGCGTCCTGTGCACATTTTCACCTGCTCACCAGAAATTGCAAATCGCAATTGCGCGGCAAGAGCGAGTCTACTTACCGCTCGAGTATGCAATGCGCATGCGCATGTCCGCCAATGCTGTTGCTGGTGGATAGCTAACTTCCAACATTTCGTCCAGTCATTCACAACCATACATGTAACGCGAGTTAGCTAGCACCTGCGAAATGGCACCAAGGAATCCTGTTGAGAGCGCGCGCCCATTTTGTCGCCAGGAAAGATCGGACGAAAAATTCCGTTTGGGATAGTCCCTGTTGGGCGATGATCCTGTGCTTGCCCGGCGACTCCAGTCCTGAATGACAAACTTGACACATTGCGGTTTCTCTTGTATCAACGTTACTGTGGGTGTGGAACTCGAAGGAATGGGATAGATGAGGCGCCGAATTATAATTACGACCATCAATGTCGGAGCCGCGGAGACCACGGGGCCGGTACACGAAGATGGTGGTCCAATGGCAATTACGCTGCAACACCGCCCGTTTGTAATATACAGATCGCGATGATATATTTAGGCACAGCCTCCACGAAAATTGGTCCTCTGCCTGCTATCAAATCACTGTGTAATACCTGGGGCCCACGCAACGTCCGAGATCGATGTGACGTTTCCTCGATGATCCATACTGCATGCTTCCTCGATCAAACGTAGATGCTTCCCGTACCCCCGTATACTGCCCCCAGTACTTCCGTGGCGGTCGAGACCACTGAACACATGGCGTACGCCCAAGCTACGTAATCCATCCGATTGATCCAGCGTAGTTAGTTGGAAGTTGAGTTGCAAGTTTGACTCACCGTGCAGGCAATGTAAACGCCGACTGCAAGCATAACTAAGCCTTGTCCGTTGTCGCCTCCGTATTCCAAGGCCGATATCCTCACAACAACAAGCCCGACGCGTATTGCATAGACGAAAACAAGTACTTTATGTGCACTATCGCGGATATAATCCGCGGAGTTTACATTCGTCAGTAGCGACGGGCAAAAAATCCAACGCAACACAACGCGCAAAACGCCAATTTTGACTTTGGTTGACTCAGACGTGCAGGCAGCAATCATGTGACACAAATCACCAGCCAGTTGGTACCATTACTTCCGATGGCAAAAACGTCAAAAATGCCAGATTCTAGGATATATCGCGTTAGGCATCCGCTAGGTTTGTCAGCTCGAGGGTTACGCAGGCTGTTGTTGGAATCCTATTAGTGGTGATCGAGCGTTCATTCGGATTCGAAGTACGTGGGCTGTGATCTATACGTATACGCGTACAGTGCACCTTTCTTGGAAGGTTGAGTTCACATGCGAGGTCGAGACCATTTAACGTTCCGGTTCCCCCCGGCAGGCAAGATCAACTTTAGGCATAATATTCGCGTCTGGCGACGTACATGTATGATGTAGCTAGCAATATGCAGTCTATATATGCATGGGTCGTACAACCGATTTTTCGATAGATTTGAAATATTTCAGTTGTGCACTTTGTGGCCAAGGAACCATAGCCATGTCTCTGGGTCCCACGGAGGCGAAAACATCAAAAGGTCGTCCGGGAACGGGCCATAAGTGCAATGCAGATGCCCTAAAGGCTCCGGCGGGCTGCGTTTCTCGACGACGCAGATCCACATTTGCATTCGAGGTATCGACGTGACATCATATATCGTTTGCTATTCATGCAGGCATCGTCGCTGGGTCATGGCTTGTATCCACGATGGAACGCCTTGCAGTTCACCGCTGGAACAGTCTTTCAACGGCGATGCCTCAGGGCGAGACCTGGTCGGTGAACGTATGCACGTATATGAGTCATTGCCGTACACAAAATTGATTGATCAGGAAACTGCATTCAGGTCAACACTTATTTGCCGTTGCATTTCCCAAAGCGTGTTCGTCGGCGTACTGGTTGGATTTCAGGCCAACGAGCATTCGCTGAACGAGGAAGCCGGGTTTGCGTAGAGACATTGGCTTGAGCGCAAGCCTATCGAGTCGATAAATCTCAACTTTCTGAGACACCATCATAAATCGCGCAGGCAAACAGACTTACAGACTTCCAGGCGTCCAGGATCATAGCAGTACTCGACATCCCGGCAACCTACGCTATGAATATATCGTCAGCCGAATGATAGGATTGTACAAGCGATGCGTATGAGCTAGCTAGGCATCTCTGGATCCTGCCGACCTTCGTTTCTGATGGATCCGGATCCTATCCAATCGCTTGCCTGGGAATGTGGAGCCGTCGCCACCGCTTGTGGGCGCTTGGTTATCAGCTGGTGTGAAACTTAAGGCTTTCTTCGGCCACACCGGGGGAGATATCCAGCTTGTGTAAGAGGTTTGCAGTGAGTGGGTATCGATGCTTTGTGCACAAAGTTGTCATCTTCGTGCATATGCATGTGCAGGTATCTTGAGGCCTGATCCATCGAATCTAAGTTTCACGACGGCTGACTGGTTGCACTGAACCTGGGCATGGATTCACGCATGCACGCCCGGGAATCGATGCTATATGCCGCCGGATATTCGCATCGGGCGTACATTATATAGCTCTGAAAGGTGTAGAGCCGCCTTCCCGGAGCCCGCGGTCTTCAGTTTTGCTCGATTCACGGTGACATCTATGTCTCTTCGGCGAGTCCAAGGAATGTCGCAACGAGCCAAAGCCGGGAACCTCGAGAAGAGATTTCAATACGAAGCAGACGTCCTCGGCGTCGAGATGGTTGAGCTTGCAAGCTCGATGTCCGAGCAGTGCCAGATGCGCCGGGGCCCAGGTCATACGTGGTGACAAGTAGACTGCAACGTGATCGATTATATCTGATTTTATTTGCGGTAATTTATCAGACGTGTATGCGGCGGGCCGAGCCTGTCCACAAGATTTTACAACAGGTATCAACGCGACTGACGATTAGCCTCGGGCAAGTCTAGTCCCCAGACTAGCTGACGACATCCTTTCTCGCAGATTTCGCTGTAGCACACCGACAGAGCTTCCTATAGAGCAGGAATTCCAATGTTGATCTCCGATATTCGAGATATGTGAATTAGCTACTTACTTAACTCGGAGGGTGTATAATGGGCTTGTTCGGGTTTTGTGGCACACGAAACAGTGGCTTATATCGACGTGGACATAGATAGAACTCGGTCGAGGTTTCTCATTTAACATCTCGCCATGACCATACATATGGCATGAGGTCCTAACAGGAACGCACCGTGTGCATATAGAAGATATCGAAGGAGATCTAAAATAACGAGATAATTGCGCACCTTCGACAAAATCAGGAGAGAAATCACCTACAAGCCTGAATCTTTCAAGAGACGCAACAACGTACACCAATCACCTCTACCACTATCCCAAGCTCGCATCTCGGATCCACCGCACCGTATAATCTAAATACAAAAATATGATCGAAACAATAGCGCAACCCGATTAAAGCAAGCGTAACATCGTACAGACATAAATCATAACATCGTAACCGCGCACCAGTCTATGAATCAAAGCACTTTTCAAACACAAACGCGCGAGACAAGCAAAACGGTATAAAGACCTCCGAACTTTTGATCATTACTTACCTAAGTGCACACCCCTTCATCCGTGCACTTGCCCAGTGCGCTGCACTGGGCACCGTGCCATCAGCAATAGTCATAGTCATATCCGTATCGCCGCACTCCACGCCCTTCGTACCCCCGTCCCCTATACAACGGCCTGCCGCCAAGCAACCCCGCAAAGTTGAAGTCGTCGTCGTAAAAGGGCGGCAGCGGCGGCACCTCTCTATCTCTCATACGTGCGCGCAGTATATGCTCCAGGTCATAGTAGAATGCGTGCGACGAATTGTGCCGCTCCTCACGTAGCCCGAGATCGCGTTGCAGGCGGCGCAGGCACGTCCAGGCTTCTGCGGGTGCTTTGATTTGGAACTTGACGGTCTCCGCGCGTCGGGCCAGGTCCTTCAGGTAGTTGGAAGTGGTAGTGTGGGCGTACATGCAGGCGCCAGGGATGAAGCGGCGGCCTTGGCTGTTGCTATAATAGTTGGTGGAGGGGTACAGGCGGAGGGTGACTTCGTAGATGTAGTCCTCCTCTGAGCTGAGATAGCCGGGGTAGCCTATGGGTTTTCAGACGGGTTAGTGGTGTGACACCAATGGTATATTCATTGCAATGGCTTACCCTCCGATTCGAGGTAGTCCTCGCCTGTGTGCCGGCGGATCATAACAGACTTGACGTCAGTTAGAGGGAAATATGCCTCGCCAATAGTATTCGATCGCGCCCCGCCAATCCTGCTCGCACGGGAGATCAAGCGCGAGCTCCCCTGTAGCTGGTCAAGCCGGACGGACAGGTACGGCCCCGAAGACGGGTCTCTGTCCCCATTGTCGAATACGACACTGAAGCGAGCACCGTGCGGAGTTAGGGCTGAGAGATCGACCTTGCGGGTATCGTCCCGCGTGTACCATACTCGCTGGAGGTACTGCATTGCGTGCGACGAGGTGTTCTCGCCATAACTGTCGTGAAGGTGGAAAGGGAGGAAGAGGTTCTTGAAGACCTCTGCAAAGTTGCCGGCGGCGGCGAGGGTCATGTCGGAGTGGTCGCCTCGTGGGGCGTCCCAGCCGCAGCGGGCGGTCATGTGGGAACGGGCCCGGTGCATGGTCATTTTGCAGAATTATACTTCGTATGTACGACTGTAGGTGTGTGTTTCGGCTATGATCTGATTCCTCGACGGTTCGGATTCGATCTTGATTCGACGTATTTGTGAATACTATATTTAGTCGAGTATTGGAATCGTGGACAGAAATTTGATTGTTGGAGGAAAATGAAAATCGCTAGTCGATTCGTTGTATAAGCTGATTCAATTGTGAGACGCCTAAAGTTGAATGGTGTATGGCATGTGTATATCTCGGTCCATCGACCGACTGGCCGGAATGAACGAGCTCGTATTTATACACGAAGCCGGACGTACGTGACCGACCAGTGGCTCAATTGCGCTACGGAATCGATCGCAAACTGCATGCTGCCAGCAAATCGCGAGGACGGTGACACTGACGTATCACTTTGTCCCTGCTGCATCTCGCACATCAACGGGTCAGAAGCTCGAGAAGCATCCTTCGTGCTTGCGTGACATCAGAGGATGTCATATTGTCGAAGGAGTCAACCACAAGGATTGTTTGCTCTGTGCTTGAGATTTTCAGAATCGCCATGGGAGCCTCGCGCATGTATGCATTCACGGGCCTCGAGATGCTGTTTGGTTGGTTGGCAGATTTCTTGTGCACTGCTCGCGTATCGGTGCAGACGTGGTTCCGGTATGGTGTAACTGAGCCGGGGGTGTCATGGGGCCTCCGACTGGGCGGCTGCAGGATACAATGAGTAAATCTTGTAGAGTTTGCACGAACAAGCTGGGGCCGTGGCGGACTGTTGTTACTGTAATCTGTCCCCGATAACGGCGAGTTTTGTCGTTTGGAAGCGATGCCCTTTGCCCCTGATACTGACGAATCTACATCTATAGTCCAAGTTCGATAACAGGAATTTATCTACAGCTATCTCTTTAAAGATAGGAATCACTATATCCTAAAGATGATATTCTACTTGGAATTGCGAGCTTGCATCGATCTTAAATGCCATTCTATTGGATGTATAAAAAAATGCACGGAGGTAATGTCCACGTTGTCTATCGCAAATGCAATCAATATACCCATCATCAATGCATCCTAACCCTCCTCAACAGTCATGATATCATGATCGCCATCTCACAATACACAAATGCACATAGATAGGTAGATCTAATAGCCCTCGCCACCCATGCTCAGCAGCCGGCTCTTCGCCACCACCATCTCCCGGCTAATCTCCCCCACGCTACGACATCCCATCAACATCATAACCGTCCTGAACTCCCGCTCCAGCGTCTCCAGCACCCACCGCACCCCCTCCTCTCCGCCAACCCATAACCCCCACCACACGGGCCTGCCAATCCACACAAAGTCCGCGCCGAGCGCCAGCGCTGTAAACACGTCCGCACCCCGCCTCACCCCGCCGTCGACATGCACGGGGACTCGGCCGCGCACTGCCTTTACGATACCGGGTAGTGCGTCGAGCGCGGAGATGCATCCGTCGAGCTGCCGGCCGCCGTGGTTCGAGACGATGATGCCGCGTGCGCCGTGCGCGATCGCGGCCTCGGCGTCCAGTGGGTGGAGGACGCCCTTTACCCAGATTTCAAGGTACGTGTGTTCTTGCAGCCAGGGCATGTCGCGCTCCCAGTTTACCGATGGGTCGACGAGGATTTGTTTGCCGCTGCCGCTGTTGTTCGAATTCTCGCCTCTACCGTTTGAATTTTCGTTCGTGATGGTGTCGGTGAGTGCGGTCGTGGAGGTGTCGGGATTCGATGCCGACTGGTCGAGCGGGCCGCGGAAGTCCTCTGAGAAGTTGCCGAGGCGTAGATATCTGGGCATGACGAAGTTGGATTTGATCAGTCCTGGCCGGTTGCCGGGTACCGGCGAGTCGACCGTCAGCACGACCGCCTTATACCCCGCAGCTATGAATCGATTCACTCTGTTAGCCTGGCCCGACCTTAGAACTTGGTAGATTGATGCTGCGACGAAGAAGTAGGAGAATATATACACGCCTTCAGCCCGCTGCAATAGCTCGACGTTCAGCTCCCGCCCACCACTAACCAAATAGATCTGCAAGAAAGCAGCACTCTCCCCACCCACACTCTTAACATTCTCCATCGACGAGTTCGAAAACGTAGACAGCGCAAACGGCACGCCGGATGAGTTTGCGGCGGCGGCGGTCGCTGCCTCGCCGGCTGAGTGCGCGAGACGCTGCATTGCTGAGGGGCCGATGCCGAAGGGGAGGCGCCAGGGGAGGTTGAGGAGTGGGGTTACGGGTGCGAGGTTGACCGTACTCGTGTCTGTAATTATGAGCCCGTCAGCATTGTACTTACGGATGACTCGTGTATCCACGCCAGCTTGGGATATATAGAGTAGCTGATATCTCAAGAGGGAATTGTTGCATTTTCTTCCATCTCGCGTTGTGGGTTTTTTTCAACTGCTAGGCAAAAAGCATTATACAGAGACCATAGTACAAGATCGTTACCCAGATACCTACTAGCTTCGATCGAATGAAGATAGTATAGTAGAATGTACAAACCTCTCATCATCCGCGGCACGACCAGCCAACGGTCCCACACCTCCAAATTCTCACGGATAGTGCGCCCCTCCTCCGCCCCATCGTACAAGTAATCCCGCACCATAGGATCCATGCTCGCCAGACAATGCGCCTCCAAGTCCTTGAGCGAGAGCACGTCGCGGGGCATCTTCAGCGTTCCGCCCCCCTTTGCGCCATTAGTAGCCATTGTGCACGTGTCACGAAGCCGTGAATTCGAGTGTGGGGGTACGAGTGCTGGTATTGATTGCAAGCGCGGTGTTGATGTCGTCGTCGATGGTCCTAGGGAGAGATTCTATTCGGCTCGCTTTATCGTTTATAACTTATCTGTCTGTTGCTGTGATAGCGAAGTTAAGGGCTAATCAATACACACACACATTCAGCGCGATGACCAATCGATCCGGCGTATGAACAGTCCCCGGCTCGATGCCGGAGTCTTATTACAGACTATTTGTACATGCGCTGTAGTATACTAGCAGCTATCCGGGTAAATACGTTCCTTTACGGATCTCGGAAAATGGATAATTCCTCCATTCATTCATCGTCCATTCACCGTGCAGATAAGCTGCACACTAAGCTACCATCTAGCTCCATAGTCTCCACCTGCCCCTCGTTCCAACCAAAGCAAGCAGCCGACTATCCCAACCCGTGCACACACACACCACAATCTCTCCGCACCAAGGAGAATAGAATAAAGAAGCTCGATCGTTAAGAATGACGGCGGTAACGTCGAGAACGTAAAAACACCAGCCCATAGCATGGGGAATAATAATACTTTTCAAGCCGTGGTCATGAGATAAAAGAAAGAAGAAAAAAAGCTAATCGACTAACAAAGGGAAACGAAGACCTCCAACGGCAGCTTAGAACATCGCACCCTTCATGTTGATCGAGACGGTCTTGATCTGTGTGTAGTTCTCCAACGCGGCCTTGCCGAGCTCGCGGCCGATGCCGGACTGGCGGAAGCCGCCGAAGGGCAGCGCCGTGTGCAGCATGTTGTACTGGTTGACCCAGACCTATAAACTAGTCAGCACTGATCAAGCACGGAATGGATAGAAAAGTAAGAAGGGAGGTCAACGTACAGTGCCGGCCCGGAGGCAGTCGGAAACTTTGAGGGCGGTGTTGAGATTCTTGGTGTGCACGGCGGCAGCAAGGCCGTACGTGGAGTCGTTGGCAGCATCGACGACATCATCGATATCCTTAAACTTGGCGATCGCGCAAACGGGTCCAAAGATCTCCTCCTGCATGATCTTCATGTCGTTCTTGACATTGGAGAAGATGGTCGGCTTGATAAAGTAGCCGACGTCGCCGTGGCGCTCGCCGCCCGTCTCGACCTTGGCGCCCTCCTCCTTGCCGACGTTGATGTAGTGCATGATGCGGTCGTACTGGAGCTGGCTGACCTGCGGGCCCTGGAAGGTGTTCGGGTGGAAGGGGTCGCCGACGATGTTCTGCTCTGCTCGCTCCTTGAAGCGGGCGACAAACTTGTCGTAGATGCTCTCCTGGACGTAGATGCGCGAGCCGGCGCAGCAGCATTGTCCGTGGTTGTAGAAGATGCCAAAGTTGACCCACGAGATGGCCTCGTCGATGTCCGCGTCCTCGAAGACAATGTTGGGGGACTTGCCGCCGAGCTCGAGCGTGACCTTCTTCAAGTTGGAAGACGCAGCGGCCTTCATGATGGTGCGGCCGACGAGGGTCGAGCCCGTGAAGGCGACCTTGTCGATGTCCATGTGCGAGGCGATGGCGGCGCCAGCGGTCTTGCCGAAGCCGGAGAGGACGTTGATGACACCGGGTGGGAAGCCCGCCTCCTTGCACAGCTGGGCGGCGAGCAGGCCGCCGAGCGGGGTCTGTTCAGCGGTCTTGAGGATGACGGTGCAGCCGCAGGCGACGGCGGGAGCGATCTTCCACGCCCACATGAGGAGCGGGAAGTTCCAGGGGATGATCTGGCCGCAGACGCCGATTGGCTCTCGCTTGGTGTAGTTGAAGGTGCCCTCGGCGGTGGTGATGACCTTGCCGTGGATCTTGTCGGCCCAGCCGGCGTAGTATCGGAGGCAGGCGATGCAGGCGCCAATGTCGCCGCGGGCCATGCTTATGCTCTTGCCATTGTCGAGGGCCTCGATGGAGGCGAGCAGGTCGAGGTTCTTCTCGAAGAGCTCGGCGAGCTTGTAGAGGAGCTTGCCGCGGTCAGCGGTCGACATGGTGCGCCATTCGCTGCCGGGGTGGAAGGCTTTCCGCGCAGCGGCGACAGCCTGGTCAAAGTCATATCGTCAGCTGATGCTTCTTCATGGAGGGGCAGGGGTGATTGGAGACTCACGATGTCGACATCCTCCTCGGTGGCTTCGTGGACCTTGCAGGTGACCTTCTCGGTGGCCGGGTTGATGACCTCGAACTCCTGGCCCAGCTTGCCCTTGACGAACTCGTTGTTGATGAAGCTACAGGGGATCGATATCAATTCGCCCGGATTAGCCCGAGGTCGTCACAGAGGGGAGCGGCATGATATCGTATCGGGCAATGCAGCCGAGGGAAGTGGGGCTGCTGCACGGCTAGCCGAGCGAGCTTGTCAAAAGTCCCCGCCTGCAGCACGTCTCGATGCGACTCTCTGGGCACGGTGAATTGATGCATGGTGGGGGATAATATATACGTATACCGAAGCAACGGACGAAGGGAGGGAGCTTACAGGCCGGTTGGCTGGGTGTACTTTCCCGTGATGGGAGTCTCGAGCGTTATCGAAGTCATCGTAACTAATGGATCAACGAACAAGCTGGTCTCGGTATGCGTAGCGTATCAACGGGTACGGTATCGATCGATCGAGGTGCGAGAGGAGGCAGAGATGAGGAGGAGGTTCGAAGGTTGAGGTGGAGTGAGGTGTAACCAACAGGCGGCCACCGACGCCTTTATACCTCCTCCCCTCTCCCACTCTCAACCTCACCACCACCCTCCTCCTTCCTCACTTCCACCCTTCCACCTCCACCATCTAACTAACTACTAGTATCTACCCGTCTGTCTGTCAAGCTAGCTAGCAAGTTAAACCATGACAATGCATGCGCATCGGCCTCTTCGACCGGGGAACCGCTGCTAGCCAGATCGAGATGTCTGACGCTGCCCCTCCTCCTTCCTGCTCCTCATTTCACACCCTTTCGCACCCTCATCCTTCGCTTGCCGCCATTACCCCGGCGCACCCTTCCTGCTTTCGTCACACCCGCAGCCGGGCCAGAGGAAGACCTGCTCGCGCCAAGGGCAGCTTGCCCGTCGATGTGGGGCATGCCTCCGCAGCCCGCTCCTTCTGGCCACCCGCCGGATCGATACTGACCGATTGGCAATTGAAACTGACCAGCTTGCAATTGCGAGTTCTTGCAGGTTACATGTACGTACATAAGTATGTTCCAGCATCGCCATCTCACCGGCGCTAGCAGCCTGCGTCGTCAATCTGGCTGCCGGGTGAAAATGCGGGGCAATGGAACGTACGCACATACGAACGACGTACGGGGTGGGACTGCGTCCGGTCCTCGTCACGAACTGGAACCCCCCTCCATTACAGGCTGTATTATCTCCCATTGCATTCCATTACACTACACTACTCGACATGGCACAGCATGCACGTATTCACGACAAGACAGGACAAGACGATTCCGAAGCTTGGAGGGACAGAAAGCTAGTTCATTGGCCGATAGCCTAGCCTCGATCGATGTCTTCGCGAGGGCTTGCTCGCTTCCCGTCCGGCAGGTGGCCCCGCATACACGAAACTTTACTTGACCTTGCGTCTTCTGATCTCGTGTGTCCTGCTGCTGCATGCTTAACAATCCGCCGCCGGGCTTGCCGTCTTTTTCAACCTCGGGTAGACTGGCGGGAAAAACACACAAACTATCGCCGGTATCCGTCCAACTCCTCGGTGTTGAACAGTGGCGATTTAAATGCATGCATGAGTAAGTATTATTCAGTTTAAAAAGCTGACGGGGTGTCAGCCGGTAGCATGTAATAGTGAACGGCTGCACCGTGCGTGTTCGAAAGCAGTATTTAATACGCTTACAGGGTGGAATACTTCGTATCGTGGACAGGTAGAGTTCGACCGCGGGTTGGCTAGGCATTCTCGAACGGGTAGTCGTCACGAGGCGTCGCATGCACTGCTTGTATGAAATGTATGCACGAAATCACCGAACAGACGTTCGGAGTCCGCAGACAGACGTCCCGATGGAGGACCAATTGACTAAAATCCCTCGTCCAGTTTTGATGTTTGATGCAGCTAATTTAGGCCATCTTCTGTCCGTATCTGGGCTATCTCTATCTATCACCAGCGGCTCGCGCCAAGGGAACTCCCATCCATCCATCCAGTCGGCCAGCCAGGTTTACACGTCTGTGCAGTGTATTCTTATATCCCAATGCACACACACCCATGCACATGCACATTCCGTGGCTTGCGTGCGCGAATCGGAACCACTCGCGGGCATATCACAGATATATGCTATGCGACCCTCGCAAAACACCACATCCCTCGCGTCAGCGATCGTGGAATCCCACTTATCACTATTACATTATTCTTTATCTCCCTTCGCGGACACCCCGGGATTAGCTTTAGCCCGGGGAAAACGTTATCTGTGCGTCCCATTTGTCCGCCCGTATCTCCATCTCTTCGTGGATTGTACGTCGGAACGCGAGTTAGGCTCGACGGATAGCACCCGACTGCGAGCCCGCCGTCGCACACACTCTCGATATCGCTGATCGACGGCGCATGTTGTATTCGTATGCAATGATTGCAGACGACAGAGATTAGAGCCTGGCGTGCAGGTGGGTAGCACGACGAGACTGTCCTTCCGACCCGTGTGTACGCTACATGCGGCGACATCCCGCCCCGTTTGGGAAACATAACCTCCAGATAGTGATAGTTGCTACTACGTCGGTACCTACGATAGGTGAGCTCCTGCTCGATTGATCGGACTGCACGCTGGCATGCAGCGATGCGAAAGACGTGACGAGAAGGTCAGCTGGTGCGCATGAAGTCCATGAGGCCCAGTCCGAAGCTGCCGCCGCTGTTACCGCCCGCCGCAGCCCGGTTCGCGTGTTCCTTTGCGAGCATCTCTGCCAGCGTGTTTTTGCGCGACTTGGCCCGCTTCTTGGCCGTCGCGTTGCTCGACGCGGGTTGTGCGGCTGCGTCCGTCGTGGTCGTAGATGATGTGACGGGCTCCTGCGTGGTTGTGGAGGGGTGCGAGGGTGTGGGATCCACGGGTGGCTGTGGCAGCGGGTGGATTGTCTTGCGGGCACAGATCTTGCAGGTGGAGATTATGCGCGGCTGCTTGGGCGTTATCCGCCTCCGTGGCCGGTCGGTGCGGCGCGCCGGTCGTGAAGTGACGTCGGGTGGTGTAGTTGCAGATTCGACGGCGGTGGTGCATGTCTCCGTCTTGTCGTGATGTGCTCCTCGTGTCCGCTTGCCTCTTCGTCGTGCCCGCCGCCGGGTTACGACGCTCTGTTCGCCGGCCTGCGTCTGCGTCTGCGGTTTCTCGTGGGCTGTCGCTGGGGGATTCGAATTCGAATCGGAGGCTGTGGATGGGACGTAGGTATCGCCCAGGCTGCCGCGGGCACGGACCGAGGCCGTCCAACCGGGGACCAGCGTGTAGCCGCAGCAGGCGCATATCTTGCGCCAGGTGGCGTCCGCGAGCTGGATGTCGGAGGCGGCGGCGACGGACGCGAGGTTGCTTGCGATGTGGGCGGCGACGGCGGGGGAGGAGGGGAAGAGGGCGTGGGAGGCGGCGTGGAGGTGCAGCAGCTTGCGCTGGTTCAGCTTTGTCGTCGAGAGCATGGCGATGGTGTTGGTGGTGGTGATAGTGGTGGGAAGAGATTTGGGTTGATGTTGAGGATGATATAAAAAGTGGCTTTTGGCGACAACGCCAAACCTTACGTTGACGATAACCCGTCATTGCGATACCTCATTGGAAGATAGTCTATACAGCTCATGCGATACAAATACTATGTCTACTCCTTCGAGTCTACCAGCTTCAAGCCTCCCGAGATGCCGGCGGCCTCCCGCTCCGCGTGCAGCGCCCGGATCTCGGCCAAATCCTCATCGCTAACCCCGACGACCTCATCGCCATGCTCGCCCGTGTACGCCTCCTGATTCGCCAGGAACGGATCCCGATAGATCAAATGCTCCTCCTGCGCCTCCTGCAGCCCCAGCAGGCCGTCGGACTCGCCTTCCTCGGCTTCGGCGACCGCGTCCGCAGCGGCAGCGCTGATGTCGAAGGGGAGCGAGCCCTCCGTTAGCGCCTTCGTTACGACGTCGTCCGGCACGCGCCAGAGGGACTCCGTGTACGCGTTCGGCAGGCCGTGCAGCCAGATGCCCGTGTACGCTTCCTCATCGTCGGCGTTCTTCTCCGGCGTGTAGGGTTTCCGGTCAAAGTGGACGACGCCGCCAAAGATGAGAGCCTCGGCCCAGAAGCCGACGGCCTTAAAGTCGTAGAGCTTCTTCCAGGGCTTCGAGGCGTAGTACTGGGAGTGCGCGATGAGCGGGTAGGGCGGCGGGATGAAGCCGTTGGTGAGCGGGTCCGTGGGCGGCGGGGAGGCGGCGCGATAGAGGTCGATTGCGAGGTCGTGGATGGCGGCCAGGACGATCTCGAGGAGGCGGTGCTGCTTGTAGGGTGTGTCGGCGGGGGCGGCCTCGTACTCCTGGAGAATCTACATCGTGGCATCCCGTATCAGCAAAGGTTTATTTGACGGATGTGACCTGAATGAATGGGCATACCCTGGCGTCGACGAGCAGGGTGGAGGGGTCGTAGTTTGTGATGGCCTTGGAGTACTTTGCCAGCGCGCCGTTGCTGGGGGCCGGCGGCTGCTCGAGCGAGATGGGCCAGCCGTCGTTCGTGTCGACGGAGATTTCGGACTCCTCGATCAGCTTGGGCAGGCAGTTCTGGGCGGCGACGGACTTGAGGGCCTTGGTGACGGCGGTGGAGATGGCCTCGAGGTCGGCGGCGGGGAGGGTGCTCAGCGGCTTCTTGTCCGTGCTCTTGTAGTAGCTGTAGAGCTCGGCCGGGGAGCTTGCCGGCGCGGACTCGACGGCTTCCGTGGACATTTTGATAATTGATTTCGAGTATCGGAATATCTGCGTCGACTGTATAGATGTAGCGATGGAGAATCGATAATGGACTGAAGGTGGATATATCAATTGACGGTGAAGGTCGATATCAACGTATCGCTCGAAGGCGACCCCTCACCGCGGACTCCACTCGTCGGTTCGTGGATCCCTGCTCCTGGGCTGAGAACCGGTGGCATCTTGACGTGGCGGCCCAACCCTGCTCACTCGCAATCTAATAAGCCAGTAAGGATTGAATGCGCAAGATGCCGATATGATGTGATAGCATGGCCTGATCGTGGAACCATCTCTGATCTGAGAGACTGCATCTTGGAGGAACGAGTACGCATGTTGAAAGTGGGCGATACTTGAGCTATTATAGCAGATGTTAGACTGGTGACTTCATTCAAGGCAGCATCGATATCAGGACCCACCGAGGAAGAACCAAGATGCGACGCCAGTTGGACCCGTAGATAAGTAAAACCGGCAGCTGGCTAATTATATTGTAAGCTCTAGCTCGCATTCCTGAGCTCGCTTCCAAGTTCCAAGCCGTTGACGTTCCAGATCGCGATTCGGACGGCTTCCCAGCCAGATAACACCGCTGTCGATGCCCAGATGTGCCCACTCTCCGCACTCATTGACCAGTAGCGTCGCCCGTAGCGTGAGGCTGAATGGAATTGAAAGAAGGCCGTGAGTCCTGTCAGGTACGGGCTTGTGGGGAGCACATTGTCCGGGCGCGTGGCGGGCGAGGTTGGCTTGCGTCACCTGGCGGGCCATCAGCTGGCGTCCCTCTTTGGACTCCCCTCCAATGTCAGCCAGCCTCGACCTCAATCCAACCTCACCTCACCCCTCGATCCCATCCCATCGCCGCCGTCAGCAGCCGCCATGCGCCGCCCGCCAGCCTGAAGCCAACCTCTGACCCCGCCCGCCTGATGGCCGTGAGTGCTTCCATCCATCTATCATAACGTATCTACACGTAGAGTACCTCGCTGATGTGCGTCGACTGCCGCTCAGATGATCCGCTGGACGCCGGCTCCGTCCCACGAGAACAGCCTCGAGAGCCGCCGCCGTGGCCCCCCCAAGAGCCCTCTTTAACGGCCGCAGAGGCCTCGACCTCGCCCGCTCCATCATTCCTCCCGCCGCCGCTGCCGTCGCCCGCCGAACGACCTCCAAGCTCGAATCCAAGCTCAAGCTCACGTCCAAGCTCAGATACCTCCCTCGCTTCCTGCAGCCCCGATCCATCCGACAGCCAGCCTCCTTCTCCCTCCTCCACCAGACTCTCGGCCAGCGACTCCGCTCGCGCATCTACTACTTCCTCGCCGAAAAGCAGTCCGCCCGCCGCCTCCGACGGCACCAGCGCCGACAATCTACCTCCCAGCGCATCCTCAAGATGGCGCAGGGCCTCAGCTCCTGGGTCAACCCCTCCGCCTACCTCTACGGTAGTTCCTCCTCGACATCCGATCCGGACTCTTCACAACAGCAGCAGAGAGCGCCGGGCACCCGCCGTGCCAGACTCGCAGGGGCGCTGCGGGCCGCGAACGAAGCCCGACAAAACTACATTGCAAACTACTACCGCGGCCGCGATGACCCCGACCAGCCCGTCACCTCGCGCGCGTCGTCGCACGGTTCGGGTGAATGGACGAACCGCGACATGCGGCCCTCCGGCACGGAGGAGATGATACTGTTCCCCAGCTACGCTCGACGGCGCAAGAAAGGCCACGACGATCCAGCTGCCGCCACCGCCGCCGCCGCGCCGTTCCACGAGTCGCCGTCCCCGCCGGAGAACATCACCGTCGCGGAGATTGACGTCCGCGGCTGGATCTTCGAGCCACCGTCCAACGTCCTCACCCGCAAGAACCGCTTCCTGATGGGTGCCGCGCGCCAGCTGTGCGGCTTACCAGCCCAGGGACGGGGCGTCACGGAGGAAGACCGCGTGGCGGATATGGAGGCGGCGTCCCGTTTGGAGGCCGGCCGACTGGACGAGGGCGGTCTCTCCGACGACGAGTCCATCCAACCGCCGCGGCCGCCGTCCGTTCGCTCCCTCTCACCGGCTCCTTCCCCCCGCGGGAGCTCGACGAACCTGTCCGAACTCGGCAAGGCAGCGTCGGAGCCGCCGCCGCAGGGCATCGTCAAGAAGCTCTCGTGGCGGGCGGCGGCCTACGCGTCGAGCTACATGCAGCCCAGGTCGTCGACGGCGCCCGCGACGGGCCTGACGGCGAAGGAGCTGGACACGGCGCACGAATTCCTCAAGCACCGCATGTTCCACGTCATGGCGCGCGCGTCGCCCAACGTGCCCGTCACGATCTTCTTCTACAACGAGCAAAAGTCCGAATCGCACACGATCACGACGGACGCCTACGGCCAGTTCGCGCTCCGCGCCGAGCTGAAATTCGTCCCGACCAACCTGCGCGTGCTCGCCTCGGAGCGGCTCAGCGCGACCGAGCAGGTGTGTCTGCTCGAGTCGCACGGCATCAGCCTGATCTCGGACATTGACGACACGATCAAGGACTCGGCCGTCACCGCGGGCGTGCGCGAGATGGCGCGCAACGTCTTTGTCCGCGACTACAATACGCTTACGATACCGGGCATCACGGAGCTCTACAACACGCTCGCCTTCCTGGACGTGCCGATTCACTACGTCTCGAACAGCCCCTGGCAGCTGTACCCGCTGATACGGGAGTACTTCAAGGCGGCAAACCTGCCCAGCGGCTCCTTCCATCTGAAGCAGTACCAGTCCGTTTTCCAGGGCTTGTTCGAGCCCGTTGCGGACCGCAAGAAGGGCAGCCTGGAGCGGATCCTGCAGGACTTCCCGGACCGGCGGTTCATCATGGTCGGCGACAGCGGCGAGGCGGATCTGGAGGTGTACGTTACGGTCGCGCTGGCGAACCCGGGGCGGATCAAGGCGATTTTCATCCGGGATGTGACGACGAAGGAGGGCGTTGGATTCTTCCAGAGCAACAACCAGAGCACGCCGACGTTGCGGCCGCAGCACAGCGGCTCCCCTCACCGTCGGCCGAACGAGCCTCCGCGCGTGCAATCGGCGCCGCCGCAGCCTGCACCGGCCGAGGAGAACCTGCTCGACTTCTCCAGCTCGGACGATGACGATGGGCCGATGATACTCAAACCAATGGAAGGCCACACGATGTACGCACCGTCAGAATCCTCCTACAGGACCGCACCGTCCACCAACGCCACCGCCGTCGCGAAACGCGCGCCGCCCCCGCCGCCGAAGAAGCCGACGGACCTAAAGGGCAAGAAACTCCTTGCTACAAATCACTTCGCGCGCACGCAGCCCCGTGCCATACCCGCGGACGCATACCACCGGCACACCCGCCCCGCCGGCAGCGACAATGACGATCTAATCGACCTCGGCGCGGACGTCGCCGCGATGCGCCTGCCGAGCACGCCGCACTCCCCGCCGAACAAGAGCCCCAGCCCGCCAAAGGTATGGAAAGCGGAGACGTCCGCCATCTTTGACAACCCGCACGCCCGCGCGGTGCGTCCACATCCCAGCAACTCGTTCTCCTCGCCGAACCTCCCGCTGCCGCCGCGGCGGACACCCCAGTCGAATAATGCGGATACCACGCCGACGCCGAAATTCACGATCCGCCCGCCGACAGACTCGGACAAGTCGACGACGACGATAAGCCGCACGAACTCGGAAGCGTCGAGCTACCACCACGCGCATCAATACGGTCCGAATCATAACAATAACAGTAACAACGGTGGGAGCATCTACTCGAATCCGAGCAATGCGGGCAGCGCGGAGACGTGGGATCCGAGCAGCGGCATGGATAAGAAGGAGTGGCTGTGGAACCAACGGTGGCAGAAGGCGGAAGCGGCGCTGCGGGCGCAGGGGCAGGGCGTTATGCTGGTGAGTTGGAAGCGCGGGGGGGATATTCTTGAGATGGCGGTGAAGGTTGTCGAGGAGGCGAAGTCGGAGATGGACCACCGCAGTCGGTGATGTTATATTACCTCTCTGTACACGCTGTATGCGTTTGTACGGCTGTTGGATGAGTGGGTGGGTGGAGTGAAGGGTGTATATAAGTAGTTGGTGTAGATTTCGTATAATTCGGTCACTTTTGGCGTTCTTGTTGGTTTATATCGGTGGTACTGTTTTTTGACTTTTTGATTTTACGTTTTTGGGTTTGGTATCTTGGTATGTGTAGTCTATACTTGTCTCGCAGGCCAGAAGGTGTATACGATGTGGGGAAGGGGCACGATTACCTATTCTATTAGTTACATTACTAGTACCATGCTATCGATGAGATTGCTATAGTATACTGCAGGTCCTCAACTCAGTTTTCACGGATATTGGTATTATGATACAGATATATTCATTCAGATCGATATCACGGTCCGGAGTAGTCTCGGGGCCAGCCGCCGGGCCTCGAAGCTAAGTCCGGAGTAGTCTCGAAGCCAGAGCGCCAGGGGCCACGAACGCGGCCTGCAACGGGCAAAACAAGCTTTCAACGGCGAGCCTCGGCGTCCGCCCCGAGACCAGGGCTGGAGAGCGGATGTCTACTATAGATGTAGTCTAGTATTGAGAAGCTCCGCATTGAGCTATAGATGCACGTCTCCCGATTGATAAGATGTTTAAACTGCGAGGACAGTTACTTCTATAATTGACGGATTGCAGTCGCACGGTGGCGTAAAGGTCGGCTGCAGAATACTTGCCAAGCTTCGAATTCCCTCCAGCTGTCACGCCCGAGTCGACGATGGCGTGCATGCATGTTATATATATAATATACTTAGTAGGCCGTAGGATTCCATCTCGTCAAGTTGCGAACGTACGAGTAATTAACCTTATAATATCTAATTGTATCAACTGACTGCCATGCCTGTCGGGCCGATAGAGACGGCGAGTGGGAGTACGAGCGAAAGAGGGGAAACGAGACGATATCTCCGGCTCCGTTCGCATTATCTGTACTGTAATAACCTCCAATCTTGCAATCGCTGATCGCGGAGTGGCCTGTTATCAACTGAGATTCCTCACAGCGTGCGATAGGATTCAAACCTGTGCACACAAGTGTGCAAGTGAGGAAGATGAGGAACGTGAGCTAGTTAATCCGGGTGAAGATATTCTTGGCGAGCTAAGGACGCAATGCACGAGATCCCTGCTGCCCGCCAGCGCACAGCCTTGCAGCTGGATCTTAGTCAGGCCTTGTGTGCCGGGGGCCATTCTTACCGGGACCCCCCGCTTGGAATTCAAGATTTCGAAAACCTGCGAACTTGCGCGGAGGGGAAGAAAGTTTTCTAATTCTGTCGTACGTGCGGATCGATCGTATGCTTCGCCGCTGGATGAATCCCCAGCTGCTCGAAGCGGCTAGCGATGTAACAGCCCCGATGAGACATCGATGAAGGCACATCGTGAGGCTTTGAGACTAAGTACGTATAGACGGTCCGGCAGTCGCGCCGTCAGCGAGAGAGGAACGCAACTGCCATCGTGCATGGGAGCCGAGCGGGGACGAACGATGCCGGATGCAGTCTGGGCTGCAGCTGCACGTCGTGACGTTGCGATTTCGATTTGGAAATGCGAAAAAACCTGCCGACCAGACCAGCTAGCCAGCCAGCCCGCCAGCCAGCGCGGGATCAGATAATTGTCATTGCTGCCGTCATTGCCGTCAGCCAGCTGGCGGTGATGAATGACTCGGGAGCGGGTTTAAAAGAAAGACGCTCGAGCCGATGGACGGAGTTCGAAGCTTCGGCGGGCCGTTTCACAGAGCTTTCGGTGCACGCGGACGACGTTCAAAGAGGCAGCTCGAGCACGCCGACGACAATTATAATCTCGCTGGTATCACCGTATAATCCATCCATCTGCTCGATCAATCGTCTTCCATCACGAATCGCTCATCGCCCGTCGGAGGAGGCTAAAAATCGAGACTCGCAAGTTAACAGTCGGGCGGCACTTGGCGGGCTAGCTGGGGCTGAGAAGGAACTCGCATCTTGCGCCTTTTGAGAATTTAGAACACGAACGAGGCCCATCTTCTACTTGATACAGCACGTATCATCCACGCTTGACGTTACCTAGGTACTCACTTGTTAGGACGACCGGGGGGATTCCAGGTAAGGGATTGATTGACCGGGCCTGCGTCTTTGGCCGCGTGCCGTCTTTTTCGCTATTTCAAGGAGGCTGACTCTTGACCCGCGCTCTGCGAACAGCCGTCTGACCGCTGAAACGCCCTCCTCCTTGTCCATCCAAGTACGAAGTACTGTACTTCTGCTGCATCCTGCATCCTACCAACTGCACGTATCGCATTGTTCTGCGAAGAGACGATTTTGGTTCCGTCGATTGAAAGTTTCCCTGCTTGCGGCCGCAACGTGTCTCGCCGTCGATTCAGCCTCGCCAACCAACATCCTATTCGATTCCATCTGCATACACATTGCATCGCATCCCCGCAGAACTCTAGCCTACTATATAAACTCTACTAGTATTTACTTATATAAACTCTCCATCGCCCGCCCGCCCGTCCGCCCGCCATGTCCGGCTACACAGACCCGTCCAAGTACAACCAGCAGTACTCCCAACCCGCGCCCGCGCCCGGCCAGTACTACAGCCCTCCCATCCCCCAGCAAGAGCATCACCAACAATACGGCCAGTACCCGCTCCAGCCCGACCACCAGCAGCTGCATTACCAGTCCCCGCAGCCCATCGTCTCGCCGTCGCCCGCCGCCCCCAACCCGTCCTTCTCCCAGCAGCCGACGCCGCAACCGCCGCCCGACATGGCGAAGGGACACGCTGGTGCCGCCCACGCCGGCGGGCCTCAGGCCTGGCAGTACGATATGTGCGGCTGCTTTGGCGACATGGGAAAGTGTGCGTACCACCCATCCATCCTAACCGTCACCTCACTCACCCACCACCTTCCTACTCCGTCGATAATTGACTGACTGACGTCGTGATGTAGGCTGTATGACGTGCTGGTGCCCGTGCATAACGTACAGCAAGATCCAGCACCGCCTGCGCCACAACGACATGACCGGCTACAGCAACTGCAACGGCCCCTGCTGGGGCTTCTGCGCCCTCGGCATGTGCGGCCTGCAGTGGGTCATGAGCATGATGCAGCGCGGCGAGGTCCGCCACAAGTACAACCTCGTAGGCTCCGGCTGCGGCGACTGCATGCGCCACTGCTGCTGCGAGGTACGTCTCCTATCTTCATCCCGTCATCATATGTACCGTCGAGTGATGATGCTAATTATGTGGATAGTGCTGCACGTTGATCCAGGAGGACCGCGAGACGGAAACCCGCAACTCGCAGCTCGTCGTGCCGGCAATCTCGACCGGCTACAACTCCCAACCCGCCATGAAGTACCCTCAGTAAACCCCTCCCTCCCCTCTCAAATCCAGCGGGAGGCGATGCGCATAAACTACATACATATCTCGCACTAGTGCAGTGTGGAGCATAAGTACATCGGGGACTCAAGCGTTGTCTGGGGTGGGTGTATGGGGTCAATTGTCTGATTATTCGGAGGACGCTAATGGCACGAGAGGAAGAAGAGAGAGAAAGATGCGGTCATTTAGGTTGTAGGCGTTACTGTATGATTTGGCTGCTGTTGGATTGATATGTTGCGCTATGATATAGCTGGTGAATTTGCTCGATGCATGTATTGTATACTAGTCACCGTATGAATTAGTCTCGGCGGCAGGCAAGTCTGGCCTCGAGACTATACTTAAGTACGTACGTATGAATGTGCGAATTGCGATGACACGCGGGATTGTGTTGAGTTGACGCTCCGCCGACGTTCTAATTTCTCCGTTCATCGAGTCGTACTCACGACCCGTCGTTACACAGACACCTACATCCGCTCGATTGATGCGGCGCGATAAGGGTTGTAATCGAATATAATCGTAATCCAGATTATTCTCTCCGCAGTCCCGCTGCGGGCTGTCAAAGTATAAAGTTACGTCTCACATCAGCAAACTTAATTAAACTTTCCATCGACGCGTCACGTATAATACTAACCATACGCAGGCCAGGATGTAGAGGTACGTACGTACGAACGGAGGGTACAGTAGACCCACACCGAACGGCAAGTGCTGTGGAGTAGGTAAGTACATATAGAGCAGAGTGTGGACGTACTCTGCATATATGCCGCATCTCGACAGTCGTCTAGTTCTACCCTCTGTACTCGAGCACTCATGGCTCCACCGCCCTGCTGTCACGAATGGTCGGTTGCGCCAAGTGCACTTGAGTGCATGCTATATATACATAAGTATGTAAGTGGATGGAAGCTAATTGGTGCTGCCGATGCATCCTCTCGCGCAAAATTGCAGCTGCTGAAGCACTGCGCTTTCATTCTGTCTGGGAAATATCTGGCGATAGGTTAGTCGGGAGGGTTGATCAACCGACGTACAGTACATCGCGTGGGGGTGCCGGTTTAAATTTCCCTTGTCCTTTCGATCCCTCGAGCAATTGCATGTGTAGGATTTCATGTCACTTGAGGAACGTGCAATGCGAGTGGCTGGTCGCCAGCACAGCGGTGCAGCAGCTCGCTCTGTCGTTCACGTAAGGGCAATTTACCCGATAGTGACAGAGGCCGCGTCGATTCGATCGATTGAACAATAGACTCGAATGGAGCGAGTACCGTGCCTGCATTAGTCAGTCCATTTACCTCAGGCACGCAACAATTCTTGCCAGACCCGGCCCTAAATCTATCAAATAACTACTTATAACCCTCCGTCCGAAATCAATCAATCGTATCGTACTAAGTATGGAAGTTCGCCAGTTAAAGTACGGCAGTCTGGCTCGCGAGACAACTATGGAAGGAAGTGCTGCAAATGCTTCGGCGGGGGGTAGTATATGAATCATGATGTATTAAAGCTGCTAACGCGCGCGCGCGCGCACGCAATAAACCCACTCGCTGGACAATAGCTAACATGTAATACATTACTCCCATACATATGTCTCCCACTCACCATAATAAATAATGCAACAAGAAACCCCACCCCAAACTGCAAGCAAATAAACATAAAAGGAGGCAAAGACATGCGCACGCCACGCTTTTTTCGCTGTATCCATCCATCCAATCTTCTAAAAGCAACGTTTGAACCCAACAATGGAAGGACGGATTATAGTGTATCGTAATCGAAGGCGATACTGGAGGTGCAGGATACGGTCGGACTGTCATATGACGGCTAGAACTCGCGCTCCCCGCGGTGGCCCCACGGCATGACGTGGAACCCGGCCGCCCCCGCCGACCGCTTGTCGTGCTTCTCGTCGTTATTCTCGTCCTTGTCGTCTTCGATATTGTGCTCCTTCTTCCACTTTTCGAGTTCCTCCTTCGAGCACCTTTCGCGCTCGAGCCGCATGTTGAGGATCATTTTGATCTCAGGACTATACCACATGTCAGCATCCATTCATTCATTCATCCCGTCGAGCCGCCGGCCTCTGCACGGAAGGAAAAGGGTGGGTTCGTACCAGTACTCGTAGACGCCCTTGCGGTGCGTTTCGTTGCCCCAGACGTCGTCCGACATTCGGCGGCCGACGTGGTACCCCATCGGCGACTGGTGCCAGATGTTCTCGACGCTGAATTCGGCCTCCTGGTCCGGCGTGGCCATGTTGGCGCCGGGTAGCAGACCCAGGCGGCTGATGAGCCAGGCGTCGTCGGACTCCGAATCGGGGAGGCGCTGCTGGAAGCTGAGCACCTGTCTTATCCGCGACATCTTGCGCAGAGACAGGCCGCCGTTGCCGCCGAACGAGTCCTTCAGGTTCCTGCATTCATTCAATCGTCAGTCAGCGTATGCGATATGAATGGTATGATAGGTGTACACGTACCACGGGGCGCCAACCCAGTCGTACTCGAGCCAGTCGTTCAGCGAGTGGTCGCTGTTCGCGCACAGGATGCTGTCCGCCTGGAACACGAGCAGATGCTCCACCCCCCTCGCGCCGCCGACGACCTCCTCGTAGAACCACAGGTTCGTGAACGTCTGGAACGTCTGCTCCAGCGTCGACACGGTGACGTTATCGGGTAGCAACTTGAGGTCCAGCTTGCCGCTGCGCTCGTGCAGCTGCACGGGTAGCGAGGCGTTCAGATGCTCGACGGACTCCTTGCTGCCGAGGAAGAGGAAGCGCCATTCCGGCGGCACGACCGTGATCATGTGTAGCAGCAGAGGGGCGAGGTGGCCCAGCGGCCGGGTTTCGACGAGCAGGGCCAGGCGGGTTTCGTTGTAGGGCGACGGCGGCGGGCGGTTCGGGTGGTAGTCGACGGAGACCGTTGGCAGGGCCTGCTTGACGGTCTCGTGCGAGGGGCCGAATATCCACATTATCCATCTATCGTACGCTGGTTAGCTTGTAATTTTGTAGTACGATTGTAGAGGGTACGGACACTATTGCCAGGCTGGCGGGCAGCAGGAAGACGAATTTGCGGTTCCTGGGGTTTACAGAGTTGTACTGCGTCGTCGCATAGTTGTAGTACTCTCCCAACTGGAGCTTCATTGCAGCGGCGATGAGTGGCTCTTCGCGGCCACACGAGCGGAGAGAAAGGTAGATGCGCTAAACCGAGTCGACGGTCGAAGAGGACGGACAATTGGGTCTTATGGATATATCAATTCGTCGGCCGTCGTCGCGCCGTCGTCGCGAGAACCGAGATGCGTTGCGGCCGCGGTCTGGGTCGATATCAAACCGGGTGCTTTGCAAGCTGGCCAGGCCGGCCCACCGCGAACGGATGAATCTCGATTCTGAGGCAGACCCCGGACCGTCGACAGGTCAGCTGCAGCGAGCCACGGTACTGCAGCCGGGGGAACGTCGGGTAATCAGGCCGGAGTAAGTGTCGTCGTCCGAGCGGTGAAGTGTCGTAACGGAGTGCAATGTTGATTCGTGGGTGGTCTGTGGAACGGGAATCGAATTGAATAGAACGTGGATAGGAGAGCTGCTCCCAAACGGCAGTCCGTCCCTTTGCCTCGCAACGGAAGGTGGCGCAGACAGCGGGTCGTATTTCGACTTTTCTTCCAGCAACGGTCTTTCCTTCCTTCGAAGTAAGGTTCCCTGCTCGCGTGGGTGTCGTGTCGTAACGTAACGTATTAACTTCTTTGTAGGTATTAGCGGTCTGGCAACGTTGTCCACGCAGCTGGCACGGCGAGCGAGTTACCGCGGGCGAAAGAGAGGGTTATCTGCAGGCCAGGGGCGTCCGCTGTTTTCGTTTCGAGTGTTCCCACGGTCAGGCCAGAATAAGCTTTCTGGAACGGCGGGCCCGGAAGGCTGGGTGGAAAACTATCAACGGTCGATGGTCAGGATCCCGGTTCCTCGCGGGCTGTGGGATGGTGATGGTGTTTGAGAGAACGCCGGGTTGTGATATTATCTTATCGTCACCGGCGGGTATCAGGCCTATATATTGATCAAGATGGCATATTTCCATGCCCGGCCGGAAAGGACTCGAGCGCGGAGGAGATGAGGGCACCGGTGGCGGTTTCGCAATCGTCCCGACTAACCTCCTACTGGCATGAGAATGTCGAAACACCAACTTCGTTTTGAGAGGCACACTAGGTAAGATAGCGATGCTGGATCGTGATCGATCGATGGCTGGTGAGAATCGACAAAGAGAACGGCCGAAGACTGTCGACGTAATATTGGCTTAAAGCGGTGCTGACGGCTGAAAACATCCTCAAATGCCCTATCGGGCTTCCACTGGTCATTGCATTATCCCGTGGTGATATGAATGGCGAATCTGGTAGCTATAACGGCGCGCCTCTTATAGGGCTGTCATCTCAGATCAAGGCAATGGCAATTCTCAAATCCGCATCCTTCTCTGTACGCATGTACCGTCTGTAATTGGCCAATCGCAATCGTGAGTCTGAGATCCATCGCCGTCGACAAGATAAAAAGTCAACCCGCGATATCAAATAATCCCCGGCGAGCTGCGCAGGCTCGCCCACGCGAGAACGCTGGTGAAGCCTCTGGTCCTGGCTTGCGCGTCCACAAATATCATCTTATCTCGCGTCTCCTAGACCTGCCCGTCCAAACCATCATCATGCAGCGATAATGCAGCCGGACACAAATTCTCCCAGCTTCTAAGAATCAATTGGCAACGGCCGCACAGGAGCGTGCGCACTGAATACTACCTAGCTGCATACACACCGCCGAAAGCAGCAGCGGGACGCGACGCCTACACCTTCTCTCGACGGTTTCCCAGGCCAAAAAGCGCCATGGCGCCCGCCCGCCACCCTAATATTCGGCGGCTGACTGACAAGACAACAGGAACGCAAAGCCGGATGTATAGTATAAAGTGAGTAGTGCTAAAGAAAACTTATGATCCAGAGCTCATCTGTTGTCCGGATTTAACGGCCACCCCACGCACGCGTACCTGCCAAGAAACAGCCGGCGCGGGAGCCGTCGCATTCGATTTCTAGAATTCTTCAGCATGAACTCGGGTCGGCTCGATTACGCATAGGTGACAATGCTAAGCTGGAGACAGTAATCAATAGTTCGAGACGATTCTAAAATCATACAGTCTTCGGCTTCCGTATGAATTGCGAATCGGCTCCTGGCTGGCCTGAACATTAGTTATATTTCCAGATCGGTTCTTCTTCCGGATCGGTTCGTCGACTAATGCAGCTTCTCCTCGAGATAGCTTAGCGACATGCACGGTGCTAGTAACGTCGTACAGCACGTTCTGCACCGTTATGTGTCTGTTGTAATGCTTTATTCCATCAGACGTGCCAGTGGGGATAATGCCAGACCAGGGAGCTAGATATTTGGGCATCATAATCTTGGACGAGCGACGAGATATCTGGATAAAGAGTGATATCATGATGTGGAGGACGAAAGCTCCACCCACCTATATCCATCCCCTCAGGATCACGGGCTATCCTTAATTTGGTGGAGGCGGCTAAATAAGTAAGTATGTGCGTAGCTACTGGTCTTGAGACAAGGCACTTAGGGAGCCAAAAAATGGGTGTATTAAAGTATACAGAACGTTTAAAACGTCGGCATGCATGCTGTATGATTCATTAGTTGGTTCACGATCAGTGACAGCTTCGCTACTAGAGTAGTATCACGGGATGAATTAGGCAGTGATGTAAGTGAGCCAGCCTGCACACATACCTTGGTTCGTGAGCCAGACCGTCGTGATCTACCAGGTGCTATTAATTAAACCACTATGGAAGAAAATTTATATGGATGCCACCACCAGACGAGGCATCCGAGGTAGAAAAGATGCCGCACCTGGCCAGGCAGGCAGGCTGTCATCTACCGGTTATATTGTTATTCTAAAAGTGCTATATATTAGTACACCTATATGTATACGTATATACTACTGACTTGATATATTTGTCACCTAGGTAGTGCCTAAGCATATAATAATGGTAAGTGCGCGCACATACACTATATAGTAGTATGGCACCGTTGCCAGGCCTTGCTGGTCTCGAGACTGAGTATAGCAACGGACAAAAATTTTGCCTCAAGTTAGCCAATATCCTAGGTGGTGGCATCCCAATTGTAACTTCATAGGTGGCATCCTAGTTGTAACTTGATAAGTGGTGGCATCCTGTTCGGCCAGCATTGATATCCTATTGTCACCTTTATATATATATATCATGCATACAAGAGAAAAGGATGCCGCTTCCAAATTTGTGTGACGACTTCTTCCATAGTGAAACCACAATCTCGAGCATACAATAGCTAATAGCAGCACGGTCGTCTCTACCATCTAGGATAATCCACATAGTTCTGCAGGACATGTACCAATATTTAATCCAACCATTGACCGGCCGGCAGTCGTGCTATCGATCCTATTGCATCTAGAAAGATAGTAGCCCTTTTAATGTGCTCAAGGTTGGTCATCCAGATTGGATTTTGTAGATTTACCGGCCATGTCTATAGTATTGGCAATTGGAAGGCAAGCTATTGACTCTTGCATTGTATTTACAGAAACACGCTGCCGTTAATGAAGAGCAACGGGCCCGCTGGATCTCATGGGTCGATTGTCGATTCGATATCTTTCAAACCCCCACGTTGCCGGCTTGATTCACCCCAATGTTCCACCACGTTCGATATGACCTCTTAACCTTGTCTCGTAAACCAGACTGCCGTTAACCGCTAGTAGCTCGTAGGTATTATCATCGTGCATAATAGCACGCTACTGGGCTGGGCTGTAGCAAGGCTGGAAATCGGCCAAGCGGCAGGGCACATTCCTTCCTGGGCGTTCGGCACTGGATAAAGTTTAACTCGCAGTTTCCAACGATAATAACCCGGATCCATGGCACTTGCACGAAAATCAACAGAGAACTCAATATGCCTCCCTTGTCTCGCGAAGATGCCTCTCCCACATAGAGCTCGACTTCACGAAGAGCGCTCACCGCCTACGCTGAACCTAAATCTCCCTGGCCCGCCGCCGTCTGCGACGCAGCAATGGATGAAGAAACTGTCAAGGATTTATTGCAGAAAAAAATGCAACTTGGCCAACGCATCATGCATGGTCTACCCGCCCCTGGTCTTTCGCAGCGATAACTTGCCGCACGCGGCAAGCACGTCCGGTGTGCGAGCGCTGCCGGCTAGTAAAAGTCGGTTGGTCTCAGTGACAAGAATACAGCGGACCGCAGCATGCTTGTCCTGCATCGTTTTCGGAGTTATCGAATTTGACTACGGTCGATCTTGATAACACGGCTGAGGTGGTCCCCCGTCATCCCGCATGAACGATCTGGATTGTAATCGTAGGAAGAAGTCGCCCAGTCAGGATGGAGCCGACCTTTACGTAAATCACTGAACATATACATCTCCAAAACATCCGACGGATGCAAATTCGGCAGGTCAAGGCCTGGTAATCGCAGTCGCCTCTCCGATCTCCGTCCGTTCCGCGTCGTCGAGCCGGCCCAGGGCCTGGACAACCTGCACCTCCCAGTCGGAAAAATAGACCAGCGCCCACTCGCCTATCCCTACAGCGTACAGGGCCAAGCACTATCGACCCGATTCATTGTCGTGAGTATATGATTTCGCGGGGATTATATGGACGGATCTCTTACCTGACCAACCCACAGCCCTGCCAGACCCCAGCCGTGATATGCAAGCCAGATGCCCAGTGGTAGAGCGACTGTATCCATCCATCGATCAGTAATCGTCTTAACGCCGCGCCAGCTGCCGCACTCGGGTGCATGTGAAATCGTTGCGCTGGGCTACGGGTAGCGGGTCACTCACCGACGTAGTAAGACACGATATTAACTGCCGCACCGACATGCTGCCGTCCCATGCCCCTCAAGCCGCCCCCACAGCTCCCGTTCAAGCCGTCCGCGATCTGGAACAGTGCAACATACGGCATCACGTCCGCCGTGAGGTCTATCACAGCCTGATCATCGTTGAAGAGCTTCGCGTAGAAGTTCTTCACCGACATGAGGAAGATCAAGACAACCGTGCCCATAAACATGGACAACCACGCAGCTAGGTTCGCCGCCCGTGCCGCCCCGCGGGCGTCTTTCGCGCCGAGAAGGTTGCCGACCCGCGTGGACGCTGCAACTCCGATACCAAAGGGAATCGTGTTGAGGACCTAGAGATGCGGTCAGCTCATGCGTGATAAACGGCAACCCTCGCATCCGGTTGATAAACTCCTACCTGATCCGTCGTCATGATCACAGACTGTGCTGCTAGCGGGACTTGTCCAAGCCTTCCTGATATGATCGCGACAATTTCGAACGCCCACCATTCCGTGCCGACCATAACCGTGCCCAGGAGTGCGAGTCTCAGGAATGTAAACATGTTCTTGAAACAGGCAGTACTCCAGCCTCCCCACCCTTCATGACCTCTGACGTACTTGGAGTAACCGCACAGCAGGAGGAAACTCAACCAGTATGTCACCGACGTCGCTATTGGGGCGCCATTTACACCAAAATCGAGAGTGTATATGAACAGATAGTTCAACATGATATTGATCGGGCTCGTGATCATGAGGACGTACGTTCCGGCTCTCATGAGGCCTGGTTCAGAAATCAGTCAATGAATCCACCAACTTTACAGTAGCAAAGCACACAGCTTTAGGAGCGGCAGACGAACCTTGCGCCTGCAGATACTTCTTCACACTCTCAAAGTAGATACAGCCCAACCCCCCGGGTATAAACCAACGGAGGAAGCTCTGCCCATCCTCGCAGATATAATCCTCCTGTCCTAACGCTCGAAAGATCGGTCCGCTGAACCACCATATCACCGCGACGGGTATATACAACACCCCAAGAACGACGAGCGCTCGTTGCAGCAACGTGCCCAGATCGGTCCTATTCTTGGAACCGGTGAATGAAGACGAGGCTAAAGTATCCAGTGCTGTTGTGCCTCCGTATGCAACTATCGTCGCAGTGCTCATAGCGAACATGTAGCTGAACGCTGCGACGGATAACGCCGCAGGCGATATCCGGCCAACGATCAGGATAGATATAGCTTGCAGCGAGCTCTGCAGAGTGTATGCTAGGATCACAGGGACGGCGCTTTTGAGAAGGATCCAAAATTCGCCAGACGCGGAGACGTCTTCTGCATCTGCTGCATTTGCTGCTGCAGTATCTTGCCCGCAGCCGTAGTTGGGGGTCGGCGAGTTGCGACCGGGGTCCGGGAAGTCTGTGGATGACTTTTGCGTACGGCTGTGAGCATCCTGGGATATCAGGCTCGTCCGTTCAACGGCATCATTGTCGTATTCGCCGGTGCTCCCAATAGAATACGGGCGCGCGATCAGAGGTGTGTCTTCGTCGACATGTTCTGGTGTTACCGATCCTTCGCGTTCGTGTAGCGATCCGGCGCCGGCCTCGTTCCAGCTGTTTGTCGGTTCTGGCACCGTCGGCCGCGTGATCGCGAATGGCATTTGACTGTCTCCTTCGTCGTCCGAGCCGCTGGAAGTGCTACCGGCGTATGCGTATGTCCCGAAGCCTGGAGGCAGAGCTTTCTGGACCTGTGCTTTGAACCAGGCGTCCAATTTGGCGAGCCGATGCCGAGGACTGGGGCCGAGAAACCAGCACCTGTCGCTTTCGGATGGCTGAAAGAGTGAATATTGGCGGGTTGGGGCATGACTCTTGGAGGTAGACGTAACAGCGAATTCAGCGGTTCCATGTCAGCGCCGATAATGACGGCTAGCACGGGACTGCATCGATCTGCTGTCATGCTTGCCGTTGGAAGCGGACTCTGGCGAGCCAAGGAGCTACGTAGTATCGTTAGCCCAAATGCCAGTCGCAAGAGAGGTTTCATCGGCCTGGAGCGTCCAGATGGCGGCTTTCTTACATTCTTTAAAAAAAAACCTCTCCAGTAGATTTTGTTTGCAGGTCAAGAGCTGCGACTGGCATGCATGTAAAATATTATGATGTAGTGCTGCAAGAGGATACACAGCGTTCGGAGAATTCAAAAGAACTCATTTGGCCCGTCGGAGTATTCTAGGCTCAGCCAATCACCTGTCTCGCATCCCAGAAGCTGCCGCATGAACCCATCACTGACATCCAACCGGTACACCGCGCTGTGAATCCAAGGGTCTCGAACAATGCCCGTTAGATGGACAGCCACAACTCCTTAATAATGGATTCCTGGAGGTCAGGCGCATCATGAATCCACTCACGCTTCGACAATCCCATTACCAAATATGCAAGGGACCACTTGGCCCAGCTTGGACAAAGGAGCCGAGTCGGTTCTGCGCACGCGACAGACGAGCACTTGGACGTGAACGCTCCTATTGCAGCTGTTGATTACGAAGGTTTCTGTCTCTCGCTTGGCCGAACGCTCGTACCGGGCATTTGATCGCTAAGCAGTCGCACATCTGTAGCGATAAGGGTTGGATGTCTGTCGAAGCCGGGATATCGCGATATGATACGTCGCAGGTAGATTGTAGCGTATCGTCCAGAGGCGTGACGTGATGTCCTGCGAGGGACAATTCGCTGAGGTTGGGCCGATGTTGACGACGGGCCAACGCGTTGCAACCGGCGCAAACATCTGCTTGGGCAACGCAGCCGACTGGATATAGGAGAACCGTCCGCGTCCTCTTGACAATTGACATACATCGCGGAAAAATTTAAATATCTCATCCCAATCTCACGGCGGTCAGGGGCATCCGGGTAGTTGGTATCCAGCTTCTTGGAACTGGGACCGGACTGGCCGTCCGGGAATACACCAGGCCTCAACAGTAATAGTCTGTTCTCCCCTAAATATAGACGCCGCTGCCTAATCATAAGCTTTTGCCAAAAGCTAAATTATAAACTCACGGTCAGACGTCAATGCGGCTCCTATTTGCCGTCCCAGTCATGCCGTCGCGGAAGGCGTATTAACGGTCACAACTTGGTATTCCTCTCATTAAACGCCCATCCCGAGTCCTAAATCGAGAGGCACAGTCGACTCGGCTGTTGCCGATATTTTGTGTGTAAGACAGGCTGGTGAGCTCTTCCCGATCGCAATTCTCCAGGGTTTGCATCAAAGCGTCAAAGCTAGTGCAAAGGCCGAAGGTCCGAGCCGGGTGAGCCTGGCCTGTACAGCAGTTACGGCATGAAGCCAAAAGATCCCCTATGAACAGCTGGACGTGACGCCGTCATCCTGTGGGGAAGGGCAGGAGGCCGAGGTATCGTGAAATTGAACATAGGCAGCAGTAACTCCACAAGATTGATCGTAGGTATACTATAGGCGCGAATCCATGTCATATAAATTATAATTTGAGGCGATACGGCCCAGCCGCTTCTATCCTGAACTTTCTCGAATGACGGAGACCGTTGTTGGAAATCGAAAGGATGCTCTAAACATAGACTCGGAAGGCTTCGGCTGAAAGAAGTTGCCATCTGACGCTGTGTCTGTATACGGAGTATGTGTAGCATTCAGGGTTAGGTTGACCGTCGAGATGGCGGCCACGTTTTTCGGCAGCCATAGCCATGCTAAATTTTGCTTTGGACATATTAACAACTTGCCCGAGTTAAGCTGCAAGGTATCTCTGGGTATGAAATACAATTGGTACATGAACCCCAGTGCAAAAGGAGAGTGTGGTTCAAATACTTCCACGTCTACAGACCCAAGGTCCCGGAATATTGACGAGTTCGATATTACCATCTAACGCGGAATCAATTCATGTCAATGCGCAGCGAGAATACACGCCGAGTCTCCTCTTTCTCGGAGCTGAAGTAGACCCACTCCGAGCCGTTGGGGCGGCTCATTTGGAAACGGCCCAAAACAGAACGTGTCCGACAGCAGCTAAATTCTGACCGGTTTTGCGGCTTCTCAAGCTACTAGCATAAGAACCTGCAACCGTAACCCCAACTACAGTACAGTTAACGTCCGAAAGGCCACACAGACGTATCAAGGTAACTCTGCCGCACCCGACTTGTACGATCATCCAACCGCTTGGGAGGGGTCTCCACGGTTAGTAATCTTGCACTTTCTGTCCCCAGGCCATGCACCACAATCCAATTTGGCTGCTGCAGCGGATCCCAGTAAGATCGGTGTCGTTGTCCCGGGTCCACATGGGAGGGAAGCTAGGGGGGTTAATCCGACGTCTGCCTTTGTCGCCCTTATGATCTAGCGACCAGGCAAGGAGCGTCTCCAGTTGACCGGGAAAGTTCGCAAAAGGAGCAGGCGACTCGGTTTGCTTCCGCCGACGGGGTACCAGAACAACCAGCTCGGCCACAGCACCATGTCTGCATGTACTGGTACTATACCGTATGTACGATCGGCCCAGCTTTTGATTTATGACCAGGACTAGACACTTCCATTTATCGGCCATTTGCGTAGTTGGGGGAGTGGCGAGCATGATATGATAACATCACGAAATGCGATGACATGATGTCGTAGTTCGGTGCGATTAAGTCTTGTCCAAGCAGGTTTCGCAAAATCGATTGCCTCGTTTTTTTGATAGGGCGTCGCAATGTTAGTCGAGGCGCACATGAAGAGTGGTCGACGACCGCACAATTGACCATCGTCAGCTGGGCTATCAGGCCCGGAATGAAGCCGGAACCGTCTGCCTGGAGCTCTTGAAGCCAGCAGCCTTTTGTTTCGAGATTGTGATTGTGGAAAAAGTTTTTCCAGCAAATAGCATGGTTTCTGCAGGCCACATGCGCCTGACGCAGTCGCAGCGGATGGGTGCATCCCACAAAGCTGCCATTGCTTCGTAGAGAACACAAGGAGGAAGTTTGGGGGGGTAATTCTGGCGCCCATCACCGGGTCAATTAGTTCAAACGAACCAGCAAGGAATCGGCGGTATTCCGCGAGGCAGCTGCAGGACCGGACCTTTTCAGGATATAGCAACTGGAATATAATTTTGTTAGCTTCAAACTATGGGGCCGATACATATAATATTTACGTTGGAACTGGAGACAAATTGGTGCTAACGAGATAGTTCGGTGGGTATTCTTCGAGGATTCGGAGTCGCAGGTACCTGGACATTCAGGTGTCGCGCCCAATTTCCCTCGGTTAAATATGAGAAAGAGCCAGGCAGGACCACTCGAACGGACAATCGAGCGACGAAACCACAACCATGTCCACACTTGAAACGGGCCTAGGTACAAGTACAGCAAAGAAGCCTTCGAGATGCGTGGTGGGGCGCTTTTCGTTCCTGCGCTTTGACCGATTGAGGACTTGCGTGGGCTGCAGCAGAGGGATGGTGAACGCCTGCTGCCACTGGCTGTGCTGCAGGCGCTGGTGACGGGGAACGAAGGGGATGGGAAAAAGCAAGCCCACACGTGCACGGTCTATAATTTTTGGCTTCTGGAAGAACAAAAGAAAGTCTCTGAGAACGAGAGCCGTAAAAGTACGTAACGGGGACCCGCTTCCCACACCCACCGCGATTCGATTCTAATAATGGGAGCCTCCAGGATGGATGTAAGGATGCAGCATGCAGTTCACCGGGCAGATAGACACAAAGATCAAGCTCTGCGCCAGCTGCAGCGCTGCCTCCGCAAAAGTTAATGCATGCAACGTGACCAAATGATATGATGAGGGCCCGGAGCAAGCTCACGAGCAAGGATACGAGCAAAACGGAACGGGATATGAGACGACAGAGTCCGTCTCAATAGAGGCAAGGACGAGGACGTAGTCATCTGTCCCATAATCTGCCCTTGACAAATGCGCCTGCAGCTCGAAATCTCACCTGTTCCAAGTGCCTCATAAACGTCATGTAATACATATATTATGTACTATAGTAACGTGCAGGTGTCCGCCCCACTTTACATTTCGTCTGGTAGTCGAGTCTTATTTGGCTTGGTTCGATTCAAAAATGGTCCTGTCAAGGGATTCAGCATTAATTATATCTCTCCACTTACGCCCTGCATGCTAGAACGTACCGTGCTTTTAACACTAGTCGGAACCTTCCTTTCACGTAATACGTCCACGGCTGCTAGCTCCCTTCAGCATCTATAAATGATCCAGAGACCCCGTTCATCTTGAAATTTGTCGATATTGAAATACACCAGAGCTTTTTTCATTTCATAAGGCGGAGGACAATATATAAAGCCAGCCATCCCCCACCATACCCGAGGATCTCAGGCCCGGTATATTGCCTACAGAAGTCCCCATCCATTGCATATTACGCAGCTTGGTATTGTCAGGGCACGGATCCGGTCTTTCTATTGCGCACTATCTTTTTCTTTTCACAATCCGATCCGAACCGCTGTCGTTGCGGGTGTCGTCAGTTCTCGTACCTCGACCTCCCTCCCTGCTGCGCGTCGACGGTCTAGCACCGCGACGAACTTGCTTAAAATGGCTTCCGGGTACTACAAGTATCGATGCAAAAACTTTTACTCGCACAACTGTGGCAATTGGGTATGGGTCAATAATACAGCTTGTGCGGAGTGCGTCGTAGGTTTTTTCCCCAGAGTAGCCCCATGCATGCAGACACGTCGACGGATTAATTGGCGATAAACGGTCTAACCTATTTCTATGCTCGACAGGCGGCTGGCCGGGATTCGCTATCGCTGAGTTCGAATACGTGCGGATTGGCCACATTAGAGCTCTGCCGAAGTTTAGGAGCCGATTCTCTTTGTCATGAGTCCGCCGCGGTTTCGAATTCGAAGCTGTCCTTGCACCCAAACATGCAGGATCATGAGGAGGAATTCAACGACGAAGCCCCAGTCAGGCCGCGTAGAGATCCCTGCAACCACTTCCACTCTGGTTACCTATAAATTTGCTTTGAACCGGTACAAGCAGCCCCACCGACCGCAAGCCATCTGAGCAAAAGACAGCGGTTTTCTCGGAGTTTGCGGGGCCTAGGCAGACAGACTATCACGCACGAGCTCGCCGCCAGATTACGCACTGATGTTTCTTTGAATCACCAACAGAAAAGAACTGAACTTTGGAGCATTTGAACCGGACTCTTCAATTCTCTCGCACCGAAATAACAGCAGCGGCAACCGATTTTCTTTATTTTATTCTCTCTGGAGCGATCGATCTCGTCTTCTCGACATGGGCTGTTTTGCTGTTGGATCAACATACATAGACTGGCTGCTGGTCTTCGCTTCGTTTTCTTTTGGGGGCGTCCTCCGCGAGAACCTCGATATTATCCTCTACCCTGTCACGAAACATATTCGACGCAGGAATAATCGGAATGTTTAATGAAATTAGTCTCATGACCGGAGTTTCAATTGGGAGATGGTGTCTGTTCTTCCTGCTTAGCAGCCTTTTCCAGATATTTTATCATTTGCCCAGCTAGTTTGTTTTTTTTAGAATTCCTTATTTTCAGCTATCCTTTTCCTTGGGCATGGGATGCATCTGCAGCCATGGGGGGAGCTTGTCGACGTTAATCAATCGCGAGGATCGTCATCAAGTTAGCTCAGCATCTCGTCAGGGCATCCGTGCATCGTCATTTTCCTCATTAAGCTATTCCCGTTCTTGTTCTGTGCATTTCCGCTTTGCTTTGTCGCCGCTTTCCATATCAAATTTTTTGCGGAGTTGGCTTTATAGACGAGGATGGGCTGGTTGGGTTGCATAGAGAGAGTTGATTGGTTCAATATACCCGTTCCTATTTTATCCTACCCTTACAGTTTTAATGTCCACCTCCCCACCATTTGATTTTTTATCGTCGACCGTCCACAGACCACATTGAATTCGCTGTGAAAATCTCTTCTCCGTCCAAATTTTTGCTGTAATATGGTCGTAGAGTTTGCATTTTGTTGAAACGAGGCGCTGGCCCGCTTGTTTTCCGATTTTCTGGGTCGTTTTGGTGCTTTTCTTTATTTTTCCATTCCTTTCTCTCGCTTTCTTTGTTTTTAAGCTAACTTGGAGAGTCTTTGTTCTGCTTCCGTACGACCGTTCCCGAGCTGAAACAATAAGGAACCGCCGATGTCCGGCTCCTCGATTAAGCCCGGTAAAACATGCACCCCCCAATGGTACCTGAGCAGATCTGATATAATTCATGATTGCTGCGCAGCTGCGCTCAATTTAATCTAGACCAACCCCGGCTGTCCTTATATCAGACAGCCGGATCCATAGCCTTCCTAGCCGATTTGCGGGTGAAGCACCGCTTGAGGAGACACGTGGGAATGCTACAGAAATCCCTGTCCGCAGCTCGCGATTACTGATGTGGTACATGGACGTGGAGCCTGCAAGATCAGAAGCTCTGAGAACGATGCTGACAACATTCTTCCCCCGTCAGACCTCGACGTCCAAAGATGATTGATCCTTAAAGGGAATAACTAAGCTTTCCGGTTTTGGCGTGCGCCTTACTGAGCCCAAAGGCCGTGCGGCCATGCATAGATTGCTTGATGCAGCTGTTTGTGCATTTGCATGCAGCCGATATGACATACATATCTAAACCACATGCGCACATATGAGTTTTCCCGTTGAAAGGTCAGAGGTCCAGACGGATTCGCCAACCCTCAGAAGATGTCGACAGGTATCTTTGAGCCGAAAGCGCAAAACAACGATAACTCAATTGCCGTCTATAACTTTCATGCTATCTGCCTATCGCGCCAATGATACCTACCTTCGGCAAGAGGCCGCAGGCGATTGAGTTGCATAGCTACCTGCGGACCTGCTCCAAGCTATCCCTTCAAAGATACCTGTCAAACCGTTGGCTCCGGCGCACGGACACAACATGTCTGGCTTCTGCTGCCTCGTCTCGCGGATACCCCCCGAGGCGAAGATCTAGGAGCGAGATTCCACGGAGCTTTGCTGAGAGATGCCTTTCTCAGCACCACAAAGACTGCAGGTCCACGAGCTGTGATCCGTAATTAGGGTGCGTGATGCGTTACTAAGTTTCGACTCAGCACCTTGGGAAAGACAGCGATGCCGAGCCTTGCGGAATTTCCAGGGAATATTCCACCGCCATAGGCTGATAACGCAGATTAGCGCGAGGCAAGTCATGCGACCAAGATTGGCTGGAGACGGGAAACCCCTGAACATGGGGGTTTCTTCCGGCGGCGTTGCCAATTACACCAGAATCATGTATCAGCAAGGCGAACCCCCCCTCGACACTTTAGTAAAGATATGTATAATAAAATTTCAAGATATCGCTATTATATCCGCCGGGCATCATTACCGGGTCACATATGTATTCGAGGCGACTTGAGCAAGGTACACTAGTCGTGGCATTTGGAAGAATCAAAGAATCGATAGAAAACGATATCTGCCCCGATTTCTTTTCTTCTTTCGTGGGGGTCATGACGAGATTCGATTTGGGCCCCGGTCTAGATAAAGTTGCGGGGTGTGTCATATTTCCAGGAACGGTTTTCATATTTCTCCCGGCCGGAGCTCTGCAATATACCGGAAAATCTCCTCGCTATATATGTATATACATGCATCTGTATGTTAAATTCTGTCAATCAAAAGCAGCAGTGGATCCTCAAGCGCCTATATACTATATAATGATTCGAAACAAAGTGGAATTCGAAGACAGGGCAGCATGCAGGTCAGCACACCAGTTAACGTTAGATCAATGGTTGATGCGTAGTTTTCTCCTCCTGGGCCCCGCAATATGCCAACCAATGCCTTGCTATACTGACGCCACCTTGCATCATTGTTCGTAGATATCGGCTTCATCCCGTCTACGGGATGCGTACTTGCCCTACACAAAGATGTATATCTTCATGTTTCATTTATCCAATGAAAAAGCAACCCGCAACGTTGAATCCTCGAATTAGCCTTTGATGCCTCCCAGCATGCATATGCGCATGCAGGGAGAAAGATGCTGAAACGATTGGTAACTGGCCGTGGTAAGCCGGTATTTGAAATACTCAAGATCACGACTGAATATATCGCATTGCATCTAGCTGTCAGCTAGGTAGCTTGTGACACTGCTGTGCCTCGGATTGATATAACGTTCGTCTGTGTCGATGCTGCAAATATATGCAACCGCGAACCCCGGGCCAGAAATGTCTCGCAACAACCGAGACTAAATTGGACGACGCGACGGAACACAATGGTCCGATACAATGAATGATGAGAGTGCCTGGTATTGGCTAAACTGTACCCACCATATCGCTAAGTTAGTCTTCTGTTGGTTCAAATTTCAGGAGAATTACATCTTTAGCTAGTCAAGCGGTTCGGTTCGGCTCATCCAACCAACTTCGGCTTCAGCTTCATACATGCTAAGCCGAGACCTGGAATGTCGAACGATTCCTACAGCCGCGCTTTCCGTCGCGGAAAAATTTACTACTAGCAAGCTTGTAAGCTAACAAACCCGCTCTCGAGCTGCCAGTCTTGGGTTAGGCATATACTCTTCTGCGATGCAATTGGAGCAAGCGTCGTTAAATTCGTGTTCAGTTAGCGGGCAGCCAGGAACCTCAGGGCCCCAGTGCTTGGCACCCATGGGTCAAACACATTTCTCTGACGGGTCCCACGTGGCGGATGCTTCAGAAAGCAGGCCAGCTTTGAGCTCCCATAAGCTTGAGACGCCCCCACAGTTAAGCTGGTTTCTCGGCATCTCACTTTTAATTTCATGCCTCCTTCATTTCATGCTTGATCAAGGCAATTATCCTCGGCTAAATGTTTTCCCAGGACGGGGATCGTCAAGCTATGTAGAATTGACTTTCTGGAAGATGGCTTTAGCTCTTCGCGATATCAACATCTACCATTGATGCATGCAGCAGCATGGCAGCTGCTGACAGAGGAAAATCTAGCCAAATCCGTAATCGGTGTTACGGTAATCCCAGAAAATCAGATCACCCCGGTCTTTCACATACGTCTGCATGGACATGGTGCTGTTACATGTACAGATGCCTCGAACTGTACACGGCTTGCAGCCCTCTATGTCAAGAATGTAGCCAGAAATCGTCACAACTAGCTTTGCTATATCGCCGCTCGGAATCTTACCGGTGACAATGCATCGCATTCAGTGCCATTGTCATTTGATCATATGCGCGATGCTTCTCCGGGATTTCAGCCGAGAGAAATACGTATACTGGTACAAGGGCGGTGGCTTAGATTGACATGGCAGGCCTTATCTCCCGTCCGCCTCAACTCGTCCGCGAGCTATCGTTAAATATATTAGTGCCGTCACGCATCTTGACGAACAAACCGCGGTGGGTCACCAATCTTTCTTTCTTCGCGGACCTAATGTTTCAGATAGAAGGTAATGCAACCCTCGCTTTACCAGGAAATGTCGTTTCGTCCCACCCCAACATCGGCTCAAGCGAATGGCAACTGGGTCCTGGGTTCGAGGGAAGCGGAAGATGCAATCTAGCAACCTTGCTCAGCTGAGGTCGACCTCACTCGTACTGCTTCCAGCTGATTAGAAACTCGCGGGAACCGGCTCTCACGGTTCGTTAGCTGGAACACCGGCGTGTCGGTTAGGAAATTGGAGTGATTCTGTTATCAAAAACTTCTATCAAGCTTGCAGTTCCCCGCATAGGCGGATATCAGGAACATGTTTCTAGAAGCGAAGCGCCCGGGTCAGCTTACATTCCAACACAGATCAAACAAGTGTTCTTAGCTTCAGAGGAACTACTTGCGAACCCCGTTAAGAAAACAGTTCCCTCGGTGGCAAAATCGCTTCACGACCTCCTGTTGACGGAGGACAGGACTCAATCTGAATTCAATTTCGCTTCGTGCAGTCGACAATTCGCACCCGTCGCATCGGTCGCGTAACCTTTCAAATTCAATGTCTCATCAGGTTTTGCTTACAAATGTTCATACTCTAAGCTCCGAGCTATTGAACGGCCGCACGCAACTAGAACGGCTTCGTTTGGCATGTGCTGATTAATGGAGCCACGAGGCCAGGAACTTTGACCCATAGGACGACGAATGGCATGCAATCTTATCGCTGGGGCCTTGCCTGTACGAAGGATCACGTTTGGTGAGAATAATGGTGCCAACTTACGTCGACACTCTACGAAACCATCATCGATGATCCCAGTTCACTACATGATCACCGCAAATAACCCACGCCAAAATCACCAGCCAAACGCTTGGAGTGAGACAAGAAACCCAGCCCCACGGCAGGCTTCGCTCGTGTGTGCAAGATGCTTTCGCTCTCGCTGACACATATGACGAACTCCGTCGGCGAAAACTGCCTGTTGCGTCCAGAGTCCAGCAGCACTTACATATGGCATCGTGAATAATGCCTGTCTGTCCAGCTTTCGCGTCTGATATTGGACTGTAAAAATTTTTTTTATTTTAGGAGCTCGGCTACACGCGCTTTGCAATATATGCTGGCATTAACACGATGACTGCAGGCTTCGTTCAACTTTGCATTTCATTGCGGCTTAGATGCCGGAAGCTACCGATCGCGAGTCAGCTGGCTTCAAGGGAGTTTACCTTACCCGAGAATGTGCCCGTCCGCATATCATGCAGATTTGGCCCTGCTGCAGACACCGCCAGAGTGGTTATGTTAAGCATGACCTGCACTTTATTCCCGTTTCCCTTGCTATTTTTGTTTTTCCCGCTTTAATTAAAATCGTGATCGATGCAGAAAATCCAGCGGCCAGGTAAGTCGGCAAGTCGAAAATTGCGGTGCAAATGGTGGTTGCAGGACGAGACCTAGCTTTTTGGTGTGCCTGCCCCCTACACACGTGGCAGTGTAATGACTGGGCTTCCCCGCTTTCTTGGGAATCGATTGGAGAGATGTACCGGTACATCTTGCATCCTTCTGGGTCCTTTCCCGACAGAGGGAATTCCCCACTGCCGTTATCATAGTAATTTTGGTGCGCGGACTGGAAATTCAGCACCACCGCACTATCAGTTACGGCACACCTACCGTTTCTCAAATAGCTGAGCTTTGATACGGTGTCGTGCACGCGCTCGGATCCCTTCCAAGTGTCAAATATGTTTCGGCGCAATTATCCTCGCCCGAAAACGAAGCAAGCATTATCGAGGTTCACTGCATAAATTTTGCCAAAAAGTGGTCTATCGACGGCGCTTGTCGACTCGAAATGCCTTGGAGCCTGGAGGTGGTCATAGCGGCTTCAAGACAATGCTAGCCAAATCCGAGCCTGCGATTCTCTTTAACACAGAAGCTAATGATTTGCCCCTTGAGGCCTGACCCCGCAAAGTGGCGTTACCAAGTTTTTGCCTGCGACCTATAAAATAGAGAGATTATAGGCACCGAGTTTAAGCCCATCGTCCGTACGTAGCTAGATGTAGGAGCCACATTGTTGTACAATTTGCGTTGCGGACTCTGAGCAGTTGCAACGTTGAGTAAAATCCTGTTGGTGGAGGACGGTCTCAGGCCTGACCTGGTATATTTCGTAGACAGAATGAAGGCCTGGTGATAATGCGATATCGCCTCTTGAGCCTTCTTAGCATTTTAATCTAAAGAACGTGAGCGGATATTTAGGAGGTTAAGATCGACTATTAATATAAATAGTGTTAGTGCTGACCGATTTTGAATTGAAATCCCGCGCCATGGTAACACGGTATAAGGGTCGGAACTTATCTCTCATATACAGAGTTTAGAGAAAACCAAAATAAATTGGGGGCACGGACGCATTTTCGAAGAATTTCGATGGGAGCAAAATGGTGGGTCGCGGTCGATAGCTCGATTGTCGTACTAGCTATACCTTAGTCTTAATGAGTTAAATAGCGACCGAGAAACTAGCCGCGAAGATAATATACGAAGCGGTGGCGCTGGTATCCAATTTACATCCGCGATTTCCCCTGGTGAGGAAATCATACTATAATAAGTCACAGTCTATGTAGATTTATAATTCAACTGCCCGAAATGTGTAACATGGTCGGTTTATTTGTCTATGTTGAGACAGTATTTAATATTTAAGCTCCACAGCGGAACGAGCCTCTGTGCGTCAGCTCACTCGCGAAATCTATCCGATCACACTCCCAATCCGTGCAGCCATTACGAACAACCCTGCAGGCTTTGCCTGCAACTAGCTGGAGGTGGAGCTTTGGTTCCTCCCAGCTACCCGGTATGATATCCGAAACCACGGCATAGGGTTTCGAGCCGGTTATTCTGACCATAGTTGCATTAATGTGGAAGTCTATGAAACCGGGACTGTTGATCATGTCAATACACGTTGACCACTCACGATAAGAATACAGACTCGTGCTATCGTATGAGCACGCGCACGGACTGGGCGGGCCCGACTATCTTGTATGGTACTACAACGGAATGATCAACTAGCTGGATTTCGTTTCTTGGTGACGCGGCGGTCAGCAAGCGCGGACGCTCAGACTCATATTTTTCCTTCCCTTACTTTTTAATCCTGTAAAGCTACATATATTATTACAAGCTCTTTATAGATCCAAGATTCAATACAGTTGCGTCGAAAATTTTTCAGAACAAGATGATGCATCGCGCAGCCCATCAACAGGAACTGGGAATTAAAGGATTATTGTGGCAGATAAAAAATCAAGGTAGCGCGCTTCCCATGCCTTTGGGTTTGATCTCGCCATACATTGGCTAGACAGCACGAGACTGGTCACCCGTCTCGGGCGAGACCAACTTGGACTCTCGAATGAGCTTTAGTTCAGATTCCTCCTTGTCTTGTCGAGGTCAATTTTTTCAAACGGCCTCTTCAACACTCGCGCTGTTCTTTTTACCTGCGGCTCTCGACCGTCGCTCCGACGCCGACACGATAATGTGACTCAAGTCACCAACAGGAAGCTAATGCAACGGTTAGCAAAATGTGCATATGGAAGCTTTGGTTGGGCGGTTTCTGGTTCTTCGTGGAATCCAAACCCAACCGAATCCCGGAATACGTCTTTCGCTTACCTGCAGCGGGAAGTCGAGCGCCTCCAGAAGCTGGGCGAACAGTATGTACCAACCGGAAAGGGCGCTCACTAGCCCGCATGCACCGGCAGTCTGGTGATGGCAGTGACAATAACGTTAGTGATGTTAAGTCCGAATGCGATTGGACTGAATGCACTCGTCCCGTCTCTTTCTCGCGCGACAGTTATGCGTTACGTAACAATAACGCGAACAAACAGTCACGGGAAGCGAATACGGGAGTGAAGAGAGGTACTTACGACAAGTAGCGTATGCGCAAAATCTTTTTCACCATCAGCGATGGCAAAGTAGACTCCTACGAGAAGTCCATAAACGGCATCCAGGGTAGCAAACAGGATCACGTAGACCACGTTTGTCCGTAGCGAGCAGATTAGATAGATAAAAGTGAGCATAGCCCATGCGAGAACGTAGAAGCCTTACCAGACCGGATGCAGGTACGTTAGCGAGTTTGCGGGGAAATGGCGGCCACACTTCTTCACCTCCTTCTGCCCGGCGCTGATTGGCTCGGGGAGAAGGGAAAGTGAGCGCACTCACCATAGGAAGCGTTGAACATTGCGCTATTGTCGCCCTCAAGGAGATTTGTGCCGGACTCGGAGTACCAGCCCATTGCGTTGAAAGAAGGCGTAAGCGTTCCTCCGAGGGTCATCCAGAACCCGGCTGTAACGAATGCGGGTTAGCCTGGCGCTGGATCTCATACAAACTGCCATCATGACTTCCAGGATTCGCGGTTGAGTGGATGGCAGGGGACTCAAAAGGCGCTCAGGGCTACGGACCAAAGGATGTAAATACAACAAAGGCAAATGTGTTGCCCAGAATGAACTCGAAGAGCCCGCCAATGAGCGAAAGCATGCCGCCGATGAAGTAGAAGCTCGCACTGACCGTCGATTAAATGGGGTTAGCTCACTCAATCTAGATAATATCGCGAGAGCTGAGGTTCGTGCCAAGATGAACGCGACGCTAACAAACTTTGAACGTGCGGCACGCGAGCTGTCGTGTTCGCGTGGCTGGATGCAATGCGCCAAAGTTGGAATTGATAGAGCTCACTTACACCTGTGCGGCTCCAGCGCCTCCGGCACCCCGCCAGCCCATCAAATTCATACTCAGTGGTGTGAGGGATACGCAGAACCCACTGTATAATTCAGGTTAGTTTCTCGAAATACGGGCTGAGGTTGTTGTAAATGTGATGTTATTGCATGGTGCGTTGAGGCTTACAGGATGGCACTGGTAGAAATTCCTGGTCAGCGAACACGGACACGTCTTGTCATGCAATGCAATGCAATGCACATTCGGTTCGTGATGAACATCGTTGGACGACTTACATTGGCGTCGGGTTTCCGAATCTCTTCCTTAGGTCGCCAGGCACTCTCTGCTCCGGCGTGAGGTAGAGCTTTTCAAACAGCTCTGGGGATATCGGCATGGTCAACGTGCGGACCTGCTCCAGATGCTCTTTGCTGGCTGCATGATTCGATGTTGACCTTTGCTGAGCAACTGTGCCTTCGGCCTGAGCCTCTGAAAGTGTGACGTATGGTCGCTCGAGCTCTGCTGCCTTCTCGGAATCCATTGTGCTAATATGTTGATACTGAAGATACTAAAAGGCGTACCGGCGTCACTGGTGGTTCTCGGAATGTATCTGGTAACAGAGTTCCCTTTGTAATCTGGATTTGGGCAGGCGGTCTGGGAAGGTAGGATTGAATTCACAGAACTCGAAGCAGCTGCTCAATGGGTAGCAGAGGTGGCCTCTTTATATAATACTATATCCTGCGATGGATATCTCGCAATATAACAACAAGCTTATCTAATTGGCTGACAGTGTAGTCAGTTGAGTGGGGATGCAATTGCCGCGAGGTTTCCCCGGAGTCACCGCTGGCTCACGAGGAGTAACGTCCGATGGGGTACAGGCGGGCGAGCGGACTGCTAGCGGTCGTGCTTAATCCGAAGATCTTGCATGCGCGAACGTGCGCATGAGCTATATCAAAAAGTACCTTAGTGGTGAAGTGGCTTTGAAAAAAAACTAGCGGAGGACCTCCCTCGCGGTCCACAAGACCGAGGGGGTAATGGAAACTGCGGAGGACGCTATAGCGGGATTAATATTGGTAAGATATGTGTGTCCAAAACGTAAATTAATAACTCTACGAAAAATCTGCAAGCGAGCACGATCGATGCCGCGGTTCCTGAGCGGTCGCCAGATTTAAACGGTGAGCGCATCGACATCGTATTTCTGGGGTTGACAACTGCTGGAATATATATACTTGAATAATGATGGTCAAATCCTTTAGTAAGGAGTACCTGCATTTTACGTAAACCATGGTTGTCAGAGGGTAAAAGAATTCGAAGAGCTTCTCTGGTACTGGTCATGGGGCCTGGCGCCGGGCGTACCCCGGCTGGCCTGGCTTAGCTCACTTTTACACGATATCTGCCCAACTGCCGTTGGGTTGGGGTTAGCCAACACAGGAACAAACCACGCGATGCAACGTTTTTTCTTGATATACCTTGCGAATTGGAAAATTCTGCGGCGAAATTAAGTCTGGCCTCGAGATTCATGATACAAATATCCACTGCGGGGTACCCGCGCATCGGCCGGCGCCAAATGTGGAAGCTGCGAGCGCCTCCTCGCTGCGGATCAGAAGCGAGCTTAAATGCATATGTGGGATTCCACAAGGTTTCTTTTGTTTTCGATTATGTGCCGATGCGATATCGGTCTAATTGTGCCGGGGCTTATTGCATCTGTGCATCCGCTGGAAAAATTCTTTCTCAAAACTCCCTTGCGTTGTACGATCTACGGGAAAAAACGTAGGAGGCAGGGCAGATAGTGTCAAATTGAACGTTAGACTCACGATTTATCCCGACTTTCGTCCGCCCATATCCACATCCGTATAGTCATATGAACGCCATCGACAGCTAGAATTTGCCGGTATATAGTCTCGTGGACGCAAATGCCAAGCGCAGGACAATGATATTTTGATATTGGATGGGAAACAGCATGTACAGGATCTCTTGCCTGCAACGTTCACGGCTGGCCCCAGTCTTCTCATGTTTAGTAAATGCGAACCTGGTAGATGGATGAGATCGGACCAGGGAATGTCGCGATGCGTGTACAGCGATGCGCATGCAAGTCCGTTGTGTACGTCCAGGCGTCCACATTCGAAGGGTTGCCTAGGTTTTCAACAGAGACGGGGATATGGTATTCGTAACGCTATCGATATAGGCTGGGATCGTACGATGCGATGGGTGGCGGGGAGTATCATGACTAGCTATCTAGACATGACCTGGCACAAAAATTGAGTTTCTTATCTTGCGGTGTTCAATGCATGATATCGACGTTGACGTTGCAGACGTGCAAAGCAGTGCTCTGTTACGGCCTCGATGCGCATCTTATATATCGCGATATCAGAATGATCTGAAGTTCTATCAAGTCGTTCAAGATTACGGTTGACGAACGTTAATCTCACAACAGCAATTTTGGACTATAGATTTCAAACTGCACTGTCACAAATGTGGGGGGTCTTGTACACATCGCCTGATTCATGGGCTGGATTAAAGGGCTTAACTTTCGCAAGGCACTAACACCATGCTGTGGGCGAGCCGGCTTTGTCACACTGAGTCGACTCTGAACGCGGATTTATCAAGGGGTCCGACTAGGCCGCTGTGTAACGTGGCCGTTCTGCCTGCATACGCATGCATGCGTGGGCTTGCGTGCTTACGTGCTTGCATATTCCTTGGTTGCAGCCAAGCTAGCTTGGTAGTGCCCGGCCGTTTTCTGTCCTGCGCGACTCGATGCGCAGATGTGAGTGATGGGGACACAAGAGGAACAGAAAATCGGGGACTGGCGTCGAATGGTGCATGTTTCCGCTGAACTGGGATTAACAAGTGGACACTGCATGCGCATATGCGGATTTACTTGATTCATAACCTACGGAGAGCTAGAGGATTGATGCCTGCTTTGACATGAAGGATTCGGCTTCAATGCTGTAGATAGCCTTGGAGACTATGACCCTTGCACATGGCGACTGCCCCACGTGTTTCTAATATACCATCAATTGAACGATTGAATGAGTGGTGACAATTCAATAACGGGTTGGGTTTCTCATTCCTCTTCCCCTTCTTTGCGCTTAATTCCGTTGCGGCTTGAATGCATGAATATCGAATTCCTATGTGTCATGTTGCATGTTGGTGGCGGGCCACTAACCGTATACGTAAGGCGAGGCTGCGGTTGAAGCGTGGTAAACTAAAGAGAACTAGTTGAGATTATATTGTCGAAAGCTTAAACAGACGGCAAAGGGACGTTAAAAACGTCGGTGTTTAGTTCCTGTGGATCAACGGGAGGAAAATGAAGGCACGTGCACGGTACAATATAAGCCCAATGCAGTATTATTATGGTTGCTAATTTTCTTTGTGCCGTCGCGTTATAGATATAACGGTTCGTGGATCTTACTACTTAGAGTTGGATATTGATGCGATGCCACCGTAGTCCCTATATGTGCTACCAGGGAACGATATACGTGGCAGCGTAAACCAACAAGTTATAGTGGTAGATGTATAACAATGAATCAGCTGATCGGACCATTGAATTAATTGCTGGCGTTCCTTGGTATTAGAGCATCGATGGCATGGGCCTGCGGGTAAGTTGCTATATTTAGAGCCCATCCTGTTGACTGTTGTATTGTGGTAAAGGAATATGAATTGGCAGCTTAAGCATCAATAGGTTGGCGTGTCATTTGGGGCTACGAGAAAGCCGTAGGCGAGTGTGGTAAACACGGCACGCTGTCCAAAGAAAAGCTCTTCCTTTACGTTACGCTATATCTGCAGATTGATATTAGCACAAAGCGAGGCAAAGTTCCCTGGCGGCTCTAGGTTGAGTTCATCTAACCCTGAAAGCATTTCCGGTTTTTATGTCGGCGGCCGCCAATCCATGGTCAGTGATATCCAATCAATGGGCACAAATAGTTGGAGTATGTGGTACAGTACGTGAATACTGAGTTGGTGACTATTTAGTCTTCATTCTACGATGCTGTTTTCGAATAAATGCTGAGATGACCGGAAAGGATGCAGCGTTGGATGAAACATACTAGAACTGGAAGTTCTACAAAGGTGACTTGGCGGAGGATTTAGATAGCAGAGTGCTCCGTAGCTGATTAATAATTGAAACTTTTGAACTTGTGCTATTGGTATTCACGACGTATGTATGAGTGACTTTTGCGGACGCAAGCTGTGCTCAATGAGACATGTCAATGGTTATCATTGCCTATCCGGCGAAATTATCCCAGCTGTAGCGACCGTTTGAAGAAATGTTGGAACTTTTCTCAGGTGGTGCACAAGGTGTAACCGATCTGTAAGCACGGAGCCTTGTGTCTAACGGCCTTGTGGCTCTAAGACAGCCTGACCGACCGAACAATTGCAGCCCAACCACCTTTTGCCTGCGAATCTTAAGGATGAACAAGAATTTTCACATGCTCACGGGATTTAAGCAGTGCGTCGAAGCCATCCTTGACAGCATCGTCTAGGGCTACCTTTGCCGTGATCAATTTCTCCGGATTCCGGATCTTGCCTGTAGAGGGTTGTTACACCAGTAAAAAGAAAATCAGCACTTGCAAAAACCGTTGAAATTCAAGAGCAATACTCTTTTCGTACTCCTGGTTGCGCGTGCATGTCGGGGATCATCTGCTGCAAGTAACCTTGATAGGGAGCTTGCAGCAGATGGCGTGGGAGGAACGTGCTTACCACTTGCTATTGCCTCGATGACTTCCGGGAAATCGCCCTCGCGAAAGGTGGCTACTCCGAAGATCTTCTTTTCTCCAAACACCAAAGTGTTTAGATTGATGCTCGCCGGCTTTTCCCAAACGGCAACATTGCAGACTACAATTATGTGTCGATTGCGCGACCCTCGCGTGAGCTTGCATGAACATACATATGTGCCCCCTCGCGTGCGAGGTTATTCGAGACAACGGTCCGATTTGGGGGGCTAGCGTGCTGACAGAGGAAGGATTTCAACTCACCTAGGCCACCCTTTCTGACGGCTGCGATGGCAGTGTCGATGGACTTTTGTACACCGGCGCAGTCATAGACAACATTGGGACCCTGGATTCCTTCGGTGCAGAGTTCTTTCGCCTTTGCAACGACATCGACCTGTGTGGGGTCAAGGACCACAATTTCTACATCCGGATGAGCGCTCGCAATGTCCAAGGCATGCTTAATGCGTTGCGGTGAGACCTCTGAAATCAAGATTCTGCGAGAACCTTTGGCCAGAAGACAAAGTAGCACAGCGAGGCCAATGGGGCCTGCTCCGATGATGAGCGACGAGTAATCTGGAGAATGGTCGGACGCTTTGACTGCATGCCATGCGACAGAAAGCGGCTCCACAAGGGCTGCGATTGATTTACCGTGGTTGTTAGTGCCTGGATTGGGCGTGTTCAAGCCAATGGTTTGGAGGGTAGATTCCTGGCGTACCTCCAATGTGGGTGGGCACGTTCTCTGGGAGCGGGTGGATGACCTTTTCCTTCAGACAGACGTATTCTGAGAAGCCACCTCCCCAGCCTGTTCGCATGTTGTGCCGATAAATATGCCATGTATCAGCCTGCGAATAGGCGGTGTGACATCGTCATGTTATGGTATATGAAATGTAAAAAACTACCTGAGAGACCGAAGAAGCCACCCTTATCACAGAGGTTTCGGCGATTGTCAAGACAAGGTGGGCAGGCGTCATCAAAGAGCGTGGGCTCGATGCAGACTTTCATGCCAACTTTGAGGCGTCCAGGCTCGACGCCGGGACCGAGTTCGACGATTTCCCCAGCGAACTCATGTCCCATGATCACGGGGTAGCCACAACCAGTAAGGTGATGAGGCCTCTCGGGAGTGGGGATTATAATAGGACCCGCGATATATTCATGGAGGTCGCTTCCTACATTCGTATCAGTTGTTGGCCGTATGCAAAATAATTTCCAGAGACACCTTTGATCCGAAACTATAATCCGAAATGCGAGTGTGTTGGGGCCTGTTTTCGGGCCGTGAACTTACCACAGATGCCGCACCATTCGGGTTTAACTTTCACCTGGCCGGCCTGCAACTCCGGCGCGGGGACGGCGTCGACTCTCAAGTCTTTCTGCCCGTGAAATCGAAGCGCCTTCATAGAGCCACTCATATTGCTTGACGTCCTTATGATGGTATCGGGTAATAACTCTGCAACTGGTAGGTCGAGGCGGACAAGGTCGATCGTCACGGTCTACGAGAGGGACCTCGTTCCACTTAAAGGCTAGAGCCGTTGTGGGGTGCAAGCGAACTCCGCAACATTCCGCCTGCCTTAGCGAGACCAATCGACGCAATCCGCATGCAAGGGACTACGTCATAAGGCCGGCGGTCTAGCGGACAGGATGCTGCGTTCTCGGGATCTCGAAGAGGCCGATTATGATGTGATTGTAGGACACTCGAGATTAGCCCAAGTGCTGGGCCAATTGTCTGTTGGATCAGAGTTTCCCGGGGGGTCTGCAACAAGATTTGACAGCAGGTCGCGGCCGGAAGCGCTCTGCTCTTGTTTTCGGCGCGCAGAAGAAAGGTGGGCCCGCGTGACTCGCGTATCCGACGTTCTCGTCAGGGCCTTCGTCCTTGTGCCTTTATTTTCATCGAGGCGCGGCAACCGGGCTGCACGGGCAAGCGGAGCTGATTGGCCAAGGCTGCAGACTCGCAGCGGCAGATCACAATGTCCTGCGTGTGGACGGCGTGCGCGCCGGCTGTCCTGAGAGAGCTTGTCGTCGAGCACAAGGCGTCGTTTCGCTCGTGCAGAGCAGATCTGCCCCGTTCGTGGGCGATTAGTGCCGAGCCTTATGGCCGCCCCCTCTTGGGCCTGAAACCCGCCGTATCTGGTGCTATTGCGAGAAAATATAGCCATCACCGGGCTCGTTAGCAGGCTTCTCAGCTCAGCAGGCACGGCAATTTGGTTTGCCAGCGGAAGTCAACAGGCCCTCGCGTGCGCACACTCTTTTGACGCCCTACGCTTCTCCTCCTGCTACTCTCCTTTGGTCCCGCCTGGCATTCCAGTTCGCCGACGATTCTCAGCTGAACGGGTCTAGATCTCGACGGCAGTGCTCGTGTCTCCATCAGATATCGGCTACCTACCTCCTGGCACCCGCTCGCTCGTTTTCGTAAAAAAAGCCTAAGCTTTTTTACCGCTGGCTGCCAGGGACGCCCGCAGCCGGGGAGACTGGCGTCCATTGGTGGATGCGCCGGTTCAGCGGGACAAGCTTTGAAACCTTCGGGGTTGGTTCGACTAGAGTTCGCGGGCCTATAATCATTGATTGGACTGGGCGACTAAATTGAAGGCTGCGTAAGATAGAGATTTAAATGCACCCAATGACAGCAACGCTCAGGACAGCAGACTCGCTGACTTACCGCTTTCCAGTTAATTCACCCGCCAGAGGAAGATATCCTTTGCCGCTCCGAGATCTCGAGACCGGTGTCTGCAGCATCATCATCGCAGGAGATACGATAGTTTGTCCTGCACGGTGTGTGTTGGAAGGTGGTTTACAATGCCGCTGCGACTCAAATTCCCATCGGTTCGTATCAGGAAAAAACTCCCCAGCGAAACTTGATGTAGCAGAATCGCCAAACTATTTTGGCGATGCCTGTGCAACTTGCGCTTACTTCTGCGAGCATTCTCACTAACGTTGTCCCCGTCAACCAAAATAGAGGGATCGAAAGAGCGTAAGCTCGAGCGTCAGTCATCCAGCATCGCTCTCCCAGTCGCATCGGAACTCCAGCGAGGAAGACCGCCTGCGACACCAGTTGACATGTCCACATTGCTCGCACTCATTCGCCCCGTCCAGAGCGGGTTCCGACGACCATGGTCAACTGTCCAATCCGATCCTGTCCACTCTGGGCTTCGACTTTTCTCCGGTTCCCACCCTTGTCATCTCTCCGACCTTAACAGTAGAGTACTCCAACAAGATCGCCACAACGCTCTTCTCGTATCTGGTCAAAGTATATGGTGGTTTGAACGGGCTTCACATTGGAGAGCTCGGGGTGGAGTGGCAAGACCACAGATGGGTCACTCTCGGGATGGTTCTCGAGACACGACGGGCACAATATGTGGAGTCATCCTCGAAGGGAAGCTCGCCGACGGAAGCCCATAAGAAACACGATTTCGGGGAAAGCCAGCTGGATACTCCGAGTCCAAAATCAAAATTTGCCCATAGTCCGGATCTGAGTGGATTTGGTCGGAGGGCTGCTGAGGTCCTCAAGGGAAAGAGCAAGTCTACTAAGGAGCCAGTAATAGATGATGATGTTGTGGCCGAATCCTTTGAGGTCATGATTCGTTTCCCGAATGGCCAGGCTCCTCTATACCAGACGAACCATTCGCGTCGAGAGAGCTTTGGGAAGTCGGGCTCCCACCGCCGCCATGATGACGCGGATAAGCAGAGCACGATGCTAGTTCCGGCAACACTGTTTCTATCATTCATGGAGAGTGGGAGGGATGTATACACCGTAATGTCGATATTGACACACGATGGTATCAATGTGGCAAGGTATGAAATGCAAATCCCGCAGATACCACGCTTTCCAGCTTCGTGCTTACTAATCGGGTATGATTCTCAACAATTGTAGTTCTAGGAGGGATTCTAAGCAGCCGGAGCAAACTAGAGAAATGATAGTTCCGGGCAACATCAGCCTGGCAACAGAGTTTGCTTCGCAAGCGGAACGGGTTCGCGATTCGACCTTAGAACACCTGGATTCTCACTTCATCGCTGTGAATACTCGAGGCGATCTCACGATAACCAATTCGTCAACGAGAAAGTTCTTCGGTCTCGAGCAAGCAATGCCAGAAATTGGGTACGTTGCGACGATTCAGTTCTAAGCATCTGGATACCTGACTCTAATATACCCTGATTATACTCTCAGAATCGGCCGAACGACGAGCGAGTGGGTCTCCCGCTTGAATGTCTATGATCCGAAGTTTCGCTCAAGCTCTCCCTTCATAGAGTACTTTCATGACAACCTTCGAAGAAAGACAACGGCTGTTAAGGACAACATTGGAGTGTATGTGAAAGATATGCCAAAACTAATGGAGGTCTCCGGTCTACCACTCTATGCGGTTAATACTCCATGGGTGAAAGACCTGGACCGTGAGCTTATCGGTTACTTGACGATGTTCAAGGACATCACCAAGCAGCGTGAAATCGATGCCGCACACCAACAAGATGAGAGACTGCGTGGGATTTTTACCAGTGGAGTTGTTTCGGAGCTAAGAACGTAAGAACGTGAATCGATACAAGTACTGTTGGCTGGGGATTGACTAACGACCAGTGACAGACCGATTGCAGGTATTGTTGGTTTACTTCAGCTCTTGGATGAGTCGAAGCTCAACCGGGAGCAGACGGCTAATCTAATGGGGCTGTTGCGGTCTGTTAACCTTTTGTGTAAGTTATCTTTTGGATTGGCCCACATATATTATTGTCATTTGCTGATACTGAACCTTACTAGTAATTTCAATGTAAGAACCGTTGGGTATCGCCGTTGATCGTTACTACCATATGAACTCTCTAACGATCGGCTAGTGATGATATCGTCGACTTTTCATCGTTCGAGATGAGGCAGAACGTAATAAAAGCCAAGCCGTTCAACCTCTACGACCTCATACATCACGTGTGCAACTTGTCATTCCTGACATTCTCCAAGCAAGATGTGCAATTCACGACGGACCTTGATGGCTTGAAATCAGTCACGCGATACAAGTACAAAGGAGCGGAACGGGATGAGGAGCGTCCGCTGGACGAGCGAATGGAGTGCGTGGTTATAGGCGATGAATGGAACGCCAGGAGGGTTCTCACCAACATCCTCTCCAATGTAAGATATTCCCATGGCCGCATCTCACGTGTGTCTTCTATATCTATCTAACTTTACGATTGAATAGGCATTCAAATACACCACTGAGGGCTATGTTAGTCTTAGAGTCTATCTTGTGTCTGCTCATGGACAACTATGCAAGATATGTTTCGAAATAAAGGATACCGGGATCGGCATCTCAGAAGAGGCTGGAAAGTCAATATTCAAACCATTCGCCGAGGATGACGAGACTGGGAGGAAACCAACCGATGGTACTTTTACACCCGGACTATATGGTCGATAATATTCATAGGTTGCTGACTGAGAACTGTAGGACTGGGCCTTTATATCACGCAGAAGGTAAGCTTGGTTCGCTGCTGACCATAGAGATAGAGAATTGGTTCTAACAGTTATGATAGATCGTAAAGCAGCTTGGTGGTAGCATTGACTTCTTCAGCACGCTCGGAATCGGGTCGGTGTTCAAGATCACGTTTCCGTTCTTACAGGACAAAAATGCGAAGCTACCGGATATTCAGGATAAACCAGTAGACGACCTATTACAAGTGACGAGCGCGATCTTGCAGAAGGACTTTATAGAGCGCCGCCGGGTTTCCGATCCACTCTCATTGAGGTTACCTGATTCAGATGGTGAAGAGGGACCATCTGATGGAGGCTCTCAGCTGCAAATACAAGTTGCCAGTGTCCCAGAAACTGCAATTGCCGGCCCGCCAATCCCACCTATCATTACACATCCCTCTCCATCCCCGTTATTAGAGGTGAAAGACGATATTAAAGCTAAAAAGCGCCCCCAATACTCACCGATTGCGGGTCGCGCTCCCGAACCGCATCGTGAACATTCACGTGATTCTATCTCTTCTGCAAAAGGCATCCCATGTGGTGGGAAAGGGGTTAAAGTCATGGTTGTTGAGGATAATTGGGCATTACAAAACATCACTAAGCTTCGACTGGAGAAGCTTGGATGCGAGGCCATCATTGCGCCGAATGGTATCGATGCCTTACGTCTGTTGAGCTCAAAGCTGGCAGAGCCAGATTTAATTCTAATGGATTTGCAAATGCCCTTGATGGTACGTGGACATCCAACTCTGCTTTTCTCTATACTACTGTCTTTTGGGAATTTGCAGACCTGCAGCAAGTATCGGATTTCCAAATGCTAAATATATCTCGCAGGACGGTTATGACGCGACGACGAATATTCGAAGTGCAGCGGAGCCGGGGCTTGAGGATTTCCAACACATCCCTATAATCGCAGTTACTGCGTCGACGCTGGAAGAGGACAAGGAGAAAGCCTTCAAGGTGGGCATGTCAGACTACGTGTTCAAGCCTCTCGGGATGAACGTGTTGAAGGAGCTGCTGGCCAAGTATAGCCCTGACGTTATAGCTGCGGCGACACCAGCGACGGGTGTCAATGGAGGGGCAACCGACAGTGCGGCGCTGCCTGAGAATGCTGCGACATAGCGTAGACATGCATTCACTACGGCACAGCGGTATCGTGCTGGTTAGTCGGCTAGCCGCCTTTCATGTCTTGTTAATTTCGAGAGGTTGTCGCGCGGCGAGATGAGAGAGTTATGGTGCTTTGACTTCGCTTACTTTAGCTGGATGATTGGGATGTACGAATATGGAGTTGAGGTAGTCTGATTCATTCGTTCTGAAAATTGATGCTTTTCCAGCTCGGTGTCGTTTCTCAAGGCCGAGAGTAGTGATATTTCCCTGAATTGTGAGCAGGCCGCGGATTCAATAAGTATGGTGCTAAGTACGCTACGATGTTAACGCGCGCTCGAGTCGGTATATCGCCTCTGGAAATTGAAGTCGGGTCTGACCAAGCTGTATGCTACTGATTGAAGCAATGGTTGGGTATTTCTAGTAGGACTACTTGCGATTCAAGTGGGTATTTCAAGAGGATGCCATGGATTTGAACACTATTATACATGCAGGCATAGCGATACAATGCTTCTTCAGCCTCACCCGCAGGTGGACAGAGGGAAACAATGAATCGAATGAAAACTAGAAAGTACACTCCACCGTGCAGGCGAAGAAGGTATCTGATGGTATATAGAGGGCGAACGGCAAGAAACCTTTCGGATTCTTGTATCGCACCAGTTGGTCAATCCCCCATGAGCAGATTCGTCATCAATGCCTCCCACTTTGGATCCTCAGCGATAGATTCCTCTGGCGCTTTTCTGACTTTCCTCCGCAACTGGCTTGGTTTTGCGTATCGTCGGATCAGACGATTCGCAAGCTCCGATGGGGATGGATTCCGAACGCATTTAAGCGCGGAACTTCCGGGCCTTGCAGGGGGAAGGCTTGACTGGCTCGGTGGGGGGAGGGGGGGGAGGGGTGGTGCCACCGCTGCCGTGTGCGGGCGGGAGCTTATCAGTGACATCAAGACCAACGGTCTTGCAGAGATCGATGGCAGCCTGGCGAGCCTCTGTTGCAAATTGGACATATATAGTTAGTGCCTTTGTTTGGAATAGCCGATTCGATTAATAGATTTCTGGGCGAGGCTAAACGTACTGTCCTCTTCTGCGTCATCGCAGCCCTTCTGGATGCATGGGACGGCAGCTCCAAAGAAGGCGTCGTTGGAGCATGCGCACTTGATATCAAGGCCGCAGGGGGTAGCCGAGATACCGCTGATCAGGCAGGGTTGCTAGAGTCATCCGTTATACGTTAGTTAATTGGTTCGTGCTGTTGTGTGAAGATAGTGCAATATTGATATATTGCATGCTAACATACCGCGCAGACAGGGAAGGCCTTGATCTGGTCGAGCTGACCGTAGACGACGGTAGCGAGGGAGGCGACGGTGACGGCGACAGTGGAGAACTTCATTTTGAATGTGATGTAAAGAGTGCTCTTAGAACAAACTTAAGTCTGGATGTATGTGTAATGAATGAGGTTGGCTTCTGCTTGCTTTCTGCTGAGGATGGCTGCTGGAATAGGATGTGGACAACGACGTGATGATGGAGGGTTCTTATAGAGGATGCAACAGCTGTACTGGCTAGCTATTTGGTACGGGGTATCGATAGCGAGTGCCTTAGGTTCCGAGATGGAGGCTTTGTCCGGGGAAGCTGACAGGCCTGTGACCTAGTGCCATGGGTCCACCTTCCAAGGTGGAAAGCCGTGCCGGAGACAATTTTCATCATACTCGGGAAGGTACGTATGGGAGGGTCTCCCATCTAGCGGGCGAGTATGATGGAGAGGCTGGTCGTTTGATGATTATCTGGGGTAACGGCAGGTCGCGAGCGCTGTGGCCCGAGAACTTAATGTTGGAAGGATCCTTGTCTTGCGAGGTTCCTTTGGTTCTGCCTGCCATCCAGAGGCGATCTACTGTGCGACGGACGGCAAATGGGGCTATTCTCGTCCGAGAATTGACAGAAGGCCTCCGACTGTCGGTCCTCAAGCGCGATATCAGCTCGTCGCAGCCAATTGGGCGTGAGGGGATATTGAAGTCGCAAAGGGCACTGATTTTCCCTCAACCTGGAATGTTAACAATACACAGATGGTATGACGGATTCAATCATTGATGCCTAGGCGTGACTATCGACTGTAACATGTGAAGCTATGAGATCCTACTATAACGCGAAATACACATGCAAACAAAGCTATCACCAGCCCTGAAACCGATCGTATACCAGCTTGAGCTTTGACTCGACGATCCAATGATATCTCGGATGGCAGTACATACCATCAATGTCCGCCGCAACGGCCCCTGATCAATACGAGGCAGCAAGCATCCTACACCTGGCGCACGTACACCATTCAGAAAATATCTGCATATGCGAAATTTCGAAAACTGTAATTCGGTGGCAGTAATTTGATAGTGATGTCCCCGGTCCCTAGGGCAGCTCGTTCGCTCATTCGCTCCCTCATAGCCGGATATAGTAGACGGATGAGATTACATGACATTGCTGGAGCGCGGTACCTAACAGGAAACTGGGGCTCAGCGAATTGCCCCATGTCTAGCCCTGTTTAAGCTCCGCGCCTGCAGCTGTGGGTGATCTTGTCGATCCAGGTACCCTTGTCCCTTGCATGGCCGCCCCAACCTGCATCATTGGCTCTTAAGTAACTGCCATTCACGTGAATGTCACCGGGCGGAAAGCCAAATCATACCCAAGACGGCATGTGGTATGACTTCATAAACGAGTATTTCGCGTAGCTTGTCCAGACAATCGAGAAATATACGCGTATACGTCCGCTGGAGAGATTTAATATTAGATTTAGCGAGGAGCACAGTAGCAGCTTGGACTAGTAGCTTGGATCCGAGAGGTAAGACAATGATCTCGCATTTTAGCGCATTTCTCGGTATCTTGGTGCATTGGACCATATCTTTTTGATTAATTTATGCGTGTCTTGAATCTTGCGGGACTTGGGGATCGTAGATATTGACTGCCTCGTACACCTGATGCCTTGCGAGGGTGCACAGCCGTTAACTTACGTAAATAGCTAGTTTCTAGACATTCGATCGTTCTTTGCGAACCGATCGATGAATTGCGTCGGTGTTCGTGCGGTTGTCTGAAACATCGGCAGTATGTCCTCGCGGGATTAGATTAATCTCGCAATCATGCACGATCCTAGGATAGGCGGCGGGCTCAAGAGAATCTTGTAACTTACGGTAAACGGCAGGGACGGAATACAGCTTGGAGTCGCTTCGTGCTTCAGCATAGCCTTTTTCAGAATTTGGGCAGCTGGAGTTCGCCAGCTCACTCTCTTGCTCACTCTCTCAGATAGAGATATGGAATTGATTCTCTCAGTTTACTATTGGGGAAATAACAGCGCTTCTGGATGACCGACATCTGCGCACACGCCAAACAAAGGAAGTCTGACGGGTCGATGGAGCAAGTGGCTGGTTACTTTTCGCCCATTCTGAGCCGTCAAGCAAGGTTCTCCACATGGCTTTGGTGCGACAGCGTGGCAGATGCGGAAAACAGGTTGTGGTGGTGGTGTTGACAGTTTCCTCTTTCGGACATGCAACTTCCTTGAGAAAGCTCGATATTTACTCTCGCGGACGACATTACCCGACTCAAGCTTCGGAGGGCGTCCGGACTGATCGGGCTCCGAACTTGGCGCCTCACGCTAGACGAGCTCTTGCAGTCGAGTCAGCAATACGCGAAACATTTCCCTGTGACAGGATCTCCCGGTTGACGGTGCAGGGAGTTGCGCATTGGAGTCGCTTCATGTCCCGAGCCTATCCCCACATTTTCCGCAGTCGACTCTCCAAGTAAGTCTTGGCTAGTATAAGCTCTAGCTCGGTCTTCTGTGTGTGTGTCTGGGGTGCCGGTGTGCCAGACACTAAGGTAGCTAACCCGAGGAGATGATTCTATTGATGCAGGAACGCCAACGTCAAACAATGTTCAAGGACCCACAGCGTCCTGGAAAAGAAAACGAGTGTCTTCGGGACAGGTAGATCTGAGAACAAGGGTGCCTTAGTCTTCTGAAGCCGAGGTATATGTATCCGCTACTTTCTATTCTTGCTGCGTTCCCCGCAGCAGAGATGAGCCTACTACTACGTCGCAAGCAGGCTTTCACTAGCTCGCACCGTCAGCTACGGCACAGCAGCCGTCCGGCGTCCAATCGCAGTTGCTCGTCACTACGGAGACACGGAAGCAGTAAGTAGATCAATATGTTTCGACATACCGGCACCTTTCCAATATTTCTTAGCATGTGCTTTTTGGGAAGGCTCGAGCTGCACGGTCTCCAGGATTTGAGCGCGGATCGATACGGACATACACCTGTTTCCGGTAGGTGGGGACCTGCGGAACCTGGTCGCAGGCTAGACCAGGGGTAAATAAAATCGAACACACCACCCGCGTTGGCCCTGTTGGACCTTTTTTTTTTTTTGCGTTGCTGTGCCACAGTCAACGGTGCACGGTGAACTCGTGCGTGACGCGTCGACGACGGCATTTCATGTGGCCACGGGAGGATTGAATAGATTAATCTATTTTCTCAGCAGAGGCTACCTATCTGCACACCAACTTGGCTTTGTGGCCTGAAATTCTCTTCGGACGACCGGATGTTATATTCCAGTCGAGACGCGGCAGGACCGATCCATCCCAGCAATGGCTGCAAATTAATGCTACCCAGCGAGGCAACTGCGATCGACTCAGCTCAGGAACACGATAGCCCCATATGCTTGCCAGCAAGGTTTGCGCTGTCAAAGTGCCTGAATATGCTAGCCGAGCTTAGAAGGCTCGAGGTATCTATGCGGCTGTGAGTACTTGTAATCAAATCTATGAACATGGGGACATGCTGGTAGATTTGCGCGCAATTGGCGCTTGTAGCACGGCGACGGTGAGTAATGGAGCTGCTTTGGAGGTGTAGTTGAATCGGCATCGTTAAGCTAAGTAACTTGAGCTCACCGATATCGCTGTACGGCTACGAAGCTGTAGAATTCAGATTGTAGAGGTGCTATGAATTGTCGTGCTCATATTAACCATGAGCAACAACAGTATATCCTCGTTAACCGGAGTTCTTGAATAAATATTAAATCTACAGGGGATATATGTTGATAGATTCTGCAAATAATTTGACAAAGGGAATAATACAGGTATCGATGAGAACAATCGATTCGCTCCACGCGCTGAGGATGTACTGAACTGCTCTGTACCTCCTCCACAATCCAATTGAGTGACAGCTTGAGGGATTAAGCTGTTGATGAATGCAGCATGCTTAATGGGACACGGGGTTTAAGCTTTATGAATACAGTTGATGACAAGACTGCTGAGAATATGGTACAAGGTATTCGAACTAGTGGACTCATTACAAGACCAACAGGCTCAGGAGGAGCGCGACGAGAGAGTAGGTCGACGCTCGGAGGGTGGACGCGGCACCAGTGTACTGCGGCGGCGGCGGGGCTGCTGTTGTCACAGGTGCCTTGACGGTAGCCATTGTCGTTCCAGCTCCGCAGTCCTTCGTGCATGCTGGCTGTGGTTCCTCTTCGCATTCCGTTGTGTCTGGTGCACTCGGGGTCGAGATTGGCTGAGGCGTTGCCGCTGGTGGGGAAGGAACGACGGCTGGTGCGGAAGGAACTTCCTCGTCGCAATCCTCCGAGGGAGCTGGGACCGGAGCTGGTGGTGCAGCAGTGACCGGCTCTTCGGGGCAGTCTGTCTCCGATGGTGCGGGATGGACGGCAGTAGCCGAAGGCTCGTCGCAGTCATCCCCAGTTGGAACTGGAGGCTTTGGAGTAGGCTCATCGCAGTCGTCTCCAGTTGGAACTGGGGGCTTTGGTGTAGGCTCGTCGTCGCAATCATCACCGGTTGGAACTGGAGGTTTCGGAGTAGGCTCATCATCGCAATCATCCCCAGTTGGAACTGGCGGCTTTGGAGTAGGCTCATCATCGCAGTCCGAGGTGGTAATCGGGGGCCGTGGGGTGGGCTCATCATCGCAGTCCGATGTGGTGACTGGAGGCCGTGGAGTGGGCTCATCGTCGCAGTCTGAGGTTGGGACGGGGGGCTTTGGAGTAGGCTCATCATCGCAGTCCGAAGTTGGTCCATGAGGAGGAACCGTAGCGGAGGGTTCATCAGTGCAATCATCAGATGTAGCAGGAGGAGCGCTAGTGACCGGCTCGTCCGTGCAGTCATCAGTGGTTCCTGGTGGCGGAGGACGAGTGGTGATAGGCTCGTCAGTGCAATCGTCAGAGGTAACTGGTGGGGGAGGAGCAGTAGTGACAGGTTCATCTGTGCAATCATCAGATGTAGTAGGAGGGGCAGCGGTGGTAGTTGGCTCGTCAGTGCAGTCATCAGTGGTGGTGGGAGGCACCTCCGTTGGGGCTACAGTTTCGCTATCGCAATCCTCTGTAGTGGTGGGACGAGTAACAGTTTCTGAGGGTTCTTCGCAATCTTCGGTGGTAGTAGGAAGGGCGGCCGTAGTCGTGGGGGGATTTTCAGTCTCTGATGGTTCATCCGAACAGTCCTCAGTAGAGGTAGGCACTGCTGTTGGATAACCATCACCAGGGGCTTCTGTCGTCGGTGGCGGGGCCGCCGTCGTGGCAGAAGTTTCATCATCATCACAATCGGACGTCACTGGTGGGGCTGGCCCCGCGGCCGTAGTAGACGGGGACTCTGTGGTTGTTGGTCCCTCGGTCTCGTCACAGTCAGACGTTGGCTCTGCGGTAGTTGTCGCACCTCCAGGATATGTCTCACCAGGCCTAGTGGTTGCGATGTCATCTGTGGTCGTGCTATCACAGTCGATGGTGGCATCGATGGTGGTCGGTCCCACAGTTGGAGCTGGCGGCTCAACCGGCGCATTGGCAATTGGGAGATTCAGCGCTGCGGCGCCGCAGATAGCTATTCGAAGAAGATGATGTTAGATTGATCACATCACATTCACTAAGCGTTGAAACTTACCAACGGAGACCTCTCCAGCCTTAAGAGCCTCTTTGAAGGAACAGGCCTTCCAGATGCACTTCGAGCTGTGCCACAGGAAGCTGGGCTTCGAGCAGGTGCATCTGAAGTCCAGCAGACCGCATCCAGTCGACATGATATTGGTAGCGATACATTGCAGAGCGCAGCCAGGATAGTCATTGATATCAAGGGCTGATACAACGGAGCTGGACAGCAAAACTGCCGTCGACAAAGTTGAGATCTTCATCTCGAGAGGGTGAGACTCAAGTGAGGTGAAGAAGGGGAGGGCAGAGACAGCGAGAGACGGAGTGGGAGTCTGGGGCCAGAAAAGAGCAGGAGAAGGTTCCTTCTCGGTCTATGGGGATGGCTATATGTTTATGAACCCCAGCCGGCAACGATGCGACGAGTGGTTGGTAAAGCCACGAATCGGGCCCAAGAGGCTCGATACATGGTTTCCCTATCCAAGGTTTTCTTCTTTGCCCTTCGCTATCATGGCGCCGGGGGGGACCGGGGCCACGGTCAATTGGCCGTATGTGCGGATTATATTAATATTATACATAGTCACAACGTGACTGCCATTCGCACGGCACCGTCCAAATCGGCGCTGTGACCTTCATCTTATTATCTGGATACGACATTTTCCCAGACCGAGCCGTACCGACCATTCCATTTTCTCGATTGGACGAGAGAATTATGCAGCCTCTAATTGGCATGCGAGACGTAGCTGCTCGTGAACTCTACTAAGTATCCTAGTCACCATGAGATCAGATTGGAGATCATGTAGACGGGGGTTGGAGGCACCTACCTATGAACTTACTGGCCGATTATCTAATTACAGCTGCTTGTTGTTTCTTTTTGCCCGCTGGTTTCTTTTTCTCGTTTCTTATTCTTCTGTGTGTCCGAAAAATACGTACTTGGTATCTTTGCGTGTTGGAATATTCGGGTCATAGTGGCGCTTGAATTGGGTATCATTCGGGAACTTTGAGTCGACCAAGCCCTTCTCCTTGGTCAATATCCCCGGCCTGCCGTCGTCCCCACATTTGACAGGGAGGCACGACACCCCGGCGCGATGAGCATGGGTATCCATTGCCCCGAAAGACTCCGTCCCCAACGACATGTGAGACCGAATCGGCAGCCGGAGCGAGACACACATCACGAAAGGAAGAAACATCGTTCGTATGACATCCTTGGCGCCGCCTTGACGTTCGCGCTCTCGTTCCTGGGGAAAGTTTTCATTTCGGCTATGGCTTGGTTCTGTTGCCTGACGAGCGAGTCCGGCTTCGATGCGGGGAACCGCCCAGCGCCCCGTATACGGCCGTATTGAATCATGAACTTGACCGTCGTCGTAGTCTGTCCGACGGGTTCGATCTGTTAGTCTCCGCATGTGGTTCGAGCACCCGAGACGACTCTGGACACCAGCTGGAAAGCGTGGTCAGGAAGTAATGGAAAGGGCACCAACCTGCCGGACTCTCGGAGAGGGCAAGCAAAGGTCCCTCCGCGTATTCCGAGAAGATTTGGAAGGCGGGATTATTCACTGCCGACGGCTCCTGCTGCCGTGGAGGGAACTCTCGCATTGGCTCTGGTGGTCATTTCCTCTCTGTCGACACTGACTAGTGGTTCGGGCAGGTGGTTGTGACCTCTGCAGGTTGGGCGTGTTGCATTTGGCAGGGAGAGTTTTCCTCGCGTGCGTTCAGCTCAGACATCTCGACGCGTCCTCCGGCTTCACTGTACACGACACCAGCCAGCATCGAGAGCCATGTCCGCGCCTGACGATGCAGAGCAAGAGGTACGTACTTCCGGTTCCCGCCTGCCCGCTATGTTTTACACCTTACCGATTGGCTAACGTTGCATCTTACCGACTACCAGCGGCTAAAGTCCGCGTTATGGTACGCCCGCGCAGAACCTTCCCGTCCCATTGGCGGCGCCCCGCCCGCCATCGCGGTGATATCTCCTGCTGAAAAGGCATAAACGGCCAGGTACCACGTCGGCAAGCTGGTCGACGCCGCATGCCTGGATCTGAACGTCAACGCGACGCCGCAGTTCATCGGCTCCCTGACCGAGCTTGCCTGGGTCCAGTTTGGTACGACGGGCAGCGAACCCCGCTAGACGGAAGCGAACTAATCCGGCGGCTCTACGTCTACGTGGGTAGATAACATCGCGAAGGATCTGGAGAATTTCGCGAAGTGCGTCCGCTCCGCCCTGTACCGCTGCCTGCAGGAATACAGGCATACAAGGCTTTCTTACTCCCGCGAGTGCAGGTGTCTCCTTGTATATGGCCGGTTCGCTAACCTGGTACTACGGCGGCGTCGCTGCTATATCAATCGATCGATATTATATTACAGGCATGCGAATCGAAGCACTATATCCACAGCGGATGTTCTCCTGCTGGCTCGGAAGAATCCAGATCTCCATGGTCTGCTGCAGAAGGTTGTAGATGGTGAGGCTGCTGCCCGTGCCGCCAAGCAGGCGGAAAAGTCGAAACGATGATGCAACGACTCCTCTCTGGATTGCCTGCTGCAAGCTGTCAGCTGGATAAGAAGCTCGCTAGCGGCATGCCTTCTTTGATTGTTATTGATATCCATATCTAGTCTACGCATACATCAATTCTTGATACCCTTCATCTTTCCCATTGGAATTTGAACTATTATGATTATTATTGTAATTATCATTATGCGGAACTTTATCTACTTTAGTGTTCGGGACGGTCATGCGGGCCTAACACCCTACATCATGAGACCGCTACAGGAAGCTCGGTGGAAGAAAATAAAACAGCTCAAGTGGAGATCGCAAATGACAGAATGCAGTAGAGAGACGAAAGATACCGTCCACCCCACCTCGAATCTCCTATTACCCTCCGGATATGCGCATATACCCTCCTCACGTTGGTCTTTTGCAGTGTCGGTGTAATCAACAATTACATCATGAAAAAATGGGCAGGCCAGTTGGTTAGTATGCGACGTTCGGCCGCCGTCAAGATTTCCATGGGTGTCAAGTCGAAAACGCGCGATGGGTCCACAGGGACACCATCCTGCCAGTCATATAAACCATCGGTAGCAGGCTCCGAACTTCGGCTTTGGTCAGTCTCAGGGAAGCTATCACATATACAGATTAGAACAAAATTCCCAGAACGGAGTTTTCATACCTCTTAGTCCAGTCCCCGTCCGATTGCTCTTGGTACCGCTCGAGATCCATAATCGCTCCGTAGGCACTTTCGACTCTCACCCCGTCTCTTTCGGGGACGGACTCGGGGTACGGGGCCACCATTATCGACGGCGCTGCGTCGTCCGGAAACTCTGATTGGAAAGGGTGTTTCTGCCAGAGCTCCTCGGTGATAAACGGCATGAACGGGTGGGTTAGCCTCAACGATCGTTCGATAACTGCATAGAGTGTTTTCACGGTAGACACTTTCTCTTCAGCGCTGTAGTGCCGGAAATCTGCCTGGATTCGCATCTGTCGTGCAAATTTGTCAACTCGGTGCTTCGGCCGTCTTGGGCGATTGAGGGAGTAACGTACCATGTAATGGTCTCGGATTTCGTCGATCCACAGACGGTGGATAAAACCCGCCGCTTGCGCAAACTTCCTTGCCGCCAAAGCGTCGTTTACGGCTTTACACGCTTTTGAGAATATATGGAACATAGATCGTGTTGCCAGACCCTCGGTTTCCTTTGGCTTGGGATCTCGTTGCCTGGCTTTGCTCGTGTCGACCCGGCTGGGGTCCAGCTTCTTCGGGATCAGGCGTGTAAGCTTGCCGACATCCTCGAAGATCTCGTATATGCTATTGCAAAACTCGCGGCAGCTGGCGACGTCGTTAATGTTGAGCTGGACAGCCTTGCCTGAAGTTATGGTCAGCGGCACTCGATCACCTTTGGGAATAGGCTTCGATGAGAACTCACGATCTGAAGTATACTTGAGCAGGGCGAATCGAAGTGCATCCGCTCCACACTCCGGAATGCCGTTCGGGAAGCAAGTCGCTTGTAATTTCCGTGCGTTTAGATATTCTTCGGTGTCCGGCGCCATGTGTCCGTCCAGTAACCCTTGGTTGAGATCATCAAGTGTTCTCCCTTCGATAATGTCGAGCGGGTCGACGCCGTTGCCAAGAGACTTCGACATCTTCCTCTTCTCGACATCTATGATGAGCGGATGGAAGTAGACTTCGTGGAACGGAACTTGCCCCGTGAGCTTTAGACTCAACATGACCATCCGTGTCACCCAGTGGTGGAGAGTATCGGCTCCCGTATTCAAAATGGACAATGGAAAGAATTCCTTGAACTTGGGAGTGTTTTCCCGCCATCCGAGGACGGAGAGCGGCCAAAGCGCAGATGAGAACCATGTGTCCAGGATATCTGTGTCCTGTTCCAAGAGGAACTTTCTGCCCGGATATTTCTTCATGGCGTTCACCCTTGCTTCCAGGCGGGTCCGACCCACGATGATTCGATTTGGATCGCAGTCGTCAGGCTTTTTCCCCACGCGCTCTTCCTCATGGAATGTGAGATACCATGCTGGTACCTTGTGGCCCCACCACATCTGCCTCGATATGCACCAGTGCGGCGAGTTCTCCAGGCTGGTGATGAATTCATCCTCCATTCTTTTCGGTTGTATTCTAATTTTCCCTTCTCTGACTGCACATCTAGCGGCGTCAGCAAGCCCGTCTGTCTTCAGCCACCACAAGGGCAACATCATCGGTTCTACGATGTCACCCGTGTGCTTGCAGATCAGGACCGACGTCTTGCATGGCTCCTGCTTGATGAACAAGCTCCTAGCCTTCAGATTCTCGATTACACTTTCCCGAACTTCGAATCTATGTTGGCCTTTAAACTCTTCGCCTTCTTCATTGACCGTTCCATCGCCTCGGAAAACCACGACCGCTGGCAGTCTGCATCGACCCCTGATACTGTTAGCCAGAAGGTCGTGCGCTGGAGCCAAAGGTATCATCCCCGTCCCGAAGTTTGGGTCGACGACGGCGTCGGCTACGATTGGCAACAGACGGCTAGAATACGGATGGCGCGCGGTCAATCCGATCAGGTGTTGATACCGCTCGTCATTGGGATGGACCCCTATAGCTGTATCCCCCAGAAGAGTTTCGGGACGGGTCGTGGCTAGAGTGATCCACGTTTGAGAATCATCTTCAATATTCGTGACGAGATATTTGAAGTAATACAGCCATCCGAACGCGACTGCTTTATCAAGCCCTGGAAACTTCAGCAGCGTCGGCCCGGGGATGTCCATAGTTTCGACTTCCAGGTCGGTTAGCGACGACCGGAGTGTCGGACACCAGTTGACAACTCTTCTCTGGCGGTAGATGAGACCTGCTTTGTGCAGTCGCACGAAAGCCTCGGTCACTGTAAGCGACCGCTCCTCGTCCATTGTGAAGGCTTCTCGGTTCCAATCCGTGGATGCGCCGAGACGCTTGACGGTCTCATTGATCTTCTGACGATACTCGCACTTCCATGCTTCAACGTAGTGGACGAATTTGTGAGAATTGATGGTAGTGCGCGGTCTGTTCCTGTCACGGAGAATTTTCCTGCCTACGAAAACTTCTGTGGCCGTGCCAGCGTGGTCGGTTCCCGGGATGAAGAGAGTTTTGTAGCCTCGCATTCGATGCCATCTTGCGAGGGTGTCTTCGATCGAGATTCCAAGAGCATGGCCACAGTGGAGCGGGCCGGTTATGTTTGGTGGAGGTATGACGATTGAGAAGACTTTTGGTTCCGGCTTCTTTTGGATATTGGTAGGTTGTGAGGGTTTGTCCGCAGGCTTCCTTCGATCGGGGTCACCACCATTAGTGATTACAGTCGAGTCCTCGGAGCGTCCGTTGATTACTTTGGCGATGGCGACCGATGCTTTGCTGAGGTCGGCTTTGCCGGTGTCCAGTGGAGTTTCGTTGGGCTCAGCCGGGGGCGCCGTACCATTCTTTAATCGCAGTGCTTCAACACGGTTGATGTTGTTGTTGAGTAAGATGCTCTGAGATTCTGCTTGTTGCAAGCCTTTGCTAGCAGTGTCCGCGGTATTGATGTTCCGTCCTTCGGTAGTTGAATATTTGCTGGAGTCCTTGGTCTCGCGAGCCCGGCCGCACGAACTGCAAGTGGACTCCATATCCCGCTGATTCCCGTTGACGGGGACACGACGATTACCGGGGTTCGAAGCGATGGCAATGCCTGGGCCCTTCTTTGGGGTGATGTAGAAGGGAATGAAGTATCTTTCACGCTCCCAGGCTTCATACCACTTCTGCTCGATCGCCTTTGGTTGATATCCGGACTCCTCGGGGTGCTGTGGGTGATGCTGGTTAGCTATGGCGATCCAAGTTACCCTATACATAAATCGCCAACAGAGAGCCGCCCGCTTTGTGTAAGAAGGACTAACCGAAGAGGGTTCCATCGTTGCTTCTTCTGTCTCTTGAGACTGACGTTAACAAATTAAATAGACGGAGAGCTAAGCTACGTGGTCGTAGTAGAGTGGGAACGGAGGGAGTGAAGATGAGATGGAACGGATGAATATTTTGTCGTGATGAGATGGTTTTTGGGAACACAGCCAGTTGTGCGTCGAGTTTAGGGCAGACGGCGCCTACAACTTGATTGTGCTCATACTTGCTGCTTTGTGAGGGCGAGGCCCTTCCACGATTGTGCTCATTGCGCCGACGCCGCCATGCGACACTCACGACACAACGCATTTTGCACGCGAAATACCACACGCGCGCATTTCGTAACTTCACACCCAGAGTACTGTGGCGTCAAGCGGCCGACAAACATCCTGTAATCAATGTCCCGTACAACCAAGCCACTGATCCACATTTCTTGAATTCTTATCCCTTCATCTCTCAGTTATATTTCACATGGCTTATAAGTTCTAAGTCACTTGTTCTCAACCCGAGAAGTATGGAGGGCACCATGCAGCAATATTCGCGAGTGGCGCTAGATACGTTGGTTCTCGAGCACGACAGGGGACATATCTGTGGCGTCCGGCAGCTCCTTGGAGCACTGCACCAGGGATGTTATTTGTGGAGAGCCGCGAACTAATGCAAACTCTAGACGTTGTACGTCGACAGACATAAAATGAGCTCACACATATCAATCATATGAGAGATCAATCTTCCTACCTCATACCTAGGTACATGTACTTACTTAGTCACTTAGTAATCGATATTGTGCCCTATCTATGTACTTATGTTTATCAAATGTGCAGCCGGCCGACAGGGTTCGCCAACGTCGAGATTGGTAAGTGGTACTCTCGCCCGAGTCGACTGCATCCGGCCGAACCGTCGACAGCCACCACTCCGCTTTGGGTAACATGGGCTTCAAAACCCCCACCTTATAAATCCAGATTAGATTGCCAACCGACGTGACATAAAACGGCCGGCATCAGCTCACGATTCGATTGTGTCTCAAGACGTCAACGCATCATCTACTCAGCATCTGCGATATATCCGAGGTCTCGGCAAACTCCCTCATTCCCTACACAATGGCCGCAAAGCAAGCTGTGGCGGTGATTGCAGGCGTCGGACCTGGCACGGTAAATAGACCCAGACCCTAAGACTTCAATCAATATGACCTGACACCTACGTGGTCTTTCCAGGGCGCGGCTATCGCCAAGAAATTCGCCAGCCTCTACGATGTCGTTCTTCTCGCGCGTACGCCGGCCTCTTACGAGCGCACCGCCAAGGAGATCAACGATGCAGGAGGATCCGCTATCGGTGTCTCCGCCGATGTCCAAGACGAGGCTAGTGTGAAGAATGCATTCGAAGAGATGACGAAGAAGTTTCCCGAGAAGCCATTGGCAGCGGCGATATTCAACGTCGGCGGGGCCTTCTACAGAAAGCCATTTCTGGAGCTCGATTCCCAAATGTTCAAGACGGGGTTCGAGACGAGCGCGTGCGTGACTCTAATGGACATCCCTCAGATAATCCATACTAACGAGATTCCCTGTGGTGTAGTCTCGGCGCTTTTATCTTTGCACAGGCTGCTATCCCTCATCTCCTCAAAGCTGTCGATCAGTCGCCTGCCCACCCTCCATCCCTCTTCTTCACCGGCGCCACAGCTGCGCTCAAAGGCGGACCGCAAATGGAATGCTTCTCCCCCGGAAAATTCGCCCAGAGATCCCTCAGCCAGTCCCTAGCGAAGGAGTTCGGACCGGCAGGAATACATGTGTCGCATCTCGTTGTCGACGGCCTGATCGATACGGAGAAGACGAAGGGCTGGATGAAGGACGCTGGGGAGGATAGTAGGATTTCGCCGGACGCGATCGCGGAGACGTATTGGGCACTGCATCAACAGCCGAGGACGACGTGGACGTGGGAGATTGATATCCGGCCGTATGTTGAGAAATGGTAGCGTGCGGAATGGATGCACCTGCGCATGTTATGTAACTTGCACTCAGAAGTTTAATGACTGCATTGTGGAGCCTCCTCGAACGATATATATACTGCTCGAACCATCGACCAGGCATGTGCCTCTTTAAATCAGCGTCCGAAGCCAGTGTTGATGCCGGACCGTTAGCTTGTAATGCCGGCATCCTCTAGTTCATAGTGGGGGGTTTCAATGCGCCATGGCGTCTTAAGCGGCGGCCGGAATGGTAGTAGCCGTGGACTAGTCTCGTCGCTCGATATCCGTTGAAATTTAATGATGTTCGAAACAACAGAAGAATTCGTCGTTGCCTGAGCTCGACCATTCCCTCCGCGACGGCCAATTGTGCGCTACTGACACGGGGTGTGCTATGGTTGGCTATCCCAGTCAGCCCGACAGCGCCCAGCCTCCCCCTTTCGGCGAGTGCGATGGCAGCACAAGGTCGCTGTATCCGAGGCCCTGTATCCGAGCCTCCGCCAGACCTTCTTCCTGCGACTGCTTTCCACTGACTTCCGGCTGCGACAGGCAAAAAACTCCAGGCCACGATACCTGCGCAGGACATAGACAGAAAGCGCCCGATCGCGCCGAACGAAGCCGTATCTTTACCATAAGACCTTCCCTTTGACACTCTCGCGAACGGCTCAGGCGAGAACCGGTGGAAGACTAGGCCTTATCGATTCTTGTGTCGCATTTCCCCCCGACCGTCGCCGGACAGCCTTCTCGTTTTCCGCCAGCGTAACCACCGGCACCCACCCACACGATACCGCCACCATGGAAGAGATCGCAGGTCTCATGCGTGAATTCGGCATAGGAGGGAACCGGAAGGGCAAGCGAAGGGCCAGCGACAATGCAGTTGTTGTAAGTGTGCCCCTCTCAGCGATACGCCACCTTTGACTGCCTCATATGTTGCGGGGCAAAAAGTGTCTTCCAACGGCCAACTTGATCGCGGCATGTTGCTAATCGCGTCTCGATGCGCAGGGAACCGCCGGAAAGTACATCTTCACCGCCATCATCGTTCCCTGGATATTCTCCCGCGTCGTCAGGCCCTTACGCTCCAGCGCGCGGATCTTCCTCGCCAAGCAGATGAAGAGGGGCATGCGCCAGAGCGGCAAGCGGTCGACGAGAGTGATGGTCTGCGGGGCTCTGCTGAAGAACCTGGACTTCTTCACGAGGAAGGAGACTTTGTTTGCGTTCTGGTTCGCCTTCTTGGTGCTCATGCGGACCGTCATGCCCCAATTCAAGGGTGCTATGCGGACCATCATGAGCTCGAGGAGGAGAAGATGAAGGCCGCTCGAGGACATGTTGGCCGCTTTTTCAGTCTTTGCTACGGGTTTCATTTAGGTTCGGGTCTGCGATCGATATTAGTATGCATGTTCTGGGTACGGCTGGTCGGTTGGATATCTGTAATCATGTAAGATAGCTACATACATACGTTATGAATTCAGTTGATTCTTGCATGCCTTCTTGCATGATGGCTCGAGCCCGCATTGGCGGTTGACCTCAGCACCGGGTTGAATGGGCCGCCTGCCTTGCCTTGTGGTGTCATGTTACTTGGGTCTTGGACAGGTTTCGTTCTGAATGCGGCGCTGTGCATAATCGATAATCTGGTTGCTGAAACCTGGTGGAGGAACGGCATATCTATGCCCTCCATCAAATGCACCTGGGAGCGGCGTCGAGATGCGTACCTGGCAACAGTCCACCTGACAGCTGACCACCTCTCATGATATCAGCGCCCCCGCTCCCACTTTAAAAAGTTTCAAGGCCAAGTTCTCTGTTGCTGGTGGCCCTTCGACATCTTCATCTTGATTACGATTGTGGACGACCTCAGCCTCATCACCATCATTGCATTGCCCCTCCCCTGTGAATTCTGTCCGTATCTACAACTTCGAATATCGAGAGTTCGAGCTAGCTAGCTCTCACGTGCTGGGCATCGGTCCACGATGCATATCCAACTTCTGGCCACTACGGAGACGCTTAAACAGGAGACGGGCCACTACCCGTTTACCGTTGATGGCGGCTTCAAATATCACCCCGACAAGCCGGGCCGCTTCGACACCAAAGCCGTCCGCGTAAGTTCATTCGATATATATATCACATCTGAGCCTAGCAATTGATAGGCGCGTATGCGGGCACTAATATTCGACTAGGAACACTGCGATCTACTCCTCAACCACTTCGTCAAGGCACTGGAGAACATTGGGAAGCGCGCACCGCTGACCTTTGAACGTGCCTGGTTCACGAACCATGACTCCGCACTGATACTGCAAGCTGCAGAGCGCAGCGAGCGTCGGCTCCTTGTCCACGTTCTTAGGTATACTGAGGCAAAATACGGCGTACACCTCGAGTCGCAACAGCTGCAGCTAGACCATTTCATGAGGAAGGGGCGTACTACAAATCACACCAGACGGGCAATGGGACTTATGCCGCTCCCCTACGTGTAAGCCTCACCCGCTCCGTCGACTGTATTGTTCCTGTCGGCTGATATACTACCGATGGTAGCGATCTCGCAATCATGCAATACTGCCACATGCTATCTTCGAGCTGCTATCAAGATGATACCCATCGCGGTATCAACCGCTTGTACGGCGAGAATCGAATCGAGGATCCGGTCCCGCTAATCGATCTGCCCTACCCGCTGGAGCGAATACTCAATCTGTACGGTGACAAGAAGAAACAGGCCGACGGCAGCCTCAAGCCAAAGAATTTCGATTTTGAACGCCTCAACTGGAAACACACGGATGGCGACTATCTCCACTGGCCAGAGGGAGGGCCCTTGAGTGCTACCACTCGCCTCCTCGACGAGATCCCCGAACGGATGACCTGTGCTCGCTGTGAACGCGACAGCTACTTCACCAAAGACAAAGGCGAAACCTGGTTCTCGTTCCTGGAGGGAGAAGATGTCTTGTGCCGCTACTGTGGCTGCTTCAACAACCTCCTAACATTGAAGTGGATGTACTTTCGTGACGACATGGTCGGTCTTCGACAAGCCATCTCGTACTTTCGCAAGCCTGAGGGGACCGCGCCGATGCATTTCCCAGATATGCTTACTCGTCACAGTCTCGGTACGGGCGCTGGAAGACACATCATCGATAGAGTCCTCCGACACTCGCTGCCCAACGAAGAGTGGGACCGCCTGATTACCGTGCTGAAGGAAGGAATGGGATACGAATCGGACTGGGCGGAGCTCCTCGCACAAGCCCGTCTTATCGACCGAGACTTGCCATCTATCAACATCCACCCGAACGTACTCCGAACCGACACTAGCACCTTCTGGTGCGACCTCATCCACCGGTACAAAACGACACTCAACCATGTTACCACGGTTGACTTTCACGCATCCATCGCCAACCTCCGCGATTTTGCGGACAACATTGACAGGCTGTACGGTTCATCCCAAGAAGGCAATGCTGAACCGTCACGGGATGTCAATGGTGTCGCTAAAGTCCTCGACAAGCTCAAACTGGCCCCAAAGCTAGGTCACGAGAATCGCGATATTCTCCCCGAAGGCTCGGGCCTCAAGTACGAACGCTTCATGAGACTCAAGGCAAAGCATCCCACGAAGGACCTTCTCCCCACCATCGCCATCGAGCTGATGTGGCGCACCCACCTCCTCTATCCAGCCTACTATCACCGCTGGTGCCTTCAGAACCTCCACTGCTGGGTCGACCACGCCTTCGACAAGGACGAAAAAGGTCAATCCCTCGACACGATCAAGAAACGCTACGACGAAATCTCCGAACTCTGGTGGAAGGAATACGACGAAGAATACGTCGCCGACCCGAAGAAATGGCAACAATTCTTCAGCATCAAGAACGAATACGCCAACGGCTGGGTTCCCCGCGACAAGCGAGCAGGCCTCACCACCGCACAAGATCAACGGCGCAGAATGCCGTACTGGGCGCAGAATGTCGAGAACAACCCCCCAGAACTCACCGACGACGAGCAGGAAGAGCTCTACCAGACCCTCTTCGACTCGCGCGAGACTCGGCAGCTCATCACCACCCGTCTCGTCCACCGCACCATGTCCTCCAAGCATAAGAGAAAGAACAGCGTGCCGGAAACCAAGCTCTCCAGCTTGGACATATACCTCAACAAGCACTGGGAGGACGAGCACAACGAACTGCTTGCCATCGTCGACTTCTTCCCATCCCTCAACCGCCGCATGACGAAGCAGGTCGACACCATCATCACAGCCATCAACCTGCTCTTCAAGTACGATATGGATCCACCCACCTCACCCGAGGAAATCTTCAAGCAGAAAGACATGTCACTCGCAGACCCGCTCCCCGAGCGCCTGCTGATGTGGTTGTGTCTTCGCCACTGCCAGCGTCTGCACTACCGCCGCATGATACCGGAATTCATGAAGATTCTGCACCTCAACGACGTCATGCGCTATCGTGTCGAAATAAGCCCAGCAGACCTCTCAGCTGCGCGCGTCGTCTCCTTCCTCGAAACCCACTACGCAGAGGTCATCAAGGGTGTCGTAAAGAAATGCGAACCGCTGTTCGAGAACTACATCATCGACGACTTGCCACCAACGCCACCCCACGATAGAAGACGGGAGCCTCGGGTCATGCGGAGTGTGTTGCTGGAAGAGAATGCAAGGCTGTCCCTCGCATCAAGCGGCTGGAGGCCTGGCTTCTCGCTGCATAGCACTCAGCGGGGCAGCCACAGCGTCCGAGGCACCTCTGTCGCCGCGAGCAGCATACTTGATAGCATCGCCACTGAAAAGGCCGCAGGAAGAGCCAGTAGAGGGCCGCGTTGAACGAACAAATACACGAAAACCGTTTACTGAACGAGACTACGATAATGATTAAAGCTAGTAGCTAATTGTTAATAGGGTAACCCCGAAACGCATACGTATCAAACGAAAAAGATGGATGATTACAAGCAACTTTTTAAAGGAGAATCGCAGGATAGATTTACATGTATCAGGATTGACGAGCGGCCGCTTTACACACTGATGGGCTGCGCAACTCCACTCTTTACGCCTGCTTCCTCTTCTCCTCCCACATTTTCCTTAACGCTGAGATCCCAAAGGACTTCATCATGAACGAATCCTGTACATTAAACCCACACCCCCGGTCGCGCAGTATACGTTAGCCAGTGAAATGAAATAGTATAAGGCCGTCGGTGCCATGATAGTCAAACAACTGGGATTTTAGTACTTACAAAGATCCACTTGGGAAGAAAGGTGTCCAGGAACCACGCGCTGAGCGAAAAGTACCCTTCGTACAGCCAGGCGCTCGGCTTGCGCTGGATCACCTGTGCGACGACCCGTTTCGCGTACTGCTCAGGTGGAATCGAGTTCTCTGTATACAACAAAACGTCAACTGAAAGGTACTACGCGGGAGAGCGGAACCGGAACCGTCAATGAAATTTCAGCTAGAACGATCCTAGGGGATGCTGACTTTGTGAATACTGAACCCGCTTTGCAAAGTAATCCTTGATAGGGAGATAGTACGAGTCTGTCCGTCAGTTGGGAAATATCGCCAGTCAGCTGAACATTCGTGATCCTCAACACGAGCTCGGAAGCCCATTGCGAACGGCATAATTCGGCGTGACGGAATTTTATAATGCTCACCTGGAGGCAACTGTCGGTCCACTCTCGCCAAGTTTGTAGCAACGCCACCGGTGATAACCTACAATTCAACATCAGGTCAGTTCCCGCCAAATATGCACTCTCCATGCATGCAAGCCGCACCCCAGGGGTAGTGGTAACTTACATTGATAACCTGCACCCCGAACGCCTTCATCTCCAGCCGCAGCGTATTCGCATACGCGTGCAATGCGCCCTTCGATGCACCGTACGCACTACCAAATGCGTACGGCATCACCCCGGCCAAGCTGCCAATCATCACGATCTTGCCTGTCGCCGCAATCAGCAGTGGCGCAAACGCCTGTGTGACCATCATTACGCCGAAGACGTTGATTTCGAACGTCTCCCGGATCTCGTCGAGGGAGAGGTCTAGCGCGGGCATTGTATAGTTCCGGCCACTGTATAACAATATAAGATGATGTGAATCCCGTTAGCGATACCGAACTCAATTCTCAATGTATGCTTTCATATATATGCTATAGCCATGCTGGAAGGTCTGCAAGGGAAGTAATTCGAAGACAGGTCTGCGGATAGTATATGAATGGTTTTGATCGATATACGTACGCATTGTTCACGAGGACGTCGAGCTTGCCGCCGGTAAGCTGGTCGACTTGCCGTTTGCACTCATTGATAGACTCCTGCTTCGTGACGTCCAGAGCGAGCAGCTCGACGCCTGGGAACTCTTTGAGTGCTTCTAGTGTCTCTGGCCGCCGGGCAGTCGCAAAAACTCTGTATCCTGCATATGAGAGCAAAACTCGTTAGAACCTAATTTCTCTACATGATTTCAAAGCTATGAGATATATAGCGTAGTAACAACGACGAAAGCCATCTATCATCATCATGATGTTCGGAGCTAACACCGAACCGGAACCAATGAAAGGTTGCACAAGAAAGACAGTGTTGGAAATGTTGCATTTCCCCACCAGCACCAAAATGTGAAGATTGGTCACAAGCACCATGAACATATCGACCTAGCCAATCGTGCAGGATGGCCGGCAACAGCCATGACGTTCTTGAAGTGCCGACAGGGCCACGGCCAAGGAACACGAATCAATCGGACGAACTGGGAACCTACCGTTGCGCTGGAACTCCTGCACCAAGCACCCACCAATGCCCCCAACTCCCGCTCTGCACGTACGTACCCATTGCTGGTTAGTTCCACGCCCATGCCTTACTGGGACGGAATGTAGCGGCTTACCCGGTAATCAGCACAGTCTTTCGTGTGTCAGCCATGGCTTAGAAGCTAGTAGTTCCTTCGAGTCTTTGACAAATCTGCCGAGCTGTGATCAATAACCAGAGCAACGTGTATACTGACGTCGTCCGCGAGTTCAATGGCGCGTGTTGGACATGTGACGGAATAAATGGCCCGAGGAAGTCCAACGCGATGCGGTCTCAAATCCAACATGTGGTCTCGCCGCCTGGAAAAATCCTGTCCAAGGGCTACAGTACAATATTCGCATTTCCAGGCGTTTATCTAAGTATCCGTCGGGCAAAAATTACGGTAGCTACTAGTATACTTAGGTAATCGATAGTCCAAAGTCGGCTGAAAAAATTCAATTATATACAAAAAAGCAGAGGAATCGCTCTGCACCCGGACATAAACGGACCAGGGATATAAAAAAATCTCAAAGAGACATCAAAGGTATATATACACTGCGCTTCGCATATCACATTAATAAATTACGCATGTGGTAGTCAACTCCCCACAAGTGCGAGTCCACTATGTAGCTAAAAGCAAAACATCGCTCTGAAAAGGCGCTCAGGGTTCCGGGAGAAACCCGGATTTACTGACAATCAAGGAGCAACAAGCAAGCGAAGGGCATCTAGTTGCCAATGGGGTCCTGGCCCTTTCCGTGAGCCGTCCGGCTCAAGCCAAGGCAGTTGGCAATGTTGAAGAAGATGTCAATGTTGTTCTGGACACCACCAAACAGCTCCTGGCACGGTCCCATAGCGAAGACGGGCACATCGGTAAGCGAGTGGACACCAACCGGCTCGTCGGTGGGCAGAGTGCCATTGATGACGAAGCCGCCGGGTGTGTCCTTAGCGTTGGCATAGAAGTCGTTGGCTGGGCGGCCCGGGGTGTTGGTCGTCACCTCACGCACACCGTTCTGGTTCACCTTGTAGTTCTCGCGGCGGTCAGGGCTAGCGGCGATACCGGCGAAAAGCGAGTATCGTGGTGTCCAGTTGGTTGGGAAGCCTTCACTGTAAGACACCTCGCCATTGTTGATGTACTGTGACTTGCCAGAGAATTGGTAGACACCGATGGCGTTGCGCTTCTTGCGGTCGTCCTTTTGTGCGTCCATGTACTTGGTGTCGACGGAGCCCATGACGTCGAAGCCGTGGCCGTGATCGGCGGTGACAACGATGAGGGTGTTGGAGAGCTCACCGAGTTCCTTGAGCTTCGCGATGGAGGCCTTGATGGTATCGTCAAGCTCGAGGAGCTCGCCGAGCGCGCGATCGTAGTCGAGAGCGTGCATCATCTTATCGATCTGGGCGGCTTCAGACATGAGGAACCAGCCCTGAGAGCTGTGGCGCTTGTCAGCCTTGGAGCGCTGGTAGAGGATGTCAATGGCCTTGAGGGTCATCTCCTTCAGGCCAGGTTCGTCTTGGGCGTCGCCCTTGTTGCCAGAGGGGTGGTTGGCCTGGTCCTTCAGGTTCTTCTTGTAGACGTTGCGGTCAAGCCACTTCGACATGTGAGAGACGGTGAAGATTCCCAAAGCACGCTCGGTGTTGGGCGCGGCAGCGAGAGAGGTCTTGTTCCAGTAGACGTTGTAACCGGCCTTGGCGAACTCCTCGTAGTAGTCCTTCTTGTTGAAGGTCTTGCCACCGAGCGCAGGGCTGTAGAAATGCTCGGCGCCACCACCGAAGAGGACGTCCGGGCCGTTCCAGTCAATCCAGGCGGTGTTGTTGGTACCGCGCAAGAGGGAGTCGACGCAGTACGGGTACTCGCCACGGTCGCGAGTGTGAGCAGTCAGAGCAGCTGGGGTAGCATCCCAGACACCAGCAGTGCTGACGATACCGACGTGACCGCGGTAGACGCGGTGGAAGATCTCAGCAATGCTTTCAATCTTGGGGTCATCAAAGACATCCGGGCTCGAGTCGACGTAGACGCCAAGAGCGTTCACGGTCGACTTGTGGCCGGTGTACAGCGCGGTGGCGGAGTTGGCAGAGTCGGTCATGAAAGTGTCAACGGAGTGCGTCATGGCATGACCAAGGACAGGGAAGCTGTCCATGGCCATCTTGGTTTGGTACTTGCCATTGACCGACTTATGACCGATAAGACGAGCGGCAGTGATCATGTTGGTGGTCATGCCGTCGCCAATGAAGAAGAGGACATTCCTGGTCTTCCGGACCTCCTCGAGACTGCGGACAGTCCAAGTGGCAGTGGTAGTCTTGCCATCATACTTGAGAGTGGCCCTGTATTCACCAGCCTCGTCAAGGTGAACCTTGCGGTAGGCCTTTGAAGCAACGTTGACCATGGACGGGGTCTTCGCATCACGTGCGAAGAAGTCCTCATACCATCCAAAGCTCCACTTCTCGAGCTTGGGTTCTGGGACCTTGAACCACTTGGAGCCAGTCTGTTTACCGCGGTTACCACCGACTCTCTCAATGGTGAACTCAAAGTTCTCGTCCGGGTTGGGGTTTCCGGTGGCTTCAGTACCGTTGACTGGCGCATGGATCTCGAGACGGATGTCGAATCGTTGACCAGCGAGGAAGTCAGCCCTGTTACACAAGATTAGCAAACGAACGTTTTCGGATCTCTGCAACCGACAGCGGAGTGCCAGTCAATGCATATGCACCATTTGGGGGATTGATGCTTACTGATCCGGGGGAATGATGCATCCCAGATCCGGGCAGGTACCCAGACGTTGAAATGATTGGGCCGAAGCCAAGCCGGCGAAGAGCGCAGCGGCAGCGAGGGGCTTCGAGAATGCAACCATGTTGAATAATATTAATATTATAGGTATATATCAATCGAACGACTGCCCGATTTCTCTATAATGACAAGGAAACACCAAATTTGCAAACCCAAAGACCTCTAAGAGCACAAAGAATGAGAGACTGGACAGTCGCTGTTGCGATTGATGGTCAGCGAAGGGGAAAGAGAATGGAGCCTCTGGACGGGCATCCTGGAGTTTATATCTCATTTTTTCTCTCTCGCCCTTGTGTATCCTTTCAAGACCTTCTCCTTTCTACGGGCCCGTCGATACCATGTAAAAGCAAAGCCTGGTTTTGTTGAACACCCGCCGACTCGGTATTTCATGCCAGTATATTGTCGCGCCGAGCCCGAAACCTTGCTGTGTGAATGGCATCCATGCGGGAACTGCTGGAATGTGCCTGTTCCGCGAGGGCGAGGGCACACATGTTGTTGGTGTGTTTAAGGTGTTATAACTAGATTGGTATCCCTGCTAACTAATGAGACATACACAGGCCTAGCATCTGTTCCATGGTATTTGCCAAGTCGACGCCGAGACGTAACTGAGCTGCCTACCTTTGATTCCGGTCGTGATATATTGGAAGAATGCATATGAATGCAGGAGCAGCTGGGGTTCTTCCATTTCAAATCCGCGTGGTGGCTGGTGGGAACACAGGATCAAACACCAATTGTGGGTTAACTTTCGGGCGGCCAGGCCGCATGACTGTCGTTCACTCGCAGCCGAAGCGGGAAAGAGATGAGGGCGAGCTTAGGCAACTTCCTTCCGTGAGCGCGATTGAGCTGCCAAGCATATGCAGGCATGAGCTTGCGGAACAGGTTGCAAAGGGTCTTGAGTTAACGTTCCTGTTGATGCTTGTTTTGGTGGGATGTTCCTGGATGTGAGGTTGCGCGTGGGGTGATGGCGGCAGGCGATTGGCCGAGTCAGCAGGACTGGCCCCTTTTGCTTCGCTTTGTCTGACCGAAGTTCATGAGAAACCTTCGAGGCCAGCGTAGTAAAATCACCAAGTGCGCAGTATATCCAACTGAGAGACGTTCGTGATCTCAATCGATCAGGTAATTGGTGGATGAGCGCAGTGACACATAATTTTGTTGACAGTGGCAGCCAGCCAACGTCCCCATGCGCGCCGGGCTCGCGGGACTTCCCCCAATTGCTAGCGTATGCTCAAGTATCTTCCACCAGGTCCGAACCGATCACCCGCCATGACAAACGAGCGGCTGAGTTCCCTATTCGGACGTGAGCCTGCTGCTCATTTACGCTGGATTCACTTGGGACAGCCGTCGAAAGTCGCCGTTGGCTCACATTTTCTGGACGGAGAAGGCATGATGCTTCGCGCGCCTGCTCAATTGGCTAGCAGCCGGATGAGCGTGGACGATTAGGTAATTTAGCGTCGTCGAGCCATGTCGCGTCGACGGCGAAATCCTGGATTGAGTCTGGCTATCGTCGACAATCCACTAGCTCAAGGCACAAGCCGGGTGCTAGTAACTTGGCAGTTAGGCATGTGTTACGTGCTTCATATCAGAATATCAAGGGCGAGGACTTACACCAGGAAGTTTGCATATCTAATCGCGTCACACTGGGCAAGAGCGAGCTGGTAAAATTTGCCTTTCGCAACCGGCGGCACTCGAGCTAGCCCGATTCATGGGTCGATGTTTTCGGGTGCAGGAACCGGTCCAGCGACATCCAGGTATGTCTTTCTGCTTCATGCGAGGAATCGGTTCTGCGGCTGCCCGAAAAGGGCTGGCACGCCGGGCTTTCGTGCAACCATGGAGAGAAAGAGGAACCTCCCACCGGAAGGTTTGCGACACTGGCAACTGCCGAGAGAGATCTAGACACCAGACGGCGCGACGAAGCAGGAAGGTCCGAGAGCGTAGCCTCATCTCACGGGATGCATGGAAGGCGATAGAGCGAGTGGCAAGTGGGTATCGTAATCTACCAATCTCAAGCAAAAGCCAAGGTCAGACAGCTGATAGCTAATGATGCAGCGCCGCTTCCAGGATTCGATATAACCATACCTAGATCCCCCTCGCCACAAGCGATGGCGATGGAATGGGCTCGGGCCCCGCGAACGGCCGTTACATGTCGCGAGCGCTAGGAATGCTCCGGCAGCCGGTCGCGATGACCACGAATGAACGAATATGAGTCTAGTCCGCCGAATACGAGAGTCCGCTGGGGTGCATGTCGTTGAGGACGCGTGGAGCATCGGTTGCTAACGGCAAGCTCGCGATGACGACTCCCCATGACGTATGCAACACACTCCACGTATAAAATAAGCTTCTCCTCAATGGCCGTACTTCTCTCCTTCCTCGTCACCATCTACACAATACGAGATCGCTATCTACATACACGCAAGCACGCCGTCGACGAATAGGATATAATTGGCAAGAAACGACCGGTTATCAGCCATGGAGTACGAACGATACACAGACGAGAAGCACCCCGACGGCGTCCACCACGTCGAAGTCCTCGAGCCTCTCCCTCAGAAGCCGAAGCGACCACTCTGGCGTCGCATCGTCAGATTCCTCTTGACCGCTGGCGCAATCTTCATGGTTTGGTCGACCTTTGCGCCCATATTCTCCTATACTAGGTGCCACGTAAGTCTGCTACTCCAGCGAATACGGTGTTTCGAGGCGTACTATACACGCCTTGCCTCCCAACTCGCGAGCATATCTATTCGCGCACATATAAAGCATGAACTACGCTGACGATAACACTATAGGGGAACAAGCACAATATGCATAGACCACCGCAGCCCGATCTCTCGCGATCCGAGCCGATAAGCTCCGATCTTATCGAGACAATGATGTCCGGTGGCGACGGATCCGGCGCTACTTACGAACACTACACTTTCCCGGCCGATCTCAAGTCCTTCTGGCTCAAGCAGGAGTCTTTCACTAGACTTCTCCCTACCCCTACCCGCACCCAAGTCGTCGGCAAGGTCATCGTCCACTCGTGCCCGAAAGCCGAAAACATCTCCACCTACTTCCGCCTCACCTTCTCCGAACCTTGGCTGCGCGAAAGCATCCTGATCGAGCCGCATTCCGATGGGATCCTGTTCAAGCTCGATCCCTACTCTTCCACTCACGCGAAGGTAAACGCTACCGTCCTGGTGGTCGTACCAAAGTCAGATGAATACTCTCTCGATCGTCTGTCCGCCGGCACTATCCAGCTACCGATCCTATTAAAGGACACCTTCACTACGCACATCAACGCCACATCTCTGGATACCATCTCTGGCAACGTCTTCGCCTTCGGCAAGGCCGCTGACAAGAAGGCCCTGGACATCGCGAACTTGCACGTTGGCACCGTCTCCGGCTCCATCGATGGTGAATTCCCTCTCATTCATGCTGTCGACCTGGAGTCGACTAGCGGAACCATCACCGCCTCGATCGTTTCTGCCAACCTTGAAGAGCAAATCGGATACATCAAGACCTCCACTGTCTCTGGTGATCACGCTATCACCTTCCTCGGCAAGCTCAACCCGCGCCCGCTGTACTCTACACATAACAGTGTCAGTGGAAACATTGACGTCAAGTACCCCGAGGACTGGCAGGGCGGCTTGAAGCTCAAGACGACTTCTGGACACATTCAAGTCCGTGGCAAGGGCACAAAGGTTGTTAAGAAGGAGAAGGACATCGTTGGCAGGTTCTGGCAGGTCATCAAAGGTGACGGGAAGAGCAAAGGCTCTATCGGCTCAATTAGCGGGACAATCGATGTTCTCATTGGGAAGGACGAATAATCGCACCCAATTATAAGTCGTTTATTCGGAAAAGGATTTTGTCTATTGCGTTATTGGGTGTACAAGGAACAGTAAAATTTAATCAGGCCTTTTGCTTTGCGGCGCACGTCTGGATACGAGATTGGGCCCTTTTTTTGAGCAATCAACATGCTATTTATTAATCATAAGTATCACAAACTTTGTTCTATAAACTGCTGCGGTTCAAAAGCAACCGACAGTATTGAATCTCTACTTTCACATTTTGTCCATCAACACGTAAATCGCATACTAGTCTCGTAGTGCTTACCCTAAGTTATTTTCTTATCTGCCGGAGGGATCCTAGTCTAGGCGCCCGCGAGGCGGGCTGGAGCGCCCCCTCCAAGCCCCGCGATCGGTTCCTAGCAAACATGTTGGCAAGGAATACGAGCGCGCCTACGGTCACAGACGGCACACAATTTACAGCACATGATTTTTGTTCCTACGTTAATCGGGTGCAACAGTTGTAGACCGAATTAATTTTGAATTCGTGATCGATGATAATGACAGAATAGAATACATAATACATAATCATGAACAAGCTAGCTAAAGATCATATCCGTATCGTACTTACCATACACTCCATAGTCCTAATCGTAACCTTGATCATATCTCATATCTTCGTAAATCATAACGTAACCTTCATAATCAAACAGGGAACTGGAAATGACAATCTCCAAACACAAAGATCAGGCTGGATCGATCGATCGCACAATCGCACCTATCGATAATACTTTACCAGATCCCGGGTCCGCAGCCCGCAGATCTGGTGTAACGTAACGCAACGTAACTACCAATTCATCCACTGACGTTGAGATCAAGTTGCAACGCTTTTGCTCGTAAAAATACCACGCATCATACTAAAAGGCAAGAGAAAACAAGGCAAGCTGGCTTGTTAGGGATTCAGTGAGGCGGACATATCTGAAATCGTAGAGTAGACCCATCCTCAAAGGAGTGGAGGGTAGTGCACCGGGCTATCGTGTGCAAGGAAGTGCCAATCAGTGCTTCTTCCGGCGGCTGCTACCTTCGGCGGCATCCCGGCTGCGACGCCACGCTTCACCAACGGGACTACATTCAATTGGCGTCGCATCTCGCCTTGACCGCATACGTCGAATGGGCACGGACAGCGTCAGCTGCGGCACCATCGTCACAGGCTTGACCTCTCCGTTGGGCAGTCGTGTTGTAAGGTAGTATCTCCGCGCGGGCGTTGGGGGTGGGACGCGGTGGTAGCGCCGGCGGGGTGTTGGTGTCAGTTGTTGAGGGCGGGTGGAGGAGGCGGCGGATGAAGAGGATGAAGAGGAAGAGGAAGAGTCGGTGGAAGAGGTGGAGGCTTCAGAAGACTCGGAGGCGGTAGTAGCATCGGTGGAGGTGGAGTCAGCTGAGGTCGCCGAGGAGACGGAGATGATGGAGATGTGTCGGTTGCGTTTTTTCTCTTGAGAGGACCTCTCCTCTTCCTTCTGTTGCTTGAAGATTGGTTTTTCTACTTGTTTCTGCTTGTGTACTTTTTCTTCCCGTGGGGATTCTTGCGGTCGTGGCTCTTTTTCCTTCTGCTTCATTTCGGGTTTCTCTCTCTGCTTCATTTCGACTGGCTTTTGTTCTCGTTCCTGAGGCTGTGGCTTCACCTCTCTCGTTTCTCTTACCTCTCTTGACTCTTTCGGCTTTGATTCTTTCGATTCCTTGGGTCTTGTCTCTTTGGACTCTTTTGATACTGACGCCTTGGACTTGTGCTCTTTCTCTTCTTTCTGTGGCTTGGACTCCGACTTCCGCGGTTTCTCTTCTGTCCTCTCGGATCTCTTTTCGGACTTTTGCGGCTTCTCTTCAGTCTTCTCAGGCTTCTTTTCCGCCTTGCGCGGTTTTTCTTCCGGTTTCGACTGCTTTGGGGATTTCTGCTCCGTCGGTTGTTCCTTCGACTTCTTCTGCTCCTTCTTCGCTTCTTTCTTCTGCTCAGGTTCTTGCTCCTTCTTCTTCGACTTGGACTCCTTCTGTGACTCTAGTTTGGGCTCTTTCTTTGCCTCGGGCTTCTGCTCTTTGGGCTGCGACTTCTCTGGCTTCTGCTCTTTCTGCGTCTTCTGCTTCGTCTGCCTGCGCTCGTGCTGTCGCTCAAGCTCAGCCTCGATGTCTTTATCTTCCCTTTCTTGCTCTTTCAGTTCTGCAAGGTTGTTCAGTTGTGACGACTCCATCTGCTCGGACTTCTGCACGGGCACGCTGCGGCGCTGAGCCTGGGCATTCTGAGCGCTGGTGGCGGGGTTGGAGCCGACGCTGCTGCCACTCCAGCGCTTACAGAAGCGCTTCGACAGGCTTCTCGATGGGCTTGACGTCACCATCATCGCCTGCTTCTCAGGGGATGGAGTAGTCTCCCTTACCGCCTGGGTGAATGTGAGTCTGGTAGGCGGCGGGCCCGGGGACAAGATCCGGAAGATCTTGTGGACACGTGGGGTCGTGTCGAGATCTAGAACCGCGGGGCCCGGGCTCGGATGGCCGGACAGGCGCTTCTCATCCACGCCCAGGTCCGGCGTCGGGCTGGTGAAATATTTTGGCGTACGGGACGCCCTCACACCCGGTGTGGGCGAACGGACGAGCTCCGAACGTCGCGATGTGGTAGCAACCGAGGCTATCGATCCGCTGCGCATATGACGGTGACCGCGCACGGGTGTCTGGGACCGCATTGGTGTCTGGCACCGCATCGGTGTTTGAGACCTCATCGGGGTCTGAGACCGCATCGGTGTTTGGGCCCGCACTGGCGTCTGCGCACGTGGAGGCACCGAAGCGGTGTGGTTGGAGACCACGCTTTCGTAGACGGGGGGCGGCGAAAGCGCTCCGGACCCGCGAACGACGACGGGAGGGTGGCTGGGTCTTGGGATCCCCGCAGTTCTAGGCATCAGGCTGAACTTTGGCCCCGGCCGAGCGGTGGTGGTGCTGGGCCGTGCATTCATCGCCTGCTTGATGGGTTTGTGAGGTGGGGTGATGAAGGTGCTGGGCGACTTTGCGAGTTCCATCTGGACTTCGAACGGGAGGTGAGAGATGCTAGGCGTCTCGCGACGGACCTCCATTGGTGCTGAGATCTTGATTTCTTTGGTAGAGCTGGAACTCGAATGTCGGCTGTGCCGACGGGGCGGGCGCGGGGCAGGCCGTCCAAAGCATGCTGCGAGGCAGGACATTTTTGCTGAGATGTATCGTTACTGGTGGTATCGTAGACAGAGGTTTATAGACGTTTCGGGGCGTAACCGGCGTGAGGAGATTCTACTCGATATGAGATTAATATTGATGAGCAAATTCGAATATACCGCTGAGAAGTGAGAGTTCGACGTTCAATGAGGGGCCTACCTAGAACTTTTATCCGAGTGGACCAGCTGGACGATAAGTCGACAGTATCGGACAATTTTCGAGTGGGATGTTAACGTTGTTGGATATATAACACTGACGAATAGGCCGAGATGCAAGCAACCGCAGGTATAACGCTCTCTGTATAGATCTATGGATCTTGCAAGCGCAGGTTGGCCAGCCGCGATGGCAGAATTGTATAGTATGTATAACGTCTCCAGAGAACGAGGCAGCCCGCTGGGGATAAAAGACTCCCAAGTGCAAGCCAGTTGGGAGATGAGCCCGGACTAGCGCAGTTGTAGCTATATATCGCCAGCGAGATAGAGCAAGTTGGGAACCGAGGAGAAAATAAGGCCCGGCAACAGAAGCGCCAATGACCAAAAATGACCAAGCCGATGGGATCGGAACAGCTATAGCTGTGGCTCGGTATGGAGGGTACCGCGTAGAGAAGAAGGCAGCTCGTCTAGACAATTCGTAGAGGGGACGTGCTGAGGATGGAGGCGACGCCAGACGAGTATTATACCCTTCCTCAATGCTATCTTATCCCTGGCATATTTTTTGTTTGTTTGGAGCTATCTGCTCGCTGGGATTCGTCTCGAACGTAGACCCATGTCGACTGTCAAGGATGTCGACAATTGGCTCGGCCTATGGAACGGTAGTCCGTGAGCCACAAAATCGACTCAAGGGTAAGCATGCGCTGCGGCAGCAGTATGATGACCGAGACCAGCTGCAGCTCCTTGCTGGTCACGGTTCCTTTGGTTCTCCACCGGCCTGCATGCGATCATGCAGCGGTGCTACACTTCGAATCCACGGTGTCCAGATTTTCATTTCGAGGGAACAATGCCCTATGGTCATGCGGGTTTGTGCCCGCTCATTTGGGGGGGTATTTTGGAGGGGACGATTTCCCTCGGGCATGCTAGGCAGAGGTGATCCTGGTCTCGAACTGACGGTAGCGAGGGCGAGGGTTTTGGCGAGCTCAAGCAGGCGTCGCGAGAGCCCGGATTGTGGCGGTGGGCCTCGACGCGACTTGGTTGAAAGAGGACACAGGGCGGTGACGATTCGATGGCGATATCGTGTGATATCGGTTGCATGTGGGGCTTCCCGCTGGGCTAGCTGCTTTGGGCCGACTAGCGGTCGTGATTGGCTCGCTGAGCTCTCGCCTGCAGTGTTCCACCTTGGTGAAATGGAGATGGCTTGCCTGCGGTCCTGTGATTGGTTGACTCGGGCTGGGATCATGCGATCCTGTGTCTAAGCGCTCATGCTTTAGTATTCGCCAGCCCTGTATTTATAGGAACAACAGCCAACGTCCTGCATGAAGACTCGCATACCTAGTGCAGCAGAAGCTCGAATGGCCGGATTTTAGTCCCAATCGAGGGCGTAATTGATACAGCAACAGGCGTTTCAAAAATCCCGATTGTGGCGCGTGAAATTTGACTGGCGCGGTGTTGCGAGGCCGCGGCGTCGCCTGTGGCGGCATGGGCATGCCAACGCCATTCATGCTCGTCCGCAGAGTAATTTAACGAAACGGACCCGTACGGATCGTGATGGGCGATTTGGAATTTCAAAAGCACCACAATGGGGATTCGATCGTAGCTCGAGCTCGAGCTGGAGCAGAGAGATTGTGCGTGTTATGCGGCCTCTCAGATCTTAGGCTCCTGCATACATCATTTAATTTCGATTTCATATACCGAGTTCGCTGGCAATGCAACGCAGCATCGAAGGATTTTTGCCATCTGCAACCGAGATTCTCGTATGGGGAACGGAGCTTGGGAGCTCAAAGCTCAAAAGAGAAGAAGAGAGCTTGAGCTTCGAGGTATAATTTGGCGTGCGTGGGTCCAATCACGGCTTCGTGAGCGATATTCCGGTGGGCTATTTCTTCCCCTTAATCAATGGTATATACGTATTTCTAGGCTTAAGTTCAATGCGTCATTAACATCACCGAATTTGGTGCAATGCTTGAGCGTGTAGCATGGACCCATAAACTTGATTCTGGGAAAGCAGGCAACTTGCCTCGATGCAACAGCTGGCCAGCGAAGCCGCTGCGCGATTTAGTTGGTGGGGAGTGTCGATGGCCAGCCAATACATGGACAGAGCTTAGTGAATGCCATATAGCCGTAGCTCCGAAGGCCAAAGCTAGTAGATAGGTAACTTGCAGCGGCTTCGATATACGCTATAGGTACCATGTTAGCTAACTTCCAACTCAAGCGAGTATATACGTATGCAGAGCGGGATATTCGGACACACCAACCGATATCATATCGATTCGAAAGATAGTCGAATATTGGTATACTACGGGCAGATGCAGCAGGGCCAGCCAGGGACGAGCAAGCCATCATCAGGCAGCCGCGGGGCGTCCTCGAGAATACGGTATCCACAGCTGAGCGAACACGTCGTTCTGCAGTCTTCGCGGTGTCGGGTGAAGATATGCCGGAAGCTGAAAAAGGCAAGTCTAAACCTGTCAAGTTAGTTGGATGTCGAACCCGGATGTCGTTAGCGGATGCAGTACCTGAGCTTACCCGGTACCCCATAGAAAGCGCACTATAGGTGCATGTACCTCTTTGTAGCTGCGGTCGTCCATCGGCTTGGCGGTCCTCCACCACACTCACGCCCTGCTCGCCACGATGACGCCTCCCCCTTTGAAAACTCGTCGAGCGACCTATCGGAAGATCCATTGCGGGTCCCCATCGAGTCAGCATGGTGTCTTCCACTAGCAGAGCTGTAACCGCGGTCGACACGCATCTCGTTAGGTGGATATCAAGGTCAGAACATTCCTTCATGACCAGTCGAATTCTCCGCAGCTACAGGGCTGACATTGAAGATCGGGTGGACCAGGGTTGGAAGCTTCGATAACGGATTGCATCGACGCCCCACGAGGAAGAGGCACTTGGCGTTCCTGAAACGCCATCGATGTCTCCGATCTCGGGTCCTCGAATGGAAACCCTCGCACAGACGCTGTCTTCGGCGGGACAAGAAGCCATGCGAGACCAGGATCTGTCACTTCTAGCGACATTGACTTCTGTCTATTACCCTCCTTGGGCTCCGGAAGAGCAGACAGCACAAACTGCATCTTGCCGCAGGTCACCGTGTATTAATTGTTGAGAGGCAAAATTAAAACCTGAAACCTGTTGAATCGTCGGGGAACTGCCTCTCGAAAGACAGAGACGCTCATGCACGATGCAGACTAGCTGTGGAGACGTTTCGAGTGAAGCGGTGACAAAAGCCGCACGCTTCACGCCTCCCACCAAGCGCCTGTAACGTTGGTCGATCTTGAAAGGATGGCTCGTAGCGTGGAGACTCCGGGCATGGCAGCATGAATCTCAGGTGATTTTGGAAAAAATTTTCACCATGATCACCAGCCTGCCGTCTTCGCGCTGGAAAATCATATAGCTATCTCATTGGCCACTATTGAGGATGATAGAGCAGGCGGTTTACATCGGCGTCAAAGGAGCAGGATCGCCTTTGCCTCAGGTGATTCAAGGCAGCGCAAGGCATGCATGCATCGCTGCAAATATCGAGCTTGCAGGGCTCGCCGCTGAGAGTATCCTCCCGTTGAGATCAGGATATTCAAAGCTCTTTCTTCTGAAAATTCAAAGCCTCCGTAGATCTGTACTCTATGGCAGCTGGTGCACAGCCCCGTATCCTCGTCATGAGCAGCTGAAATTCAGGTTGACCATGGTAGTACCTATCTGCGGGTTGCGTGGCATGAACTTTCATGCGCATGCTAATATAATGCACCTCCGGGTCAGCTGACTAGAACGAAAGATATCGTATCAATCCCCTCGTAAGGTTGACCTGTACTACCCACTCCTATAAGTATATCTTCCTACGTTCCGGTCTGAGCCGTTCAAATGCTCGACACAATTCCTTGTAGACCGGAAGCCGGACGCGCGTGGTTTTTATATTATACGCCTGGGTTGTTCTACGAGCCAGAATGCTCTTCAACATACCACATACAATCAAATTTGGCCAGCTTGGCTGAAAATCTTTGCTTTCGGCTCATTATCAACCTTTCTCCCACTTATCCTTTCCTCTTGTGCGTTTATAAGAAGCCAGTCTTCGGTCCATGCCTTTCTGTTCCCTCTTTAGGGTACGTGGAGTGACTCGAGCTGAGCTATACAACTATGCCATCATATTATGATCATGTGTTAGCTCAACGGGGGAAAGAACTCGACGAACGGCGTCCTTGAGAGCTAGCTAGCTGTCTAGCTCTCCTTTGTTGCATTATGTATATGGTAGCCTTTAGCTAATGATCAAATGGAGCTCCAGAGCTCAGCTTTAAATTAAAAATTCCTGAAAGCTGGAGCTAAGCTCAGCAAGCTTGCTTTATCGATTCCCATTCTTGTGTGTTACGTTTTGATCAATTGAGTTGCGAACAAGCGGCCACCTCGGCACGGCCACTTTTACCATTCGGTGCTGCTTTAGCGACCCGCAAGCTGGAAACCCGGTTGCTAGATAGACACGAGACCCCGAGGGAGAGATTGTGTAAATACCGGCTGCTAAGACTTCTTCTTTCATCCGGCCGGCGCTTAACTTTATAACCTCTGGATATCACCACCGTTGGAAGGATCTATCGCTCTACCGGGTTCTGTTTCCGTTTCAAAAAATTCTTTTCTGGTACTGTTTTTCACACGTTATTTCCTTGGAAAACGGAATATTGTGCGCGACCTATAGAAGACTCACAATGTCTTTGTTCGTTCTTGTTCGAACTGTCCATGAGTTCACGAGTTTTCAATCGTTCAAGCAATTGCAAAAGCTGGTTCGTCGCCCGAGCCTGGGTGCCGTCCGTGTATCATAGAAGAGCATGGGCTTGGTGTGTCGCTAGTAGAGCAGACATCGGAATACACACTGATTCATCAAGAACAAGCACCACAAGCCGTTGATTTGGGTCGGCATCGTCCGTGATCCGGATCCTGACATTGATTGAAGATGGGAATACCCAGGGAACTGTCTTCGAGAGATTCGTGGGATGTAAAGTAGCATCACGTGGGCGCGGCATCGTGGCGACGCGGCGCGGTGGTTTTGCGTTGCGACGTGTGTTGCTCGGCCTGGCAGCACGTTGCCCCGCCGACGGTCCCGCTGGCACCGCATCGCCAGGCGCGCATAAACAAAGGCCAACGCATCTCAGCCGGCCGGCCAACAGCAACCGCAGCTGGCGACCGGACTTCAACTGCAGAACAATAACGCTCCGGCTTCACGATATCATCACCACCTTCCCGCTGCTTCAAGACTCTCACGGACACGAACTAACGAACCCGACGCACGCCGAGCTCCCAACAGCGATCTTGTACGACTTACTTACAGAAGGAACAAGGACAAGGGCAGAGGTTCGCAGACCCGACGGACATCGCGATAGCACGGGTGTCGCTGTAGAGCTGGAGGCTGACGATTTGGCGATTTCTTTGTACAGTTGCTGGCACATCCCACAATCCTGACGCGCGCCGTTACTCTATCGGCTGAGGATTCCAGCAATATCAAACTCGATCAAAGGTCCCCTCATACCTTCCCATTGAGAGCTGACCGTCCATAGGCTTTCCCTCAAGAGCGGCTGCTCTTTGCCCGAGACATGGCACCTGCGACATTCCCCTCCGCTGCCGAGATAAAAGATGCAGCTATCGCCCTCTATGCCCGGTCCGTCAACGCCCTGTGGGCGTCGTCTGTCGACGCTGCGATGGCGGATAGCCTCGAGAAACGGGCCGCCTACGCCAAGCCACAAGACTTCTCCAAAGGTGTGATCGCTATCTTCGCTATCCTCGGAGCAGCAATGGCGGCCGCTGTCTGGTGGTTCTTCTTGAAAAAGGGCGGCTTCACATGGAAGGAAGAGGACTGGGATGACTATAAGTCCTCCGTCCTGCGGCGAAAAGGTCCGGACGGGAAGACCATCTCGTCGGGTAGCACCCGGGCGCCCGAGACCGTCGTCACCGACCTGACCTACCAGACCGAGGGCACGTACACCGAGCCACGGACCGAGAAACAGACTGCAGTCAGCGGTCGTGAGGTCCCGAAGGCGAAATGGGCGAAACCCAAGCGGAACAACAGCAAGAGGAGCATCACGTCCGGGTTCGACATATTCACCCGCTGGAGAAGGCGCGATCGCTCCCCCACATCGACAAGCCGCGACCCGGACCTCGAGTCGTATGCAGACGAGGAACCGGCACGCATGAAATCCTACAACCCGCACCCGGTTCAGGCCCCATCTATCATCAGTGAATCGGACATGGGCTCCGAAGCCCAGCTGGAAAAGCGCGGGACAGCCTTCAACGGCGCCGGCCGACATCCGTCCCGCTACGCATACACCTACGCACGCACCGACTCTTCCTCTGAAAAATCCTCACCAACGGGCCCTCGTCAATCCTCCAAGAAGTCCAAACGCTCGCCCTCGCATTCAACTTCGAAACGCGCGCCGGCACAGCACGCCGCCGCGCAACCGGAGCTGTCTACGATCGCTGACGAAACCGAATCTCGCCTGTCATTCGAGGCTGCGGACGACGCCGCTTTCACCGTTGTCTCCGAGCCCGTCTCCCGCCCTGATCCCGTCGTCACATCCCCACCCAAGGCGCTCGCAAAGGCATCGTCGAGAGCAGCCAAGAGCTACGCCTATCCCATGCCTGAATCCTCCCGCCGCATGTCGGCCTCCAGGAAACGGTCCGAATACTCCTCTCAAACCCGCAGCGGCCGCCGCGAGTCCGGAGGCACCTACCAGACCGCCAGCACCGACTCATCCGACAGCGAATGCCCCACCGATTGCTCCTGCTGCACGACCGACTCTGAAGAATCATCGTCCGATGACGACGATGATGTCAGCACCAATCTGTCCCACCAATTTAGGGAGTCCGCCCGTGGTGATCTGGGAACAAAGGTCTACAATCACCCGCTCAGCCTCGGTCTAGCCCCCAAGAGGATCAGCTCGCCAGCTCCAGCGGAACATCTGATAATCGGCAAGCAGCGCGGGAAGCCCGGCCAGAGCTCAGAACGACGAGTCATGGGCGCGCGCAGTTACCGACAAGAGAGCCGCGGCAGCCTTAGCAGTGACAGCGAAGGAGACAGCGGGAACGAGACGGTGACGTCGCGTGTCAGAAAGGCGTTGAACGGCAAGCGGTAAAGTCCGTTTACCCGCGCCAGCTCCCCTACCCGTCTGCAAAGTAACGTAAACAGCTGCATGTGCGAGGGAGTCAGAATGATGATGGTTGATCTGTTGACGGTTGCTTGCCGCCTTGATTTCGGTTTGTTTGATTTTTATTATTACCTGTGGCGTCGAATTGGTTGGATGGATGGACGGATGGATATCATGCCTTGATTGATCTTGTTTTTTTATACGATACTTGCTGTCTCCTGCGTGCATGCCTGCTAGCTCTTTGCAATTGCTCTTTGGTCTCTCTCTTTATGTTTCCGAACATCTATCATTAAACATTACAAAAAACGACTGCATGTATTCCCTTTGTTTTGATGTCCGGTGCAATTCAATGATTATATACACATGCCACCCATAAGTTCTTCCCAGTAGACGCATGCTCGGTATTCCCGCGGCGGGGTCGTAGTAGTTGATTATTGTAACTGATCTCGACGGACGAATCGGGAAATTTGATGGTCGCACAAAGAAGTGTCACAAAAACAACACGCTCCAAACGGGACCCCTCGAGAGTAAAATGAAGAATACATGTATTTGATTAGTGCAGCAGGATAATGTCGCTATGCCGTACCAATGTAATCTCGACGTATCTATTCTCTGCGTAGCGGTAACCAGACACTCGACAATCTTCCAAATTAAGTACTGTGGACAGCCACCCTCAGAGGTTGTAGATATCTAGACGTCCGAGCGCCATCCATAGCGAAGGCAGCGAAAGTTCGCCAAATCCCTTTCCCGATGAATTCATGAACTGTATTCAAACCTAGAGTGCTAGAGTCAGACACGGAAGTTAACTGTAACCGTACACCATCAAAAGCGCCAATAAACCAAGGATCAATAAGAGCCAGCCAACAATCATATGTGCGGAAACCTATCCGGTGATGCCAACTGCCAACCAAAACGCCGGTACCGCAGTCAAGCGTGCTATAAAACCACGTACGCATACCGTGTAACCGTTACAATCAATCAATCAATCAATCAATCGACCTCGTCATCTCTTCCGTAGTTCGTAGTACCATTTGTCTCCTTTTCCGCCGCCGCATTCCCAGCTGCAGCAACCGCAAGTGCAACCCTCGACCCCGTACTCTGCGGCGTATTCCGCTCCATCCGCATCTTCTGGCTCCCCGGTGCCTCGCTGATGCCCCGTATTGTCCTGCGTCCGCGAAGCGTGCCCGCCGGTGATACTTCGTCGGCTTTGCTCCCGTCCGGATTAGCCGTGACTGCCAATGACGTGGTGGGCGTATTTTCATCGCTGATGTAGCTAGTCGCGCTAGCCTTTCTGGATAGCGATCGAGCAGTTTCGCTGGTAGGATCGGATTCGTCGTCCTCCGAGTCTTCGTCGTCCGCCTCGTCGGTGTCGTCGCCCGGGTCGTCGATATGGTAGACGCGGACCGTCCCGGTTGTGGACTCGCCGACGATATCCCTGCTGAACGCGTGCGCAAAGTCCCTGATCGATGTCCGCGCCTCTGCCAGCTCTCCCATGCCGCCTTGCTCTTCATTATCAATGCTGCCCTCGTCGTCACTGCCACTTTCACTTCCGCTGACTGTCGCTCGTCGCTTGGGTATGCTGAACAGCCGAGGCCCGCCTTCTAATTGCCTTCGCTCCAAAACCCGTCTCTTGAGATCGGCACACCCTTTCCACGCTCCGAATAGCCCCTTGGGCGCTACCTCCTCCTTGATGTTATCCTCCACGCCGTCCTTGGCTTGGAAACCGACTTTGAGTAGCCGCCGCGTCAAGCTCCGCGCCATACTCGGATTATACGGCGCGGTGCCGTCGAACTTCTCGAACGCGGGCGGTGTGCCAACACTCTCGCTTAGACTGAAACCCGACGTCGACGTCGCCGCACTCGAGCTCGCGACGCTGCTGCCGGTACCGTGGATGTTTCTGCCGAGGGTAAGACCGAAATCCCGCAGCCGTGAAGTGACCGTCGTCCTCGCTGCGTTCGCGTCGATTTCCACCCTGCCGTTTCTCCGCCGTTCGCGCGACAGCCGGCTCGTACCGACGCTCTCCTCGTCGATGGCCGCTAACCCGGGATACCCGCGCAGCCACGGCGCCATCCACGCGGACCAGAAGTTAAGACGATGGCGGCCGCGATATGCTCTTTGCGCGGCGGTATAAGTGCTGTGCATCACGTGGCCGAGGGTGCCGTAGCCGCCGATTGCAGCGCCGTACACTCTGCGCTGTCGCTCGCGCTGCGGCGCCCGATGCGCTGTCTCCGGGTATGCTAGCGCCGTAGCCGTCCCCGCGCGTTCGGCAAAGTCGACGCCGAGCGCAGTTGAGGTTTCCCGCGTGTTCGCATGGCCACGCACACGGCCGCGGCCGCGTTCGCGTTTGTACGAATCGCTGTCGAGACGCGGTATGTCGTCGCTGCCGCCGCTCGTCTCCCGTTCGCGTGCATGTGCAGCTGCGCCCGTCGCCATCGTGATCCCGCTATTGCCGCCGGGTCCGTACGCGTACGCTCCGCTGACCTGTCGCGACGGACCGGCCTCGGGACTCAACATTAGTAACGGGACGGTACTGCTCCCGCTGACCGTGCGGCGCGGCGTCGGCGGCACGGCAACGTCGACGGGGAACGGCAAAACGTAGTGGTCGCGGCCGGGCGTCTGGTAGCGTGCGCGCAGCGTCTGCGCGCTGTCCGGATCCGCGCTGCCGGCGCTGACGAAGGCCTTGCGGACTTCGGTTTGCATGTGCTCTTGTTCGCGACGGCGGTGGTAGACGAGGCAGGCGAGGAGGGGGCTGCCGAGGAGGATGCTGGCCATTACAATCAGGCCGACGAGCTGCCAGAGGGGCATGCTTGAGCCGCTGGAGTGGTGCGTGGCCGATTTCATGACGTTGGCCGATTGATGCCGCGGACAAATCGGAGTAAGGTAGTAATGTCGAGGCGGCGGAAAGTGTGGTTCAGTGGAATAGGCAGTGCCATCGGAGGCACTGGAGGAAGGAAGACCACTCCATCTCCTCGCCTCGCGGTGAGTATATTTATAAAGGCCCGATGAATAGAATAAAATGTGCCATCGACATGGAAGATCTGATCTGAAGAGCGGCCCGTTGCATTTTGCACCAGTCTGCGTTGCCGCAGCCTTCGCCAACCGTCGTCTATAAAAACGGCAAAGTTAAAAGCTACACCCGCCGCGGCTCATGGATAATATGACAAATAACGCCATCGTTGATAGGAAAAACCTGCAAACGTGTATTTTGGCTATGAACAGTATCACCCACGCACGTTACAATGCCGTCTACCGCTTGCTCACATGCACATATAAACCTCTAGCCACCGCCTACCTACCCACTTTGCACATATCCACACGGCCATAACGGGAAACAAAAGAAAGAAAGAAAAAACAATCAGTCCACCCATCATTCATTCATCCACCTTAATCCAGCAGCTCAAGGTCAATATCCCACCGCTCCTTCACCCGCCGGAATATCCACTCAACGCTCTGCACCAAATGCAGCACGCTCCCACCGCTCACATACCCGCCCGCCGTCCTCGCCCGCCCGCTCACCATCCCGCTCGCCGCAAACCCAACCCGCTCCGGCGAACAGCACACCGACCCGAGCGTCCCAGGTGTCGACAGGCTCCGGTTCTCGCTGAACAGCGTGTACATCTTGAACGGGCGGCCCGGGAATCTAGCCATGTCGTGCACGTCCGTCACCGCGCTGCCGTATTTACTCTCCGCTGCGGGCTGCCCGCCGCCGCCCTGCGTGACGGTGACCTTCATCGTGTCGGGCACCTCGCTGACGGGTAGGCACGAGATCACGGGCCGGTTGATGCCCTTGGACAGGACGGCGTTGGTGCCGATGCGGTCCTTGTTGACTTTGATCAGCGCGTAGTTGAACATGAAGGTCTCCCCTTCGACCGTCTCGCAAGTGTCCAGCTCGTACATCTTCGTGAGCGTGCCGAATGCGGTCGCCATGCTGACCGAGTCGCCGGGCTTCGTCGGCGGCTGCGTTACAATGGTGCCTTCCGGCAGCGGCGTCGTCAGGAAGCGCGGGGGGATGTTGGTCTCGACTTCCGGGTCTCGCTGCGCGAACGCGCTGGCTGTCGTGAGCGCGTAGACCTCATGCGTCGCTGAATCCCGCAGGTAGAGCGCCACTGCGGAGAACTTGCCGGGGGAGTCGACCGGCCCGATCAGCGTGCCGAGGTTGTTGCTCATCCGCTCGCTGCCGTCCGGGATGTCGTAGTTGAACGTCGGCTCGCCTTCGATAATTTCGAGTTCGAGCTTCATCACCTCGCACAGCGCCTGTAGCTGGTCGGCGACCTCCATTTGCGACGTGACGATCAGCACGCACGGCTTGACTACTGTTGTCTTCTTGGTCACCAGCGTCATCGTGTACGATCCGCCTTCCAGCACGGCTGCGAGCTCTTCCCGCACGTCGTCGTACCGCTTGAAGTGCGGGCTCTCGCGCGAGATGATGGAATAGTGCGGCGCGAACGAGAGCGTTCCGGAGCCGGGAACAACGCTGTCAGAGTCTTCTGCAAAGTCGTCGTAGTAGGGCGACATCATGCTCATCGGCGCTGGCCCCGAAAACATAAAGTCGTCGTCGTCATCCGAATCTTGCAGGCCGGGGGAGTCATGGCCAAGTAGACCGCCGTCGTCAAAGTCGTCATCCGCATCCAGCCCCTCGTCTATCCCGTCGTACCCATACCCTCTCGACGTCCCAAAGTCGTGATGGGCGCCGAGGCTCGATGTCTTGAACGTGCCCCCAGCGCCGATTCCCGATGACGACGCCCCGAAAAGCGTCGTCGAGGAAACCGGCGGCCGGGTCGGGTTCACCGAGTGATAGTAGTTATTGTCGTCAGGGGTAATTGTAAACGATCTCTTCTCTTCCGGCGGCGGGGTCGTCTGCCCAGCGAAGGAGGTGGCCCTCGTCGCGGTGGAACCCTGCAGTCTTGTCAACGACGAAATTCCACCACCGCCACCACGCTGCCCGTCCCCCGAATAGGCTTGCGAGGATGATCCCGGTTGCGATCCCGAGGAGTAGCGCGCACCAGAAAAAGTAGACGGGTCCCCGTTTGGGGACCCAGCTCCGTTTGGGGACTCCTCGTCATCGCTGTCCATCGAACTCGACATGCTCTTCTCCAACAGCGTCTCCATCTTCGGTCCGCCCAGTATCCCCGACGACCGCCGGCGGTAGAAGACAAGGTACGCGGCGCTGCCGTTGATGCTCGTCGCGGCTGTTTGTCTCGCCGACGAATCGTCAAAGTAGTACCACTTGTTGTCCACCCAGTTGCGTGCGTTGGCCGTGTAATGCCCTCCACCGAGGCCGCCGAAATGGTTGTCGACAGCGATCAAATCGTACTGCAGCGACTTGCCATCGGACTCCAGCACGCGCCCGGTGAGGTCAAGGCCCTCGATCGGAAACTCGATAGTCGCATCAATCTTGTCTCTAAAACTCCTTGTACTAGAGAACCTCTTGAACTGCAACGCGATGATATCCGGCACCCGCCAGATCTGCATCGACTTTTTCGCATTCCGATGCTCCTTGCAACGAGGGCAATACCACTGGTTGTCGTCGTTCAAAATCTCCTCCCGTCCAAACTCGTCAAAGCAGTCGTCGATGTGAATCCCGCGGCGCCGGCGAGCCTCGCGCGCGGTCCGCTTCTTAAGCAGCTCCTCATCGACAAACTCCTCAACCGCGTCGAAATGCGACGAGCCACGGAACGAGTCTCCCGACTTACCACCAAAGACAGCGTCGTGTGCTTCTTGATTCCAATCGCAGACGAGGGCCTCCCCGAGTTTCAGGAGCGGACCTTGTTCGACGACAGCCGGCCTCTTCCCCGCCTTGCGCGCCGACGTCTTCTTATGAATCGATAACGACGACGACTTGGCTGACCCGCCGTTTCCGTAAAAGTTGCCCGCGGAGATCGCGCTGAAGGTACTCCTAGTCTTCGACAGCACGGCAGGCTCGGTCACATCCTCGTCGCTCGCATCCATCATGTCCGCCACACCAGTTTGATCGTGCTCGGTCTCGGCGTCCACGTCGCTCTCATCGCTAGCCGGCGGCGAGTGGAAGTATTTGTTGCCGTTCGGCCTCTTAGGCTCCGGCAGTTCCTCCTCGACGGGCTGTTCGACGACTCGCGACTTCAGCATTTCCAGGTTCAATTCTATTCCGTTCCATGCGGTCGGCAAGACAACGTATCCCTTCCGCGGCATGATCTTCATCGTGAACAGCTGGCGCCAATGTCGCAAGACTTCTTCCGACACATCGCTCCGTGTCGTCGCAGGCGTAGCCGTCATCTCCACGTTGAGCTCCGACTCGGCATCGCCCATCTTGACATCGACAAAGTCCTCGGTCCCGGTATCCGTATCGCTCTCCGCCTTTGACGCGGGGATATTGACAACCTCCCCTTCCTCCTCGAGTACGTTCGGCTCAACCTGACGAAGGCCGGATTGCTGACCACCAGGACGCTTAGGGCTGAGGTCCGCAGAGTACATATCACTAGTAGTGAATTTCTGTAGGTTCGAGACCACCTTTTTCAGAATTGCATCGGGATCCTTCTGTTCCTCGCGGTTCAAGACGACGAACGACGGGATTCCAAACAACTCTGCTCCCATTCGCCGGTTATCCTTAGAAATCCGGTTGAAGACAGGCACGAGCAGCTCCCGAGTTTCTGTCTTGTCAAAGTCGTCTTCGTACTCGTCGTCGTCCCAGGTGCTGTGGAACATGCTCGACATGGTCAGGCGAGTCATCATCATCACGGGCTTCTTCCTCTTAGGTGGTGGAAAGTTCGTGGGTGTCTCGTCCACCTCGTAGACGTATATCTGGTCGTTGGGCATGATGGCCTCGGAGACGGCCTTGTTGTCTTCGTGATGTTTGTAAAACTTATTTCTAAACACTTCCGAGACGACCATCTTCTTGCTGTCGACGCCGAGCCGCTTCCCGACAAAGTCTTTCAACTGCTTGATCGTCGCGTACTTTTCCATCTCAACATGGACGGTGACAAGCTTCTCGTATGGCGACAAGGAGTGAGATGCGGGGACGAACGTGATCGCTTTCGACCACAAGTTCTCCATCGGGAGAGGCAGCTGACAGCTCAGCCATGGATCGAACTTGATCGACGTCTTGTCGCAGACCGGACAAGTTACAGTGCTCTTGTACATGCCCGCAAAGAGATCGATGATCACGCTGTCGTTTCTCTTCCGATACAGCTCCCAGTTTTCCTCAGCAAGCTTGGCAATGGCAACAGGGTCACCGACCATCGCGTCGGTGCTGTCAGGGAATTCTACAACAGGCTTTTGAAGTATCCGGTTGAGGTCCTCGTGGAGGGTATCCAAAAGGTAACTCACGAATTCCTGCGAGTCCTGTTGCCCGTAACCGCTGAAGATGGTGTTATGCCTGCCGACGCCAGCCTTGAATTCTCGCGGTGCAACAGAGCTGCCAGCCGAGGTGCTGTAGACAGTTTGTACCAACTGGGCGTACATGGTCGCAATCTTACCACCGGAGCTGATCGGGTTGCGAGGGTTAAGCTCCCTCTTATGGAGGCCCTCTTGAAGAAAAAAGAGTTAGCAAGTCTGATATGATATTCTGAACCTAGTTGAAACTTACCGATGAAGTATCGCGACAGTTCCTCCACGGACTTGATGCATTGAAGGGCAGAGTTCATGTAACATGTGTTTCCGAGATTCGAAAACCCAACTGCGCCTGGCGCACGGCCATCTCTTCTGGTCATGACGTTCCGTGCCATCGCAGGCACAGCCGAAATCAACGACTTGGTCACTTGCGGGCGAACTTGCTTATTGGCGCTATTGTTGACCTGCTTCGCGGAGGAAACGCTCGTCGTGACTTGTGTACCCTTAGTAACACGAATAGTGTCGACGCCGGTCCGCTGCAAGGCCCTACCCGCGCGTTCAGACGGCCACTCTCCCTGTTCTTCCACCTCGACGATGAAGAACTTGTCTTGAGATATCCCAGCCTCAACAAGCGTCATAGTGCCGTTATAAGTGCCAGCCAGGACTTGCTTCGTGTTGTCAGGGAGGTCGATGAGTTCTTTATTGGTCCCGAGCTCGTACTCCAAGAAAGTGACAACGTCGACTTTCGAGTGTTTCGGCGCCCTGCAACCGTCTGTTTCTCTGAGTCTCCAGAGACGGATCTTGTCACGCGACTCAAGGCCCAAAAGTGTCTTGATCTCAACCAAGAAGTCCTGGAACTTGGCGGTTTTGCCCATCAATATCTTCCTCGGAGCCTTGTTCACGCTCTCCTTAAGTTGCTGAAAGGTCGAAGCAGATGGTGCGAGCATGTAGACAATGTAGATGGGCGGGTTTAGATCGACTGTGACGTTCTTCTGCCTTGCTTCCCTATCCGCCGTGTTGACGGCATGCCTGACCAACACGGGCGACTTGTCATTGACGCCGTACAAGCTGACTAGCTCGTCCCAGACCACCTGCGGCACGATTTCAAAGTCTATCATAAGCTGCAGGTTCTCTTTGAGAACAGGGAAGGTTTTGCCATTCGGGAACACCTCGATCCTGTCGATGAGTTGGGAGCTGTCTAACGGCGGCACGGGCTCATTGATATCGAAATCGTCCTCTTTCGAGGGCTTGTAGTCGGACATCTGGGCAAGAAAGCGTTTCCACCATCTGACATCGACGACATAGTACTTGGTCCCATCTACAACAGCGGCGTCGCTGGTTTGGACGATTCGTTCAATTTTATCGTCCAAGCTCTCCTCTTCGGGCTTAGGCGGCTCGTCGGCCATTGCTGGAGGGGGAGAAGTGATCATGTCGACAGAGGGGCTCCTCCTCAGCGCGGCCTTATCCTGCCGTGGGGCGGGCGTCTCGTCAACATCCATCTTGTTGGCCGCATCTTGAAACGAAAAAAAAAAAAAAATTGCCCAAGTTAGCATGCATCCAAAACAACCAACCAACAATCGCTCATGAGATTAGCTGCATACCGGCCTGGGTCTCCTCCACGTCCCCATTGGTCGCCGGTGGCGAAGTGCCCTTTAAATCGTCGTCTCCTGGCGCATCGAGCTGTGTGAGCTGCGGAGTCGCAGCTTGAGATTCGACCATCTGTGACGGTTGAGGGGACGGAAGGAATGCGGGTGTGGCAATCCCGTCGTCGGAGCGAGCGTAGGAGAAAGATGCAGAGGCAGAAGCGTAGATGGAAGAATCAAATGACGGATAGATGGTGTCTTGCGACTGCGGCAGGTTTGCAGCCTTCAGAAACGGCGACGAAGAAGGGTGGCGCGGTGGCAGCGGTGGTGGCGGCCCACGGGACGAAGAAGAGGAAGCGGCAGTCGCTACGGTGGTGGCGGGGGTAGTTGATGCAGACGAGGCAGGCCAGACAGCAGCCCCGCCGTCGTCGGAGGTGACGGTAAGGTCGGAAGATGAGGAGGCAGCGACAATTGACGAAGAGGAGGAAGGGTTGCCGGAGGGCGACGTCGGCGTCGAAGAATCGACGAGGGCAGTCGCGGTGGGGCAGAACTCAGTTGGAGGATTCGGGGTCTGGCTTCTGGGGGAGGGTGTGTCTTCCTCGTTGCCGTCGAACAGCTTCCGTTTCCTGAGTGCGGAAGACGTTTTGAAGGCTATTGCGTTTCGAGCTACCTAGCGTAAATGCAGGCAGCTGCTGTCCTTGCTGAGAGTAGGGTTCGGTGAGGGTAGCCTGGCTGGATAAGTGTAGATGGAGCCTGGTGCCTGCGGGGGGGAGTGCAGCAGTCAGACGGGGAGCGAGTGCTGTCGACGGGAAGTCAGTTTCTGGTGAGCAACAATGCGTCAAAAGTGAAGCCAGGCAGGCGCTGGGGGAGGCTGAGCAGAACGTGGGCAGCTGCGAGAGGACGGGCAGGTCAGTTAGCTAGCTCCGGCCGGCGACAACAGCGGCAATGGCAAACGGAGCACGGAGGAGGCAGCAAGGCTAACCAGCGAGGACGACGGCGGGAGCTGTGGCAGAGGGCGATGACAACGATGATGATGGTGATGATGGGGGGGAAATGGAGCGGTTGGGAGGGTTTGGGCTGGCGAAGGAGGACTGGAAGACTCTGTCGACAGCGGTGAAGTGAGGCCCGGCGGCCCAACACAGCCAGCAGCCAGCCAGGCACCAGCAGCTGGCAGGAATGCTGGCGACGGACTCGATCGAGAACCGGCCACAGCTTCTCGCGCTTCAAGATTTCAGATGCCTCTAAATCTACCAGGTCTTCAGGCAGCGGGCATGGTGCAGATGCAGGTGCAGAGCGTACCTAGACAAGCTTGGCCTTATCGATAGCAGCCAGCGTCGGCAAGAGTCGTGATGCTAGCAAGCTCGTCTACGTATCCCCAGACGGATGGATCCAGAGACGAGACAAGCCAAGCAAGATGTACGTATGAGATGGATCCCAGGCGCCTTCCAGCTGAGACTTCGGGTCGGATCGTGTGTAGGTACGTATGGTATCGTGTATCTCTCGTGGAGCTGGAGATCTAGATCTAGGGCTCTCCACGGACTTGCGTGCTTGCTTGCGTGCGCGTATGTCCTGTCAGCCTCGCCTGAACACGGCTGCCCGTCCGGCCAGCTGCATGATCGATTCTGTGGATGGATGGATGGATGAAGAAGTGTGAATGGGCAGGCAGGATCTATGGACGTCGCACCCGGCGCGGTCTGGATACTTATACGTACCGATACTGATCAAGCTCGAGCTCTAGGTCGGATGGAGGTTGATCGGGAAGGATCTATAGCTTATAGCGGAAGCGCCGTATAAATAATCCGGAGACTCATCCGCAGCGCCCAAACCGCCAGTAGGATCCAGCAGGGCTCTCGGAAGGCTACTTACTTAAGTATCTAGTCGTTTTAATTCACCAGAGCTGAGACCCGTAAACCGGAGGGCCTGGCAGTGCTGTAGTAACTATCTCGGATTACGCTATCACACCGGCTTCTACAGCCTTCCACTATTATAAGTCTACCCGCAATCACAACGCGAGTAATATAATCTCGACCAAGAACTCTCTACACTATCGGTATATCGCTCTACGCGGTGCGATACAAACACGAGTTCCTTCAGGCGTGTCCGTCGAGGTAACGTGCAGGCGACATCTGCCCGGCAGTCCAGTCACGGGCAGCTTGGCCCAGCTTGGGGTAAGCTCCCTCGACATTGGCGTGCGTACACCTGTCGCGAGCCAGTGACTCCAACCATGCCGGCACGCCTTGAGCCTTGCAGTAACCAGCATAATACGGATCTTACCTTACACGTCCTGCAGGCCTGCCTGCCTGCCTGCCTGCCCGAATTCCACAGAATACAAGTAAGAGTCATGGCGACCAAGGCGGGCAAGGAACGACAGTCGACTGCAGTTCGGCCAGCGCGCCGGTTGGCGAAAGCGCATTTGTCATTCGCGGGAGGCTGTCCTCGGCCCTGCAGCTCGTCTCGTCTCGATCTCTCCGCTCGGCTGCCCCTGCCCGCACACCATGCATCCAAGACTCAAACCCCACGCGAATAAATCCATGAATGCGATCAAGCTAGTTGCTTCATCATAATGGTTAATGTTGGCCATGATGGTGTCGTAATAAAGATTCATTGCGGATATTGTGCCGCCATGCATGCATGCTTGCATCCATTCAACAAATGCCATCCCATTACCATTACTACAATATAAACACGAGCTCATCAAGCATATATGCACATATCATCTCCGTAGCCTCATCACCGCACCGTGATCTTGTCCACCTCGGCCTTCGCCTCCTCCCACGACTCCAGGTTCTTCTTCGCCCACTCCACCTGGCTCTTGGCAAAATTGACCTGTCCCGTGCAATAAAAACGTTAGTCATGATCCCACCGTAAAGACATAAGGAGAGATAGTCACCCACCATGAGCTTGCGCATGTCCGTCTCCTTCTCCAGCTGAAACCGGTGCAAATCCGCCAGCACCCCCTTCCCCGCATCCTCCACATCCCGCCCCGCAACCTGCAGTGCCGCCTCAAGCTGCACCAGCGTCTCCCGTGTCTTCCCGATATTGTTGCGCCTGGTCGTCTCCGGATCGGCGTCCACAATACCCCCCACAGCCTGCGACAGTCGCCCGAATATCTTCGACACCGGGTACGTCAACGGGTTCGAGAACGAGCTCGCTTTCCGGTGTTGCTGCGACGATGGCGGTGATTCCGACGGCGGCGACGAGCTCTGCGGATATGGTATCGGCACCGTCGACACCGGCGCCGGCAGCGGCGAAGAATGCGTCGGCGGGAAATCCGAATCTATAGACCCTGCGTCCGAATCTCCAGACGAGGCGGCCTTGGTCCCCCCTCCCGCCGCTGCGGTATCCGAATGCCGTCTTTGCCCACTCTGCTCTGACCCCGCCGGTGGCGCAACCCCGCTCCCCGCAAGATAATGCTCGATCCGGCGCGCCTCCAGCTCGCTCTTCTCCAGCTGCTCCAGCTTCATCTTCGCCTTCGCCAGTTCGTCCCGCGTGATCTCCTCTTGCACCCTCTTCATCATGCGGTATTTCAACACGTTCCGCACCACACCCGCGAACTGCGCGCTCTCCCGTATCGGCTCCGTGAAACCCGACGCCAGTCCCGCCGCCAGCTCCTCCGTCGCCAGATACGTCGAGTCCACCGCCTGCCCAACCTTCTCGATCGCAGGTCCCAGCGTCGGCGCCGGCTCCGACAGCGAAAACGCATTATACCGTGCACCCAGCTCGGCGAGGTCGGCCGAAAGGTTCGAAAGCCTATTGAGCATCCGCCGGTTGACCTTCTCCACGCCGGACGTGAGCAGCGTCTCGTACTGCCGTGTGTTCGCCTCGTACGACATAAAGTACGGATCCAGCTCGGCCTCCGATAGATTCGCCGACGTCGACGGCAGGCTGCGCGTGTGCGTAAAGTCCGTGGGTCGGCTGTTGTCCGGTGACCGTGGGGGCGACGGTACGTTTTTCAGCTTGGCGTTCGACGGCGGGATCGGGAGGTACTGGTGTGCCGGCGACGGCCTGGCCGGTTCGATCGGTGGCGCGCGGAGGGGGTGCTTCGGCAGCGCTGAAATCGGCGGCGAATGCAGCACCTCGCTCTGTAAAGCATCGCCCACTCGTCAGCACTCTGTTCGTATGAAAAGCATCAATCTGGTTCACAGGCGAGAGATAAATCGTACCCAGCTGGCGTTCGGATCCAGGAAGCGCATGAATACCGTATCCTTGCGAATCTGCTTCATCCGCGCGCACCGGTTCAGAAACACGCCCAGCATGCGCCGTCGGTGCTCGATGATTCCCTGGTCCTCCTTCGCCCTCGTCGGTGCCGCAACGTAGTCCGACATGCTATGCTTCTCCGGTATCGGTGGGATGATCAGCGTCGGGTGCAGCAGCACCAGATTCGAGCGCAGCGACGCGAACTCCGAGTACCGTCTCCGCACCTCGAGATCCTGCACGCCGTCATATTTCCGCAATTAGCTTCACTCTCTCACCAAGAATACCGATCGGAGTGCCCGGTAAATGGGAGAGATAATACGTACCCCCGTGCGGATCGTGTACACGATAAAGTTGCCACTGCTGCCGTCGACATTCTTCCCCGCGTCGACAATGTAGATCTCCAGCTCCTTCGACTCCCATAGTATCTGCTCAACCCGACTCGAGTAGCCACCCTTCTTCCGCCGTCCACCATAGTAGTCCTCCTCGTCCTCGTCCTCGTCTTCATCTCCATCTCCATTCTCGCCATGCTCGTCGTTGACGCCGCGGCCGGAAGCGGTATCCGGCGCCTCGTGCTCGGCGTCATTTTCAAACCCGCCCCGCGGCTTGCTCGTGAAGTCGGGGACCTCGTCTCCCTCGGACGACGCGCTCGGCGACGATGGTCGGTGGCCGAAGGGCGTCTGGATGTGCCCGTATGGCGAACCGGGTGGCGACGAGCCGTAGGAGAGAGGATTATTGTCTTCCCACATGGTAGACGCCGCGGAAGAGTCCTCCTTATGAAAGCGTTCGGGACGGCCAGGCGGTCGTGGTGTGTGCGGTCAAGTCGGCAAGCGTGCTATCGATGGAGGGGTAGTTTCAACCGGCCGGTGGGCCGTGGAGCGCCGGGTGCTGACGAGGCTGGCTGGCAGACGGCAGGACAGGCGACCGGTACGGACGTGGATAAGTGGATGTTGGTAGCTGGATGCGATGTAGACGCTCGAGACGGCGGGAAGGATGAAGAGGAAGAGGGATCGTGGAGGGAGGAATGAAGGGTGCAGGTGGTCTTGGTTGACGTACGTGCGCCAAGGCCGGCTGCTCCAACGCCCGTACTTCGTATTTCTGCCGCTCTCCGCGCCCGTGAGGAGTCTACGGACTGCGCGATACGAACGCTCCCGTCGCAAGCCGTCCTTGCCGTCGACGTATGCTCTATTTGCACCTTCTAATTCCAGCTTCTCAGGCCGATGCCTGAGCTTACTTATGTTCAGTCGTCGATGCGCGACTTGTGCGATCTGGCTGTGATGACTAAGCCATGTTGCATTCTTAGACGGCAACGCAAGCGTCCTCTTCCACCATTTCATTCGCGACTCGAATTCACCATGACAAATATCTACAGGCATTAACACCTATGTACAGCCAGCTACATCATCTCGAACAACATCTTGACATCAACGTCATAATCGCCAGCACATAGTTCAATACCGATCATACTGCATCCGCCCATCCCGCCCAACTCCAGACTCCCCGCTTCCCCGATCATGATCCGGCCCCATCGTCCGCGAGCTTCCACCTTCGCTATAACTCCCCTGCGACTGGATCGTTTCCATCGGGGCCCTCCGCACCCGCCGCATATCGCGCAGATGCTGTGACCGTCCGCCGTCCGAATGCACCGGCGTCGTCGAGGAGGTTCGCCGCGACATGCCTCTCACGCGCTCAGGGTCGTAGAATTGCCCTCCGTTCAGCCGACCCGGCGCGTCGAAACTTGAGATATCCGACTCGTGGCTGTGTCCAGGTACGCCGCCGCTGAAGCTATTCCGTCGCGGGTCGCGAGGCAGCGGATGTGGGTAACTCTGGCTTTCCGGCGTAGCGAAGTGAACGTGCTGCCCGTCGATAAAGGGACTGCGTGCGCCACGGAGCTGCCGGCCGTCGAGGTGCAGTCCTGGGTCTGGTATGTCCATGCTGCGTCTTCTCTGCCTTCTTCCGCCCGGTTCGCCCGGGTGTAGGTTCATCGGATGCATATGCATTCGCATATCTCGGTCCATCGAATGGCGTCGTCGCATGTTGGGACCGAAGGCTGGCGGTATCGGTCTCATGTCCGCCTCGGATGGCGGAAATGGATGCATCGACCAGCGGTTACGACCTCTCAGATCTTCTCTCGACGTCCTACCGGGAAACCCTCCACGTAGCGGCACTTGTCCACCCAGCGGGATCGGCCCGCCGATAGGGTCTTCAGCAAAGCCTTCCGGCGGCCGGAGGGGAGCTCCAGTTCTGTTTTTCAGTCCACGCATCGGCCTTGCGGGCCCGGGGTCTGCAGATGGGCCACCACCCGTCCCGTGAAACTCTATTGACGGGCGCCGAATCCTGGTCCTCGGTGACGGCTGCTCCGATGCCGTGTCGAAGGTCGAGCGATCTGAATCAATGTCTGCGGTTACCTCTGATAACTCTGGCGCGAGCGTCGCCCCGTATCCCACATTTACATACCCTGAACTTGGTGGTGGCGGCGGAGGAGGGGGAGGAGGACGGCCAGGACGACCCCCGTCGAAATGTGGCGGGCCCGTGCTACCAGGTGGTTGCCAGTGCTCACCGGCATCATGATACTCTGGCGCGGTGTGGTAACTAGGATATGTGTACCCGTCCGACGGCCCTGGTCCTATGCCTCCTGGTCCTGGCCCACTAGGTCTCGGCCGGGTTGGTTCCGGCCAGCCGTCAGGCAGATCTGGATCTGGATCTATAGGTCCCCCGGAATGCGGCAGATGTGAGCATAGATTATTGTTCACCACGACCGGCGGCGGCTGCGGTCTCGCAGCGGCAATCTGCGCCGCCCGGTTTTGAAACTGCTGCTGGAGCTCCAGACGGGCAACATCCTGCTGTATTCCTGCCGCCTGGTCGCCGAGACCTTCGACCATCTCGCGCATCTCGGCCACATCTTCAGTCAGCTGGTCGTTTCTCTGTTCCATCCGCTGCGCGTCCCGCATCCGCTGGCCTCGTTCAACTGCAACCCGCTCACGCGCCTCGTTCAGTCCTTCGGCTTGTCTATCCGCCACTTCGTCGAGAACCCGTGCGAGTGTCGCTTGACTAACACAGTCTCGTCCAGGCAGTCCCGGGTGTGTAATTCTCACCGGTGGCGGCGGCCGTGGTGGTGTCCTCGGCGACCGGGGCGGTGGCGTATGAATCCGTACCCGCCGTCCAGCCGGCGGGGTGACAGGCGGGGAAGGAGATCGTGGCGGCAGCGGGATAGTAGGACTCGTACCTCTACTCGAACCTCCTGATGAAGGCGTCGACAATGATCTTCTGTAGTGCACCCCGCCGTCGCCATTGGGCAGTGTGGCGCCCGGCGTTATACCAGCCGGTCTAGGAGACGGTCCACCAATTGTAGGTCCATATCCAGGCCTATATCCAGGCCTATAGCCAGGCCCATAACCTCCTCGATCTCTCCACCCTCCGCTATTCAATCGAGTCGGCGGTCTTCTCAGCGGCGGTCTTCCCGGTTCGGGCCCACCGCCCAGAATCGTCTCTCGAATGCGGTCCACCTCCTCAATCTTCCTCACCTGCGGCAGCCCTCTCCCACCAGGGCAGCCATAATCATTAATCCCACCACAGCCACCGTTACCTTGATCACAACTCAATACGGTGCTGTCACCACCGGCCTTCTCTATATCTGAATCCGGGACTGTCGTCCCTCGCACGCGGCACATCCCGCAGCAACAACTAAACAGGCACAGCACGAGGATGAACCCAATAACGCCAAACACCACGCCAACGATCGTACCGACGGTATGGTCTGTCGCAGCTGTCGTGCTGGCTGATTGCGCGATCGGAGCCGGCTGTGGCGAAGGAAGTGCGGCCGCCGGTGCGTAGACGGTAGACATAACTGTTATCGTGGAAGCTGGGATACCGGCACACAGCTCATCGGGCACGTCAATCAGGATACAATCGTGCGTAGGAGCTTAATGAACGCCGTTAGCGGTCTCCCCAGACTGTATTCGTGTCTATATCCGCAACTATCAGCAAGTCCTTTTCGGTCTAGGTCAGTCGATATCAAAGCCTCAGCTCGCCGACTCTCGAGAAGAATAGCATCGACCCTCAGGTACCGCCACCTACATATGTATCTCTGCCGTTATCGTCCAATATATTATATCCCTGCTGCTGCCTAACCGTTTAGGACTTCACCCGGCCTTGCGATACCGGAAACTAGCTTTGAAAGCGTAAATAAAATTGAGCTGATAGCTATCGAGGAGACCAGCAGTCATGTAGAAGACACAGCATACACCACAGTCGAGCCATCCCAGCCAAATACATTTCTGTCGACGTATGCACCTACGAGACCGATATGCACCCAGTGTTTGTTCTATGCCACGGAGCAGGGGTCAGAGTATGTACACCCGGTCGAGCAAGCCGTAGCTGTGCGGATAGCCAGATGAAAAACATCCTAGGTGCTCCAGCGAATCTATAGATGCGTCCCGAGCGGCGGACCCCTGACCGTCAAACTGACCTCCACCGATTCGAAGGATATCGCGGCTGTATGTTTCACTGCATGGAGAGTGTCGCATCCGTGCACATTTCCTGACACAAGTGTCCGGCGGGCGGGATCGTGCATGCATACCAAGATCTAGATATCTATTTTGAAATGTGTCTGTTATGCTCAAGACGCCTAAATATATAAGTCGACTTGTGCAGTTAAAACCCGTAGACGCTTCGCGTTCCTAGCTACCTTCGAACAATCATTGCTGGTACCCGTATTAGAAATATGTATACGCAGAATCTTCCAACCGGGTGAAACTCAGTTCAAAGGATATATATCTAAGAATTGCAATGCACAACAGCTTTTCCAAGCAGGTATACCGATCTAGAACGTTGAAACGACGACAAGCAATGGATCCTGCATAAGTGTACTGCAATCCTGCTATCGAGCAAACACACCAAACATCCACAGCAAGTCAGGCCCCGGCCCTCCCAGCCATGTACGAATCGTCCGCCGTTGCAATGCCAATTACGGTTGTGAGAATATGCTGCCGTTACACAGTGCAGTGGTGCACGGGTTGACGGCAGAACAACGCAGAGCTGCTCTTGTGCGACCTGAATAATTTTCAAAATCTCCAACGAAGATTGACGCGAGGGCCGCATGTAGACTGGTCATGATATCGATACGTAACGCTACTAATTCTTTATGACCAATGCGGGGGCTGCCAGCTGGTCGGTTTGGGAAACTGATCGTACGACATGAGGCTGTATGATCTTCCGCACTTTAAACTTTGCATGTGCGGGCAAGATAGACTACTACGTCGAGATCAGGCTGGGTATACGATCCAGGCTAAAATGGTCTAGTTGAAAAGCATATCTAAGCTTAGGCTATCGACCTCTGGCGGGGTAAGTAATTCCCTGGCTAACTTCTACAACTCCATTAATTGTAGTTAGTTACCTCTTGAGCTCTCCATTATACTAAATATCCTATCGATCGTCGACTCCGCAATCAATGCATGATGTCATACAATCACATAACGTTATGACATTACTCTAGCTTCGAGGCTTTTACACTACTATCGCAATGATCAAAAACCACAAGCGTTGCTGCGCCCCTGGCTCTTCGATTACGGCTACGCAGAATTTTGGAACGCATTCGCGATAGCATAGGCTAGGGTGCCGCGTATCTAGTATACGCCGACAGTACGTTTGTCGGAATACGGATAATTATACAAGTAAACACGGCACAAGTGCATACGCGTCCATATGCAGACAGACCTTAGACCTCACATGAAGCCACTCAGCCCGTTCATTAGCTGCGACCGACGTCCGTGCGTCCAACATTTCGAATTCCTGATGAAATAATCAACGTATCCAACATGCGTCTACTAAAATGTGAATGGTGCGCCAGTATCCTATGGACTTATCTTACGGTTGATAAGAGCCGGGAACGTTAGGGATGATGGCAACTATACCGGATTCAAAGACGATAGAGGCGCCCACGTCTACGTCTGTCTAAGCCACCAACCGCAAATGCAGTAGTTTTCGCCAAGCATCTGAATCAACGTAAGTATCTACGCAGTAAGCACTCATTTCGGCTCCACACGTTCTGCCATAACGTTTAGTTTGTGCATATCAACGGTTGCGGTTATAACGGTCGATATCGATACTTGACCAATCGATCTTCGCGCAGCCTCTTGAGCTAATGCGGTTGCCTGTTATCCCGTCTTGCAGAGGCTCAGATCGTGGACTTGGAATGCCACCCAGAGACTTAGACCTCAAGGACAGCATTTAAGCCGCTGTGGATAAATGCGTTGTCTTTGGCGTCGGCACGTGTCCGTTTCCACAAACGACTTTTAGGCAGACGTGCACTGCACTTTTCTGCAGACACGGCCACACTCAATTAATCGATTCCAACCTCAGACGCACACTTGCATGTCGCCAGGATGATATAGCCGGCTATGGCTCACTCGATACGAGAGATTTCCTGAACGGATCCAAGATCAATATCGCAGGGCGGATGCGGATATGAGCCGAGTTCAAAATCTCGCGGCCTTCGAAACTTCTCAGCCTTACCGGGGGGCCTGAAATGGAAAAACGAGGCAAACCGGCCAGGAGACATGTTTATATCCCTCAGGATCATTCAAGCCTTAAGCGCTGACAGCTTGGAATCGCATTTGCGAGAATTATAATAACTTCTGATATTGTGCAGGATCTAGCCACGGGTATATGAGTACCGGCTGTCAAAATCACACGATTTTGACCGCACCGTTTCCCATGCCGTTCCAAGCAGAAACGGTGAATTGGACATGTTTGCAACTTTTGCATTGCAAAGCTCCTCGGTCAAACAGCAGGCCTGCGATGACGCACATGCCGTGAAACAGATTTCGTACGAAACACCGTTGGAGTCTCACCTCAATCTTCTGCTAGCACAAGTAACCACTATCCGGAATGCAGCCCGCTGACGGCTCCGACGTAGTAGCATATGATGTAAAAATGCGAACAACGGCTCGAAGTTCGTATGTTCTCGGTCGTCAGCCAAAATATTACCCCAGAGGAGGCAAAATTAAGGGTACCGGCACGGACGAAGGAACGGATGTTCGGAATCCCATTCACGCATTCTAGAAGAACCTAAAATACCCGGCTGTCACAAAAGAAATTTAACGAGGGCGAAAAAACGCACATATGCAGGTATCTGCACCGGACAGGCTTGCCCGATACGACTATGCGGAGGTAGACGACCCTTTTACTGTTCGGGGAAGGGTCTGACCTTTGCATGCATGAGATCCATGTACTATATACAGCACAAGTACGACGAGCCCTCCAATGCGACGCACCGATCCCGAGAAAGGCTGCAGCTGATTACGTAGACCAAGCATACAATGTCTTTCGCTACGACGTGACCAGTACTTCTGACACGAGTACTGGGTACTGAAGCACTCATCAAGGTTGTGGGCCGGTGAGGCCGACGCCGATAGCGTGTGCCCAGTGCTTGGCGTCGGTATTCGCAGATTGATGCTGCCAGCATACTGCAGTCTAATGTTTCGGTGTAGGCCATTCTGCGGTTTTGGCTTCGAAATACCAGCCCTGCAACTGAATTAATGCGTTTCGAGATCATGAGCATTTTGTTATTCATTCTCGTGAGGGCATCGCGAATGTGAGAGTGAAGCTTGCTTCAGGGCGGCCGCGGCCGGAGAGCTGGCAACCTGCAATGATTTGGAAGCGCGGATTCTAGGTAGCGGTTTCACGCACCGATCCACCAAGGCGGCCGCAACCCAATCCGAACTGCAACCTCAACCGCACCTCGATCCTCATCTACCTAGCATGACCATCAATGATTGCCATCACACGGCCACCAACCTCGACATCGCCATGCCTGAAACGGCGGCGATTAGTCTGCGGCCTAGGATCTCGTCAATCGACGCAGCCAGATGACCTGTGACCTTGTTCGCCGACTCCCATTTGAACTGGCTACGTCGTCGAAGAGGCTGCTCTTGCTCTCTCGGTACGTCGGCAGCACCGCGCTAGGACCGTACGGGTAGGTTCAAAAATAGAGCCCCGTAGTTTTGCCGCGAATCCGAAATCGAAAGGTATATCCCAGAATCAGTGTGCTCGCCGTCAGAAGCAGACCCGAGGCTGACTACTTCGTACACTAGACGGAAATCAGAAAAAGAACTCGGTAGACCCAAGTCGCGACTGATATGAATCAGTCTCTCTGCATACAGGCATGCATGTCGCCCCCGGCCAGTCAAGCCAAGACCAACGGCAGTCGTAACTGCACCGGTCACACACACACCATTTGGCAAAGGGAGGGTCGGTTCTTTTCCAATTCGCTCGTTAGCTGGCCACCCTCTGAAGGGGCCCAGCTAGCTCCGCTGTAGGGCTGCTCTGCTCTGCTCTCCGGTGCAAACTGCGCATTTGCATCTGCCTACATGCTACATGCCTCACCGGATGAGTAAGACGAGTGGATATCGGTTGGGCGTGATGGGATAATCGGAGCTTTTCCGCCCCAGCTTGGGCCCACTATCCTCCAATGAGAATCCAGTGCGACTGCAACATATGCATGCAAGCATGTAGCCCATGCGCATGCTCCATGCCATGCTTGCTTGCTTGCCTGGAATCCCAGGCCTCCCACTGCACCGCGAGGGAGCGACACTATGTCTCTCGACGCTTGCGGTGGTTTTTGGAGCAAGTGGGATGTCAGAAGATAGTGGGATCCTGAGGCCCCTGGCAGGGATGTCCGCTTGCTGTGCCGGTTGGATCTAGCTTTCCTCGACGCCGTCCAACATGACCCTCGAGCTGGTGTATATAAGCTCCCCACGCCCCCCCATCCTTGAGGCTGGATTTAATAGCTCTTCTACGGACAATTAGAAACCAATAGTTCATCCTCGCCCTCGATCAAAGCTCTGCTCCCAGCCAGCACCGTATATCCTTCTGCCGTCCAGTTACCTATAGAACGTCCCTTGGTACCTCAGTCGGTTCATGCCATACAACATCCATACTGACAACGATCAATACGCAATGGAGCCCGCTAGACCTCAAGCTCCTCCTGAGATCACCATCTCATCCTCTCCCCGGTCATCCTCCTTCTTCGACCGAGTATTGCGCCGGACCTCCACTGGCCCTTCATCCACCAGCCGCATCCCGACGCTCAACTTGCCCGCCGAGCCAATCGCTTCAGCCAGCAGCAGTGTCACCGCCGTCAACGCATCCTCGCGGCCGCACTCTCGCTCCAGCAGCCGGTCCTCGCACAAGCGCCAGCAGTTGACCATTGACACCTCTATCGCCTCCTATTCTCAAACCTCCAACAAGAAATCAAAGTCGACCCACCTCACCGTTGTCGAGACTTCAACTCGTTCCAGCTCTCGATCGCGTTCTCGGTCGCGATCCTCCCGGTCGCCGTCACCCGGCATCGAGATGATCAACTCGTCGTCTCGAGTTGCCAGCATCAACCACGTTGGCCGGCACACCAATGACTGGCTGTTCGGCGGCTTCCACCTCACATCGAAAATTGGCGCGCAGAGGGGCCGACGAACAAAGTAAAGTGCCGCAGGCAGCAAGCATAATCAATCCTTCATTTCTGCCTGTTCTCTTGACGAGCCCTGTTTTAATCTCTCGAGTTTGCGCTATCAATGTCCGGCCAGGTTCCGCCAGTCATGACAGACTGCAACTGCCGGCCAGTTTGTTAATTTGGATACACCTCTGCAGCTATGCATGCACGTTTCTGTACGACTTTATGATTTTCCTTCTCCTTTCCGAGGATATTTATCACCCCATTAATGCACCTACTCTCATCCAAGAATATTAATCTGAACGCTAGCACGATGTTATGAGTTCCTTTCTTTGCCCGCTCCACAACTACACTCGCTGATACCATGAATCTATCTGCGTTTAATGTCTGCTCGCATGCAGACCTCGTATTTTCCTCTCGAGTCTGAGGCCATCAACCTCACAATGGTACATCCATCTCCATTCGCTTCCTGTACTATAGCTATAGCTTCGTCGTCTCCTATGCAGATGCTAGATCTAATACCAAGCCACCACATTCTTATCACAATAACTGCTACCTAATCTGTTCGTAGTCACGCATGCATTGTCTCTAAGCTCGTCTATAATTAGATTATAGTTGCCCAGCTCCGAGGCTAATATTCGATCGATTTCACCACTATCCGGACGCAGGCACCAGTTAATAGTAAATTATACATTATCCATGGTATCTTACAAACTCGGTATGGTGTACACATACGTAAGCTGTAGGACCGGAGACCATCACTCCACACGTGCATGCATACGTAGATAGAAGCATGCACATCCAGCCGACGCTCCAATTGCAATTGCAACCACATGCATGCGAATATACGCAACCAAAGTAGCACTTCGCAACCATTAATGCAAGGCTTAAGGGGCGCCCCAGAAAGCAAGCAAGCAAGCACATGCGCATCATGTCAGGCCAGAATAGTATACGACTGCAGCGCTCCGGATCGGGAAAACACTTCCTGCTAGAGCCCGCCACGAATATTTACGGCAAAGTTCAACATCACGTCGCATCACAGGATATATACGGACGGTACCCACAGCGCTACCACACGAGTGAACGGTCTCATGCAAAAGGATATCGTACCGGCAATATACGCAGCTTAAAGGAAAAAAAAGTTTGATTAAACTAGTGGTTATGAACGAGTGATAGAAAGGTGATAAGGTACTGTGATTCAACGAAGAGAGCGGAAATTTAGATAGCAAAAATGTAACAGACCCAATCTAGTGTATGTATACCCAATGCAACCGAGAAAGACAGAAAGCAAAACGAAACAAAAATCGAAGGGATATGCGAAAAGATAACGGGTGAAAATGATGCGATGCAAACTCGAAACGCCGTGATATGCAGGTGATGGTGGTGCCATACGGCACATTGTATGCTGAGACAAGAAGACCCCAAATGAAAAACTCCAAGAGCGTCTGTACAGGCGGCAAAGACAGGAATGACCGACGTCACCCTCGAAAGGGCATCATCGAGCAGACCCGTCCGGTGAGAAACAGAAAAACATGAACAAAGCCAATAAGACGGAGAGAGTCAAAGCCTAGCCCCAGGAGCCAAGGGCAGCTTACTAGGAATAGCAATCTCACCGGCAACCGAGGGTCACCGACGGTACCGACCATCCCGTGGCTGAGACGTACGCTAGACCTCCCACCAAACCAAAATAGCCTGAAACACAATCGATCCAAGATCCACGACGGGAAGAGGCGTTTCTCGAAGGTCGTCTGCGCCTCCACCATGCGCGTTATCTCGAACTACTCCTCAGTGATCTCGGAAACAGGCCACAGCTCGAACATGAACGAATTCTGCCGGCCGATGGGCACTAGTCTCCGCCCCCACTGATCCTCATATCGCACCTCGCCATTCTTCCACATCGCCCGCGCCATCACTGAGGATTCGTGGTACTTGATGTCCACAGGTCCCAGCGGGAAACTGGGCAGTGGCGACGCTTCTCGCACGTGCGGCATCGGCCGCCTGGCGCTGCGTGGAGGTATCCTCCAAGATGGCGGGCCGGATCGCGAGCGGCGTGCTCGCTCGCGCTCCTCCTGTTCGCTGAGGGTGCGGGCTCGGCCGCGGGATTCTTGATTCTGTTGCGAGATAGTCCCCGCGTGTCCCTTGCCGGAGAGCTCGGACAGGTCCGGTAGGGATTTACTCAGACGCGGCTTGACGGGTCTATTGCGGGTGTCGTCTGATACGGCAGCAGGTGTGGAGATGCTTGTATCTTCTTGGAGGTAGTTGAGCTTGGTGGCGAGACGGTGGAGCTGCTTGCGTGAGCTCTCGGCGACCTTCTCGATGTGTGACGGGGAGGATGCTCGCGAGGCTGTGATGGCGGGTGGTGTATGCGATGGGGACTCGAAGCCTCGCGATCCTATACCCGCATCGTCCAGGTCCCATTCCGGCGGGTCTTCGAGCAGCGCCATCTGGTAGTTGAACGCCATTTCTTCTTCCTCGGCGACGGAGGACAGCTTTTTGGGTGACTTTGCGGCCGAGGAGCTTGAATGCCGCCTCAGATATGGGGATCTGATAAAGTCGGACATCTTGCGCGGCCGCTGTGCCGTGAGCACCGGTGTTCTTGGTATCTGCCTCTCATCGCGCTGGATGTCGAGCACGACTTTGTCTTTCCTGCTCTTGAGCGGGCGTTGGATCTCTGGGAAGAGGTGCTTGATGCGCATCGGGACGGAAAGGAAGGGGAAGGTGTAAATACGGTAAGAAATATAACAAGAAATATAACAAGAAAAGATAAGGTAGAAACGATAGTTTAGAGTTAAACTAGAAGGACGCAAGTGAATATAAACGAATGAGCTGGCAGGGATGCATTCCGCCAGGTGAGGAGCGGAGTCGACAGGTTACGGTGGCGGGATCTCGAGGATTTATAAGGATAATGCAATAAGCCGTTTAGTGCGGACAAATCACTGGAATGATACGGCAGGCACGGGGGTGGTTGAGGAGTGAGTAATAGTAAAGTACTGTGCAAAAGAAAATACGTGCGTCAGTAACATATCCCGGCGCGATATCAAGACTGCTATTTTGTTCCGCGAATATCGAGAGCTATCCAAGAACGATGCGATCGTCCTTCGATAAGGGTTTCAATACGTACACGATGCTCAGAAAAGAAAAAAAACAGGAAAGCCGTGCCACCGGGGAACAGAAATGCGACCTTGTCGAGGAGTCAAATCCGAGTGTATGATATTGTCAAAAAGAATCCGCGTCGGAGAGAACCGTCCGTCTGTCCAACGAAAGCTGAACGTTCTCCTGCAGGTTGTCCCGGACCTCAAGAGAGAGAGAGAGATCATGCAAGTCCCCGAAGCAGGTTCGCTTGCAGCCTTATATACAGGATGCACGTCCGATTCCCTCGCATGCATCTGCACCCCCGCTTCACCAGCTGAGAAATCCGACGGTCACGCCGCACGGCATGCAGGCATGTCGGGCGGATGTTGAGAGGGGTCTAGCAGAGCTCAACAAGCCACCGGACGCACGACGGCTGCCTCTCCTGATCGCGTAAGGCCGGGCCCTAAGGAGGTAAGATCGCAGTGCTAAATCCTCGTCGTTCACCAGGGGCGTGCCGGTGCTCTCCTTTGTTCCCTTCGTTCGCGAAATGGATCGGACGATCTTCTGCTTATCGTTCTCATCGCGATTGCGCCCCCTGTTTGACGTCCAAAACCGCTGACGGCCTCACATTAGGCCCCAACGTCATATAGTAGTGCTTATTCCCGCGATGAAGCTTGTCGAGGCCCCGCGATGGTACCCCATCTGATGGCGGGATGCGTTTCCCTGGTGTTTGTCTTGGTCAGCAGGCACACCCTTGCAAGGGTAGGGCACCACCACGAGAATTATCGAGCGCCATATGACAGGGTCACCGCCCCGAAATAGGACGGAACAACCGGCTAGCTGGGTGAGAATTGGACCATCATCGAGATCTGCTCAGGAAGAATGGCTGGAAATTTGCGCCTCTCAGACATCCGCGGCCGAGTATTTCGTGCATCTTGACTCGCATTCGGTTTTCAATTCCGTCTCTGCAGCTGCAAAGTGCGGGGTGGGCCACACCACTTTTAAATTGTCAAACCCCGCAGCTGGCCGTCCGAACTAAAAGCAGCACCGGCTGAGATCGCGTCCGCACGGCTGTCGTGATGCCAATAGCCTCTGGGCAGCAGCATGACCATTTCTGCCGTTTCGCATTCCGTAATGCTGTCCGCGCGAACTGCAGCCTGGACACATGCTGCGTTGTGGCGTCGTTGGCGTCGTTGCATCTACGGAATCGGTTGGGCTGGTGTAGCTGGCCCGACGTGATTCGTCTGTCGTCTGCGAAAATGCATATGCATGCGTCAGGAATTGGGCTGAACCTCCCTCGTCGAAAACACGATCGCCGTCCGCTCCGGAAACACAGGTGCTGACCGCGGGGGCGAAATGACCCGTCGAGGACGACGAAGATATTGCGATGGAAACTTGAGCATCCGGCTGAGGCCTTCCTTGGTGTCCCAGCTGCCCGTCGGAAAGAGCTGCTCACCCCACGCCTCCTCAGCAATCCGCGCCATCGCCTGCAGGTCGATCGGGTCGTGTTTACTAATGCCCTTATCGCTATCGCGGTGGTCCCAATAAAACTTGCTGCCGTCGAGAGCTCTCAACCTCACTCGGACAGCGCGCGCTACGCTCCTCCCGTCCACCCAGACACCTTTGTCCTGCAGCTTCTTCACCAGCCGGATGCCCCACGCGCACCGGGACAGCCGTGCCTTCACCGCTACGCGGCTCTTTCTGCGTACAAGGTGGAGGACCCACTGTCGCTGCATGGATATAAATCCCCACTCGACTAGGGATCGGACCGTCGTCGCCGGGAAGAGTAATCGCAGTGGGTTCTGCGGGCTTCTGTTTGACTCACTGGCTGGCGGCTCCGTCCAGGGAATCCGATCAGCTTCGTTGTCATATCCCAGCGAGAGGACGCGCTTCACGTCCGTGAACTTTATTGGCGTGTACGCTTTGCGGAATGCGGGCTGCCGCGGGTCGTACCAGTCGACGAGCCACAGACACAAGTCTTCGAGATCCTTCAGTTTCCTGAACATTCCATAGCGCTTGAGGATTTCCCTCCACAGTGTCGGCTGCACTGTCTCACCGTTCATCATGAGGGCACGCAGGTAATTTGTCGCCATGTATAGATCCTTAGTTTTCCGTGCCCCAGGGCCGACGGTCAACGGATGGTGTCCCAGGCGGCGTGGGAGCAGCAGAATACGAAGGAGCTCTCGCTGTGCAGTCGGCCAGATGGGGATCGATAACGCTCGCATTTCCTCCATGAGCTCCAATGCAAGCTTGAGCTGCTTAGTAATGAACAGCCTGGTGAGGAACAAGTTCCATGTGACTGGATTTTGCCGTCGCAACTTCTGATAAACAAGGTTGAAGAACTTCCAGCGGTAGGTGCTGAGATATCCCTGCAGGAGCGCATTCCCTCTGGACACCGGGAGATTTTCGATGGGCAGTGACTCTTCCAGCGCTTCCTCCGGAGACCAACGCGCCTTCATTTCGAAATACTTGTCGTAGACCTCATTGTCGAGCGGGATTTTGTGTCTATTGAGCAAGGAAATCCCGCGAACGAATGCCGCGATGTTCTTGCTCCGCTTGACGAATGCCCGTGCGGTCGAATTGCCCACTTCCTGGATCTCGAGCTTGGCCATATATCCGGTCACGTCTGCCTCTGTGAAACCTTGATATGTGAGGAGGAATGTCCAAAACCGATCACCCAAGCACTCGGTCGACAGAGCCTTTGCGTCATACAAGGTGCAGAACAGATCCATGATGATCCGAGTCCTGTAGCGTGCCTTGATCAGCGATATGGCAGTGCTCTCTGTCACTCTTATCCGCTTTTCGTGGAAGTCACGCAATAGCTCTTCTATGTCTCTCAACGGCTTGTGAAATGCATAGTATTCGAAGAGCCGATCAGCCGCAGAAGAGTCCCTTGGGTAGTCCCCCTTCCTGAACAGCATTCGGTGCCAATCGATCGCCGTCTCAAACATCTCGTGCCCACAGATGACCGGGATGATGGCGTTGTAGTACAGCGGCGAAACCTTCCTTGTGGAGAAGATCCTGAACAGCGACGGCAAATTCGCTGGATTGGCAGCTCGTTCTTTGAAGAATTTTTTCATATCCGGCGGGTTCACGTCGATGAGTCTGTGGTGCCACCAGAGGGCTCGGAACGGTTTCTTGCGAAGCAGGCCCCCGACTACCTCGTCGTACATTGGTTTCCACCTTCGCTTTCCATAGTCGTGGTAGATGTGAAGATGGTACCTGTAAACTTTGTTCAGAAAGTCGTCGTCTTCGAGCCCGACTCTGACGAAGATCTTCCATATCTCGTCCGCGACGGGACCGCTGATGGGAAGCTGGATCCGCCGCATGGTCACCCCGAACCAGACATCTTTGACGCCCTTCTCTCCGTGGATTCTGGCGCGGAACTTGAGCAACTGAAGCCAATATTCATAGTGCGTCCGCACTTCCGGCTGGTCCACCAGCAGTTTTCCGAGAGTGAACTGCCGCTCGACGCGAGCTTCTCTCATGAATCTATGGAAGGCCTTGGACTCCTTGCCGAAGAGACGGTCGATAACTTGGGTGCTCGTGATCGGGTGCTTCGTGAGGTAGTTCCTCGGAAGCGGCTCTTCGGGCTCGACAGGAAGCTGCGGTTCAGGCTTGGGCGCAGGCAGGCCCTCCTGCTTCGCTCGCAGACGAGGGGTCATCAATGAAACGTGATTCCACCATTGACCCTTTGGAATCCTCGGCCGCACATCCTCATCGCCTTCGCCTTGTCTGCTCCCAGGGTCCAAGCGACCGATCACCTCGGCGGCCTCTTTATCCTCCTTGGCCTGTTTCAGCAACCCCGCCTCATCGAACCAGTATGCCCCGCCTTTGTCATCGTGGACCTGCTTTCCCAATTGCCATTTGCCGAATGTCGCAAGACGGTGCGGGGTGAGCAAGCTGGCGTCTCGACCGCGTATCAAGGCATTGCATCTGCCCGTCCATATGTGGCGCGTGGTCTGCGATAGCTGATATCGATATCCAGTGGGGCCACAGCAACTCCAAGAAGACTTCACCAGTCTTCCCACGGACCGTCCCATAAACTTCGGCAGAGGTCGGATACTTCTGCCATTGACATCACAGCCTTCCCATCTCAATCGATTGGTGGGGAGAAACGTCGACGTGTCGCGTGCGCGGCGGGTGGGTAGTGCTTTTCTTTTCTTTTGAGATATCGAAAATTAGAGTGTCGACTATCGAGTTTGTTGCGAAGGTTGAATTTTTATGTGCAGGGAAAAATTAGCCGCGAACCCTTCAACACCACGCCCGCATCGAGAACGGCCCCCATGCCCTGCTAATCTCCCGACACCGTCAACCATCATCCACCCGCCGTCCAGATGTTCGGAGCGTTCCGACCCACGAGCGCCCTGTTCGGCGGTCTGCTATGGTGCGTACCTCTCTCCACCTATATACAGGCGGGCAGCCCACTCAATTGGAACATCAGGCCTCCCCGCTAACCCACCCACCATACGTTGAACCGGACAGGAAACGGCCATGGCGTATCTCTAAACCCCAGAAATACCGCCAGCGGCAGCGCCTCCAGCGCATCGACCGCATCGTTGACACCATTGAAAGCGCCCTCGCAAAGCGTGGAATGACCTCCCAAGCCGTCGAGATCTGGAAAGCCGAGATGCCAACAGAGACCGAGATGCCGCCGCGGGACAAGTACACCATCTTTGACAAGAAGCACAAGGGATACCGCAAGGGCATTCACAGTACGTTCGCTTGAAGCAAACCGCCCATATCACCCGTGTTGAGTAGAGCGCTAATCGATACTTTACTTTGGTTTTAGAGCTGCCGAAATGGACGAGGGTATCGCAACGGATCAACCCTATCGGTTTCTAGTACCCATATCCCAAGGACGCACGGTCCAGAAGAGTCGACTCTTGGAGCGCCTCAATATCTGTATACCACGTCGCAGGGTTACATTCAATCGACCAGCCGGTGGAATGAGTCCACGGATAATCGTCGACAAATCATCAGGATATCCGCCGCACGAAGCAGCGTTGTATATACATTCGCAGACAGACACACATACACTGTACATATCACAAAGAATGATGAAATATATCTTCCAGGGTTCTACATCCACACCAGCAAGCAGCAGGCATTTAACAGACCTTAACACATCTTCATCTAAAAGCCAAGCTCACCGAGATCAAGATGCCGCATGAGGGTCAACTCTCTTCATTGCTAATTCGAGAAAAGCGAAGATACTAAAGTAGTATAGCTATATTGTTTACACAGAACGGAAAGCTACAAAGGAAAGCCCTCGTCACACGGACAAGGCGTCCACTAAATCCGGGACATTGAACTTGTGTGTTCGAAATAAGTATATCGGTGGACAAGCAAGGGCACATTCGAAGGGGAGAGACAAAGTAGCAAGTAGGTATATAACAAATGGGCAGACAACGGTTGTAAGAAGGCGGAGGGGGGGTTAGCGGTACCGGCTAGTCAAGATATGTTGCATCAATCGCGTGGAGTTCTGGAAACGAGGCCAGACCGACACACCCATGCAAACAAGCTAGCTAGCTCAAGCGACTGGTGCGGTGGGGAAATATATAAGTACGTAAGTAAATATATATACTAGTCGAACAGTGGACACGAGACTCTAAGCAGATGATCAATGAATCAATGGTACTTGAAAACTCGAAAAGTAAAAATTCGATCGATCGTACAACCACGAGAATTAGAATATTCGAAGGCAGACTTGTCTTTTTTGAAAACACAGAATAACATTATCACGGAAAAACGGAATTAGAAACAAGAAGAACATCGTAAATCGTGAGGATGGGTGAGGGTTCGTGTCATAAGTGAGTGCATGTTGTCGAATTCCTCGTAGAAGCATGCCAGCTATCCGTTCATGCAGGTTGGTCGAGCTGAGTTGGCCTGATCCCCAGACCAAGCTAAGTAGCGACGTGGAACCGATCGTCCGTGTAGGGGCGAGACGAGCGCGAGTCGACATGGGCATGAGGTAGGTATGCGTGCATCAAGAATGCAATCGATCTTGCAATGCACTAGCGGTAGTGAAACTTCAATCAAGATGCAGGGCTATTTTCAAAAACGAGACATAGAGGAGAAACCGTGATGCGAAGGAGAGATCGGATCGAGAGGAATGTACGGAGTGCGGGGGAGGCGACTGGGCGAGGAGAGAAATTCAGACTAAGGTCGGAGATAATATTCGAAAACATACGCATTTGAAGGGTCATGTCATCATATAGGGCGAGATTGATCAATCAAGCGAAATTCGAAATCAAGCTTTTGCAAGTACTGGAGCAGCAGAATTTTAGCACAGACGGCGGGAGGGGAATTCGTAAGTTTTCATGGGAACGATCAGGGCATGCAGCTAGCATCGCAGGGAGGGGTGCCGCCATCGAATCGAAACATAAGTATAATCACGCACGCACGCAGCAAGGTCACCAAGCAAGCGAACTGAATCACATCGTCATAAAAAACGACGCATCAAGGGAAAGTTGTAGAAACTAGACGGTGGTAGAAAGCGAGCACGAGGCGCGGTATAGAATGAAGCATACACACAAGAAAGATATCCAGAATACCATCCCCGAAGGAAAGTGAGGCGTGAGGTTTTTTTGGAAGGAAGAGGGAATGTTCAAGGGAAGAGGGAATGAATATACCTCAGGACTCGACCAGCCGTGCGTGATATAATGATACCCGCACAGGCTTGTTTTCGAATCCATCCCCATCGTGTGTGGTGAGTGACTGTAGGCGATTCTCCTTCGCCGGTCCTCGTTAACTCAGATCGATTTTCGATTATGAAAGAAAAACCCGAAGCTACTCAAGTAGATCTGTAGAGCAAGATGTAAGACGAACGGAAGCAGATACTAGATTTGCAAAGGAGAGAAAAATATCAAGAAGCCAATGATTTTGTGCTTCGGAAAGATAGGTCGCAAGGGACTCTGAACGATCAATTTATCAACATGCAGAACAGAGATAGTATGAATAGAATAAATGGCAACAGATCAACCACTCCATGGGTTTGCAGAATATCAACTAGAATGTGCACAAGAAGAGAAGCTATAGGAAAAGTAGAGAAGTAGAATGTACAAAGGGAATTATTCTTGGAGAAACGTAAATCCCAATATCTCTCACTCGTGAGACGAAAGCGAAAGACCTCCTCGCTTCGCTTTCAAACTCCAGCACCCCTAAATAAATATAAAAAAAACACCAATTACCCTGTAAACCACACGTCCTTCAAAAACATTAACTAATCAGAGGAAGGGTATATATCAGAAAAAGAAATGAAATATAGGCGAAGTAAGAAAAAGAGAAGAGGAAACAGAGCATAGCGGTAATGTTTTATGTGCAAGAACTCGAGGTCCGAGAATGAGAGATACCATCCATGGAAGGATAGGACTAGTGGGCTGGAATAGCCATAGTGGAGGACGCGGGCAAAGTCGGAGGCCCTGTTGTAAATGCGGATTTTAGACGATAATTTGAAGCAAAAATATGCATAGAAGAGTGGTGGTGTAGAGATGGTGGAAGCAGCAAGACGAGCATTAGACGAGAGAATTCAAGGAATGCAGATTAGTAGCCATCCTCGATATAAGCAGGGTTGGGAGGTAACCGTCTGTCCAATCCTGAATTTCGGCTCTTGGTCATCTGCCGGAGCTCGTCCAGATCACCATGGAGATACGGGTCTCCAGAGTGTTGGTAGTCGCTCAAACGCCTGTGCATGCTTTTCCTCCGGTCCGAGTTCATACGTATGGACCGATGGAGGGGATCCCCGCCAGCATAATGTGGTTTGGGCGGTAGGCCATATCTGGATGAAAATGGTTCGCTATGACCACCACTCAGTACAAGCGCGTCCTGCTCGAAGTCTTCGTGGTGGTAAGGAGCGAGTTCCATACCACTGTTATCGTAGGGGTAGCTATCATAGCTTCCGTAGGTGCCATCGGCGGTGTAGTCGAAATCGGCAGGGTTATAGCCGTGCTTTACTATTGCGTTGCCGGTCGATTCCCGCTTCGCCAGCGCGAGTTCTGGTCGAGGCTCAACTTTGACGGAGTCGATCATCTCGGCGAGTCGGGCGTCGTGGGCCCTTCTCGATGCCGAGGAAGAAAGCCCAGAGGAGGCATTGCTTCCACGTCGGTTCCTTTCGCGGTTTGCGATGGCTAACGGCTGAGGGGTCATGCTGGTCATACGACGAGCCCGCTCGATTCCCGCAACATAATTGTCCGCCGGAGGGACAGATGTAGCCCTTGTGATATCCAAAGGTGGCAGAGCGCCGGGTCCGGCACTAGCACGGCTCAGTCGACGATTGATAGGATGGGCTGGAGCGTGGAAGTCCTCGCCGGTCGCCGGAGCAGGATCGTAAGTCGCTTCATAATTATTATAACTTAACGGCGCATCGTAGCGAGCATCGTAGCTGTTGCTTGAAGAATGAATTCTCTTCGGTCCTGCTGGCGGCTTGGATGACCGGCGAGTTGGAGGTCCCATTGGATAATCGACATGATACGTGCTACTCCGGGGTCTGTTCCTCAGCCCAGTGGGTTGTACAGATGCTGACCGTGGTGGGAGATCGTAGCTGGCGTGGTTGCTGCTGGTGCCGGAGAGGGCGCCTGGCCCTGTGCCGTACAAGTTGTAGTCGCTCACACCGCCTGGATAAGACATATAATCATCGACTGGGTCTCTGCCCCGTAAAGAAGTCGGGGTCGACGGAGGCATCCATGGGTCGTCAACACCGAGATAAGGAGGAGGAGAAATCATTTGATTGATGCTTGACGACGGCGTATATGTGCTCGGGGACGCGGAGTACTCGTAGGTGTTCAATGCCGCTAACGGGTTCGAGCTTGAAAGAAGGCTGGATGGTCGGCCGGTCGCACTACCGCTCGAGCCAGTTGTTGGAAATGTTTCAAAGAAACCATTGTTCTCTCTGCCCAACCGGCCTTTCCCAGGCGAACTGGAGAGAAGACCGGAGCCATAATCCAACGAGCTGTGATGGTAAGAGGGCAGGCTGGTCGACATGTCAATGTTCCAACTGGACTCCAGGCCCGAGTCCGGTGGAGGCATGGAAGGCGAAGGTTGCGCGCTCGAGGAGGCCTTGGCGCATTGAGCGCAGTCGCAGTCGTCCGCATCAGTCGGTCGGATAGCTGGGGAGGCCGAGGCCCTGCTCGCTCGCTCGCTCTTGCTCTGGGATCTACTCAGCGGTCGGTCGATACGTTCGCTACGGTTGAGGCCGGGGATGAATGCATATTTGCCGGAGAGTCGGTGAGAGTTGGAGGCTCTCGACGAGGTACGGCCATCGGAATCGAGACCAAGCGGGCGGTTGACAGGCGTCCGTTCCGAGATGTTGGAGTCGGAAAGATCGCTCTGCGGAGTGTGTCGGGACGGGCTGTCATTCTCAGCGAATATCTCCTGTTCCTCGTGGCCATTTGGTGCAGAGTTGGACGAGTAGCCAGAGTCGACAGTGCCAGCGTCGGAGTAGTTTGTGACAGATGCAAGCCCGGACGCTCTCTTCTTGAACGCCTGGATCCGGGACTGGGGCACGACCTCTTGGACTTGGGAGTCGTAGTCCTCGACCGTAGCTACCTTAGCGCTCAACATTTCGCCGGCGGGTCTCCGTTGCAGATTATAATTATATCTTGGTAAGGTGCGGGCTGGGAGGAGGTCCTGCTTATTTCGGCCGCTCGACTTCCAGCCAAAAGCAACTTTTCGGTCTTTTCCCTGCCAGCGGAGAAAAACAAGAGTTCTGGAGAGAAGGACGGCAGAGAATCAGGGGACAGGAAGGGTATGGGTATGTATATATATATACGACGAGATTGAAACAGAATGAGCGTGGAAGGGAATGGGTATGACTATATCAAAACCTATCAACCAGACATCGTTCTGTTCGGGAAGTGGAGAGCTCAACGACCAGACAACACACACACACCGGAGCAGGCGAGGGTCCGGGAAAGTGGTATCAGGTCGGGGCGAGGAACGGCAGGAGGTTATAAGAGAGGAAGAGGAGGCGGCGGTCAGGCGGAGGAGGAGGAGGAGGAGGCGAGCAGTGGAGGCGAGATGGGAGGGATGGGTGAATGATGGGTGACGACGGAGAGGAGGAGGAGGAGGAGGAGAGGAAGAAGAGGAGGAGGAGGGGAGAGGGAGGCCTGGTTATGGCGAGCTTGGTTGCCTGCCCTGCAAGTAAGAGGTAACTTCTCCGCACTTTTCTTCGAATGGTTATTTGCCAACAAATATTCGATCGGAAAGAGAGGGTATTCGTAGTTCCGTCAAATCGAACAAGCTCTCTCCGTAGGGCGCCCTAAGCGAGACGGTTTTTTCTTTCTTTTCTTCTTTCTTCGTTTTTCTCGAAGGCGGAGGGAGGTGAGGACGAGGACGAGGACGAGGAGAGGCGTGACGGGGCAGCCCAAGTCCGGGACGGTGGAAAACTCTTCCTGATAGAAGGACTGCGATATCTGTGATCCAAGACAGCGCCTTGACCGGTGAAGCGAGAGAGAGAGCGGAGAGAGAAGGAAGGAAGAGGAGGGAAGGAAAACCGGTGAGAGAAGAACGGTTGGAAAGGGAAATGGTGTGGGTGGGTAGACCGCTATGCCCGCCGTCTGCTGGTCCTTCTTCGTCTTCTTCGTCTTCTCGTTCTTCTTCTTGTTCTTCTTCCGCACAAGAGCAGGAAAAGAGTGTGGAGAGACGGCGAGAGAAGCAAGTCCGAGTAACTCGAGCTGAGTGGCCAGTCCGACCTGTCAATAGCTTCCTGTACACATAGCGCTGCATAAAGTGTGCGCTGGGAGGAGCAGTATTAGCGACCTCCTCCTCCTCGTCCTTCTCGTCCTTCTCGTCCTCCCGCTCCTCACTCGCTGACGACCGGCCTCGTCTCACGCCCTGCAATTGTGCCCGCCCACTATAATGGCAGCGCCGGTCACTTGGATCATGCCAGAGGACGTTTGCTGGTTAGCTGGGCGGCCGTTGTGCTGTCTACATGTATCAACCACCCAATTTCGGCAAGGTGAGGTTGGCTTTTTGAGGAGCGCACCAAGGGTGACCAAGCCAGGAATGGTCCAGCTTGGTATTTGTGGGGGAGCAAACCCACGCCCGAAATCTTGGACTTGCGCCGCCGCGTGCAGGGTGGTCGCCAATGTCATTCCTATTATCGCATGTATCTCTCCCCAAAGTGGAGTGACAAGGGGGCTCTCGCCCGGATGTAATGTACCTTGATCGCCAACTCCGATCTCGACCAGGCGAAGAGGCGAGACTGAGCACGGGTTCCGTTGGCCAGCATCCGATTGATCACGTCCGAGGGGACGGAGCCAGACCTCCGCCTGCTCGAACGTGCTCTCACGAGGCGTCAACTTTCCGTCCGTGATGCGACAGAGCACGACTGGACGGGCTTCGATCGAATCGACTAGCCCGTCGTGATCATGATGTGTTTGATAACGAAGCTCTGTCAGCCTGAGACTTCCTCGAACAGGGCCCGAGCTTTAGCCCTCTTGTCTCTTTTGTATACGCTACGTCCCCCCAGGCAGATAATACCCCGGGGCAAATCGCAAACCGTTGCTGCGATCCAATGGTTGACTGCCACTCCAGCATATCACAGCTGTCAGGTCTGACAATGGAAGGCCCATGAGCGTCCGTCCAATGCCTGCGATCGCACGGTTTGGCACGTCTCATGGAAAGCAATCCGTTCATCAACTTGGAATTCATCAATGGCGTAGCCAATTCGATGCTCGAGCGTTTTTTTCTCGTCCTTCTTGGATGACAAACCCGCTGGAGGCGATCGGGTAACACCCAAAACGATATATCTCCGCTTTTAAGGGCAGTCCCTATTCTTCACGTCTCGATGAGGTTATCAGGCTTTCCCTCTGCGCGGGATTTCAAGGCACGCCCAGGGACCGGCGGACGGCTGTCTCAATGCGTGGTTCGCTGATCGAGATCCTATAGGCCCGATTCGAGTTGCTGGTCGACGTGGCGGTCTGTAAATAGTTGGCAGGGCCCTTGCCCCGGGTCCTTGGAGCCTGACAAAGCGAAGGGTCAGAGAAGGTTCCAAAAAATGAGGCGAGCCCGAGCTTAGACCTGCCTGCGAACCTGAAATTGGGCCATCAGCATGTTCCCTCCACCCCCTTCCGCACCTCGGGGCAAAAAACAAAGAGTGTCAGGTGAACAAGAAAGCATACGGCCGCGCTCCCATTGGCCCCTCCACCGTTCTGGCTTTTCCCTTTTCATGAGCACCCGGTGGCTCCGTTACATTTGCATTTGCATGAAGTTGCAGACAGGGGGGGCAGCTCTCTCGCTCCATCTCGCTCTCTCGTGAGAGGATGAGCTGCGGCTGGCACTGACTATCGGTGCTGCACCCCATTATCAGCCTAGCTGGATTGTTCAATTGCTAAGCCGAGGCGCCAGGATGATCATCATCGCGACGCCCTTCTTTCGCGTTTCAAGCAGGACTCCAGACATGTAATGTAATGTCATGTACGTGTGTATTTCTGCCTGGCTGGTGTTCCGGCGGCCGAGGCATCCCGTCCTGTTCGTGTTTCACGAGCTGCTTCGACAATACGTAAGATGGCAGGATACCCGTCCGGATGCATGTCCAGCCAGCGAGTTATACGCTCCCGTGCTTCCGTGTAGCTTCCGTGTAGCTATGTAGCTACCTGCTTCCTGCTTCGCACTGCAGTTGCTTGAAGCTGCCTCTGCTTGCTTTCCGAGCTACCAGCTGCACAGCTCACGGTGTCTCAAGCTCTGACCTGCGGTCGTGCAGGTGCAGGACGCCTGCCTCAGTGGCGGGAGGTCCCCTACAGGACGCGTGAAGCTAGCTCGACAGCTGGTGAGTTAGCTGTTTCGGGCTTGGATTTGGCCATTTGGCCCGTTCTCAGGTACGGAAGCACAAAAAGGCCCGATGTTTCTGCCGGTGGAGAGCCAGCTAGCGACAGGCTGGAGAAGCCAGCCAGCCAGCCAGGCCGACGTACGAAGGTATGCAATGTTAGCTGGTGAGACGAGCATCGTTGCCCAAAGCATGCCGCATCGATCGAGAAGAGCGGCTGGCAGGAGATCGATTTGCAATTTGCTGCTTCCTGCAATATCAAGGTCGGGCCAGCAGCGTGGAATGTGAAGTTAACTTGGATTCGAAGACGGTCTAAGCCCGTCGTGGAGAGGCCAGCGAGGCGCGGCGATGGAAGGAAGAATGAGAAGCTGTCGTGGAGTCGCGGTTTGCCTGCCTGCTTGCCTGCTTTGCTTGCTTGCCTGGCTGTCTGTCTGAGAGATAGATCTCGCTTCCAATATGCGGGAGCGGGAAGGGCACGAAGCCGCCGACTAGCCAAAATAGAAACACCGGCCAGCAGCGATGATACGAGAGACTGGGCCCCCGGCTGAGGGCCAGCCTCATCATCCGCTGCGAGGCTGCATTCCCCGGACTTTTTCTCCCTCCACAATGGAGGATTTGAGATTCCTGCGACCCTGCTATCCGGCTGCCAGCAGCGTCTCGACTCGTGCATGAGGCATATTCCGCCGTCAATCCAATTTGGTGCAGCACGTTCAAACGGGCAAACTGGCGCGGACTGCTTGCAACTGCCGCTTCCAGCAGGCTGTGCGACCAGCAGCCAGGCCATTGGTGCGGCGCAGGCTGGATATCCACGGCCCTCGTATACCATCTACGTGGCTGCTCCACCGGCCACCGCCTTTTAAACCTGCTTTGCTCGTACGTGACCTGTACCGGGAAAAAGAAAGAAAGGGGTTTCCTGTGTCGGTCTCTGCTACCCGCTCGTCCGCTTTTGTATCGCAGTCGGAACGTATCGTCGCCCGCGATCCGTAGACCGGCCGACGAATGTGGAGTTCGGTAGGACAATTATATCATATACGAAGCATCGGGATACATTTCGGCTTCGACACATGTGCATGTTAATTATATTACCGAAATCAACTGTAACAATAGCGCATATTCTATATGCTAATCCACTCGAGCAAGCAGCACTAAAGCCTGATAATAATGCAACTAGCTAATCAATTGCAATTGCAACTGCAGTACTGCGGGTCGCATTGCATAAGCCTGGATATGTATTCATGGATCCGCACATATATGCGTGCATGTATGTATGTACTGTACTGTACAATTCACTCCGTGCCTCCCACCGGCTGTGCGTGCGTGCGCATCAGCATCTCGCCACCGCTGCAGGGCCTCTTCGAGCTACGACACAGGGACGCATCGTGATGTATGTATGTACGGCCACTCTCACTGCATGATTTTCCTTGCGGAACTCTCCCATTCGCCAATTCAATCGGACTAATTTCCACGCTCAAGTCCATTATCTTAATTAACTTTTACTAACATTTTTCTTCCCAAGTCTTCTCCTTTCGAAGTTCTTCTGCCTAGCCAGCACGACGCATGCATGCAGGATGTCGACATCTAGCTGTAACCAAGTATCTCCTCTAGCTACGGTACATATATTGCAATTGCATCCTTCGCCTTAATTCTGTTTCCCGCGCGTACAGCTGAGAACTCTACGAAGAAACGCTAGTACTGCTTGCAATATAATTATAGACCAATTGCAATGCGATGTAGCGTGAATGCCATGTATTGTCATGTCCATAGGCGGACATACATTTCCTTCCCTCTCGTATGGACGTATGTTTCGTCCTTCATTCCTGATTTCCCGTCGCTCGCTTGCACCAGCTGGCAGCTCCCGATGGAATGCACCTACGTACACAGTACGTCCTCGAAGTATCTCGCGAGTGGATGTCAAAGACCCGCGCTGCGTGCGCGTGGGGGGCAAACCAACCTTACACGACTTGTGCATTGCATCTCAGGTCTGACGATGACGAGAATGATGCAATGAAAAATTTTCCACTGGTCGCGCGAGCGCCCCTTTTCCTTCGAATATTTTCCCTGCCTTTGTTCGTTCACTGCGCTCTCCCTTACCGCTTCCAAGGAACGGATCAATGAACTCGATGTTCTTTCATGACAGATAGTCAGACGTCCGGGACTCCTACATGCATACTGGCCTTTCCCCGCAAACATGATATCGGCATGCCGAGACTTCCGCCCACGTCTGTCCCATCCGTCACACAAAATCCCCACAAACCTGCAGATATTCATCCACCCATTGCACCAGTCTCGCGCTCGCGCTCTCCAGGCCCTGATATTATTAATATATTAGCCTTTCGCAGCTAGATGGATTTCCAACGAACGTGTGCAATACATACACCTATATCACGCCGTTATTAATGGCTACACCAAAGGTAATTCGCTGCGCGACCGATCACTTGACAAATTGGAACCACCGTCAGCTACTAGCCAGCAGCGTCTTGTACTTTCCCGTCGTGGCCAAAGTAGATAAAGCTGTGAAGCTAAGGAGCAAAGCAGCTAGCGTGCGCACGTTTGAAGATGTGTATGTATAATGTACGGTGCGTGATAATGCAACTGTCAAACAGACACCTTTGACTGGTGGCGTAGAGTAGAGTATATGTATGGTATTCCAGCTCCTGTCCTTCGCAAGCTAAGCTAGCTAACTAAGGCCCTCCTGAAGCCTTCCATCCCCACTTCTTCGCGTGCTTGCTCTCGTCGTGTGATTCAACTGCGGGTCGCGAAGCTGTTCACACGCCGGAAGGTTTGAACGAACGCTTACCCATAAGGGGGTCGTCGTGCCTGAACGTGTCCAATCGACGACGGTCAGTAATGCGCGCAAAAAGCGGGTAGCCGTGGAGACGTAAGAGTAAACTAATCCTCTTTCTCGAAGCGGTAAACAAAGTGGTTGGGACTGATCGATCGATTGAATCGCGTACATACGTAGGTGGACTAAACACGTAACGTAACGTAACGTAACGTAACTACGTGCCGTCTTGTATTGTAAATCATGGTATCAATTGTGGGTTTGGTTCGCTACGGGCTGCGAATTGATGGATTTACCAATTAAGGGTGGTTTCACAAGGAGATTATTGGACGGAAACGTATAAATGGACAGATGGCAGCTAATGAGTGAATCAATATTTGCTGTCGACTGCTTCAATTGTAACCGGTATATACACTACGAAAGGTTTGCCTCTGAGAGGCGGGTGTCGCGGCTGGTCGTCGAAATATCAAAGGCGTTATATATGGGCTCGTGCTCCTAGCTTCTGCGAAGACCATCGATGGCAGCGATTGAGTAGAGCCACGCACGGGCTCAGCAGGTCAAAGTGCAAGTGGGCCCCTCAATCGATCGATAGATGTAGATAGTAAACGTAAAACGTGGGATGGTCGATGAATTCCAGGATATTATAACCTCGTCTCCGCATGTCCGGTTCTACGAGACAGTGACCTCAAATACTTGTAGACGTCGTCCAAGACAGGACGTGTCGATATCGCGATTGATGTGTCTCGTGATCGCGAATTCTATCGGTCAATGGGTCCAGTCCGCGAGACCAGTCCATGGATCCAGTCCGGCAGTGACGAGTCGAACATTGGCAAGTAAGCGCGTTAAGCCTCCCGTAATCGAACCAAGCCGGACAGATGCCGAACCGCAACTTCCTGCAGCCAGCATTCGAGATATCGCGTAGAGACCGGTTAGCGCCCTCATATATCTGCTTCCATAAACCAGAATAACGTGAGCAGTAGCGACGACACAGCCGGCCCCTCCAGCAGCAACATCATATCCCGCTAGCACCAAGACTGTTGACCTGGCGAAAGGGAGTCTGCGAAGCCTATATACAAATTTTTAACCCGAGGCCGGCCAGCTGTCCAAGTCCTCGCATACAAGCCCAAACTGCCCGTTTTGGCGGGCTCGCCTCAGCTCAGACCCTCGTCAGGCTCGGCTTGGCCGGGCGGGCTCGCGAGCGTTCTAGCCGTCTATAGCCATTGTTGAAACAAAGCTTACGATTATAAGTGTGATATCAGCCGACCGTATCTCCACCGATTTCGAAATCGAAAGATCGTATCAGCTCCGATATCGTGAAGAATGGGCCAGCCCCGCATCTGACCGGCCGACAGATAACCTTCACGTACGTCGATGCCATGCATGCGAATCCCTTACACATCGTCTACCGATAAGCTCGCCGGCCGGCCGACGCGACGGGCCACCCTACGTACGTGCTATATTAAGCTACGAGCTTCTCGGCGTACGTACGTATTGCCCTGCAGCTGACCTTGATCGAATCGAATCGAAAAAATAAAGCAGTGCAGTATCCTATAATATACAACTGTACACGTCAGACGTACGACGCAGGCAGGCAGGCCTGGCTCTCGCCTAGCTTGCTAGCTAGCTGAGTAAGTACCTAGGTAGCTGGGTATGTCAAGTAATATATGTACTGTACATACATGTACACAAATACACACATACCAGCAGCCATGCTGGCTGATGTTTGAAAAAACCGGTCAACCGCCACGCGACGTACGCTGGTATACACCGTTCGCGGAGGGCAGCGCTGGGAACACGGGTGTCGCGAGAGACAAATTGTTGACTCCCACCTGGCAATGCATGCCATATGTGCGGTGTGTATAGATATCTTTATTCGGCGAGGATGTGGTAATTATTTTCATCCTGTTGGCCGTGGGTGCCAGTGTGGATTGGGTGGTAACGTAGTCAGTTGGCTACTGATTCGGACGTTAGGCAGATTAGAACACACAAATGGATACTTCAGGATATATGTGATAGTATAGCGGAACAGGTATATTCGCAGGTCAATTGGGCTTTTGACTCACATATAGTGGCATTTATGCAATGCAGTGATGAGGAATTGGTGCGTGCATGTCGCATGTGGATGCGCGAGTGATTCCTTTCATGTAGGTGACATATGGGATAGTGGATCGAATTCCAGTTGATGATACATCATATTGTGACGTGCATGACACGAGACATACATACGGACGGATAGATATCATGTTGGTATTATAGTATATGGTATCCGTATATCGATTCGAGGATATCGATACACGTACGTCTGCGTTCTAATTTTTCGAAACCCTGATCTGCGCATGTACATACGCCGACCTTGCATCCTATGTCGGTGCACGTCAGACCCTGAGTGCCAGCAGTGCATCGCTCTCGGTTTCGAGAAGACGCTTCGTTCTGTAACGTAGCAGATAGTAGGGGGTTGGCGCCTGACCCGCGGGACTCTTGCTCGCGCTATCCGTTCTAGAATATAGAATGAGCGGAGGGGATTTCGCGGAATTCGTAATTGAATACTTTATCGCGATAGTTTAATGTCACATCACGCGACCGGTCATGTCATCCTATGCGCGATACGTATATATATATGTATATTTGCCATATATCTAGCCGTGGGGGATATGCTGGGCCGGAAAAAAGGACCGCCCTAATTTATCGTGGGTAGATGGTCCAAGCCCGGATCCCGTGATCGGAGCACCATATCGTGAGCGTGGGCGTAGCATATAGGGACGAATACGATAGCAGTCGACTATAAATGTTTGTTTATCGATTCAAACTCCTGTATGCAAGCCGTAGTGCGTATACCCTTACTCCCAGTTGCTGTATGTAGATGCTACGTCACGTGCCCATTTATTGTAGTTGTATCATGACTTGGACTGTATGTTACGGCTGGAGTAGACAGAACGCATCGCCGCGCTAGTTTTGTAGGCGAACACACGGTCCCATTGATCATCTGACCCGAAATATTATATCTCGATCGGATCCTCATAATAGAGTTCTAGATTGAAACAGTTAACGGCTTACCACTAGGGTAAGCAAAGACAATTCTGAAGAATACCCGGTAGCATTTGGCGCCTTGCGTCGAGTTTGGATCATTTGCTCGTACATTAATTGCTCTACAAAGGACAGCAGACTGGCTTCGCGAGACAAGCTCTACCTTCTAGATCAGTTTCACACAGAGTGGTACTATGGTTCACTAACTTATCGATATATAAGACTAGTATAGTGCTGAGAAATATGAAGACGGGCTGGGAAATAGCGACGCATTTGTCAAGCATTAATTTCATGTAGTATGGTACGTCGGTCACGTTAATACCTTATCAGAGACACAATGTGATGGGTCGAACCCGTATTGGTAGTTCAGCAGTTTTGGACTAGAGCTGCGCCTGGGGAAACGCGCGAGCTCACCGCGGCCGGGCCGAGCAGGCGACGGACTCCGGCTTCCGGAACACTTCCGGACATACACTGTGTCACCTCATCATCACCACCAGGACATGAGCTCACACTATTCAACCCTGCATTTTCGATTCACCAAGATTATAGCGACAGGGAGCTGTACTATTACTCTGCGTCAAGAACTATATCTATGCGATGTGGTCTAGAAATTAAAGCAGAACTCGAGGACGACACTCTGCCGAGACAGGTGTTGTCGACGCCAAAATGCAACAGAGGCGGGCAAAATAGCACCGGCGGCCGGATGTCGGCCTGGACGGCTAGTTTCAGAAGAGTCGACTCACAAGCTTCGAATGCGGTCGGCCAGCCATGGTTGTTGGGCGGGCTAGCCAGGCGGCCCCAGATAAAAGTAGGCCGAGGCTCTCCTGCTTCCCCACCATCCCGAGCGCTGAGCTCCAACCAAATCGGCGACAGAGCCCATTAGTTTATAGTAATTTCGGGGTGGGCTGGGCCGAAACTGCATGTCTGGACGCCTGCACTGCCGTAGCAGCCCATCAATATATGCATATGACCATCTGCCTAGCTACGTCCCAGGCGAATGGTGGTCGAGTCGAGGTTGACTCGACACGCCAGTGAGATCCTGTTGCTAGAGTTCGCCGTTCGCCAGCCGGACCAGCGGCGGCGCATGGCTGAGGTTGAAATTTTTTGTTCCTCGGCCAGGATCGATTACCAATGCCCACGCCGCCGCCGCCGACAAACGCCGACGTACCGAACAGGCACTGCGGTTATAAACTAAACTGTGCGGCTAGCTACCTGACAAATGCAGAACCTCGAGCTCTCCCACGGTACCTTTCGCCATTATCAAACGGATCGCATAAAAAAGGGATACCTGGCATACTAGCAACAGAACAGAGCAGATTTCGAATCCTGACCCCAGGATCCGTCTGTGCCAAGACTGACAGAACGGCCCTTCGAAGCTTCTCGTTTGGCGTGGAGATAAATTTTCTGTCGCAGACTCGGGCTCTTTCGTTCTTCTGAAAACATCCTTCCCTCGTCCTCTGATCGATCTGATAGGGCGCTCCTGAGCCGTGGTCCGCCGCCAAGCTTGCACTTTTTCTGCACGTTACTAAGCCGAGAAGGATGTCCCTTGCAGCGCTGCGTCGCACAGGCTGCGCTGCCCGCCAGCTCCAGCGAACAGCCAGCAGTAATTTCGGTTTTCAGCGCGGGCTTCTGGCAGCGCACCAGCCACACCTCCCGCCCTCCCCCCGCCACAGCTCTCCTGCCCTTTCCTCTCCCCCGCCACAGCTGCACTTTGGCCGCAGCCATGCAAAATTCCACACGTCAACGCGGGCCGCCTCGGCGCACGCCCCGATGGCGCTGTCGGACTTGAGCACACGGAAGAAGGTGACGATAAACACCCTGCGCCGGATGTACGAGAAGGGCGAGAAGATCACAATGATCACGGCCCACGACTTCCCCAGCGGCCTGCTGGCGGACCAGGCTGGTATCGACGTCGTGCTGGTCGGTGACAGCCTTGCGATGGTCGGACTCGGGATGGAGGTATGAATATTACCCCAGCAAGACCGTGACCCTTAAATATATCAAGATGCATCTTATATGCATGGAAATACACTCCAGTGTGCATATATGTGCATCTCGATAGTGTTATTATATACCAGCTTACGCTGACCGATGCCTTGTCAACTGCAGGACACGAACCAGATATCCCTCGACGTGAGTAAATATATCTATGAAATCCTCCTACACCTCAATGATTTGTAATGCTGAGACTATCCTCCAGGACATGCTGCACCATTCTCGTGCCGTCGCCCGCGGCGTGCGCTCTGCCTTCCTCGTCGCCGACCTCCCCATGGGCTCCTACGAGCTCTCCCCCAAACAGGCCCTGCAATCCTCCATCTCGCTCGTCCAAAAGGGCCGCGCGACCTCCGTCAAGATTGAGGGAGGCAAGGAGATTGCACCCACCATATCTGCCATCACGACCATGGGCATCCCCGTCCTCGCCCACATAGGTCTCACCCCGCAGCGGCAAGGCAGCCTAGGCGGCTTCGTCGTGCAGTCCAAGACCGCTGCCGCCGCATCTAAGCTGCTGAGCGACGCGTTGGCCGTGCAGGATGCCGGTGCATGGGGAGTCGTGCTGGAGGCGGTGCCCGCTGATGTGGCAAGGCTGGTGACCGAGGCGCTGGATATCCCGACGATTGGAATCGGTGCCGGCGAGGGTACTAGCGGACAGGTGCTCGTGCAGATTGACATGCTTGGGAACTTCCCCTCGGGTCGGTTCCTGCCCAAATTTGTGAAAAAGTACGCCGACGTGTTCGAGGTCAGTCGGGCCGCCATCAACGAGTACAAAGGTAAGAATATATTTGACTTCCATCAATATCTAATTATTTAAATAGAATGCATGCTGACGTATTTGTAGACGAGGTCAAGGCAGGCACATACCCGGCCGTGGAGCACACATACCCGGTGAAAGAACAAGAAGTCGTCGCCTTCAAGCAGATCATCGAGCAACGAAAGTCCGAGATTGAGACCAGCAAACAGCGTCGACGAAGCTTCGAGTAGACAAGTATACTTGCAACGTTCCATATAAACCGCAAATCTGTCGACATTTACACATACATATATATTTTGCACGTTTCAGCAACCTTTCATCTACATACTTCGTTTGTTGGCGGCTCATGTTGATCGATATCCTCTGCATCTTTTATTGCTCTCTTTCACCCTCACTTTATCAAATATACCGGCGGCAGCGATGTTAGCATTTCACAATGTGGCGTTTAGATTTATAATCACATGTATGTCCTGGCTTCTGTTGGCATATTTTCTATGCATGCGCTCGCTTGAACATGTTGGCACTCGCGTGCCTTCATATAGATTTTCTGAATCACGTTTTCACATACGCATGTATACCATTTATTTATCTGCATCCTTCATCATCCAGAAATTATATGATAAAAGTGCCTAAATTTACGTATTTACGTGGAAACCTTAGACGCGAAGGAAGCTAGTTTTCATTCGTAAGTAATATATGAGCACCGGTGAACGGCAGGTGGAAACATGCATTGATTCAGTTTACCTCCAGCCCCGAGCGACGCCAGTCCCACCCATTCGCCTACCACGTTGATACCATGATTATAAGAAAAAAAGCATTGAAAAGGTTCAGTGAATAAGAAAAAAAAGTCGGCAATGAGTAACGGATATCCATCATCGAAGACGACAGTTTATTCGCGAATGGTGTCGTGCATTAGATGATGTCTGCCGATGTAAGAGATCGAAAGGCTGCAAACTCGCATGCACTGTCAGAACGGTACATACCACAATTGTTGTATTGGGGGGAAGATATTGTAATGCTTACATGTTGGCCGTCTACTTCGATCCGCACTTGCAGTCACCACCGCACTTGCACTCCGCGCCATCCTTGCAGCCACAGGTTGCGGCAGGTTGTTCGACGGCTGGAGCGGTAGGCTCAGCGATACCAGCGACGTCAGTGACACCACCGACAGTGGTGGGAACGACAGGAGTGGGAATGACAGGAGCGGCAGGAGCCTGACTCTCAGTCTTGCAGTTGCAGCTCGAACCGCAAGAGCATCCGTTCTCGCTCAAACAACCACAGTTGGACTTGGTTCCGCAAGAGCAGTTATCACCACACTTGCAGACCGCACCGCTCTTGCAGCCGCAATCCTGGACCTGGCCGCAGTCGCAGTCGGTGCACTTGCAGACTTTCTTATCCTTGCATCCGCAGTTCTTTCCGGTGGTCTTTTTGCCCTTGGTGGCCTTTTCACAGGTGCAGACGACGCCGCAGGTGCAGCGACCGCCGGACTGGCAGGGGCATTTGCCGGAGGCGGAAACGGCCGCGGCGGAGGACTTATCGTCCTTGTGGGACTTGTCGTCCTTGTTCTTGCCCTTGTCTTTACCCCTGCCGAAGAGGGAGCCGAGGAAGTTCTGGATACCGGACATCTTGTTCTGTTCTGTTCGGTTTGGTTTGACTAGAGGGTTTTGTTCGTTCAAAGTGGGTAGTATGCTTGAGGTCTGGATTGTTTCGGGACGCAGGTTAGAGCAGCTGGCCGGGTCGCGAGGGGGAAGCTTAAGAGGCACGCGCGAGGACGACGTGTTCACTGACCTGTTCCGTGCGCTGACCGAGGTGGATTGAGCGGGATACGTACGTACGTTCTTTCCGTGTGTCCTTTCGCGAGGGTGTGATGGATGAGGTAGTTTGAGAGGAGGGGATTCGAAGGGACAGGGTGTGATGGAGAGATAGGTATCCTATGGAGCGTTGCCACCGTATACGCTCCGTTATTCCGTTGGGGATCCGGGAGAAGGATTTTCCCGCTGGGCAGACACCTATGGTTCAGAGCTTTGGGCAGCAGCGTGGAGAGCGGATCAGCTGAGCGGTGGGCAGTTTTGGGTGATCACTAGAGTTTTGCTTGACGTTTAAGCTTTTTGGTGCTCGTGGAAGTCAGACGTATCTAGATGCTTCAATAGGAATTATCATAGAGCAATTATTATTATCGACTATCAGCTGTGGTACAATGGATCATTCAGGCAATATCGACTTGCTATAGACCCAAGGAGTAAGATGACAGACGGCTAGATCTAGGTCTCGTTATCCGATACTATAGTTGGATATGCTATCATGGATCACGATCGATCGGTTGTGACGCGTGGAATACAGCTCAGCTCGATCCACGCACAGACCAGATGCTCCTTTCCACAATTCTGGCGTGAGATCCACATTCACTGCATGTAAGAAGACACTTAGAGTATCCGGGAAAACTTTACGGGACAATATTGTGACACGTTGAATTTGAATGGCCTCTTTCTATGTCTAAAAACCTCTGGTCTCTGGACAGATTCGGTGCTGTTCTACAATACCACAAAATACGTGTTGTCTCCGAGTTGGTCGACATGCATGGTCAGGGATTGATGTTAACGTTAATCTCTCACAAATTAGCACAAACTGCCTCGTGGGAATATAATTATAATCGCGTGGCTCAAGCCCTCAAGACCTCATGCATAACTTGTACGATTTGCTTGCGGATCGATGCCGTGGCACCTGTTATTGAGTTGGATAGTATGTTAATCGAGATCTAATCTTGGGCCGGCTAGGGTCTCGGTTGCAAATGTCGAGTCACAATGCAATGAGGTTGGTTTACGTTTCAAGCGCTGAGCACCTTTGCTTTTCGCGTCTTCAATGAATGCACTAGTGCGCCTAGGCGCGGCTTCGAACTCGGATCCGTATCTAATGCTCGGAGCTAGCTGCGCGCGTAGAGAAAGTACCCACAGTTCGTTGGACGCGGTCTAGTTCCGGAGAGGACGATTCTAAAGGGTGAAACTTAGTTTACGAGGGACCCACAGATGCTGGGTCTATATATCTAGAAATATCTGTGGGTCATACATCATATTGAACAATCGAGACTCTATGGGTAGTCGAGAACAAAATCTCTCAAAGAAGCTACCCGGTCTAAAACCTGCGCAATCAAGTGCAACTTCACGTGCTACACCATGATCCTCGCTCTAGCTCGAGATTTTTCGTTCTAGAGCAATGCAAGGATATGTAATCGAGGATGAGGATATTCGGTGTCTCGATCGACTGCCTCGGCCTTGTTGCCCTGATCGCTTTCCTAACCTGCATCGACGGCGTCCATGGCCTGCGAGTCGCGATTGCCTGGTCGCCGTACTGGAGACGCTATGTGAACGAACAATACTACACACTTCGCCGCACCGCACAATGGATCGACCGATTCAAGGAGACAGTTTTTGAGGATTTGCCACTCGGCCTGCGTGGAGAGCCGCTCCTGACACGCAGGCACAGCCAGTACTCCCTAACCTACCTCATCGATACCATGCATGTTGCCCTCGATCAATTCGACAACATCCTCGTCGAGCTCCGTGAGCGAGCGATGCCACCATGCCCCATGGACGACCAGATCTTTGTCGAAGAGACTCTCGACAGGTGGGAATGCAGCACCTTGGACGACATGGAAAATATATCCAGTTACCTCGCGCTGGTCGTCTCAACCATGACACAGGCTCGAGACTACCTTATTGGCGTCCGGCGATCGAGTATCCAGCTCATCGGCCTGCAGTCCCCGGATATCATCGGCGGCCCAGCGATACAGAACAGCGACGACAGACATATCGTCGCACTATCGGTAACGCTTGCGAATGGGCGGCTGAGTATGCGCACGCGCCGGATCTCGTTCGATACCGATGGCGTGGACAAATTTTTCCAGCGGTGGAGCGAGGTCTACCAGCGCTTGGAGACCGAGCTGGAATTTATCGAGGTAGCGTATATGGATGCGGTTAACTTTTTGCAGTCGCCGGAGTGGGCGCAGCTTATCAGAGAGTGGAATCCGGACCCTGAAGGTCGCATGGCGTGGGAGATCCCGAATGTTCTCGGCCAGATGATCTATTGGTTTGAGGGGTGGATGCGCCCACTCGAAGGTATACTGAGGAACGTTGCCCGCTTGGGCCCGTTGCCAAGTGGGCCGCCGCACTGGCAGCTGAGGAATACGGATGAAGTCTATGGACTTTATCCCCCGGCTGATAGTCAAGGCCAATAGGGGTCGGTAATACATAAAGTGATCTCGATCTATCTGAATGTCGCGAGGCGCGATTGTTGCATTTTGTGCGTTGTCTTCGCGAATTCGTCCCGAAGTCTAGTCGTTTCGAAATTTCGAGGCCAGACGTGCCTAGGCGCCTGTTCGCCATGGTCTCGACGATGCCAAACACCAGTAATGCAGAATACATTATCGCATAGCTTCCTCCTGCGGCATGCATGACTGTATATATCAGAGCAACCACGGCGGGCGGAACATTGGAATTATAACACATTGTTAAATTCACCCCCAAACTGATACCATGGTAGTGACGTCTAGCTTACTAGTATAGCTATAGTGCTCGCCAGCTGGATCTACCCCAAATTCTAGCGCTATAGCGCAGCTAACTTGCGCCTCTACCTAATTATATAACCACATACCAGAGAACGTCCTCTCTTCTTTCGGTCTTCTTCAACTTTATTTATGCTGCAGTGGTCTCGCGGGCCAGACACGCACGAAGGTATCTACTGCTTAATTAACCCTTCACATATCTTATATAACTCAATTTTGATGATCACCCACTTTTACATCTAGGTGTCTATAGGGATTATCAGCCACCATTAATACAGGAAAAACATCAACAAAGAAAATTAATTCAAAAACATGAAGACGACAGATAAAGCTGGAACGGCCTTATATATAACTCAGGGCCCACTCACATCGGACTAGAGACTTCATCTTATCGCATCCTTTGTACCATTACCTTATAGTACCACGGCCACCTTGCAAGCTTGCAAGCTTGATAGCTCAAACTACAACGCAGTGAAAACAGAGATACCTCCATGGATCCACCGAAGCTTCAGAGGTCATATTCAGAATTGCTTCACCTCTTACGCCGGGTCAACAGGCCTAGGGTCCGCTCAAGATGCCTTCTGATCCCTCACCAGCACAAAATTCGTTCGGTGAGCCACCGCGGGATACTCAGAGCTTTCTGATCATCAGAGACAATCTTGTATGGCTGTTTGGACACTGCCTGATATGCAAGCAAGACCACGGAACTTATGACATTGCGCACATCTTACCTAGACATGACGCCGAGAGAGTAAGTACGAGCTGCGAATATCTTATATATAACGTTATCTCTCGCTCTTTAAATGGAATAGGACGAAGCTAACTAGAGTTGATAGTACCTGTCGTACCACAAGGCAGGGCTTCTCCCAGGCAGCTTAAATAAGCTAGGACACACGATCAATCTCTTGCCCCTCTGCCGAACTTTTCACGGGTTGCTCGGTAGGGCGTCACCACGCCTGATAGTTGTACCGAAAGATGTACAATTTTTTATCAACGGGGAGACTGCTGATTACCACAAGCGGCAGCAGGCTATTGATAACGGCCTGGACTGTCCTAAGCGGACTATACCTGATGCTAGTGAATATAATGGGGGGTTCCGCTTTTACTACTTTGCGGACAAGCCACCCTACGAGCCGTTGAGATCACACCTGATTGATCACAGCGGGGAGGTTAGGACCGGCGCTTGCCCTACAGCCCTAATAATTAATGCTGGTAGAGGTGTACGTTTTTCCGTGGCATGTCCAAAGCCAAGTAGCCTCGCAGCGGGCGTCCACTCACAGCTGACGGATTTATATAATCTCTGACAGCGGCCGGACCCAAGCGCAGGGGATGTGACCGCCGTTGATAAAGAGGTAGAACGAGAAGGGACACCGTCAGAGGCAGGTGGCAGCGGTGACTTCCAGGAGGGCGCGGGCAGCGAAGGTGCCGCGCCTCCTCGAAAGCGGCTAAAGCGCTCCGGGAGGATGACATGTGATGCAGGGTGAACGCAGCCGAGCCAACCGCTGGAAAGAAGAGAATATCGATGAACAGGATTGGAGCTTTGGCCCAGAGATGACGGCGGCCGGCGTATACTAATGGCGCTGCTGAGATATCGCCAGGAGATGTGATATTCGAAGGTGGGGTTTATCGGATCTAATATAGCTCTCGAGGCCACCTTAGCATAGCACTTATCTGTTAAATATAAACTAGGCTCGATACAAGCCCAATAATAATCCCTGTCATAGCGACGTCTTGCTCTCTGTGGCTCTATCATTGGCCCGTAGCGTATAGAGTGACCATGATCTCGATCTAGATACCGATATACTATGGCGATATCGTGAGGCAGCATGGAAGGCGACTGTTGCAGTTTGTGCGTTGTCTTGGCTCCTCGACGGCGTCACACCTGCTGTGAACACGCCGCCAAACCATTCGATCTCGACCTTAGCTCTGGCGATGACCGCTCCTCATGACGCCAATATCGTTTGCCAGCCGACAATGGCTGCCGTATACGTCCTCTCCGCTCCTCCTGCTTCTCTCGCGTCTGCTGCCAGCCTTCCTCCTGTTCTCCCTTGCCGGTAGAACAGTAGCCGACACGTACGACGAGACTCTCCGGCTACAACCCTTGTCCGGGCAGTTCCTTCTCGCGTCCTTCAACTTCCGCAGCCATGGACCCATCCAGGCGTTTAACAAGCAGATGTTCCAGCTCTTCCCGAGGAGTCTTGGTCAAATATTGCAGTACACACATACACGCGAACTGCATCTGCGCTTCGCGCTTGGACGATGGGATTCGGAGCTGTGGGGCGCGCAACCGGATGACGGACAGAACGCTGGAGGCACAGGCGTTGAGCTATGGGCGTGGGTAGAAGCTGACGATGACGTCGAGTACGACACCATACTCCATATTTTTGACTTTTATCAGATATGAGCCATACTAATGTGGGATGTGTAGAGCTGAGGCGCGGTGGACGTCTCTCAACAATGCCCTGTCAGGCCTCTTCTGCGCCTCGCTGAACTTCATCGACTCCACGAGGACCATTCGGCCTGTTATGTCGTTCTCTCCCACTGGTGACTACCCCACGACCAATACAAGCCGGCTTTTCCTCTTGCACGGGACTCTCCCTAAGGAGCCCGTGTGTACCGAGAACCTCACACCGTTTCTCAAGCTCCTCCCGTGTAAGGGAAAGTTTGGAATTTCTACCCTCCTGGACGGACACAAGCTCTTTGACGCTTCCTTCCAGTCCATGTCGATTGATGTGCGGCCCATCTGCTCACAGGAAACTGGAGAGTGCGATGTCGAGATCCAGCAGAACATCGACATGGTGCTGGACATTGCGCGCAGTCTGCAACGAAAAGACAGCCCGGTTCCGCGCCCGCGCGACCAGCATGAGCTCATCTGCGACACCACCAAGCCTTACGGATCAACCGAGTACTGCTTTCCGCTAGACAACAGTTTTGACTTGCCCTGGTCTCTGTCCGATCTCTTTGGCAAGAGCATCACGGGCCGCTGCCCGTTCGCCGTCAGGCCCGACACAGAGGTCGCCCATGTCTGCGTCGCTGCTCCCAGAGAAAGGATGATCGGCCTCGTCAATGGAGACGATGTTATTCAGAATACGCTCGAGGACGGTAGGCGATGCTATACGCTTCGCGATAACGAGCCATTCGACGTCTTTCTGCCGAAGCAGGAACCGCCTACGAACCCACAGCGCCAGGAGCCGTTGCTTTACGCAGAGCGTTCGTTCACCGGCCACGGTCAGGAACACGGCGGTGTGAAGACTGTATTACGGAACCCGTCGGAGACTGATTCTATCGAAGTTGTGTACCTGGAGTCTCTGCCTTGGTTCATGAAGCCGTATCTCCACACCCTGAAAGCGCAGCTACTGCCACCCCCGCCGTGGGATGCTGATAAACACGCTGGGAAAGTTATTTCTGAGCTGTACTATCGTCCGGCACTGGATCGAGAGCGCGGCACGCAGCTGGAGGCGAAGATTGTCGTTCCACCGGACTCGATCGTGATCATGACTTACGACTTTGAGAAGGCGGTGCTGCGGTACACAGAATACCCGCCAGATGCGAATAGAGGCTTTGATGTTGCGTACGTTGAACACCGCTGCTGCCGGCTGATTGATACAAGCTAACGTGTTGGTACGATATAGGTCTGCGATCATTACGATTCCACCGCACCGACGGCGCTCCGATGGGAAGTTTGTCCCCGCGACATCGATTCGGACGACGAGCCTGCTGCTATCCCTGCCCACACCAGACTTCAGCATGCCGTACAATGTCATCATCTTCACGAGCACAATCATGGCGTTGGCATTTGGGAGCATCTTCAATCTGCTGGTGAGGCGGTTTGTGGCTGTGGATGAGGTGCAGCGGATGGATCTTAAGGGTAAGATCAAGGGTTTGCTCGGCAAGTTGAGCAAGCGCAAGGTGGAGTAGCGGGCACGAATGCATATAGGCAAGTGTGATCTTTACAGCAATGCATATACATTTTGGCATCGGTACTCGGAGAAAAAGCGGGAATTGGGAACTTTTCGCCAATGGCGCTGGTATTATATATTGTAGTAATAATGTTAGCCATACCCAGGGTATATATCTGTAATCTATCGTACATCCGTCCAAAATTAAATCCGGCCAGCTGATGCAGCTCTGAAACAAGGCTGGTGGGCTGGAGTGGTGCTTCTCAGCTCGCCGGCACATGTCATTACTACCGCCTCCTGAAGAACATGTCTTCATCGTCTGCGTAGTCATCATCATCATCCTCGTCGTCAACCATACTAATGCTTCTGGCGTTACCAGCACCGCTGACGCTACTGGCGGAGTCATCCATTCCGCCCATCTGTACACTTCGCAGAGAGTTCGAGCGGTGCAGATTGTCGAAATCGGTACGCCCCTCTTCACTGACTCCGGGATTACGCCGCAGCATCTCTCGCCGCTGCTTCAGCTTCTGCACGCGCTCTTCGAGCGAGGACTGCTCGTCGAAGAAGTCTGCCATTGCGGCGCGCGCGTCTTCCATCTCTTCTTCCGCAATTGTCCGAGAGGTTCGGGCGCCATCTGTCTCGGCTGCTTGTTGCTGTTGTTGCTGGATCTCGGCGGCGGAGAGGGCTGGCGCGGATATGGTGTGGCTGGATTGCGTGTTTGCGGTGGGGGCAGCGGCACTGGGATCTCCCTTTGCTGCCTCCTCCGTCTGCGCTATATCCGCTTGGAAGGCGGCCCATTCATCGTCCAGGTCCTCGGTGTCGTCATCCATTTTGTTAGGCTGATCGGAGGCGGCTTTGGATGAGAAGAAGTCGGCGGGTAGCTTCGAGCCCGCGGGACCAGCCGCAGGAGCTCTTGCATCAACCGTTTTCTCTTCCTCCTCTTCGTCATCGGGTTCAATGACTTCGCCTGTGCTAACTATCCCCTCCTCGTCGTCATCATCGTCATCGTCGAAGAAACCGACGGGTAGTGCCAGGTTTTTGACGTCTGCCCGGGCGGTCCTCAGCCGTTTGGTGGTTGTACCGTCCCTGTCGTGACCGGATGGTGTTTCTGCGGGCCGTTTATTGCTCTTGCCTGCAGCTGCCGCATCACCGCTTGGAATGCCGCCCTTCCGGGCGACGTTGGCTTTGTGCTGCGCGGAGGCGACGTGCGCGTCCCAGAGAGATTCGGACTTGATTGGCGTGTTCGAGCAGATGTTGCAGAAGAGGGCGCCGGCGAGCGAGTAGGAGGCGTACGGGGAGGTAATACGGCGGGATTTGCGGGCAGCCGCGAGGAGCTTGCGCGGGTCGGCGGTCGACATGTTGTCGATGCTGGAGAGAAGATGACCGGGATGGTGATGATGAAGTAACTGGATAGGATCTCGTCGCGATACCGCTTCGGAAAGTGTGCGGCTGGTGTGGCTGGTGATGCACCTCCGTGGCTGGTACGGGTGGCACAAAGACAGCACGTGATGAATCTCGGCGCTGGTTGCTGGTGCCACAAAGTACGCCGGGCTGCACGCAGATGTGGGTCCTGTGTCGCCTCGGTTTTGGCGCTCATCACCGCCAATTCTGCCGGCAAAGCGGGCCAACCGAATCGACTGGAGATGTCGCCCAATTTTTGCCAATCGCCAACCTCTCGTCATCATCGCCTCCACGTTCACCACTATCACTCCGATCGCTACTCACCACCAGCAATCGCCAGGACTATAGCTCGCCGTTCGCCAATAGCGGCAAGCTGTCAGCTCTGCAAACGTCCAAGGCGCTGAAGAAGCGCTGTCTCCACGTTTTCCCTCCCATCGCCAGTTGGTCGCGCGACTCCACTGACCAAACAGATTCAAGACCCCACCACCACCAACAATCGCGTCCTGTGAACGCGCCCCTTTTCACAGACAGCTCTACCAAACAGCTTGCGATTACCCGCACGCAGCTGCTACAGCTATCTGCAAGATCCATTCGCCAGTTCCATTTCGATTCGCGATTACCCTCGGCCAGCTGCTGTCTAAACGCCTCCACGCCACCAGAGCTTCGTCTAGCGAATCCTTGAAGTGCATTTGGTCCCAGAGAGAAGCATCGCAGCTCTCTCCCTTGTCTGTTTGTTTCCAGCGTTCTTGTTAGACGTACACCTGGGAAGAACATTTCTACACTCAGTACTACCTGCCGGTGTGGCGGAGAGGAAGTGAGGGACTGGAGCGACAGGAGAGAGAAAGATACAGAGAAAGGCGCAATAACATATTGTATACCGTACTATCCTGACTGATTTGACATACTGTTGAACGAACGATACCTTTCGCCATGCCTGGTAAGCACCGTGAACTCCCCTTTGACTCTTGACCGATGTCTCTACCACGACCACACACCGATCACCCATTCTCCGGAGCTGTATATACTTTGCACTTCTAAAGAAATGCCGTGGTGGATGATGGAATCTGCAATACCTGCTCCTGTTGGCAGATATGCTGTCTATCCGTCTATCCACAGCGTTTTATGATCGGATCAGAGCGTTCGGTAGCCCAGTTGAGTAGTCTGCGTACCCAGTTGTACATCCAGATAAAACTTAGAGGGGGTGGACTGCATCACTTTCATTTCTTGCCCCGCTACAACTTTTCCGATTGATGGAGACAGCTGTTCCCTTTCCAGATGCGCTTTGGATAAACTTGCATCGTTGCTAACATGCCATTGTTCGCCAGGAGACGACAGCGGGACGCCAGAGCCTCGACGGAGCGGCCGAAGCACTAAAGGCCAACATACACGCAACGCCGAACTCAACGAAGAACCTGCCGTTAAAAAGACGACACCAGCCCCTCCCACGAGGAAGAACCAAAGGACCACCGCGAACACACGATCGAAGGCTGCGAACACCGACAAGTCTGCCACATCCCCCGCTGCAACCGCTACAACCGACGACAATTCGGACGATGGCGAGATCATACGCTGCGTATGCGGCGCGGACACGGACGAAGGCGGTCGACAGATGATCCAATGTGATATCTGCAATGCCTGGCAGCACAGCTCCTGCATGCAGATCCCCACGAAGAACACGCCGGAGGAATACTACTGCGAGCAATGCCGGCCCGAACTGCACAAAGACCTGCTGGAACGTATGGCTAAGGGTGAGCGACCCTGGGAGAGAAGAGGCGGCAGGAAAGGCTCCAGAAAGAGCATCGGCAGCTCGAAGAAGAAGCGGGGCTCCGAGGCACCGGACACACCTGCGCCCGAAGGGCTGAACGATGAAGATAGAAAGGACGACGACGTCAGGATGGAGAGTCCCTCTAGGACCGCGACTGAAGAGCCCGAGAAAGAGGAGAGAGATACTGAAGAGCCAGACGCGCGTGATACTGTCGTGGAGAATCTGGACGAGGTGCTGGACCCGGCATTGAAGACGGAGCCGGAGCCGGAGCCGGAAGCAGAGCCGGAAGCAGAGCCGGAAGCAGAGCCGGAAGCAGAGCCGGAAGCAGAGCCGGAAGCAGAGCCGGAAGCAGAGCCGGAAGCAGAGCCGGAAGCAGAGCCGGAAGCAGAAGCAGAGGTAGCATCCGATGCTCAGATGAAAGAGCCGGCTGAAGAAGCAGTTGAAATGCCAGCGCCGTTGGAAGCGGGCCGAAGGAGATCTTCTGTAGCATCGCCAACCGCAACGCTGAAGAGGAAGGCCGAGGAGAGTGTCGAAGAGGAGTCAGTAGATGAAAAGGTATGTAGGAGTGATATTCTCCATGAGCTTTGACGCAATGCTGATAGTAAATTAGGACCAGTCGTCGCCGACTCGCCGTCCATCCATCCCACAGTCTCCGACACAGACAAAGACGGCCAAAACAAGGACCACAAGGCGGCCATCCACTTCAGCAGCCGTGAAACCACCACCACCAAAGAAACCAAAGACAGCTGACAATCAGTTGGAACAAGTTGCTGCAATCGAGGAGCTTAAGAGTGATACACGGCGGAAGGGCGCTGAGACGCTCAAAAGGTTCTTGGAAAGCTCGCTCAAGTCTGTGGAGCAGCTTCCCGACGGCGAGACTTCCAAAACAGAATTCGCTTCCAGACTCGCATTAGAGATTGAGCATCACACGTATATTCTCCTCTCTGCTCAGACAGCCGGCGAACCGAATGACGAATACCGACTGAAATTCCGCTCAATCCTGTTCAATCTCAAGAAGAACGAGCCACTGCTCAAAAACCTCCTGACGAAGAAACTAGGCACGAAAGAGTTCAGCGACATGACGGGCGACGAGATGGCGACAGAAGATATGAAGCACATTGTCCAAGAGGCGGAGAAGGAGAGCGAGAAGCAGAGCATCATGACAACTGAGGCCGACGGACCACGCATCAGGCGCACGCACAAAGGCGAAGAAATCGTCGGAGAGGACACCGAGATGATCGCGGAAAACAGCACCGGATTCATCGGGTCGAGATATGAGGCCCCTGCCGAGAATTCCGAGCACGGCGACTCCGCTCCTCCAAGCCCGGGTGCGGACGACCACGTCATGGCGGACCGCCCGAGATCGCCATCACCAGGCACTCTCGAACCGGCCGACACGCCATCCAAGTCGCTCAAGATCGATACTTCCAAACGCGAGACGGGAGGCCACCATCGCAGGACCAGCAGCTTCGACATCCAGAGCGTCTGGTCGAATGTTGAATCGACGGATGTTGAGAAGGGCCACCGACAGAGCATCCCCCGCCCGCCTATTACACCTCTCACAGCCCATCCATCGAACGGTAACAATGCGCAGCTCGACCGGGACATCGACATGTTGCTTCAGAATGACGGCACCAGCCCCGGCGCCGGCTCAGAAACGCCACCATACTCACCTAAGGATTACATGGACGAGGCCGAAGAAGGCGTCGTTTGGAAAGGCAAGGTTCTGATGCGCGGTGTCGCCGAACTTGAAGCACAAGCAACCCATGTTGTTGGACCAGACCTCTCCTCCAAAGTCCCCTGGGCGACAGTCATTGGCAACTCCATCGAAATCACCGGCCGCATCTCTGTTGACCGCGCAAACGAGTACCTTCACCAGCTGCGATACAGCTCGCGCTCTAGTGATGTTGTAGTCTTCACGCTGCACCCGTCAGCTTCTCGCGCGAACAACTCCCTTGGACAGGCTGGATTTGATAAGCTCTTTTCACACTTCAAGGAACGGCAGCGGTCTGGCGTCGTCGGGAATATCACCTGGCCACCAACCAAGGACGTCTATGTGGTTGCGGTAGGTAAAGACGAGGCGATGCCGAAGCACATGCTTAACACGCAGTTCCAGGCACATCCGCGCGAGAGGGACGCACTGCTCCTTTGCATTGTCTTCAACAGGTCGCTAGAGCCGTTCCAGGACAACCACACACCGACGGCCGCCTCGGCGACATATACTCCTGTCCCACCGTCGCGAGCTGTCCACACGCCTGTTACGGTACCTCAGCAACCACAGCAGCTCCCGGGAGGGTCTTGGCAGGCGCCGCCGATGAACGCTGCGTATCCTGGATTCCAACAGTCGCCTACACCAGTTGCAATCGGCAATTATCAGGGGTCACCGATTCCGCAGCCCAACACCCATAATGCTAGTGTTGTTGATGGGCTGATGCAGGTGCTGCAGCTTGGGCCGGCAGACCAGGCGATGTTGAACGAGATTGTTGAGAGGAATCCCGGGTGTGCCAGCAACCCAGAGCAGTTGATGCGACTGGTTCAGCAGTACCAGTTTGAGCACGGACGGCGGACTTAACCGCACTTTTTTTACTTTCGAATTCTCTTGCCGATGGTTGCATACAACCTTGACCTTACACTAATGCTAATGAACGGATGGTGTGGAGAGATGCTATGCGCATGCGCAAACAGGGGGGGAAGATGATTTCGAAAAGTCTATTGACTTCTACATATGCTTCTGCGACCATGTTGATATAGCGTCTGTCTGTTCTCGAGTTCCCCACCTTTTGACATTATCCTCATTCCCTTTATTTATCTATTTTCCCTTTGTCATTGATGCATATCTCTTTCGGCTGGGTTCCTTTTCATATCTGCTTGAATTGTGGTTGGGCTGGCTGTACTGTACCATTAAGGTCTCCTTTCTACTAGTTAACTATTCCTAACTTGCATTTTCGTTCGCGGTGTGGGTTAATCGAGGGATTCTGTGGCATTGCTTCTCTTAATACGATGTTCTGCAGGCCTGCATGCTGACCACCATTGTTTTAAATTCTACATGACGTTGCGGTTTCGTTTTCCCTTTCGCGCTCTAGGACGTCCGTACATAGGATACATTCATTGCAAATTCGCCTTTGGCTTCGTGCATGTATGTATATGTACCTAGTATTCATATTACATCCCCCTTCTATTCTCTCTTCGTTTCGCACGTTCCCTCCCACTTCCTGCAATGAATGCGATATTATATTCTTGTCTAGAAGCTGTACTTATCAGTCGATCGGCATGCAGCGTACCTACTACTAGTATACCGGATAAGTCGGATTTTCTTTCCTCTGTGCAGTATCGTTCGTGAAACTTGTGATGTCACCGTGCCCGAGCTTCAGCTGGGAGCTTCTTCGGCGCGTGGACCAGAACCCGTACAGACGCGGATATGGTCGCGGGGGTACTGCTGCACTGCAGCCCTGTTTCCTTGCCATGGTAATACGTTTTTGGTCACCGCTGCATGTCAAACGAAACGTTTTAAGGACCCTGCCGGGCTGACCGGCCGCCGCGGCGATAACGTTTGTAGTATCGATACAAGTTATGGGCGGCAAGCTTTTGAGATTTCTGAGAATCGACATAGTATCAGCTTGTACAAGTAGCTACATGTATCTGGGGTCTTGCATTGGTCGAATGCCACCACCAACGGAGCTGGCTAGCAATAATTTCATGCAGGAGCTTCAGCAGCTCCGAGTCCGGCCGGAACAACTACCCGGCTGCAGTGCCAATCGCCGGGGTCTCTGGGCTCTGTGACGTGCTTCAGCTGCAGCTTTGCAGACTGGCGTGATTCTGGAAAATAAGTTGACTGCGAAACATACTGGTATACTGGCTGGTCGCCGGATTCTGTACCATCCGAATTCCTTCCACCATGCAGATGCACTAGGCCGCATCAATGTGCTACTGCCTCGCGTGATTTCGCATCCTGTGAAGGCCTCTAGTTTCGTTTCCTCTGAGCGAATTGAAAAGTATCACGTATCTCACAATTAACATATTAATACGGCAATATAGTACTATAGAATTTGACCCAACAGCATCGATCTTGCAAGGCGCATGTATACGCGTAGCTGAATTTATGAAAGAGCCCCTGGCAGAGTGATGGCATACAGCTGCAGGGCGCACGCGCGTCTGTCATTAAAAACGCTAATGCTTAAATCCGATCAAGCCTCACAACCAATATCGCTATTGAAATTGTCCATGTCGCACGCTTCAGGCCGTTGAAGCCGAAGTGGCGTGCATATGCTACACGATATCATATGAAATATATAATGTATCAGCTAATCGGATTCGCGGTAGCTCGACCTCGTATATATACTATACTATTATATCAGGCTCTTGTATAACTGATAGCGCTGCTACACCATGGCACAAGCAGCCATATCCAACCAATGGCAAGCAATGCAATCCATGCACCTGGTGCTCGAAAGCTCCCCTGTCAGTCGCGCCACAAGGGTAAACGGCAGCTCAATGCTCGCAAGGGCAAGCTACTCGATTCGACAGCGCGCGTCGTTCAGCGCGCTGTTTACTCCTGAGGCTAGCGGCGCTGGCTATATAGCTATAGCTGGCTGCCTGTAATGCCAGCAGCCCACGTCGCTCGCTCCGAGATATAGATATCGATATAGATCTATGTCCGAACGGCTGCAATTAATTCACCAGAAAACTGCTAGCATTCGTCCCGGGTAAGCGCTGGAGCTATAGCATCGCTTGGATATCCCAAATCTAACTCGATTAGTAGAACATTTCGAGCATTGCAGTCATAGAGTCGCTGGTCGACGCTGCGCTTCGCAAGATTGGATTCTTTTCGCCACGCCAGTCCGCAAGCGAGAGGCTGAGCGCTCGTTCGACATCCATAGGGCGTAACACTGCATGTGTATCTGCAGGCCTGCAGATGCAATGCATGATATGGCCCCATGCTCATGCAACTGTATCTATAGCTATCCATGGCTGTGGGTTTCTTTTTCTCCTCTAGCCAGGGTTTCTGGAAACTCGGGCATTGTACCCTGTTGCAGCAGTCTATAGCACCTGGTGTGCCTGGCTATGGCGCGACAGAGTGCACTAGCTGCATCACATTGTAGCATAGAATATCATACGCCGATGTTCGGTTGCAGGAGAGAACTGCATCGAGTCGACGTTGAGCGATATGGGGGAAACTCGAGTTCTTTGGAAACGGAAAGGAATACATACTTAAGACGAAGTCTGCGCCCTGAATGCGCAATTGGCACAGCTGTACAGGAAACCGGTCCACTAGGTTTATTCCACTCGATCACGACATCGGGGTACCGCACCACGGTACTCTACGCACACTGTTGATTGTACCGTTACAGTCAATTGCAATTGTATAGATACGTACGATTGTTTCGTAATACAGTCGCCGTCTTATATTTGTCCCCTTCGCTCTCATACACATATCCAGATCTGTCTCTAGTTGGAGACGTATTTGGTATTCCTCGCCGGAGCTGATTGAGATAAGCCAGCTCCGCATCACCCGATTCGCACGTCGAGCTGCTGCTGCACGAGCTGGAAAGAAGCTCCCGTTTGGACTTTCTCCTATCGGCGCCGGGGCAAACTGCGACTAGCTAGACGGCCGGCATTAAATATCCCGAGATCGCAGTCTTCTGGAAACGTTCAAACCTCGAATTCAGACTGACAGCCAAACGTCGCTTTAGGGGCATAGAAATAGAGACTAGAGTGGTTTAAAACTCTAGATCTTAGGTTTCTTGTAGATTTTTTCGTTTTTTCGGTCGTAGTTTCTTTATATCTCTGTTGTATTCAGAATGCCGCATGCAATCGAGGTTCCGGAGCGCGGGCTGCAGTTTGCGGACCTGCCGCGCGAGGTATGTTTATCTTGTACCGCCTTCCCAATCCATTCCCACCGACAACCCAGCTCACCACAGCATTGCACTTTCGCGATACCAGAATGCGCCGAATACACTATGGAGACCACACTGCTGACATGGACGGACCGATCGTTTATAGCTCGTCGGCGAGATTCTCTCCCTCACGCCCACGCGCTCGCTCGCTGCCGCGGCGCGCACATCCAAATTCATCCACGACATCGCCAGCTACATCCTCGCCCAGCGGCTGCGGTGCGCGCTGGAACTCGACGGCTACCAGCTAATCTACGAATGCTACACCGCCGATGACCAATGTCAGTCCGGATAGTTCATACTCTCCTCATGCATTCACATACGAGAATTTCCCAGCTAACGAGAATACATATACTGTAGCCAACCACCCGTACAACCACTGCGAGTACAACGGTACCCACGCCGGCACCCATGGGGAGAAACTCAAGTCCCGCCACGCCAACGAGGCCTTCGAACCGCTCACGACGCTCTACACGCACTTCACACCGACGCCCCTTGATCTCTGCCCTAAGGTTCCCCCGGAGCCGGCGTGGTCGCACGTCGCCATCGACGCCGGTGATCTGTTCACGCAGGTCTGCGCTTCCGCAAACCTCGTGCGCACAGGCACCCGCGGCGATCGTAGCGTGATCCCCGTGTTCAGGAGCTTCTTCCGCGTCCGGCGGGACTGGCTGGACAGCGCGTGCGATGCCGGTGGCGCCAACGGCGGCGATGGCGTCGTGTGGGTTGGGATGGGCGAGAATGTCGGGTTGAAGCTGCGGGTGGGCGACCGGCAGGTCAATGGGACGTGCAGGGACGACGAGCCGGCGGTGCAGTACCGCGTGGAGTATCAGTGTGAGTGTTCTCCAACACTTAAGGTTTGCAGGTGTATGGCGTGCTGACGATATTGATTTGTAGCACTTGTCATTCGGGCGACATATCTCCTCGAGGCGATCGAGAAGAGTGAGTATTCTGAGAGCTAGAAAATTGTGGCGTGTAAAGAGGATCATTTGCTAACGGATTGCTGTGAATTCAGGGAAGCATGCGTCGTACATCCAGACCATTAGCTTCACATCACAAACGGTGGACCTGCCAGCTCTCGAGCCAGCTGTCTTGGTCTACTAGAAAGTATTTAACTCTGCGACAGGCGCTATAGACATACTGAAAATACAGACGCTTATCGGGGAGCAGGGGTTCGTGGATTGTGTGAGGGAGTAAAGTGCCATTATTTGGGTCTCTGGTCGGTTCATATTAAGACGGCGTGGGAGTTCGGTTCAGGAAGGGAGAGGATACAGCATTAGAATGGGATTAACAGCACTAGCTAGCTAGTCTACAAGAATTACGATGACATGTCATAGATTTATATATTTTGTAATACGCATGATATAGAATGCATCCTTCAAATGCAGTTGCTTTTGTATACAATCCCAACGCCGTGTAATGCACAACCGACACCGATGCCAGCCCACGATACGATCGATAAAACGTAGTGTAAGATATATGGTATATTATCACCGCGCTGTACGCCGGCCTTTCTTCTGCACGAGCTCGAAGCCGTCCTCGTCCACCACCTTCTCAACCCGCTCCTTCACCGCCACCAGCTGCGGTGCTTCCTCTCCGGCATCCACATCCATCGCATCGTCATTCTCCTCGTCCTCTCCTTCGCTGTCCTCTTCGTCATCGTCGTCTTCGGCGTCACCTTCCCGGACGACCTGTACGCGCGGCTTGTTCTTGCCGACTTTCTCCCACATGCTCTGTAGCGCCTGCACGCCTGAGAGGTCGTCAGCGGCACATTGCCGGCGCAGGAGGATGACACGCTGGGCGACGGCGAACGCGGAGTCGTCTTCGAGGGCGGTTTCAAATTCGTCTTCGAGGATCTGCAGCAGGAAGGTCTCGAGGTCTTCTTCGTCGGTGGCCGGATCGGCTGTAAAATCGCACATTAGCACATCTGCTATCGCTTTGAGGTTACTGTAGAGGGGATGGGATATAGTACAGCTGAAGAGGTCGGCGACGGCGCCGCACATCCAGTCCCGCTTGTCGGCTGAGTCCGGGCCGCCAAACTCGTTCTCGACAGCGAGCGAGAGCGCCGGCCAAGTGTTCAGCAGAATGGCCATGCCGTTCTCGAAGTGCGGCGTCTGCGCCGCGGTCAGGGCGATGGTGGAAGAGGCAGCCGTCGCTGCAGCTCCAGTGGGTGTCTGCGCCATGGTCGGTGGGGATGCGGTTGAGAGTGCGAGCTTTGTGTGAGCTGAGTTTTTCGTCGGACTCGAGATATGGTTTTATAGCAGCGCCGAAAGAGGAAAGCAAAGCTGCAACGTCGACAACGCAAAAGGTGCTCTCCACGCTCGAGAGTTAGTTCTCGAGAGCGTGGCCTGGTTTATAGTACAGGTAAGCTGGGTATGGTGAGGATTGTACAGAAGCAGGTGCCCGAGTATCTAGTTGCGCAAATATCTCTGTAGTTTCTTTTCATATGCTCTTTTATCTGTACATCAGCTCGATAGGTAGCTCCAGCTATCATTTGCGAGCCGAGCACTTAAGTGACCCTAGCATATACACATGACGCCTTTTATCAAGGTATGTACATTAGTTCAGCTTCTCTGCCGACTCTTAGTGAGCACACTCTGCGCCACACCCGCCGGTCCGCCTTTAACACCATGGTCCAGCCCCGTGACCATCTTCTCTCCTTCCACCACATCCCGTACCACTGTCCTGTCAATCCTCTCGCCGGCATGTCGCTTTGCTGCCTCCGTCGGCCCACCTGGCGCGGTGTCAAACTCGCCGGTAATCTTCCGTTCAGCATCATGAATCCGCGAGATTGTCGGCGGGTCGATGGTTGCAGTGGTATTCGGGCGGACAGTATGCTCCCCCGTCATCGTATATGTCGTCGAGAGGGAGATTGGCGACGGAGAATCCGGGGGCGGGCCACCGCGAGAGGGTGGTACGATTTCGCCCTCTCTTATGGCCTGCGTAAATTACATCGTCATCAGTATTCAATATTTCCAGCCCGCACATACGGATAGATATGCGTATAGCATATGTATATACTGCAAAAATATACCTTCGCAAGCTCGCTCTGCGCGACGGCCGTCGGCCCATCTTTCACCGGCCCGGTCCCATCCATCATCACCAGCTTCTCGCCCTCCGTGATATCATGCAGCACACCAGCCGTGATCGCCTCGCCGGCATGCTGCTGCGCACGGGCGGTTGGTCCGCCGGCGACGGGGCCGTCGAGGCCTGTGATGTCCTTTTCCGCCTGTGTTATCTTGGAGACTGTTGACGAGTCGACTCGCGAGGACATGTAGCGGTGGGTACGCGGTAGGCGTGGGTGTCCGTATTTGTATGTGATACTGGTCTGCCGGCGGGCAGCTGCAATTGAAGTTCGTAGAAAATTCATTGTTCTTATATAGGGTTTTCCTCTGTTGGCGTTAGTATATATAAGGTTATACCGATAGATCGATGCTCGATTGCTTCGATATCAAAATTAACGTGTGCAGGTGTAGATACAATCCAAGAGTGCGTGTTCAAAATCATAGATTGCACGTTAGTTGTTGCCGACGTCATCGTGATAGCGTCGCCGATCACAGCCAAATACCGAGTCTAGACCAATCGAAAATCCGTGATCCCTGATGCTGGATATACCCAGCCATGCATGCGTACGTTGAATTCAAGTCGAATATATTGGTATTTGTATTACATGTATGCTATAGGGTGAGTCGCTAGTGTAGGGTATGTGTAGGTATATGAAGTATGCTGACTTGTAAAAATGCAAACTGAAATGTCTCCGAACCCCGGTAAATGCTCCAATGATGGCCAATATGGATGATTAAGGCTACTCCGGTCGATGCGCCAATCCAAATCTCACGCTTTCACCTCAATAGGCTCTTTCTCTTTTGCTACTTCTGACTTTTCTTCTACGGTCTCGCGCGACCCTCCCTCTAACTCTGATTTTTCTTTTACCTGCTCCTCCTGCTTCTCTTTCTCTATTTCTGATTTTTCATCCACCACATCCAGCTTCTCTTTCTCGATTTCCGACTTTTTCTCCACGACATTAAGCTTCTCTTTCTCCTCCTGTTCAGGCTTTGCAGCCGTCTCTTGCGGTTCCTCTGCATTCTCCAGTCGCCCCAGTTTGTCGTATGGCGCTGTAACATCTACAATTGCCGGTGGTGAATCTACCAGTACCGCGTCCGGCACGCTCGCGATCGCCTCCAGCCGGTCGATTTGGCTCTGAGTCTTCTTCAACGGCTCCAGGACCTCTTCGCTCGACGAACTCGACGGGCGATTGTCTTGCTTTGTGGCATGGTCGCCGTTTGTCAGGACAGCTGCTTCCGGGGCCTTGCCGTCGGTTTTATTTTCTATCTTTTCCTCAGCCACGATCTGTGGTAAAATCTCCTTTTAGTTTATTGCCTGCAACGGTATGTAAGTAGAGAGTGCATAGCTCACCGTTTTTGCGTCCTGTTTTGATCCGATCATGCTCCACAGTTTCAGGCCATAGCTCGGCTTGAAGCCCCGTCCGGGGAGAACCTCGCTTGCCTTTCTCCTCCTATAAATGTACCTTCATCAGCACATACACTCACGGTATACGGAAATCGGTTTGGAAATTTCGTCGACAAACTCACCTCCCGACCAGAGCGCTCGGTGGCGGCTTCTCGTCTATCCCGCTCCCGTCGTCCTCGAACGTCAGGTACCCGCCCTCCGCGATCTCCTTCGCCCACTGCATCTGCACGTTCTTCTTCGCCTTCGCATACTGGCTGTCCCAGATCTTCTTGCCTTCCATCCACCGTCGGACCGGCTCGGGTTTGATGCACCCGATCTCCTCTGCCGGCAGCTGCATGCACGGCAGTTCGGACGGCGGCGGGAGAGGGTGTACGTTGCCCTTAGTGTCGACACGCTGTCTGACCATGTGGTTGACAAAGTTCGGGACATGGTACGCAGGATTCACGCTGCTGATCTTTCGCGAGAGGTGGTGGTGATCGTGGAAGTCATCATGAGGCCCGTCTCCAGCAGAATCGGACGATGTTGACGACGAAGAAGAGGAGCTGGATATGACGGAGGCGGTGTCTCCCTTCACAATCTGGCTACCTTCCTGTGAAAACAGCTCGTCTCCTGCATGAAGCGCCGGACTGGCGCCGTCAAGGACGGGGGCGGTATCGGGGATCGCAGCAGGTATGCTAGACTGATGAATCGCCTCTCGAGCGAACAGCCAGTCGCCAAACCGTGCGATGGACCGGTACATGTACTTCGCCGGCTTTGTGAAGGACAGCGTCGGAGTAACGTGGCAGCAGTCGTCGAAAACTTGCAACACGACATCCGTGCCGTGCTTCCACCGGTTCAGCGTGCCGAGTTGGTGAGCGTTGGAGACGTGACTGGGAGGTGGGTATTTCCGCGGATTGGCGGCTTTGTGCGCGAAGTATATTTGCTCGTCTCGGAGGACCTCGGACCCGCCGACGAGTATCATCATCGGCGGCAGGCCTCCCAGGCTCCCTTGCAGAACCGGGGAGACAAGCGGGTGGCTGAGCAGCTCGTTGGTGGTGTACAGCTGGATCTGGTCTTTGATTCGAACTTCCTGTCCATCGATCATGATCGATATAACACCTTTCTTCGGGATGGCGGGACTGTTGGGAGGGAGGTCTGCATCCGGCGATGGCGGGACGACGTCGAAGCCTTGCACTTCATGTTTGATTTCCTTCGATGGAGCGAATGAGTTGATGTAGTCTTTCAGCTGGGTCCCTATCGATGGAGAGGTAGTGCTTCGATCCCGTTCCGCCTGTCGGTTTTCTTCAAGTGCCTTCTCGATATCCTCGTCGGTGGGTGGTGGCCATGCAGGGCTGGATTTATGCAGGAAGCCGTGTGCGGGAATGTAGTCGCCTGAGTTGTCGCCAATAACCGAAGGGAACGAGTGTGTGAGGTCTTTGAAAACGTGAGCCGTCCAGTTTCTTGTGCAGATTTACATGATCATGAAAGTGGCGTATAACTTACCAACCCAGGGACTGATCAAGATGGAGCCAGCGGGTAGAGGAATGCCTTGATCTCTTAGAATGCAGAGTAGCGCGGCTATGGCGCCACCGCCCGCCGAGTCGCCGGACAAGATGATCGTCGATGCCGGCTGTTTCGAGAGGAGGTACAAGTACGACGCGAGAATGTCTTGCAGGCCTTTTAATCGGTTAGATTGATCCCGTTACAACAAGGGAAGATTAAACATACCACCTGTAACACGGTTTTGTTAGCGGAATGAAGTCAAGCGATGGAAAAGAGGGTGCTACCAACATGGGAAAGGGAACTGTTATACGGCAAGAAAAGACTGTATTAGTGATATGCTTGATCCTGTATCATATATCGTGAGTCCATACCTGAGGCGACAGTCGATATCTAGCTGTATAGAAGTTAGCAGCGGCTCAGTGATAAACTAAGGCAGGTAGACTAACGAGCAAAGACCCTAGCTTTCAGTTTCCTCGCATGTCGCTGCATTTGGTATCTATGTTCGTCGACAGAGCTATAGCTGCATTAGCCAACACCCAGACAAGCAGTGAAGAGCCAAGGGACACCATACCCGAAGAAATAAGCTAAGAGAGAGCAAATCATTCCGCATTAGCAAGTCTATATCGCAGCACCCGTTTCGTTATCTATAGACATACCGCCTACACATCAGTCAGCATAATTCCAGCACACATTCAACTCATATAAGGGTATACGCACCACCGTGAACGTATAACATCGTCCGAGGAGCCCAGCTGACGTGCTCCATACGCTCATTGTAGTGCTTCCGCATCTCGATCCACTCGGCCTTCAGCTCTTTCACCCGCCACCTCCACCAACGTCGCCCGCCAACCCTCTCGACACCATCGGGTCCGAGCTGGGTGACGAGGTGCTCAGCAGCCTCGTCCAGCCATTTCTCATCGATTGTAGCTTCCTCGACGTGCACCCACGAGGGAACCGGCACGTACTGCGCGGTGAACGCCTGTAGCTCTTCAACGGTGCGGTGAGAGGCGTAGATGAGGAATCGGCGTACGAGCTGGAGGCCCTGGTGGTAGCCGAGGTGGTATGTGGGCTTGCCGCGGTGCTTGGCCTTATTGAGAAAGTGCGAAAGGCCGACGGAGATAACGGTGGGGGTTGTCGCGGCTATGTTTACTCGACGGATTAGCCCTGCACGCACGTGAGGTTCGAATATGCGCCCAGATGCGCTTTGGGGACGGTTCTCACCGGCGACGGAGAAGGTATTCATATCAGGCATGGCGATACGCTGTACATGTGGGTTGGTTATCGATGTGATGATGCATCGTCTGGAGGCGATGGCAGCAGCAGCAGCATTTTACGAGCCATAGGTGTGTGGAGACGGAAAGGTGGAGAAGAATAGTCGGAGAATGAGGGGCATTTGAAGGCCAGATGGGTCCGAGTGAAAGGGGCGGTCGTTGGCATGTGGTTTTTCTGGAAGCGGGCGTGCTGGAATGCGAGGAATCCTAGGAAGCCCACGCGGAACAAGCTCCAGCCGGCCGCACAAACACGACAAACGTCATTCGGGCCCTCTGGCGATGCGGACAAACAGGCAGGCAGGCAGGCAGCACGGCGCCCCGGCAGCTGGCGGCTCCGACCGGGGCAAGCGGCTCTACTCGAGTCAGTTGACTTGGGCTTGTTCTAGAGATGGTAGCTAGCAGCTCTACGGCTGGCGTCGAAGTCGCATTTCCTATCGGTTGTATGGCGCATGCATGCACCTACGTACAGAAGCAGTCCGCGAAAGATAGGAATGTTCGATGCATGCACCCTGCCCGTCGTCGACGACGTCCACCCTCTTCGGTCTCTAATCCGCGCTCCTCGGCGCAGCATAGAAGTTCGTGCTGACCTTGCCCAGCAGGTACTCGCCGTATCTGACGCTGCCGTAGAGGGCCTCCCCGCCCGTCTTCTGGACGCAGGTCTCTAGCGGGCTGATCTCGGCGTCCCAGGCCGGCTCGAAGAAAACCGGGACGGATACTCTGGCCGTTGACCGTTGTTTAGAAACCGCTTATCTGGCGTCGCGTCATGCGCGATGTGATACTTCGCGTCGCAGGCGGGCGTCTCACCTGTAATTACTCCCCAGATGCACCACTGTTGGAGGTTGGGATGTCAGCACACCTTCTTCATCTGCGAGATTGTGATTTTCGAGCGTACCCTGGTGGACCGTGCTCTTGAACAGCCCGTTCGTCCACTGCATCAACATGTCTCCCACGTTGACCACATACGCCCCCTCGATCGGGTCAGCATCAATCCACGAGTCCCCGTCCTTCGACTTGACCTTCAGCGCCCCCTTCGTGTCATCCGCGAGCAGGAACGTCCAGCATCCGTAGTCCGAATGCGCGCCGCACGACACCCCTCCAGGATTCCGCTCCATCGCCGCTGGCGTCAACGGCGGATACCCGATCGCTCGACAAACCCAGAACGAAGGCGAGATGTACGAGTCAAAGTAGTCCTCCGGCAGGTCGAAGGCTGTCGCCATGCATCGCATCAGGGCGGCTCCCAACAGCAGCACTTTGTCAATGTAGGCTGTGAAGACGGACTCGAACTTTTCGTTCGGCCATAGATTGCGTCCGTGGAGGGGCTTGTACGGCGGCGACGCCGGGCTCTCCGGATGAGTAGCGTAGAGGTCGATTGCCTGTGGTTCACCACTCATGGAGCAGAATCGAATATTCCTTCAGCATCGTCCCGGCCCAGCCGAATCATCGCAACCAGAGTATCGATTATACCTCATGAAAGTCCTGTCATACGCGATTCGAAGCAGCGTTAGACGGATCATAACAAAAGTACGGGGAATATGCACGTATCGCTCACGCTCTTCCCCAGTGTAACATTCTCGCCAACCCGTTGGTAACCCCTCGCTCCGTCGCCGCTGCCGACTCCAGCGTCCTGCCTTGCGATCGCGGTCTTCTCTACATCCGGTGTCGTCAGCATCCACCTGTGCACCGTTTCAAGCACCTGGTCGCATTGCTCCTTCGGGACGCCGTGGCCCCGCAGGTAGAAGAAACCGACGTCGTGGCAAGCGTCGAAGAGAGCCTTTGCGGATGCGCGTTTCGCGTCGGAGGGCGGCGAGCCCTTGGTCAGGAAGGGAGACACGTCTACGAACGGGAGGGCCATCTGGAGAGTTGATAAGATAACAATCGTATGTATTCTATCGGCGAGTCGACTTGTGCTTCGGCGAGGTTACTTGTCTATCGGAGCATCTTCGGCTGTTTGACGATGAACCTACTATTCACGGCAACGCCGCAACACTCAGAGAAGCTTGGAAGCTTGAGATGCTTCTGTGCCGTCGACACCAGTTTGCAGCGTCCCGTCATCGAACTGGTATCATAGTTAGGATGCAGATTTTTTGCAACCACCCCCTTTATTTCTTTGGCAAAGTGAGTGAGTGTAAGGTAAACAAAATTAAATATCATCTCTGGATTGCAAAATCTCAAAAACCCCTCCTGGTCGCCCGCCCTCAGCGAACGTGTATAAAAACGTGCATCCCAAGGCCAAGGCACCCATGAACAAAACTCATATCCATATCAACTCGACCGAACCTCCTCCAGGTGAGCTGGCGGTGGAGGCGATAGAGGCGGCGGCGGCGGCTCCCTATGCGCCTCCGGAATCGCCTCCTCCATCATTCGTTCGCGGTCCATCCAGAACATCGGATTCAGCGTATCCGCTACCCCCTTCTTGATCGCCCTCAGCGTCCTATCGTCAATCTTCTCAAACTGCTCCACTTTAGCCAAGCCCACCTGCAACGCCTCGATCAGCCGCCGCTTCAGCATGTACTTCCTGATGATGAAGAAGCTCGTGCCAACGTGGACGAGGAAGAATATCGCCAGCGCCAGCAGTCCCGCTACCTGCTGGTACTTTACTCCCATTGCCGCGATGCCCCCTACGATGCAGAGGAGCAGGAAACCCGCTAGGATGATCTGCACTTTCTCCGACAACCCGAAGCAGTTGGACCATTTTAGAGTGCGGCGGCTGCGTTCGATGAACTCGCGGATGCCGCGAAGCGTCTCGAGGAGGCGTCGTCTGAACACTTTCGTCTCGTGGATGGTAGGCAGCGCGTGGCCAATGCTGTCGTACGACGGTGCCTCATCCGCGCTGTCGGCGTCGGCAGTCGGTGAAGCTGCAGTGGGCGAAGAAGTGCTGGCGGCCTGCCGGTGGTGCGCGTGTATCTGCGCGGCGGCCTGGTATTCTCTGATGTCTCTGAAGAATTCGTCGCGACACCCGGGCTTGTATTCGGAATACTTTGGCGGAAGTTGGGCGCCGGGCTGAGCTGTTACGGTCCCAGGCGCCCCAATATCGGATAGCGAGATCCGGCGATGCAGCACAGGAGCTGTAGCAGCCATGTGCGCAGATCTAGCCAACTCCTAAACCTCGGAGCTGTAGTCTATCGAAAGCGCCAATGGCAAAGGTAGGTCTGGTATCTCACGGACGAGATTTTGATAGCAAGGTTTTTTTTTAACAGATATCGATGTGAGTACAAATGATCGGGAAGCCAATGAACATCTTGAGGTTGAAAGAATTCGAATCGATAGATGCACGGACAACATCCACGGCCGGGTTCTGTCGGATGCATGCACATTCCGGCAGAGTATTTTTCCCCAAATCTGCCTTGCCTCGTGCGTATCCTCAACGGGCAGCTTAACGTCCGACATATAGACAAATAGACCATCCCGATACCATCGTCGTTTGTCTGCAGTGGCTGCCTTCTGGACCGACTATAGGCTGCGGATAAATTCGAGATCCCTGCGATTACTTGCAGATATATTGTCCTCGAGGTCCGGGTATATTAACCTTGCCCTGGGTATCTGCCCAGAGGTCTGCATAAAAGATGGAAGGATTTCAAGGAATAGCCTGGCAGAAGCATCTATCAGCCAGCTCTACCATCGATTTGGGCGTAAAGAACATTTCAAGGTCAGACCGATTGCCTGGTTCAATGGTCATGAGCAAGGGAGTAAGAATATCGAATGTTGCATTTCTCGATAGGATGTGTTGCATTAATATTGTATGCTAGAATCGACTTGGGGGATCTGGACGCGATCCAGAACCTCGCCCAAGACATCGAGATACACAGACTATCCGACCAATTTACTGCACATATACGCCCAGCATACCCATAAAAGCCGATTTCTATCACCTTTAGATTGGTGTCTGTTTTGGTCTCTAGGATATTACATGGCACCACTCTAGCGGATAAGTGTAATCTTTGTACAGCGCCGCATAACCCGTCTTCAACATTGAAACCTGGGTTCCACTTGAGTATCGACAGACAAGCATCTACAGAAGTATGGGCCCAAGTGCTACTGCGACCCTAAAGCCTTCCGGAAACACGCGGGAACTAGGTGCTTGTATCCGCTATGTAACCAGTGCAAAGGCGCCATCTAGTTAAGTAGTTAGATGGAGTGAAAGTAACCTTGCAGGGTCCAGTTCCCCCGCTTCAGACCCCCCAATCGATCAATCTATATGATTAAGCTTCGTGATATAGATGTATAAGAGGCCTATAGGTGCTACGCAGCATACCACTTCAGCATATGGCACCGTAATCGCAATCGATGTATGCACGTTGGATGTCCGTAAATTCGACTGTGAGCGATGGAAGTCGCATGTATGTAGACGTATATTGTCCCGCGGGCCAGAAGCGGCGTATATATAGCCTGGTACAGACAGTAAGCAGCGGAGTCTGCAGTCTTGAAAGTCGACAAACTCTTAGAAAACCTCTACACTCTCACATATTTCAAGATTTTCGGTTATATATACGCATCACTCACAAAATACCGCCAAAATGAGCAGTAAGTGCCCGGAAGTTATTACTTCCTAGATGGGATATGAAATAAGTCAATAACATTTTTTTCTTCCAGCTGACGTGAAAACCCCCGGTCGTAAGCATAAAACTCCGTGCTCCTATATAATTCAGGCACTTCCAGAATTAAATACAAGTTTGAACGAACCTATCACTGATCCGCGGCCGTTGAAGTCCCTGAGTTCAAATTGAAGAAAATCGACCTCCAAAAAACCATTGCGAGTCTCCAGGAAAAGAGTGACAAGATCAAAGCCGGAGACGCTGCCGCTGGGGAATCCGGAACGGATACCACGAAGGAAGAAATAGACAAAGCAATGGCTTTGTTGAAGGAAACTGAGGATGCGATGAAGCGCAGCGAAGAACCAATGAAAATGAACCTTGAGCAAATCTAGAAGACCGTGTAAACCGAAATTAAATTAAGCTACCTCATACAATCTCAATCTCGGATTATATATGGATTCTTAGCAAGTCACAGATATTTGCACAAACATCCGATGCCGAGATCCATTTATCAGCATTTAAATCGTTAGCTTATGTGACAAGGGGATTTACGAGATTGGTCTCGATACTCAATATTTGCGAGTTCAACATTACCCAGCGTACGTACGCGTGCGTTCATTCCACGGTCAACAATCCTAGAACGTATATGCATACATGTGTAACCGCATCTAGACCAATATACACGCCAAAATTCGTTTCAATTAAGTATTCCACTTGCATGCTTCTGAAAAAAAAAAAAGAAAGAAAGAAAATACAGCTCGATATAAACACAATTGCCCACGTCTATCATCCGAATATCCGAACGGAAGTCGAACAGCGCACAGTGTGGATCCATTGCCACCGACTAGCTGCCGCGGACTCGGTTCATTCATTTCATTAGCAGCCGCGGCGCCGATTAAACGCGGGTCGTACTGATCAATCGACTGGAACTAGCGCGAGAACTGTGTGTTCCACGTTGCAGACACACCGAAGTCGGAGAATGGGCCTTCGTGGATTCAGCTTTGAGGTGCCTGAGCTGACTAGAGCGTAAAGACGCTGGCTGGACCCTTCGTGGAAGAGGCGATGTTACGGAACCTCCCGTGGACCCACAATTGGACCAAAAGCTTGTGTAACACTCCGCGGAGTATTTCCGGGATTCCCCAAATCCGACTCCAACAACCTAAGTACCAGCTGAAAGAATATCCACAGAGAGTAACGTCCAGAGCCAGCAAAGCCTGGTCTCACGAGCCAGATCGCCAAGGCAAAGCCTGAATTCAAATATCTTAACACGCATAGATGGAGACACATGCACTCTTGGAATTGTATGCATGTACATGTATGTACCCTCATTTTCCATTCCGTGTCGGGTTGGTCTGAGACTACTTGTTCATTAGATACCACATCCTGGGGTCCATACTCATATACATTGATACGAAGGGCTTCCGGAAGACTAGCACGATAAGGACCCTGCGTGGATCCAGAAACCTAGGACCCTGTAACTCCAGGGCCCAACTCACAACGAATTAAACGTTTTTAGCTTCTGCTTGCGTAGCATCCTATCAGATACGTACGACGCTATAGCTACCCGTGCCTACGAATAGTTAACGTCTACGTCCAAGCCGATGCTAGGCTGCGTCGAAGCCCTACTTACTGCAGGCACAAATTTGCAATTTGTATGCTCATAAGTATCTATAAAAGGCCTCTCCTGTCGCCCGACCTGAAGTTCTAATCAACAAGCATCCACAGACATCAGTTCTACTTGCCTCTCTAAGCCCAGACATCACCTTTGCGAATACGCCACCCGGCATCTTTTTTTTCATAAAACCTTCCTTCTCTTACCAGAAAATATCAAGATGCCTTTCGGTCTCGGTGGTGCCCTCAAGGACATTGGCAACAGCGTTGTTAACGATGCTAAGAACCAGGCGACCAACATGGCGGGTAAGCATTTTATACCAGAGCTACTTTTTTCCCCTCTCTTCATTCTTTGCTGGAGAACTCAACTGACACTGCTCTCTTTGACCGACAGCCGGAGCAGCCAACAACGCCGCGGGTGCTGCGTCCGGGGCTGCCAACAATGCCCTCGACGGCCTCGCGGGTAGGGCTCTAGGAGGTAAGCAGAGCTTGCACTATTCTAATATAATACGACACCTTGATAAAACATCACTAACGAGATATATTCCTCAGGCTTCGGTCACCAAGGAAAGCGAAAGTAAATTTCTGGCGAACAGGTCGGCCGGCGGCGCTCTTGTTGCGCAGAGAGCGGCTTCGCCGGAAATTGCTGGATCAAGACAGCTCAGGAGGAGGGTTATAATCAACTGGGCTCGCCATAGATAGTCTATCAGGGTCACAGCTGTCAACTTTATATATCTTGGTAGTCAAAAGTATCAACGCTTGCAGGGGCTGCTTATAAGTGAACTGTATTGGTCAGATGGATGAAGTTGTGTATTAGTGTTTTCCTAGGTTATTTCGATCGACTAGTTGAACCATATACAACATATGGCTGCATAATTTTTTGAATCAACTCCTCTTTTCCTTGCAATTAAGATCCAACTTAGGCCTATTGTATTCCGTGATCTCTATAAAAGTACTAGGAACTGCTTAATTGAATATAGTCTTCGCCATCTCGTTGCAAATTGCCAAAGCAAACTGCAAATTGATTTTGCATCGCATAACAAACAGTTTAATCTTGATCTCGAGCGTTTACCGCCAGATATTAATAATATTTGCGAGGGCAAAAACAACCTATTGAAAGGTGTACTATCAACTTGTATTTTGCGAGTCCGTAGTCTCCTCGCAATAAATGTTACTATTATGGATCCATGGTTGATACTTATACGGCAAAGTATTTTATTCCAATGTTGATTGTTTCCCCAGAGGTATCTAGGTTATGCGAAGTTGTAAAAAGGTCTTGTTTACTACAATGGAGCCCTATGTATCTAAAATTGGACGTCGACTCGGACGACCTCCAATCTGGATTCACCGGATACCTTCTTATAGACATTAAGTAATATGTAAGTCTGGCCTCAGGACTGAAGGAACATACGTACAACCTTTGAGCACTGGATCCGGGTCCTGATTCTAAATTCGGTGGCGATTTCGTGAATTCATGTGATGTTAAACTTACTATCTAACAGGATGAAATGGTTCTGCGAGACAAGGATGAAACCTAGCCAGCATTTTCACGCAGCAGTTATAATTCTAATTAATGATATACTGAGTATGGTAAAGTTACGAGTATGGAACACCGAGTGTCGACATTGTCAAATTGGGTTACTTCATTTTGCGGTGGCTGCTATTAAAATTGAAAGAACTCGCTTGCAATACAGAGGTCATGTTGTTTTCCAATAACAATGCTATGGAAATTACCTGACGTAGGCTTAGATTTGGAGAGTTTTTAAGCTCGGGTTCGACAGATTATCGTTCAGGGGTTGCGTTTGATGTCTACGAAATTCTCGATTGCCACAGCATCTGGCATAGGAATGTTGATGTTTCGAGTGCACCGAATCGAACGTTAACAGCCGCACGCGGAACATATTCACATTTTCGAGCATCAGAATCGCATTGATTAGTCGATGTTCAAGGCGTTTGGTGGCATCGTCTCCTGGACCCGAGATGGAGATTTTGTGTGCGTCTCCGGGCCGATCAACGAAGTGATGTATGAGCAGAGAGTGGGGCTCCGGCAGGATGACGAGTCCATCGGCCCCAAAAGTTAAACGACACCAAGGTGGATGACCTGATCATTGCGTTCGTGTATTCAACAGCGATCAGGGCGTCATCTAACGGTCGTCAGGGCAAAACGTTCGTCTGGGACCGCTACAGCGTATGATCGATGGCGTTGTTCACGGTGAGGGTGATGCCATGGAGATGCTGTTTGGAGCGCTGGTCAGTGCAGCTAGCCAGATTCATGAACATTAGTCGGAAGATATCTCGGATATGATAGCGAGCAGCTTTTCGAAGACGCTGGTGGTCCGCGACGGGGATGGCGTCCAGGTGTTTTCAACGGGCGACATGGCGAAGGACCATGACTGTCTTAATGGACTGGTTCTTACGTCTTGTTAGAGAGGTTGAGAGGTTGAGAGGTTGTTGGGGCATCCGGGAGGACTGTGTCGTTAACTGTAACAGGTGCTCGGTTCCTGAGGGTGAGGTCGAGTGAGAAAGAACGGGCCAGCCCGGATATTTACGTGGGAGAGCGCTGTTTTGCCAGGCGCACGATTGCGGTTGCAGTTGAAGCGAGTCGCGATGTCCGTTGCTGACATAAGCGAAACGTGGCGTTGTGGCGCGGTCGGTTTGTGTTGAGAGGAAGCAGGACTTCAGCCACAGTTGGCGACACCTCGATGCACCCCCGGACACAGACACCTGTCTACGCAATATGCCCTCCCCGCATTATAGATGAAAGGGTTCACTCGCTACCTCTGAGCACTTTCACTTCATTATTGACCGGTCTCATCTTATCCTGTACGAATGGACATCCGTCTGGAATAATCTTATCGGTGGGATCAAGAGCACTTCGGCCGGTTGTTCAGGCAGGGGTAGCGCGTGCCCGGCCAGCCCGCCCGAAGAGTCTGTTTATTTGTTGGTACACACCAGCCCGCCGCCTTTTGCAGGCAAACGTCCAATACAGCGAGGAGCCTGACCGAGTGCTAATGACAGGAAGGTGCTCGCGGGACAAACAAATATTATCGTCACTTCCATATTAATTAACTGCTGGCTTCAGCAACTTCGAGCCCTTTGCTCCTGCTTCCATCTCTCGCGGAGTCTTCATTTTGGCATCTCATCTGACCCGCCTGTTTCGCCCGTTGTTTGGTTTGGCTTCCGGGAATCGCGGGCCTCAAAGAATAACAGTCCTCTGCCTCGCGGACACAAAACATCAATCATCTTCCTCCACCTCACCCGTCCCATCTCATCTGACCGCTGCCGCAGCCATCGACACCGTTACCACTCTCGAGTCTTCCTCCTCCTCTCCTCCCTCTCGCCGTGTTAACGCGTCTCCGCCGGTGGTTTCGATCGCATCGTCGTCTTCCTCCCATTCTCACGTTTCCAGCCGCCTCGACCATCAGGCCCAATCACATCGTCTCCCTCGCCCGTTTGCTTCCATCACCAACCGTCAATTGTTACCCTGACGCACACGACCATCACGAATAACCCTCAATGAGCAGCTGAACGTACTCTCGTGGCGTCCTAGGAACCATCTTCACTCGGTCTTTCCTAGTCGACGCTTCTGTTCCACCCGGACGCTCGAACTCGACCAATGCTCTCGATTCCAGTCTCGCCCGTTCCTCCGCCTCCGATGTCCCGTCGCGTCCCTTTGTCCAACATCCAAAACCAAGCCCTCTCGCCGTACTCGATCAACACGACGATACCCGCGAAACGCCCGGCCAAACCCTCACGCGATGTCCTAGGGCCACCTCCGGCCAAAAAGACCCACCTCGACGATGGCTACCATGGCCTCGACCAGAAGGAGAACCGGCTGGCTACGCCCTCCAAGATCCGTCTCGTCCCGAAAACACCGAGTCGACACGATACCGTTCATCAAAGGCGCGATGCCCCTCCTTCACGAGGCGGTGGTATCAGGGCCAAAATCCTCCCGGTACCTTCGAGACGGCCTGGTGAAAGCCAATTGAAGAACAAGAGACGTCCCTCGGTGCAGCAGAAAGCTCCTAAGGATAAGCAGGCTGCAGCTATCGCAGAGAACAATGAACAGATTAAGGCATGGCAACGCCATTACCTTAAAGTTTTTCCTCATTTGATCTTCTATCTCGATGATTCGGTATCTGAGGACACGAGGGCCATGCTCAGGATCCACCTGCACGAACTTGATTCTGTAAGTTCCTTATATGTCTTTGTAATAAACTGCTTGCTAACGAAGCCTTAGAGCGTGGTAGACAGCTTCTCGACGGATATAGTCACTCACGTCATCACCGGTCGCGATGATATTCCTGCAGAGTTTCCAAAGGATCGGACTGCCGGCGGGTCAGGCACGATCAACCCGAAGCTTTTGGGCTCAGGCACGAGCCTGAAAGATAGCTCGAAGGAACGTAGCACGGGCAAGCTGTATGTTCCATCTTTGTTCACCTCCTCCGATTGGTCTCAGCTAACGTATTGCACTAGTGATGTATTCGAGGATCATAAGGATATCCTTGTTACCGCACGACTTCATAGCATGAAAATCTGGACGACCGAGAAGTTGAAGAGAATGATAAACACTCTCAACGAACCGATCGAGGATTATGCTCCTGCACCCGTGAAGATGCTTCCTTCCAAACTGAAGAAGATAGAAATGCCCAAGTTCTCGAACAGGAAGCCAACCGCCGAAGAGCTAAAGAGAGAAGCGGAAGCACTCGATTGGCTTCTTCGCCAGGACAACCGATGCCCACCCTCTCTGACGACTTCCTCGAAGGAGATGTACATGTTTAAGGGTCCCTACATCATGGTCGGAGACGCTTCTGGACGATACAGACCTTTCATTGTGCGAGAATTCGCTTCCGTCAAGGAGCCAGAGGATGGCGACTGGCCGCAGTTTCGCTCCAACAGGGAGGGTCGTTGCCCATTCATTCTCGACGCCGACACCAAACGAGCGTACCAGCGAGAAGAAGCCGGGAGAGTTGCTGAAGCCAAGACCAAGCACAAGGAAGCGCCTCGCGCGAAGACTAAGCCAGTCATGGATCCTCCACCGAGAGAGCAATCCTTGAAAACTAAACTCGCTCTATCAAAAGACGACTCGACCACGAGGACCATACTCGAACGCAAGCCTCTTCGAAGCATCGAGAACAAGCCTGACCGAGACTTGGCTACTGCTGCGGCAGCGACTGCGATTAGGAAGACTGAAGGGCGGTTGGACAAGCTTCGGGAAACCCAGCGTATCCGACAGGATAGTCTTGTCATTACTGGCTATGAGCCGAATGCATCCGGTTTACGACCCACCGGCCCAACATCCGCCGTCGTCTCCCAGGCGATCTCATCCAATACGGCCGTCGCTGGACCAAAGGCAGGCACCAGCCGCGACGTGCACCGTCTGAACCGACGCGTCTTCGAGAAGACTACGGGAGGCATCCGACAGACAAATACCACTGCTAGCTTGCAAGTTGCCGATGAGGACGCCCACGAGGTGAAGACTGAGCGGAAGAGCCTCAAGCGTGCAAGAAGTGAAATGATAGTCAAGGAAGCCAGAAAACAGCCAGTGCCAGGTTACTGTGAGAACTGCCGCGACAAATATGACGACTTTGAAGAGGTATGCGTCTTGCCCCTTTTATTTTCAGCAGAACTTTGTCACTGATTCCTTCAACAGCATATTGTCTCTAAACGCCATGTGAAGTTCGCGTCTAACGATAACAACTTCACCGAACTTGATGCGCTGCTCTCGACCCTCAAACGACCCCACAAGACATCACTCTCTCGGACTCCGTCTTATTAGTATTAAGATATGGCTGTCTGCGACGTGGATTTTATTTTCCCCCGGAGTCCTTGGCTTCAACTTGGATTCCCCTAACGCCCTATATATAGCCCCCACAAGTATTACATCACTAACCCTAATACTCTTGTATTCACTTACCCCCACTAACCCTGCAGTCATTATCATCGGCTCTTTATCAGCATTAGCGACTGAGCGGCGTTCATTGTTTTTTTTGCTCTCTGGCATTTTTCCGCTTCTTGGCCTGTTTCTCTGATTCTTTGATCAAGTCCCCTTCATCGTTTGCATCCAGAGATTCTCACGCATGACATATTTTGCATGCGTGCGTTCCCCTTTATCTTCTTTCGCTCTCTCGTCACCCTAGCCTTGCCCCAGCGAACTTTGCATTTGCATTGCATCCTACCTCTTTCTAGCGCCATCGGAGCGAAGCGCAGCTGGCTAACTTTTTTTTTTTTTTTTTTTTTTTTTTTTTTCCTTCATTCCCCTTCCCATTCCCGTCGCCTATTATTGTACTTTAACATGTACTATACGCTATAGACATGTACTATAAGGGATTGTCGCATGCCGCGGTTTCCACTCACCTCCCCAAGGCATCTACAGCTTACGAGATGCGGGCGGAGGATTGAGACGGCAATTTTGCTTTCCAGTTACATATTTGCTCCTGCATTTTTCCCCTTTTCGCAGTTTATTTCCCGGTGGTGATGTGATGGTTGTTGTCGTGTGATGAGGTGTATCATAACTCGCAGTCTGGTAAGATTGGTCTGTCTCGTGGATGTGGACGTTGTCATTGTTCTTTATCAGCATGTGGTGCGCGGTGTGGACGTGATATCAATTGACGTCCGGCTGCGCTTTTTCTTTTTTACTTTATCTGGAGAAGAGGTGGGTGGCAGTGGAAGTGATATTCTTTTGGGCCTCCTCGGCCACCTTTGCGCGTGTGTACTTCTAATATTATGGGTGGGTTATAGGACGAGGAAAAGGATAGGATAGGATAGGAAAAGGAGAAAATAGATCAAATTCAATGGTGCGTGTAAACATATATAACATGATCGACGAGTAGAGCTAGGTCTCGTAAACCAGAACCCTCCTTACCACGTAGAGCTATATATCGTAATATCGTATAGTATATATACTTTGATATTATATTTACACGCGGATGCATTCGCGTTTCGACGTCTGGGCACTGTGCAGGTTTGGCTTGCAAGACCACCAACCTAGTTCGTATTCAGAGGATCTATAGGGACTTATGATTAACACGGCAGGTTCTCCAGTTAATATACAAGGCCTCTTAAGGTTCGGCGGATTCGTCGATATCATGATAGTAATTAAGTTTGCGGCTGACTGCGAGAGTACAGGGAGGACCCTTAATATACAACATTTGTCTGCAGGATACGCGAAAAGTAACCAAAAAGATTGACCGTAAGCAAACGTGCGCGGTTCAGCACAAGGTACGCCTTGGAGCGTAACCGACATTGGCATACATTATTTCGTAACAGACGCCCTCCTCTGGCTGCGAAGTCGCAAGACAAGGCGGACATAGATACTTGATCAAGTATATTCGTAGACGCATACTCGTGAATGCCAATGCGGAGCCTGCCATAAGAGACTATGTGAACCCTAGCTTGTCACGCAAGCCAGATGTGGTTTACGAGAACAGGATCCCAGTCCTAGCATATATAATATCCACGAAATTATAAGTGGAAACTTAAGGTTCGAACGTTCAAAGAGCGGCTGGTTTCCGAAAAGCCCTAGTACCTAGTGTAGAGGCGCATATAATACTCGCGTATATAGAGTCAAAGCGCAGCGGACGGGCCTCAAAAAACGGTGTCACGCCATCCGGACTCCCCGGCGGCACAGAATATATTCTCCGCAGAAATATAGACACGGGTCGCGAGGTAGCGATGCCCCGTTCGCCCCCATCGCGAGGTTACATACGGATGGTATCGTCTTTGTGGACCAGTTTCTTCCACACCGAGGGATTCGGCTGCGCTGGTTTGCTGGGCGTCTGGGGATCCGGTGTTGCCTTCTGTGGCCGTACTTCGTCGGGTGGTGGTAGCGGTGGAGGCAGCGGTGGAGCGAGTTCCAGTGCATGGCTAGCGGGGATGGAGGAATCAGTGTACGTTGTTGGAATGGTCGGTTCGTTGACCTGGTTGGTGTTGTCGATGGGCTCGAAGCCACTGGTATCCGGGTTTATGTCTTTAGCACGGCGACGGATTGGTGATGCATATGGTGGAGCGAGTGTAGTTTGGGGACGGGGTGCTGCGTATAATGGGAGTGCGGACGAGGAGAGGATGGTGAGCGGGAGGGTGAGAAGGAGAGTCTTTGCGGGCCGCATGCTCTCCGCATCTATCGTGAATGTGATAGGCCTATAGGCGATCAAGTTTGATTGAGGGGATCTGGGAAATTGCTTAAGATCAGCGATATAGAAATGGTTCAAGGGTGTTCTCAAGACCAGACTTGCCTTGTCGGCAACTGCGCCAGGGGGCCGCAGCTTAGGTATACGGGGCTATACTAATAGAGTCCTAGTTTTGCTAGTCGATATTCCGGTATGTAAGTTAACAGACGCTTGCTGGGTTTCTGGATTACTAACAATCGTCAAATATTTGAAGCCTAGATCGATATGGAGGATGTTATAGTATGTATGTATAAGTGGTGTCATCCTCAGGCTCAATCGAGGCAAACTCGGAGAAATTATGCATGCAGATACGAAAGTTAATCTCAAGCTAGCACCGTCGAAATAATAATATACGCTGACGTGAGCGTTCATAATGGGATGTGGCGTTCTTGTGATAGTGATGTATCTATGCATGCTTGTGGTGCACTGGTAGTTCCGGCGAGCAGGTTTGCGTAATAATACGATCGTAAATGTATCTCGTTGTCCAATTCAGTGTGGCCGGGTTAACGAGCTCTGGAGATATTTAATCGTCCGCATGCATATGACTTTCCGGTTTGGCTGTGGATTGTCGCGAAAGTTGATCAACTGATGCGAAGTTGAGGATTCTGGGAGCGCTTGAGCGCTGAACTCCGTGAGGGAGGCAAATATATGTTGCTTATGTCCGAGGCCTTCTATACGAATATTCTTTTTGATATTTCCTGTGTCCACGTCGCGAACATTCGATCGCGATACCGATAACAATTTAAGTAGTTGTATGAGGTTAAACTCTATAGTATTAAGTGGAGTCTTAAGATCTACCTCTCGGATACCATATCCGGCTGCGCCTTTTAAGCTTTGTTGCATATAAAAGGACAATGTCGACAACGGAGTTAACCTGCATATCCCAATAGACTAGTGAAGCACATTGAGCAGATCACTCAACGGTAGCCAGGCTCAGGTATTTTCTGATTCCCCGATACTCGAATATTCGGGTGCTGCGCCCGGGACACTAAAGCTTAAAATGCCGCGAAGGAGCAAACTTGAACTCGCAGGACAGAAATCTGCACTAACAGTAAGTCAGTCACGAACGTGCAGCTAAAAGTCGACACACGTGTGCGTAACGTTATGTCGTTGGCTAGCTATGTGGGGCGATACAGGAGGAACTAGCTCTCGAGCGTAGAGTCCATTGGTGCGCGAGTAGCGAGACGCTAATCTAGATTCAAGCGACGACAGGTAAGGCATCTCGTTAGTCTCGTCGACCGCCAGTCGCGCGAAAACAGTGCTCGCGAGTCGGAGTTCCGCGTTGCTTTCAAAATGCAACAAGGCCCTCGACACGTGGGTCGACGCTGGGTCTCGAACGCAACTCCGAAGAACTCAACTAGCGGCTATCGCAGAAGTGACCATCGGATATCCGGATACCAGCATGAACGAAACCCGAAGCCCGAACTCGGGATCAAAGCGTGAGAATCGTAGGCCAAAACCGCATCGACTCAGCACCCGTTCGTCGCGCTCACGGCTCACTTGATCACTCCTCATTCAGGTGAATCTCCGAGATAACTTCCCGACGGACGGCACGGACAAACTCGGTTGGTCGATCTCGGCCGCCGGACATTTCCATCCAATCCTGCTGTTTCGATCTTCTCATTCCCCGGTTTTTCTCGACTATCGAGCTCTCGTCAACAGGGGCTCCTCTTCAGGCGAATGTTTGGAGAAGCGGGAGGGGCCAGACCTCGGTCTGTTGCGAGCCGCTAATCTGAAGGTTGAGAAGGCTCTATGCGCCAAGGGGCTAGCTTGAGCGCGTTCTGCGCCTGAGGTTTTAAACCTTGCAGACTTGAGTCAAGGGTCCGTCAAGTTGTCTGCAGGTGTGCATGTGCACACAGCTGTGCAGTCAGCTAGCTGTACAACTTGTCGACTCCTGCGTCCTCGAAAAGAGGGGAATGGGCTTAGCAGACATGGCTGACGAGAATTTTACTTCTCGACGTGCGGCTGAGGCCTCTGGCGCATCTCCCATTGCATAATCTATGTATCTTTTATGCATGCTGCACCGCGACGAAAGAGGGGTAATTAAGTTAAGGTAGTTAGCGTAGCGACGCCGCGACGAGGGGACCGATTCGAAGCCACAGACGGAGCTGTGGGCCGGTCCTCTCATGGAATGTAGGAACCACAAGCCTTCAGGACAGTTTACGAAACTATGTGCTCTGATGAGTGTTAACTTGTAGGCATCCTTCTATTGGACTTGTTCCATGCACAGAGAAGTTGATACCTCGACGAATTACGGTAATATAGTGGATACTTCATATATACAGGTGTGCTTTTGTATTTTGTGGCCTAGAATTCATTTCTTGGGATCCTAGTTCGAACCCAATTTACGATGCCCCTTAGCTACTCCTCCGTATTGTAGGTTGCTCTGCTTGATGATTCTTATTTTGAGTTGATGACGTGGTAGTCTGTCTCCTCTCGGTCCTTTTCTCAGCTTGGAGTTTCCTCATCTCGGGCATCCATTTTTCGAGGGAGACTCTTTTGTTTGGCTGGACCCTAGTAAACTAATGTCAGCAGCCGCGCTACAAACAACTCAATCAGAGGATGAAATGTGAATGGCATATCGGAAACATACAAAGCTAAAGATTTTGGATTTAGAATAGTGGATTGAGCCGTAGAATATATCAACAGCATAACGTGAATTCTCGAATTTGATGTTCGAACCCTTGTATGATCAAAATATATCGACTATCTCGATTTTGCAGTGTGTATATATACGATCGTCTGCTAGTGCTTCGATGAACCAACCTATGAGGAGTGTTCATGGATAATCGGAGCTGAGCCGGCCAGGCTCCCTTTTCTAGTTCTACATGCTACATTGTCAAAATCAGACGCATGAACATTGCAATAACTACGTAACCAGGTATACAGAGTGTGCATTTCAGCGTCTGTGACGCCATCCTATGTCTATGTGGTCTCGTGAGATGTGGCGGTGGCCGAACTAGTCATGATTGCCCGAAAGCTTCGATACCGCCCCGAGACGAGATGCCGGTGGCCACCAGAGCGAGTAATGCGGTTTCGCAATTTCCTCGAACGAAAATACCGCAGCTGGTTTGACCTAGCGCGATCGCAAAGGTCTGTATAAGAAACGGTTGGTCAAGCGGAGCCGTTTAGACTCTTTAATAGCTGATCATATTATCTCCGAATGCAGTCGACGATCTTGGTCGGAATACAGCAGGTGCTCGCGACAGCTAGCCAGTCAGGGAAAGCTGCAGCGCTGCAGCGCTGGGCAATCGCTAGAATATTTGGCCAGGTCAGCGCTTATCGTCTGACCAGAAGCAACCAGTTTTCGCTTGCCATGATTTCAGGCGAATTATATCATTGATTGTGTATGTTTTCTCGCGGACAGTTAATCTGGATTTGGTGGAGTGTGGTGATGTTCGAACACGTTAGCGAATGGGACGAGCAATCGATCCTGTCGTTTACGCACGAGCTCCAGCTGCTGGCGAAAGGAATATCAACACGATTTCGTTACTATTCATAGAACTCAGGACGCAGTATTATCCGATGGAATGCTCGATATTTGAATTCAATGAACTATGTTGTTCAAAGTTGGGGCACCGGTCAACTTGCCGATATTCAGGAACCGTTTGCACCGAAGTTGTAAAATTTAAAACATGCACATCAACGGTCTACACGATAGCTATAGAGCTCAGCTGTCGGGCTCGGAGACCTGTCTAGAATCCGCCAACAGAACACATTTCTCATTACATCACCGACCTCGTCAATAGGTCTTACCCCTTAGAGGAAGCGCTCCGGCCAAACTATTATTATAGTTCCCCATACCGCACTTGGGTATTTTAAATTTATCTCAGGGTCGTAGATTTATAATTTAACGTTCACGTTGTGTCGACTCGAAGGCGTGTCGACAGTTTCTAGTGTTAACAGGGACAACAGGGGATTCTAGAAGCGGTAGTTACCTTATTCACTGCCTCGGGGCAACACAACTGGCCTCCCAACGTCCGGATGGTTAATTCTGTCAACCTACTTTCAACAACGATACCCGCCGCTTCCACGTCTTTCCGGGAGAGCGGGTAGACGCTGATTAGAGAACTGATCTTATAGAGCTTACCCAAAGGATGGATGCATAATCACCCGCTCGGGAATTGTCGATCGGAGAATTGCGCCCGGAGCCGCGTGTGCGATTGTATGCCAATACGCTATCATTGCATATGCACCTTTGATCGATCAAGCTTTCGCAACGCCGCAAGATCCAACAACATATCCCGAGTGCGATCGTGACCCAGAAGGCTGGATGGCCGCAGCTGGCGATCTCGGATGCCTGCCTGGTCTCCCGGGAACTCACCCATGACGAACGACCGGTCCCCTAACGTTATTGCCAACATCTGCTCGGACAATGGAAACCGGAATCGAGCCGCTTTGATTGTTTCAGCGCGATGCATATGGTTACAGTCCCCGACCGCTTCCAGACCGCTCTGCCGGGGCTCCTCAGTCGATCCAAGCGGCCAAAGCAGGAGCACACAGAGAAGTGGTAGCACAGGACGGACATGTAACAATCTGCATGATGGTGCTCTGTGCGATCCATGTGATAAGATGCATGTTTGGCCCGGGTTGGGATCCAGAATCTATTAATCGATCTCCCACCCAACGTTGCAGTGCGCATCTGAGACCTTTTTTTCGAAATGTTCCTTCCATCCCGCCAAGTGACACGGTTCGATCGTGTGTCGGATGGCTGCTTCATTTGTGTCACTCCGATCCTGTGGCGGCGGGCTTGCAGCTTTACAGCCTAATTCCGTCGCATCCCATTTGGTTTGCGCGTTTGCCGACTGGCCATTAGTATCGCTTGTTATAATGGCTATCGCGCGAGCCAGGGAAATTAATTCATTCAGTTATAATAACGGACAGTTACTGCTAATTTAATCAAACGAGCGAAATTGGACCTCAGGCGAGATCGATCTCGCTCGGAAATCGGCTCTAGCTGTCTCAAAGGCAAGCGAAGATCGCAACTGCAGTACTGACGGACGTATTGTACGTCTCCAGACAATGGCAAGAAGCGTCCATGTGCATGGGCGATGTATGCACATGTATGCATGTCGACAAGATCAAGAACAAGGCGGCATCGACAAGACTGCAGTGGTAGTCTGATAATTTAATATTTCATGAAGCGGCTGCACTTGGACACGGGCATGCATTGCATGAACCGTGCATGCAATCGAAGCGGCGAATAGATCTGCCCGCGTGCGGAGCTCGAGGAGGGCTGGCAAGTCAGGTCAGGTTTGCATCCATCCAATTTTTGTCCATTTGGGCACCGCTACAGCCTCGTCCGAAGGCACTCGACAGTTCGAACTCCTTCGAGCTTCCAACTTGCCAAAACAGATACCCCCCGATGCACACCAAACCCCCAAAACTCTGACAAACCGCGGAATACGTGGTTCTCGTACCCGGGCGATGCACTAAAAAAGTTGGTGGCGTCTCGGCCGCGAAAATAAATCTGTGATTGGGTCAGTAGCATGGAACTATTTTGCAACCTCTCCAGTGCGCTCCCGTCACCCGAGGACATAGCTCAGATCAACCTATACGGGCCAGCACGTCCCCGAGACCAACAAAGCCAAAGCAAGCAGACCCCCTTGTGGCCCCACCCTCGCGCCGCATGGTCCACGATCAGGGTTGTCCCGTTAGCTGCCGCTTCTTGGAGCCCCCCAAAGTTATCCCTCTCAGAAATCGTGATATGACGCTGGAAGTCCATGGAGAAGGCCAATTAATGGGGTCAAACTTTGAATGATGCAGGGGGTCTCGACTCTTGCACAGTCAAAAGTTGGCTACTCAGAGTCTGGAGAAGCAGCAGTAACTATACGGTAGCGCATGCGTCTGTACTTGCTGAAATTAATTACTTTTCTACTTTTTTGTTTTCCTTTTTCCTGACGGCCCCCCTGGTAAGTCCGTATCACACGATGCCTACCGCGCATTCATTAGTTGTTCCCAAGGAAAATTGATTAGCACGGAGGCAGCTGCTCTGCTTGTTGCTGCAGAGCCAGCCAGTGTCAGCCCGGGATGCAGGGCTGGATCGAGTCGAATCTGGGAACGTATTCGGATCTTAGGTTGGACGATCCACATGATTGTCTGTACATGTGCCGGCCTTCTAAATTCTGGCGGACCTGCTGGCCATGGTCTTTTCCCCTCCCCCAAGCTCCGAGTTGAACGATTTTCAGGTGTCCAAAAATGACTAGACCTCGAGCATTAAGGTTTCTGCTTGCCTTCTTTCTTTCTTCCTGATGGTCTTCTGCACCAAACTGTCTTTTCCTATTTAATTTTTTCCCTTCCGGATTTTCCTGCCGCAGCCCTCTTTTCCTTTCCCCACCCTATATCACGACATACTGCTTTTTTCTTTAAATATATATTATATAAGTTTTAGCCGTGTGCGCTTGCCTGCGGCACGTACATACTTTAGAGCCCGGCTGCCAGCGTGCGTGCGTCCGACTACCATACGTCTACTCCAATCGATCCTGTAGTTTGCACACCCTTTTGCAAAACAATCTCTGCCCCTCTCCTCCTGTACAGAAGTCCGGAAATCGACCGATCTACCGTTCTCAAGCACCTATGGATCCAATGGAGATGCAAAACCGAAGGAAAGCTCCCGCCAGAAAACGCAAGGAGGACCTCTTGCGAGACCTTTTTGGAGAGGAAAACCCAGACCTGCCCAGTCCCCAAGACAGATGGATCAATATTCAGGTACGCTAGCATTCTGTCATCCTCTATCCGTCTGGAATTCTACTATGTCTCGAAAGTCCGCGTCATAAGTCACATATCATTGTTAAAAACCTCTCGCAGCTCGTATACATCGTACATCCATGTAGAGCTGTCTATTTCTATACGTATATGCATCTATTTATGTGTCTGCTTCGTTGGCCAAACTCTTGGATTCTATATTACACTGTGTGGTTTTCGTCGTTGAGAATGCTATAGCTGTGTTTTGTTTAATCTATCTCCTACACGCATGCACATGGTCCTGGGTTCAGTCCATATTAACTCTTACCTGCTCGCACTGTTCCCTCCCCCATCCAGGCTGTTGTCAGAGAAGTCTATAAGGAGCTCGGCCGCGAGTACGGATTCATCGATAAACGCTGGACGGAAATCACGCCTCGCTGGAAAATAGACCTCAGCAACGAAGTCCTCTCCCGCCTCGCGGAATGCGATCGAAGGGTCCTCGAGCTCCACCCGAACGTCGTCGAGCGCCTGCTCAAAGACCACGTCTCTAACCGCGGCGACTGGAAGAAGGAGAAAGCCCGCAAGATGGTCCAAGCTCACGTCCACTCGCACGAGCGGGTGTCGCCGCCGTTCGACCGCACCTCGACCTCTCCGCACGCACACGAGTTCGACGTCGGCACCAGCGGCAGCGCGAGTCCGTATCACGACGAGCGGATGAACTACGACCTCGGACTCCAGAGAACCGGATCGCAGACGTCCCTGCCGTCGCTATCGTCGTTCGTCGAGGGCGTCGAGAGGATGCGGGGGAGCTCGTCCGGTCGTGATCGCGGCCGTGGCAGCGGGCGTGGGCATCCGCAGCAGCATGCACATCCGCAGCAGCATGCTCACCCACCGCAGCATGCGCATCCGCCCGCGCATAGATACCGGGAGCCTCGAACCCCATCGAACGCTGCGTATGGGTATTGATTCACGCGGTCTACAATCGTCTCAGCGGCCGGCCGTTACAAACGGAGGCATCGAGGAGACGGCGTTGCAATTCTGGATCGCGGCAGCATGGGGAAGGCGCACTTGTAATGTACTTGGAGTCGACTTGGACTTGTGGACTAGCTAGCGGGTTTGCGGTTGAGGTATATCATGCATCATTCTTAACATTTGGTTTTTGCCTGGACATTCATGTTGGATTGGATTTACGAATTCCTATTCTTTATTATAATTTGTTTATTATTGTACCTATTCTTCTAGAAAGCTGTAGTCCAGCTGGAATTCTGTAGTTAAAAAGTCGTTCTTGGGATATCAGATATCATTTGTCTACTACACCTTTTGTTCGTTGGCATTGAAGCTCTCTTTCATTTTTTCAATTTTTGCTACACTTTTCGTTCTGGCGCTGCTTGGAGGCTGTAGCTTAAGCTCTTGCAAGCCACAGCTCGGCTTACGGGACGAGCTTGAGTCATGCATAGCTTTGCTCTAATGTAGTCATGTAGATCTATTCTTAGGAATGCAACTTCGCTGCATGTTGGGCATGACTGGCTGCCTACTGGCTAAACATGATACTCCGGAGTCTGGATGTGCTTTCGCGACTTCTTTACACGTATGGTCTTAACCTTGCGTCAGGAAAGGCCATCTCAGTCTCACGATTCTTCAGTGAAGTCCGAATTTGTAACAATCTCCGTGCGAGAGCTTGATCTCGGTGAGCGGACGAAATCTTGCCACCTGGCCACCGGCAAGATCTTGGGCTGTGCAGCAGCGCATGCCATTCATACGTTCGAGGTATCAGACCACCTCTAGTCTTCAACATTAAAGAATTTAATTAATCAACCCAACATTTGATGGAGCCTCTGGTTGATAAAATACTAGGCAACAAGCTATTAAAATTCGACGTATGCACGTATGCGGCGTTCCGACGCGGATCGATTGGCATATATATTGTGTGACGCCTGCTCGCGCGCTGTACATGTCATGCATGATGGTAGTTTTCGGTGTCATGGCCGAATAACAGCCGCTGACGCCAAAAAGTAGGTACCTGGTTTGTGTGGAAGCCATGTTCCGTTGGCCTTGGGAAATTGGCGGAAGTTTCAAAGATTAGATTTTGGAGGGCAATCTCTGCGTATTTCCCCGCACGGGAAATGCATCGGGAGGCTGAAACGAGCCTCTGGATCTCCAAAGTAGTCGCCTAGATCATAAAACTAGAGATTTAATAGATTAAAATTTGTTTCGAGAAGCCATGTCGTCTAATATGCTAGCGCTCCCGAGTGCAAATGCGCCGCAACCTGAAACGTTAAAGGTTGATCCGGGCGTCCCATAACCGACGAGACGGTAGCTACCTAGCAGCCATGCGAATAACGTTATCATGCTGGCTGAAACGAGAAAAGATTTCGACAGCCACGGGCTTGAAATTTCGCGATCAGATTTGATATGATCTGGGGTCGCGTGGGAGAGCACGTGGGCCACAAGAAGAAAAATAATTGGGGATCGATTCGTCGACACAAAACCGAAATCGCGACGAGTTGGTGCGTGTGTGTTGACGTCACGACCCACCACTCATAATCGCACAGACGGTTCCGAGGGAAATGCCTTGGAAATACCGGCACTTACCAGCAAGGAGTCCACTGAACCGAAGCGGATACAAGATCAAATTTCGTTTGACAAATGGGCGATCGAGGGGACGGTACCATTTGCACGGGCGGCCCAAAGACCGGATTAAGGCTGTGCGCAGTCCCGTACAGCTGTGAACAAGTAGGTGAACATCGCGACCCAAACAGAGTAAACGGATGGCGGGCGAAGGGCATGGGATCGGAGTGCAGGGTTATTCGGGTCCGATACATGCTAAGGTATTATAGGTAACCCGTTAACCGCAAGTCTGCCTGACAGCGGTCGTGTTTGCCCGATCAATGCATACTTACTTACTTATATATACCTGGACGCTTTCCGACGGGTATTGTTTCATTCGGGTGCAATCATGGTCGCATGAACGGTATCTTGATCGAGTGAGACCTCCAGCTGAACGGGCAGCTGCTGCAGCGCTGATTGTACGTTTTATAGCTTAGTGCACACCAAGAGTTGACTCAGCAAACGTAACGCGGATGGCTCAGCAGTCCCGAAACAACCAAGACGGCTGCCACTATGCCTTGCAACGCCAGCCACTCGAGCTCGATAGTGGCTCGTCGTTGTCTTCACGCCCTCCCGTCGGGCACGAAACTTCATTGGGAGCGCCAAGGTTGAGATTGCGAGTGCGCGATTGGTCCAGTGCGTTGCTGGATGTGGTACTCCGAGGCGGCGCGCACGAATCCGGACGAGACTGTTACACAGCCGGCAGCCGAGCCGCCTCTGCACTGTCGACCGGCTCTGCTGCATTGGATCCTACTCGCGATCCTGCCGGGATATGTGTGTATGTACCCGCATGGGCTTCCTGCCGTCTTCGTATTCGGGGTTTCCCTTAATTTCAGCTTCAGGCCCACTTTTTGCCCGGGTATATTCACGGCTCCAGCGTCGTTGTGCTACGCAATCCCTTCCTTCAAGGTGCATTACTTTATAAGCTTTACGATTAATATTTCTGCCGACGGCCTGGTCCCGTCGCCTAGCTGCATCCTGTTTGTGTAACATACTCGACATTATATTGGAATCAATTTTGCTGGCAAGATGGCCGGTGCTGGTTTACTCGATTTGCCGTACGAGCCGCTGTTTCAGATATTGACGGAACTGCTGGATCCCGTTGTGAGCTTTGTGTTCTATTCGCCAGGACAGACGCGGGAATGGCGAGAGGATCTGGAGCAGTATGGGATCAAGGCCAAGGAGCCGGGTCGGGGGGAGGTAAGTTCACATCTCGGGTACGGACAATCTCTCCATGTTCCGGCCTCTCTATCAACTTCATACCGCTATCCGATGTCAATTGCGGCAAGCTTGCATATTGGAGGGATACATGCATGCATCCGCACGACTGTCTAGCGATTGCGATAGCGGATGAACATGGGGTAGGCGGGAAAGCTTGTCCAGCAAGCTGGCACGCAGCCATAGGCCAGATACCTGCACGATGCCTCGGCTGGCGTGAGTGCGGGATGAATCCTACGGCGGGTTGCAAATTGTCGAGACCCCGCTGATCATATCTAATCTTTCCGTCCAGGACAATCATCTCCCCTGCACGGTTTCGATATCTATGCCACCTGCCGAAAAGTTCGTCCCGCCCTCATACCTCCTTGTGTCTCACGCCTTCACAGAGGCTATCACCACCATCGCCCGGGACCACCACGACCGTCTGCACGGCAGGCTGTCCAAATGTCTCGTCGGCGAGACACCCTACCGCTACATCAGCCAGGAACCAGCGGATATCACGCCGGAGTTCTTACGATACGTGGCATCCGGAAGGATCGTCTTCGCCGGACACGCAGTCAACACGCTCAAGACGATTGAAGATGGGATCCCCCAGCCGGTGCGCGAGGCCGTCACTTCGGTGTTCTGCTCACGGCTGAACATGCTGCAGGTGTGGGCCCGCACGACACGAGGGTGGAAGATGAATCTATGGCGGCGCGGTCACAAGCCGGACTACCCTGATAGTATCGGAGGCGCATTGGAGACGAAGTTTCCGGCGCTGAAGAAGATTGGCTTTGCGATGGCGAGACATGGGAGCAAGGAGGCGATCTGGAGCCCTGAAGCCGTAGCCGCGATGCGGCATATCCTGTCAGCCAGTTCTGCGACGGAGCTAGAGGTTGCGTACGGCGAGGATGACGTTGATGACGCTGGCGAGAAGCGAGAGCGGACCAGAGGGGTGGGATACTCATGCTACGACTGGAGGCAGCTTATGGACGGCAGCGGATGGTTTGAAAAGGTGGATGGGGAAACACATTGGCTGTTGGGGAAATATTCGCTCTCGTGGAAGACGTCGAGGGTAAGTCAGTGGGAGGTAGAACGGAGGGGTAAATATATGGACTTGAAGGGCATGCCGTCGGTCGAGGAAGCGGTCGTGTGGACCATCACGGGGGCAGGGAGAAGCGTGCAGGAGATTGTGCCAGGCGGTGCTGCCACGCTGAGGGATAGGAAGGGCTGTAAATGCCACAAATGCGGAAAAGATGGAGGGCAGGTGCTTAGTCTCGATGCCAGACGCTATGGGGGGCTCAGGACTGTTGAGGGGCGGGAGCGGCGTAGTCGCTGGAAGGCATTTGTGCGTAGGCTGTGGCGGGGACGCAGTCGGGTGGCGAAGCTGTGATATGTAGGATCAGTTGCCATACAATCCCAGAGGTTTCCAGGCCTTTGCCGGTGCCGAGACTGGTCCCACAGGCGGAATATCGGTGAGGGCGAAGAAAGGTGTCAGACTTTTGAGGTTTGTTGCATTTGAGTGTGCATCCTATCTGTGCGACAGGCATATTTGTTGGCCTTAACTACTTAATTAATAAAGATGGATCGATTGGTTGAATTCTGCCTTGATGTGGTTATAGCTATATGCGAAACGTGGGAGCGTTGGAATCACGCTTCCAACGTGGCCGCATCTAGCTCGATCGATCACATTTCCTAATTAGTGAATATAATTCCAATATAGTACGGAGGGTCAGCGTCCCCGAGACTAATAGTACGGTTAAGAGTTTTTACGGATAAAACCGGTCAGAGTGGCCTCGAGTCTGTCCCACCTGTACAGCCGTATATATCAAGACAGGTAACCGCGGCACTGTGGAGCCGAAGACCGTCCTGGATGGCGCGCGGGTCACTGTACACCGGATCTGTCGGCCGGAATACCGGGATCTGGGACTGGACAGATGGCAGCGGAACCAGGTGCCGTTGAACGCGCAGTCGGATCCGTGTGTCGATACACATATGCACCCGGATGGAAACTGGAAGTTTCGGCGCCGACGGACGGAGTCTGGAAACATGCGTGCATGGACGCATGTGCGGCTTCACGCCGCATCGTCTATGAATGGGGCATAGTGTCGGCATCAAGCGCTGCGAAAGGACGTCTCGTGAGGCGGGCTGCCGGTGCATTTGCTTCCTCCTTCCGGTTCGGTCGTTTTCGACGGCATCGAAGCCGGGCTTCTGGGTGCGTCTGCACGGGTAGTGTATCCTGAAGGAGGCCTCGGAATAGCGGTAGCGAGCTGGCAGGCTAGCTGTCCACGTCCGGATCTAGGCGAGAGATCGATACCTGTGCAGCAGCAGATACGCCTGTTTCCCAGATTACAGGTGTCAAGTTGCATGTATCAGCGCGGATTCAGACATATAGGATGGAAGATCTTATTATCAAGACCGTTTGGAAGACCGCGATGGAAGCACTTACCGCTCAGGCCGAAGCCGCTGAGCTCACCGGCCGGCGGCCCTTGCAGGTCAAATTTCCGCGCCAAGGCTCGCGGTTTCGAATCGCGATCGCGGATTGCACAGAATGAATGCATCATCCAGCGTCGTGCACCGATGGGAAGTCGTAAAGTTGACTGAACGTTCGATGGCCCGCCGTGGGCAGGCGGGCGATGCACTGCAACGGCCTAAGAGTATTCTATTCATAGCTGGCCCGTTCACGTCGTCGAGTTAGCGACAGGAGGAGGCACGAGACTCGTTCGTGCGGAATCCGGCTGAGGTGGAAGGAATGCTCCTCCGTGCCGTCTGGTTGGCCGCTCTTGGCTGGCCGTCGAAGCCAAAACGTTGACCTCGCCCCTGAGCTTTAAACTCAGGCCCGTCGAAAGTTAACACCACCGTCGATGCATCTCCACCGCCGCTTCCTCCTCCCTCACCGTCGCCATCGCCATCGCCATCTTGCCCCGAGTCCCTGGCGGATCGTCTGAAGCCTCGCCCAAATCTCCGTTCCCGCCTCTGCCATTGGCCGTCCGCTTACAGGCACCTGATGGCGACCTGGGCGTAAACACTATTCCCAGCCCGCCAGCCCGCCTGCCAGCCAGCCAGCCAAGCAAAACCCGCCTGCACCACAACAACGACATCGCATCCGAATATCCGCTCCAGCCTCCACCTCTCCATCTCCGCATTCGCTGCTGATTCGCCCTGCCGTTGACACTGACACTCGTCGCGCCTCGAAAATCTCCTCCCTCTGCCTGCTTTTCGAAGCGTCCGCTCATTTCAAAGCCCGTCGATACCGCCGCCGTCTGCGAATTTCTCACCCTCCCCGTGGACCCACCCATCTGTCACTCTCCTGCTCTTGCTCCTGCTCCTGCTCCTGCTCCCTTGTTTTCCCTCACCGACAAACAGCGGCGCCAATCTTAAATTCTCTTCCGAGTCGGGATCCCGATCTCGGGACGAAGTGGCCAGGAACCAGTCCTCTCTGCAGAGCCTCGCTTCTGGTCACCACCATGGCGGTCACTTCGGCGTTGTTGAATCGTCGTTTCACGATGATCCTGCTGGCTTGCCTGACGATACCATTCATCGTCGTGACAATGGGACATCTCGGCGATTCCGAGGTCACTCGCATCCAGAGCAGCGTCCTCGATAGCCTGCACTGGTCACAGCAAAACGGTGGTCCTCCGCCGCCAAAGCAGCCGCCGTCGAGCAATACGAAGCAGGAGTGGTCTGACATAAAGTTTGGCAGCAAGGACCAAGACAGCAAGGTCGAAAGCGACAAACAGATCGAAGACCCCCCCGCGAAACCCAGCGCACCGGTGTACCACAAAGACTCCGCCATCCCAATCATGGATGGTAATGAGTTGCAGGTGCGCAACGAGACGCTTGGGTTCGGCGCGATTCTGATGATATCCCTCAGCACGAGAACGGATCGGCGAGACGCCGTGTCGCTGATTGCCAGCCAGGCCGGTCTCAAGATCTCGCACATCATCGACGCCGTCAGAGGAGAAGACATTCACCAGAAGGCCTACCCGTTCGGCGAGGCCAGGACAAAGCTGCCGTTACCTTACCTGGGCAGCTGGAGGTCTCACATGGATGCTTTCAAGTATATCGTGGACAATCGGATCGAGACGTCGTTGCTCATTGAGGACGACGTTGATTGGTATGAGGTCTCTGCAACTACCATGCGACTGCCATGTGGCTAACTTTAAACCTCTCAGGGATATTCATGTCAAAGACCAAATGTATGCCTTTTCGAAGGCGTTGCGATCGAACCCCCTCCGAAAGCCACTCAGCCCCGAGGAGATGAAACGTGCCCCCTACGGACTCGATTGGGATGTTATGCACTTGGGAACATCTAGAAACTTTATGGCGCCACCACCTTTGAACAGGCTGTTCTACCGCTACGACGACCCTTACTCGACCCCTCGAACTTTGACTGGCACGGACAATCCGTGTGGAAACCATTTCTTCTGCTGGACCGATATTCTCAAGCAGACCAGAACCGCTGATAATCAACGAGTCGTCTTCCCTTCGTATGAGCCCGTCGGCCTCGTCGCTCTCGCTGTCAGCTACCAAGGTGCCCGGAAGATGCTGTACGACCTCTCTTGGAGAGGGCTTGACACATCCATGGACTTTGGTGTTCGCGATGGCTGCCAGCGCGGTTATCTGAAATGCTGGTCTGTCACTCCGCCGATAATGTCGTCCTGGAGAGTTCAGGGCGCCGGCGACTCGGATCTTCGAAACGGCGGTAAAGGCACGCCGGGACTTGGCGTGGGGAACCTACAAGGTGAAGGTGTCGGGCTCGGATGGAGTGCCCGGAAACAGCTACAGCTTGAGTTCGAGAACCACGACTACTGGAAAGACGGAACAATAGGATGGTTTGGACAGGGAAATCAGCCCGAAGCTGACGATTCCTACGCTCATGTTGAAGCTCCGCCAGCTCCACCTCCGCCTCCGCCGCCGGAGCAGCAGCAGCCACAGGAACAGAACAATCCACCTCCTCCGGAACAGCAACAGCAACAGCAACAGGCGCAGTAGTCTATTTACAGCACTCGCTGATTCGCCATCTATATGGAGGAGTGGGTTTCTTTCGGGTTCTGGCGAAATCTCGCATTACGGCTGTCCAATCTCTTTCAGCATGATTAACGACTGGGGAATAAGCCGCGATACATAGCAATGGCCACCCCCAGCAACACTCTCACATCTCTTTATCTCGTTCGATCCGATATAACTTGCTTTTCTTCCGTTTGTCTGAGTTTTGGGGCATAGGTTGGGCTTACAAGTTGCTGGGTTTTTTTAGACTTCTGTATTCCACGAAAATCATGTGCATCCTTCTTTTGCGCCTGATACTACATCGGTGGTCCCGTTTCGAATGCATCACCGGAGGGCTTGGGATTGGGTGTCTATCGTACATACACCCAGTTTTTCGACGGTCGTTATCTGTTCTTCCGCTTCGCGGGATGGTATTGTTGGATGAAGTACATCACGCACAACATCGGCGTTTTTTCTCCGCATTCCTTCGCTTCCGTGGATATGATCCAGCAGGCAGGGCAATGCGTGTATGACATATCTTATTGTAATTATGATTCCATCTTGTGCTTTTTATATCTCTCGGCTGCTAGTTTAATGTCTGTTTTGGATCGTGGAGACGTATATACGTCCGGGCTGCACAGGTAGTTTTGGTAGCGATGCTCACCGCTTCTCATCCGCTTTGAATGTTTTCACGTTTTCTATCTCTCTTCTTTCTTTTCGATTTATTGAATTTTTGAATATCCGGCGCCCGAATTGCATGTACATACACATGTCTTCAAAAGTCGAGCGGTCTCTTTTGTTACTGTCGTAGATGAAATCGAATGGCATCTTGTGTCTTTTTTCTCAGGTTGGGCTGACTAATTTTTGCGGTTTTCTTCGTTTGGCGCGCTTAAAATTTCTGTGCCCCGCCAAACGGTCTCGTCACCCCGCCGCGAGATATGATACGAACTGACATCACCAACTTTTCTGTTCTCCAAAGCCTGTAAGGCTGCCATAGGTCCTGGTGATTGGATCTCGCATACGATACGCAATGCCGTCGACGGTACTTTCGTCCACGCTCCCGTTGGAGCTCGCGCTCCTCGCATCCTCGACGCCGCTCCCGCCGTCTCCACTCCCCGCTCTCGCGCCGCTCCTCAGCGCCTTTGCCGCCGGCGACTACCAGCTCATCCTGACGAGTCCTCTGGCTTCGTCTATCCTTACTCTTTCCACCGTCCAATCCTCCGAAGATGCGGCTTCGATCGCGACGAATTACGGTGACCTCCTCGCGAAGGCCGTCGAGACGTCGGCCCACCACCCGCTCGAGCTCCTGCTGCTGGGGGCGACGGCCTTGAAAGCCTTCCTGCAGGCGACTGCCACCGGTCCACCGCTGGGTCTCACGGAGGCGACGTTGCTACCACCCGCGATCGCAGCCGACAAGAAGGCGATCAGCTCGCTTAAGCTGGCGCTGGTACGCGGGCTGTCCGTCGACGGGGAGAGCGCGTATAATCTCCTGCCGTACCCGGTGCTGTTTTCGCTGGCCAAGGCGATACTGGACAGTCCTCGTCTGGAGGATGGCGATGGCGATAACAGGCTGGCGACGGCGCCGTGGTGGCGGGTTCGTGTCAACTTGATGCATCAGCGGATACTGCGGGAGGCGGCTGGGAGTCTACATGACAGGATATACGGTGATCTGGCGACGATTGAGGATGTGCTGCTGCCGTCTCTTGGGGCTGGTGCGGACGGCGCGCGAGTTAGGGCGTTGTATCTGGTGGAACGGGCGACGGTGCATACCTTCTACGGGTATGATGTCAAGGTGCGCAAGGACCTGGAGGCCGCTGCGGAGGCTACGGGGCTGCAGTACGCTATAACGGGCAGGCTTGGGAAGCGGACAAAGTTTCAGATCGATGATCTCTCGCAGCTGGTGGTGCTGGCAAAGTCGCGGGAGGACTACACGGCCGGGAGTAACGATGCTACTGATGGCGACGAGGCGTCGCAGGTAACGCCGAAGCAAATCGACTTGAACGACGATACCCTGCTCGATGCTATAAACTTCAAATCTACGACCGACGCCGTCGTGGAAGATAACTATCTGCCGGCTTCTCTCCGCTCGCTGGACCCGTCTTCGCAGCCGACGCTGCATCCACTGGACGCCGTCATCCTCCTCCATCTCGCCGAGTCGATCAAGAATACGAACCCCGCTGATGGTTTGACCCGCGAGGAGATGGCGCCGTACGCCACACGAGTGCTGCAACACGCGACGAACTGGAGCGTCCACACGATGGGACTGCTAGTGCGCAGCAGACTCGAGGCGTTCCGCAGCCGGACCGTCGAGCGCAGTCTGCTGCAGCTGCAAGTTGTCGTCGACCAGATTGTCGCGGCGACGGCGGCCGCGGAGAACGAAAGCGGCGTCTCGACGTTCCTGCCGAAGCCGAAAGAAGAGGAATCCGCGGGCGTCGCCGAGCGGCTGGAGTATGCGTTCCCGCTGGCGCTGCCGATGCGGTGGGAGGTCGAGGCCGAGCTTGCGGGACGGTGGGTTAGCATGGGCGGGCTGCGGACGGCGCTGGAGATCTACGAGCGGCTGGAGATGTGGGCGGAGGCGGCGCTGTGCTGGGCGTCGATCGAGAAGGAAGACAAAGCGCGGGAGATCGTGCGGAAGCTGCTGTTCGAAGGCGAGATGCCCTCCGTCGATGCAGACGTCGACCGACAGGCCGCGGACGACAAAGAAGACGGGGAGGAGGAGATTGTCATCACGGACGACGAGGAGAAGGAGCCCGTTGAGCGCAACCCGCCGCCGGCGGACGCCCCGCGGCTCTGGTGCATCCTCGGCGACCTCGAGAAGAAGCCAGAACACTACCATAAAGCATGGACCGTCTCCGGCAACCGGTACGCCCGCGCGCAACGGTCGCTAGGAATCTACCACCTGCGCCGGAAGGAATTCGACCGGGCGATCGAAGCCTACGCGCTGTCGCTACAGATCAACCCGCTGAACCACATGTGCTGGTTCCAGTACGGCTGCGCGCTGCTAGAGGCCGAGCGGTGGGACGGCGCCGTGCAAGCCTTCACGCGCGTCGTCGGCATCGACGACCAGGACGCCGAGGCGTGGAGTAACCTTGCCACCGCGCTGCTACGGCAGGGTAAAGCGCAACATTCCTCCTCCTCCGACACCAACCATACCATCTCCCTCGACGACGATGACGACGACGACGACGACGAAGAGGGACAACTTGCGGAAAAGGCGGCGAAAGTAAACAGCAACGAGAGCAAAGTCAAGGCGCTAACGGCACTCAAGCGCGCCGTCGCTGTCCGTCCGGACAACTGGCGCCTGTGGGAAAACGTCCTCGTAATCGCAGCATCGCTGTCCCCACCGTCCTGGTCCGACATGCAAGTCGCCATCCGCCGCGTAATCGACCTACGCAGCGCGAAGGCCGGCGAAAGCTGCATCGACGGCGAGCTGCTGGATCTCCTCGTCCGCCACGTCATAACGTCATCGGACACCTTCTCCGCCGACGAGCCGGGCATCGCACGTGTCGTTGTCGAACTTGTCGAAAAGCGCGTCGTGCCACTTATCACTGCTGACGAAAAGCTGTGGGCCGTCGTCCGCCGGCTGGCGATGTGGCGCCGGCGGTACGGGACGGCGCTGGAGTGTCAGGAGAAGGCGTTCAGGGTTGTCAGCAGCCGGTACGATCTGCGGACGGACCGGAAGAGCTGGGAGGAGCTGGTTGAGGCGACCGGGGAGATGGTGGATGCGTACCAGAGCTTGGGTGAGGTGCCGCGGACGGAGGGGCTGGCGGCGGGGACCGGGGAGGTTGTGATGCGGGATTGGAAGTTCAAGGCGCGGAGTGTTGTAAGGGGGGTGATGGGGAAGGGGAGGAAGGGTGGGTGGGATGAGGATGAGGGGCTCTGGGGAAAGTTGGAGGAGATGGCCGAGAGCTTGAAGGCTTAGTATCGTAGTCTGCATACATAAGCGGTGTGGTTGGTAGTATGCTATAGACGATTTAGATTTGGGCGGGGGTTTGAAGCCATCATGATATCATGATCATACGTAATACTGATGATATGAAGTTACGTCTGTATGGGGGTTGTTTGGTGGGTAATGCCCTTTCTTCATTTCAATATCTAATAGTAAAGTGCCCTATCGGCCTCGAATAAAGAAATGCAAGACTGTCATCGCGCGATTCAGCAGGAAGAACAATCAGGTCTGGTCGGGAGGATCCTACACATGAGTCTGTCTGGTCCATATTAAAAGTGATAATAGTAAGAAGAGAGGATAAGCAGAAGAGAGGAAGAGTTATCGTATGGTCGGACAGGAGAAGAGGAGTATGATTAGAAAGTTCGTATAAGAAAACGTACAAAGGGGTATCAGTATGTGCCCGGCTATAGGCGCCGTCCACAGTCGTCATAAAAGTCATGCATCATGAGTACAGCCGTCATAAAAATCATGTATCGTCAGAGAAGTAAGGAGACGTATCAAAGGAAAAAGCATGAATATGGACAGGTAATAAAGGGTAACCGAGTAATGGTTTTCAAGTTAGTGATTTCCGGTCGACGGTCCAGGGTTGGCGTCTTGGGGGCCTTCCTGGAAATTGTTTTCGTACACGAACTGGAATTCTTGGTGCGGATGGTGCGGGACGGGGCCTGTCTCGACCGCTGCTGCTGCTGCTGCTATGGCCAGGTTGCGCAGGTTCGCCCCACATTGTTCAACCTCACGTTGCCATTTGGTACCGGTCCACTTGAACCTGTACCCGCCCAGGGCGAACTCCCAGTCGGCGATGATGCGAAGCCCCTCCTTGGGCCAGTTGCGTGGGACCCAGCCGTCCTCGGCGAGACGTCTGGTGGCCGTGACTTCGTCGGTTTCGACTTTCCAGAACTTGACAGCGAGGCCGCGCTGCTCCAGGATTGCGATTTCGGTCCACAGCTCGCGGAGGAGGTTGGCTTCGGCGCCGGTGACCATCGCGAACCGCTGCTTGTGGGTGACCAGTGCGAAGAGGCGGAGGGAGTCGGAGACGACGGTGACGCAGGAGTAGCCGTAGACCCGCCAGTCGATGATCTTCAAGGCCATGATGGTCGCCTTGAGGAGGGCGCACATTGTTTCCCCCTCGGTCAAGATCGGGCAGGCGACGCTGGACTCGTTCCGCTGGGTGATGGGGCCCCAGTTGATCCCGAAGGCGCTGAACCGCTGGCGTGGGAGCGGATGGACCCCGTCGTTGACGAAGCCCGGTGGCGGCGGCCATGCTGGGAACGGGCACTCGAAGGTGGTCGAGGCCGTAAAGAGCATGAGGTTGTCGTGCCGGTAGCGGTCGACGTAGTGCCTGGTCTCCGGGGTGCAGTCGGCGAGGATTGGCGGGGGGTGGGCCTTGACAAGGTCGGCGGCACAGTTGTGCCAGACCCGCGGGTGGTAGAGCCAGGTTGTGTCGAGGGCGTCGGCGGCGATGGCGAGGAGAGGGACGTTGGAGGGGATGTTGAGGTCCGGGTGGGAGCCGTCGAGGTTGGTCTGGAGGGGCGGGCGGAAGTAGACGAGTCCGTTCTTGAAGATGAAGTTGGTCGGGTCGGCATGCTGGACCGGGGCATGCTCGACGACCTGGGAGGACTGAGGAGGTCCGGGCGGCCCTGGGACAGGAGCCGGGCCTCCCTGGACTGCTGCTGCTGGGGGGAGGGGAGCAGAAGCCCCGGAAGAAAGATTCGGTCCCTGTGGACCTGAGGGAGGGGCTGGGGCAGACATGAAGATGTTGTTCTGCTCTTTGGCCATTGGTGGTTGGATGGTGGCTTGACTCTTGATGGCCTTTTCTGGTGGTGATGATGGTTCTGGAGAAGAGGGAGTAGGGCTTGGGGAAGCTGCCTGGGTAGAAATAGCTGGCTGCCGAGGCCGCTGTGCGTGTCGGGGTCCTCGCCGTCCGTCTCTTCCTTCAGCACCGGCGGCACCGTGGAAGTTGTCCAGAGTTAACACGGGCCGCCACTGGAACCTGGCGATAGGCTGAATGCTGGGATCTCCATCCTGAGCGGTCTGGAAGTCCCACGGCGTGATTCTTCGAGCTGCTGCAGAGCTGTCCGGCCACATCTTCCACGTCTTGATGGACGAGAGGTTCGATCCAGGACGCAGTTCGATGATGTGGCACATCTTCCTCCACGACCGTTGCCTTTCTTCGTCTTGCTTGAAGAACGCGGCGAGGTCTGGGTCGAAGTACATGACATCGTCGATGGTGGATAGGAGGTCGCCGGAAGGACGCCTGTTTACAAGATCGGAGGTACGTACTTGGTTGGAGCTCTGGGTCGATTCGGACGCGTCGGAGGAGCCAGAACCGGAGTCGTGCTCGTCCAGCGCTGGGTTATATGCTATGAACGAATCCATTGCTGGTACGGTATTATATATATAGTGAAAAGAAGGTTACGGTACAGGTAAAGACGAGGCGATGGAGAGGCAGTGAACGGATGAGATGCTGTATCCAGAGGAGAGGGAGGTACGATGGATGAGGTCCGGGAGAGAAGAACCGGAGCAGCTGCACACAGCTATGAATATATATATGACAGTGGGGGGTGGGGAGCGTGCCATGAGATATAGCTATCAAGAAATTGTATCACGTGATATGGCGAAGCCTTCCACCAGCTCTCGATTTTGCGGCCTGCATGGCTTGCATGCATGTAAGTTTGGATTCGGAGACTGGGCTATGAACATCGAGATTGAGCTTGATGGACGCGCGACATTGTTTAATCTTGTTGCGAGCCGAAGTCATACACATTCTGGTATATAAGGATACACCTCGGTAGACTATCCTCCTCTGATTGCCTGCATGCTCGCGCACCGTCGCCTCGAACACGGCCGTAAAATCATCCGTGGTCAGACCTTCCTGCAGCTGGGCTTCGTGCTGGGCTTTCGCCTGTAATCTACGATGCAGATTGACGACAGCCATCATACTGGGCATGTCGGAACAGTGCTCTTACTTGTCAGCCGATTGACGTGGAGGCTACAAAATACTGGGCTAGCACTCACAAGATTTCATGATACATTGGTGTGAATGTGTGTCTTCACCGAATTATTTTGCGGAGAGCAGGACGCACACTGTATCAGGAAATGTGTTGGCAGCCCGAATTGCAACAACGCCTGCTGAGTCAGCTTCTCGGTTTTAAGCCCAGCTGCATTTGGAATGCGACACAGCTTCCACGACTTCGTTCATGGCAAAACTGCATCGTCGACATTTGCATAAGCGGTTAGAGAAGGAGGCTTGACTGGGTAGCGAGGCTTCGCTTGTGGCTGTAACGTCCCCTTCTCTATTTCCGAATGATTGTTGATGGTTCATTGTTACTCATACTTCAATGCGGAACAGGAACACGAATGCGTGCTGCAGGTCCCAGCATCGCCGTCGCATGCATGGGGAACTGCCCGGACCCGCTTTTGCAGTATCAGCGCCGGCTGTGACATCAGAAGACTGGCTCCAACGGCTGTGGCTTGTGGGCCGGCTGCCGTCTTGACTCATCCGAAGTGCAGGTCGCTTCGTCGTGGTGACTCCGATGTTGCCGAATGGCAGGCCAATGCGCGCGCCAATATCGCAACTTCAGCCCCGGAGCTTGATATATCCCGAGATATCGACAGCCATATCGAAGTGAGGGCATCCGTACTTAAACTACGCGACTGCCGCTTTCGAGCAGCAAGACAATCAATCTACCATTCATAGAGTGTTCAGCGACTCTACAAACCGAATCAATGGAGTCGAATCGTCAATCTGCGAATGGGTCCGCGCCGCCCACAAAGCCGCCCGACGACACCGCTGTCGCGAGCATCTCGCCGTCGATAACCCCGCGACACCGGCCGACCTTCGCCCAGCCCCTCCTGCAGCCCGCGCGCTCCGAGAAACTGCAATGGCGACTGCCAAAGCCGTTCCACCACCACCAGCTGATAGGCTGCTCCCGCGCGGCCTGGCACACCTCCTTCCTCGTGCCCTCCCTCAACATCGTCCTCGACGCCGGCCTGATCATCGACAACTCGCGGCCGCAAAACGTCTTCATCACCCACGGCCACTCGGACCACTCCTACCATGTCCTCACCTACTGCCGCCGCATCGCCGTCCCGGACATCTATGTGCCCGCGCAGACGGCCAAGTTCCTCGACGACTACATCATGAGCGGCAAGTGTCTGAATCTCGGCGTCGCCTGCAAAAGCTACCACAACTTTGACGCTGACGGCAACAAACTCCCCGACACCTCCCTCCCCCGTATCGACGGCGACGGCGACGGCGACGGCAACGCCGCCGACACCGACGACGAAGGCGAAGGAGAAAGCGAAGGTGAAGGCCACGTCCTCATGCCGACCCACAACATCATCCCCGTCAACCCGGACTCACCGACAACATACCCCCTCAAAACCAACCCGTCCGTCCTCGTCTCCATCCTCCCGCGCCACCACACCGTCCCCTCCGTCGGCTTCCTCTTCACGCAGACCTCCAACCGCCTGAAACCAGCCTACCGCACCCTCCCCGGCCAACAGATAAAGCAGCTCCGCGAAACGGGCGTCGAAATAACATACCTCCACCACAGCCCCATCCTCGCCTTCCTCGGCGACGGCGACCACACAAGCCTGCTGGACGACCCGGAATGGCTTGTCGGCAACGAGGAAAAGGGAATCTCGCACTGTCCCGTCGTTATTACTGAGTGCAGCTTTCTGGTAGAGCGGCATCGGCGGCAGGCGCATAAGACGCTGCATACGCTGTGGGCGAATTTGGAGCCGCTTGTGCGCCGCCATCCGCGGACGACGTGGGTGTTGATCCATTTCAGCAAGCGGTATAGCGCGTCGGAGATTGTGGCGTTTTTCGAGGCATTGGCGGATAGGGAGGAGGGGTGTCCGCCGAATATTGTCGTGTGGGTGGACGCTGGCGGCGAGCTTGTGCCGGCGAAGCAGGCGGCGAAAGGGAAGGGTTGAATGGGTGTTATCGTGACTTTGTCATTCAGCAGGAGTTCTTGGGGGTTCTGATATATATATTTATGCATGTAGATATCTGTTTGTGCGTATGGTGGTGCACTTTCCCGTAGCGTACTCGAGCAGGTGTAGAATTCGCCACATCAACACTGTCTGCTGTTGTATAATACAAGTCGGTATTGCGGGTGTAGGATTGAGTGTATTATGCTTCGGTAATAGCAAGCAGAGCGTGGAATCTTCTGTGTGAGGGTTCACGGTTTTCTCAATTGATCAAGAATGCGCTGGAAGTCCCATCTAATTCTGAAGTTCTCATGATTGTATAACGATGACTCTGAACTGCAACACACACTAACCTCGACGCCTCCCTCCTCATTCATCCATCTCCACCAGATCCATCTCCTGGTTCGAAGTTCTAATCTTGCCGTACGCCTCTACTCCTGCTCTCGTTCTCGCTCCTCAGTCAGTACGTACAAGCACACCCCATAAAACCACTGCCCGTCCTCCCGTCCCGCCGCTCCCTTCAAATCGCACCATCATCACCTCCTCGGAGATTATCTTTCGTCTACTCCATCCCTGTGGTTGATGCAGTGCTAAAGCCTCCTTATCCACAGCTATCAACCTTCATCGACAGTTTCAGTGTAAGCATCGCAGCTATGGGAAATGGATAGAAGAGCAAAGCTGACCTGCTATTCGAACGAGTCAGCATGGGCAAACGCAAGAATCAAGCCGCGGCTCACCGGGGTCGCTATCGCTACCCCATCGCCAATGTCACCTGCGGCGATGCGATCCGCATCGAAAATGCGAGACTCTTCATCTACTCGCTTGAAGAGGTGCCGTGTCTCGAGATTCGCTACGGGGGGGACACGCCGGACAGCCGAGGCATGTTCTCGTTCTCCAGAGCCAGCGTGCGCCAACTCCAGGGTGGTACGTAACCTATTTTTTTTTAAAAAACCACACCAGTCGTAAACCGAGCTCGACCTTTTCATTCGGATGAACTATACATGCCCTAACATAAATTCGAACAATGTAGCGAGGATCGGGCTCGTGGCCGGAGCTGTAGCTCATAACGCGCTGGAGCAGGTCACTCATGCTGACCACGTCAAGTCGTGGGTCTGGGTGCACCAATCGATGTCCAGCTCGGCTTTCCCACAAGCTACCGCTGGCGACTTGCACGGAGAATGGCAGCTGGATCTCAAGCCCCTCGAACTTCTTGTACCCCTGAAGAGATTAGGGTACAAGACGGGTGGCTGGACATGTCGACTCCTGCGCGAGTTTTCGTTCACACAACCTCCAATTGCAGGATGTATCGAATTCGAAGACGGATATGAAGAAGAGCTTGGCACGACCCGGCTTTTCAACATTACTCTCCCGGAGAATATGGATCCGGCAGATAAACGGCGATTTGAAGCTTGGTGTTTCATGCTTGATGGGGATGACGTCGGTACGACTGATGCGCCAACACAGGAGACCCGCCTCGAGGCAGACCTTGTTGTTGGTGCTGGTGCGGGTGATGCTGTTGAGATCGATGCGGCTATTTGACGATGCGATCAAAATGTCTCTTCGGAAAATGGAAAGCTGATAGTAATAATATGAAGCGGCTGTCTAATGGCTCCAAAATGAACTTCTGGATGCCCGCTTATGGCGAAGACTGCATGATCTGCGATGGAGTTTCTGTGCTCATCTACTTGCGACGTCGCTCGAGGGTAGAGATGAGGTTTTCTTGTTATTCTGAATACATAGGCTTATAAGGCAGGAATCAAAAAAAGGGCTTTAATTAACACGCTTTAGTAACTTTTGACATAAATTCGAGCTCGCCCAGAAGCGGAAAGAAAGATCCAATTATGAACGGGAAAAGTCGTCGGAATGTGCTTTCATGAATTCAGCTGTCGTTGTAGGGGACTTGTGGAAATTGTAACCGAATGTTAAGGTTGCTTTTTGTCGTCCTTGGTGGAGGCGGACATGGGGCTCCAGATCTTGCTCTTGTGAGGATGTTTTATCCACGTCTTCCTGTCTTCCTCTAATTCAGCTTGCAGATGATTGGCTATCACACTGACGATTTCCGCCATTTGGTATTGTAAGAATCAAAAGGCGAGTGAAATTCTGATCACAAAATATTAGTTGAAGAAGGCTAAATGTTGGCTATTCAAGAACATACTCTGGTTTCTGCAAGGATTTCTCTTAATTCAACTGAAGTCTGGGTCTGGCCAAGGACATCATCTTCCTTGGATTCAACGGGGCTGCGTCCGTCGTTTTGAGCCAGCTCGTTGATTTGGTGAGCCTGGTTTTCTCTCTCCGCGGAGACTGCCTGGACTGGTGCACGATGGTTCAATCCTTGAGCTCGGAAAGTTGTCGATGGCGAGAGCTCTAACATGGAACATTAGTTACTATCTCGTGTGAAAGTGTCAATGGTTCATCTTACTCGGATGTCTGCTGCCGCCCATCTGTTCTTCAATCCCTCATTCTTCCAAGGTCTAGGGCTTATGAGCCAGGAAGCTCAAGATCTTTGAGTGGCGAAAGTGGTCTTTCTCCCAGACGTCGGGTAGGAGCTGGCAGCTATATTGGAAGAATTCGTACTGCCCACGATGCTCACGAATGTTATGCAACAGGCTCTCCGGCCGATAGGATCCAACAATCAGGCCTTCTGGTGAACGGAAACCAGCCAGGTTTCCTAGCGGGGAGCATTAGTTGCGGGTCTGATCGCTATCGACCGGAGAGCCTGTGTGAAGTTCGTGAGCATCGTGGAAGCTGGATTGGAGGAGCGGGGGTGGATGGAGGAGAGGAAGGACAGACAGAGAGAGAGGAGAGAAGGGGAGAGCGGTGACCCGAGAATTTATAGGAGACGCAGGAGCCCACGGCGTACTCTGCCGAATTCTGGTGTATTAATATATTTTGATGCTGTTTATTATAAGATTGACTGCTGTGATTGTTCTACGAAGAGAATACACGTCAGAAAGTGATCGTCCGAATTGTCTGGGATTTATGCCTGGGAGATCTGCAAGGCACCTTTTTTAAAACAAATCCCAATATATCAAGTTTTTGTCTTACCTTCATGAGGAGCAAATTCACGTGTTTATGTATTTTAATACTTTCAATTCTGTGCAGTTCTTTAATTTGCCCACGCAGACAGCCGGCATGGCATCACCATTTTGTTTCCTGTGGACCTTTCGTGTAATCAGGACTTAGTATGACCTGTCAGACCGGCAGAGCAAACGGCCACTCGAATAGTATGAGCTCACACGCCTTCTTTGTTGATGAGACTCTACGCTCCATTTCGTGTATAATATAGCGACGCCGATGTCTGCTTTCTAGACGTACCATGTGCGCTCTTTAGTCATCGACCGATACATGATATTTTGCTCCACTGAGATACGTTACTAGCTCTTTTTCACCTTCACGCGTCATCGGAGAAACCGTACTGCATACATCAGTCTTCGCCAGCACCATCAGCCCCACTATCGTACCGTAAGTGCATAATTATATATCATCCAGGATTATTCCGGTGGTCATTCTTACTCACCTCTGCGTCGGACCCTGATCTATCTATAGTGATAAATCTAAATATCTTCAGATCGCGCAGCAGTTGGCAGGCAGCCACGATGTCTTCAACGTCAGGACATGCGATACACTCATCGAGTGCAGCCGACTCTCAGGTAGGGTTAGAAAACGCCAGAGATCCGAAAGCCTCGCATCGCCCAGTAAAGCAAGCCTTCTCGATGAGTTCATGCGTCTGCATCCTGAAATGTCCTCGGACATTCAGGAAAAAATCCAAAAGTTTTTGGAAAAACAGCAGGCGATACAAATCTCTTCTCTTACAATAAGAAATATCATCGAGCGATTCTCCCTGAATACGGAGGTATCGGTACTCCCACCGGAAACCTCCGTTCTCTGGGACATCGAGAAGGAAATGCCGGCTGATCTTCTCGATAACTTTACCATACCACCTTCGGCCCTACGAGCCTTCCAAGCGAAGTACATGAAGATCGCAGACAGGGGCTCCGAAGAAATCTGTCGCATATTGGTAGATGTCATTATCATCGAAGCTATATACCTCTATGTAAGCAATCTCTCTCACAACGTTACAATACTCCAGATCCCCTGGCGGCATGCTGATACGTCCGAGATTAAAGCACGCGACCGTACAAAAAGCGATGGAGGCCCCGCCACGCGCAAAGACTCAACCCGGGGGGTCGATCGTTAGACGATCGAACCGGACAAAAGCAGCATCTGAACAAGTAATTGCTGAAAGCAAGACCTCAGCAGACGCATTTGAGGTGGTCACGGATGAAATTACTCGCTTCCGAAAGCTTCAGAAAACGTGGCTTACACTTGTTGGCGAAGTCGCAATCGAATATGAGAATGAAGGAAGGGAGACCATTTATCGAGGCAGATTGGACTACTGCGTCGCGATCCAAATAAGAGGCCGCGAAGGCCAGAGCCATGGACAATCCCTTCCAGAACCAACACCAGGTGAGGTCATCGGAAGAGGAGGATCGAGAAGGCCACTGTTCTCAGTCTTAGCCGTCGTCGAAGCTAAAACAGAGAGAACGTTGGCTGAAGCGCGGGCCCAGCTTTTGGGCTATCTCGCGGTGCTGCATGAATCACGGAAGAGAAGAAAACGAGCAGATACGTCCGTAAATGGAATCGCCACGGATGGTCTCACCTGGATCGCTTATAAAATAAATCATAAAGGAACGGTTAGTCATCAAGCTTTCCTCGGCGGACCTTATCGTCTGTATCACTGTTCCCTAATCCTAGATGTGCATAGGTCACGACTTCGGACCCGTTCAATATTCGATCCGAGAAGGGCTTAGCAAACCTAATCCGGGTACTGGTGTATCTGTTTACGGAAGGTGTCAAAATGTCAACACCGAACAGTTCTCCAACAGAGGGTACTCCTGACCCGGACATCTTTCCCGGAGAGGGTCCCTCGACGATCGAAGAGAGGGAAGAAGAGAGAGAATAAAGATCTTAAGAGAATAAGGAGAAGAAGAGGTGTGAAAATGAAGGAGCGCCTCCCGGATCCTGCCATTTTAGCTATTTATACATATTTTGACATCGTAGCATAGCTACAGTCATGCGAGCCTACGGTAATGGAAACGGAGTATCATGCGTTGATACAATGTCCCGCTTATGGAGAGATAAGGAAGAGGTTGAAATCTAATATTTATTATAATCGTAAGTGGCTGGTTGTTTTTGAAGCTGATTCGTTCAAAATCCCTACCAAGCCTAGTAATTCCACAAAATTACTAACTACTACCAAATTTGTGCATGTAGTGTTACTAGCAGCAGAGACTAGAGTTGATTTAAAAAGAATTTACTCATTATCTAAGTATATTCATGTATATACACTTATTATAATTAATGCAAGCAGCCAAGAAAGGCTCATTTATTTGCAAAAAAAAAAAAAAAAAAAAGATAAGAAAAGGTGCGTGCCGAAGTGCAACGAGGGGTTTGGTAAGATTTGAGGAAAATCATACTAGCGTAACGTCAATGATAAGCGAACGGATCAGACAAGCGAGCGGATCACCTCACCACACCTACGCGCCCACCACTCCTCCTATACCTTATACCTCCACAACCACCGCAATGCCTGCCTCTACGACCGAATCCAGAGTTCTTCTAGCTATTGAAGCTATGAAAAAAGACCAAGAATTAAGTATTCGAGCTGCTGCTAAGCATTATGATGTCCCTTATACCACCTTAGTCTGCCGATATAATGGCCGCTCTTCACGATGCGACAGCATCCCTAAATCGCGAAACCTTACAAAATTGGAGGAGGATGCCATTGTTCAATATATACTTGAGCTATGTGCGCGGTCTTTTCATCCTAGGCTGGGTAGTGTGGAAGATATGGCCAACCAGCTGCTGCTGGCGCGTAGCGACGATAGTACGCGACGCGTCGGTAAGAGATGGGCTGGTAACTTTGTCAAACGCCGCCCAGAGCTACAGACGCGTCTGTCCAGGAAGTACGACTACCAGCGAGCGAAATGCGAAGATCCTGTACTTATCAGCAAGTGGTTTCAGCTAATAGAGGCTGTAAAGACCAAGTACGGCATCGCGGACAATGACATCTACAACTTCGACGAGACTGGCTTCGCAATGGGCATAATATCTACAACTACTGTTGTTACAGGTGCTGAAACACGCGATAAAGCTAAGCTGGCGCAGCCTGGGAATCGCGAGTGGGCAACAGTTATCCAGGGGATAGGCGCAGAAGGTTGGGCAGTGCCGCCATTTATTGTCCTCGCTGGGCAACACCACTTAGCTAGCTGGTATACAGCGACAAAGCTACCAGCGGATTGGGTTATTGCGCTTTCTGATAACGGCTGGACGACGAACGAGCTCGCTCTACAGTGGCTAAAGCACTTCGACAAGTTTACAGCGCGGCGCTGCATTTCGGACTACCGGCTATTAGTCCTAGATGGTCACGAAAGCCACCACTCTGTTGCCTTTGAGCTATACTGCCAGGAGCATAAGATTGTCACAATCTGCATGCCGCCGCATTCATCGCATATCCTCCAGCCACTGGATATTGGCTGCTTTGGGCCATTAAAGCAGGCGTATAGCCATGAGGTGGAGAGCTTGGTGCGCGCGTACGTTAACCATATCTCTAAGCTGGAGTTTCTCACCGGGTTCCACAAGGCGTTTACTGCTGCAATAACACCTAAAAACATACGCAGCAGCTTTGCTGGAGCTGGCATTGTACCTTATAACCCTGACAAAGTTTTATCAAAGCTGGATATACAGTTGCCAGCAGCTACTCCAGCGAATTCACGTCCAGGCACTGCGAATGCGGCAGCTACCTGGACTACAAAAACACCATTAAACCCATCAGAGGCTAGCCTACAAGCAGGCCTGATCAAAAACCAGATTACCCAGTACCAGAATAGCTCTCCTACATTACTGCTAGCAGCTGTGGACCAGCTGTCTAAAGGGACACAGACTATAATGCATCAATTGGCACTTATACGTGCAGAGAACACAACACTGCGCTCTGCTAATGAAGCATTAAGTAAACGGCGGCGGGCAAAAAGACAGCGTATACAGCATGGAGGCATGCTCACCATACACCAGGCAGGTGATATACTGGACCAAGACACCATAGGTAGGCAGCATAAGCAGGTAGAGCCAAAAAACTGTCAGGACAACATGCAGCCAGGAGGGGGCTCTGGAAGGGTATTGCGCTGCAGTCAATGCGGTAGAGCTGGGCATAATATTCGAACATGTCAAGAGGCATCTTAAGCATGTAAATAAGCTATTTAGTATGTATCTAGCCCAAAGCTATAGTATTGTGGTGGTGAAATCAGTATTTTCGTTGAGATGGGGTGGTGAGGTGATCCGCTCGCTTGTCTGATCCGTTCGCTTATCATTGACGTTATCTGCATAACATTTTAAACAGGCCTCGGCGCGGCGGATCCGGCTCACTAGCAAGAAACTGACCAAAATATAGGATATTTCCCCCAGACACTTCTGACGGATTTGTTAATTTCAAAATAGGAAAACTGATATCTAAATAGAAGGCGTCTGGCTTGCGAGACAAGGTGTAGGCACATATGCGCTCTTTAGTCATCACATTCGCGAATGACACTTAGCTAGCCCTAACTTTGGTCCACTGATACCAGCCTTTCGCCAGGTCCACCGGTTTCCCAACCTCAGCTATCGATGAGTCGCTGAGTTGTAGATCTATCCATCATCAGCCACGATGCCACCAACGTCAGGACAGGTGATCCGCTCATCGAGCGCGGGAGACCGCGGCGTCAACAAACGCAAGCGATCGGAAAGTTTAGATTCGGAAAAAGCGGAAGAAATTCTCAACACGTGTATACGTCTACTGCCGCTCATGCCCCCAGCCGTACAAGAAGAGATCAACAAGCTCGGGTTGGAGGTGCAGATTTCCTCTCTTACGAGGGATAAAGTTATCGAGGAGTTCTCTCTGAACGGGGAGGCGTACATTGGCCGCCAAACCTCTAAGTTCTGGGATATCGGGAAGGGGATGCCGAAGGGGTTTCTGGAGGGCTTCGTTCTGCCGCCTCCGTCGCTGAGGACGTTTCAGTCAAAGTATATGGAAATTGCGGATAGAGATTCCGACGCAGTCCGTCGGACGTTGTTCCATGTGATTATGGTTGAGTCTATCTTTTTATACGTAAGCAATTTCTCCTTGAAAGAATACTATGTATCCCTGCTGACTATCTCGAAGAATACGGGTGTAGAGAAGACAGCGGAGGCAGCACCACGCGGAAGGACTACGCGAAAGAGATCGACTGTAAAACGGCGGAAAGGAAAGGCACAAGCGACAGCAGCATCCGAACAAGCGATCGCTAGAAGCAGGGTGTCGTTCGACACCGTCGAGAATGTCGAAAATGCCCTCAGCCGCTGTCGGGAACGTCAGCGCAATACCTGGCTGACGCTCGTCAACGAAATTCCAATCGAATACGAGAACGAAAAAAGGAAGCTTAGGAGGGTCTACCGTGGCCTAATGGACTGCGTCTCTATAACACAACGGCCACCTCCGGGTCCACAACGATCTTTAGAGCCGGGGCCCGGACAGATCATCAGCAGCAAACGGTCGATATGGCCACTGTTCTCGGTGTTGGTTATCGTGGATGCCAAAAGAGACGGAACACATGCTCAGGCCTTCGGACAGATTTTCAGTCATCTAGCCGTGCTTCACGAGTCGCGGAAGCTGAAGAAATGGGCGGATGCCTCGGCATATGGCATCCTGATAACGGACTTATACTGTTGCTTTTACAAGATAACGCATACCGGAACGGTTAGTCATGGTCATTGTCCCGGTGGTCGTTAGTATCCTTTTTCCTGACTTTTGACATGCACAGGTTATGGATTCGGCCGCAATAGACTTTCGGAGCGAGGAGGGTCTAGCAAAACTGATCCGGGCGATGGTATATGTGATGGTGGAAAGCGTAAGATCATTAAACTTAAATTCAGCAAAATCCTCGGAGGGGGGAAAACCCTCAGCCGGATATCATATGCAAGGAAGATATCAAAAAGGAGGAAGCGGAGAAAGAGGAGTGAAAGCGAGGTAAATGTGAGCATCTATGAGCATCTATCCTAGCTAACTTGGATCCCAATGTGTTGTGTGGTGGAACTGGAAACGGTCAATGCAAAACCGGTCTCGTATTGGTCAGATGTGAGAATGGTCATGGCGCCAAGCGCCTGCCGAATGGGGTGAGTTAAGCCGTCGAGATCATAACGAAGGCTGTATCGATAGACAGACAGGAGAAAAGCTTAGGGGGCGTCTTGGATTTGCTGGGCGTCGGCTGGAACTGTGTAGGTTTGGCTCGCGGGACCGGCATTGGCCAAGGTTGTCTGGACTAGAAGCTGGCCGCATGTAGGGCCAAGGATTCGGCTATGAGCTTGTATTCGCCCAGACGCAGATGATACCTGGTACTTGACTTTCGGCGGGAGAGACTGATTGTTGAATCCTGTGCTGGGGCGTGGAGATGGCGGTGGGAAGGGGGAGGCTGATGCGGACAGAAGGAGATGCCTAGGTGGCAGCCGGAGCTCTGCGTACCGCAACGCCAATGCAGCGATTGGAAGACGTCAGTTCTATCGACCTTTGTAGGTTCGATGTTAGCATATGTTTTTGGATCGCGATACGGCTGTATAGCATCGTTTAGTTGTAATCGCAGCCATTGGCTGGGTTATATCCATTCGCGCGGCCTACTATCATGCGATAGCCATCTGCTGCTGGCCCCGAGCCGAGGGACCAAAGTCACAGTGCTGGTGGGAAAAACAAGCGTGGGCAAGCTTTCTTGGCGTTTGTGGACAAGCCGGCTGGCGGGCTCGGCTTCGCTCATGACGTCGACGGCGCATCCAAAAGTCGACTTCGACGACGGTGCTGCATCAGACGCAGCTGCCTGGCCCCGTCGAGCTCATTCGCCCGTATCTTTATCCTGGGATCCTCCTCTGACTCTCGTCTGCATCTTCAAAACATGCTCTGGCGCATCTCTGCGCGACAGTCACAGATATCTGCGGACTGCTGTTGATAATAGTATACGGCACCAGCCACCCGCCGCTTGGCGCGCGTGGAGATACTCGACAGCGTAACGATGGACGCAGGAGATGTAACAGGTCTGTACCTCAGGAGCCCTGCAGGGTTTCAACCGAGCTGTTCGCCGGACGGCGAAGCAATTCTGACCATGTGGCCATCTTTGAATCTCGCGAGGTGCCAGGGAAGCTAAGCTACAACCATGGAAAAAGGATTCACCATGTGCGCGGATTCATGAAGGGCATTTGATGAAAGCTCCGGTGGAGGGACACGAAGAAGAGAGTTCAGCTCCATCCTTGCACGGCCGTCAGGTCTCCATGATCGAGCTTGCATAAAACCCTGGCTGTCGAGGAAGCAAATCAGTCTCATGATGCGAGAGCCCCAGAAAGGAGCCAGTCGCCCGGAGTAAGCACGATTCCTTCTCCGCAGAACGCTTTGGCGCTAGCTTTGGGGGTCTCCGCTCGATCGTAGGCAGCATCGTGTCAGAAGATGCTGATGCCATCCATCCATCCATGCTGGCTCGCAAGCTTGCTGCCAACCGATCGTCCGACAGGCTTCCTTGTCGGGGCGCATTGCATGCATGGTCGCTGTCGCTGTCTCTCCGAGACGGATGCCGGTGATTAGTATACTCGCGTCCGCTGTAGCTAGCTAGCTTCCCTGCCTGTTCCATACGACCGAACTCCGCGAATCCTCCTCGAATTCATTGCATTGCAACCTCTGCAAGAGTGGTACGCTAGGGTGAGATTGGAACTCGATCGGTGTCGCCGCCCTTGCGTCCGCGTCCAGTTGGCCTGTGATTGCAATTGCGACGGGGTATAAATAACGCTGCCCGCGCTCCCTTGCTTGGAATGAAGACACTCTATCGATCCGGCTTCCGAGCATTCCCCCATCTCCGGAGCCGTCATCTCGCATCGCCATCGTATCTTACAGCAACGGACCTGCTTGACTCTGTCGCACGGAGTCACACGAGCGTTGGTTTTTTTCTGGATTCGCCCCCATCCCTGCGTCGAGTTGGTGGTTGCGTTGCCTGTCACCTTCTCGTTTTATACTCGCCATTCCAGCGGACCGAGCCCTTAGAGGCTTATTGATTAGTATATATTAATTGGAGTGGGCGGGGATCTGGTGCGCGTAGCTGGCTGATTTCTGCCTATCAGCGAGAAATTTAATCTGTCCTCGCGGGTCTCTGATTTTCTATCCTGCTTATCTCCAAAAATCCGTTGCCGACGGGGCAGCATCATCTCAAGGCATCATGCCGTTCGGAATGGGCGCAGGCGAGTACATCCGCACGCGGGTGACGACTCTCGCACCACGAGTGGACCCCGCGCCAAATCCAATTACCGTCCTGGCTTCGCTGAGCCGCTCCAATTGGCTGAACTTTGCCGTCGCCTTTCTCGGCTGGACCTGGTGAGCTTTGATAATCCTTCTTCCCTGCATCTTAATTCCATATACTAATTGCAATTGGTGCATCTAGGGACGCATTCGGTATGCTTCAAACCATCACACAAATTTTATATGATAGCGAGTCGATGCTAACGAGTGGATTACGAACCACTAGACTTCTTCACCGTCTCTCTCGTCATCACCGACCTCGCAAAGGAATTCGGCAAGAAAAACTCAGACATAACATGGGGCATCACCCTCGTCCTCATGCTCCGGTCCGTCGGCGCGATAACCTTCGGTCTCGCGTCGGACAGATATGGGCGTAAATGGCCGTACATCGTCAACAATGTCCTCTTCATCATCTTCGAGCTGGCCACGGGCTTCGTCAACACGTACCATCAGTTTTTGGGCGTACGCGCGTGTTTCGGCATTGCGATGGGTGGGCTTTACGGGAATGTTGCGGCTACGGCGCTGGAGGATTTGCCGCCAGCTGCGAGGGGCATTGTGAGCGGGATGCTGCAGCAGGGGTATGCGTTTGGGTATCTGCTGGCTGTCGTCTTTGCGAGGGCCTTTGTGAACACGACGTCGCACGGCTGGCGGCCGCTATTCTGGTTTGGGTAGGCTTTATCACATATCGTACTCTCGAGTTACATATAAGCACTTCGCTGACTTTATATAGGGCCTGTCCACCGGTGCTGCTGATTATCTTCCGGTATTACCTACCTGAAACCGAAGCCTTCCAACGCCGCATGAAGCTGCGTAAGGAAGGGCAGGATATCGGCGTCGGAGAGGTCTTCATTCAAGAGGGCAAGGTTGCGCTGCGAAAGTACTGGCTTATGCTCATCTATCTGGTGCTTCTCATGGCCGGGTTCAACTTTATGTCGCACGGCAGCCAGGATTTGTATCCGACCATGTTGCAGAACCAGCTTGGGTTCAGCGCCGATAGAGTTACCGTTACGCAGGTTGTTGCCAACCTCGGCGCACTCACTGGTGAGCATAATCCTCGTCACTATGAGATATACAGTATGTGAAAGCTAACGGGTGATGCATGTGTAGGCGGCACGATCGTTGGATACAGCTCCCAGATCTTTGGACGTCGATTGTACGTCTATATCATCTACACATACCTCTATATTGTCACACGCTAACAGTTGGACTTGCAGCTCAATCATATGCATGTGTGTCCTTGGCGGCGCCCTGCTGTATCCATACGGCTTCCTCCGCTCCAACAGCATCATGGCTGCCGCCTTCTTCGGTATGATCTGCTCTCCCTACTACACTAGCTTCATTTGTCTCGTAAACCGACCCGACCACCTTTTGCCTGCGAAGCAAGCAAAGGAAGGCGTCTGGCTTGCGGGACAATAGCTTCATCACAAAACACAAAAATACATTCTCTAACGCTGTCATATCGCAGAGCAATTCGCAGTGCAGGGCGCGTGGGGCGTTATCCCCATCCACCTGATGGAGCTGTCGCCCGGCTCCTTCCGCACCTTTGTCGTCGGCACATCTTACCAGCTGGGCAACCTTGTCTCATCAGCCTCGAGTACCATTGAAGCGACTCTAGGTGAGAAATGGCCACTAGAGCCATTGCCCAACGGTACCAAGCGGTACGATTACGGCAAGGTCATGACGATATTCATGGGTGCCGTCTTCGTAAGTTCCCCATTCCACCTACACAGTTTACCCATATAAGTGGGCGGGGCTAACGGTGTGTTGTGATGTTAGGCCTACGTTATACTGTTGACTTTCATCGGTCCCGAGCGTAAGAACCGGGATATGACCGAGGGCGACGGTACGGACGAGGTTGTGGGCGGCAGACATGGGTCTGATATCGAAGAGGGGCAGGAGAAGGTTGCCGTTGACGAGAAGGAGTATGCCCAGCAGCGGGCCGTTTAGCGGGTGGAAAAGCTTGTCTCTTTTGTGTTTTCGAGTTCTTTCGAGTTCTTGCATGATGAAGCGACTGTTCTGCACATTTATGTGTACGGTACCATGTTGACTTTTCGCGGCATGAGGGTGTGTGGGTTACATTGGCCTTGTCCTTCCTCGCGTTGCGAGACCAGGTTACATACGTTGCGGAACGGGTATATTCGCGTGGCCATCGGTTAATGGGCCATCGCGTAGTTATTTTTGTAATGAGTCTAATGCATGAAGTAACGTTGATGAATCGATCCAATCATCCAGGAAGCACTATGTGCGTGTCGTAGGATGAGGTGAGGCTATGTGCTACTATGCCTGCATGACTCGCTGTGTTGATTTTGTCTCTAATTAGCCTCGAAGCCAGACGCTATAGGGCAAGGCGCCGCGTAGGTCTCGAATTAAAGCCAGACACACCATCCTCTGTCTGCCGGGGTATCGACGTATGTAGGTATTGTTAATTGGCATAGATCGGTTTTGCCTCTTGGACGAAAATCTTGTCATGTTCCAAGACAAGCTTAATTTTTCGTGCATAGTCTACAGCTGTATACAGCTGTATACAGCCGATGTGGGAAGATGTTTCAGACCCTGCACATGTTGTGATGCATACGGCTCTGAGCTCCCATTGTGCTGTGGTAGAACAATATTGGTCTTTTGAACCAGACCCTCCCTTTCACAAACAATATGCATTGTTGTCTCCGCGGTACTAAAGAGTGCGTCAAATCCGGGGCTCCCTTTGTCTTGACTCTGTACGCGGACTGCCGTTTGGTGAAGGGTGGAGATTGGGGCACAATTTTCAAAACATAACGCGGAACCAAAACCAGAAATCGGCCAAGGGATGTCAAACCACCTCGGATATCATACTGCCAAACAGGCGCGTGTGGACTCTTCGGATCGCGGCAGAACAAAAAGGGTAAAAGAACAATTCTGGAACTGCAGTTAACTGTATTCTAGAGCAATGCCTTGAATAACTGTCGTCTGGACTTGGAAAGAGATATTTTATGCACTCGCTCGCTCCATCTTGAGACTTGTCGTTTGAAATGTCTTTTGTGCACCGGTGGCGTGATATAGGTCCCAAGAGTAATATAAGCTACTTTAACACCTCGGAACAATGCTCCTTAATTTAACGTTAAGACACACCGTCTGTAAAGAGTAAAAAGCCAGCTCCATGTGCGAACAATGCCCTGGGTCTAACAAACAATGGCGATACTTCGCAACGACTTCATCTTCAGCTACCGCAATCTCAGACGGACAATTGCGAAATTTGCCCTATTTTCCTACGGTAGTGTGTCATGGGGCATGGTTGCACAGGGCGGGTTGTATGGGCTTGGTTGCATGGGTGGGTAAAATCTTCCTTGCTTTACTAACGGTTTTTGCAAGGGGGGTTTGATGAGGCTCTTGGCACGGGTTTGGCTTTGATCTAGCAGGACCCTGAGAAAGAGTTTATGTATGATAGGCCTGGTACCTGACAGGGGGTACGTTTTTTTGATGCTCGCAACCCGTTAACCATTAGATATGCATATAGACTGCTTCCCAAAACAGCATGAGCGAACTCCGCAAATCAACTGCTTTTGCGGACCAAGTCCCACTAAAAGGACATATCCGCGGAGCAGTGCTAAAAAGTTGGAAGCTTCAAGGCTCAAGTTGAATTTACCATCACTAACTTCTCATTTTGCGGGGGCAATTTAGAAAAAAATAATACCTTTTGTTGAAACGTTGTGTCTGGGATAGGGCAGATTCCAAGATTTTCTGTAGATGCTACCTACATTCTTTTGGCATCTAGATATCTATCAATAGTACATGTAATATAGTAAAATTTCATTGCGGCGGGTACGGGTAACGGGTACGGAGGACTATGAGCTGACCCCGTTCAGTCGGGCGTATATATAGAGGGAGCTTTGGGCGTACGATATTCTTCTTCCAACATAGCATTCATTCATTCTTTAATACGTCTATCTTCGCACTAGAACCAACTCGTCGAAGTTGTATATACACCGGCGGCTGGCCCCGATACTATATTTATATTTATACGCCAGACATTCATTCCTTAATTTCAGTCTGCAGCTCATTATTTTCAACCAACAATAACTTCAAGATGCTGAGTTTTGTGGGTGCCCTCATATGGGTAAACCTCCTCCTCTTCATCTCATCCGTCTACGGCATACCCACCCCAGAGGCAATCGTAGCCCCACTTTGGCGCGGTATCCATGGTAGAACTCTAGCTATCATGAAACAGGAGGGCGGACTACAAGCCAGAGGCCTATCGAGACTACAGGGTAGATTCCCCGACATGCCTGCTCGACTTACCGACGAGGAAAAGGTTCTGAGCGTCAGCTTGTTTGAGCACGCTCGCGGCACACAGGCCAAATACACCCAATATGTCTCAACATCCATAAACCCGGAGATCGCACAGGAATTTGCGTCTGGAGGACAACCGGACGAACTCCGGTATCTCTTCAAAACTTATCCTGGCAGCAGTGCAATCGATCTGAACGAATCCATTGGGACTAAGAGCCCGTTCCCGCACCAACAGGAATTCTCCGTCCCAGGAATCGTCCCATGGAACCGAATCGAGGGCTGGTACGAAATCCCGAGCGGGAAGACAAAAATATTGGAAATAATCGGCGACGACCCCACGAAGTTTAAGGTCGATCCAGATATCAAGTTTATCAAGAATCCCGAGTTTAAAGAGGAGTTCCGCCTGCAGAAACCCGGTGGCCCGCAGCCTCAGCTTGCCGGAATACCCGATAACAACAAGTTCTACCCAAAGAAGTATGACCCGCGATTGACCAAGAACTTTGAAGAATTTGTTGGAAAAGCGGATCTTGGCGGTGTGACGGTCTATAAGGGATTCTCAGGTGCGGGGCAGATACCCGAAACACCGGCCCCCAAAAAAGGAGCGGGGGACAATAAGAAAGGTGGAGGAAAGGGCCCGGGCAAAGGCGTCGACTGTCGTCGAAAGAGAGGCATTTGCGACCCTTCAATTCCCGACGAACCCACAACCGGCAAACCGCGGGTGGATATCGATCCGGAGCCGTCCCGAAATGGGAAAATTGGAGGTGTCAAGTCTGTGGTTTTGGAGCGCTTCGGTGGTGTTACTTTCAACCTTGCTTGGATGGCTTCTAATTGCATGGCAATTGAGAATTTGGTAAGTCCCAATCCGTAATTGACAATTCTCTTGCTGGGCCAGGCTCCAACCTTTATTATGCGCGAAGCGAGAGTCAGTGCACTCTCGGTGCAGCCGATGAGGGTCGGCAGTCTGGTTCACGGGGTAAAAGTGATCATCGATCATATGCTAATCAGCTCCCAGCCGGCAACGAAGTCAGAGCCAATCCTGCCGCCGCCACAGCAGGGGAAGAGCCTATGGGAAAAGATCCTATCGCTTAAAGATGTCCCAGTTCTATTCTGGGGCAGTATTCAGAAGCTTTGGTCCGAAGACAATGTCACTGCTTTTAAGAAATCTTTCGAAGATCTCAAAAAGGCATTCAAGGAGGTCCCCGATGCAGTGAAAAAGGGCATGACCGACCTGACAAGCGTTGACAACCTTGACGCTTTTAAAAAGTCTTTGGGCGACCTCAAGACACAAGTCAGTCAACTTCCAGAGGCGGTAAAAGCCGGTTCAAAGGATCTCGTAGACCCCGAGAATTTTGCTGCATTCGAAAAATCCCTTGGCGATTTGGGACAGGCAGTGGGTGAGATCCCGGAGGCCGTGAAAAGCGGTGCTGAAGATTTGGCCCAAGCGCCGGGTGATATCGCAAACGCATTTTTGAAGGCACCTCAACAGCTTGCGAATGCCCTTCAAGATTTCAGCAGGGAATTCAATAAATATGTAAGTTCATCTGTACCGAGTTTTCCAGTACGATGAGTTGATTGCTAACAACCCTATTCGATATAAATCTAGATGCCAGTAAGCTCTTCCTATCACCAAAGTAGTCCGACCCCGGCGTCACATTATGCTAACACACCTGGTACTTATTAGCCTGGTTCAAACCGGAGAAAGATTTTCGACTCCCTTCTTGCAAGCGTCCCAGTGGGGCAGGCTCCACTGAAAACTTATGCTCAAAGAATCGGCATGTCTATAGAAGACATAACTGCGTTGGGGTCAGTGGCGTGCTTGGAAATGAAGGCGGCCAAACAAGCACCGAAGCTCAAACCTAAAAGACAAACATCTTTGGTAAGTTTGCCCAGATCATTGACCAGATGAGGAGGTTACCAGCTATACTTACACTATTGGACTTTCTAGGACAACATTACCGCATCGAAAGTTGCTCAAGCTTGCGAGCAGGCTAAGTTTGGGATCATCACTCAGTCATGTTTGGAGGTCCTGATTCCCAATTTTGCCGGCGTTTAATGGGATGCTGCTTCGATATGGAGCAAACACTATGTATATACATTTTTTTTTTTTTGTATTTGGAGGTTGGCTGCTCTAGAATTATAGATTGCTTTGGTTTCCCCTATTCCTAGGATAGCTGGTGATTGCCGTTCCTACTACGTAGCTCGGCAGAAACACGGCCATTTCAAAAGAAATTAGCAAAGTGAATTAGATATTATGGCGAAGTACTCGGGGAACTGGTGTCGAGTGGTATTCAGTGTTGACAGCTTAAAATACCACACAAGTTCTGGTACAAATAAAATAAGCCTGGAGTTCTGCTTGACTGAAAGGTTACGGTGGGTAGCGTGGGTGGCGAACATTCAATGATGCATCTAGATTTCGCCGCAACATCCGTGTTCTATACTCACGATATAAATTATTAGAAACAGAAGCCTCCCTATGATTTTTGAATAGGTAGTACGCCACGCAACAGTTTTCAAGTCGATTCGAGCTGTACATCGCAATTGCACTCCAGAGGTAGCCATGCGGGTAAACTATAAATGGGAGGGTTTGACTCACAGGACTAGGTATACATGAGACGCGGTAGCGCTATCAACAATCAATCGGAATCTGCAGGCAATCTCAGGGTACCTTCTTGCTGGAACTTTTCCAAAGATGCCGACGACACGTTCGGTTGCATGAACGGACTCTCAGCTATTCGGAGCCCGAGTTCTGCTCTTGCAAAAGTTTTTCCGAAGGCGAGATAAATGCATTGATTAACGTTGTGTAATGAACGCGCAATCTGGATAGTACCCGGCGGTTGTTAGATGCTGGGATTCCATGCCAGAAGTCCCGGCATGGCCTGCGCATAATCTATAGTTATCGTTCCTCTCTTGCTGCAGCACTCTGGCTAGTCTTGAGCTATCTCTGCGCAGCGAATGGTGGTGTTGGTGGTAGCGCGTTGTAACTGGGGTCACAGCTAGCCGTTCACTCACGATCCTGGTGCGCCGTGCACCGGAAAAATTTTGCTAGCGAGCGAAGCTGAGCGGCGCTGGCGACAGCAGGCGTTCTGGATTCGAACGCAGCACCTGACCGGCTCTGCATTTGGAATCAATCGCAGCTGACCTACCAGCAAAACTGCTGTGAGTAGAGACCATACGATATGAGATCTGGATCTATATCTATAACAAGTTCGATGTGCAGCACCCTGTAGGAATGGCCGCCGCTCATTGGGCTGCAGTGCAATTCAAATTAGCCGTAGCCAGGCTCGGCTGGTTAATTTATCTTCATCTCTACTAGTGGCGAGACGGCGAGGACATGCCCCCATCGGCGGTCAACTTGTACTCTACCTCTCACGGTAGGAGCTGGAGGTACCGATTGATGTTCGAATACTTGCGCATGCACTTGGGCGGGTGGCCGTGGCGAGCGCGGACAATGCTAACCCCTTCTGGCCTGCCCCACAGCGTCGCTCTAGAAAAATGGGGTGCTAACGTATGTCTAAGCATGTACTCGTGCTGGTCGGGGTTGCGAGAGTTGAAGCGGTCATTTCCTCCGTGCCACATCGTAGAGGGCATGTATGTACGACTGGTGATCACCATGTGCGCTTGAAAGAAACACGCTGCACCAAGATCCTGGGAACAAGCTAGACGAGTGGAAGCCGGGATTCCGAGAATGCATGCATGTCTGCATGGATTTCGACGTGCAATGACAGGAAATAGCCCAATCGGGCATATGTGTGAACGTACGTGTGTGCGAAGTATGTACCTCAGATACGAAACTTGAAGCTGAATACCAAGCCTGGAAGAATATATGCCGGACGGGGGCGAAGACGGCACAGTCGAGGCCATCAACAGATTTCGCGCGCTGAGACTTGGCTTTGCGACTTGCATGCTTAGCTTTGTGGCCCCGGCGCCTGCGTTGTCGCAGCCATCTCAACGTCACGTGACGTGTGGTTTCGGGACCGTCGCCCGGATCAGTTCTCGGCACGAGATTTGGAGTGGTTTCCGCCCGCTTCTCAGAAAGCATTCGGCCGTGTCAACTGTGTGGTGACTGTTCTTAGCTGAGTGCTGCAATGCTCTTGTTCGAATCTTTGGTCGTAGAGGTCTGACCGTATCTACCGATACCGTATGTTGTTTCGAACTCGGGCCCAGGCAGGGCGTTATTGCGTGAACGTGCGCTTCACTATACAAATGATGTTAGAACACCATCAACTGCGGCCGTTGTCGTCGGTTGTGGAGAATTTGGCCCTTTGCAGTGTGGTGAGAGCAAGGATGCTGCGGGGATGGTGCACACGACCAGCATGCGGAAGATCTCAGGTCCGCCAATCAGAACAGCCGAAGGGAGACGGTTCCTTGGGACCGTTCACACTCCCATGCGGGTGGGACTGGAGTCCCCGTGGATAAGGCTTCACACCTTTAGCGGAGGGCAATCAGGAATCTGGATGTATTGTCTTTGAAATGTGTGCCGCGCGAGACATGCATGCATGGTAGCACTTCTCCCAGCGCGGGGAGACTCGAATTTTGGAAAGGGCGAAAGAGTAATCAATTCATCGGCCACATGGCTGGGGTGGCCATCTGCGGCTGCCCTTCGAGCTAGCGCTGTCCGTCTGTCTCGAACTCGTATCGGGTGAAGGAGTTTCGATTGGGCGGACTTTTGAGGCCAGTTCCCGTGTACTCGGAATTTTCCCAGCGTTCTGATGCTTTAGCCCATCGTCCATCCATCCATCCATCCAAGAGGGGATCCGTGCTTTTTGCTTCTTCCGACGGTCTTCGCTTGCTGCAGAGGATGGCACGATGGCAAGGAACCTCCGTCCGAGAAACCTAGGGCCCCTGCAGAGCGAGTTTCTCTGGCGGAATTGGACCTGGAACCCGCACAACCAGGCCATCTCGAGGTGAAGAACCTGGAGAGCTAGCCAGAATGTATAAGAACTCCAGATTTTCCCCAGGCTCGAGGTTGTTCCTTCCTCTCTTGTGTCCACCAGAGTAGAAGTCCTAGACTCCTCCAAGGGATCCATATCGCGGCCGACAATCGAGGGTCCTATTAACACTTTCTCGCTTCCACTCCATCAACCTGCTGAAAGGGCTCCAGTTTAGTTTTCCCTTTTCTGCGCGAGAAGGAGAGAACGAAAGGGTTTGATATCCATCTTACCTCCTCACATCGTATTGTTGGGATCCGGTCTGGAGATACAAGCTCGTCAAGATGCAGTGGCCTTCGAGATCTAGGGTGTACAATTGGTAAGCAGACGCCCCAAAGCAGATTTTGGAGCTTCAACGACAAGCTCAACACAGCGCCGTCGGAGCACCCTTCTGTGTAACTACGAATATATTTTCAGCGAGCTGGCATCTAACATGTGTGTGCAAATTGGACAGGTACATCTCCATGGTGGCAGCCGCAACCATGGTGCTCTACGGCTACGACGCTTCCGTCTTCAATGCCGTCCAGGGCTCCGCCAACTGGAAGAAGTGGTGGGGCAATCCGGATGCCAACCTTCTCGGTGCTATCAACACCTGCTACACCTGCGGCGGTATCGCTGCAGGATGGTTCTTCTCCGCCCCGATCTCTGACCGTTTCGGTCGTCGCATGTCCATCACTGTCGGCTGTATCCTGGTTATCGCGTCAACGTTCATTCAAGCCTTTGCTCCTGCTGGTCATGGTGTGGGTGGCTTTTTGGCTGGTCGAACCATCATCGGTTTCGGCCAGGGCATTGCCCTCCCAGCTGGCCCTGTTTACATTGGCGAATTGGCGCCTGCCGACATCCGTGGAAAGATTATGTCTTTCTGGCAGATGTTCTACTCTGTCGGTTCCTTCATCGCCTTCTGGATCAACTATGCCTGCACCAAGCGCGCTGCGACTCTCGGCAACTGGGACTGGCAGATGGTTGTCATCTTCCAGATCATGGTCCCTATCTTGATCGTGGTACTCATCTGGTTCAACCCTGAGACTCCGCGTTGGTTCATCCAGAAAGGCAGAGTCGAAGAGGCAAAAGCTGCCCTCCGCCGCGTTCGTGATACCGAGGACGAGGTTGAGGAGGAAGTTATGCAAATTCAACAGGCTATCCAGTTCGAGAAGGAGAGCCTCGATGGTTCCTATCTGCCTCTGTGGAAGGACAAGTCCCTGCGGAAGCGTCTTCTGCTTGCCTTCGTCATCAACTTTGGTCAACAGGTCACCGGTCAAGGTTCTCTCAACTCTTACTCCACCATCGTCTACAAGAAGGTTTTCCCGAGCAACGATACCATCCAGCTTATCAATGCCCTCAACGCTACTTTCGGGATTATCTTCACCCTCACCGCCACTTTCACCGTCGATACCTGGGGCCGAAAGATGGTTTTGTTCATCGGCGCTATCGGCATGTCCGCTTGTATGATTATCTCGGCCTCCGTCTATGTGGGTACTCCAACCTACCCTGGGGACCTCAAGTCGACTTCCGTCGGTGCTGGCATCGTCTTCAGCATGTTTTTGTTCGCCTTGTTCTATAAGCCATCCTGGGGTGCTGTCGTATGGATCTGGACTGGCGAAGTCTTCTCCATGAACGTCAGAGCCCAAGCTGTCGGTATGGCTTCTCAAATGCAGAATGTTGGCAACCTTGTCGTCAACCAGATCTTCGTAAGTTCGACCGCTCTACACCAGACCAACATTATGGGCATTTGCTAACGAATATTCAATCTGTAGCCTCTCATTCTCGAAAAAATTGGTTTCAAGGCCATGTACATGTTTGCCGGCATCAACTTGATCCTGGCTGCCTTCACTTGGTTCTTCCTCCCTGAAACCAAGAATCTCAAGCTCGAGGAAATGGATCAGCTCTTCGGTGGTGTCAACCATATCGAGAAGGGTGCCAATCTCGTCGAGAGTCACGGCGCGACCCACTTCGACGAGAAGGGACAAGACCTCGCCATCGAGGATGTTGGCAGGAAAGTCTAATTTGACATGCATGCCATGTCCGAATTGTATAGCGTTTTGATTAGTAGATAATACTATTTTTTTTCTGCATGATACCTCATTCCGTGTTTCTTCAAGCACCTGCGATGCATCTTATCTGCCGGTACCTTGCGTGCCTGTTCTCGGAATGAAGCTGCTATAATATCTATATAATGAAATACATGCATATTACACTGATCAGGTTTCTTGTTAAGTTTAGTGCTGCGGCAGCTAGTGTACCGTGGCTCATAAGACGATTTGGTCTGTTGATGACAGTCCGGTCGACATCGAATATATCGAATATTGCATATCGATTACCTTTGCCGCAACGCAAGGTTCGTGTACTACACTAGAGCTATAGCAGCTAACCCCCCCGTTACACACCCGACCAGAGTTGGCACACATGCACGGGCATGCATGTTCGCATCATACACCAAGCCGGGTCTTCTGACCGAATCCGCTCCCGTTCCCCTCATGATTGGCGGAAACCCAAAATTCCGCCATCTCTTGAGACGAAGAATCGCTCGCAAGGTAGCGGCGGGGTAATATAGGCGAGGGAAAAGCCACTTTATCCACGGATTGGACACAAACTCGACCGCGAAAACCTGGATAAACAGAATCCGATACCAATGAAGCGAGGGGATTGTCTGTCGCCTATTTCGGCTCTGTCGCAGACTTGTTGATGTTTTCGGGCATCGTTACGACGGGCCCTGCTGAGAAACAATTACAACGCTCCCAACGCGTACGCGGAAGACAACGAGCCCGCAGTTAGTGTCGCGTCTTGAAATCGCATCGCCATATTCGATATTTGGGATAAGTTTCATGTCTCTGGAGTCTATAGTGGGAAGTTGAGGGGAGCTGCAGCTATGCAACTATTAAATCTTACTTGAGAAACTTAGACTGCGTGGCATTAAATACGCAAATTTGTTCGATCATATCCAATCTATGAGTCCATGCATGAGTCAATACCGGCCGGGTACAGTATAATTGGTGTATTGTATTTTTATAATCAGAGTGATGTCATAGCACTGTCTTCCCCGAGTATACAGTCTTCAGGTAAATCGATTAAGCTGTTGCTAAACACCGTGACTAGTTACAGCCAATACGCATATATGAAGCGCCAATATTAGAGTGGACAATCAGGCAATCCTGGACAGAACGGCGCTGCATAGAAGGGCTACCTATAGTTCCGTTGTTCTGGCCCATCCGGCTTGAGACTAGGCCATCCATATATAGTTCCGAACTGCGAAATATACATGTGGAAAGAGGGTTCCGAGAAAATCTCTCTTTCAGGTAAGTTGTTACCCTCAATTTTGGGACGGTAGCGTTATCCGTAGTCATCCGTAGGGAACAAGCACGTGTTTTGCTTGATGGAAGCGAGCTATTAGCTATTATAGTGTGGGAATCATAAAATAGGAATATAAGATCTATATAACATATCTGGAAACGCTATAGTCTAATACCTGGACATAGCATCTGGTATATATATAGCTAATAATGATTGGCCATACGGTTAGCAGAAACACTAAAGTAGATACTTAGCTAAGAGATTTGTCTACCCGGCCAAATATATATTGCCATATGGAATGGACATTCTGGTTTTTGATGCGTCCGTCGCGGTGGTCGGGTTCGATATAAATTATCGAGAACTGGTACTCATGAGATTTAGGTCTGTTCTAAGACTGAGCCTAGCATCCTTTGCAACACGCTAAAACTCTTAATGTCTCCATAGACTTGGTAACTAGTCTAGTCCATGGCAGGTCGGGAAACTTGGCAGGTACTGCTTCGCTTAGAACCCTCGGTGATACCAAAGTACTGATGCGGGCATCTAATGAGGAATAAATTCGTGTGGCTGTCTGGCGCGTTGGGCGGGGCACGGATAGTTCCAAGTCCGCCAATCAGCACTTCGGTCGAAGAAGTGCTCCTCATGAGTGCGAATAAGTATTTTCATGCCGCATTTGTTTGCACGTCTTCGTACGTAGGTATATTACAGGGTCCTATCACTGACACACCCGGTAAATCAGATGGTGACGGCTGTGGTGCTTCCGTAGGCTAGCCGTAAATGCCAAGAGGGCCGACGCAATTTTTAGCTTAAGTAATACCGTCTATCATTTCTAGAGATCTAGGTTGATGTAGAGTTGAACCACTAGCGAACATGCGCGCGGCTCGTAGGTGCATGCATGTCCAGTAAAATGTTCAGAGAAAAGCGTTAACGTGATCCACTGGTGTTGTGGACTTGTATGGTGTTTTCACTGCATGCCTGGGCCATGAGATTGTATATCCACACGAAATTTGAGTAGCTTCGTGTGTCAATTCCAAAGATAGCAAAATTGGTTGCGAAAAAAGGATCCCGATCATTCCAGATGTATGCACGACATGACCATTGAATTGTCTTCTGGACAATATTCAGAGGTAGATATGCACGCACGGCAGAATATTGCAATAGAATTGGTCTCCAATAGAATCAAAATTTTCACAAGCTCATTTAAATAGTATTATTTCGGTTTATGTTGGTCTCATACGGCAGATACTTTTGCCTTTGTTTCTACCGCACTGAAAGGCGGCACTATTTCTAGTTTCGAGGACAAGGACAGGCCTTTTCACAAGATGATTTATGTTACGTTACTGAATCTGATTATTTATCAAGCCCTGATATTTTATATATGTCTATGTACTCATTTTTAGTTAAATACTCGGAGTAATTCAATTTTTGGGGAATTTCCAAAGTTGAATGCATTTCTCTTACAGATTCTGAACAGCGAGCTGGCCTCTAGCCTAGAAGCCGTATCCGCCATCCTATTCCATATTCAACGAAATCAAGTGTTAGTATCGGGAGAATTGCAGCTACTATGCTATCGGCTCGGAACCCAACCAACGCTTGAACCCCGGCACACTAGAGTTATACCACAAGATAATCGAGGGAGGACTACAAGCTTCTCACTCAGGCAGCCTATAGCGACCGGCGATTAAGATATCATGCAGTTGGCAAGACTAGCTTGTAGAAACCAAATAGCGCTAGCTCTGTAGAAGGAAATTTGTCCCAATTATGGGGCAGTGTGCTTGCTCATGCAATACGACTGATGGGCTCTGCAAGGAAACACTTTCTCTGGATGAGATTTCCAGTTTGAGGGGCTACTGGAGACAGTCTGCACACACCTCAGGTGCCTCCTGTGAGATGAGTAACCAGTCTGACTCGCTAAATGATGCCTGCCCGCCAAAGCGAATACGACCTTGAGACTAATAATACTGCCGATAGCACTGCCGTTCTGCGGGGCTCGGAAATCAGCAGGTCACGATAGTGCATTTTTGACCATTCCGGCTAGAGCCTAACATGATCTCCAAGACGGAAACCTCTCTCCAACGGGACTATGTTGCCACTGGAGTATTGGCGGGCCCACAGGACTCTCAGTCTTCGTGGGCAAAGCCGCGCAATGTGCTTCGGGCCTGGATTCTCTGATGGGTACATACTCGAGGTACTGGTACTTGTGCACAATCGGCTAGCCGGAACGAGCTGCTGGCGGGGACCTCGCCAGAAGCTGATTTGAGCGAGACACTGGATCCAAAGCAAATCATTTGGTTACTTTGATGATTTGTCTCGCTAATCAAACCTATGGGGTTTACAAATCCAATGTGTATTTCTCGGCGGAGACTACGCGCGTCTCAGCCATTTCCACCTATTCGTATATATCATGGTATCATTGCATTATCTCCCTGGGAGCCGACATAGATATTGAGCTAAAATCAGGTTGATGATGTTAGAGTGTGTATTAATTTCTGTCTGCGGTAAGCCAGTTTCGTCGACTTGACGCCAGCAGCTTCATCTTTATGCATCCCCGCTAATATATATCAGCGACGGCGTCATCTGTGCTCTCTCGCCCAGAGAAAAAATATATAGAATATCCACAAACTGAATTCAAATGGTAGAGACTAGATGGTAAAGCTAGTTATAAATGGAAAATAAAAAGTGTAGAGATCTTTCAACTAATTCTCAATGAATCAAAACTGTAATATTGATACTAAGCGCTAGATGGAAGCTCCAAACAATGTTCAAATCGTGAAGACTGCCTTGAGGCCCGGCCTCCGGATTGGCAACTAGATATAAGGATAAAGATATGGTTACAACAAATTGCCAATATATGGACTCCTTTCACAGGCGACGTTTCAGCTGCTATTCCGGAAGGCATAGATCCGAGGCTTACGATCGCCAGCGCATCAACTTCCCGAGGTGAAGCAGCCAAGCCTCTCCGTATACTTAAGCGCTTCTGGCTTCTCGTTTGTGCTTGATCGATCGAAGGGCTTAGATATCCATATGAAACCGACGACCTCTAGGTAGTCTGCCGTCGTTTAAACACTTGCCCAGCCTCGATCGGAAGGGCCCCTTACCCTTGCGATACGCCACTTGTTATTTCTATTGTACCAACTCTGTGGCTGAACTCAGTTGGTCTGGACTTCAGCTCGCCCGACGCGTTGTCGCGTTGGAGTTTGACTGTACACCGCACTGCCCTTTTCTCCACCAATCAGCGATGCCAGCGTTCGTGGACAAAAGATACTCCGACACCAGGCAAGTTAACTTGACGTCTGTTCCATGTTCGCAATGACGAATTCCGGAACGGATCACAAAGTTTCATGGCCTCGAGACCGGAACGCGTCTTTTCAGACTACGACAATAAGATATCCTCCCACCCGCATCTTATGGTATTTTAGCCTAAAGACGCGCGGGATCCGGGGAGGAAGAACTGCGGGCGTCGAAATGCTAGATTTCAAGCTAACGTAATCCATAAGCGAGCGTGCCACCCAAGCGAGCGTGCCATTTTTCAACACCATGCCGACGGAAGCATCAACTACACCACCATCCTGTCATAGACACATTATAATTACATGGTAAATAGGTCAATTATATACTTAAACAACCTTTTGACAAGTTTATACATTATGCCTAGCTTTGCCACACTTACTATAACCCTGTGACCTTACGCTACCCCCCTCCAGCTGGATATTGTGTTGGTGGGTTTCCTACTATAGCTATCTCTCTATTACACCTTAGGCCAAAATATTGTGTACCTTTTCTATATTAAATAACCCTTTATCCTATAGGCAATTTTTTAGTATCTTCCGGCGCTTGCTTAATACCTCATTAGCTACCTGGAGTACAGTAGTCTCTGCATGCAAAAGTAACAACTTATGTATTATAAACTGCACACCTTTAGCAAACTGGTCTATAACAGCTATGATAGATATTAAAAAGCTGCTCTAGTGCTAGGTAACTCGGTTCTTAATAAGCTCTAATTGTAGGCTTATTTTTATAGGATTTTTTGGTGTTTTGGTAGTCCATACTACCATACCAGGGCAAGAGTTCATAGAGGAAGACATTAATGCCACATCCAGCTTCAAAAGAACCATCTCTGGGTTATAGGGCAAGATACCAGCTTCAGCAAAGACACTGTGTATATTCTTTTCAGTCATCAAGGCAGTAAATACCTTATGAAAGCTAGACAGAAACTCCAGCTTGCTAATATAGGTAATATACATACATATTAAACCCTCAACCTCATGAGTGTACGCTCGCTTTAATAGGGCAAAGCAACCAACATCTAGCAACTAAAAAAGATATAATGAATATAGAGACATACAGAGTGTGACAATCTTGTGCTTCTAGCAATAGAACTCAAATTCAGTTGAATAGTAACTCTCATAGCCATCAAGAACCAATAGACAGTATATGCCTTTACAGCACAGCACTAAAAATTAGTTAAAATACTAAATTTACTCCACACCCTTCTTATTTGTTATCCAGCCATTGTCAGTAGTTACAATTACCCAAGTCTTTAGTAAGTTACACTCTGTATACCAGCTGGATAGATAGTATTAACCTACAAGGATAATGAATAGCAATATGGCCCAACCTTGGGTATTAATGTCCTAAATGACTGTTGCCCATTTGCAGTTCCCAGGCTGTGCTAACTTAGCTCTGCCACAGCACTCAACACCTATAACAACTATAATAATTAAAATAATGCCCATTACAAAGCCTATTTTGTTGAAGTTGTAGATATCATCATCTAGGATACCATATTTGGCTTTCATAGCTTATATAAGCTAGAACCAACCCCCAATAAACTTAAGATCTTCACATTTAGCTCACTAGTAGTCATACTTTTAAAATAGACACATCTTAAGCTCTGGGTGGCACTTAACAAAGTTGGTGGCCTAATTCTTACCAACATATAGTATATCATCACTATTACATATAGAGAGCAGCTGATTAGCTATATCTTCCACATTAAACAACCTAGGATGAAATAATCACAAAGCCAACTTGAGTATATATTGGACAATAGCCTCCTCTTCTAGAATCATAAGCTTTCATGAATTAGGCATGGTATCGTGTCACAATGACACACCATCGCATCAGCAGGCAATCATTATTCAAGAGACATTATAATACTTAGCAGCAGCTCGAATACTTAATTTTTTATCTTTTTTCATAGCTTCGAAAGCAAGTATAACTCTGGATTCAATTAAATTGGTGGCTATTATGGTTGTTGTGGAGTAATATAGCATGAAGGTAGAAAGACGCGTCGATGGTAAATAGTGGTACGCTCGCTTGGGTGGCACGCTCGCTTATGGATTACGTTAGTTGACCTTGTCCTAAGCACTTGAGGCGAAGCTTTCAAACGCGGGTTGTCGCAGTAAACTACTTTATAAAATATCGGGATTTTATATACATCAGGATATTCGGTTTACAATATTTGATAAGATCCGAAATCAGATCCTCATACGTATACGTTGCTTTCACCACTCTTTACGAGAAACGTATCTTAGTCTTTGTGATGTCAGGTCCCGAGGTTGGCTTTTACCAGAACCCTATTCTGAGGGGCTTCAACCCAGATCCCACAATATGTAGAGATCCAAGGACCAATGATTTCTTCATTGCGACCTCTACATTTGAATATTTTCCCGGTGTATCAATCTACCAGAGCAAGGATCTTATCAGCTGGAAGTTAATCGGCCATGCTCTCACGCGTCGCAGCCAGCTGGATATGCGAACTGTTGAACCTGGTGGGGGGATCTGGGCGCCTACTCTCAGATATGTGAATGGGAAGTTCTACATGACAACGGCAAAGTGGGATAGATACCGGCCTGCTCAAGATGTATGTCCCTCCCTTAAGCTTGTTTATCTATAACTTAGGCCTTCTACAAGTTTATGGTGGTACCTCAGTCCCCTGCATATGCACAATACTTGTAAAGCCCTTGTTTGTACATCGACACATATATTTCCGTCCCTCCAAAATTGCAATTTCGTATTGACATGGGGATATAGGAGAGAGTTTGGCCCAGGGGATTTTACGTCATGACAGAAAATATTTGGGATGATAGCAGCTGGTCCGATCCAATCTACTTTGACCAGCCAGGCTTTGATCAAGATGTATAAGACCCACGTCAACCCGAATTTCGGAGCTGACAACTTCTAAGCTAATACATGCCGCTCTACCTAGCTATTCTGGGATAATGGCGGGAAAGTGTACCTATCAACAACTTATCGACTAGTTGACAGAGACCCGACGAGCACGAAGAAAGATTTTGCGATCCACATCTGCGAGATTGACCTCGAAACCGGCACGTCATTGACCTCTCCGACCGTCATTCGTATTGCTCCGTCCGGCCTAGCGGAGGGTTCTCACATAATCAAACGGAATCAATATTATTATCTTTTTACTGCTGAGGGTGGGACTGAGGAGGGCCATACAGAATGGGTATCTCGTACCAATACCGGTCCATTGGGTCCTTGGGAACTAGGCGACAGAAATCCGTTGTGGAGAAACACGACTGCCGATGAGGTCCAGAACACGGGGCATGCTGATCTGATCGAGGATGCGGCTGGGAATTGGTGGGGAGTCTTCCTTGGCGTTCGCCCTTGGAGACAGGAGAATGATGGCAAAGTCACATGGGAGATTTCGCAGTATGGTATGCATGTTGTGATATTGTTGTCTCCACGTTTTATCCAAGGCTGATGCTGACGACGCATATATATATTGGCTCGAGTAGGACGCGAGAGTTTCCTAGTACCAGTGAGCTGGGAAAACGATTGGCCGGTTTTTAACCACGGAAACAAAATTACACTGCTAGGCAAGGCGCCCGATACTTATCTTGTCCATGATGCTGAGGCATGGGTGGACGACTTCAGCGCGAATAAACTCGAGCCGGGGTGGTACCACAAACGTAAGTCAGGAATCAACTGCGTTCATACGCGTGATGACATTGACTAGGCTGCTATTGTCCATCGTAGATCTAACTTAGGGAACGACAGACACCCCTCTCAAGCAGGAATACAGCCTTACTGAAAGACCGGGATATCTCCGCCTTCATGGCGGACCTTATAATCTGACTGTACCCGAGTCTCCGACAATGTTGCTACAACGCCAGACTCGGGCCAATATCGTTTGGACCGCTGAGCTGGATTTTTATCCGAACAGCAGGAATTATGAGGCTGGAACAGTCGTTTGGTGGAACAGCTATACCTTTGCTAGCATTGGAGTCAGATTCGACCCGTTAACTAGGCGTCGATATCTTGTCACCAAGCAAGCGGTAGATGGCCAGGGAGCATTCGAAGACCAAAAACACGCGCTTCCTGAAAACAAATCTTTAGTTCTCTTACACATCAAGGCACTCCCACTTGAGTACCAACTTGGGTTCTCTTTCCCGTCGAAGACAAATGAGTCCGATCGTTCACCGAAGAGGATTAAAACAGATATCACATGGCTGTCGAGCGTTTCAACCCGAATCATGACATTGCTGCCACCAATTGGCAACGCATACGCTGGCATGATGTTTGGAGTGTACTGCTTTGCGGAGCTTGAGCGGTGTTTGGTGCCTGCAGACTTTAGGTGTGTTAGATGGGACGCCATGTGACTTAGACGCTCGAACTATGAACGGTTTCGACTTAAAGATTGCCGTTTATATATCCTAAGTCACTAAAGCTAATTCAGATTCGGCTGAGAGCTCGAGTATGCGGGATGATTATGATTATGATTATTGTACTGGTCCACTATATAAAAATACAGGTATTAATATTGTTTGGGCATGGAGAGAGTACGCCGTGCGCGTGACTAGTCAACCGCTTGGGATCTGGGACATTACACATCACGAGAGACTCTGCGATGTAGTTATATTTCTTAGATGGCAATGACATTACCAAGCTCGGTTGCGCACTTTCGATTGAGGTACAGATTTTTTCGCACCTTAGAATTCTCATCTTCGATCGAGGAGTGGGCATCATGGTATGAACATGGCCAACCTTTTTGGAACAGAAGTGAAACAGAAAAAACTAAGTTTTTGGTAGCCATGCGTTGTAGACTGTGTTATTGTTGCCGCGGGGAAATTCGCTGCTGCGAGATTAGTAACGGTGCATTACATTTCCCAACTCCACGGCACGTCTGAGAAACACCTGCGCCGCCTCCTCGGACAGGTGCTGCCCAATCCTGGCCAAAACCCAGACGCAGTTACGCATTCCAGTCTCTGAGCTTGTCATCTGTCCCGGCAAACATGTCTACACAGAATTCAATTCATGACTGTATTCCGCTTACTGGGTCGAGCGCCGTCATACCGCGCCTGGGTTATGGAGTGTACAAGTCCAGTAACTGCAGACAATCAGTCCTCACAGCCCTCGAGCTAGGCTACCGACACATCGACACCGCCCAGCTCTACCGCAATGAGTCTGACGTCGGAGCCGCCGTCAAGGAGTCGGGAATCCCGAGGAAGGATATCTACATCGTCACAAAGATGCAATCTCCTGTTGAAAACGATGTCGAAAAGACGCTGGCAAAGATGAGAGAGAGTGTTAGTAAGATTGATGCTGGCGATAGGGATAGGAAGGGATACGTAGACTTGTTTCTGGTACATACACCAGCAAGCGGACCCGAAGGACGACAGACCCTATGGAAGGCATTGGAGCTTCTCAAAGGAGAAGGCCTGACTGTTGATATTGGGGTTAGCAATTAGTAAGTCCAAAATTCCTTCGTAGAATCCTTGAGACGGTGATCCAAGGTGCACGCCGGGGAGACTCCAGTCCCTCGCCGCATGTGCACCTTCATTCACGGAGGCAAACGGAAAACTAATCCGATACATGAAAACCGATAGTGGTGCTCGGCATTTGCTGGAGATGGAGTCCTATGCTTCCATCACTCCGGTATGCAACCAGCTTGAGGTGCATCCCTTCTGTCAGCAAAAAGATATCATCCCACTTTGTGAGTCCAAAGGTATTCTCATCACCGCTTATGCACCCGTTGCGCGCAATAGACGGTCGGATGATCCCGTCCTAGTCGATATTGCTAAGACACACGGAAAGCATTCCACACAAGTCATGATCAAGTGGAGTCTTCAGAAAGGGTACCTCCCTCTTCCGAAGAGTGACAACCGAGAGCGGATGAAGGCAAATATGGACATGGATGGCTGGGAGCTAACAGAAGCTGAAATGGCTGAAATCGAGACACTGGACGAGGGAGCGAAAGGTGCTATTTGCCCCTATTCTTTGAACTCTCCATAGGCTTTCGTCGCACAATCGTACGGCTTCTGTCATGGTGGCGTGTTATATGACTTGATTCTAGTGCTCGTAGCTCGCAAATGTAATTATTTACACAATCCCAATTCTACATAACAAAGCGGCGCGCACATATGGATCCCATGACACTATAGGATTAGTTTCCGTGTCCAGAACGCAACGATTAGCTAGGGTAATGTCTTCATATGCGTATGCACGTTACCGGGGATGGTGCGAATGTCTTAGCCTGCTTGCAAAGCATCAATACCTGTCCCAAATAACCGCCACCCACTATGATTTGCGGTCAGGAAGATGTCCATGACATGCAGAAACCAGGGAAGCAGAAAAAACTCACGTCGCTATCTGAGCAATATCTTACTAGTATTCTTTCTACCCGCCGGTTGTGTCTAGCCCGGGATCCGAGTGGCAAGTCGAAGTCTATCACGGGCTACCTGTCAGTTTTTTTTTTTTTTTTTCAAATACTTCCAAGGCTACGTTTAGTACATATTGCCGTGGATAGCGTCGAGCAAGGGACTTGAGCTCTCGATTTACCACCTCGCGAACTCTTCCCTAGCTCAGAGCCGGGGAAATATGGCGGGGGCATACGTCCTTTTTGCCCAGCATCAATGGTATATAGCCAGGATAATACATTTATAGCTGGGATCATCTATAGGTCCAGGGGTCGGGATGATAGCGGACTAAGCTAGTGGCATGCCGAACTACCTGTACTGTAGTAACTGCGCGGCTGTGTATTATGTATTCTATTCAGAAAAGGAATCCGGACCATATTCGAATGCATATGGTTTAGTGCGAGTGTCCGTCTGGCAAATACAATTTTCAAGTCAGCCAAGAAAATGACAGTGCCAAAGAGCAATGGGCATTATAGAACCTAGTCCTTGACTATAGATATCAGTATTATATGGGGTATGATCCACCCGAGTCGTCAAAAGCACTCTTGGGCTCTCCCTTGATTGTACTCTGCATCCGTACATAACCGACATTGCAACTGTGTGTTTTTGGTTCGCGAGGCCAACCAACATAGATTCATCACGATGCAGCGATCTGCAGCGATCTGAGAGCTTATGGCTATGAGTCGCTAAACCCGTATCTCCAAGCCAATACGTACTTATCTCCTAGATAACTATGTTTCTTCTCATATGACAACCACGTCGTATACGCACAGCTGTAGCTTTCTCTAGGCTCTGTCCCTAGCGTGTCGACGCGTATATTTTCGACGGTCAGAATGCTATCTTGACAAAGTTGTGCATTGGTAGACGTACAATTGCGATATAGCGGTAAGTGCCCTGAATTAGATTTTGGATTTTGATATCACACAGTAGCCATTCTATGAATATCTCGGTGAGATTGATACCAATACGATTGATATTTTCGGCGCCTCCAAGCCGGTCGTAAATATTTATTGGTTGGGATCTAGTCATCCCCACTTCCATCTTCCGATTTTTTCGTTCCAAACCCTTGCGTTTTGGTCATGAGAACGACTGCAAGTCATGAACTAGTCTCCACAACCACCCTGCTAGGCCATCGCTCTTAGTGGCTTTTGATCGACGCAGGCTCTCTTCCCTTGCTTTTGCGGAGAAACTCCGGTAAATCACTCGATATCTTTTCTGAAAGTCTCCTAGTGGGAGTACAACTATTGCATCCGGCTTTTCCCTTACATTCTGTAGTAGGCGCAAGCGTGCGAAGGCGACAAAGATAATTATGGACGGAGTTTGATCTCAACAGTGTATGCAGTGACCAAGACTCGCAGCACAAGCAAAAGAAATACACAAGCCTCTCACGCGAAACTGACCATTTTTGCTTTTCTATGCGGACGTCCTGTCAGGTGGCTCGCTTGGAGTCGACCTCGTACTCGTGTGTTCCCGCGCTGGAGAACAGATGAGAACTAGGAAGCCCCCATCTACATCGTGGCTCGCATTGGCCAGGTTGAACCTTGGTCATTGCACCGCAACTGTGTGGCGTGACGTGAAACTTATAGCCTCTACTTGACATACCGCGACAGGCGTCATAGCTGGACTTCAATGCTGTTTTTTTATGTTTCTTTCTTGACCTTTTTGACAGGACCCGGGCAGACGGCTGCCGGCGCTCTTGCCTGAACTTGGCACATATATGGTACTCTCGTCTTAATCACCCGAAGTTAGCTCTGATACATACATACTTTGCCCGGAAACAACCGGACAGCGTACGTGTGCAGGTATAACAGAATGCATGTATGCATATATGTACGTATCGAGATCAACTCGACCGAGAAATTTTGGGCGCTCTATGATCGATATTAATATATGTATCTATTCAAGCCATGGTATACTTAGAGACAAACCAAGTCTGCAATGTCGTAGCGGCCAATGATTGGATGGTATTTTGAGCATTGGCCGGCTGGGGCCCACCGGCCACCGGGCATCGTCACCGAGAGCTGAGAGGCACTGATCAGCTGATTGTCGACACGGGTGAAAGTGTTGTCTTTGAATCGATTGAAGAATACAGTAACATTTTTGTCAAGAATCGAGCTAAATAATCCTAATTCACAGGTTAACTAGCTTGACGATGCATCGTGACATATACAGTGAAGCTAAGACGGGCAACATCGCTAATGTAATGTTGTGATTTAGGTAAAGCAGTCTCGATTGGTCTCCTAACATTTCTTTGCTATGCCACACAACTGAGAAAAAATGGTCTTTTAAAGGGGCTCAATGGATATACATGACCATTACCAATTGGCCAAGTGGCCAGCACTATCGCGTCAACAATTGCACATATATATATCTGTGTTCCGACTGTGGGAGTCTATTGTATTATACTACAACCTGCAGATTCTAGCATTACATGCATACATACATCGCCGGTCAACGATGAAACCAGAGGCGAATTGGTCGCCTCCGGTAGCTACGTAGCCGATATTGCCCGAATAAGCCCTCACAGTGGTTCTTACTTATATTATTCGCCCCTAATACTAGGCACATCAGCAACGACGATGCCGGCACAAAATCACGGCAGGTCCCATATCCACCACGATACCAGGCGGTCGATTTCTTCTCGAGCACGGGATTTCTCCGAATTCTTTTCTATACGTACATACATCAACTGAAGCCCTCCTATTACTACTCCAACAGAGGCATATGCATGATATACTAAGTATGGGGTGCATATACAGTACTTCCATATCAACTCCCAATTCAGCCGACACTGGCTATTTCAAATGTTTCTGTGTTGTTGGGCTTGGACCAGGCATCCCTGTCAATTGATTGCAATCGGTTGACTTGGAACATCGCCTGATCTCTGCGAACCCACGCAATCTAGTCAGCAGGGCTACCTACCTACGCTTTGTTTCGAGTTTCGGTTCTAAGGCATGATGTCCTTCTACATGTAAGCTACATGAGCGCTCGAGCTTCTCCGCACTGCCCAAGCGCAGCCTTTACATATATATCGCGTATATCGGAAAGCGACGGTGGAGAAAATTCCGCACCCCGCCGTCTGCAAGGCACCGCTGTAAAGTCAAGGATGGCCGTCCACACCTCATGTTCTATCTCCGTCTATGACTTTCCGCCATGAGGCCTCCAGGTTCTGAATACACTCAAAGATGCCTTCCAGCTCCACCACATGTATGTATATAACTAATAGCTTATCTCATCGAGAACATGTTGGTTTCGTTGCATTCTGCCGTAACTAAAGGTGGGTGCCTCATCATATCTTGGTGTCAACGTCTCGCTCTTTTACTCTTTTCCTATGCAATTGCCTTGGAAGCTTGTCGAAATTGGTGTATTTTAACCCGGCCGATGCCGTCATTTCGATCAATGTGTAACCTACTGTATGTTCCTCCGACCGAAATCGACAAGGCCGTGTACATGTCGACGTGCTACACGGCTGAACTCGCTGCATATATGGCATAGCATGAGCCTTTCAATACATAAGCTAAGTGTGGGCCTTGGTTATTGCGCGGAAAATAATTCGTACACCATATTGGGCTTCTGGGTGTCGAGCTAGTGGGAAGGACTTCAAGGACCTCTACCATGTTCTCAGCTTCTAACCTACACGTAGCCGGTGCATTTGCACCGTACCTCACTGAAATTTCAGGGAAAGGAACCCTGATCAAAGGCATTGTTTGTTTCTCCCCACAACTAACCGCTTTCTGGTCGGCGGTTGCAGTGGGGTAGCCCAGTCTTGCATTTGGCACACACTTAGTGTCCATAGTCTTTTTACAAACATGCAGTCCTCAACTTAGTTTCCCTAGGCATGTTGCGCACCCTCAGATTAGGCTGTCCAGTGGTGATTTCAAGAACAGACAATTCGTGGTGCTTAAGGAAAATGATCAGAGCACAACCTGCGAACATTATATGCGGGTCGTCGACTCACTGATATTCAGAGTACTTTTTGCATACAGAACGCATTTTCAATTAGATCCGACCCATACTTGTGTATACGTGCAGAGATTTGGACAGCGACAATACGTGCAAAGCCCTCCTTCATAAAACAGCGGTATGCAACTATCAGCTAGTAGATATGAGACAACATAAATTTACCTTCAACGTTACTAGCCTTAAGTATGAAAGTGGGCCTATATACTCGGCCACTTCCCTCTCGAGTGCTCTCGTCGGATCAGCCGCCTTCGCTAGTGGGAGGTACAAATATGCAACATCTCAACCCACGACGCAGGCCGTGGTTCGAAGAAACAAAGGACGGCAACAATTAAAACCGTACATGGGTGTTTAGCCACCTTGGATGCCGTGCATCCATCGAACCATTTTAATCTCCCTTTCTCGCCTGCATAGAGAAATATGGGGAGGGCAAGGACCAGCACCCTGGAAGATCCGGGGAGAGACTTCCACACAGAGTTCGAACGATGGAGAAATTTGTCTAGTATACTGTGCTACATTCAGGCCCAGTATACACATAAAAGCCAAAGATTAAATCGAGCTCCCACCAATTATCGAATATTTCTGCAGGCGAAATCTCGGAATGATTATGTCTCCGGGGGTCCAAGAAAGATCCTTAGTTAACGTTATGACTAAAGGATAAATCCACAGACATACTAAGCGCTAGTCTTTATCTTGAGGCGAGTGAGCGATTTCCTAGATACCATATCCGACGACAATAATTGATGGATTTGATAAGATCGATGTACCTAAGGGACCTAGCCCGACAATGCATTGGCATGCTCGGTTTGTCGTAACGTCATAGTCAATCTTATATACAGTCTCTGTAACTCGGTAACACATATCGCCATATTGCGTCTATCGGGCTTGAACTATCCGAACTAGCTTGCTTGCCATACGCGTGCATTATGCATGCATGAGGGATATAGCATCCGCTTCCTGCGAATCACAATCAGCCCCTAGGGCCCTTCCTCCAATTGCGCTAGGCCGCATACAAGAACACACTCGTGCGTTGTGATATATCAACGTCAGAATAAATGCAACGTCGCGGGGAAAAATATAACATTTAGCTTAAGGTCTCACAAGAAGGAAGGTGTAACTTTGAAATGGCAGCATGTCAACTCTAGAAGTAGCATCCGCATTTTGCGAGCTTATAGCCCTTTGTTTGAGTAATATATTCTTGTATTGTCATACTTCTGATCATGCTTGAAATCTAGTTTCGCGCAGTTGGAGTACGCCGCTAAGTTCGAACAACAGAAAGCTCAACTCTCTTATTATCGTACAAGCAAGTAATCCATAGAGCGCGATCCAGATATCCACCAAATGCTGATCGACCGGCTGCAACAAATGCACAGGCAAATATGAGAACTTTTGTTGGCCACACAGGCCTCAAGCTCCCGTTAGATAGATTTTGAGCTTTTCCTCCACAAGATGTTTCCTAAATCCCACCAGTAAAGCAAACGCCTCCTGCCAGAATGCCTGGCTGAACACCACCTGGTATCCACCAACAGAATACGAACAATGAATGAAAGGAACGCAATTGGTAACTCCGAGGGATATTTTGTTCGGGGATATCAGTTATACAGAAAAGAGAGAAACGGAAAGGGAAGGCTAAATCTGACGAAAAGAAAGCGCAAGTATTCAAGACGAGTCGGGATAAAATATCGTGAGAATGGCATGATGGTAGGAAGAATATCACCTAGTAAGCGAAGGCGTTTCCATAGACTGGATATGCGCCCATCTGAGCCGTGCCGTAAAAGTTGCCGAATGGCTGAGCGGTGTTTGCAAAGGCAATGCTTTGTTGCATAGCCTCCGCTTCCCGCATTCTCTGGTGCTGCTGAAGGACGGTCTGCATAGCCTTCTCTAGCTTCATGTTCTGTTGCCAGGTGCGGTGGTCGAAGCCATTACCACCGACTGCTGGAGGCAGTTCCAGCGAGAGCTGGGGCAAGGCCTCGGGTTCTGCGATCACTGCGTGTGGGTTGCAGTATCTGCAACAGCAGTACCCCTCTACAGACTTGCCCTTAGATTGTGTCGGAAGTGCAAAGTAGTCATTGCTCTTGTTCGCCCACATTTGAGTAGAGAATGCAGGCTGATCTTCGTGGTTCATGTCAAGCTCGAATTCGACGGGGTGGCCGATATGGCCACCTGAAGCAATATGCTGCTCGAGCTCGGCGCCGGTGTTTAATCCGATGATGCTATATGAGCAGCTGGGCTCAGGGCAGAGGAATCTGCTATGCTGTATTTGTGGAGGGGTAGGGGGCATGAATGAGTCGGCGCTGATAGTTGAGGAAGGCGAGTCGATAAACTCAGGAGTGGAGGGAGACATGGTTTCGGATTGATTAAACGAAGCAGTCATGGAATCAATGAATGTCTTGCTGGATAGAAGAGATCCATCGACACGGACTCGATTCATTTGCAAATCCGAAGGATTGACAAGCATGAGAGGTGGAATCATGCCTGCGAATCTGTTGTTGACACTGCGCGACTGCTGTGGATGACTGCGTGGGGAAGCCATGTCGATGGTTTGACTTGGTGAACCCTCAAAGTAAGTTCGGGGCGAATGGGGTGGTGACAAGCGCACGAAGACCCTCAAAGACTTAATATCTTCAACAGCCAAGGTTGTGCTGGGCTAACTTGCAGGCTGGGATCAAAGATCAACCAGTAGATATATTTCGATTCTGAGATGATTAAAGAATGGATAGAAGAGGTATATCTTGTCAACGAGTAGAGCCTATCGTCAGCGAAGCGATAGCTGGCGGATGAGAGGGAAACTCGGACTCGGATGGTGGGGATGGCGCCATGATTAAATAGTGGCAGTAGAAGTCCGCGATGCATGCTCAGTCCCCTGCTTCTGATCCGATCGCACTGGGGAGTACCAGTACTGCAGTCCGTACGCACGACTAGGCACAAGCAAATATGAAAAGAAAAGAAAATATATCGACGATGCGAGTAAGTCGCAAAATGCAAGGATTTTCCGGAGAGAGAGTTCTAACCCTGCTGGGGTTGAAAAGACGAACCAGGCTCGACCAGGCCTACAAGCCGGCCGTCAGCTGTCCAGCCCAATCAACCGAGGACGGCCGCGCTGGGGTGGATTCCTGCGCCATTCAGTCGAATTGCCTTGTGGAAGGCATCTGACGATACCCTGGTCGGTTTTTGGCAATTGTCATCGAGGGAGCGGAATACTGGAGTTGCCCCACAGTTGGCGGCCCCTTGTTTGGGGTCTGTACTCTAATCGGGCGGCGCAGGCAAGTCAGGCTAGCAGAAACCTGAGTGCCCTCTAGATTATATATGCGCGATGCATGTACCTCGATATTAGCTTCACACCGTGAACAAGGAAGATTATGGCTGGTGTCTTTGTGAAAAACTTATCCAGGCCAAGGCAGGTCCACAGGGGCCTCTGCAGCTGGCGGCCAACCGCAGCAAGCAAGTGGGGAATCAGTGGTGGTGAGAGGAAAGGCCGGAGTCCGGTGGCGGGCGAACAACAGACACATCATATAGCACCCCTGCCAGCGTCATGCAGCATATTGCTAGTGCATCGTCGAAAACTACCAAGTAGAAGGCCACTCGAAAGATCGGGAGACGCGAAAAAATTATGATCCAAGTCCCTTGTCGCGCAGGCAAGCTGGCGCGCTATTCGTCGGGCTCGAAGCCTCGCATTCTTCTGTACTTGGTTGTCAGGTCCTGCAGCTGAGTCGACGTTTCCACAGCATTCCCAAGACCTTTGATCCGCCCACGCAATACTTGCTGGGAGTTATCGGTAGAGTCTTGTGTGAGAGAGATTGCTCACGCATGTACGTAATTGCTAGGTGCTTAATTTGTCTGTCTAACTAGTAGAAATTCGACGAGCAAGCCTTCTGGCCGGCGACGACTACCAGCTATACAGAGCCCGACGGTTTGGGATATAGCTCATGTAAAATGGAGCGCGCCGCGCTCTCTCCGCACCCGATTGAATTCTTGCTAGACCCCCAGGAAAGTATCCTCGAGGAAGCTGTCTCTGCCTATCTAATTGATGCAGGCACTAAAGTGTTAACAGATCAGAGGCGAACCGTGATTGTAACGCGTGTATCGGTTGTGGCCATTCCGCCGGTTGATATGCTGTTAAGTCGAAGTGGCACCACTTGATCATCGGTCGCAGTCTCATCACCAGTTCCCCTGGTAATAGATAGTTAAAGCGTCTGTGCTCTCGTTGAAGCACTCTGAAACCTTCTACTGCCATTCTAGAAGACGATCTTTGTGAAATGACAGGGCTGACGGGCTTGATCGTATTGCTGGAATGTGCCGTGCATTGTCGGTTTCCGCTGTCTGTGCCCCGCATCATGCTAGTTCGAACGCCCACGACCGAGAATGGTGCTCGGATCAGAAGACTATTCCAAGGCCAAGCAAGTTGCAAGTTAAATTCCCCACACTCCTGCCAAGATCGATCGATTTACCCAATCGCTAGCACAGTTTGGGCTGAAGTAGATTTTCTCCTGCCGCCAGTTATAGCTGTCGTGGAGACCAACGATGCAGAATTTCCCCAGCGACGAAAAGAGAGGGGAAAGTACTCAAGTTTTGCGTCGAGACATGGATAGTGCGGACCGGTTATTTTGGCGTACAGCAGTTTACAGGTGAAGCGCGTGATCACTCTCATCATCCGAAGGTCTGATTGGCCGGGTGAAAGCCGAAGTGGGCCTGCGAGACTCGGCTAATCCTGAAGGGCAATGAAGCTGGCAAGTGAGGGCAGTTGACGCTGCTCACCTCACGTATCAGCATGAGCACCTGTTGGGTAACCGTATTGAATCTTACGAAATTTCGTTACCTTGGCACTGCCTAGTCGAGCAAATCTTTGGAGGAACCATGCTTTCGTCGCAGTCTGCAATGCAATGGCGGGAGCAATCTACGGTTGCTTTAGGGTTGCAAGTTTCGCATCCCCACTGCTCGGAGATCGCTCCAAACTTAAGCTTACGTTCGACATACATGCAGCTGCAACTGTTCCTTGGACCTGCTACTGAGTACCTTTCCCGGTTTCTTAAGTTATATGTGAGGATTCAACTGCAAACCCCTTCCGTCCCGCAAAATTATTTGCCCGGCCAGAGCAATGGGTAGATGAAAGCTGGAAACCTGCCGTGCCGTCTATTGCTCTTTGCTTGAAACTCGTGGGACCGGGTCATCAAGCCAGCCTTGGACGGCAACTTATCAGATTGCTTTCAACATTAACTCAAAATATCCCTCAAATAATGGATTCCGCCTATTAACGTGTTACTGGAAATCTCCCTTCGAATTCCAGAATGGAATGGTCAAAGTTTCATGCCAATCCAAGGCAAAGTTTTGCTTCAGTATGTGCTAAATATCGTAATTTGAGACTCTGCGGCCCGTTCTTTGTGGGCTCCCTTTCCTTGGATTCGCTTTGAGGTTGGAGGCATCGGGGATTTAACATCTGTATTTCAGCCAGGAGCCAGGGTTTCTCATCTTCAAAGGGTTCGCAATTCGCAAAGGCGTACCAGTACTGAGTATCAGTCGATATGAGCTCTGCGTCAGCGGCATTTCGAAATGCCTCCAACTATATCAAAGTTTGCTAGCTTCATGAATCCGAAAGCCTCGCTTGTAACCGCCAGAATCAAATCTCTATATATTTGCAGAAGAAGGTGCCTTAAGTCTAGATTCTGAGCTATTTAGTATGGAGGCTAGGTCCGGTTAGTAAGATTGCAGGCGGCTCGGTCCCGCAACAACAATAATCCGATTTCAGCCACCTATATTGGTCTGCAGCTCCTGAAAATAACGCTTCTGCATTTGATAGATTCAGGATCACTTCGTAGGGTTATATCTGAAGAAACCCAGGGTATTCAGGGGCATCAGATAGCTGCTGCTTGGCTTAAACATGCTTGCAAGTTCGGGGATTGGGCACGCTCGTTATTGATATCTAAAATATTTTTGCGTATATACTCTCGAGGTTTGCATTCGAAAAATATCGGAAAACTAGAGTTGGTCAAATTGAGCCATTCCCGATTTCGCTATGCCCTCATCATCAAACTTATCAAGATGTCATTGAGAGTCCCCGCCGTGTAGGCATGCATGCGCACTCAAGAATACAGAGAATGGGCTTCTGAATTAAAGCCAAGCTGCAGAGTACAAATAAGAGATTTTCTACTCGAAGGTCATCTGAGGCGTTTGGGGTGCATAGACCTCCAGAGAGACCCACATTGACAAGGATGATCCGGTAGGCTATTTTTCCGACGGTTCTCCGTGATTCGTGAAACCCCGGACGCTCTGTCCTCGTGATGTCAACCAGTCCTCCTTAACTTTCTTTGAAGGTCTCCCATCCGCTAGCTAACCGGCGAATGCAACTCGGATCACTTTCTGTCATTCAATCACCCCATATGCTTCTGAGGCAGCCTGAGGATACAAGTTTTATTTTATTTCTGTATTTTTCAATAGCCTACCCGATAAATGCGGTATGCTTGGAAGGCGTCTGGCTTGCGAGACAAGCGGTATGTTTTAAATTTCGGTTTGTTCTGCACGGCACGATCCAAAAGGCATGGAACAACCCCGCGCTCACGGGATAATAGCGACAACTCCAGGGATCCGGGTCCGAGGAGCGACCGATTTACCAGCTGCAAACCAGGCAGCTTGGCTGGATGCCTGGCGAAGCTTCTATCCTGGTCCCCAATTTTATATCGTTATCGCCCAATTCGCTTAGAATTTCGCCTTTCTAATCGAATTAGAAATTCGTTATATAAGTAAGTACTTAGTGTCTGTGGCTTTCGCATGCCTGCGTTATACATTAGATTCAGTAAAATATGGCAAGCCAAAACCTGTGAGCAGATACGCCGATCGTTTTACCATTCAAATATTCACTTATGCATTCGTCCGTTCACAGAGCGGGTTCGCAGTGTTTATCCGTATGTGGTACATTATCTGCACCCTCCCAGTTGCCTTGCCCAGCGAAACGTTATATATGGCTAGCGGTGGTCTCGCCACTTTGTGCGATGCTAGCGGTGAAAGTTGCATAATGGATCATTCCTTACGCACAGATCTCATGTTTCGAAACTTAAGCTCGAATGCCAAGTCGACGCGTACCAATTGTACACCACTGGGAGAGGCATTACCCCTTGATCCAGGGCATCGCGTCCTCAGCATTAAGCTAAGGCAGCAGCAAGGGCAATCCTTCTACATCATTGGCTCGATTATTTTCCTCGACGGGAGTCGACAACGGCGAATTAATGTGGTAGGTGCCTGCGCAGCTTCACGACTGAATTGGGACCATGTCACAGATCCAAGTCGGACTTTTCAGACACGGAAGCTAGAGAGCTACTGGTCAATGGCATGGCACTGTCAATGCACGACATAGTCGAATTTTCGTATCCGTCTACCGAAAGTAACAGCCGCTTCTTGTCTTAATAGACAGAGTGCACAAATTCCTACTACATCTGGCCGCAGTCACCCTACCTAATTAACCAACTTTGGGCCGGTATATCTGCTGGGCTAAGGCAATTTTGAATTATTACTTCTTCCTGATTAGTTAGAGGACACCCGAATTGTTTAAAGTTTGCCCTAGGCCCGTGATCGAGATGGCCGACCGAGCAAAAGATATCGACCAAGGTACCTTAAGCGGCGGACTATACCAGGACAAGAAAGTAGATCCCCAACCATGGTATCTAGATGTCCGACAATCAAAGGGTCACTGAATTAAGCTGTTTATATTTCTGCTCATTGTTCCAGCGAGAGCTCCCTCGGCCCAAACTTCGCACTAATAAGTCTGTGTAAGGCAATAGATTGCCAGTGGCAAGCTCTCAAAAAGCTTTTCTGCCAGACTTACAAGGTATTGGCACCGTTATCAACTCCATGGATCCACAGACTCGGAAAGACTCCATCGCCGCCTTGATCTTCGACTGATGTTGGTCTCGGCTTGCGGGGAAACGCGAGTCTAATGAGCGATTGCCAATGAAAACGTTGTCTCCACACCGGAGATGTATTCCCACCTTCCTGTCTTCGGACGGGCGCCAGGTTTTTCCTCCAGCCACCAGCCGGTCCCAGTGCTAGGCAAAAGTTGCTATTGCCCTTGGACCCAAGCTCATGTTGCATCCTGGGGGCAACGCGCGACAGCTTTCGTCGTCTAATTTGTTACAGCGCTGCCACCAAGCTAGCTTAGCAAGTGGTTTATGACACGATACGAGAACCACGAGGGTTCACTGGCTCTAGCAGCTGGAAGTCTGCATGACCTTACAGCGATAATCAATATCCCGGGCAAATTGACAGTCGCTCCGACTTTTCGGATTATTTCAGTGATAAACACAGAAATCCTGAGCATGGCTAGCTGAAAGCTTGGGTAAAACGGCGCATCATTGACAAAGGCGCTCTACTGCACCGACATAGCTGGGATATTCTATCTGATCGAAGCAACCCTGGCATTCGGAAAAGAAACCTGAAATGTAGTATAGTCGTATGTATACCGTGCACAGGGCATGGACAGGCATGCGTGCCCATACATACCTTCGCGGAACTTCGCGGAGTACCCTCGATCTATGTAGAATATCAGCCGTTATCGCAATTCAGCCAAGTCCCAGAGTCGTATTGTATTATGAATTATAATATCGTTGCATGCATGCATTGTTCCTTGACGAGACCAACCTGACCGGCAGGCCGAGATTGATGCCGCTTGGGAAATAGGTCCCGCAATTAGGAACACGCCTTCGACATATGTCTATTCATGTCTTCCATGATGCCCAGAAGCTTTGGTTCTGTCTATTAAGAACAGCGCGTTTCATCTGTCAAATTGAATCGCAGCATTGTAACAGTATCCTATTGAGTGGCAAATTGAGACTACGTAACCGGTGCAGCTGCATTTACATCGCTGTGAAGAAAATCGGGGTTTTTAGTAGCCTACACCCATATATATATGAAGCTGGCCAGTAGATCCCTGGCTATCAGATTGGCACATATCAACCGGTTAGTATACAGGAAGAACTTTTCACTCCAAGGTTTGTGCTGCGAGACCAGAAGCTTTCTACAGGACTTCTTGGAATTCCAGTTCAATTGATGAGATATCAGAATCCAATGTTGACCAAAATTGCTTTCACAATAAAGCTACCAGCACGAAATCAAAAGTCAAGTGCAATGCTTTTTGAACACGCTCAATTTTCGTTACCACCTAACTTCCCCAACATTGCAATCGCCGTGTTTACAAACCCTGCCTTAGTTGATATTATGTATCAGCCCGTCAAGAATTTCGCATCATCAGCTTGTACCCAATCGAATCTGAACGAAGGCATCGATATAGCTTATTGCTGCCAGTCTCACTGAATGCGCAAGTTTATTATTGGGAATCCATTTGCAGGTGCGAAAGTGTTAATCAAAATCTCATGCGAGTTCTCTCATATACTCTGACGATCGTCATCGAACACTTCCCACGACCTGGGCCGAAGCCAGTCTACGGAACTTACCATCTCCGTGCATGGAAGCTTTGGCATTTGTGGTCAGAGCCCAATAATGGATGCAGGACAAATAGTTCTGGGTCGAGGCTCCTGTGACCGGACCAACACGTCGATGCAGATTCATTTACGTAAACAATCCTCGATAGAGGCTCAGTACTTCGCTGCCATCCGGTCGGATTGACCGACATATATGAGCTAGGTTCTTCCCCGCAACTCCCTTAGGGACTTCGTTTCACAAAGGAAATAAGGGGTAACAGCCTGTCAATCGTAGGAAAATTTGAAGAAACTTATTCCGTAGACGACGGCCGGCTGAATTGAATTAATTTTGGAAATGCATGCAAGCGGACTAACAGCAATATGTCAGGCACAAGTTTTCGGGTGCAGGATGCGAAGTCGACTCCATATATCGGTGGGTCGGCTCATGCGTAACTATATGAGAAGCTTGGAAATGTCAGTGCGGCATACCAGACGGCCAGAGTTCCTTTTCCGGAATGCAGGTGCATCGCTGACCTTCCTACAAAGATCTATCAACGATTGCTTGGCTTCCCAGCTTGATACTGGTCCGTGACTTGACACGGCAGGCTTCTCGGCAGCGGGTCGCGCACAGACACTAGCGACACATCAAATCCAGCTAGTACGGCGGAAAGAACATTCGAAGAAATAGAGCCGAGAGTTGTGGTAACCAGGTGGAGCTTTCATACCGCTCGGACCCTGCAGCTTGAATTGATCCGACACGGGCTCTGTCGCAGTTTGATTCCTTCATTCCGCCTCCAGAGCTAGCGTCAGCTGGTCGTAGCTCCACAGGTGTGACATGGAAGTAGGCGCACAACCAGTACTGCAGTCAACTCACTAGGTACCTGTGCCTGATCAACAAAATTCTTAACATCGGCCGAAGTGCGGAGTACAACTGGACACGGCGCCAACCGATGACGGCATCTCCCTACAAGCGCACATGCTTGTCAATATGTGCATGTGCTGTTAGCAGCCGGGTTGGCACTGTTGTTGTAAAACCAAGTTTACGGATAGTGGCACCTCTGTTCTAAACTTCGTGAGGATGGTTTGTCTTGTTTGTGTGTGACGCCTGACCAAACCAAAGGAACCGAGAATGCAGCTCACAAACTCGCGCTGGGCGCGACGCGGTACGAGCGCAAGCCGAGTACGTCGTATTGCGAACAATGTTATCCGCGCGTCGCGTATGATGCCTACCACAGTAGTAAGCAGACTCAACTGCGTATTTCATACTCTGACAAGTTTGAGTTCAAACTTCAAATTTTCTGATGCAACTGGTCAAGCTTTCAAACTTCCCCGGCATCATCCTCTCTAATTACGTGGCGCGTTAGCTGTTTTCAGGGCTGTCGGCATCCACGGGCGTCAAATCATGGCCGAGATCCGGGGTTCGGAACTGCGACGGATACCGAATCCCGGGCCGACCCGGCATCTCAAACAGCGGTTTATGCGCGCGCTGAGTCAAGCAAAATCGTAGGCATCTATCGTAAACGGTCATACGGCGGAAAGCCATATAAAGGCTTTTCTTTGGCGGCTTGTCCTACTGCCAAAGTCAAATGTGTATCGATATCTTCTCTCAAAACCTTCAAGTAGACGCTTAGTCCGCCTGGGAAAATTTCTGTTTCGTCTATACCACCTACATGATGAAGGTCCTCGTCCTCTCTGCTACTGGTTGCATGGCTACCGGCCTCATCAGGGCCCTCAAAGATGACCCGGACTATCAACTCTTCGCCTTCACCCGTGATCCCGAATCCGATGCCGCTCGAGCCCTCAAGGATGCAGGACTCACCATCTTGAAGGGCGACTATGGCAACAAAGATGACCTCGAAAACGCCTTCTCGCAAGGCATCGATACAGTCTTTTTCAGCATCATGTCAGATCGCAGTGGAGGAACCGTCGACATTGAACAGGCTAAGAATGTCATCGACGCTGCCGTCCGTCATGGAGTTAAGCAGCTCATATATGGATCTTCCGCACGAATCGGCACACAGGAGAACTTTGACAGAGTTACCGCTAAGCTGCCCAAGGACAGCTTTTGGCATACCTACTGGGAGCACAAGTGGGCGATAGGCGATCTCGTCCGTCGCTCCGGCTTGGCGTATACCATTATCAAGCCGCCAATCTTCGTTCAAAATCTTGTTCGGGAGGGATATGTTGAGAGGATTTATCCAGACTTACCTACGAAATATATCCTTAAAGACGCTATGGAGCCAGACTCGCCAGCATGGTGGGCGGACGGCAGCGACGTCGGGACGTTTGCAGCAGCGGCAATTCGCGAACCGGAGAGATATAAGAACAAGGAGTTCGCATTTGGCGCAGAAAAGTTGACCATCAACCAAGTTGCTGAGAAATTGCGAAAGGCGAGCGGGAAGGATGTTAAGGTTTATGAGTGGCCAGCGGAGGAGTATGAAGCATCTAAGACTCACCCATTCCATAGTACCAGGCATGCGATCGCAGATATCGGGCCTGATCCTGATGGCGGAAAGCCGAAAGAGTTTGAGGAAGTTGAATTGACGTTGATTGATGAGTGGTTAGAGAAGAACAAAGCGGGAACTTGGCTAGCTAAGTAGACATGCTCAGCTCTGACCAGACTGTTGTACGCGTTATATTTATTCCGATTTGGAAATATGCTGTGATGTGGATAAATTGCCAATCAATTCATTCCCCAACACTAGTATTTCATCACGTAGATTCAGCTCTAGCTCAAACGCTTTGTAATTCTAGAGCTATATAGGCATAGCTTTTGACCTGGCACTGAAGCCTAAGTTGCCGTATGTGCATGCGCGTACTGCGTGCACGTGAACCCAGCAGATGCTAGCTCTACTGAGATTGCCGATTACAAAAGCTATTCGGCTGAGTCAATATATACGACCTAGATTCCTGCTATCTGTATAGGGAGTAGTATTTGCCATTCTCGATAGCACAACTCCTTATTGTGGTCTATTGTGACGTCTAGCTAAAGCTAAGACGTGTGGTTTACGAGACCAGGTAGTTGAGACGAGGTTCTGTGTCAACCACACCCCTGGAAAATGCAACAACAACACAGACCACGAGTCGCGCTACGCAAGTGCATGTGACCGGGGGCAATTACTCTAAGTCGAGAGTGGATCATGATATCTCGTTAGAAACCTTCGTTCAACATCTAGCGCAAATGTATCGACGCCGTGGGAACGTTCGCCGCCCGGTTGGGTGTTGTATTCTGCTTAAAGCCGCGCACCAGAATCGACGCAGTTCTAATGCCCGCGCGTATCGTGATGGGCACGTTGATCGGTTAGTCAGTGAGAAGGCCAGTTCACAAGCTGTCCACGGTGTACTTTTATATTTGAGTTCTTCATCATCCATCACACATAATCTGCCATCATTTCGAAATACTATTAACGGCCCACAGTCGCTTGCAAGAGTATGCCTCACTCAGATCCCGTGTTCCCGAATGAAATCGTACCTATAGGAAAATGCTGATGGGCGTGGTGCAGTAGATTAGTGCTCCGGGAGCACGAGCTAGTCAACTCGCTGTGCTTCCCCGGACGTCACTCAACTTTCGTTCGAAGATTTGAATATCACAACTCACCACTATACGCTCGTCACGATGGCGTTCGACGGGCCTTATCCGTCGCACAGTAGGCCCATGGAGCGGGTCATACTGAACGCTCTTTCGTACCCTGTTCATGAGGATATTATTGGTATGTTAGCCACCATAGACCACAGAAGGTTTCGGGAGTGGCTCAGTAGCTGATGTGACGATTTGAAGTTCTCGAGTCCGTAGATAAATCCTCTTTCTCTAATTCAGCCGGCAAACGGATTGTCTTCGGACTCCATCGTCATTTCTTTCGCTGGATCCGCTCGAGGACAATTTTTCGCCGGCTTAGATCTTTTAGAGCCACGTCCGAGACCTCATCCATATCCACTTGTTCCTCGGTATCCTTGCCTTCAGCTGCAGCTGAAGAATTTTTGCCTCAAGTACCCGAAGGGAATCGCTCGGTCGGTCAACTTGAAAGATCCATTCAGAACATGGACAGGTGCTTCATCACATCTACGGCGACCGATTCGAATGACAGTGGCAGTCTCACGGACGTGTCATTCATGAGTCCTTGCGGTAGTCTGAAGAGCTCATTCGGCTGTGGTAACGCTGAAGCTGCCGAGATACTTGCAATCAATAGCACTCCAAGTATCAGAATATATCGTTCTGCCGCAGCTGGTATTTTGCCGAAGGAGAAGAGGGCGGCGAAGGTTAAGGAGCAGTATTTGGAGGTTTCTGATGGTGTTTGGGATGCCGCGGAAGAGGTGCTCATACCTAATGCATGGCCGGTCTCGGGAAGGGTGAAGACTGCTATCAAGAAGCCAGGAGTCGTTCGGAGGCAACGCTCTCGTCTCAATGGTCGAGAACCTGTCTATCATCTGCACTAGGTGCAGGGTGTGAGTGAACGAGCTCATGACGAGAAGTGTAATCGATAATATGGAGTCAAGTCGCGGGGGGGAGTTCAGCTGTTTGGGGTTGACCGGTTTATGAGTCTGCATCGATTCGAGAGATAGCTCGGACTAGAGCCTAATTATGTTAGTGTCAAATGTCAGCTTTGGGATTCCAACCCATTAAGGATTGCCTTAGATTCAGCGCGCACGGCTCGATCTGCGGATGAAGGGGGCGTTACTACTAAATGGTCATGAGGCTCGGAGGCAATCGGAAAGCGCCAGTTGCTGAATCCGATTGGCGCGGGCTGTGGGCGTTCTGGACCGGCTACTGTCGCACGAAGAGGATTTGGCCGGATCTATGTATTCGAACGCGAGCGAGGCACTAACGGAAAGTGCCAAACAAGGCCGAGTCAGAAATTAGACAGCCTGCCCCGGCGATACAGGCGTACGTGCGATTGCTTGCATCGGTACCAATAGACAAACTAATTATAAAAGCCGGGTGGCCTGAATTCAAATGCATGCATGATGGCGAAGCAGCCCCACTTGCTCCAAGCAGAGAGGTCAACCGAGCTGTGCGGAAGCCAAAGGCAATGATGCAGCTGGCTAGACCTAGCCCGGACAGGGGAGGGTACTATTATTTCCCCTTTGGGCGTTGGTGGCGAGAGGGAGATCCTGCATTTCCCGCGATAAACTGATAGAATAGGGTCTTTCTTTTTCAAGTCACATTGTCGGTCTGTGCAGCGGTACATCTTGTCGGTGATTGGATTAACCCGCCCGCGTGGAGCGTCGAAAATCTCTGCTTTACGAACTAAGTATGAAGTACTTAGTTCTTCGGTCGCGGTACCAGAGATAGCGTAGCGTTACAGCTATCTTCAAGAATGATTGGTATTCACTGGAGCTCTAGCTCCCCCGTAGAATGGCAGGATTCATCAGCTAATTGCCTATACTAGTGTGTACCGCGGATACACCCTGCGTGTTGATTGGCTAAGGCGAGGCTGGCCGGCCAAGATGTATATCGTCCCGGCCGCAGACCGGACGCTTGAGGGCAACTTGGCCATGATATTCAGGCCCAAAGATATCGAGATTCGAACCCTGGACCGGCTAACGGCTTTGATGTACTATGCCTCTATATAATGGAGTAAGTATAGATATAAGCTCTTGGAGTCGCAGGCATGAAAAATTCGTCTTAACTGTGCCGTTCGCAACGTGTGCTGAAGCCCAAGTCGGTCTAGAATAAAGATCCTGTAAGATCCTCAAATGTCCGGAATGTTTGCTGTCGCTGGGCCGCCACATGCCACTCTCACGTCCGTCCTGTCCCGGACATATCTGTGTTTTGCTGCGTTCTTTGGCGCTACGTCAGATAGAACATTATTGTCCAGAGATGGAGCCGTACGTTGGCGTACAGCTGGAAGCCCTTTCGAATGCACCGAGAGAAAGAAAAGGCGCCTCTTTGAGAAAATTGATTGATAATTAAGTAACCAACCAGCCGGTTGACTCTTATAAGCGTGTTTGGTCCCCGCTGCGAGTGTCTCCAGTTCGGAGCCCTGAGAGACAGAAGAAAATAAGGTCTTAGGGATAACACTGGCCCAAATATCGATATCTCGAGACCGTTGTCCAGCATCCGTCGAATCCCTCCGGTCTGAGGCAGGCAGTATTATATTCACGTGGCTTGCTCGACGCATTACGCGAATCCGAAGCCCTTTCTCTGGATCAATATAACCTGGCTCGGCGATTTGCATAGGTCAGGATGAGTGTAAGTCCGAGTTCACGCCCTAGTTTCCCTTGGCCGTTTATGCGGCGGCGGTGGTTCGGCTGCGTTGCGGGTGTGTTGGAGAGGAAGTCGCTCGGAAGCAAGCGGGCCAATGTGAATGCGAGCTGGCGACGCTGTGAGAGAGCTCGAGCCCGTCTCGATGCGCCAGCGGAGAAAAATGTAAGTTGCAAAACCTGGAAAGCTGGATATCCCGATGCCGTATCGCAGAACGCTAACCGGTCTAACCTGCCGAGTAGATAGAAGTGACGGCGAGCCGTGGGGAAATCTCGATCGCAACACCAGGGAAACTGACCTGACTGACTCTCGAGCAGAACCCGTACGCCACAGAGGGGGGTCCGCCCTCGGAAAACCCATACTCGGAGAACCCGTACTCGGAAAATCCTTACTCAGAACACCAAAACCCTTATTCAGAAAACCAAAACCCGTATGCCACAGAGAACCCATACGGGGGCCAAAATCCATATGCTGCTTCCAATCCATATACGCAGAACCCGTACGCGCAGAACCCGTACGGATCAAATGACGCGGAACAAGATATGCAGCAGCAGCCGGACGCCCATGACACCGAATCCAAGTCCGAGATCCTGCAAGAGAAGGAGTTTGGGCTGAATGGTCATGCAGGCGATGAAGGTTCGCGGCTTCCCCCTCTGCCGATGGGCGACATTCTCAAATTTCCTATACGTACAAAATACTTATTTGTGAAATAACGTCAACGACGTTGCAGCTGACGCGGGATCCTCAGTTCCCACCGACGATATGATTGACCGGCCGCCCTCGACAGCGAGCGGCACTCAGGCCTTCTTGGAGGAGATTACCGTCCTTCACAAAGCGAACCAGGATATCACCGATCGGATCGCAGACCTCGACAAGCTCCATCAGGAAAGCTTATCTCAGATCGATGAATCCGCCAGTGCGGAGTTTCGTGAACGAATCGATGCTGCCGTCGCCGAGATCCAGCAGATGAACACAACCATGACGCAGCGGATCAAGGAGATCAAAGGTGGCACTTTCGAGAACTCGGACCGGTCGAAGCATGTGGAGCTTGTCGAGAAGAACTTCAGGCAGAATATGCAACGGCAGCGGGAAGTGGAGGTCGAGTATCGGAAGAAGGAGCGAGATGTACTAGAGCGGCAGTATCGGATTGTCAATCCCGACGCGACGGACGAAGAAATTGAACAAGTGAGGGAGGGAGGATCGGACCTCCAAATCTTCCTCGAAGCCGTAAGTTGCCACCCATCTCGAATTTCCACAAGGCCGTTCATCTGTACTCTTTAAGGGGGACGATTTTCTCGCGGTGAGGTTGTTTTTTTCTCGCTTGTTGCTGTGCTGCCGCAAAATTATGAGCGAATACAGGAACAGGCGGACCGAGGGTGTATATATGCGAAAACGACGAATTGGCTTGCTAACTATTGGTAATCGTAATTGGCATGCATAGACGAAAGATGCCCGAACAACAGGAGCAAAGGCGGCGGTCAACGAAGTTCGCAGTCGGTACAACGAGATCCAGAAGATCGAGCAGACGATGGTCGAGTTGAGCGAGCTCTTTGAACAGTTGAATCAGTTGGTTTGGGCACAAGAGACAGAGGTTGAGCAAATCAAAAAAGATGGCGAAGATGCTGAGGCCAATCTCGGCGAGGCCGTTCAACATCTCGATGCAGCCATCGTCAGCAGTGCGAGCGCTCGAAAGAAGAAGTGGTGGCTATTCCTTATCCTTGGTAAGTGGACTTCAGCATTGACTCCAATCCAGACACCTGGCGGGTGCTGACGAGGCTGTTTTCAAATCACAGTCATAATTCTCGCCATCATAGGTGTAGTTATCGCTACGCAGGTGGCAAAGAAATCTGAGTGACAATTTTATTCGGTCCGTTTTAAAAGTTGTATTAGAGGATTCTTCCTTACGTATTTCGCCATCCGACACGAGATCAACGAACTATTCCTGCGATTGAATTCCATTGGCATTTTCTGGTAAATGATTCGTCAACGACTCGAGCTTCACTTTCTCTATGCACTTTCCATCCTCTCTTTCTGCTGTTTCATTTTCTTCTGTTTCCTATTCTCGGCTTTTGCTTGCTGCCTGACCGGCTGATCGATTTCCTTGAGTAAATGAATGCAGTAATGACATTTGCGATTTTAGGGAGCCAGACATGCGTGCTTCCTGTGGTCGGTGATTTATCTGTTCTCAGGCTATTTTAATAGCTAATCTGATGTAAATGACATGATGCGTATATTGCGATTTGCGTTCTAGCCTAGCTTCTCTTCTACTCTATTCATGCAAGTGGGAGTCATATGATTAAATTTGTCCACACGCAGCTATAATTTACAATCAAGTTCCAGTCTTCGAGTCCAACCAGTAAGCCAACGAAAACGGTGACCACCACAGACGGCTGTCTGTGGGGATCACCGTACTCCTCGGCCGCTCGCTGATTCCAGTGCCGAGCACCTTATATACATTCGCTGCATAGATCAAAACCGACCACCATCCTCATCAAGAACGAGTATCCAGCCAGCTAAAAAGCAAATGAATAAAACGGTGACCACCACAGACGGCTGTCTGTGGGGATCACCGTATTCATCTGCCGCTCGCTGATACCGTCGGTCTGGAGGTATGATGGTCTTTGGCGTCCAACCAGCAAGCAAGGCATACGATGGCCACCACAGAATGATTGAGTATATACTTAGGAAAGATATACCTCTACTCCTGTGGGGACCACCGTATGCCTTGACTGCTCGTTGACGGTTTGAGCCTCATGGAGTACTCGTACTTGGTAGTTTTGTGAAGAAAATAAGTGGTGGCGATAAGAGAGGATATATAACCATTGAGAAATAGAACGATGGCGTGATGAGAATGATACACTTAGGGAAGTGTGTGAGTGTGTGATGGATTAAACAGGACCACCCGAATGGTGATGCGAAGGCGGGTATTTATAAGTTTTCAAATTTCTGACATTGAAGATTTCTCCCACGCTTCTGCAGAGGGAGAGCCCTCCAAGAATTTTCCCAGCAGTCGAACGTTCCTTCGTTCCCATGATGACACCGCTGCAGGATCGATTACGCAAAAGTGCACAGAATACATTCTGAATAGTTTGCATCAGTGACCGACAATGATACCGTCATGATCATTCTGGCGAGGTACCATCAGAATCGCGAACCGGAACAAATGCCGGCCGCCACAGTGAGGGATTATCTCGCCGGAAGCCGTGGACGAAAAAAGTTACAGTCTAAGATTTTCGTCGGCGGCACGGGTCCTGGGTTTGATATTCGATCGAGCGACTGCGATTGGTTTGTCATGGAGATGAGCTCCGAGCAGACAAGTTGGGCTTCACCATTGGCTATATCTGTACTGTGGTGATATCAGGCCCGGAAGCGTCCCGCAATGGATATTCCGCTCGCACTAGTTGCTTATGCACCTGTGGATCGTTCGCAAACCTTGTACGAGGGTAGTGACCTGCTGGTTATGGCTGTTCATGGCCTGACGTCGGTTCGTGATTCCGGTTTCACATATTTTACGCACATGCACTAGAATTGGCTTGTGGAGGATCCGCCGCCTGGTCGGTTGACCCTCGTGCTCATCTGGTGGAGTGCGGGAATGAGACAGCAACCTTTTGTGGCGCGTAATACGGCTCGACGACGGCATGTCTAATTGGGCGGAACTTGTAACCTGTGCTAGCCAAATTTTATAGAGCTAGTGCCTCAATAGAACTCCTGGATGTTGTTGCAGCTTTCGCTACGCAGGCAGCCTCGCGAATATGTATGTCTCGTCCCTGTTTTCTCGCTCGGGTGGAAAATTGGGATCCGGGCCGAACGCCATCGGATAAGCCCCAGTTTTGTCAAGTCGAACATCAAGCAAGATCTATCAAATGACGTATCCAGCCAATCGCCTTCTCATCAGTAAGACTCTCATCGAGATACGGTGATGCTCAGAGGGCTGGCACGCTCAACGGAGTACAATGTTGTCTTTTTCGTGTTGCGCTTTTGGACGGCAAGCTTGCTTGGCGGTTCGACGATTGGCTAGTGGGCTTCATTTAGGAGCGAGGCTGCTAGGTCTGCGAAACGTTGTGAGTCACGGATGCATGATGCCGCCTGACTTGCATCTGGAATCTTCTCCTCTCAGGAAGCTTGGAGGCGAATTCTGTCCTTTGGGTATCACATTACTTCGCCAGCAAGCGGACCCAGAGTCCGAGAGGCTTGAATATAGTGCTATAGTGGATATGGAAGGAAGAAAAGGGCCCCGGCCACTAACTACAGGCCTTTGTGCGTTGCCCAAGCGAAATTACCACACACCGCGCATCTCGAGGACAGTCGCCGCGAGTGGAGCCCGATAGCAGTTCGGATTCCAATATATCTGCCACCGAGATGGGCCTGCTGCCGGACCCTGGTCTTCCAGTTCGCATTAATTTCTCACGCGTCTGCACGGTTCTTCCGCTCGTTCGCACTACTCCGTCTACATGCTACATGGCATGGCGAAAGAAGTACCGCTACGTAGACACCACGTCACCTGCCACACGAGAAGCGAAGCTGGATCCTCGAAGAAAAGATCGAGTGCGATTCTATCTTTACATGGGCTTGGCGAAATTGCGGCTCTCACCGTAATCGGTGAAACTTGAATCGAACCTAGAAGCTTTCGTTGGTCAATGTACGTACCCAAGTCTCGAATTTAGCCCCTCAATCGGCCAGCGGGCACGGCGCCCCTACCTGCAAAGCAATGCAATGCATCATGCAAGCTCGACTCATTCTCGACCCCTCGCCTTCCACCCCAGTAGGGAGAGCTCACTGTAGGGCCAAAAAAAAAGGCAATGGGGCTACTGATCTCAATTATCTGCAACGTAAAAGTAATCCAATTGAATGAGGGGTAACTGCATATGGCTACAGCTGCATGCATATGCACGCGACATCGACAACCTGCAGCCCCTCGGCCCTCTCGAATCGATGTCTGCAAGAACGGGCCCTTGCTATTGGGTGTGTGGGAATGCCTAGGCCTGCCCGCACGTGCGTCAGGCCGTCCTACGGCTTCGCATCGCCGATTTGTTTGGCAAAACGAGAAGTAAGTTTGAGCGAGCGAGTAGTCTGTGAGGGAAAAGTTTTTCATCCACCACGTATGTGGTATATTATCAGCTGCTATCGTCGCCAGCCAAGTTGACTCACATACCGTGCCTCCTGAAGTGCGTATGGCTTGGTTCTATACGGGGTCGACATGTTTGGTGGCGGGTATGTGCGGCTTAAAGGGGTTATAATTTTGATACGCGAAGGCGCGGAAGACGATCTAAACGGAGCTCTTTGCTACATGGTCAATACCAACATTGGGTCGTGGCACGGAGCACGCGCGGAGAGGGGCTCGTAGAGATCTCGATTGGTTGCCACCAAGGAGACGGCGAGGCACACTGATAGGCCAGATTCGCGAAGGGGCACAGTAAACACCAGTCACAAATTCTGGAATCGAGACCAGAGTTTTGGCTTAAGATCGAGATTTTGCCTCTAACAAATCATATGAATGTTGATCAATCGATAGACCAACTTCGTGATTTTACATTTTTATCGTTCGAGCCGTGCTAAGTGGTCGAGTTTCGATCGAAAGTTGGATTGCTAGGATAGATGCTACCTTGTCTCGTAAACCAAGCTGGGACGGCGAAGAATGCTATCCTGACCTCTCAATCCCATGCGAGTTATAGCCGCATTTACGTTTACCGTTTCAATCTAGATTCAATAGCTTATTCCACAGGCAAAACCACGAGCTTTTTCCACCCTTCCATAGATCCATACATACTAGTTTATGTATGAACTATGATATAGATGCGACTACCGTAAGAAACTGCTCTTGTGATGGCCATGAATAGGTCAGGAATATCACGCGATAGGATGTGTGCGCAAATGGTGGAAACATCCAGCGAAATCTCCATTGGGTCGTATCAAATACTTACTTGGCTATCTCTGTTTGACGCTGCCTTTCGCAAAAGGGAGGAAGCCTAGTCTCTGGGCGGCAGACAACATCTCTAGGCACGCAGATAGCGCATCGGAAACTCGAGAAGTAAGATTCGGATTGGATGTAGCAGCTCAATCAATTAATGACCATAGGGGGGGTACAAAATTGCAAATCTTCCCCGTAGATTTGCAAGGCTCTCCGATGTTGTTATCTGGGATATAATCAATTTTCCCACATGCCAATTGGCGCTCAGCTTCGAACTAACGAGACAAGGGTATAACGAAATAAGGGAAACTCTTGGACACCAGACTTGATATTCGGACAAAAGTGATAGCTGGTGTATGTATATACGTAACCGAGGGGCGAGCGGATCGATATGTATCTATACTTGCTGTGCCAGTCAAAGCATGACAGCTGGGGGCAGGATGGTCAAACGTTCAGCCTGACACTAGTAGATATACGGGCATTACGTAGATGAGCACGGAGATACAAATGTTATTTTGTTCCACTTCTCGGCTTCTGCGCATTTATGCACACATCATACTTTTTCACAGCAGCGCTATATCTGAGACTGAACGTTAAAGTGGGTTCTCGGGACGTGATGGATGAGGCTCTGCGTACATGTATGCTGCAGTGATTGTACAGCTAGCCGCTATCGTACATTTTGTGTGGTGACCACCACTCTATAAGGGGGTGTACTTCGGATTTCCTAGGCCAAAAGCCTGCCTGTCTGCAAATATGCGGATGATAACGGCGGCGCACGATGAACTGTCACTTGCTAGGGGTTTACGAAAACAATCGAAGTACGGTCAAGAAATGCGAGATGCAGTAGACATCACGGGGGCTTCGTATATCAATCTGAATGATTGGTGCCACGCACATGCGGATTCGGCATACATCTCGGGGGCTATAGATACATGTATATACACCTATGCAATAGTATGAAAAGTTTTGAATGCAGGAGCTCGTAGACTGCTGAGCCGCACGTATATCATTGGAAATCTATATACAGGAAAAGAAACTTCGTATGCACAGGCATCAATAATTCCCTCAGGAGGACCCCTCCGAGTTCGTGGGGTGGGCCTCGAGGAGTGCCGCGGAAAAGAAAAGCTGCAGGAAATTTCAGGAAACAAAGAGCCAGCCGCCATGTTCTGAATGAAAAATTTTCAATGAGTACCATTAACAATAGTCTGCAGAATAGTGCTGCATGTCAACGGAGAGACAACGGAGAAAGCAAACGTACAGCCTCCCAGCCAGCTCATCGATACCCCTCTCCGGCACCGTACCCGATCAACTTTTGCCCGTTCACCGGATTTCCATTGCCAGACCTCACCCAGGGCATAACGTAATCTCTCTTCTTCTCCTCTCTCACAGCTTTCTCCATCATTCTCGCCGTGATGCTTTGCATGTCCATTCCCATACCCGCACCAGGAATACCAACGCCTCCAAAGGTATCAAACCGGCCACCATCGATCGCCATGTTGACGTCGTCCATACCACCGTTGCCGGCCATCCGCCTGCCTCGGAACCTCTCGTCCTTACTGTTATATCTTCCGAGGTCGGGGCCGTAATCACCCTTATGAGGGAAGCCAAGGTCGTCGACGGAATGGAACGTGTTGCTCCTGTTGAGGCAGTGGCCGCCTCGACCGTGACCGCCGCCGTTGCCGTTGCCGATATTCGCGGAACTTCTCGGCGGGAAGCCAAGGTGATCTGCGTGAGGCACGAAAAAGTAGTCTGATGGTGCTGGCGACCCTCTCCGAGACGGAATGGGGGTATGTAGAGGCGTCAAGCGGTCTGCATTTCCGCCTGGCGGACCAGGGAGACCGAGGGTCCCGTTCTTCCCTAAGTTCTTGAAGACCCGGAGCTGAATGACTACATGATCGTTTCCGACGACGTCTTTCAAGTCCCCGCTGTTGCCGCCGCCGCCGACGTGCATTTGTGGGTTGTTGTTGTTGTAGTCCTGAGAGGTGCCGCTGGGGTCTATCGTCACTGGGGAACTCTCTATGAGTTTCTGCAAAAGGTGAGAGCTCAGAGTTATGAACATGCTATTGCCGTTGACATTGTCGAGCATCATTTGATCTTCGTAAACGCTGATACCGGACCCGCCGAGGTCACTATCTATTCCGGAAAGTAGGGTCCTCGACGTATGCGGTACTTCCGTCAGAATTGCGGTCTCACGGGCCTTCTTGCGCTTCTGGAACTCATTGTGCTCGAGCTCGAGATAGTCGCACAGTCGGCGGGACAAGTTCCAATGACGTTCGCCGTATTGTGCGAAGGTGATATTGTGGGAGTTATTGCGGTACTTTTTGAACAAAGTTTCGAAAGAGGAGAGCACAGGGAAGGTGAAGTCTTGCACCATCTGTGTGTCTCCAAGTACGTCGCCGACACGAAGAAACCGAAGTGCTTCTTCAACATTGTCGAGGTTGTGCTTGATGTGTTTTCGGTATTTGAGATATGAGTGCTCAATGTCCAGACGTGTGGGCGCGTTGCCATTGTCAAGGCAGTCGAGAACTGTAGACACCTCGACAAAGGATTCTAGCAGTGTTAGAAAGGCGGATATGTCGCGGGTTCCCAGCTCGTCTTCGTTGCATTGCGGGACAGCGCGGGCGTCACGCTGCGCAAAGTCGTGGCGGAATGGGTAGCCGGCGACAAAGGCCTCGGAGAGTGCAGAGCCCACGCTGTAGTTTTGGCCGTTTTTCAATCGGCGGAAGAGTGTGAAGACGACGACCCTTAGAGCCTCACTGCCACCAAATCGAGCTGGTGAGGAGAGCTTGGCAACATCGTCGGAGTGAGGCTGGTCCGCCGGTCGAGCCCAAAGCACGATATCTTGACATGGGGCGAGGTCGTATACGAGAGTGACCTGACCTGCGGTGCGGGAGAAACGATCCCCGCGAGGCTCGAAGTTGTGAATACTTCGTCGAAGGCGACAGAAGTTGCGCTGGAGATCAATTAGAGGACAGGTGCCTATGTGCTCATCATTCCAGAGCAGGCTGACGACCTGTAATTGGCCCGGGTGATATTGCTTAGAGCCGCTGTTGCCCATCGTGTACTTTAGCTTACAAGGCGAGCGAGAGCGTCGAATAGTACCAAGGATAAGAGTCGTAGACACCGATTCGAAGGTAATCAGCGAATTAAGAGGATCCTAGGATCTAATAGAAGAGAATATTTGAAGAATGATTGAGTATTAATTTTGAAGTTGGAAAACCGGCGGGCTCCGTGTATCTGAAGTGGTTGGGTCAATTGGAAGACTAGCGAATTAAGTTTACATATCTATACCATTCTATGCAACTATTTGTCCAAACCGCTTCTTATATACGCACTCACTAGATACTCAATGCCGGCCGGACAACATATTCATTGTCGATAGGAAACCTACCATAGAGCGGCCAGCGTCGGCGATTGTAAGGTGACACCGTTGAAAATTTGTAAGTTTGCTCTTTGTATCGTTGAGGTTGCGTCGCGGACAAGCAACCAACGAACCAATGGAGTGATGTATATGCATAGCATATTCGAGTCATCAAGTGCAAAGGCTGATTCGGTATTGCCTATAATTCCGATGGTCTCCGTCGTACAACATTGCTGGGGCTTCGAGAAATGCCAAGGCATACGGGCGACTTTTGGATTCAGACAGTACAGATGCAGCTGCAATGCAGTGGAAATCGGGAAACTTGCTCTGTGTAACCATTGACAACTGTCAATCACAGCCCATGCCCAATTCGCGGATGAGTCCACAAGTATTCATATCGCTCACAGGCAACTTCGGACATTCAGAGGTGAGCTCTGCTTTCGATGTAAGCTCTCAATGCTAGAACACCTCAACGTGTGTGACGACCGAGGAGTTCTAGAAGAAAACATTTGACCGTAGAGCCAGAGGTTGAGTCTTCTAACATGCACACCGGGTGCACCGAAGGTAGCTCACTAATATATTACCCAACGTGCGCCTGGACACAGATGCACGTATATATTGTTGTCGTACACTATATGCGCATGCAAGAATTATGCCCAGTTTTTGTTCTACGTAGACTAAGCTTGGTGTAGTCTGTGTGCACAATTCAGTATCAAAGCTTAGCAACGAGCAGTCATTTGAGTTTGCCAATTGTGTGTACATGTATCTCAGTGGCCGACAACTTAGTGACATACTCATGGCAAGGACTAGTTTCTTGCAGCAATATCGTACCATTTTAGCCAGACGTTTTCTATATATAGAACATCTCAAGCTTGCAAGACGGCAGTTACGCCGCGCTTCAACACCCCATATGATTATATCAATAATTTGCGTTGAAGAACAGAATTCCAACGCTCACACCGCGGTACCGTACCAGCGGACAACAAAGAAACCGCATATTTCGAGGTTTAATGTAGTAGAAAAAAAGAAATAACCACAGAGAATCACAAACTAAGAGGTTATGCCTGGGTTAGTAAGTAATAGGTACCTACTTAGGTATTTCTACGATACATTCTGTTTGCACGGAGGCATCGTCATCTCGAGACCGTATGGAAATCTGCGTTAGTGGCAGGATTATGTTGCATTTTGCGTGTTGCAGAGCGCGAAAGCCTCAATGTTAGGGCAACCACGGCCAGCTGCATCGCCGTAATGTTCCCCCAGCGTGACAATATGGAGGGACATCTTATTGCTGAGAGCCTCCAGCCGGGAGGTTCATCTTTCATCTCTCATCCATCTGTTCCTCCTCCTGATACATCATCACCGCCATCTCGCGACTGTATACAAGTTGCAGCTTTCAACTCTGTTCGCGTCTTGCATCGATCAGGCTGATCCTGACTGGTATCGACGTATCAGACTCATCCGCCGGATAGTATTTACACGCAGCCTTGGATATATCGCATCCGCCGCGCTTCTTACCACTCGTCCAGACCTCCGCCTCTCACAAACTCCATTTCGGCATACCTGTGCTATACCCAAAAGCCAGGGCTTAATCGACTCCGAATAATGCAACCGAACAAGCGAAGACATCAGAAGGAGCCGCCCTCCGAGCAGTCTCCCCAGACAGGGACTTCGTCTCCTTCACCAAAGCGCCATCAGCCTGGTCAAGACACCACGGAAATTTCTGACAGTACTCCCTTTCTTCTTCCTGAGCAACGCCGTGCGACAATAGGCTCTTCAGAATCGTCCAACCTCCCACGACCCCAGGTCACACAGCCTACTTCTTCAACTACTGAAGAAACGTCATCGAACATGGTCTCCACGCCTGGACAGGAACCTCGCAGCGATGAAGACGGTCGAACACCTACTAGGAGGTCCACAAGGCTTGCTGGGTTTGGCTCTCGGGGTCGCCGTGGTCATGGCTCAACCCACGATAACCGTGCTACCATCATTGGTAGTGGCACAACCAGTCCTTTTACTGCTAGCCAGGATTCTCAGGTAGAGAGGTCATGGCCCCCTGCCACTGTAGCTAGTCATATGGACTTTAGCGACCTGTCTGATCACGCGTCATCCGCTGGTGCAACCGATGGCGTGGAAGGTCTGTCGCTGGATGATGGAGCTTTGTGGGGAGGGCTATCGGATGCAGAGATGAGACGCCAGATCAGCATGTTGAATGCGATGGAAAGAAGGAGAGACATCGAAACCAGCCCAAGCACCGGCCCCCAGTCTACAGCTACGTCACGCCAAACCACCCCTGTCTTGACGGATGGGGGGACTCCTTCCCCGGGGACTCCCAGTTCAGCTTTTCAGGCGCCATCACAGACTATCAATCCTCGACATTCTACCTTGCTTGAACTATCAAGTCACCGCACCATTCCACAGCATCCATCACACACGTACATGCCGTGGCGTACTGCTGCTGCTCAGCACAATCCAGCATCCCAGCTTTTTGGTGACCCCATCCCCAGCCCCGGATCTGGTTCTTCAGGAACGAGTCACCCAGGCCTAGGCCATACTCGAGCCAATCCTATAGCCAACTCTGCAACTAATCCAGCAACTGCTAGTGGCAACCTTAATCCTGTTACACTAGGACGTCACCGTGGAACCATTTCAACCCCATTGGATCCTTTCGCGAACTATGTTCCATCAACGCGTTTGGACACTTCACAGAGTGGCTTTGAGCGCAACCCGCACTCAGCCACAGGCTACCCCGTCACAACAAACGCGAGTTCTTTCGTCCGCGAGCGGGAGTCGTTCGAAGATTTCAGACGCCGACTTACAGCTTCACATCCCGGTGTTTCACCATTCAGACCAGAAGCTTCTTCATCTCGCCCCAGTCTAGTTATTGGGTCTCACATAAACCCAAGTCGGAATGTACATGTGAGGGTAACCATCATGATCGCTTTTGAGGGGTTTACGGCTAATTTGTCATGCTAGCAGGACGCAGGAAGTTCGAGTGACAGCAACGTCCCGCGACTACATCCGTCACCGTTCTTTTCATCGACAAGCATGGAGCGTTCCTACTCTGATCCTCTAGTGCAAACAGCCATTTCGGCAACACCGGTTTCCGACCTTGCTTCCCATCTCGAAAGGGCTGGACCATCGTCGTCCATTCCGCTGGGTGCCCAAAATCCGGGGGCGCATTCCTCGTCTTCCCATTCTAAATCGCGCAAGACCTCTAGCTATGACCAGACTTTCCGCTACTCGGCGTCCAAGGGGTGCTATGAAGCTAACGTCCCCGCCGCCTACTGGATGTACAATCCGAACACAAAACCCCTGTCGACCACCGACCCATTCTTCAAAACCTATACATCTGATCCAGATGTGGTCCCATTAGGTAGAGGGAGGGCTATCTGCAGGCGAGAACCGACTCCCGAGATCCGGCTCGATGAAACACCTGAGGACGAAAAAGAGACCAAACGACAGATTAAAAAGGCCCAGAGGAAGCAAGACTGGACGAAGAGAAAGTCCCAGGAGCTGGGTCGATCCTGGCAAGCAAAGTATTCCGGCCGCCGTCTCGAACCATATTCGAGCTATCCGGATGAAATGTATGATGAGATGGATGAGATGGATGACCTAGACTTTCAGCAGTATCTGGATCTTACCAGAGGGGAAATTGCGACGCGTGACCAGCCTCCGCGTGATTCATTTTCACACCCGGCCAACCGCGGGCATCTCGAGGCTATGAGAAGGAGGTTCGAAGAGATCGAGGCTGAAGGGCGTGAACCAACGAGTCGCGAGCTGGAAGAGATCGTCAACTCGAGAGCTGATCTCATCCATGCAGAGATTCAGAGAGGCACACAAACAGACGGAAGCAAAGAGAAGAAGAAAGAGAAGAAGCAGAAGAAGAATAAGGAGACTCAAGACGAATGAATCGTTTCTGTATGATGCCGGTTTTAATTGACGCATGGGGCTTACATATTTCTATCGTGATCGTTATTCCGTTTCTTACTGCATGGCGACAGCAACTGCCATTCCTGCTACTACGGGTTCTTGCTACTACCGCATGTACCCATAGAATAGAATCATCCTGTTTTACAGCATCCTATGTAGGTAAACAGTACGAATAAAATTCGGCTATCGCGGCTGGCTAGTGTTGTGTGTGGTATTTGCACCGCTCGGGCCGAATCGGCGTCCCAACTGATCGTTCGGGATGCCGAGAGCCAGCGGGAATTTTGCCGGCTGCTGAAATTGCCCCAACAAAGATGTCCGCTCCAACGTGAATGCCAATTGCCCGGGCGTCGGTGACATCCAGCAAAAGAACACTCCCGCGAACACCGGCCAGACCAGCACTCCTCATCTCCCACACCCTCTCGATCCATTGTCCATCGCGACACATCTCATCCTCGACTCGCCTTCCGCTCGTGCACGTCCTCTTTCTTTCCGACTTCCCTTCGAACAGACACAACCGCACAAATCATGGTTGCTGCGGTATTTTCTCGGCGGACAGCGCTGCTGGCGTCGAGGGTGGCCGGGAGGGCTCACGGTGCGGCGAGCATACGCAGGTAGGCCCCCACTTCCCAGATCAACATCGCAAGATGGCTCCGCGGCGGATCCGATCCCACAGCAGGCTACAGGGGCCAATTGGCGATACCGACGAACGAGCCGGACTCGGATACGTGCATCCCAGGACGAGTAATAGCAAAGCTAACACGAATATGACCGCAACAGCACCGTCCCACGAAATGCATTCCCATCGTTCGCGAGATACTATGCCGATAAGTCCTGTACGTCCCGTGGCGCCGTCACCATCTCATCGAATCGGATTGCTGCTCCTGGATTTTGGTAGCTGACATGGCATGGCCCGCTCGTAGCGTTACCACGCCACACTATCGTCAACATGCCGGCTCTATCCCCCACGATGACGTCGGGCAACATTGGCGCGTGGCAGAAGCAACCTGGCGACAAGCTCTCGCCGGGTGATGTCCTGGTCGAGATTGAGACGGATAAGGCGCAGATGGATTTTGAGTTTCAGGATGAAGGTGTGCTGGCGAAGATTCTGATGGAGACCGGACAGAAGGATGTCAGCGTTGGCAGTGTAAGGTTCTCTCATAAGCCGTAGCAAAGCAGTGGTGGTGCTAATTCAGTTGTGGTCTTTCTAGCCTATTGCGGTTATGGTCGACGAAGAAGGCGACGTCGATGCTTTCAAGGACTTTACAGCAGACGATGCCGGCGGCAAGCCTGCTCCTTCGTCTGAACCCAAGTCGGAACCTGAGCCTTCCAAGTCGGAGAGCCAGGAGTCCGCCCCTGCACCTTCCGGCCAAGAATCGACGTCGACCGGTGGCCGCCTCCAAACCTCGCTAGAGAGGCTCGACGGGCTCGAGTACATGGCCTCCCCGGCGGCGAAGGTTCTGGCACTAGAGAAGGGCGTCCCCCTGAAGAACGTCAAGGGCACCGGCCCAGGTGGCAGGATCACCAAGGCCGATGTTGAGAAGTACTCAGGCCCCACAGGCAGCGCGGCTGCTGCCGCTGGACCTGCTGGTGCGGCCGATGCGGACATCCCCATCTCCAGCATGCGCAAGTCCATCGCCTCGCGTCTTCAGTCGTCGATGCAGCAGTCTCCACACTTCTACATCAACTCGGATATCTCCGTTGGTCGGCTGCTGAAGCTCCGACAGGCCCTCAACGCGTCGGCAATGGCGAATGCGTCCAAGGGAGAGCCGGAGTACAAGCTCACCGTCAACGATCTGATCGTGAAGGCTGTCGCGGTCGCGCTGAAGAAGCATCCGAACGTCAATGCGTCATGGCTGGACAACGAGGGCGTTATCCGCCAGCACGGCTCTGTTGATATCTCGGTCGCCGTTGCTACACCCTCTGGTCTGATCACTCCGATCATCAAGGCGGCGCACGCAAAGGGAGTTCAGGCTATTTCTGCGGAAATCAAAGAACTCGCGGGCCGCGCGCGCGACAACAAGCTTAAGCCGGAGGAGTTCCTCGGTGGCACGTTCACCATCTCCAACATGGGCATGATCGACGCAGTCTCGAGGTTCACAGCGATTGTCAACCCTCCTCAGTCAGGCATCCTGGCGGTGGCGACAGCGAAGAAGGTGCCGGTCCCCGGCGTTGACGGTGCGATTGAGTGGGATGACCAGATTAGCTTTACAGCGAGCTTTGACCATCGGATCGTAGACGGCGCTGTTGGCGCTGAATTCATGAAGACGTTGAAGAGGGTGCTCGAGAACCCGATGGAGCTGTTGCTGTAGCTGTAGCGAGGGGTTTGAATTGCGGGTTCGAGCATATAACTGTAACTAGAGTCTACAAGGTGGCAGATGAGAGGGCTCGGTTGTTCTAATGTGTATAGATGGGCGGTGGTATATCGCGGGTGAAGGGAGGTGTGCATGTGTGGATGCCATGACACAGGCTCCCGATGGCGGAGCAGCAGTGGTATCATGGAGGCGAGAGGCATCTCTTCAGCATTCTTGTATTTGACATCTTTTCTACTACGACTTCCTTTTCCGTTTAAATTCTCCTGTACATTTCCACGCGCACGATGAGCATCAAAACTAAAATACACGCCTTTCTCTTAAGACCATATTCCATGGCCAGCTCTCTCATCATGCATCCAGCACAGAGCGCCAAGAGCACACAACACGCACATTTGCGCGAACGTGATGCGTATTGATTACGATAGTGATGAGGTCGTTTTACCGCGTTAGATTGAGTCAAATGCAGAGCTTGTGAGATAATGCCGCCTACAAGGTATTTTCCAGAACTCGGGCACGGCTCTGGTGAGAATGCTAGTAATCCTTCGCCTTCTCAATTCCAGTAGCCCAGATTTAGATACTATATAGGTCCCGTAACGTTGGAGCCCGTTGATATGGCGAAGAGGCTGGCCAAGATGAGGGGCCAAAGCCGTTCGATAAGGACGGCTCTCAGCTTACTGATATTCCTGGATGTTCCCCTGTGAGTACTTCCTGAAATTCCCAAACGTATATAAGAGGCTGCTTGACCTGTCTATCCGTACCGCCATAGCTAACGACAGCTTGCCGTTAATTGATCTTTCAGAGGCGCCGTGGCGATGATGCAAATGAATGTTGGAACTGGCTCCATGGCCACCACGATACCGCGACAGGCATGGGATAGTTGGTTCCAGCAGGAACACGATCACGTCAAAACCTTTGCCACAGCGCTCGAAGAAACCGACTATTTCCAGCTGGCCTGGAACAACCCTTCCTGTCCGTCGACTGACGAGGCGCTAGAAGCCGGCGCTGCAACCCATATATCCCCGTTGATCGCTAAGATATTCAATGCAAGAATCTCCCTGACCAAACAGATTCTGCAAGGGAATCCCAATGCATTCGGCGAGGTCGATCTGAACGAGAGTACTGTCAGTGAATCCTTCGACGACACTCTCTGGGCTGAACGCGGCCTGTTGAACAAGGTTGCCGCGATGGAGACTGTCGCTGAGGCCGAGTACAACGGCATCCGGCAATTCCTAGAAGATACGGACTATCTAGCTAGACTGCGGTATCCGGACTTGGATGACCAAGAACGGAACATCCGGAGCCTAGCGCTGGGCGTTGACGATGCTCACTTTGACGGGTTGACTACGGTTACATATATCACCGCTGCGAGGACGAATCTCATCAATAAATTTGGAGACATGATAGCACTTCTGGAAGAATCAGCGACCAGATACAGGGTCGAGATCGAGACGGATGAGATTGTAGATGTCGGCAGGCTGGATACTTGGTTCCCAAATGTCGAAAAGGAGAGGTGGGCAGACGTCCTTGGGCAGCTGGTGCTATGGACGGAGTGCTGGCTATCGGGGCTGGTGCCCGCGATGAGGGCGCTGTTGGACATCGAGCGTCTGCCCCTGCCACAACCGAAGAGCGCCAGCGGGAGCAGGTGGGGTCCATTGGGACGTGCAGCCCAGCGGCTGAGAAAGTCGTTTTCAGGGATCCTGCCCGGGCTGGGAGGCGGAAACCAGAACCAGGGAGGGCCAGGAGGGCCAGGAGGGCCAGGAGGGCCAGAAGAGGGGCCAGGAGCGGGGCAAGCTGGATAACAGCCCGGACGATTGTCGAACGATATAGCCATGTAGACCGCTGTTGATGATATGATAAGATTACTCCATCGCTCCAGTACAACTCGTCATGGTTCAGCGCTCGAATCAGCTGTATGCTCGTGATGCCGCAAAGACGTGGGTGTTAGATATATCGTGGGTAGCGGTGAGTGGAGTTGTTTTTGTTGTAGTGTTCCCGGGGCTGTTCCCGGGTGGCTGCACCGGGGCGCCCGGGGCCACGGGAAGTTCCGGGCGTGGGGGCAAACGGCTGCCCGGAGGGTCCCGGTTGTCAAAGAAGCCAGTTTGCAGGACGACAGCGACGACTCCTTCCAAACTCCCCTGACCGAACCGGCTTGTGCATGCGTCGACGCCTCGATCTCCTGGTTTTATCTCTTCGCCAGTGGCTGAATCTGCACTCTGCTCATGCGACCTCGAAGCTTCCAGAAGGCGCGGTTCTGGTAGCTGTTGCAACGTTCCCGCTGCGAACCCGCTTGGCTTCCTTATCACGTCACAAGCTGGGCGTCTGGACCCTTCCCTCACGGATCCACCAACCCTCGACAAATCGAAACCAGCTACCAACCACACGAGAGCACTGTCGCGGCATCACCATTTTTCACGCGTACGGCAACCGCGGGTGACGCCTGTCCCGCCGCCCCGCCGGCTCTCTGAAAGCCCCTTCCACCATGTATGCGCGTCCATCTCATCTGCTTCAATCTGCGATGCACGCTGACAACTTTCTGACACTCACGCTAGGGCACCCCTCGTTGACCACCCGCAGATTGCTCGCGCAACACTGCATAACCCGCTTCCGCCATACCTCAAGTTCTACGTCTGGCCGTTCTTCTTCTTATACCCGCTGTTCGGCGCCATCTACTTTCCTGAAGAGACCTACGACAAGTACATTCACAGCTCGGAGTTCACTTTCCTCTATCTTGGTGGCATTGTGTGTCTACAGACACTGCTCTGGCTCAGCTGTCAGTGGAACGTGAACATCAAGACGTTATTCACCACTCGAGCGGTACGAGATTAGAACCCCCTGTTAACAAACGGACTCGCGGCTAATTGAAGACCTGGTGCAGGCATCCGATGTATTCACCGCTAAGCTCATCAAAGTTATCCCCGTTGAAAACTCTGGCAAATCTGAAATATGCGAGATCATTCACGACAAGGTATGTCCAATGTGCGCGAATATCTATATCATCATCAGCTGGCAAGTTCTAACTTGGCATCCTTGGAACGTAGTCCGGACCAAACGAGGACCTGTTCTTTCTATTCCAGAAACGCAGATTCCTCTTCCTCCTAGATTCCAGCACCTTCTCAACTCTCGTCTACCCGCTCTCAGCTGTACCCAAGCCCAAGCTCGAAAGTTTCCAGCACACCTTAGGCATCCAGTCAGAAGCGGAGCTTAACCATCTGAAGCATCACTATGGCCCGAACAACTTCGATATACCCGTCCCCACATTCACCGAGCTCTTCAAAGAACATGCTGTCGCGCCGTTCTTCGTCTTCCAGATATTCTGCGTCGGCCTCTGGTGTCTGGACGAGTACTGGTACTACAGCATTTTCACCCTCTTCATGCTTGTCGCCTTCGAGTCTACCGTCGTATGGCAGCGCCAACGGACACTTACCGAGTTCCGTGGGATGTCTATCAAGCCGTATCCAATCTTTGCTCACAGATTAGGCCAATGGGTCGAAGTCCAGAGCGATGATCTGCTCCCTGGCGATCTCGTCAGCGTGGGCAGGACCAAGGAAGATTCGGGCGTCGCGTGCGACATGATTCTCATCGAAGGAACCGCTATTGTCAATGAAGCCATGTTGTCCGGTGAATCTACTCCACTGTTGAAAGACTCTGTTGCTCTTCGACCGGGTGATGCCATTGTTGAACCTGAGGGATTTGACAAAAACGCTATCCTGTACGGTGGGACCAAAGTCTTGCAGGTGACACATGCGGCAGGCGGCGAGGAGAATCCTGAGACGAACGTCAAGGTCTCGCTGGCGCCGGACAATGGCGCTCTTGCGGTCGTCACGAAGACTGGATTCGAGACTAGCCAGGGTCAGCTTGTCCGGACGATGATTTACTCCACCGAGCCGGTCTCCGCGAACAATCTGGAAGCCCTGTTATTCATTCTCTTCCTGCTCATGTTCGCGATTGCTGCCAGCTGGTACGTCTGGACAGAAGGTGTTCTCCAGGACAGGAAGCGATCGAAGCTGTTGCTTGATTGCGTTCTAATCATCACGAGCGTTGTTCCTCCTGAATTACCCATGGAACTCAGTCTTGCTGTGAATACCTCTCTTGCCGCACTAAGCCGATACGCGATTTACTGCACGGAACCCTTCAGAATCCCATTCGCTGGTCGAGTTGACGTCTGTTGCTTCGACAAAACTGGTACTCTGACGGGTGAGGATCTGGTCGTTGAGGGCGTCGCTGGGCTGCCTGTTGGTGGTTCCAATGGATCCGCTCAGCACATTACCCCCACCTTGCAACAAGTCTCGGAAGTTGGTCCGGAAACAACGCTAGTTCTTGCTACCGCTCATGCTCTTGTTCGACTTGATGAAGGCGAGATTGTCGGCGACCCGATGGAGAAGGCTACCCTGGAAGCCCTCCAATGGAGCCTCGGAAAGAACGATACGCTCATGTCGAACAAAGTCTCCTCGTTACCCGGAAAAGCGTACTCGCAAACATCCAGCATCGTCACAATCCGTCGCCGGTTCCAATTCTCGTCGGCATTGAAGAGGCAGAGCTCCGTCGCTACTGTCCTTCACACTGCAGAGAATCGCCGTATTCGTGGCACTTTCGTTGCTGTAAAGGGTGCACCTGAAACTCTTCGAAAGATGATTGTGTCCGTTCCCGCAGACTATGAAGCTACGTTCAAGTACTATACTCGCCGTGGATCCCGTGTTCTGGCACTCGGATACAAGTACCTGTCAACAGACGGAGAACTTGGTAGCAACAGAGTGAACAATCTGACGCGAGAGGAGGTTGAGAGTGACTTGATCTTTGCCGGGTTCCTTGTCTTGCATACTCCTCTGAAGGATGACGCCAAGAAGACCGTCCGCATGTTGAACGAGAGTAGCCACCGAGTCATCATGATTACTGGTGATAACCCGTTGACCGCTGTCCATGTCGCCAAAGAAGTCGAAATCGTGGACCGAGAATGCTGGATTCTGGACGCACCTGAAGATGAAAACAGCCCGCATGAACTCATCTGGAGATCGGTTGACGAAAGTGTCATCATTCCAGTCGACTCTCAAGCCATTATCGACCCCGATATTCTTCTGGAGAAGGATATCTGTGTTACCGGCTACGCTCTGAACAAGCTTACCGAGAACCTCCTCGCCATCACTGCACTCTTACGCCATACCTGGGTCTACGCACGCGTCTCGCCTCTGCAGAAGGAAGTCATCCTGACCGGCCTCAAGGCCGCTGGCTACACTACCCTCATGTGCGGCGACGGAACCAACGATGTCGGAGCCCTCAAGCAAGCACATGTCGGTGTCGCACTCCTCAATGGCACAGAGCAGGACCTTGTGCGCATCAGCGAACACTTCAAAGTCACCAAGATGAAGGAAATCTACGAAAAGCAGGTCTCTTTGACGAAACGGTTTAATGCACCGATACCGCCTCCTCCTGTTCTGATCGCACACCTGTTCCCACCCGGACCCGGCAACCCGAACTTCGACGCAGCTGTAGCCCACCAAGCCAAAGTCCGCGGCGTCGACCCCTCCCAAATCCCCATCCCCAAGACACAAGAAGGCCAGCTCGAGACGGTAACGACACCCGGCGCTGCAGCTCTACAGTCGCAGAACGCCCAGACGGCCGCGAACAAGTCCGCAGGATTCGCAGACCAAATGACCACCATGATGATGGACCAGGAACTTGGCGAAGACGAACCGCCCACCATCAAACTCGGCGACGCGTCCGTCGCCGCGCCGTTCACCTCGAAACTCGCCAACGTCATCGCTATCGCCAACATCATCCGCCAGGGCCGCTGCACGCTCGTCGCCACGATCCAAATGTACAAGATCCTCGCCCTGAACTGCCTCATCTCCGCCTACAGTTTATCCGTCCTCTACCTCGACGGAATCAAATTCGGCGACGGACAAGTGACCATCAGCGGCATGATGATGTCCGTGTGCTTCCTGTCCATCAGCCGTGCAAAGCCCGTTGAGAAGCTCTCCCGGGAGCGACCGCAACCCAACATCTTCAACCCGTACATCATCGGCAGCGTGCTCGGCCAGTTCGCCGTCCACATCGTCAGCCTGGTCTACATCTCAAACTACGTCAAGGCGATCGAACCGCACGAGCGACCCAAGGATCTCGAGAAGGAGTTCGCGCCGTCGCTGCTCAACAGCGCCATCTACCTCATCAGCTTGATTCAGCAGATCTCCACATTCGCGATCAACTACCAGGGCCGTCCGTTCCGCGAATCAATCAGGGAGAACAGAGCGATGTACTGGGGTCTTGTCGGCGTTGGCGCGATCGCGTTCAGCTGCAGCACCGAGTTCATCCCGGAGCTGAACGAGAAGCTGCGGCTGGTCAAGTTTACGGACGAGTTCAAGACCATCTTGACGACGAGCATGCTGTTGGATTATGGGTGTTGTTGGGTGATCGAAAAGGTGTTGAAGTGGGCGTTCAGTGACTACAGACCAAAGGTATGAACTCCTCTCGCTCTTATGCAACAACTTAGCTTATGGAGACTAACATGGTGCTAGGATATCGCCGTGAGGAGGAAGGATCAGATCGAGAGATCTCAGAACAGAGCAGAGGAGGTCGAGGTCGTGGTCAACCCACAGGCTGTCCCCACCTCGATGAGGGCCGGCCCGGCAGCCCCGGGAGCTACGGCGTCGGGCGCCAAACATGTAGACAAAGGAGGGCTGAAGAGGCTGAATAGGTGAAGCGAAGACATATCAGTTGTAGAAAAGTAGGTTGAGTTTTGCAAGTCACTTACCTCAGCTCGTGTATTACGGGTTGAAAGAGATGTAGTGAGGGAGGCGCTGCAGGAGCTCTTGGAGACCTTGTATAGATCATAGAGTGGAGGGCCGGTTTGCTCGAGATCGATCTCCGGCTAATTATAAGACGTGCGATGATAGTAATGCTTAAGTTATAATTTCCTTATGTACTAGTTCATTATATTCGTCTGTATAAGAGCTGTAATAAATGTTTCTATGTAGAAAAGAGAGTTATATGTAACTTCAAACGCAGTAGGCCCTCGGCCTGAAGCTCGAGCGATGTGACTATATCGATGGATAAATATTATGTGCAAGAAGGCAAGGGAAGGAAGAACCAAGCGGGCATGTGTAAGAACAACCAAAAACGAAGTATCTTGCTTTTTCGCCAATGACGTGAATATTACTAACTGTCAAAGATCGTTGATTAGAAGGGAAGTAAACTTGAGACCCCACATCGGAAGGTAAGTGTGCAATCAATCCCAGAACAAATAACACGGTCAATAAAGATCATCCTACTCAGGCGTCCCACCGGACACCCTACCGACTCATCACGCTTCCCGCTCGCCGTCTGCCTTTTACGGCGCCAGTGGTACTGACTCCATTGACGCCGGCATCCATCGGCTTGGCTCCGAGCTTCATCTCGCCGACTCGTCGTAGCATCCCCATCAGCGTCCGCCGCATCTCTTCGCTCAGGTCTTTGCTCAGCAGCTCTATCGCGACGGGGTAGAAGGCCGTGATGTTCCGCTCGAAGTCCGGATCCGGGAAGGCGAGGTATCCTTCCATCACGTCGACGACGACAGGTTGCCAAGCGAGGATGTTGCGGTGCTGCGTTTCGCGGTCGAGGATAACGTAGCCGTGGATAATATCAATACAGAGACTAAATCATGGTTAATGTTAGAATTCACATATGTGGAGGGTGCAGGGGGGTTGGCTGGCTACTCACGGGACTAGAGCTTCCTCGACATCCCGCCGACTCTCCCGTCGCTCTGACTTGTCGTCGGCAAACATCCGGAACAGGATGGCAATGTAAGTCGCCGCGCTGGTGCTCTCCTGCTTTAACAGGTTCGGCGGCTGCTTCATGAACCCTTCCCTGAACAGCCGCATCCGCAGCTCCTTGTCATTGTTGAACTTCCTGGCAAACGCAAAGCTCTTCTTCAACAGGGCCATGAGGCGTAGCAGTTCCGGCGACGGGATGAGGTTGTACACGTCGTCGTTCGAGAAGAGCTCGGAGACAGTCTCGATCATGAGGCCTTGGAGGACGCATTTGGTGATTATACGCGCAAAGTAGCGTTTTCGGGCAGCGGTGACGGGGACGGCGATTTGCGGTATCGCGGTGGGCGGGCGGTAGTCTTCCAGCGGCTGTTCGGAGGTCGGTTCCTCGCGGACGTCTTCTTCGGGTTGCTGCCCGTCTGTTTCTGCGGGTGTATCTTTGAGGCCGCCCGGTGTTTCCAGCCCATCGATCTTGAGCCCGTTGCTTTCCTCGGTGACTAGAACGTCTTCCTTAAGCTCGCCGTCATCATCCAGACCACCACCAGTGCTGATCGAGGCCGAGCTGCTACTTGCCGCCACCGTCGACACGCTGACGGCGCTGAACAGCTGGTATGCGGTCGTCCTCTCGAACAGCACGACAAAAGCGCCTACAATCTTGCCCCAGTGCTCCTTCTCTAGCTTGCGCACATTCTGCAGAATCAGTTGCTGCAAGCAGGAGCTCCCTATCCGCGCGATCGTATCGTTCTCCTGGCAGATACACGTGATAAGCAGCTCCAGGAACCCGTCTAGCATCCGCGATAAGTTTGCAAAGAAGTGCGTAAACAGCTGTATCAGATTTCTCAGCGCCTGGATCATCGTCGTCGACAGCCATACCGTCATATCCTCGTGGTTGCTGAACCGGGACATCTCGCTCTTGCTCTTGAGGACCATGAAGATGGGGAACAGCAGCTGTCGGCAGACGAGGTCCCAGAACGCCTCGGGGTAAGCCGCGCCGTATGCGACAAGCGTGTCGAAGAGATGGTTGAGCGCACGGCTTCTGACCTCCAGGTCTTCGCCGGTCATGAGCACGTCGTGGAATGCAAACAGCACCGGAAACCAAAACTTGACCATGGGGTCTTCCTTCGCAGTCTTGATCTTCGCGCCACCCATGACCGTCTCCATCCCGTTTCCGTTTTCCGTTCCCGAGTTCGCGGAGCCGTTCGGGCCGGAAAAGTCGGCAGATTTAGGCGAGAGGGGGCATTCGGGCGTGTCGAGCATTCGCGGAACAATGGTCTTGAGAATCTCGATAGCTTGTAACGAGATCCGCTGGAACCGCAGATTCTTCGCGAACTCCGTCAGGCAGACGACGAGGTCTGAGAATGCCCCTTGCGCGATAATCACGCCAAACCTCTCCTTGTAGATTGACTGCACAGACTTGAATGCAAATTCGACAATATTATCTACAATCGATATCGTTAGCCAGAGCACCATAACTTTCATTCGTATTGCAGGTAGTCGTACCATATTGCTCCTTCGCCGCAAAACTGTAGGTGCCAAACATCGTTCTCCACCCAGACTTGATCATATTTCCCCTGGCCTGCAGCATCTGATTCAAGCACTGCAGCACCATATCCTTTACCTTGGCATGCGAGCTGTTCGCCATAACGTGCTCGAATGGCTTCAAGAAGTCTTTCTGGAACCGGAAATGCGGCAGCTCCTGGATCTCCAAGAACCGCATACTCAGCTGCCGTAGCGAATCCAGCGCGAAGAAAACAATACTCGTGTTCGGCAGGCAGCCGACATTGTTAAAGTGCTCGCCGAGGATCGCCCAGATGTTCGACCACTCGAATCTGATACGGTTCATGTTGTAGAAACTGATCTCGACCAGCTTTTGCAGGCTGAACATCCGCGGGCTTTCGCTCGCGCCGGAAGACTGCACCTCCTGCCATGAGACCTCGCACAACGCCCGCACGAAATGCACGATGGCGTCGCCGTTCAGCTTTGAACTGTTTGCGAAGATCTTGTCGACGGCGATGACAACTTCTCGGCTCCGCGACTCCTCGGCCACGTCCGCCGAGTAGTTTGGCATCTTGTTGCGCAGCGACTTGGACGACCGCGTCGAATGGAAAGAGGACCGGCGGTCGTCGCCCAGTCCCGAGCGTAACGACTTGTTCATGTCCGGCAGCGAACCTTCGTCGACGCCCTGAGAGATCAGTTGGAACCGCTCCAGCTGGCTGACGGCCAGCAGCACGTCTTTCCACGAGGTCTTGAGCAGGTTTCCTTCCGTCTGAGCAACATCGAGGAGGACTTTGAGGGCCTCCACGTTCTTCGGCTTCATCTCACTGAGGTTACTCAGCTGCGTAAACCGAGTGAGCGCGCCGACGAAGGATATCCGCGGCAGCTCCAAGTCGAACAGACAGCTGATCTTGATCGCCAGCTTGAAGCCTTCCATGCAGAGTCTGATGCTCTCCAGGTCCGAGGAGTCCTGCGTGGGGCCGCTGAGTCCGCTGAGGAACGACATCCACACCGTCTCGAACATTGGTCCGATGTGCTTGAAGCTCGACGCGTGGACGAATCGAATCGACGTGTTGACCTTCTTCGAACTCGTCCTCTGGGATCTCAGCAGGGTCTTGAAGAGTTGTTCGGTCTTGTTGGCCATCTCTTCTGACGCCTGCATGTAAGCTTCCCTCTGCAGGTCCCGGCCAACCGTCGCGAGAGCCTGGCCGATACCGGACGCCAGACCCGCGTTCTTCTGCGATGCCTCCTTTCCTTCCCGGATCGCCTCCTTCTCGGACTCCAGGATGATTTCATTCTGCCCAATCTCGTCGAATATGCCGCTGAGGTACTCGTTCGGCAAGTCCGCGTTGTCGTTGATACCGCGGTTGTTCTTGATGAAGTCCTCCTTCGTCATTCGCTTCTTGACCTTGGCCGAATGCTGGTCGACGTTCAGCATAATGACCGAGTACGCCAACACGTAGGCCGTATCGGCATTCGCAAACGCGTTCGGGTTGCCGGAGATGTACCGCTCGGCGAACTTTAGCATAAGCCGATCGATCTTCTGACCTTCGCCGGGCAGTCTGAACGTCTGCAGGAACCTACGGAGAGCATCGACGTATCGCATCCGGGTGAAATCGAGAAGGTCAACGAAGGCGTGCATAATGTCAATGTTCTCCTGGTCGCCCTCGCCGAGGTACTCGCCGATTTTGCCCTTATCCAGGACGCTGTTATAGCTGAGCAGGAACTCTGCGATGTCGCGTGGCTCTTTACTCTTTATAAACCCTTGCTCCAAGAGGGCTTTGACGCCATGCTTGGGCTTGAAATTAAACTTGCGGACGCACTCCGACAGCGCGTTCTTGCGCAGCTTCGACTTTTCGAATTGGCTGGGGTCATCGGAGATCGTGAAGCCGTTGAGGTCCGGGTTGGAGGACATGCGGCGGTCGACTTCCAGTTGGGGTGTGCCGGGGCCGCTCAGGCCTCGTATCGGCGTGTGCTCGAACGACTCGCGGTTGTCCACTGATTCTCGCGATGCGTTTTCCTGCGCGGTTGCAGCTTCGATGCCCTTGTGCGCCCACGATACCAACGACCGGAGCGCTTCCACGAGACATTCCATACTATGGCGTTTAAGGATATATTCCGGTGGATACAACCCTTCCGTCTGGTGGCCGGGAGGCGGGGCCGATGCGATAGAGCTTATGGAGAATGACGCGGGCAGATGTATCATGTGGTAGTGGCCATCCGCGCCGCGCCTGGGGTGATTGTCAATGTACGCTTGCTGCTGCAGGTTGCTCATGCTAACCGGCAGCGCGGCGACCTTGGAGATATGCTCAATGATCCGCTGGAAGAGGTTGTCGAGCGCGTTGCGGTCGCAGTCGTAGTTGAGGTAGATTTCGACGAGGGCCTTGGGGTCGGACGAGATGCATTCGAAGAGCTCGAGGATGGAGTGTTTTTGATGGAGGCTCGAGTTCTTGTTCTCAAGGATGGCGAGGTATATTTCCTTTATGAACACCTCCATCTCTTTCTACATGCGGCGATTGTAGTTAGCATTCGCAAACACCAGTCTTTGTCAGAAGCAAGCCATGTGAGAATATACCTTGAGGGCGCTCCTCATGTCCCGGACCACCAGCCAGAAAATCTGGCTGCAGATTTCGAATACCCAGGGTACAGCGCTCGCGGCATTGCGGCTGAGCGAGAGACACAGATACTGCTTTATAGCCTGTACGAACTGCGTGGGCTGCTCCGTGCCGCTGCCCTTGATGGTGACGAGCGGGTTCGTGAACACGAGGGTGTGCTGCTTCAGTATCGTATGGATGAGGTGCAGCGACAGGAGCTTACTCCTCATGCCATGGCACTTGAGGTCGGCAATCTGCTCCGGCGGTAGCACCTTGATCGAGAGCTTGCACATCGCGCGGAAGACCAGGAAGATGTCCTTTGTGAATATCTCGTCCTCGATCTCCTGTTCCGTTGACGGGGTATGCGAGGAATCGGCATGAGCGCTGCCGCCGTTGACACGACCGCCATGCTGCCCGACCGTCACCGTCGTGGGCGCGTTATCCATAATCTTCTCGTCGTCAAAGCTCTTCCGGTGCTCGAAACTCTGCAGCGTGATCTTCTCGCCAGGGGCCACGATGGGCGTTGACCCGCCGTTCGGATTCTGCGCTTCGCCACCGGAGGCCGTGCCGGATTCCTCGTCGCCGTCGTGTGTGTCAGCGGTACTCGACGGGGCGTTGACGGTCGTAGTGCTACCCCCCACATCCTGCAGACCGCCGAGCTCCGTCCCCGCTTCGCGGGCCATGATCCTCGTCTTCATCCGCTCAAAGACGACGTTGACCATCTGCGTCAGCGCGCCCTGCGCGACTGTCTGGTTCGCTGTGTTCCGGCTGAGGAGGAAGATGTTGTATATCTGTCGGATGGACTTGAGCAGTCCTGCGCCGTGGACGACGAATTTATCGTTGAGCACAGCCGAGAGCAGCGCCTTGATGATCTGCATCTGGACTTTATCGTCGGTGACATCGCCGATGAAGCAGCCGGCGATAGTGTCAATGGCGCGCTCGATCAGGGGAGTCGTGGCAGCGGGGGGAGAAGCGGTAAAGTAGCCGTAGGAGATGAGTTTGTCGATGCTGTCGAGCGCGGGGACGGTCAGGGTGGTCGTGTGCGTGAGGCATGCGAGTCGCAGCGGCTCGAAGACGATTTCGGGGTCCGGTGCATGCGGGGCCATGTCGCGGATGGCCTCGACGGCACGACGGGTGGCCTCGGCGAGGTCGGCACGCCGTCGGGCATCGCGGCTGGCGGCAATGATCTCGAGAGTCTGGACGATGAAGACGGTGGAGGGGAGGTTATAGCGGATCGGCTGAGCATGGTTCGGGGTTGGATTCGCGGGTCGCGGCAGCGGCGGGGCGGATGAAGAAGACGAAGAGTCCGGCCGTGCGGTTGGAGGGGAGTGTTGGATGGAAGGCGAATCGGATGATGTCGTGACGATTTGAGGAGGTGGGGTGGAGGGGGTAGCAGAGGTCGGCCGAGCGGGCTCTTCCTCCTCTGCATCGTGAGCTGCAGGCGGCAGCTGGCTTCCTTCAATACCCAGGCCGGTTGGAGACTCCGTAGGCTCAGCAGGCGAGTCGCTCGATTCCGTCGGCGCGCCGGCATCGTGCTCCACGGCCGATATCGTGATCTCATCGCCCGCCGGTAGAGCAGCAGCAGGGGTAGCAGGTATCGAGTCCGTCGTCCGTTCTCCACCGTCAGCAGCATCGTCCGACGCTTCCTCTGCACTCTCGGATTCACGGACGTCCGCTCCATCTCCCACTTCTCCATCTATGTCCGCATGCTCCACTCGCTCCTCCTCCTCAACCACTGTCTCAAGCCCATCCCCACCAGCGCCCGCCGGTTCGCCCTCGGCATCGGCATCGGCATCGGCATCGGCATCGGCATCGTGATGGCTGACGACGACGACACCATCGTCCGTCTCGCCGCCATCACTCGCAACGGGAAGACTGATCCCGTCGCCTTCCGGCAGCGCGGTCTTCTCCCCTGTATCCGTCATGGAGGCAGTATCCGCAGCCAGCCAGCAGCCAGTTCCAGAAGGTAAGGTAAGTCGACAGCGCAGACAGCAGAATACGGCACGGTATAGCTGGCAGGTAGATAGGTGTTAAGTGCTAGGTAGACCAGCCAGCTAGCAAGGCGAAGGCGACGCGCGTGCGCGGATGGAGTGGGTCTGTCGGGTCGGGTCTGGTCCGTAGTGAGTGCTCGATCGAGTTACGTACGCAGGCCCGGCACCTGCACCTGTACCTGTCGAAGGGGAGAAGATGCAACCAGCGCCGCGAACATCGGCGACGGCCGTATGGTAGTTTCTTTCGTTCGTTCGTTCGTTAGTTCGATGTTTCAAGACGCCGTCCGTGGTGCAGCGGAGGGAGGAAGCGTGGGAAGGCTGGAGGGTTGTTTAGAATGGACGGATGGTGGGTGGGTACCGTGGATTGGGCGGTGCTGCTGTGATGCCAGGTGGTGTCTTGGGTGCAGAGACGCAGCTGAGGCGGTCGGAAGCACAAGCACGGGCGTGCCAAACTCAGCACAGGGGGGAGCCCAAAGGGTAAACTCCAGTCGAGACGATGGATGCACGACCCAGGTCGGAAGAAGGCGACGATGATGACGATGATGATGGTGATGAAGATGAAGATGCAAGTCAGATGGCGATGCGGTCCAATGGGTTCCACGAAGCAGGGCAGCCGGAGCACAGCCCGGTAAGCTGCTGCTAATTACCACTTCCAAGCAGCACCGTTAACTTGCCGCCGTTTGTTTCGCCGGCGCACCCAAAACAGCCGCCCGCCGGCCAACGTTGCCGCGCCGAGAATTCATTCCACCCGCCCATTCCGCAATACAAAACACCGCCCTGAGATCCCAATATCACATACAGCATACTACCTTACGTATGTACATGTACCTATTATATTATACCAGTCCCTGTCTCATTTCCCGTTCTCGCTCTCGTTCTTAAACTAAGCTACACAGGAGCCGTGCAATTACTAATCATGCCGCGCCGTCCGTCCAGCAGAGCTTGGATCGAAGTGAGTGCCTATGATATAACCCGTGGAGTGGAATCAACGAAAGACAGAAGAAGAAGTAAATCAAATAGCTAGCTCTCGAATCGTCCATGCCTCATGCATTTAATACATAATCCATCGCTCGTGACGTAATCGAAAAGCTACAGCTAGCCATCCATTTATATAATAGAAAAGAAAAAAGTGCAAAAACAAAAAATCCGAAAAGGGCTACAGCTGGGCTCGAAAAAAAGAAAGAAAAGGAGGGGGATCCGAGACTTCCGTCCATGAAAATTTATAAAATATCAACCTCCGCTCCCGCTGTTTGTCATATCGTAACCCGCTTGCCGACGCAGCAATTCGATTCGCGAACGGCATGATTTTTGTAATTTTATTTTCCCCGTCTCTTCCTCGACTTGTCGTAACGTAACTTGACTTTGGCCGTTCACCTCTTCTTCTTCTTCCCCTGCACGACCTTAAAGCTCCCACTCCCCAGCCCTGCATCTCCACCCGCCGCAGAGGAACCCGCGCTCGCAGTGGTGTCTCGCCCCTTCTTCGCAACCTCGTTCCAGCCGCCGTTGGCATTGCCTTTACCGTCGTCCGCGTGAGGACCGTGGTCGACAACCACACCCTGCTGCGCGAGCTTGCGGCGCCGCACAAACTCCTCCGCGAACCGCCGCCCGTCAATCGTCGTGGACTGCTGGTACACGCTGTCGCTGATCAGGTCGACTTCGAGAGGAAATGACATTATCATGTTCAAAAAGTCGTCCACTGCAATTTTCAAAATCCAATTAGCTCCTTTTCCCTCATAAAAACAGTGTGGTATGTAAGGGACGTACCGTTGACACCGGCGTTCAGTCCTTTCAGATTGAGCTTGCACCACTTCATAAACTCGTCCTGCGCCGTCTTTTGCGCTGTCGGCGCAGTCGCGGGCGTCGCGGGCTTCTTCGCACTCTTGGCCGCAGACGCGGTCGCCAGGACGGCCTTCGCCGCGGGTTGAGGGCTGGTAACGGTTGCCGGCGCGCCAATCTTCTTCCCGCCGGCGCCAACCGTCGTCCAGGCGCCGCCGGTCACAGTCGCCGCGACACCAGGCGTGGGAGCTGCAGCCGCAGCCGCGGCTTTCGACGCCCACTCCGAGCGACGGATGGCGCTACCACCGGCCGCGGGTGTGACCGCAGGAGACGAGGCGGAAGAAGTCGACAATGCGGACTGCGCGATAGCCTTTTGCTTGCGTGCCTCCTCTTCCTTTTGGATCTGTGCGAGAGTCTTCTTGCTCGTCGACGAAGTGTTGGTTTTCGCAAGCGGCTTCGCCCACGCGCTGATACCCGGCGGCGCGGAGCCGGAGGCGGAAGGCGTCGACGACGACGTAGCCCAGGTGGATGACGACGGGAGCCCGGACGCCGGCGCCAAAGGAGCGGTAGCCGCAGCAATAGCGGCCTGTTGAGCCTGCTCTTGACGGCGAGCCTCCAGGGCAGCAGCCTCGGCCTTAGCGAGCTGCTTGGCCTGGTTCTCTTGGATCTCCTTCAGCGACGGGCCCTTCTGGTGCGTAACCGTCTCGAGGTCCTTCGCCCACGGCGCGATCGAGGCGGCGGGGATTTCAGCGTGCCCCACCGATGGCGACTTTGCAACGGACTGAGCGGTCGAAGGGCGAGGAGAAGTGACGGATTTGGCGGGTGCTGGGAAAGGCATGGGCATCGCCGACTGAGGAACGGTGCCCCAGGGATTCTTGGGAGGTTCGGGGTGCGCCAGGGAGGAGGTTGGAGGAGAAGTAGGGGTAAATTGGCGTTCGTAATCATGGTCTTCATCATGGTTATTCAAAGATTCATTCGCAATGCTTGGTTCGTTCGTACTCGCTTCATCAGTATAGGTACCTGCTGCTCGTAATTGGAGCTCTTGTTGGTGTTGTTGATGATGTAGTTGTTGTTGTAGCTGTTCCTGAGCGCCCAGACCAGCGGAGGAGGCAGCCGTCGCATGGATTTCGTTATCGGCCGCCGGAGCTACCACGCCTTGCGACACACGGGAGGCAAAGTCAACATCTTGACCCGGGAAATAACCACCAAAGTGCGGCTGCTGTCCGGGCTCGATTTGCTGTTGCCTGCGAATGTTCTCCTCGTGCTGCTGTATCTGTAGTTGGTGTTGCTTCTGGAAGAGTTCGTATTCATCGTCGAGGGCCGTACCGCTCATATCGGGCCTAGTATCGTTGTCAAAACCTACATCTTGCGTCATATCTATAGCATCATCGCCAGCAGCTACCTGATGGGGTATGTCCCGTTGAATCCCGGCTTGCTGTCCTTGGACCAGACCCTGAAACCCAATCTGCTGCTGCTGCTGCGGATGCTGCTGTTGTCCCATGGCCTGCTGGATCAGTTGGGCGCGCTGCTGCTGCTGCCTTTCCATCATCTGCTGCTGCGTCGGGAACTGCCGCGCCATTTGAGCTCTCTGCCGCTCAAGTAGCTGCGCCTGCTCTCGCGTGGTCTGCGGGGTCTGCGGGCCCGCGCTGGACGGCCCGCCAAACCCCTGGGGTTGTTGCATGGGTCCGCCAGGGAATCCATGCTGCGCTCCACCAAAGTCCTCTCTGCTCGGGCCAAACCCTTCCAACGACGGGTTGGACGTCGTGTGTCTGAGTTCGCCAAACGCACCGGGTTGGTTGGGAGGATTGGGCGGGACGCCGAACGCGCCGGGGCTCTGCAACGTCCCCAGACTCGGCTGGCTGTGCAGACTCGTCTGGGACGGATGGTGGTGCAGGGACTCCTGGCTCAGTCGGGACATGTGCTGCGCCGCGGCCACTTGCTTAGCGATGACCTGCTGCTGCACAAGGAACTCGCGTTGGCGCGCCATGAGGTACTGCTCTTCCTGCTTGCGTCTCTCGAGCGCATTTTGCTGCTCCGCCGTCAGAGTAGTACCAAAAGTTGGGAAAGCACCAGGGAACGGCGGCTGCACGATGCCGTTCGCCGCGTCGATGGTGTTCTGGCCCCAGGGGTTGGGAGCCTGCCAGCCCGCGCCCGGTGGGAAAGCCGGCCCTTGCATCGGAATCAGGAACGGTTCTCTCGAGTTTCCGACCCGTCTGATGAACTGGCCCAGGGGCTCGAACTCCGTGTCCTCCTGGCGTTTGATCACGAGGTCCGGCTGGAAAAAGCCGGCCTTGTACCAGTCGTGCATTTCCAGCCCTGAGAATGGGCCTTGTATCTTGCCGGTGGGATCCTTGTAGACCCAGGAAATCTTGTCCGGCATGATCATGATGTGACCCGCCGAGCTTCGCTGCGAAGGTGGCTGGCTTGAAGACGAAGGTTGCGGTCCTCCACCGGGAGTCGATGCGCCAGGAGGGAGCTGGTGGAGCGACGAAATCGAGTTCGAATGAGTGAGAGTTGGGAAGGAGGCTCTCGGCTGAATCTGTTGGTGTCCAGGCGGCATCTGTGGAAGCTGACCCGCCGCTTGAGCATCGGGGTCACCAGGGAAGAATAGATTGTCGCCACCCATCAGCCCGCGGGGAGGTGCGATTGCCGCATCAGCCGAATTGCGATTGTCACCCCTCGCTCGATCGCTCAGAGCCAGAGCACGGAACGCCTCGTTGGGATCGAAAGCATCGTCTTCAACCAGCATCGAGCGGCCCTGCTGGCGTTGCTGTTCCTGGTGCTGTTGTAGCTGCTGAAGTTGTTGCTGCTGTTCAGCTGGGAACAACGCCCCCATTCGGCTTGGTCGCGCAGGCGCAGGCGGTAACGCGCCAGAAGAAGCACCACTAGGCGTGTTGATACCCGTGGAATCAGCGGAGGGACCGAAGAATGACCCCCCAGATCCGATACCACCCATCCCTCCCGCGGTCTGCGGAGTGCCGGAGCCCAGGACGCCATCACGTGGGATCGGCGGGTTGGACCAAAGACCAGGGGTTCCCAGCGGACCGTTGAAGCCCGACAGGCCCGCAAAATTAGACATGCCAGCGCCGATAATGCCAGCACTGGATGTCTGGCTACGGTCGCTGCCAGGCGCGGGACGGAAGCTGCGGAAGCCACCTAAAGAGTTCGCTTCTTCGTCGCCAGGGGCGTCCTCAGCTTCCGGGAGGGGGCTCTGATAAGGGTTTGTATCAGCAGGTGACAGAGGCTCCGAGCCCTGGGATCCGGACATGCCACTTCCAGCTTGTCCTTGCGTCTGGATGGAGTGGAATCCGGAGAGAGGGGTGTGCTGTCCTTGGCGGGTTGACGAAGGGCTGGCAACGTTGCTTCCAAGTCCCAGAGAGCTCAGCCCGGGTCCGAAGGCGCCACCCCCCATACCAGGGCCGCCGAGGTTCCGTGTGGGCGTACTCATGATGTTGCGTCCGATGGGGCCGGAACCGTGGTCGTTGAAGAAGGACGAGGGATCCTGTCCGAGGCCATGCGAAGCGCGCAGCTTGTCTTCCAGCGGATTGTCAACATCAAGGTCTCCCGGCTGGAGAGATTCGCGAGGATTGAAGGGATCCGTATCCGTGCTACGGGGACGCCGTCCGAATTCTCCACGATCGAATGCCGTCTCCGCTTCGGATTCCCGAGAAAGCTGCTGCAGTGACGATTCATGCGCAGCTTGACGTTCCGCATCCTCGGACTTGGCATTCGGTTGAGATGGCTCGTCGGCGTCCTCGTTTTCTTCATCAAGCCTGTCGCCAATGAGACTTCGGCCGGTGGATCTCCCCACGCTACCGCCGATTTTCCTCTCATTCTCGCCCTTGGCAGCGGGGACGCCATCGTTGAGCACGAAGCTGCTGCTAACGCCGCCAAATGCACCGTTCGAGAACGCAGCAAAGGCAGATCCACCGGGGGTCACGGGACTGGAAACACCCCAGGCATTGCCGCCACCGCTCGCTTGACGTTTGAAGACCCCGCGGCCAGCACCTGCACCAGACTCCTCGTTATCACGGCCCTCGTCACCGCCTGACGCAAGGTACGACTGCGTTGTCCGAGCAACAAATCGGTCGAAGGGGTTGCCAGAGTCGTCGCCGGTGCCTCCTCGATCGTTACGGCGGCGGCCGATTGGGGGGAAGGGAGCGTTTTCGCCAGTGTCCCTACGTGGACGATTCCGAGTGGTTGGAGAAGCCGTTCCAGTAGGTGCAGGAGTTCCAGCGGACGAGGCCGACGGGTTCGATTTGTGGTAGCTTGTGTTCAGGTTCGTTGCCGAGATGGAGTTACGTGGCTGATTAGCTTGGTTGGGAAGGCCGCCGGATGTGCTGTTCGGGCCACCAGGAGTGTTCGGTGTCTGGTGGGACTTTTGTATAGAATTGACGCTCTGGAAGAGGTCCCTTTCCTCTGCAGTCCAGGGTTCTTGCGAAACAGGCCGCTCGTGGCCAAGAGTGTCCCAACAGGCCTCCGTACCATTGCCGTTCCGCTCCTTGGTGCCCCAGACGTTGCCGCCAAACAAGCCTTCCTTCTCGTTTTCGCTCAGCAAAAGTTTGTTGACTCGGACGGGGTCCGCGAGCTGGCCATTTAAATCCATCGAGTCGAATTTTTGCAGCAGGAAATCCTTCGAATATCTGTATGGGTTCGAGGGATCCCTGCCACCACCGCCCTTGCCTCCACCAATAGAATGCGGAGATTGATATGCGGTGGATGACGAAGGAGTAGCGGTGCCGGACGAAGAAATATTCCCCGATGCTGACGCCAGAGTTACTGAAGAGTGTCCTCGATTGGTGTGAGACATGGTTGTTGATAGCGAGGGACGTCTGGGTCCTGACTGGCTGGATGTGGAATTGCTAGCTGGGGTCGGCGCTGCTGCCGCTGTTGGCGTGACACCATTAGGAGGTCGACGAACCCTGCTTGAGAATGCCGAGAGAAATTAGCTCAGACTGTTCCAGGGTGGTAGGGACAGCGAATCATGGGTCGTAAAGGAGGGAAGGATGCCACACGATGCATGGAGTGAGGTGGGTGAGCAGACTCCAGGCCCGGGGCTGGCGAACAAGGAGGGGGAATCCGGATGGTAGAAGACCGGATAAGGCTGATTATCATGCATGAGATCGATCATCAAGGGATAGGGAGGGGTGGAATGAGGGGTAGGGGGGTGTGCACTGTAAAGTGGGGGAGGGGTCTAGCGGAGGGCAGATAGACACTTACCGTTCGGCCTGCTGGCTGCCAGCAGGTGTGGGACCTCCAGCGGATGTGAGTCCTGCAGCCAGGGGGACGCCGTTCCCTAACGATCCGTCGTCCTTGGACGCGGCAGCATTTGTGGAAGAAGTCGCTGATGGTATTCCCGACATTTTTGTATGTGTATGTGTGGTGTGTATGTGTAGCGTGTTCGAGTGCGAGAAGACCAGCAGCAGAAGTGTCAAGCTAGTCTAGCTGTCCCAAAATTAAAGGAAAAAAAATGGGAAGACGAGGGCTTTTGAGTAGACAGGTTGGTGAGTAGGTTGCGAAAGGGTTTCCGTCAAATTAACCCGCCCGTTAATTTTTTTTATAACCCCAAAAACTTGAGCAGGATTAACCGAGCCACCAGTTGGGAAGTCGCAGCTACCAGATTGGCCGGCGCGTTCCTCTGTTCCTGTAAGGAGAGAGAGAGAACGAGAGAGTCGTCTGGCAAGGAGTACTCAGAGAGAGAGTAAGGACCAGAGCGAAGGGGTATCTCTCTATCGTGCGAGATTCGATGCGGAGCAAGGAGGTCACGAAGAGCGAGAGAGACAGCGATGAGAGCGAAGAGTCGTCGATGCGAAAGGGGAGGAAACAGGCCACAGTCGTTCGACGAAGGCGGAGAGAAGAGCTGGAGACGGAGCGTGAGTTCGTGACAAGGATAGAGGATCCGCGACAATCGGTGGAGGTGACGTGCGAATCGCGATGGCGTCGGGGTCTCGAAAGGCGGGAGCGTCGGATGAAGGGCAGACGACGGCCGGAAGGATCGATTGAGCGGGGAGGCACGAAATGCGACGGAGAGCCGAGACGTGCGAGAGATGAGTCGAGCAGTTGGACGGGAGCAGCCTCCGGTGGCAGATGCAGCAGAGCAGCGATGCGAAGGGAGGAGCGTGAGCGAGAGAGAAGGATTGAAGTAGGAGGAGCGAAAAATAGATCGAGACCGAGGAGATGGATTGGAGGAGAGAAGAAGAGAAGAGAAGTTTGGTTGGTCGGTTGGGTTCTGTTTGGAGGTGGTTTGAAGGATTTTTCTTTTTGTGTCGGCGTGGGTTTTTTTTTTGCGGCGGGTGGGCAGAAAAGGGCAACCGGCCAGGCAAACACGCGCAACAACACACACAAGACGCTTTATATAGACCCCGGCTATATATATATCCCGCGCACAGAGAGAGAGCACAGTCGTCCAAGTGGAGCAGAGCAGAGCAGAGCAGAGTAGTAGAGCAGCAGTGGCCGGCAGCAGAGAGTCCGTGGTCGGTGGCAGGTCAGCAGTATGCGCAATCCCCGGGTGGCTGGCTCGCAGGCAGCCGGAGAACGTCCAGAGAGAGTGAGAGAGAGAAGAAACGGTCTATACGAACGGATATTCGAACGGGAAGAAGCAGCTATAAAAACGAAGCAGCTTCCTTCCCGGCGCTATGCAGGCAGCGGAGGGGCGATACGGTATATACTTATATCAATCAAACGGCGGTATTTTCACAGCAGCAGCAGCAGAAGACCGGGATACGAGCAGAACACCAGGGCCATGCGAAGGAAAGCAAGACGGGAGAACAGAGAGACAAAAAAGAGAGCACTTAGCTGTTCTTTTTTTATTATTTTCGGTTGATACGTTATCAGATCGAGTGCACAAAGATGCACCAAACTCGAGCGAGTTTTATGGGGCGTAATCGGCTAGGAAATTCGTCGGATTCGTGGTTGGTATAATCTCTGTTCTGTAGCTTGTTCGATAGCTAGACCGCTTCGAAATGCGAGAGCCGCATTCGACAGGAAGGATCACGGTCAGTTAGATTCGTGCAAGCAGCTCGACAAGAGGGGAGCGACGGCCGCTTGGGAGTTGGCCAAATCAACAGCACTAAACGTACCGGCAGAACGAGCGAGAGAATAGAACGTGACGTTAAGAGAACACAAGCGTGAGAGAGAGCGGACGTCGGCGGACGGGACGAGATGGAAAAACGAGCACGTAAAGCGAGCGATTGATATGATATCGGTTCAGGCCAGCCGGAGAGAGAAAAGTCGCCAGTCGCCAGCTATCTGAGGTAGCTGCAATGCAAAAAAGCCTGGCGGAGAGACACAGCAGTGTATTGTGTGTATGTATAGGTACGATGTGGTATGTATACTCAAACGAAACCTGCGAGATCGAGACCCGAGATGTTAGTCAGCGGTCGGAGCACGCGCGACGGACGGAGCAAGAGGTCCCAGACAGAGTCGAAACGGACACGAGAAGAGACGCAGCAGTACCGAGACGCAGAAACCGAAAACAAAATGCACACGAACAGACGGGGACGTCGACAGAAGCAGAGCGGCAAGAGCTAGCTAGCATGAATCTGGGTGGAGAGAGGTGTCGTGTGGGAGCGGTGGTGGAGGTCCGTGGTGGAGGTCGATGGAAATGGCGATTTAGTCGAGAGCAGGCACACCGCACTTGCTCTACTCACTTGCCGCCTCTTGGTTACTACGCTGCTCGCCCGCGCCTGCTAATTTACGGCCGGGTTGAACACGAGCTGCAGGGAGGCCGACTAGTGAACATTAAACCCAAGACGTGCTAAAAGGTTTAAACGGTCCCTGCTGGCCGTCTGGCGAGCGAGCGAGCGAGAGAGAGAGAGGCAGAGAACGTAATCGGACAGCGAGCTAAGAATACAGACGGACAGGAACATTTACCGGACTGGTGCAGGATTGGACGGATCCAAGCTGGCTGGCTCCCAGCACTAGCGGAGAGCAGTCTAGCCTTGTGCTTCGACGGACAGCCAGAACGGACAGCCAGACAGACGGACAGACAGCACTAACTGACGCCAGGCAGTCGGACCGACTGGTCAAGCGAGGACAGTGTGTGGGCACGATGGCCGGAAAAGCATGCACTCGTGCACTTACTAGTTGGGACGAGCTATAGCGCTAGCACCGTGCTAACTATACTACTCGGTAGTCCTATAGCAAGACCATTATATTAATCGCCGCGGGGCGCGATGGAAATTTCGAAAGGGCGAAGACAGAAAGGACGACGCACGACGGACAGGGAAGCCGGACGGAGAGAGAGCGAAAGAGAGAGCGAGAAAGAGAGAAGGGAGAATGCCGGCTATCGAGATGATAATATAATCTGCGTATACGAGCTAGTACTTATACAAATCTCGACGGCCGCCTGGAATTCTAATCTTCAGCGGGGCAGCCACCGGCGCACTCGAAATTTCGATCGAAATGAGCCATTCCGCTCGCCGCAACAGCCCGTCTCGTTCGATGCGCGACGGCCGGTTGTCCATTACATTACCACGAATGGATCCTGCGGGGCTGCCATTTTCTCTTCGATCGGGATGGAAACTTTAAACTGAAAATTTTCTCGCTTTTTTTTTCTCTCTCTTCAACGTGTCAGTTCACGGAAATGATTAGGTTTGGGAAGAGAGTTCACAACTGTACAATCAATAGACTCAGACTTCGCGCCAGTGCCTTGTATACTAGTGTGTACAGTGCACACAGACGCATGTGGGATTATAAGAGCGTCCCTGGCGGGACGAGACAAGATCCAGCGGAGGGGCATTGGCGCATGCACCCAGCTGCGAGTTTAATTGCACGACGACGCAGGGGAAATGACGCCGCTGAGCAAAGCATGCGCACGAGGTCTCGAGAGCACAAGCTCCAGCTAGTCAACTTGGCTAGCTAGCTCGCCTGGTCAGCTGATACATCGCCGTCCGTTCAAAGTGAACGCGACGTGCATCCATCTACAGACTCGGTATAAAATCGACATTGGAATGTTGGCCGTCCGTTAGTCAGCGTGATCATGCATACGTTCTCCCGTTTGAGTCCAGCAAACACGGGCACACAACAGCAAACACCGGCGACAGCGACCGATCTTATCCGAATGCAGAGGACACCAAGCACACTCTCATCTCGGATTAGCAGTCGCATGGACGGACGACTGCTTATGTCAGTTTGAGACAGACAGACAGAGCCTCGACCTGGCTAGGCACACCTCCGCGCATCGGAGCCACGTGCGATCCTGCCGGTTGCGGTCGACGGCGTCGCGTCGGAGCTCCCTCAGGCCAGCCCGCGAGGCGGCTTCTTATCGACAGGCTGCAGGCCGAGGGGCATCTTGCACTCGGGCCGTGTCTAGCCTTGGATTTCTGTCCATCCAAGTACTATCCATCCCGAGTCGGGTCGGCTTCGACGGTGGCCGGCCGTCCGCTATCGACCTAGCTACTCCGCGAGCTCCGGCTGTTCAGGTATCCGTGGGGGAAAAAAGCCGACATCGATTGCCATTACACATGGCACCTACGCATATAACGTTATCGGCATTAGTAAATGTGACCTGTCACCGGGTTGATTCCAATGCAAGCCATGCATCCCTTCTCATGACACCCAATTATCCGTTTGCGTGTGAAGGATGCATTTGAAATGCAGGTTTATAATACAATGCAGTCAATGCCGAAGAGCATCCATCCATCCATCAGCGAAGCTTCTTATCGTGCCTGCCCCGCATATCAGCCCGGCCCCACAGCCGGCCAGCCGAACTCTCCAAGACTGCGGTATGCTATAGTAGTATTCTGTTCTACCGCCCTCCAGAAGACGTCCACCCTCCAGGCAGCAGCCCGAGCGCCGTACCCGCCAGCAATCACGCCGTTATGCTGCAGTCATGTCTGTCGTCCGTGTCCGTGTCCGTGATAGTATAGTATACTATATACTAGTATGGCTACTATCCGTGCGAAGGTATATATATATCCCCGACCAACCATCGCAGGTCACATTTCTTCTCCCCCATCATCATCACCATCTTCTTCTTCTCGTCACATTCGACAAGAGATAAATTATTTGCCTCGTCAGCTGAGCTTGTGCATCAAGGTTGCATGTCCCCGGTTCTGGTTCCGGTCAATGGCCCCGTCCGAACAACGCAGCGCCGCCATCGTGTAACCTTGACGCCGCACAACGCAACTTCTCCAACGCCCGCCTCGCATTGATCCCCCCCCGAGCGATATATTATATCTCTTCTTTCTATCTCCCCCTCCTTCCCCTCTCCCCCTCCTTCTCGCTCCATCGCGATACCTTTTGTCGTCTTCCTTCTCTCGTCCAGCATTGATTCGGCGCTCCACCCGGCCCAATTGACCCTCTACCGTCCATTCACCCGTATATATCTGTAGTACCCTGCCCTCGCATCGTTAAGTATATATACACTTGAGTGTAGAGTACCCCTCCCTATACAATTAGAATGGCCTCCTCGACCGCTACCTCCGATTCGACCTCCTTCTCCTCCTCCTCCCCTTCCTCCTCCACCTCTCCGCCCGCCGCCGTCGTCGCCCCGCCGCCCACTCCGGTCCCCGTCTTCGGCCACTCCCTCCGCCGCCAGTTCCTCTTCCCCGAGGGCTTCGTCAACCTCAACCATGGCTCCTTCGGCGCCATCCCAACGCCTGTCATGGCCGCGCGCCAGAAGCTCCAGCTGCTTTCGGAGCAGTACCCGGACAACTTTATGCGCTACCACTCCGTCACCATGCTCGACAACTCCCGTGCCGATATCGCCGCCCTGCTCAACGTCCCCGTTGCCGAAGTCGTCTTTGTCACGAACGCAACAACGGGTATCAACACCGTCCTGCGCAATCTCCAGTACGACGACGGCGACGTCATCCTCCACTTCGGCACCATCTACGGCGCCTGCGGCCGCACCGTGCAGTACCTCACCGACACCACAAAGGCCTCCTGCGTCGTAATCCCGCTCGTCTACCCGGCCTCCGACGCGAAGATCATCGCGGACTTCAAAGCCGCCGTCGCCGACATTCGTGCCGCAGGGAAGAAGCCCAAGGTCGTCCTCTTCGACACCGTCAGCAGCATGCCCGGCATGCGCTTCCCCTGGGAAAAGATGATTGTTGCCGCCCGCGAAAACGACGTGCTCAGCGTCATCGACGGGGCCCACGGCGTCGGCAACATCAAAATCGACCTGACTGAGCACCAGCCCGACTTTTTCGTCTCCAACTGCCACAAGTGCGCTCTCCCCCGTCCCACATTTCAATCAACCGTACAAACACAAATACAATCGTAAGAATACTAACACATGAATGATCAAATGTAGATGGCTGTACACGCCGCGCCCGGCCGCCGTCCTGCACGTCCCCACCCGCAACCAGCACCTCATCACAACCTCCATCCCAACATCCCACTACTACCTCCCGCGCTCCGCCCAGCAATTCTTCTCGCCGATGCCCGCGGGCCCGAAATCGAACTTTGTCCTCCAATTCGAATTCAACGGCACAATCGACCCGTCACCGCTGCTCTGCGTCCCCGCAGCCCTCGACTTCCGGCGGAAAATCGGCGGCGAAGACGCGATAAGAAACTACTGCACCACGCTAGCCTACGACGGCGGCGAGCGCGTCGCCCGCATCCTCGGCACCGAGGTGTTGAAACCGGACGGTACCGGTGCCGACGCGGGCCGCTGCCCGATGGTCAACATCCGCCTGCCGCTGCCGCCGGTGCCCAAGGGCGAAGTCGAGAGCGTGTACAACAAGCTCACGAAGGAACTCGGCCGCCGCGAGAGCACCTTCGTGCAAGTGTACGTGCATGCCGGCAAATGGTGGGTGCGGCTGAGCGGACAGGTATACCTCCAAATCGAGGACTTTGAGTGGATTGGCGGCGTGCTGCTGCGCGAGTGCGCGCGGCTGTCCGAGCAGATCCAGCCGAGCGTGAGTTCTTCCGCGAGTGCCGTGCCGTCCGGTGCTGGTGGCGGCAGCTGTGCTGATGCGGCGGTCGAGCAGAGGCGCGTCAACGGCGTCGAGAGGGCGGTCGGCGAGCTGTCCGTCAGTGAGCCCCAGGGTGCGGCCAGCGTCGAGGTCAGCGGCAGTTAGTCCACCACAATCACTCCCACAAAGCACGAGTAAGTCATCATCAGATTGTAATACACGAGGAAGGGTCAAAAACAAAACGTCCGGGTACAAAAAAAATTACTTGTCTCAACGGGTCTTGCATGGGTATATCAGGATTTCCTTTCTGTCCTTACTGTACACTCGTCACACGCACACACGTTCTCCCAGGTTTTTGGGTATAGTACATTACACGGTCGTTCGCTGCAGCATCGCATCGGTGCAATTGGGAAAAAACAAATCAAGCTGTCGTTAATTGGGTCTGGACATCGTTCGTTCTTTCGTTGGTTTATAATCCAGCTTGGAAAGGATATATATATACTTGCCATTGCTCCACTGTCGTTATAATATTAATTGGTTTCTATTGGCTCATTTGTTACCTTGATTTTACGCTGCCACCATATCACTGTCGTTGCCTCACCATCTGGTTGAGAGTACTTTGTCTGGATGTGAGTTGTAATGGATTGCAGTATCAGCTATAGCAGCATTCGTTGTAGTTAATATGTGCACATGCGGGTCTATAGATCTAGACGTCTGAGTGCATTATAGAAATATAGAAGCCGTTGTTCCGTAGGAAGGACGCAGGATATACGTATACGTATAAAGAGACACTTGTATATACTTATACACATACACACGCAGGAGTCTCGCAGCAGGTCCGGTCGTTGTCTCAAACACACAGATGAATTCTCAAGTCCACGGCTACGGCTCAAAAATGGATAAATCGGCCGACTCACGTCGACGCTTGAACGGTACTAATAAAATAATAAACAACAGCTAACGATTGCCGTGAGGAACCTAGACTTCAAAACTACGGACACAATAGGGAATCCCCAACCATCAATTCAACCCGCGTCTACACCTCCTCCGTCCTGCGACCACCCAACCATTCATTCATCAACCCCCGAATCGATATATCATCGTCCTCCACTTCACCTCCACATCAACCGCCGAAGCGTACGGTATATGTCTACCGATCGCCTCGGCTAGATCTACGCATATTCACGTCTACTGCGCCTTCCGCGCGGTGGGGGCCTTGCTCGGGTCGAACGTCGTCATCTCGCCAAACCGCCTCACACCATCCTTCGCGCTCGCCCACACGTTCCGGAGCGCCGGTGGGGCCCGCGGGTCGGCAACAAGACCGTCAACGTATCCCTCGGCGGTAGTCAACCCTTGTCGGACGAACGGCGACTGTGCGACGCGGATGCGCAGGAAAGCAGTGTAGATGATCAGCAGGATCCACGAGTTGTAGAAGACCAGGCAGCCGAGCAGCAGGCGAACCCACAGCGCCAGCTCAAGGTTGGCGACAATGGACATGCTGGTGTCGTAGTGCGACTTGACAAACTTGGAGATCACCTCGGAGACCATGTTTGCGCTGTTCTTGGCAGGCGGCGGGCCCGTGGTGGGCGGCGGCATGAGCGTGGGGATCAGGGCGGTGCGAAGGTAGGTGAGGAAGTGGAAGGTGGAGTAGATGGTGAAGGGGAGGAGGGCGAGGTAGATCGGGCTCGTGAACAGCCAGATCAAAGCCATAACTGGTGGTCATCGCCGTTTCCCGTTAGCTTATTTTTTTCTTTTTGAATGAATTCGTATGTGTTATGATGGAATGGAAGGGACGTACGCAGATACTGGACGTTTTCATCGCCAGTCATGGCCATGAGGTGCTGCTGGAGAGCAACCCGGTTGGCGCCGGCGGCACGGATGCGGGCCCGGTAGGCCTTGTAGACGACAATGCCATAGGTGATGGCGCAGGCGAGGAAGCCGAGACGATAGGAGACGACAGCGGCGGTGGTGCTGGTGTTGAACTTGATGAACGAGATGGTGTATCTTAACGTGGCGAGGAGGAGGGTCAGGTGGCTGGAGAGGGGTGGAGAAAATTAGCGTTGATTGTGGCAGTCCGGCCGTGCGGAAAATGAGCGGGATACGTACCCGATGAACCAGCCGAACTGCAGCGTCTGCGCGAGAAGCATGAATCGCTGAGCCAGCGGCTGAGGCGCCCCGGCGGGGGGCTGTTGGGTCGTCGGGGGTGCCATGGCGGGTTGCAGCTGGAAGTTCTGATTCGGCGGAGCGAGAGAGACAGAGATTTCTAAGCTGCAGGGAAAGCGTCAGTCGGTCGGTCGAGTGGAGGACGGTAGATGCTGAGACGGTGCTGGCTGATGGGAGATGAAGGAAAGGCGGGCGAGCGAGAAGGGAAGGGAGAAGAGAGAGAGGAAGACCGAAGCTGCGGTTGAGGAAGAAAGAGAGGGAAACGGTGTTCTTTGTTGGCGGGGCAGCTGGCAGGCAGGCGGCCGAGCTGCAAACGTACGTCAGTTTGCGCTGGCGGGGCTGCTTTCGAGCACGATCGTTAGCCCGCCGCAGACTGTTTCTGTACAGTTCGTATCGCTCCACTGGCGTTCCACGGGCCGGCGGCGTCAAAGCAGCTGTCCCGGCAGAGATAGTGGCTCTGGAGGGTCTATAGCGGGACCGATATCACGACGGTGCTCGTATCGGAGTCGCTGGAGGAGCTGGCTGTGGCTGGACGATGCACACGCACACGACAGGAGGGATTCTGGAGAAAGGCAGGCTGCAAACGGAAACGGAAACGTCCTCACTCACCGGCAGAAGTTAGATGCAAGTCGAGAAGCTATATATCGAGAGCGGGAGAGCAGTGGAGTCGAAGAAGCTGAAGCTGGAACGAGAGATGTCGAGATGGTCTTTTCTGAGGACGAGAGGTGGACAACTGGTGGAATCAGGGAAACCCAAAGCCAGCAAAACGTCATCGCCCACCAGCCACTTCTCACCAGCCACTCTGATTATGTAACCATGTGGCTTGTGAGAGGACCTTCGTCTGCGGCTCTGCGGCTCTGCGGCCTGGATAGCCGAGGCTGCCCTGGCCGCCTTCAAGGAGTAGCCTGCTCGACTGCCGCGGTCTATTTGAATACACTACGGGCAATGGGACATAGCACCGTCGGCCGGCTCTTGTCTGTGACGCCGGTCTCCGGCAGCTTCGGCTGGGCCGGTGGCTTCAGGCTGGTATATAAACAGGCGCACGTCGCCTGGTACGTGTCCTGGTGCACTCGAAGGATGCCCCTGCGCTCTAACCTTCGCGTATACCCGCGTTCCTGCATCCAGATATCGTATCTCGAATCCGATATAAGAATACAAAGACAGGCATGGCTGCCGACAAGAATGCGAGCGGGCCGGCGCCCCCGGCATCCTACAGCGACCTGCCGTACCAGCACATCCGCGTTTCGCACCACCCGCCTTCCTCGCCTGCCCCGACCCCGATTGTCATTGTCACCCTCCACCGCCCCGGCAAGCACAATGCCTTTACGGACACGATGCGCGCTGAGTTGGTGGACGCTTTTGCCCGGTTTGACGCCGACGACCGTGTCAAGTGCATCGTCTTCACGGGCCACGGCAAGGTGTTCTGCGCCGGTGCCGACTTGGAGATTGGCTTTCGCGGCGGCCTGGAGCGCATCAACGACCACAGAGATGGGTACTTCTATAACCATGCCTCCTTCTCTTATTATAATATCGCTTGTATATGCCAATGTATCGGGATATTTGGGACCAGTTGTGTAGCAATGTGCTGATATGTATTCTGTCAAATGTGCAGAGGCGGCCAGGTGTCGCTCGCAATCCACCAGTGCCGCAAGCCCGTCATCGGCGCCCTCCAAGGCTCCGCAGTCGGTGTCGGCATCACCATGGCCCTGCCGATGACCATTCGCGTGGCCTACCGTGGCGCAAAGATCGGCTTCGTATTCGCCCGCCGCGGCATCGTCATGGAGGCCTGCAGCTCCTTCTTCCTGCCCCGGCTCATCGGCGCCGCCAAGGCCCTGCACCTCGTCACAACCGGCGCCACCTACCGCGCCGACGACCCGCTGGTCAAGGACCTGTTCACGGAGCTGGCAGACGCGCCCGAAGAGGTTCTTCCCAAGGCGTTGGGCCTTGCTGAGGATATCGTCAAGAATACGAGCACGTTGGCGTCGTATCTGATGCGCGAGATGATGTATCGCGACACCGGCAGCGCGGAGGGCCAGCACCTGCTCGACTCGCGCCTCATCTACGAGCTCTTCTCCAGCGTGTATGACGTACCCTTGCAATTTTTTTCATGCGTCTTATGGACCGTTTTGGCAAATATTGAGATGCATACTGACGATATATATGTGCGTCTGCAGTGATAATAAAGAGGGCGTCCAGTCGTTCCTGGAAAAGCGGCAGCCGCACTTCACGGGTTCAATACTCAAGGATGCGCCGCAGGGCTACCCGTGGTGGAACACCTTCGACATCCGCGGCTGGCCCAAGCCTCGACTATAGTAAAGGTACTTTGATATATTGGCAAAGTATATCTATCTAAAGAAGATATATAATGTCCCGATGTTACGGGAGGCGGCCGGAAGCTAAGTAGTCAGTGAATCAGGAAGTCCGGCCGGCCGGCCGGCCGGTGCATGCATGCATTGCGGACGCGGCATATTTTTGATCATGTCGTGTAGCTTCCTTGCTTGCATGAACCATGCAAGCTGCTCATCTGATAGGCACGTATGCAGCCGGCATCGTAATATATGTATACACACATCTCGATGTAAAATGCGCACATGCATGCATGCGGCAGTTCAACCGTACCTACATAATTAAATTCCGGAAGAGGAATCGAACGTGTGCGTCTCGAGCCTAGAATTGAAGATCTCAAGTCTAAACATATACTGCACTTGCCAATTCGAAGCTGCACCGCCGCCCGCGCTATGTTAATATACTCTGTACCGGTCAAGTGGTCTCGAGAGCAAGTCCCGTAGGTTACGGTTGACGTGAGTGCAGACATGGCGATCTCGAGGAAATCCTCATTTTGTGTATGAGACGTAGGACAGGGTGGTAATTATGAATGGCTGCAATCGCAGCGCTTATATCTGTGCCTGTATAGTCTCGGGGCCGCTGGACCGGTGCTTTGCACTTTGCGAGTTAGTCTCGGGAATGCAATGTATGTGTGAATGCACAGCACAGCACAGCACAGCACATACTACACACATGCATATGTGGGTGCGTGGGATCTAAATTTTATATTACATTGGTATGGCACCCGGCCCTGGGCGCGCGGTTGCGGATGCATGCGCATATGCACGGCCTTCCGGCAGTGGCGACGGACGTTGCGGGGTGACTATTTGAGATCAGGAAGTATATAATCAGCGTCTTCGACACTAGGCGAGATGTTCTTTTTCTTTTTCTTCTCTCGCGTTTTCTTTCTTTCTTTCCTTGATTTCTTTTTTTTTTCACCTTCCTTTCTCTCGCAGCGACGGGAGGAGTGGGTCACACGCGGCGGCAGCGGGTGTCGACCGGTGTCCTGGCCGTTCCGCGCCGCCTTGAAAAACTTCTTTCATTTGTCTCGTTGCTTCTTTGTCCATCTGTTTTGATGGTTTTTGGATTCTGCGATTCCTTTTGTTCCATTCGCGCGTGGTGAAGAAGGTAGTAGTCTCAGGGCAGAGGAGGGCGTCGGTAATTGTGACTTTTGGCGACTCGCGTCCCTACGCTATATATAGGGTTTTCTCCACAGAGGCCTAGACGCAGGCGTGTGTGACCGTAGCCAGCGAGTTCCCCAACCGGCGCCACACGTGGAGTTGGCTTTTTCACGAAAACACGAGTCGTCCACGGACGTTATACACATGCCCACGTGACCCGTGAATACCAACTCCGGTCCGGATATTGAAGTCGCGTACCGCCGCGTCGACTGTCAGCTGCGGCGGCGGTCGATCGATTGGCCAGACCGATCTGGGTGGCCGTCCCAGATAGGGCATCCGCGCGAGAATCGGGCGCAGGACGAAAAAAAAAAGGTCGCGCCCCCGTGCGAAGGATACACTTGAATGCCGGGGAGCCGTTCCTTGTCGTCGTTGGGAATCCAGCGTTATCAGGCCCGACATCTCGCCTGCGCGGAGAATGCTCGCCCCGTTTAGACGTATGTATAGGTATGTAGGATTTCCCGCATCGGCATCCGAGACGGTGGAATGCGCGGCATCGCTTATCAGATGAGGTCTCGAGCCTCTCCTGGGTCGCATGCAGCAGCGAGCGAGGCCGCATCTCTTTCCGGGTCGCTCCTGGGCGCAACCTCGCTTGGGGAAGGGGAGAGCTAGGGATATTATTGGGTGCTTGTCAGGGACCGAAGATTAACGGGGCCCACTGAGCTGGTCCGCCCGTTTGTGGGCGAAATTGCCCTGCGACCCCTTTTCGACTCCCCTTCTTGCGAACGCTGGAGGTCGGTTTCAAAAGCCAATTTGGCAGGACCGGGCTGGGGGGGCGTCTCTAGAGACGCACGATGCAATACCGCTGCCTGTGCAACTGCTGCCCGGACGGAGGAGCAACAGAGCAGCAACCTGAACCTGCATCCGTATGATCCAATTAGCTGAGGAGCAGCGGTGCTTTGTAGTTAGCTGGAGAGAAGAGTGATTGTTGTTATTTGATATCGTGGTTGGGAGGCGGGCTCTTTCCAATCAATCCAAAACGTACCTCTCTCTCTCACCATCGTCAGTCTCTTTCTCCTCGGCGTCCGTCTGGCTTCTCTCTCACTCCTTCGTGTACGTTTCTTCGTTCTGTTCTCTCTCTCAATCGCGCGTCCGTTGCATCGTGTCGTCGACGGCCTTTCCGCATCGTCCGTGTCCTTGTCCGTGTCCGTGTGTCCGACCCCAGATCCATACTACTTCAATCCAACCCGATCGAGCGTCGTTGTGTGGTGTTTGGTGTCGACAAATTTTGCTGGCCGGGCTCTCCCTGACCGACTGACCAAATTAGCAGCAGCAAGGACCGGCCGCCAACTCAGGTAAGGACGCCAGCCAGTCAACGCTTCTGGGCTTCTCCCTCTCCCTCCCTCATCGTCTCCCTTCTCATCACCACCATCACCATCACCATCTTCATCTCCATCCTTATTCCCCCTCCCTCGCATACCCATTGCCATCCTCGTCGTCTCCGCCGACTTTGCGAGCGATCCTTCCTTCCTTCCGCGAAGTCTCTCGCGTCGTACACTCTATCACCAAGAGTCGACACACGATCCCCGTCGGCCGCGTTTGAAAGCTGAATTGATTCGGGTCTCCACCATCCCATCCAACCGCCCACAATGTGTAAGCTCCTGATGAAGCCTGCCCCTGGTTTTGCCGCCTGCAATGCATCGCGGCTTTTACCCTTCGCTCGGGGAGTCGGAATCACGCGACAGACGACCCTGCGATACCCTTTTCCCACCGCAACTTGCTTCCTCAACCCCCTTTACCTCGTCATTGCTCCTCCCACATCCACCAACCCGGTGACGTGTTTGACTGATTTTACCATCTGGCTGGATTGCTAACTAACCACCGTTCGAGGAGCTGCAGCCGACACAAGCTACTATCAACAGGATAACAGCAGCTTCGACAAGAGCGGCTATTCTTCGCCGCCTGCAGTAAAGTCGGAAACGATGACTCTCCCAGTTGGCTTCTCGTCTTCGACGACAGACCCTAAGAACATCGTCCGAAGAAAGTTGACCGGCTATGTCGGTTTCGCCAACCTGCCTAACCAATGGCACCGGAAGAGCGTCCGCAAAGGATTCAACTTCAACGTGATGGTTGTCGGTATGTAGCAACTCTGACCTCATTCTTCATCCGCAAACCCAAAAATCACGTCCTGTCACGTCGCGTCACGTCATTGTTGGCACGAACGATGCTCGGACAAGACCTGTCGACAGCAGCATTCGTTTCATCGACGTGAAATTAAGCTCAGATTCAGGGGGAGATGTTGCGACGAGGAAGCTAACCGCTTGAAACTCGTCCGCTATCAGGTGAATCCGGTCTCGGAAAGTCAACTCTCGTAAACACCTTGTTCAACACATCCCTCTACCCGCCCAAGGAGCGCAAGGGGCCATCTCTGGAGATAATCCCGAAGACGGTCTCCATCCAGTCGATCTCCGCCGACATTGAAGAAAACGGTGTCAGACTCCGCCTCACTGTCGTCGACACCCCGGGCTTCGGAGATTTCGTCAACAATGACGAGTCCTGGCGCCCAATCATCGATAACATTGAGCAGCGTTTCGACGCGTACCTCGATGCTGAGAATAAAGTAAACCGTATCAATATTGTTGATAACCGAATCCACGCGTGCGTCTACTTTATCCAGCCCACCGGCCACTCCCTCAAGCCGTTGGACATCGAAGTCATGCGCAGACTGCATACCAAGGTCAACCTGATCCCCGTCATCGCCAAGGCCGATACCCTGACCGATGAGGAGGTCGCACTCTTCAAGAAGCGGGTAAGTACAATGTCTCGCATTAAGTCCGGAGAGCGGGAATCGAGTTTACTAACGCGATCGAGCTAGATCCTTTCCGATATCCAACATCATTCCATCCAAATCTTCGAAGGACCGCGTTATGAGCTCGACGACGACGAGACCATCGCCGAGAACAACGAGATCATGTCTAAGGTTCCTTTCGCCGTTGTCGGTGCCAACACCGAGGTCACCGATAACAATGGCCGTTTGGTCCGCGGCAGACGCTATCCATGGGGTGTCATCGAAGTCGACAATGAGGAACACTGCGATTTCGTCAAGCTCCGCCAGATGCTCATCCGCACGCACATGGAGGAGCTTAAGGAGCACACCGCAAACACTCTCTACGAGAACTACAGAAGCGAGAAGCTCGAGGCTATGGGCGTTGCTCAGGACCCCAGCGTCTTCAAGGAGGTGAACCCGGCTGTCAAGCAGGAGGAAGAGCGGGCCCTGCACGAAGCCAAGCTCGCCAAGATGGAAGCGGAAATGAAGATGGTTTTCAGCCAAAAGGTTGCGGAAAAGGAGAGCAAGTTGATGCAGAGCGAAGAAGAGCTCTACGCCCGGCATCGCGAGATGAAGGAGCAGCTGGAGAAGCAGAGGCTCGATCTCGAGGACAAGAAGAGCAGGGTCGAGAGCGGACGGCCGCTCGAGGAAAAGGGCAAGAGAAAGGGCTTCTCGCTACGAAACTAGTCGGACGCAGCGTACAGAACCCTTTGAAAGGACAAAACGTTGACCGCTTGCTCCTCCGCGCCAGCAAGAGCCGCCGCTTCCTTCGCCTCCTTTTCCATTGCAACGCTCCTCACGTACGACTCGAACGTCTCATCTTTTCCCTTCTGTCGCCACTTATTCCCATAACTGCTGTGTTTGTGAGCGGATTGTGTGTGTTCATTTGTGTTTTGCAGGCCCACCCCACCTTTTTCTTTTTAATTCCGAACAAAACCTGATTCTAAACCTCACTGACTCTACGTCAAAGCAAAATCTCCTTATCGTGAATTTTTTTTTTGTCTCCCTTATGTTCAATTCTTAACCTAAGTTTAAACACCCACCCTGTTGAAAGCAGCCAAGGAGGATAACATGAAGTCTGCCGAGAAAAAAACACACTATCTTCTGCTCGATAGCCGTCCGGAGAGATCAAAGAAGAGTTGAAAGGGGAGGAGTGAAGGGGGAGGTCTAATGCATTGTCGTCCGTTTCTTGAGTTTCCTTTGTACGCTTTTACTTTCCGTTCTTTCCATCCATCTGCTGCTTGTAATCACCGGGACACCTTCAGAATGAGAATGGTGGTATACTTTCTTGTCTCCTTTGCTCTCTATTTTACTCACTTTTTTTTCTTTCCCTTTCTCCCTTTCCGAATCCTCCCTTTTGTACCGCCAAAATAAAGAACACTAGTATATATTTGTAGTACGCTTCAATCTTTCCATTTTTTTTCCCTCGATGAAGTTCTTGCAAGAAATCGATAATTATAAAAAGGACATGGTTGTGTTTCGATGCGTACGTGCGTGATAACTTACAGCGCCTGGCTTCGAGGCTAGGTGATAACATGATATCAAGCATCAAAATATCCACACAGCGTGCACTGACCAGATATGTTGTCTACACACGCACGTATAATTTTCCGAATCGTATTCTCCCTCCCGATCCAGCTGAGATATACGACTCGGAGGAACTGTAGAGTCGCAAATATTGGCTATCGGCTAGCTGACGTAACGCGCCCGCGTGCCTCGGCCGGCCGGCGCAGCCGTCATCGTTGGTGTCGCCACGCGCACGCATATCGGTGCACGCTAGCGCTGGCTGTGGAGCCGTAGAAAAATTCCCGAAGGCGCTGAAACCGGGATTCCGACATTCTCATGCGCGCCGTCGGACTAAACGGGTTATCTGGAATGCGGTGCTCAACCGATTCCAGCTATCAATGTGCCTGCACGGTTTAGGCCGAATATGATTTGATCTGGTTTGGTTTGGTGCAGTCGGCCCAATGAAACTATCCGGCAGCCGAGATCTAAGCGGTTGCGGGGCGAATGCTCATGCGAGCAGCTGGATCCATACTATTCGGTTCTATCGCCTTCGTTAATTACGTATGATACATGGTGCTGTTCGCAAATTCAATTGACTATGGCAAGTCGTGAACTTTATAAAGGCGGACTGAGCTCACGCTTGGCCAGTTGCACATAACTTCGTCAACAAAACAACCCTTCAATCGATATTAGCAGATTGCATAGACCACATTCAATCAAGCAACCGATGATGCGCTCGTTCTTCCTCCCAACAGGCTACGGCCAGCCGTCGACCTACAAGCTCGGAGAGCTGCCCAAACCCGCAGTTTCGAACCCGGACGACGTGCTGATCAAAGTCCATGCCGCGAGCTTAAACCCCATCGATATGCGATACGCGGAGGGCACTATGAAATGGATACTTCCAGCGCAAGAGTTCCCTTCCAAACTCGGTTACGACGCCAGCGGCGTGATCGAAGAGGTTGGCGCCGATGCTGCGGGTGAAGGTTGGAAAGCTGGTGACGAGGTCTTCGTCAGACTGCCGCATGAGCATAGAGGTAGGACACTCGCCGGGGATTAATTTTACCCGTGGCTATCTCGAGATTGACATATTTTGCCACTTTTAGGAAGTTTGAGCGAATATGCGCTCACGACTTCATACTATATCGCGAGGAAACCAAGTAATCTTTCGCATGTCGAAGCTGCGAGTCTGCCGCTGGTATCGACGACAGCGTTCCAGGCGCTCGACAAAAATGAAGGCGGCAGAGCCGCATTGAAGGATAAGCGCGTTCTAGTCACGGGAGGAAGTATGGCCGCCGCTGCACTGGCACTCTCATTTATAGAAGACTTGTTTTTGCTGACACATTTTTTCATGATAGTGGGCGGAGCAGGGAGCATCGGCGTCCAGTTGGCGAAAGCATACGGTGCAAAGGAGGTTTTGACAACGGTTTCTGGCGCCAAAATGGTACGGGCGAAGGAACTATTCGGCGGGGTTGTGGATACATGTGAGAACTTCACCTAGATATAGCTTGGGATGTGTCGAGCTGCCGGTCCTACACGCGGCTTGAAGTGCACAGGCGTGGACTAACATATACCCACCTCAGATATCGACTATAAGACGACGGATCCTGCTACGGCTATTGAGGCTCGCTCCCTTGACTTTGTCCTCGACACAGCAGGCGGGAACATCTCCCCGCTGTTTCCACTCGTAAAAGAGAATCACCGCTTCATCTCTATCGCTGCTATGCCATCCGGTGACAGCCTCAAGGCCCAGTCATCGGCAACGCCCTGGTATATCGTCGCGGTGATGAACCTTAACGCTAGGTTTAAGACGGACGGCCCCGCAAAGAGCGCAGGCGTAAAGTACGAATACCACAGATTGAAGCCAAACGGCAAGGACCTGAGCGAGGTGGCGCAGCTGGTGGAAGAAGGAAAGGTCAAGCCTGTCATAGGAGACGTTTTTGAGTTTACGGAAGAGGGCTGCCGGAACGCGGCCGAACTGGTGATGGGGAACGGTAGTCGGAAGGGAGGGAAGGTTGTTATCAAAGTCATCGATTGAGAGGGTACACCGGTCGGTGGTAAGCCATCTCTTCCCGGTGGTACATGCGTAGCTCGCGCTTCGCATACGTATAGATTCCGGTTGTGAGGCGGGATTTGGCGTCGGCGTGTGTATTTCTTGAATCAATGAATATACGAGTTAGCACAACAGCCAAAGTAAAGGACGAGAAGGAAACAGACCGTGACGTCACAAACAGACGTCACGGATGGGATCACGATCTCGGGCTCCGGAGAAATAAGTCTTCCTCAAGACTTGTAAGTAGTACACCTCCTGGCTTATTTAAATTGCGGTTGAAGGATGGATGGCTGCCGCTTCGTCGCTCTCTGTAACGGATTTATGATCTGGAATGGTGTTCACGCCCTGAAAACTGGGAGGCTGGACTTGGAAAGAAGGTGTCTGGCTTGCGAGACGAGAAATACGACCTCTGAACACAAAATGTTTGTGACTTGAAAGCCGTGGCGAAGCCTTAAGTCAAACGACAGCCCTGGCTCCCGTGGTACTAGTGCTGTCAGACCGTTCTCTATTAGACGGGTCTGTGCAACAATCCAACATTCTCTGAAATGCTTGATACATCCTGGGACCCTGCCGACTTTCAGCTTCCAGAAGTCCAGCCAAGGGGGTCGTGGAACGCGTATCGGAAGGTTTACTTCCAACATTATTGTCTCGGGATTATACAGAACAATCAAGTTGGAGCGGACGTGGCAAAGCTGCACAGCTCTGTTCAATTGTCTTTAAGCCGAAAGCTTCCAGAAAGCCGCTGATTGCTCGGGACTATGAAACACCCACATCTATCGGCCCGATAAATCAATGCAATCGGAATGACCCGGAGTCCGTGTGTTATTTTTGATGACGGAGCGGCTCAGCATCATGCGGTTTGCAATTGAATCAGGTTATTGGCCGGCCGTCAGGTTTTGTACATGAACGAAGAGTCTGCTGACCAATACCGGCTGACGCCCCAAATCCAGCCGTCTGTACCGGTGCGATGCCATTTTCCTGTGTAACACGGTGATAGGTTTCAAAGCAGCAGAGAGATGTCGGGTACGGGGGAGTACTTGCCATGCTGTGGTCTCGTCCATTGACGGTTTCTCGGGTCAGGCACGTTGGGGCCAAGATGTTGAGAGTTCGACAATGTATACGACGCGGGCCTCTCGGAATCTCTGATCATGATGACGTTCTGCGTGTTCTTTAGCATTTGCTGCGATGGATGCTGTTCATCGGGAGAAATATTTGCGCTCTAGATGGTTCGAGCGATGTTGTTAATTCGTGATGGCATATAATTTTTGCAGGAGCGGTGTAACAGAGCTCAATTGCTGCTGCTACTACTGTCTGGCTGGCTCCTCTCCTCCACGCAACATCTCCCTCTTTCCTCCACCCTCTCTTTCCTTCTCCCATCGTACCTATCACCCACATCATAACTGTCTTTCATCATCTGATACAACATCCAAAAATATATATACACGTTCCGTCACATCGGTATCGGCGGACCGATTGGCTAGAACGCGTCTCAGCAGAAGTTCTTTTCCCTATCAGCCACTGTAAGTATCTCGTGCATACTCGTGGTTGGCGGAACGCTCCAACTTGTCATTGTATGCTCTCTCTTCCTCGCTGTTGTGCCCAAAGTTACTGATGTCAGTAATGTCCGATGATGAACAGATATTCTTCGTTTCCCTAGCCGATCACAGTCAACTTTCGCTGCCTCATACCACCAACTTGATCAACCCCCAACGTGAACACATGTACACCTCAGTTTCCTATTGAGCTTCTACTAATCCTTTACTTTATCCTTCTGAACCGTCCCAGACCCCGTTTCCTTATTTAAGCATGTTGGCTGTTGCTCGTATCCGTGACAGTGGCTTGCCGATGGACCCTGCAGCTAGCCTTAGCAAGCGAGTCAGCGTGAAGCCGTGGGGCCACGACTGCCGCGAGCACCGATCTTGGAGATGCATCTGGTGTGAATCTCTCTACTGCTTCGTGAGTATATCTAGTCTCCATGCCTTCTCTTCTGCTCGTAGTTACATCTGCAATCTCCTGACTTGATACTGTCATCGTCCTCCCCAGGAATGCGACACTGGTACTACGGCCTTCATTGATCAATTCCCCTACCATCGTCTCTGCCAAGATCATCTTTCAGAGCTTCCCGGTGGAGTTGTTTCCCTTTCTGAGACTGGCTCTGGGGTCTCAACTCCATCTACTGTCGGCTTCGTCTACCTCTCTAACAATCAATTGAGCGTGACCAACCTCAGTGGTGATACCAAGTGCTCTGACAAGGAATTCTGCAACTGCCTCATCTCGAAAACAATGCTTTGCGGAGACTGCGTCACTGATGCTAGAGTCTGGCAGGGTGAGCAGACCAAAATCTTTGAGCGATCAGGTGTCATTGAATGCGCCTACGGAAGATTCCCGGGTGGCTGCAAATCGGACATCAATGCGAAATGTGGTTGTGGCGGCCGTGGAATCGACTGCAGCTTCTTCTCTGACAAAGACTGGGAGAAGTTCGAGGCTACAGACCTCAACTGGATCGGGAGAACCGGTCTGAGTGACGATCAATTCGAGAAGAAGGAAAAGAAGGACCTTCGCACTGTCTTTGGTGACAGCTTCCCTGTCCGAGCCGTTGACTCCTTCGACGCGACAGAGCGACCAGCTAACCCAGCTCCCTCTCTGGCCACTCCACCTGCCACCCCCAAGAAGCAGAATTGGGTTTCTGCCTTCGGAGGGCCCCTTCGCCGAGCCAAATCTATCTCATTCCTTTACCGTCCGAAGAAGAGCATCACTGGTATATGCGACGCTGCATGCACTGGAAGCTCGAGCACCACTGACGAACATCCAAAACAAATCAATCCGGACGCTATCACCAAGACGTTCCTCAGAAATCCCCAGATGCGGAAGCCATACAGCAACTTTCGCGCTAACCCAGAGGACATGAGGTCACCTCCTTCTATGGGGACCATGGGGTTGTCTTATCTTGACTCGGACTCTGAAGACGACGAGGATGTCGATGAGCAACACGGTTCTGGTGGAAGGGATGACGACGATGGGAGTGACTACGCCTCGATCGCTGACTCGATTAGCACGCTTGGCAGTGAATACGACTACGGAGACGCTCTCGACACCAAGAACAATAGTCAGAAGGGTCTCCATCCTGCTCCACCTACTCTCGTCCATGTCGGCACTGCTGCGTTGGCCACTCGCCAGCTTTCACCTCGCCTTGTTACTATGCGTTCTAGCCCGAACCTGAATCCTAATATCATCGATATTGGCACCAGCAGGAAGATGAAGGAGAGGAAGAGGTGGGGATGCCGCAACGAAGTTGACATCTCCAAGGTTGATCTCAAGACTATTCAGGCGCATGGATTCTGGCGTTGCTCCTTCTGCAGTGGTAGAATTCGGGGCGTTTAATGTGAGTTAACGATGTTGCAGTATCGTAGAGGATGAGAAGCTAACATTTACAAGAAGTCGACTTGTAGAACTTTCATTATGAACCTTTATGTGTTTCCTTCTTGAACCTTACGCTGCTGACCTTACGGTATTATGATGAGAAGACTGGCGCATCTGCATTTCAGTTCGTGTATTTTATGGGTATGACTGAAAAGTGTTATTGCTGCGATGAAGGAGATTCTATTATCATGTCGGCTCTTTCAACGGGTGCGGCTGTCGGCGTCCTGCATATGTATGGCCCTTGCTTTTCTGTTTATATCTACACTCCCTCGCCCGTTCCCATGTTTCTCAGAGACTGCTTGCCCTACTAAAGCGTCTTCCCCCCCCATTCTTGCATGCATGCCACTGCTGCTTTCATTAATCTTTGGAACACCTTTCTCCTTTAGTATACTCGTGCCATAAGCAGGGTTTGCTTTTCATATTCTCCTGTTCGACATCACTTCTAGAATTCTACGGTCGCTCACTCTTATAATAATAATACTACGTTCATTCGCACTGACCATGCGTTGAAGGAATTAAGCGAGTAATTCGAAGCTGAAGTGTTCCTATTGAAATGAAGGTGAAGAATCAGAAAGAATGTGAAAGTTCGACTGGTAGGCTACACGACGAAACATATTGAAATGGGCAAAGTAGTGTGCGTAGTATATTAAAAGGTGTCTATAATCTTCGAGTAAAGCACTAACTAGGTGACTCCAGACATGCATTCAATCAAAAACGAACGCTGCAATAAAACCCATACGGGCGGGGTGTAACCAAAATAATCTGCTGCCTATGATACAAAGAGGAATGCCACTCATAGTGTCGCCTTAATATGTCAATCTGACCTTCTGTCCCTTGAATTTCTCGCCGCCGTTCCGGACGCCTTCCTCGAAGACAAAGGCACCGACGTCCTTCCTGGAGATAGTATATCCGATCGCTGGGCCGTCCACGATTGTCCATCCGCAACCGCCTTCAGCGAGGGTAAGTTCTCCCTTGGCGCTATCCTTAGTTGACTCTTCATGACCGACCCTGATGTTGCCGTAAGTGGCTTCGCCGTCTGTAAGCAGCGACGGGCGAACAATCATATAGTTACGCAGGACACCCTTGATTGCAGCCTCGATCACGAGATCTTCCATAATCCCCTTGTCGAGATGTGGGGTCTTGAGTGCCCAATGGTAGAAGGGCTGGAAGAGCAGCGGGACGTCGTTGGTGTTCTTGATACCTGTGGTTGAGATGAAGAGTGCGAATGGTGGACGGGTGGGCTTGAGGTCTGCGATCGTGTCCATGATGAGTCTGGTGGTGTCCTCGCAGAGGGTAGGCGTGGGAAACTTGAAGGTAAGTGGGTTATTGGTGGTGGGGCGCATCCCGAGGCCGTAGATGATTGTATCAACGACAGCATTGGTAGATGGGTCGACGAGGGTGGCGCGCACGTCGTCAGGGTTGAGGCCGTCACCTTGGACGATGCGGAGGTTGGTGGTAGGAACGGTAGTGGGGAGTAGGCCTTTGAGTTTCTCAGATGAACGTACGACTGGGATTGATAACTGTTAGTAGCTGGCATGGTAGCAGCTCTGGGGTTGAACATTGGTAACGTACGGACGGAACATCGGTAGCCAGCTCGGAGAGAGTGCTCAAGCGTAGTGACAGCGCAACCACCGGTGGCACCGAAGAAGGCGACAGTCTTGGATGGCTGGGACATTTTGATTGTATAGGTCGAGAAATGTGGGAGTGGTGGTGGTCGTCTCTTTGCGTTGGAGATGTGATATTCTGGAGCACTAGTTCTGAAGTGGTTTAGTTGGAGATCGTTAAGATGAGTGGCGTCGATATTATGTCACTAGACAGGATATGAGAGATGGGGCTCTTTTGAGAGATGCGTATAGATGATTCTTCTAGAATTCTGATGGTGATGAGGGAGAGACGGGAACCTTGGGTGCCGGAACTATCGTATTTATACAACGCCTGGAGGCATTCGGACAGGGAAAATTTCACAAGCTTGATCATGACCGTGGTCACCGCGATCAGCTCTGGCATTGCGCCGGTGGAGTTAATCGCGCTTCAATTGTCTGTCATTCAATGTTCGTACGGCGACAGTTAGCAACTGCAGTTACCATGTTTGCTCCATCGGCGGGATAAGCTTCTTGAAGACGTGCCGGCGCCCGACCCTCGAGGGTATCCCCGCCACATCAAGACGAACCTCCTTGGAAACCCTTGGCAGGCTTTAAGTCCGCGGGCTGTGATTGGCTGCTGGACCCCGCCAAACCCCGTCGGATGAACATTAAGAGCAGTGACCGGGGGATCTGCAGCCAGCACTTGGCGCAAGTTTCCGAGGTGGCAGCATCGTATCGCACCGTATCGGATTCCGCTCAGCTTGGACATATCTATCTCCTTCCATCTTGGGTGCAACCTTCACAAATTTGGTCCAACGGCGAGGTCGGTTGTCGACGGCGCATGCGTGATATCCCATATCACAACCGCAGCTCCGAGCTGTTAGCGCTGCAGCGTCGACACGCTAATGTCGTATTTGAGTCTCAGTCTCGTAACATGCTGCAGTAACTTCCTTCCGGATAACTCTCCGTGCTCAAAAAGTCACTGGGATCAGTCGACGGATATATATTGGAACAGCTGTGCCGCCGGAGAGTCTCTGACTTGCGAGATCAGTCGACCTTTTATTCGGCCTGCTTGAATTTGCGAGCCGTGGTGCCCCCGGGGTCGTACATCTCTGATTTGTGTGTACGCGTCTACCTGACCGAATCAGAGTACGCAAGACGGCGTCTTGGGTCTGTCGACAGCTGCATTACAAGGTGCCGTGTCCGATGATAATGGCTTTGATATCTGAACTACACTTTGGCAGTATGACCGGTTCGAGGTTTTCCTCGAAGGGGGAAGCTGGTGCTCTGCATATGCGCATGTTCTGGCTGTCTGTGATGAGTAAAGCGACTTTAGCTTGATGCCGTGCCTGGAGGTCGCAATCCAAGCTTGGGTCTACACCTGGTATAAGAATCGCTGACTTCTCGACGATTGCAACTGTGTATCGAGGCCGGCCTGCAACTTGATGCCTGGAGGAGGAGGCGGAGACGGCAGAATAGGGTGATCGCGATGACAGATGGTGGTGCTGCTGTTAGCTCTGCATTGGTTGGCAAGATGGGTCGCTGGTGGCGATGAGAGGATATACGGAACGTGCATCTTGACAGTTCGCCGCTCGGCGACAGAACTTTGAGAAAAGCAGTCGCAAACGTGACCGAGCTTTCTTCTTCCCTAGGCCTTCTCCCCCTTCTATCTTCCCTCCTAAATCATTCTTCTTCACTTCGTCTCCTCCTTCTGTGTTCTGACTTGTCTGATAAAGACCAAGCTATCTTCTTCCTCCTTCTCAGCTTAAGTTCTACCCCCTTGCCGACTGGCTAGCACCTCTTGATAACTCTCACGATTGAAATACAAACCAGACGCAGTCGTAAAAATGCAATCTTCCTATGAAAATCACCCAAATGGTGATGCAGCTGTGGCAGGTACTCCAGCCTCAACTCCAAATGGTGCTGCCCAGACCCCTCACCGTCATATCAAACCACTCAAATCCCACTTTGCTACCGACTGGCGCAATCAAAAATCGCCATCGGGGTTTCCACCAAGACACCAGCCACCCTATCTCGGCTCTCGTGGCAAGGCACCTGGCTGGAACAGATGGATTCAAAAGACGGCGGAGTACCGCTATGAAGAACCCGATGCCTCGTACTCTAGGGAGGCTTGGAAGGCTACCGAAGAAGGTCGTCGCCTCTATTTCGGCAACCTCGACTGGCAAATCAGAGCTGCAGATGTTGCCTTATGGCTTGAAGGCGCCGGCTACAACTTGTAAGTGTGATATATCTCTTCCATATGTATATATATATAGAGAGGTTGCTGAAGACTAACGCGAGCGATCAAATAACATAGGAAGGTCGTTGACATGCCGGCCAAGATGGACGAAGGGATAAAACGTCCACTCTTCTGCTTCGTCGAGTTCTACACTGTTGAAGAGACCGAGGCGGTTAGAGCGGCCCTCGGTGGTCACACAATGCGCGGCCGCCCCGTCAAGATTGACTACAGTAAGGGCACGCATACCAGGGCCGCGTCCATCAGTCATGCCGAAGAGCCTCAGACTCCCTCAAAGGTTCAGGTTGAAGTCGGAACTGGTTCCCCAAAGGCACACTCTTCTCACAAGATGGATAACACACCGGCTGCCGAAGTTAAGAACACTCCGATGGGAGGCATTCCAGAGTCTGCCCGTTTGTTCGTCGGCGGACTCCCCCATGTTGAAAACATAAACGAGTTGGAGGATTTGGTCAGAGAGCTTTTCCTCGGGTTCCACGTGTAAGATGACCTGATACTGCTTCTAGTTTCTAGGTGCCTCCAGCTAACTATAATTTTCCCTGAAAGTGAGTCCCTTAGTGACATCATGAGTCCTAAAAAGCCAAAGTTTATGCAACATGAGAGCAACCACATCAATACTAGCTATTGTTTCGTTGATCTCGCGAACGTTGCAGAAGCGAAGATGGCAGTTCGCTTCTTAAACAAACGCGAGACTTCTTGGGGCGCAGCTCGCGTTAACTTCGCCGCTGGTGGAGTTGAGGGGAAGCTCAAATATCGCGGTTACGAGAATAATCAGCCAAAGCAGCACGAGCAGAACCAGCAGGAAGAAGCTGTTGGTAAGGAAGTTGTCTGACTGTCTCGAACAATGATGAATCGAACATTGGGAAACTTCTGGGAAACTTCAAACGATCGGAATATGGCATTAATGATGGACTGGCAACTAACTTGACTCTCCATCCTTCTCGTTAACTTGTTCTTCCTTCGCTATGCGCTTTTTCAGTCTCTGGAATGCTTCAAGTGCTAGCTCCAGTAACTTGTATTCAGCTCATTGTTTCTACCTGTTGCTTACGTTCCAATGTTGTCCTCCATTGGGACATATGCTTTGAAGAACTATTGAGCCGAGAGTTTCCATGGGCTCCTAATTAATAGCACAAGAGTGCGGATATCAATTCTTGACATATCTGGCGCACCGATTTAGGCTGTAAATTCACGAATAGCGATTGATATTGATTGGTTCCTGGGCTTCTAGTGTTTTGAGTGTTGGTTTTGGAATGAGGTGCGGTTCTCGATTCGAGCGGCCGAGTTCTAGAATTCTTTGAGAATCCAACATTTTATCAGCGCAGCTTCTCGCAGTTGCTGTTACTCGCCGAAAGCCCACCATCCATGATCGATCTCAGCCCAATTGAACTTTTGGAGCCAGGTATATATCTTCATATCTGACCTTCCATCAGTGCAGTGCTACGTGCTGACTCTTGAATCCGAAGCGATCTGATCTCCCAAATCCAGCTAGTGTATCACAGTTAACTGCCCACTGGACTCGCGGCCGGCATCATGTTAGCCTCGGTCGCTTCTTATTTCCTCTGCGTTCGCGAGGTACGTAACAGATATAATCAGCACTCGGAAATTGCTACGCCCTACCCGCCCACTGCCTCACTTGTGTCTTGCTGTTAAAGATTAATGCATGACTGATGATCCTAGGTCTTGTTCTTCACCCTGGTCACTCTACCGCTGACATTGCTCGCGATGATCCTTTTCTACATCTCGCAGGAGATTGGGTCCAAGTTCATGCTCTGTGTCGGGTTAGTTGTGCTTTCTGTGCTCTGGGTGCTGCCTGATAGAGATGACTGGATGATGGGAGGGAAGTTTACCGCGCTGTCTGCTTACCGCAAGCGTGGTATTGAGGGTAGTAACTATTTACTTGGTTGAATGAGGCGCTTGCAGGTCTCGTCGACCAAGCCCTTTCTTGCCACCGGTGCTGTTTGATCCACGGAGATGTATCTTAGCTGAGAGAGTGCTGTGATTATTCTCATAGCCACATAATTAAGTAGTAGGTCCTAGGAAGAGAAAAATTTCCCGAGATCTTTCAAGAACAAACTTGTAATCCTATAAGCCTAGAGCTTTCATGCATGCCTCTAGAAAAAAATTTGTTGCGTTGACAGGTCATTTGGAAGCCTTTATATATCAACCTAGACGCCTAGCTAGGCTAGGCTTATACTAAAGTACCGACATGAAATACTCTCCCGCCAGTTGGACCGCTGAGTATCCTATATTAATCGTCAAACCTGTATTAGCAATTTGATCAATCCATCTGCATACCGACCTAGCTCAGTTGGTAAATCTGGTCGATCAAATAATCACAATAATACCCTTCGCTACGTTACCTGCTAGCTCTAGCGGTGTCGGATTATAGAAACTGATCGATCTACCGTCGCTACCATCGCTATAGTGCTATTCTATATTAAGATCTGTTTACGAAGTACACTAAGCAACCTTTTCAGGATTACTCGCGGATCTACGTGGATGCAACCTGCAAAACAGGTAAATGTCGAGGCCGATTTTATAACATCCTTGTAATTAATATATCTGCTAGAGTACTAATGATACACTCGCCTTAAGAATGGCCGATAGATCGTAAGTCAGGCTATATAGGCTACCAGTGCGATAATGAATGCAGTCTTTGGGCCATTTTAGGTCGAATAAATGATTTAAGCTCTTGGAATCGACAAATGAAAGTCAGTGCTTGCACTTGTTAAATTCGAATCGTTGCCAGTGGTTGACAGCCGTCAACTGACAAGGCACACAACTTTGGCGTTACACCAACACAGAACAGATCGGACATCCCTGTTCAGCGTTATCGGACCAGGCATCCGAGCGGACCCCGACTGGTTTGAGGTCTGAAACTTGCGAGAGGGCCGCTACCCCGCAGAAGCGGGATGACTTGTGTGGGGAGAAACACTATAACCGGACTTAAGCCTATGAAAAGTGAGGCCTAGCCGTTCAGCACTATTACGTGAGCAGTATCCAAGGAGTGCTCGAATGTTCGCGGATCCGTGGCTATGCCAAAGTTAGACCTGGACTGTGCCAAAGTGACCAGGTGGGTAATGACTACAGTGGGCTCGCTATGCTTTCTTTCTGCTGTTTTAGTATAACAATGAGTTTTACTTGTTCTCTGGAAGATTCAAATTCAATCTGGGCATCCTGATCTGTTGTTGTGGGGCTACATCGAGCTTGCTTGGATAGATTTGACCTTGGTGTTGGTGTTTTGCCGAAGATAAGCCGATACGTCTATGGACGTTGACTCACAAATTCTTGGGCAGTATCAGTTCGCGTATGTCAAAACCTGTTGAATATTTAAATGGTGGCTGCTGTATCGTGAGATGCTGTCTCGAGCTAGCGGTTCTATTTGGGTTGAGTCAGAGTAACATAACGTTGGAAATGCTCCTATACCAACACGGACCGATATAAGCTAGCTGACATTACGGGTGTCAGGCTGCGAAATTCGAATTGTCGATTCAATGGCATCGGAAAACAAGCCGTTCGTGCGGCCGGTCGATCCGGCGAAGGACGCAGCTGCGCTTTTTGTAGTCGTAAGTGTGCCATATATATATCAGACCGCCCGGCCAGCTGGCCAGGCTGCCCGGTCTCAACCGTCCGCTGCTAATTTAATCCTGACACTTTCGCCAAGTGTCAAAAAACCGTCGGCCCAGAACTCCGATTAGGTACTCCGAACAGAATCGCCCCGTATATCTGGGAAGTTCCCTACATTCGCCTCTGCCCTGAGCACTGCTTTGTCGTCGATGATGGCTATGGCGCCGCAGTCGGGTACGTCGTCTGTGCGCCTGACAATCACACGTTCGCCAAGCGGTTCAGAGAAGAATATATCCCCAGTCTGGAATCACTGGATCCGATCTTGAAGGAGCCGCCAATAGAGCCACAAGCAGACTGGGGCGAAGATCTTACATTAGGCGTCCTACAGTGTCTGTATAACCCAGAAGATTTGCTGCACTCGGTGTGCCCACGGCTGCTGGAGGAATATCCTGCACATCTGCACATAGATATCCTGCCGGAGTACCAGCGGATGGGGTTTGGGACACAGCTGATGGAAAATCTGTGGGCGAAGCTGAGGCAGGATAAAGTGGCTGGTGTGCACCTCATTATGGATAGCAGAAACATTGATGCGGAGAGGTTCTACCTTGCTATTGGATATAATAGGTTCGATGAGGTGGTTGATGGGGGTGCGAGCGGAGAGCTAGGCAAAGATGTTAACAACAACCTGTGGATGGTGAAAAGACTGTAGAGAAGAGACTGACGCGGCATGGTTCTGCTATAAAGGAATCTTAGAGTGCATTTGTCAAGTTAGCAACTTTGTTGAAATGGTGCTATATCGGGGATTCAATTAGAACTTAACTGCACTCTAATTCCACTTACCTCTTCGTGTTGAAAATTGCATATTGGTTTCTCAGTGGGTTGAATATAGCAATCAAAAAGATATTGGAGAGTTCAATATAGTAACTGGTAGAGAGGTTGTTTGAATTGTAAACTTGGGAGGTTAGTGTGCAAAGCCAAACATTGCAACTTACCTTTCAGGTTTTGCTCTGCAGGTTTGAAGCACACAGGGTTAGATTTGAGGGACAGTAGAAATGTAGGAGTCGGAATCCGGGGAGAAGTCGGTGGCCAAACAACTTTACCAAAGATTCACAAGACGGGACAACCTCGGAACCCACAAAGTTTTACAGCTTCAGATTGAAAATTTTTGCTCAATCGGTCCGCCGAAGAGAGTGCTAACCGGGATAATGAGACCGGAGAAATTTACAAATCCCCGCTCAGCTTTATGATAAGTGGCAAGCCAAGCCCCAATGTGGTCTCGCGAGCCAGATCGCACGAAGTGCAGGCGCACGTCAGTGCGGTCTGGTATAAAGTGGCCCCAGAAAATATATTATTTATTCAGTACCACCGTATATCCTAAATTTTGTTACACAAAAAAAGCTTTTCCTAAAAACCTGAAAGTTTGTTGTTTAATAGCTTAGCAATATAGCACCCAAAACAGCTAGTTTCTTAATATAAATCGGTCTTAATACTATAATACTAAAAAATCAAAAGAATTGCCTCCCCTAATCTAAAATTGATAATATAAAACTCAGGAAAATCAGGGTATTCCAGAAAATTAAGAGTTGAGATTTTGTAAAAGGGGTCAGCCAATTCCGCAAGAACAATACTTTGCTTTAAACCAGACCACACTGACGTGCACCTGCACTTCGTGCGATCTGGTTTACGAGACCACCCCAATGCAATTCGCATGTCGACTGTTACAACTAGAGCTATTATTAGGGAATGCCTGATATATAGACTCGACGATCATGTGCATTGGGTGAGACGATGAGTAGTGACTATGCGGTACGCACTGATGAGCTCCTTTCGAAGTACCCTGTTGCACTATCGTACATATGGATTGTGATCTCGGCATCGGCACTGAGGTTAATCAGGATATTAGATCTGAGCGAGTGCAATGTTAGGAAGCTAGATTGAATAAATTATTCAAGCCATCTTCGACAAACAACAAGTCTCTCAGACTTGTCTCCACGCAAGTGAATATGATCATCATTGCATGCAAGGGGCTTCACAACTTTCAGAACGGTATCTAGTTCACTAGACATAAGACATCCGCACATATGTAAAAACCGCATATGCCGTTAGCCTGTAGAGCCTATATAATTAACACGATGCCTATTGAGCAGTCAGGCGTTTTCCAGTTAAGCTTGATTTGCCTGTTAAGCGGGCATCTCCGCCATTAGGAGCAACCTGATTGGTAGACTAATACTTACTGATCGGAGAGAAAAATAAGGCGCATACGTCACAGCCGCAAGATGTGTCCCGTGATCAACACTCGGTTGAGGCTCGAGTCCAACTCTGGTCTCGCAAGCCAAACCCACTGTAAAAGGGAGGGTCTGGTTTACGAGACCATCCAACTCCTTGATTTAAGCAAATATTAGCCAGGCGCATTGAGCTTGCCAGTATGGTATCCCACGATTCCCTCTGCACGCTGTACTTGGCTTGGGTAGTCGCAGGATTTTGACCGGGTCTATTTGCCTTTATTTTGCAGCTAGAGTATATTTGACCCGAACATCAAGCCGTTAAAGTGCGCATATGCTAGTTGGTCGTTTCATATTATGGCATATCGTCATATCTGGGGACTCAATGTATCCGTATCCGGGCTCTGTCTCATCCCAATTATACAGTGGATTTGTGCTCTCATAGACACTTATTAGTGTCGAGCGTGGACGTTTCGGTTTAGCGACTCGACGCGCTGCCGCCCACTTGCAGGACTGTGGACCCACAATCGCCGCCGGATTAATACCAGGATCATGCTTTCATGTTCCATGCAAATCCACACTTGCCTAGGCACACTAGTAAGCCTGGTGCATGCTACTATTGCGTGTTATACTTAGGGCATGTGGAGTACACGGATCTCGGAATGAGAGAATACTGTAAACTGACAAGCTGTACCGGAATTTCGAGGTGTTACTCCCCGTCAAGGCACCTCCACAGTCGCAACGAAGCGACAATTGCAATCGAAACGGCAATTGGTAGGAGGCTGAGATGCTGTGGGGTTTCTTACACATTACCAGGTAGGTTCAAACAGTGTAGCGTCATGCACTTATATCTGATCGGACTACCAAGAACAGACAAAAGGCGTAGATGTGCTGGATTGAATTGCCAAAATCCCGATGGAGATGGTCGGTTTTGTCATCTGGGTTATAGATCTGCATCTTGATATTAAGGCAGTGCAGGGAGGAGGGACCGGCAGCAACGAATTGGTAAGTGCCATCTGGGGAAGTTGGATGAACGGCTTTATCACGAGACTTGATGAATGGGTCATGAGATCGTTTAGGGCCAAGACCTGCGAAAAGGCGATGCAAGCTGTAGCTAGACTCCCAGACGATATCTTGTAGCGAGCTGTCGTAACGATGAACAGCTTCCATCACAGTCGAATAATCTTGTCTTGAGAAGGATCCATTTCCCGAGAATAAACGACAACTGTTAATTCTGTCGTGGGCTCAAGCCTCGCACTTGAATGATCGGTTCATCAATGCATCGTAGAGACCTTCCTTTAGTTAATCGATGGAGGGTTGCGTCTGTTGCGTCTGTTGCGTTGGCCCGGCTTGGTTAAATCTTGTCCGTTTGGGATCTCATAATCTGTGGGGCTGTTTCGGCTGGTGTTTGGTTTTTCCGGTGTAGTCCAGGTACACGAAACAGCACTAAAAAGCTTAGACCTTCGAAGAATGTTCTATAGAATCTCCTGATCAGGCTACCCGCAGCTTGTCCCTGTTGCGTGTCCTGCAATCTCATCCGCGAGTCCAGCAGTATTCCTCTGCCAGCGACGGCCGAAAGGCCGGCTGGATTTTAAAATTTTCGGCTCTTGCTGTATAGATCGACGTACCTGCAGTCAGCGTTTGAAGTTAATCCAGTATCTTTCAGCTAAGAGACTCTAATGATGGCTGATCGGACCAACATGATGGCTTCATTTTTGCCCAATGGTCTTGTGTGAGAAGAAGCAGTCTGGTCGCGGGTGCCGGTTTCTCATGAAACTTTCGGGGACTGTGCAGCTACTGCCTAGTAGAGTATTCCGGTCAATGTAGATATGACGGATACTCGGGAAAGTCCACTCACACGGACAAACGTTGGATCATGTTGCAGCAGAGCCGTTGCTGATTGGACATCCAGCTGGCGTCTGGACTCTCGCGATCTGGTTGAGGAGGAAAGTGGAAGGGCGAGGTTGAGGCAGGGGCTGTTGTTATACCCGGCGGCTTTTCAGCCGACGCTGCCGTCGAACTTCCAAAAGCAAAACATCAACCTCACCTCAACGCAAACGCATCGCGGCCTCCCATAGTGCACAGGATCTCCAAGGCTAAGTTATGAATCCGGTCTAAGAACCCTGCCATTGGTCAGCGGAAGTAGCTGGCACAAGATACCGTTGCTACGGGCAGACCACTGCCGAAAGATGCCTGGTCACAGGGCCGCCCTGGTCACTCTTTTGGTACCTTGACGGCTCCGCCGGCTTGTCTTCTACGCGTATGCGTACAGACCAACCAGATCTCTGAAACTTTCTCGAAGGCGAAAATCCGGACGTCTCCAGCAATTTCGCAGATGTAGGACTTTGCAGGGGACCATGCGCGACTCACAGCTTGACCGGATGGTCCAGGATCGGTTCCATGATGACCAGACCCTAGACTGCGAAGGCATCTTGGCCCGGAGTTCGAGGTGGAGGAACAGATGGAGTAGATGTATATAAGACTGTTGGTCTTGCACTTCCTCGATCGCCTTCCTTCCACATCCACCATCCCATCTTCCATCTTCCAATCGCAAGAAGCCCTTCTTCCAATTGTATATATTCTTCATTTGTTTGTATAAACCATAGGCTACTAGCAAGATCTAGTCCCGCTCCATCAACATGCCGGCATTCAGCAAGATCGCTCTTTTCACCTCCCTCATCGCCTACGTCGCTGCTCAGCAGCCCGGTTCCGTCACCGCTGAGACGCATCCCTCTCTCGTCTCGTACACCTGCACCAGGTCTGGCGGTTGTACCTCCAAGAACACCAAGATTGTCGTTGACGCCAACTGGCGCTGGCTCCGTAACAACCAGGCCAACCAGTACAACAACTGCTACACTGGAAACACGTTCGATGCTACTCTTTGCTCGAGCAATGTCGCCTGCGCTTCTAACTGCGCTCTCGAGGGTGCTGACTACGCAGCTACCTACGGTATCACCACCAGCGGCAATGCCTTGACCCTCAAGTTCGTCACTCGGTCCTCCACCACCAATGTCGGCTCCCGTGTCTACTTGATGGATGACGATACCAACTACACTATCTTCAACCTTGTTGGTCGGGAGTTTACTTTCGATGTTGACGTCTCCAACATGCCATGTGGTGTCAACGCTGCCTTGTACACAGTTGAGATGGACAAGGATGGTGGTATGGCCAAGCACCCCGGCAATAAGGCTGGTGCTAAGTACGGTACTGGTTACTGTGATGCTCAGTGCCCGCACGACTTGAAGTTCATCGCTGGTGAGGGCAACGTCGAGGGATGGACTTCATCTTCCGTTGATTCCAACGCTGGTTTCGGTACTGCTGGCTCTTGCTGTAACGAGATGGATATCTGGGAGGCCAACTCCATCTCCAACGCCTACACCCCCCACGTCTGCTCGCCAACTGGTCTTTACCGTTGCGAAGACCCAGTTGAGTGCGGCGATGGCTCCAACAGATACGCTGGTGTCTGCGACAAGGATGGTTGCGATTTCAACCCCTTCCGTCAGGGCGACAAGAACTTCTACGGTCCAGGAAAGACCGTTGACACCAACAAGAAGATTACCGTTGTCACTCAGTTCATCACCGATGACATGACCACCACTGGCAGACTTGTCGAGATCCGTCGTGTCTGGGTTCAGAACAACCAGGTTATCCTCGAGTCCAAGAACACCTGGCCTGGCATTGGCGACTACAACTCCATCACCGACGATTACTGTGTTAAGCAGAAGAGCGTCTTTGGTGACAACCCGTACTTCAACCAGCACGGTGGTCTCGTCGGAATGGGCACTTCCCTCAAGCGCGGTCACGTTCTCGCCCTCTCCATCTGGGCTGACTTCGCTGCCCATCTGCTGTGGCTCAACTCCCCATACCCAGTTGATGCGGACCCGAACGCTCCTGGTGTTTCCCGTGGTACTTGCTCGACAGACTCTGGTAACCCACCTGATCTTGTCGCCAACTCCCCCAACAGCTCCGTCACCTACTCGAACATCAGGGTTGGTGAGCTCTGCTCGACATTCGGCACTGGCATCACGTAAGTCTACTTGTAATAGTTCCACATCATTCAATTGGCATCCATTGCTGACCGCATCAAATAGCCCACCATCATCCGTCTGTGGTCCTTATGTCCCACCTGGTGGCACTGGCACCACGACCACTTCCCGGACGACCACCCGGACATCGACTACCTCGTCTCGCACCACCACGACTTCGTCCCGCACCACCACGACCTCTTCCCGCACCACCACTCGCTCCACCACCACCTCGACTCGCACCACCACTCGCACCACCACTACCCGCACTACCACTGGCAGCAACCCCGCCCAGACAAAGGTCAGTATCCTGTTCCCTAATAGCCACAATTCTACGCGGCGGATTGCTGACTCTGTTAACAGTGGGGACAATGCGGTGGCATTGGCTGGACTGGCGCGACTAACTGCGTCAGTGGATCTACCTGCCAGTCCCTTAACCCATACTACTCCCAGTGCTTGTAAGCTTTCCAATTGGGGAGTCTTGATAGCTGCGCTGATCTTCCGCACGAAGAATCCAACGTGAGCATTAAGCGCTAGACTGCAGACGGAGGACCGGGGTATTCCCATGTACATTCAGAATGTTATACCTTGTACATAGGTGTATAATCATTTCCGCGTTGTTTTGTGATGCTTTTGATAATGGTTGAGTTGATGCCCTTGGTTTTTCTCCTTCTCCTGTATATTTTTTATCATGAAAAAGGCATCATGAGGTGAGGCTGCTGCTATGGAAGGAAGTTGGGCACATGCATGGAAGATTGATCACAAAGCTTTGTATTCGCTGAATTCCTGTAGTAAGCTCTCTTTTCACGATCCAATTTATCCCCTAGCTACGTTCATAGACTCGTCCCTTCTCCATGGAAGTGCCGCTTTTTGCTTGTGGAACAGATGCATTCGTCCCTACAATAATTTTAAAACGCATATCTTGGGAAGCGCGGATATTCTTGGCCTTTGCCGTAGCATTTAGCACCCTCTCGATTTTGTGGCGATTCTTAGAAATGATATCGGAGAATAACCCGTCGGTTATATTGCAACTTCTAGTCGCGTGATATGCTGTTCATTCTCAGGCTGCAGTCGATACGAGGGGACCCTTGCAGCTTTCGTGCCAGGGTTATAGCTGGGAAACCCCTTTAATATTTGAGGGCATATATCGAGTATATATCTCTATCTCAATATTATTCGCGTAATAGTACATAGCATAGTTATGGAGGTATGTCAGAGAGTTATCGGTTCTGGCTAATATCATCGGCTTGCGAAAACCAAGGGTTCCGGATTATAGAACGCCGAGACTGAACTCCTATTTTCGTTAAGAATTGGATGCCGAACTGATATTACAAATATCTTAGAGATATTGAACACATCCACCTCCTAAGTCAAGAGACCTGGTTGGCCAATTGGTTCTCGTCAGATACATGCACCGTGGTGCCAGGTTGAAGCGGTATACGATAACTTAAAAACAAGTCTGATAGGTGTACCGAACTTTATAAAGAGATATCTGGAAAAGAAAGGTTCTGGTTTACAAGAACGGATATATCTGATAAGTCGCAAGTTAGTTTGTGATGTGAGGCATTATCGAAAAGTATCATTATATAGTAATTTTGGTAATGCTATATGAACATGGGGTCTAGATGGTCTCATGAGAATCCATACATGATCGAAAATAATGTCATGAAGAAACTGATTATAAAATGTATGCAAATGTAACGTAAATCGCACTTTGTTCATGCCAACAACTACTGGTTGGATGCTTATGGGGTATCCGCAATGCTTTCCCTCCGTTTCGCCATCTCCCCTGGAGTCAAAGGCTCGACCTTGTCTTGGTCGGCAAACATCTTGCCAACAGGCAGCTGATTGAGCTCGTGCTCCTGGGCATCCAGACCTCTGAACTGCAGCCAGAATAACACACCACCAACAGTAGCGATGATTGCCACAGAGCCGTAGTTCCATACTAAAAGTGGGTCTTCAGATAAGCTCACAAATGCCTCGCCGATGGCGGCGGAGATGGCATTGGTGAACAGGAAAACAGACATGACGAGAGAGCGCATGTTCTTGGGGGCCTTGGTAAAGGCATATTCCAATCCCGTTATAGAGGCGAAGATCTCGGAGAGAGCGATCAGGACGTAAGACCCTGTCTGAGCCCAGACATTGATGTCGGTGGGGGCGCAGCCCTTGCGGGCGGCGTACTTGCCGCACTCAGAGTGTTTATAGCTGTGGCGTTCTGAGTCAGCACTTGTTCTGGAAGAAAGTTCGTGTCTTAAAGTCTCAGGCTAAGTTCGCGTTGCGTGGTCACGGGAGACCGTAATGCAACACCAACTCGGGGCGAAGCCACGAAAGAAAAAAGAGGAAAACTTACATGTAGTATTGGATGATGCAAGCCCAGATCATGGCGGCAGCACCAGTGAAGAAACCAAAAGTAATCTTCTTCAGCGCCGTAAAGTTGATCTTGGCCTTCCTCAATGCGGGGTATATCAGCATGTCGCAGATCGGGATCAGGATAACCAATGCCAAGGGATCCAAGTTGTTGACAATGTCGTTCGGCAGACCGTTAAGCTTCATGACAGCGGCTTGGGAGACAAGGTTGTTGTTGATCTGGTTGTAGCACAGCCACCAGAGCGGAAGCCAGACGAAGACCGAGCAGGCATGGAACCCGCGGCGAACTTCATCTACCCAATGATCGTCAAAGGTCATCCAGGACGGGCGATTCTCAGGAGCGACATGGGAAGGCTTGACCATGTCCCACATAGTTCCGTCGTTCAAGTGTTTGAAACTGGGTGGTGTTAGTATCAAAAGCTTGAAATGATGACGGATGCATGGGGGATATTGGGCTTACGTTGCGACCGGGTTGAGGTGCCACCTTCCCTTCTGAGCAAAGACAAAGGCTTTCATCGCCTTGGACAATACGCTCCCTTGCGGCGGGGAGCGGACATAACGCTTTCGGCAGACCAAGAGGACGATTGGGCAGCAGCAGAAGACCATGGTCGGTAGCAGAAATGAGAGCCAGAAGCCGACGTATTTCTCAGCATAGACCATTGTAATCTACGTTTTTGTTAGCTCGTGACCTCGTATTCATAGTGCATACGCTAAAAGGAGGGTAGACCTTACCTGTCCGATCAAAGCACCGATATTTATCATCAAGTAGAAGTACATGTAGATCCTTGAAGCTGTGACAGCAGGGTCCACGATGACTTTCTCACCTGACGGTAAGGTTTGGACCCTGAGGTACGTGTTGCCACTCTGTTCGGCGACAAGGGGGGAGATGTTGGCTTTGAAGCCGCCAGTTCCGATACCCATGACGACCAGAGCTACAGCGAAGCAGCCTAGTGCGCCGTTTGGGTTGTCAATAACGGTAGGGACAGCGGAGACGACGAGAAGAACATGGCCGACCATTGCGATAGCGACAGCTACGCAGATAGTTTTGTAGCGACCCCAGTAAGTATCGGCGATGTAGGCGCCGAAGAGCGGGAGTAGGTAGACCCAAAATGTGTTAAAGGTTCCTAGACCTGTCGAGGCTCGCTGGCCACGGCCCAAGGCGCCAGATTGGCCGTCAGGGCCACCAGCGCCGCTGCGAGAGCCATCCGGTCGGCTCTGCTGGATAAAGTTGGTGACTTTTCTGCGAGTTAGCTAGCAGATCCAGCCAGATATAAGATCGTACGACTCGAGGAACACTTACACACAACAGTGGTACCGTAGTAGGAGAAGCGCTCGCACAGCTCGACGAAGGCAATTGTGTAAGCGTTCCACGGGATTTTGTCGGAGACATGGCGCAGAGTAGTCATCTCCTCTTCTGTCGGCGCGTCTTCCTCCTCACGTTCAAAGGCGCCATGATTCTTGTCATGACCATCGTAAGCGGGCAAGCCGACTTCAGGTCTACGATGCTCATGCTTTTCGTCGAGAGGGAGTGTAAGCGCAGGATCGTGCTTCGCCGCGAAGGCGACGTCGTCTGGCTGGCTCATTGTTGCTGGTGGAGTTTGGTATAAACTCTATGTGCGATTATGCAGTATGCCTGTTGCACAAACAAAACGAGAAACCAGCTCTGGATGCGCGGTGATCGACGGCGGTTGTATCTTCTCAGAAGATCGCGAAAGAAGAGTGGAAGAAGATGAAGAATGTCGCGCGACGGCGAATGGATTTTTTTTTCTTTCCTTCTCAAAGTCCCTGGACCACGAGGAGAATCGCTCTCGTTATATGCCAAACTGAGAATTTATACTTTCGAGCGAGACCAGTCTGTCTTCCAGCGCTGAGACCTGGCACGAGGGCTGTTATTTAAGTTCTGGCTCGCCGGCGTGTCTCTCTTGGCCGATAAGCTTAAGATGACTGGCCACGATCAACTGCAGGCTATGACCAGGTCGAGCGGCGACAAGCAATGAGGAGAGCATATGATGTGACACTCCCCTTACTCGATGTAGAAGCAGTGTCCGGTAGGATACAAGGCCGGGTAGGCTGGCAGAGGAGCACGCGATAGGTGAGAGACATGGTAGTCCCTTCCTCGGATGCGGCATGTTGGAATCCATGTATCCAACGAGCGAGAGCTGTGGCCAACCCGTCGACTCTAACCAGCCGGACGAATTTTTTTTTTCTCGTTCGCATTTCCTCGGAGGTCGCCACGGCGTGGCCACGAGGCGTAGAGGTGATTTAGCGATGAGGCCATCTTGGCTCGCAGCCGCGAAATCCTGATATTCGTGCGACAGCAGCGCATAGCAGATCATCATACATGACGACCGACGGGCGGACAGGTCAAAATTAAAGTGTGCCGCGGCGGCGCAAACAAGCATTTCCCAAGCACTGGCAGCATGTCCTAAGAATGTAATTTCTTTCTCAGCATCATGGCATTGCATGCTAACGAGGCGTTGGCTTCTTGGCGCATGCGCTCACGGTTTTCGACGACTGGTCCATCCATCCCGCCGATACAAAGTCCAACAATGTGAAGCGGGTGCTGTTTGCAAGCCTCTGCCGGACGAGGGCAGGGACAAGGACAGGCCGACGCGCACCTCGGCTCGTTGCCTGAAGTAGCAGGTGCGAACAGCGATGGCCGAGTCGTGTGGGCTGGCGCAGATGGCCGACTGGTAGGCAGGCGAGTGCAAAACTACGGGCGAATCAACAGGTGGGTCCAATCCAGATGGAAGGGTTGCAATTGGTCTCTGTCTCTATCTGTCTGCAGTTTGTCTCGTGTCGACAACAGGAATGGCGGATGTCTCGAAATATCAATTGCCACAGATGGCCCTCTCCGCTTGACGAGATGGCGACCCGCTAGAAGGCTTCCGGAAGCTGTCGCCCGAGCATGGTTAATTGCTGGAACCATGTGCTGCAACCTGACGGACGCCCGTCTGGGCAACGTCACCGATAGAGACTTTTACCTAAGAAATCTGATGGCTGAGAATATCCGAAGCAGTGGTGGGGCGAGCGAGATTCGATTCGGGTTTGATGTCGATAAGGAGAGGATAGCAGCAGCTATCGCGAGGTCGAGGCTGCTGCCTAGCCGATGACCTAATGCCGGCACAGATTTTGTTTCTGCGTTGCCCGCCTGACAAACCATCACCACCAGCCAGCAGCCGAGATGTCTCTGAGGACGTGCGAGCCTGATGCCGAATCCAAAGCCGGCCGGGAAGACTTTTCACGGGGCGCCCTTGGGTCCGTCCGATGTTGGATGGCTCTCTAGAATCGCGATCATCCGGATAAAAATTGCCCCCCAGACAAGCCAGTTGGCCTTCTGCGGTACTGGAAACCGTTTTCTCGTATCGTGGAATTGCGGTGCAGGCTCAGGCCGTAATGTGAATTGGTGGCCTGGTCAACTTTGACGAACAATCTGCAGGGAAGCACCGGCCTGGGAAATACCCGCTTCGGTAAGTTAGGAGCACCTAGGTAAAATGCTTGACCGACTGTAGCCGGCGTGTTCTCTATCAACTAGCGAATGATTGAACTGTGCCTGGCACCCGGGTAGGGTCTGATTAATAATGATATCGGCGACGAGCGATCTTTGCATCTAGATATCTCGGTACGAGCATGTGCGTGGGGTCATGCTATCGGCTTGTGAATAGTAATATCATATTTACAGCGCCTGGCATCGAGGCTAATATCATATCACTAACTTGTATGGAAATAACATGCAGCTCGACTGCGACTCTGGTACAATAGCCATGGTCCTGGGGATTCGTAAATCCAATGCACGACAAAATCACGATAACATACCCTCTATTGATCTATATCCCACCTGAACTCTATCAAAGAAACCAAACATCCTGTAATCAATCAGCTTGCTGAACAGAACGGAGCCATTACCACCGCTTGACTTCATCCTTTTTCTCAAACCCTTCAACGTCTGCATCTTCATCCTTCCCTGGCACCATCAGGCGGCCCCGCAATACCGCCCGCGGTGTCTGAACAACCAGCATCAGCCAGACGGCAAATTCAATGATTACCATCGCTGTCCCCACCCACTGGACGGCAGGACTAAAGAATATTTTCCCAAACAGAAGCGTTGCGCCAACTAATCCCGTATTTGGGAAGAGAAAAGCCCACCAGGATAAATGGAAGTTGAAGTCCACGTTCTTCTTGCGCAGTGCATGTTTTTGGATCGCGCCAGCTACCACTGCTGTAGTCGACAGCAGCAGCCACCACGCAGCCAATCCGTAGAATAACATCCCCGTCAGCAAGCATGCCACGTAGAATGCATTGCCCACAGCAAAGTCATCCGAGATCCCGAAGTCTGAAGGGAGAAACTGTGTCCTCCCTATATCTCCTAGAGCGATAATTGTGAACGACGTGAACCCGGGCGGGCCCACAGCCATGAACATTCCTGGTCGTAGATTGGGTGATGGTAATCGGAAAAGCATCAGACGTTTGAGAAAGATCGTAATAAACATGAGTGAGATCAGGATACCAAATCCTTGTAGGAGTATACTCGTAATGAGTATTGGGAAGACGCGATGGTGGTTCGCGTTGGCAGTTGTGACAAGGATACGCGACACATTGGCACCCACGGTCCCAACCAGCATCGCTATAGAGAACCTCGTCAGCCCGATCGCGAAAGGTTTGTGAGTCGAAGTCTGATGGCTATCGACGGGACAGCGCATGCAAGTGCTGCACATGTGTGCCAAGTACGTACCGGGAAAGCATGGCAGCGCCCATGCCGGGGTTGCCGCCTGGGGAGTGTGCGACTCGCGTGAAATAATAAAGTACGAGAGCGCGATAGCCAATACTATAGAGCAAAAGGTATAAACCCAAAACAGCACCTCGACCGCCTTCGACAGCCAATTATCCTGCGAAGGCTCCCCAATGTTATCGACACCGTAGTGGCAAGTATTGATGAGAATCGTGGCTGACGATAGCAGAAACGTCGCTGTGAAAAGTCCTTCGCTATAATAGAGGCTTAGCACGCCGGACAACTGGATTTTCACTACACAGGCCGAGGGAACCGACGTCGGATGTCGAATGCTATTGTAGAGAGTGTGTCGCCACATCGTGAATCTGACGACAAGACCGGCGGTCGCAACGCAGTAGATGGCCACGGAAATCAGAAACACGATGACTCCGATCGTGTCCAGGCCCCGGAAACGAAATGGTAGTAGGTGCAATTGGACCGCGATACCGCCTGTGCCCATGACTGGTAGGTACCATCTGTGCGTCCGGACTCGCGAAGACAACCGTCGGCGTCAGCCTGCACTCTTCTGCCATGACCAGAGCCGATACACATACGCCCAGGTAAAGTGGTGGATTCGAGTATCGAACGGAACATTGCGCTGGGAGGGCGTGTAATTGCTCTTCTCCCGTAGGCTGAAGGGGTCGCTGGCTATGTTGTTGCGAATAGGAGACCGTCAGCACCTGTTGATTCCACCAAGGGAGTCGGAATCAGAAAAACACCGACGCTGGTAGGCATACTAAACTTGACAACGGGGGCGAGTAGTGCTGCGACTGCGCCGGCTTCGAGAGCCGTTCTATCCGTATCCATGATCGGTGTATCTGGCGATGCAGAGCTGCTGGGTAGACCCAGCGGTGGGCGACATCAGAAGCGGTTGGTTCTGCGGCATCGCGATTTTATAGCTAATGTAGGAATGTGCAAATCAGGCGAGTGAGGTTGTGTCGCAGGTGTCGGCCAACACGGCTGCTCATGGGACCAATGCAACAGACAACGCAGCCTGACGGGCAGGGAAACGAGGTCACGATCATGGCACAGAACATTTGAATCCTAATACTTGCGAGAGCCAATGATGTTCTACCAGCTTATCTTTTGGCGCGTGCACCTTCATAGAATGGTTATCTGGATAGCGTTTGAATGTAAATGCCCAAGTCGGGACTAGTTGCTGCGGCCGAAGGTGGCTTCAGTGCTCGTGTCAACCCCAACCGATAGAAATGTCTATTGAAGCCAATCAGATAAAAATATATATGTACATGTACATTCCCAACTGCAAGAACTACCTGCTACCTGTATATATGTCATAGAAAACCCAAACATAATGTACATACAAGTGAAATAGAGACCCCTGGATCTGCCACCCAGCCTGGCCTGTTGCGGTTTTAGAGTCCCGCCAACCGCTTAGTGGGAAAGAGCTGGATTCAACCCAGCGTATTCTATAGGGAAAAGCTCGCCTGTAGTCGCCGATTCCTTGGCCTCAGCTGCGACTATAGGAGTGGTGATACTCACACACACCCTCCACTTGGCAGCGTCTGCCTCAACCCCAGGTGATCTTGTTCTTGTCCGGATTTTCCTCCTCCTCCTTGGGCTCATTCTCTTCCTCCTCTCTATCTTCCCAGCGCTCCAACTCCTCCAGCTCTGTATCTTCCCAACGCTCCGACTCCTTCAGTTTGGACACCAGTTCCTCTTGCTGGTCGTTTGTTAACCCTTGTGACCAATCCGCTGCGTTATTTTGAGTCCTTGCCGGGAAATTTCTCCCTTCCCAATCTGATCCTCTCCTGAAGGCTCCATCTTCAGGCTCTCCCAGGCGCCTTTTAAGTGCTTCATAGCGCTTTGTATACTTGGTAGTATCATCCAGCCTTTTGAACGAGCCTTCGTTCAATGTTGATACCATAGCAACCTGTCTCTCCCATAATTCATGGGCATTCTCGAATTTCTTGAACGTCCCCGGTATATTATCAGAGTGAGTGGTGCCTTCCTCCCATATTGTGTATTGGGCTGGCTCAGCCGTCAAATCTGGAGCGGGTTTGGCGGCGAAATTTCCTCTCTCCAGCCATCCAATACTAGGATAGGCTCTGAATGGCCCGGGTCCCCTTGGCCTCTCTCGACGGATGGACGGGTCATCTGGATCGAATTCGCCTGTTTGTTGTAGAAAGTCCACCTGCTCACGTTTCTCCAATGCTGCAAACTCTGGATTGATCCAGACTTCTCCTTGTCCGCTTTCCAGCAGAGTAATTTCAGCTTTGGTCATCTTCATCTCCTCCAAGACACGCTCGTATTCTGCCAGCTTCGCCTTGATCTTTGCCTTCAAAAGCTTCTTCTTCCTTTGTGCACTTATACTTTGCATCCTGGCTGTTGCGTGAAGACCCCGCTCGTGTCGCAGCCATACCTCAGCAGCTGGGTGGCCGAATGGATAGAGCTGGCCTTGCGGCAATGCCGCAGCAACTTTCGGGGCGATGGGCTGCGACTCGAGAAGTTCTTGCGCCTGCTGAATGACCGCGGCTTTCTTTTCTGTGAACTTATCATGCTGAAGTTTCCGTGCCGCCTCCACACCGTCTAGCTTTCTGACATCCGTGAGATCGACCAGACCGTTCATTCGGCCCCCGCGTACTGCCCACCGTCCTATATCCTGTGCGGCGATAAAACTCCAATAATCACCGGCGCATTTGGATGCTTGAGACATAATTTTCCCAAGCTCGGGATTGATAGTGGGGAGGGGAATGAATCCGGAACGAAACAGGAGCTTGACAGCAGTCTCCTCCTCAATCCAGTCTTTGTTTTCTATTTTCGTAGCTTTAACATCGCCAATCTTAGTACGTGGAGGAGCGTACATGAGCCTGCCAGCCGATCCTGTTTTGACACCGTAGCAATCGTGTGCCCGATGGGGAGAAGATACATGTTGCCAGCGTTGATAGTAGAAGTTCCAAAATCTCATCAGGTAACGAGGCTGGTGACAGGTGTTGCAGGCTCTGATTACCGGTGGTGGGGGTGGTGGGAGGCTGTTGATATGTGGGTATGATGCCGGGTCTGGTGGAGACCAGTGGTAATTATTTCGGAGTTTCTTTGCGTTCTGAACTTTGGACCATTCTAGTCTCCTTGCGACCTCTTCTTTGCTGTAGTCTTGCTTTAAGCCCATCATGACAGTTGGATGCCATGGTCGAGGTGGTTCTCGTAGAGGAAAATATGAAGAAATGTTCTCCCAATTGGTGTCGTCGGGGAATAGAAACCATCGTGTCGGACCAAGTTGTCTCGGGTATTTGCCTTTCTTGGTTCGCACGGGGTTGACGCCGGCCGGTAGATGTGGGATTTTATACGGATTCCGGATACCCCCATCGACAGTTTTGGCGGATTTGAGCAGAAGGCCGAGTGTTATCTTGTCGAATTCATTGGCCGTTTGGAAGGGGCTGCGATTCATGTCGAGCATCTCATCGATTCGGTCGACGGCGGGAATGTATCCATGCTTGCGAAGTGCGGCGAAAACTTCCTTTTCGGTGCGCAGCCGTTTCGGTTTGTAGTAGTCGAGAGAAGACTGTATTCGATCCTTGTCTTTAGGGTGAAGAACCAGGTGTTCACCAGGCCTCGTGAAGACTATTCTCGGTTTCGACCCTGCTCCAGAAGAATTTGGCTTGTTCGTGGCGGGTGAAACGGTGGAGACATGTATGGAGGCGGCATGAACCGAGGAGCAGTGATGGAAAGATGTTGTTCCTCGATAGAGAGAAGGCAATCGAGGGGAGTTTCGGCAAGATGCTCGCAGGCTGACAAGGTCAACAAGGCGAGGGCATCTCCGCTCAAGCTGACGTGCGAGGACCATGACGATACTGATTGAACAGGCTCTTGGTTGCGCCAGGATAGGTCGTGAAGATCGAGGCAGTATCGAGCAGGCTAGCGCTAGCGGCTCAGTTCGAAGCGTGGGGTGCACAGTTTACTATACGTTGATGCATGGCGACGTGGGGGACGAGAGTCCCAATTGACTATTCGGCGTGCATGACCTGGGATCCAGGGCAGGTGCTGGTGGGATGGATGCTGCTGCTCGGAGTTGAAGTGATTGGATGCGCTCTCGCAAGTTTACTTTTTTTTCCTTCTGCGACGCGCCTAGTAGAATAGCGCTAGTCATTGAGCTAGTCTCGAAGTGGAAACTTTGTGAATTATTCTGCAACAGCACAACGCGCCGCGTTTTCAAGCGTCGCGACGCCCACTAGGTTTAATTTAAAGGGAGATTCCATTGGATTTCTCAAATCGCAGGCCATTTGGTGAAACAGTTACAGTCGGTGGTAGCCACTCAATCCCAAACATCGTGCGTCGGTTCAACTCTACTCACGCTGTCAAACGATGGACCGAGCTGTATCTGGACAGTATACTGACGCGCGCTAAGCATTTCAAGGAGACCAATCATTCATTCTCACTCCGCCGAACCAATATAATATTACCATCTCAAAATCCGAGTCGATTTGTAGTATTTTCAGTTGCGATGTCATCGGGTGGGTGGCGGGCGCAGAAAGCGAAGCGAGCGAAAGGGCGCGCGCTCAAAGATGAAAGAGAAGCAGGCCTTCAACGCGACTGTGCCGCTACTGCAAGGGGAACATAATCAATATAATCCGATATTGTTCTCTAAGTTATCGTGCTGAATTTATTCTATAGATGAGCCGCTGAATATTCAATCAGTAAATTAAGCTCTGCAATGAATATGAAATAATTGGACAGGAAGCCAGTCAATTAATTCATATCAGCTAGCCGTGGATACAGTACTGAATGCATTTCCGCTCTCTACGAACCTAGATCTGGTCGTCACTTCTGCATGCTAGCGCAAACAACTGGCATGACTATAAATCAAACCGGATAAGAATTTCAGCAACATTTTTCTGCCATACATAGATACAGTCAGAACTCCGGTCTCCAGCGTTACAGCTCTGCCTACACCAGTAGACCGAAAGAGACTTCACACAGATCCATGTGATTTATAAATTGGTCGACTGGATCATAGAGCCGATAGTTCAACATGGCAGCTTCAGTGATTAAGCTTGTAGCCTTCAATTTCTAATAGTATACAATCTTGGAGGCCTTACAATCTGTTTTAGAATATCTCAGACTCCTTTGGGATAGCTTAGAAAAGCTTTAAATAGGTTATAACTAAGTGCGCACTCTAGATTCAACAACAATATAGGCTTTAACACCATACATTCTTGCCCCATGATCAACGTACTATTCATCCAAAATGTTACATTAGATAAATTAATTAATTATTACGATGCTGACCGGTATTCATACGTGCATATTTTTTACATATTTAAGTCTGAGAGAATGTTGCAGAAGGCTTCAGAGTCGATTTTACATGAGTTGTGTGTTGTCTAGATTATGTGGGTCTTAAGTTCGAGCATGGTTTACCGAAATCGATCGTTGGTGAGTACTTCAAACGGACGAATATTTAGAATATACCCGTCGTCTCAGGATCCTTCACCTCCAGCATGAGTTTAAGGGTGCAGATTTGGCGCTCAAATGCGTATTCATTTTGCAAGTGACTCAGGATGACCTTTAGCAATCTTGCATGAAAGCAAACGGAGATTCTAAGAATCTACGGAAAGGATGACATTTAAAATATATCGTTGAAGCTGGATACGCATTTATAGCGATCTCTTAGACATGGAATCAGCTTGTCCCGCAAACCCATTTATACTACAGATCCAGAATATTAGGCCAATGGAAGGGCTTGGAGTTTTGTACAACACCCACAAATCCACTTCGTTAATATCCCCACTTCCAGCCGGGGAATTTCGATTTGCCAACGCAGCGAGTCACCCCCTCCGCTCGGATAGTCACGGTAGCGGCGACCAAATCCGTTCCTGAGTCGGGAGATCGCTTCGTCTGCTAACTTCTTCTTTATTAGTGCATTGCACTCACATATAACTGAGGTCGAGAGTGCTACGTAATTGGACTCTTGACTAAGTATCCTAGAGATGCAAATGTGCACTCACCCCCGCTGTGACTTTAACGAGCATGTGCACGCGCGGGGCTCGCCGTCTAGATAGATAAATATCATCAGCTGTACAGCCAACGTTCTCGCTTCGACGTTTATCAATCGAACGCGACGTCCGACGTCAATATACTCTGTCTTGAACGCACGGTAGAACACATAATACTGACTGTTCCACGCCGAAGCAGAACAAACTTCTTTTTTGTGTGGCATCAAGGTTCCACAGATACCAGCAAATATGGCTACGGCGGAGGAAGACTCTGTTCAGCTTTGCATGCAGCTTTTTGATCCAGGCGAGAAGCACGAGTCATGGCAAAAACACCTGGTGAGTACCTGTTAGAAACGTCTGTGTGCATATTTGTATACAACCTATAGCAGAAATTATAGTTCTGGCTCGGTTATCCCTTTTTTGCCTCTTCGAAGCTCACAGCTTCTGGATTAGATTCTCATTGCGTGCATAATACTAGTTAGAGGACAGAGCCTCACAAAGCTGACTCGAAAGACAGATCGTGGAGCGGCCAAACATGTGGCCAAACGGCAGTGTAGTCACCTGCTCATTCGTTACGGCGCGAAATCTGAAGGAAGGACAAACTGAGAACCCACTAACCCCAAGGGTCCGACGTCTGATCCAACACTACGCTCACGAATGGGAACGGTTTGCGAACATCAAATTAAGATTTGTGGACGACGAGAGTATCGGTGCCGATGTTCGCATCAGCTTGATCAAGGGAGGCAAGTTGATACAACCGCCCGCGGTGCTACCGATTCTGGGCCAAATATTTTGGTTTACATTCATCGGCCGGTGCTCCCAGCTGTTCTTGAGCTTTATCGATATATTATAGTCCCTTGTTGATATGGCTTACGGCTCGCGCGTCCGCTAACACTGGTATCCCATGGTGATTAGCTGGATCCTACTCTTATGTCGGCACTGTATCCAAAAAGGACTCCCTTAGGGGTCGAAATAGCATGAATTTCGGATGGTTCACGGACTCCAGCCAACGTCGCGAATTCGAGAGAACCGTTGTTCATGAATTTGGCCATGCTATTGGCTGTGTTCACGAGCAATTTAGTCCATCCCTGAAAATAACTTGGATCAAGAAAGCGGTATACAAAGCATACAAAGAAAGTGACGGCTGGGAGGAACCCGACGTAAACTTGAACTTCAACAACTTTGTCTCTGTCGATGCCAGGACGCATGAATATACCTCCTGGGACAAGAGGTCTATTATGCACTATCCTATCAAGCCACAATGGAACGAAGAAAGGATTGAGGTCGGATGGAACTACACTCTATCTGACGTGGACAAGAAATTCATTGGCGAGAAATACCCACTTGATCAAGATAATTGTGCGGCCTGACCTATCCGGCCTGATCACGACTCAGGCTTTGATCAAACTGCGACACTGACAAACATATTGGAAACTTACAGCTACTTCCTCCAATGACCACCTCCTCGAGAGAACTGCTTATACTGCTGTTGATGTATATGAATATCAACACGCGAAAATGTATATGGTGAGTAACAGAGTCCAACTTGGTACTCGAAATGCCGCTTGCTATGAGTAGCCTCCGCTGATGTAACCGATCATATAATTAGAGACTATTCTTCCAAGCTGAGTCCGGGAGCTTGTATCAACTCACCTCACTATACCGAGATGGAAATCCGACGGTAATACAAGATCCTGTCTGCAAGGTCGAGCATATCCCAACTTCCGATGGATTCGAGGCTATTCCCAACACTGGATTGGCCTCCGTTGTCCATTACGATGGTCCGGGCATTCCCACCGTTCATCTGTTCTACATTGACAGATCTACGCATAATATCAGAGAGATCGTTTGGATCAATGGCGTCCAGACAGCAATGAATAACCTGGGGATTAAAGCGGACGAAAGGAGCAGTTTGAGTGCGATTTTTTGGAAAGGAGATAAAGGGGGTAAAAAGCTGCCGCATCTGAGGTAAACCGATTCTGGCCATGGATTAGCCGATGCAAGATCTTGCGTTATTCGGACCGTTCTTTACGCATGCTAACGGCTGCATCTATTGATCCCTAGACTGTACTACCAGACGCCGTCCGGGGCAATTGCGGAGCTCTGCAAAATCGGGATGGATGGTGAATGGTCCCAGGGAAGAGCCATTGGAGGGACCCCAATACCTGGGACATCACTGTCTTTCGTGAATCGCTTCCTTGATAAAGCTGATATCCATGGTTTCTGGCAATCTTCTAACGGAACTATCAGAGAGTCCATTGGAGATGGTACTAATTGGACGACTTCGCCTTGGTCCATCGATAACGCTGTAGAATTTACTGCGATCGCAGCGGCAACAGTAGGTGACCGCAGCAATCCCGATATTGCTGTCTATTACGTCGACGGCACGGATACCATCAGTCGGGCTATCGCCGGCTCATCTACCAAAGCCCAAGTGGACAAAGATGTTGTCGGAGAGGGCTCAAGAATGGCTGTAGCCTCCACTCATAGCGGATTCCATGTTATCACGTCCGGCGTGACAAACTGTATAACGAAGCGAGTGTTTCCAAAAGAGGGTGGCTCCCCGGATCCTGCAGCACCAGCGGCAATGAAGCTGGCGCGAGACTCCAGTTTGAAGTTTGGCAGAGTTTTCAAACTAGTCGACTATGGACCGCGGTTTTTTTAACGGATCCCGAGAACGTCTCGGCCTGTCCACAATCTTGTATTTAACCTTAGCACAAACCGATGAAAAACCTTTGGCTGGGCGAGTTTTTGATGAATCAAGAACTTCTCGATGTGAGTTGGTACATAGTGCGCTCGAATGATTAATGACAATCGATACCATCTTCTTTCACTGAGGCCAAGAGCTAGTTGGCTTTTTGAGATGCCGAAGAACTGGGTCTCATTTGCCTTACCTTGCATGATCTATGACCCAAGGCGCTCATTTCGAGGGCAATAAGTAAATAGATAATTATGAGATCTAGACTCTAGATCTACCCCTTCCGCCCCCAATTTTTCTTCTCGAGGGTCGACTTCGGCTTTGTGAAGTCCTTGGAAGCCTCTTAAGACAGCTCTGCTTTGAGCTCGGTTTCTGATTTACGACGGTTGGGATGATGGCGTGCAGCGCGTGGAGATGTCGGCATTGTCGAGAGTATTATTGATCTAGAGGACAGACAAGAGGATGAGGGACACCTGCAACCTCAAAGGGAACTGGTTGGAAAGATATCATAATGATCAATAGAAGTATTTATATACTTTTGCTTGCACGGTAGGCGGCTGACTATTTGTAAAGAGGCGCTTGATACAGCTCTTTGATCACAAAAGACCGCGAAAGCTTTTGCTATGGGTCAAAATCTATAGTTGTTGAAGCCCATACATCTACTCAGCTACAGCAAGCTTCACGATGAATCAAAAATGATACTGCTGAATTCGCCCGGATTAACTACTGTGTGAACATCAGTATATATTCCCACAGCTGCATGACTTCCAAGGCCTCAAAAACCCGAGTTGTGTCTGTTGCATTTTGAAAACCCATGATATCGGATTGTTGATTTACGTAACAGAGGATATTTATGGATCCTCCTCCGACTGGGAGCTGAAGCGCTGACTCGAACTGGATGCACGCCAGCCAACATTCCATTCTAAGCAAGAGCAAATATGCATACGTACGTACGTCTACAGGCCTCGCGTGATGCTGTTTCGCACTCGAGTGGCTGGAACGCAACTTCCCCAACCGTCCAAGCGCAGCAGATCCAGTGCTCGGCACCTTCCCTGCGCGGCCTATCAAGCGAGCTGATCTTTCCGGCCAGGGTTCTTTATTGGACGACGGGTGGCCAGCAGGGCGACCAGATATCGCGGCCTGTCTGTTGATTGTAACCCGTATTTTCCAGCTCGGTATCTATCACTGGTCGTACCACCCACGTCAGCAAGTATGTGGTTACGCGGTCAGCGGTATTAAAAGCCAGACAGTCCCAAACCCGCTTCCATTCAATGCTAAATCTAACACCCGGATCTCAGAAAGCCAATTAGAAGAATTGAAAAGAGACAATAAAATTCCACAGATCAAACGCGCTCTTCTCCAAATTACCCAACCATGTACGCCAAATTCGCTACACTTGCTTTGCTCGCCGCAGCACCTGCCCTCACCGCTGCTCAAGAGAATACGGGTACCGGGAGCATGCTCCCATCCTGCCTGACTACCTGCTACGGCCTCGCAGTCGCACGGGCTAGCTGCGACACTCTTAGCCCCTCATGCATCTGTGGCTCCAATACTTTCTTCAACTTTGTTAGCAACTGCCTCACTACCGGGGAGTACACGTGCACGGAAACCGAAGCGGTCGATATCTGGAACAAGCTGCAAGCACAATGTGCTGACAAATTGTCCTCGGCCCTACCCTCGCTGAAGTTCAGAACATCGGAAAGTAGCATCAGCGCCACTATTGGTTCCATCCTGCCTGATACGACCACCGGAACTGAGAGCATCAGCGTTACCATGGGCACTATCACTCGTCCTGGGAACTTCACCGTAGCTCCCACAATGGGTACTGTGACTGGACCTAGCGAGACCTCGGAGGACAACGTTTCTACTGTCACTAGAAGCAGCGCAATCACAGGCCCAGGACAACCATCCGCGTCAGGGACTCGTAAGTCTTATTTTTATAGATTGTCTTCCACCGCCATTATAACTTGACTGATCCTAACTGATATGACTGCATGCAGAAGTCTCCCAAACTACCAGAAGCCCAAGTGCCCCAACTCAGTCCCCTAACGATGCGATGAACCTGATCCCAAGCATCGTTTCGCTCATCATTGGAAGTTTCATGGCCGGGGGTGCCCTCTTCTTCATGCTGTAGAGAGCAACTAGAGCCTGTTAAGCAACAGACTCTCGAGTCTATCAGTATTAGTTACAGCGATATCATATCCGGCGCGCGATGAGATCGTTAGCCACCCTGTAAAACATTTGATACCATTCTTCACGACCATGTTTAGCGCACTGAAGTTACCAGAAAATCTATACCCCAGCTGTATGTTATGAAATTGGCATGATTGCAAATCAAATTGAACCTTCGGTCTAACTTACGCTCCAATTAAGTACATGTAAAAGTCTCGCGGCAAGTTCCGTCTTCAATATCATAATAATTGCTAACAGTGATCGTAAGCAGGTGTCGATTTAGAATTCCCACACGAGAAGATAAAGGCTCGGATCCTGAGATATTATACCCGAATAATAAGTCATCGACTAGCTTACAGAACGGCAATTGACCAAAGATATCAAAAGATCGATCGCAAATGCACACTCTCTATAGCGATTTGCATCATAATAGATATTGAGATTGATGTTCGAACAGTACAATAGGTGACGCAAGGGGATATTTAAGGACTAGTCTAGATTGGCCGCCAATCTCAACAGCTGGCGACTCCTCTCAACGCGTTATCGATACTTCTCGTTTGAGACTAGGCTCGTTCTAAATATTATAAACTGAACCACCGACGTTCACTCCAAATTACCCCTTGCATCGATATATGCCCAACGCGTTGATATAAACATGGTCAATCTTGCCGTAAGAATGTTGGAGTAATTTCCCGAATGCGGGATGCGTCGACGAAGCACAGACTGAGGCCCGAGCGTGGTTTTTTCCCTGTTCAGATATATACAAATCTATAGCTATTTATACGTTCATACTCACTCAAACCGAAAATGGTCCCCAAACTTTATTCAAAATGAAAACTCTCGAGTTTGCTGCCACTGTCTTGTTCATGGCCAATTGATAACAATGTACTTACATGTTATTTAGTCGTAGGCATTTTCTGGGATAGCCAAGAGCATACAGCCTGTTCAGCCATTGCACCAAAAGCTATCGATAATATCACGTTGATAGCGACGTCACGGTTAGCATAGTAATATACCCGGAACGGCCGACTGGTTTGCAAGACAACTACCCAAATTGGTACAAAATATACTTAAGCGATTAATCCCTCATTCAACGAACGACACACATCCACTGATCAGTTCCCCTGGAGATCAGTTGTAAACCTTATGCGGTCTATTCACGTCAAGAGTTAACCCCTTGCGTTGAACATTGAAGCCACTCTACGTGACTTAAGGCAACAATCTACGGATCACCAGCTGACTGGCTAAGCGACGATCCTCGTGCCGTGCGGAGACGTTAGCTGCATATGTGAATATGTCCTGGCCGACGTATATGTCTGTAGATGGTAAATTATAAACTAGGCATCGCACTGAACCAACTTCGGTTGAATTCCCATCCTAGAATCCGATCACTTAGATCCAAATTTGATATTCGTATTGCTACAGGTTGTGCGATTGGCATTTTCTTGATTATTTTCTCTTCATATGTGGGAACCCGTCTGGCATCTCAAGCCAACAGTAGATATAAAGGAGGGCCGGCTGCTACAATAAATGATGCTCATGCTCCCAGGCGTATCCATTGCACGATTACACGCGTATTGTATCAATTGGCCATCTTGACTTTATATTTATACTGAAGGAATTGAACACCTATAAATTTCCAATAGTCCGAAAATGAGATACTTCTCGGCTCTCCTGGGCCCCAGCACCCTTGCGCTGGCTGCGTCCGTGCTTGCGCAGCGAACGGTTACCTACCCGCGAACTGCCTTGAATGGGGCTACTGATATAGCAAAAAATATCAAAACTTTCTTTGAGAACGAAGGGGGCGTGCTTGCTGCAACTACAATTTCCAGGGACATCGTCGACCAATTGACGATATTAGCGGACTACATGCAAAATACAGTCTTCCCCAGCGTGAACCCACAAAGATTCAAGCCGAATGGACAGCTGCCTGAGAGAACATGTGATCAGAGAAGGGGCATCTTCACAGCCTATGAAAATGTACGTTCATAGCCAGCCAGGCAGCCCTTTTTAATATTATCAAAGCCAGAAGTAGTATTCACGTCCTCCGGTCTGGATGTAAGGTTCAGCAAGCTTACTCTGAATTTCGTTCAAAACAACTCAGCTTTTCGAAGAACTTATCGCGGCGCGAGGAGCCATGCAAACGGCGCTTTGCAGCGCGAATATCGAACTCCCAACCGGGCTTGTATTGCAAGAGAATGCTGTTGTGGACCCGTTGACCCAGAAGGCGAAAGATATGTTGACGCAGACGGAAAAGAACCTTGCTGTGAGTAAGCCCTTTCCGTGGCCCTGTCAGCTCAGTCTCTTGACGGTCGATCAGTACTATACACCGTAACGCTGACACAAAAACCCATATTCAACGTCAATTAGAGGCTATGGGATAACGTTCTCGGGAACCCGTTCAATTCGTTTGATTTCTTTGTCTACAGCTGTAAAGCCAGGTTCAATACGCCAGGTTGCCGGGACCCCGGAGAGACTTGCCCACCAGCACCTGAGCCTTGCCCAGTGGTATGCGAGTGTTACTACGGCTTTGTCGATGGACAGAACACGAACAAGGACCAGTGTTTCACCAGCGAAGTGGAGGTTTCGGACGTCTTGGACACAGCGCGTTCGGCGACCTACGGTTGGGACAATGTGAAGGATTGCCGGACGTGCTACCCCAACGATCTGGTAACCTGTGTCTCGCTTCCACAGATACTCGGGTAATTGGTCTCGCAATCCCGACTCTGATCCTCTGGCCGCAGCGGGTCGCTGGAAACGTATGACGTCGGACTTGGAGGCGACCATTAAAATAGTTTCGCTAATCTTTAGTTTTGTTTTGATCAATTGTTCGTTCGCGTTCGCAGTCTTGTATTGAAAAGATGTGTTGCGCCAGAACTTTGTCCTGTTGTGACCAGTCTGCAGACTCTCCTGTATTCGCGAAAGCCTGGTTTTACGTTTACGAGACTGTTCTGAACCGCTTGTAAATACGTAAAAGCTGGCATATCTATCATAGTTTGCGGACTATCAAATCGAACGAAATTTTTAGCCTGTACTTTGTAGTCTCGTAAGTAAGTAAGACGCACTAAAAGTTTTCTAGTAAGTACGCGCGATAAAATACTACTCCCTGCTACGACGCTGCCGACGAAAGTTAGTTCTCGTTTGGTGGGTGATTGTCTTCTGGACGTTTGCGGAGACAGAGCTCTTCTGATCGGCCTGTATCGGATTGCTGTTACAGCATGGCAGAGCCACCAAGAATCCGGCTGGCTCCTTCCGAGATACAGATCCAGCGTAGCCCTAAACATTTAGACAGCCATGTCTCAGAGTGCACCTGCTTGAAAAAGAGCGTAGCAAGATGTCATCTCGATTGACGTTGGTGCTATTTTCAGGCTGTCCATGGGACGTATGCAGGACTGTCACGTCGACGCCGCCAGCTGCCGGGTCATAACTTTGTACGTGTGCGGTTGCACAAAATCGCAGGCAGATGCCGTTCCGGGCCACACCACCTCGAACCCTCTGCGCACGCAGACCTGTGACCCGCAGCCTCCGATTTGGGCCTGTCATGTTCTTTGTCAACGGCAAAACCTTCGATTGTGTATGGCAAGGATCTCGAGAATGTGTGTTGGCAGCTCCCTTGTTTCGGTATGCCGCCGGAGAAGACAAAGAATGCGATTCTCATTCCTCGTCTTTCCGCACTTACGATGCGATTACTCGACTAGGTCGAAAAGCTCCCTGGCTTTTGCCCTAGATAAATTTTTTTTCAGACGGGGATCTTAAAGTAGCCGGCTAGTAAATAGCCTCCGATTTTGTCGCTATCGTGACATGAATGACGTCGCTTCAAGGCCATATCCGAGTATTTGCAGCCGGATGGATTCCCAGCTGACCCGCTCTGCGGATTCAAAACATTCTGGAGAGTACCATAGATGTATCAACTGGCGCTAGCCTTCTGAGGGGCTGGCAAGGAATACCTCATCTATATATATGGCCTCAAAACGGCGCTGTCAGCTCCATAACCTCGAAGCTTAAGTTTGAAGTTTTTTTGGATCCGGAACTCTCTTGCGATTCTGAATTCTGTATATATCCTGCTGCGTCCCTCGCGACGACCTTTTCAGCATTATCAGTCACACAATCAGCCACCATCCCACAAACTCAACCCCACAATCGATCAATTGAAAGGTATCAAGCGACTGGGTCTAAAAGTTCTTCCAAAATGTCTATTGGTTCTGGTATCTCCAAATTTCTCCTTTGGGGCCTTCGCTTTCTTCAGTTTGCCTTTGCCTGTATCCTCACTGGCAGCTTTGCTTGGTTCCACCATCAGATCTCGAAAGCTGGTTACAGCAGTATCAACGCGGTCGACGTACCCCTCGGCTTCTCGGTTGCCGCGATCTTCTTTACGGTCTTCTCGATTATCACCATCTGCTGCCTCCGAGGTGCTCTCTCGATACTGAGCGCGATCGCCGATTTCTGCTTGTTCGTCGGCTATATTGCATCTGCTGTTCTCTATCGCCACAACTACCACATCCATTGTAACAGGAACCCGTTGTCGGTCTTCTTAGTTTACACCAGAGACAGCAGTGGAAGGTTCGTCACCAGTGGAGAATTCAGAAACTGCAGCCTTGTCAAATTGTGTGCTGCTTTGTTGATCATCCAGATGTGAGTTTGAGTCCTTTCTATGATCTCAATAGCGAAACGTGACAACTAATACGACCAATCTTAGCATTTTCTTCCTCATTACGATGATCATGTCCATGCTCCTAGCTAGACGCCGCGAACCTGTTGCTGGCGAGCCTACTGTCGTCGGCGAAAAGCGACGATTCGGGCAGAGACGTAGTGGCCAGACCGCTGCGCATGCCGTCTAAGTGGCTGGAAAGATAAGAAACCGCTGGTTACGGGTGGAGTTCTGTGGAGACGAAATGATCGGAGGAAAATCTGCAGCTTATGTTGAGCTGTCCCTACAGAGGGTTCTTCAATTCTTATACTTTTGGCTTGGCCTTGGGCCTCGCAGCGTAATCTTTGTAATTAATGATTGCGACTTTTGATGAAACTAGATGGAGCGAGTCGGTAGTTTAAATTACAATGATGTTTTCCGCAAACAATATCCGAGTTTGTGTCGGCTAGTAGATCTAGTCCCGCAAATATATTCGAGTCGCAAAATGCACACCGTGACAATCTACAAAACGCTCAACGCGGAGCTTCTTGATACTGGACCATCTACAGAAGAGGCATAAACGACTACAAGTCAAACCAGCGGTTCTTTGAGAACGTCGTACTTAAAAGCTTCGTCGAACTTGACACCTATTATCCACAAATAGAGCCAGACGATCCAGTCTTTCAGCATGGCTGCGAACCAACCTTTGTCCTTGAGACCCTCGAACCCTCCGACCGCGCGGTCGTAGTCTTTTCGAACACGCGGAATACGGATCTCGACAAGTTTCTTCCAAACGTTATCCCAAACGATATCCTTGGTGTCGATAGTTCCGGTGTCTGAGTCTTTGCGCTTGTCCATCTCACCCTGGACAAGTCTGTCGAGCATAACAGCATCATCCAGCGCAAGACCGACACCTTGCGCGAGAGGCGGCATCTGTATTCGGCCAATTTCGTGAGCAATGGTGTTGGTTACTAGACAATGGTGTACGAGCTTACCGCGTGGGCTGCATCTCCGAGCAGGACACACCTCCCCTCCCACCACTTCTCGCTCATATCCAACTTCCACACCGGATAAAAGAATATATCGTCCTCGGTTGCCTCGAGCAGGTCGGCAAAAAAGCCCATCTGTGGATCTTTCTCGGAGCAATAAGTCTCTTTGACTCTATTTTTCATTTTGGCAACGTCGTCGCCCATGCTTCGCCATCCGTCCTTCGAAAGGTCTTCTGGTGCAGCGATCTCCATGACCGCGGCCCAAAATAGCCTCTCCGTACGCGATGGAGTACTCCAAGTCAATAATAGAGATCCAACACGGCATTGAAATATGGCAGAGGTATCCTTGATAGGTAGGACGCTGGGATCTTTTGGATTGACATAAGAGTAGGTGTTCGAAAGACCAGTGTAAACCGGCTTCCGATCAGGGTCGATACAGCCTCTCACTGCAGAGTGGGTTCCGTCGCATCCGATAAGAATGTTGCCAGTGACCCGTGTGCCATCCGCAAAGATTGCTTGCACATAGTCCTGTGTCTGTTCAACTGATTCCAGCTTCTTGGAGAAAGACACCCGGATGCCACATTTTTCAACCTCCGACAGCAGGGCGACTTGCAGGTCTTTTCTTGCGATGCGCAGGCTATTCGCCCCGTAGCGGTCCACGTCACCAAACGTGATTCCGCCCAGAGGCTTGAGGCTGCGTGAAGAAATTATCTCGATTGTTTTGACGGTGCAGCCTGCCATTTCGAGGGGTTTTAGAACGCCAAGGTGGTCAAGGAGCTTTACGGCATTGGGCGTCACGTTGACGGCCCCGCCGAGTGTAGCAGGGCCAGAACGGAGTTCGAATACGGAGATTTGGAATGGAACCGAGCGAGCGGTGAGAGTTCTATGCAGCAAAATAGCGGATGCGAGGCCGGAAGTCCCCGCTCCGATAATGAGGACGTGGAAAGGTGTCGTCATGGTGTCGGCTGTGTTGTTGTGGTATTCTGTGGGGCGGGTGCCAAAAGTCGAGCTGGGAGCTTGGCCACGGCTTGGAGATTGCGGGCCAAGTGGTCTTGGGAGGAGTGCGACCAGTGGAGTGCAAGGGAATCCTTTATATCTCGTCTCTCGATCTCAGGTACCTTTGTCCGCGTAGCTGTTGACGTTTCTTCCCTCAAAACTGAGCTTCCGGAGACCAAGGCGCCCTGGTCGGCGTTCATTAGTTTGGTCAGGCGTGCGGAGTAGCGGCACGTTGCAACGTTATATAACGTTATCGCCCAACGCCGTCACGAAGTCAGGACTCCAGTCGGCGCACGAAATCTATACCCAACTTCCAGACCTCGTCTGCAGTCCCCAAATTAACGAAATCGCGGTAACGTATATAGTATTACGCAAACACGTTAACACGGCCTGATTGGAGGTCGAAAGCTGTCACAGCCACTGCTCAAGGGACCTGTCAGACCAGCATCGAGGCTACGTAAGCCTTTGTAGCTCCTAACAGTCGACCAGTAAAGCCTTCTGGAAGACTGGCCTCGCGAGGCACGAGACACATATTATTGTGTGCAGCCACAGCAATGGTCTCCAAGAATGTTTGAGCAAGTGCGAATTCATGTTCCGCTTGCAGGGTTCCTTCGCGAGATTGGAAAGAATGCCGCATTCAGAGTGCGGCTTGCGCGCCAAAGCGACGGATATGGCCACAGGGATTCATGTTCCTCGTGAGTCAAAGGTTTGAGTGCGATGTGCCTCAAAAGCCCTTTCCCACGAGGAATTCAAGCATCCCCAGGGTTCTTGCCACTCGAATGGAAGAGCCAGGCGCTTATGTTCCTGGGACCGAGCCGTCAACCGTAGACATGCTGCAGCCAATCGCCAGCCGGAAGGCAAAGAGATCGCGAAAATCCGCCCCCAGAGCGTGGCAGCCATACGACGCCGCCGCCTGAGACCAGCGCTCGGGACCGACTAGGCCGTAAGCTGATAGCGTCGTGCCGGTTCGGCCAGGGCTGCCAGACGGTATTTTTAGTCTCGGCTTCTGGGCGCCGGCTTGGGATGACGTACCGACACACGCCTTACATCAGCACTTGTACATTGTCCCGGCGCATTGCACCTCGCGCGCGACGGACCGGCGGACCCTTCTCGCGGGAGCAGGAGGAATGGCGACGGATTGCAGCATGGGTCGGACGCATGCGAGCAATATCGCACGGGGATGCGAAGAATCGAGCGACGGGCCGGCCGTGACAAAGAAGCTGAATCGGCCGTTGGAGGGACAATGCGTCAAGGACCGCGATTGGAGCCAAGCGGCGCTAGCAGGCTGGGCTGCAGGCAGTCATCACCAGTGCACCACCGCCACCTTTGAAGCTGCTTCATCTTGTCATCCGCCTCCCACCCTTCTTCATCCCGCTCCTCCGCCTACTCCTGCTCCTGCTCACCATCTCGCCATCATCTCGCGATCCATCGTGAATACACTCGTACACCCCGTTCGATAGCCGTCTTCCATCCGACACACGCCGAATCTCCCGAAACCCTCCAGCGCCGCCCTCGATGGCCGGCAACCTCAACCATCCCGCTGGCGTCGCAGGCTTCGTCCCGCCATACCCGGTGACCCCTCCAGCCACTCCGGGTCACTCGCAGCCAGGCTACTTCCAGCCTGCCGGGACGTCTACCGCCGCTCCAGCATCGCAAGCTCCCCCTCCGAGGCCACCAAAGTTGCCAAACTCACCTTCACCAGCGACGACCAACGGCAACCCGTTACTCCCTCCGTTGCCACCCCGGGCAAACCCTCATCAGAACGAGCGGCCGACTCCTCCCCCAAAGACCTACCATGGCCCATCGAGTTCTCTGCCGAGACTACCGCAGATACCCCAGCCTTCGGACGACCAGCCTCCCCGTCGCAAGTCAGACGAACACAGCCAACGATGGCAGACGCCAAACCAAATGCCGGCCCCTCCATCCTCTTTCATCCCCCCGCAAATCAACAACATGCCGCCGCCGCCGCCTCCCAAGCAGCCAGCCGCCCAGAATGCCGTATACAACACGCCCGACTTTCGAGCAAGCCAAGCGGGATTATCGAACGACGGCCAAGCCAATGGCGATGCTCGGCGGACGAAATCCAAGAGCGACTCAAAAAATACAAAGGGAAAGGCACATCTTGGTGAAATGGAACGAATGAGGAGGGGCAAAAATGCGACTCGGTCGCGCCTACGAATTCTGTCGCTAGGTACCGATTGCTATCACCCAAATTGACCTGTGCTTCCGACTAACATTTTACCTCTATTATAGATGGCGGCGGTATTCGTGGTTATTCGACACTTCTACTTTTAGAGGCTCTCATGCACGCGATATTTCTCGAAATACACGGCAGGGAACCCCGTCGAGGCGAAGAGGTGACCAAGCCATGCGAAGTTTTCGATCTGATCGGTGGAACCGGTACGGGCGGTCTAATCGCCATCATGCTCGGCCGTCTACGCATGTCGGTGCAAACCTGCAAGGATGTCTACACCCGTATGACCCGATATGTCTTTGAAACGGATAAGCGATTTGTGGGTATACCTTACGGAGAGACTCTGTACAAAGCCTCGAAATTAGAAAGAGCAATTCGAACAGTGGTTCACGAAAGGACAAAACACGACCATCTGGACCTCAATATGGAGATGGATTCCGATGATGAGGACTGGGATCTGGAACCCGGTGGTGGTCTCTATGACGACGACGAAAAAGAACTCGAGAGGCGTATGAGTATGATGGGGCGGACGGATAGCATCAGAGAGATCGCCGAAGCAAGTAGGATAACAAGCGCCGATGGTCCGAGGAGACTACGCTACGGCAATGCTGAGGCACTGATGCACGACAAGCGCAAAGGGCGCTGCAAAACGTAAGACTCCTCAAACAAAACATCTACTCTATGCGATAGAATCTTGCTGACATGGTCGTGTAGAATGGTCACTGCAGTTTATCGAGGGTCCTCCGACGCCTCCACGCCAGCCATCTTTCGAACCTACTCTTCAGGCGTCGAGTCCATGTCGTATCCCGATTGCAGGATCTGGCAAGCTGGCCGTGCCACATGCGCAACTCTGGCGGCGTTCAAACCCCTCCGAATCAACCAGGACGTGTTTTTAGACGAAGGGACCGGGCGCTACAATCCTACACCGACCGTCCTCGAAGAAGCTTGCGTGAACGAGTGGCCAGGGAGGGAAATTGGATTGGTTGTCTCTCTTGGAACGGGAAAACGGCCCCAAGGTGCTCAGAAGGGTGACAACAAAGCTCAGTGGTGGGAAAACCTCGGGACGAGCCTGGATCAATTCACGCAAGCCCGGCGACGTTTGATGAGGAAAATCGATTACTGCGAAACAACGCATCTGCATGTTCTCAACGAGGAGCTCAGCAAGTACGGCATCAGCAAGAACAGATACTTCCGATTCAATGTAGACACCGGAGTTGGCGAAGTTGCCATGAACGAATGGTCTCGACTGAGCGAAGTCAGCACAGGCACACGAGTGTACCTTTCGGGCAAGGAAGTCAGCGTTGGCATGAAAGAGTGCGCCAGGCGGATGGCCAAGCTGACCAGGGACAAGTGGAAGAAGAAAATTGCGGCAGATGGCGGTATTCTGGCTGACGATAAGAAAGGGGTGCTGGTAGGCCCTGATGGAGTTAATATGGAGGCGACTGCAAACGGCCCTGTCCCGACGGTCTATTACGAGATGGCAGGAGACGTCCCCTCCCAGCCGGCTATGGCCGCGTCGATTATGAGCCCGCCGCCGCGGGAGCAGAGACCAGAAGACATTCAGCTGCAGAATCAGCAGCTGGAGCAAATGTTCGGTGGAAAGCAGCAACAATTGGAACCCGTGGAGATGCCAGCAGCTCCCAGAATTCCAGCGATCAGAATCACGCCTCCGAGCGTGAAGAGACAGACAGCCAGAAGCTCCGGCATCGATTTGCCGCACGAAGTCCCGGAGTAGATTACTATCTTGTCAAACAAACATAAAAGGATAGGACACTTGGTTTCGGACTTATTTCCAATTCTGGGAATATAGCTTTGGACCCTATCATTTGCATATTCCTTTTGAGCCGGGCGGTCATCAATCCAGGCTCGCTAGCAACGGCGCCAGCCGCCGCCGGCGCTAGATCAAGCGGGATGTGGGTTGTACTTTTGAAGTTTTACGACGTGGCGCATCTCAATGTTGGTTTTCCTGTTTTTCGATCTTCCTACGGCGTATAGAAGGCATGGAAAGCTTGTGATAGTTATTCTGGGCGAAAACGGCTCTTTTGCATGGCGGGTTCAAGGTATGATGTCTGCGTGAAATGGAGCATGAACTGCCACGGATTTTGTTGGGATGCAACTGTATGTACACTAACGATAAGACACGAATCGACGAACGCAATCCTATAATTCAAATGTATCGAATTTTGTGGCTGGTGGGGGTGATGGTGTGTCCCCGGGTGTTGGAAATAGACACCTACAGAAGTTAGGTTTACAGAAGCTGCCCGGCAGTGTCTGAATGCAACGTAATTTATGTTATAACCTCGGATCTGTAAATACTTAAGTACCCTCTGAGAATGAAACCGTGACACTAGCGTGGTCTGTTGGGTGCTCAAGCGAATACAGCTAAAAAAATGCAACATCTTTTGCTACAATGATTCTAACCATCGACGTATATAAGATTCCGCATTTACACTGATGTTGGCAGGCTTGACACGGCTAACGGTTGGCGAACGTTCGAACCCGTGCCGCAATTGCAAGCGGTATATAAATGCAATTGCAAGCTAACCGACATTGCTTCGCACGTGAAGTCTGAAACTTGTGCAAAACAAGCTGTAGAAGTGGTTGCGGCGCGGGTGAGTCTCGGTAGATTACTTATAGGGAGCCGACAAGCCCGAATATTCTATCGATCTCGAGGACTCGATCAATGATCCATCACATACCCGATCGCGATTCGATTAACATATACTGTATCTATAGGCTCTATGCCAGATCCCCGCGGCAGCAGCTTCCCGCACGTGCATGCACTCCAACCTCCCGGACAGATTTTTAATAATACGCCCTTGGTAGCTTGGGTTTAATTTGGTTCTCTGTCAACATAGTCCTTCCAGCTGGCCAGAATTTTGTATAATCTTTGGGAATACACATATATCAGACGGCCGATTGAACATATCTAGGACGCTACGAGGGACGGACCGGTGTCGATACGTGCACGAACAGCTATGGCAAGTTCGAATTCAACACTGACGTCGTTGGCCACCCTGGAATCGCGATCCGAGTCGCCAAGATATTCGAGTTTGTCCTCCATGATAATCGCAAATTTATTATCAGCGGTATGCCTCGAACGATGGACGGATATGGTCACAATGGCGAACGCTCTGAGAAACGCTCTGCTCGGGAAAATATGGTCATGGCTCAGTTCACCATTTGCGTATTGGGAATGGATTCTCCGACGGAGGGAAAAGGCTGGCCCAGAGCAGGTGTGTGGTCTTGCATTCAATTTACTCTGCTTTCGTGGATGTCTCCAGGAGTATCGATAAATGGTTGGTGGCGGGAAGTTGCAAGATGTAGGCATAATCGCATAACCCCGGGATATAAGCTAACACCGAAATGTGTAACTCGGCCTTGCAGGTCATATTCAGTGTCGATGAGGACGATGGCACGATTGTTGAGACGCTTCAGAAAGGCACGATCAATATACAGATGCTGTCCGTGACGCCATTCTCGCGTCGACAGAGAGCTGTTCAATTTGGAAAGCCGAACCCGATCCAATACGGACAATCGTTCGATTGCCACGACCATGGGAACTCGTCTACGGGGGCACTGTACGACGACATTCTGCCAGCCATTGAGACGCTGGCTAATTTCCCAGAAAAATCCGACTGTAAAGCGCTACCGGACGGCTGCTACCTGCAAGCCTGCTCAGGCACAGCGGGCATTTATCTGTGTAACAAAAGCCTGGCCAAACCAGTCCAGATCAAGTGCCAGTACATAGAGAGGATCGCGCGAGAAGTGTACACCAACTACATTGGGCTGCACCAGGACCAGAATACGGTGCTGGACTTCTGCCGGCGCGTGGTGCCGATTACGACGATGACGGGGCCGAAGGGCCGCGAGTACACTGGGAACAGCTTTCGAAAGAAGGAGTTTGCGACGGCGGTGGGGGACGATATGTGGAGTCTCCAGATCAATCGGACGGGAGAGTGCTATGCGGACCAGACGCAGCCGAGGGGCATCGACGACCAGCTTCGGTTGGGTGGGTAGAACGTTAGTCGTTGTCGTGAATTTATGTCAAGAGTATTGTGATATTAGCTAGGCGCACTTTGGGTTTATAGCAGGCAGCGTGTACTGTGTACCGATAATTTAATTGACTATTTAATCAACTTCTTTGCAGGCTTGGTGTCGCGAGAATTGTTTTCTCGAAATGCGTTGCTTAAGTCAGCACGCCACGCGGGCAGATGCCGATATACCGCTAGACGGGTAGACGGATCTGAACTGTCACGAACTGCAGGGGACGCGTCAGCGGTCTTGCTAACCGTATCGGCGGGCATGCCGAGGACATCTTGGTTGTCCAGCGGCTTCAATAGCTACGGGCTCTGATCTGCTCCGCGCGTGGACGGTTGGCGTTCTGGGCGCAACGGGGCATTACTCGGGGTCTGCGTATGAGGATGAGGATGCAATGCAATGCTGTCTTGTACACCGAGTGAGCCGTTGTTACACACGCCGGGATCTATCGATACAACGAGTCCGCACTCGTCGGACGTCACGTCGCGTCGACGAAAAGCGTGTTTCCGTACAGCGCAACAGCCTCAGACCCAAGATCCAGCCTCGCGCCTAGCCACGACGAGATCACGGCCCAGAGATTTGACTCGGAGTTCGGCAACAGCACTCGTCCTGTTGGCTGGCGGGCTGCAGTCCCGTCGCCTGTTTGGGCAGCGCCCCTGCTTCTTCACCAGGCCGCTAGCGCGAAGAACTCGTCATCCATCTGGACCCGTCGCGCGAGAACAGAAGATATATCGCCCCAGGCGCCCAACCGACAGGCCATGGCGACCGTCCCCAATATCCGCCCAGTCTGCCCTCTCGCAAAGCCTCCCTCATCGGTTCATGACCCTTTGGGGGCTCGGTCGGGCTCAGTCGAGGCAGCCTGTCTAGTCCATTGCATCCGCGCATCCATGCCCTTTTAATCGGAGCGTACGACACCGCACCGGACCTTCATTGCATATCGCAAGCCTTCCAACAAACAGTCCGTCCCAACGTTCGCTCGCCTGGCCGCATGCTCCTTCTGCCTATGGAATCTTGACCAACGGCCTCCTTTCCTTGCCGTCGTTTCTTTTTCCCCCTCTCCGTTGTTTCGTGTCGGCCCCAATGTAGCCTCTTTGGTCGGCTTGACTGTTTACACAAACAATGAGGATCTCGAATCGCAAGTCGTCGGCGGCATGTCCCACGGCTTTTGGTAGCTTGTCTCCTCACATGCGGCCCACCGTCCTGGTTGCGATCCTCTTAACCTTTCTCCCCCATGCAGCTGCAGTCTTGGCGCCAGCAGTGCCGCCGCCGCCTCCGCGTGTTCTGCCCGTCCGATTCCAGAAGTCCGGGCCGTTGGCGGCCAGGCGCCTTTCGGCCAAAGGGCCCCGAGCTGGCGATCTAGCTGCCCAGGACAGACGCCAGCTTAAGATCAGAGGCGACAGGGACGACAGCCTATCTGACGAAACTGTCCACCAACCACTTCAGAATAAGGTTCGTGCTTCTTTCTTTTTCTTTTTTTTTTTTTTTTTGTGGTGGCGCGGTTGGCCAATCCAATTGGTCTTGACATTGTACCTCTACGCTCGAATACATATACAAGGGCCGATGCCCCCCCTCTACGCCTCTACGCATTTATGATTCACAAGAGTTCCACGCCGCCGATTCTTTCTATATATCTTCTGACACGCGACTGCTGGCAAAAATGACAGGGCATCCTATACCTCGCAAACGTAACGGTTGGGACCCCGCCGCAGCCGATGCAGCTGCAGATTGACACCGCGAGTTCGGACATATGGGTTCTCTCAAAGTCGATACCGGCCTGCTTCCAACCTAATAGCTATGACCTCTATTCTTCGAGCTGTAGCTTCGGATCCTGTGAGTCTCTTACACTGATATCCAGATATCGTTCGAAATGCTTCCTGGTCTATACACAAAGTTCAATGTTAAAGGATGCGAATTCTGATACACCTTGCTAGTCGACCCTCCAGAATCCCGTACCTTCAACCTCCTGGGCAAGGATCGCTTTGGTATCGTCTACGTAGACGGCACCAGTGCCGTCGGAGATTATGCGGCTGATACATTCTCAGTTGGAGGGGCTACAGTCCAAGGGATGCAAATCGGGGTCGCCAAGGAAACGAATCTGTCCTATGGGGTTATGGGTGTCGGGTTCGAGGGCGACCAGGCTAGTGTCACCCCTGGAGGTATGGGAAGATACCCGAGCCTGGTGAGCAGGATGGTCTCACAAGGACTCATTAAATCGAGAGCTTTTAGCCTTTGGCTCGACGATCTAGGTGCGGCACTACTTCCATGTCCGACTTCAAGTACGACTTGGGGTTTTCTTCTCGATCGATACTGACACTATCGATAGCCTCCGACACCGGGTCCATCCTCTTCGGAGGGGTCGATACAGCGAGGTTTATCGGAAATCTCACCACCATACCAATAGAACTAGCACCGGGCCAAACGGAGCCACTGGCCTTCGCGATCCCTCTGACAGCAGTAGCATTTTCCGACGGCAGATCGCACATCAATATCACTTCGAAGTATCTTCCAGCAGTTGTCGTCCTCGATTCCGGCAGCAGCCTGACATTTCTGCCGCATCCCATTGCCTCATCGCTGGCAAATCAATTCTCTGCAAAATTCTCGCACCAACTGAACTTGTATGTTATCGATTGCCACTTCCCGAGTCAAAATGCGTTTGTGGAGTATTCTTTCTCGTTCGTCATGAGTATCAGGGTCCCTGTGTCAGAGCTCATCTTGCCCCTGACCCAGTACTCTGGAGGCGCTGCGAAGGGTATGGATGGCTCGGATATATGCGTGCTGGGTATACTACCGTCGAATAGCTCCATCAGTTTGTTCGGCGATACGTTTTTGAGATCTGGTGAGTTGGACCCACTTCGTCAATTAAGGCCGAGGTATGCTGGGTGAGCTGACGTTTGGTGACATGACAGCTTATATCGTATATGACCTGGATAACAAACGGATAGCGATGGCACAAACGGAATTCAATCCCCGTGGGCAGAATATTGAAGAAATCGGAGTGGGATGGGATGGTATACCCTACGTAGGCATCGAAGCGATGACGATAATGGCCACGCAAACTATAGATGTGACGAGCACGGCACACACCGGAGCTGTGGCAAAGTCTGCCGCCTCTCTCACGGCTGCCTCGGAAGTGTGGGAATATCTGCTGGCATTTACAATGGTAATCTGGGTTTTGGCGTCGGCGTAACATTTTACATTTAATCTGGAGTTAGTTGATCATAGAAAAGTTCTTTGCCTTTTGGCTATTGATGGTAGCGCCGTCAATTGAATCTGAATCCCAACCAGCGGTCTCTCGTGCCCGTTATCGTGACATCCAAGCTCAATATCGGCATATTGTACTGAGCGCAGGGGCCCGCGTCTTATTGGCGCCAAGAACTCTCAAGATGATGCCATCATTCCTAGGAATTCAACACCCTCAACGCTCCCAACACTGCCAAATTTGCCAAACTAGGAGGCCTGAGGAGGCCAGCCGAGTAAGTCAATCCAGTACAATTCACATCCCGTCTACCCACGCAGTCTATAATAACGTCCGAGATAGCTCGAGATGGCAGAACTCGGGCACGTAAAATTGGAGGAAGAAGCTGCATTGCCGGCGACGTCGGACCTGCCGCAAGGGCAGCTACAAGCGCCGGCTGTCGGCTGGCTGCGACGTTTCCGGCGCTACAACGCGGCGCAGGTCGACAAAAGGTGGACGTCGATTCCGGTCCTCGCGACGAGCTATGTCAGCGGGCTTACCGACAGCGCGGCGTATAACGCCTGGAGCTGCTTTATCAGCATGCAGACAGGTATGATCCCACAATATGACTACCCAGTCATCCACTTCGCCCGACTGCGATAGGGCGGTCGAAAACGCACTCCGCGTATGCCTTTCGAGTTTCATGCCGCTCACTATCTGACCGGTATTCTGTCACCAGGAAACACGGTCTTTGTCGGCCTCGGGGCCTCGCACCAGCCGCTGAACAAGCCAATGGGCTGGCTGAGCTCGCTGCTGTCCATAACATGCTTTATGATTGGCGTGGCCTCCATCGCCTTCTGCAGTCGCAAGGCCGGGTCGATGCTTCGCGGGACGCTCGTTGCGTCGTTCTTTCTGCAAGCGGTTTTCATAATCATCGCTGCAGCGCTAGTGCAGAGTAAAGTCGTGCCGATTGCGTCGGCAGCGGAGCAAGAGTCGGGAAGGACGGAGTATCACTATATCGCACTGGTTCCACTAGCTTTCCTCGCCTTCCAGGCCGGTGGTCAAATTGTCGTGTCGAGAGCCTTCGGACACAATCACATTCCTTCCATCGTCCTCACCAGCCTGTACTCGGATCTGGTCGCAGACCCGCTGTTCTTCCAGCCGGTGAACGTGAAAAGGAACGAAAGAACTGCAAGCGCCGTTTTAGTCCTCACCGGGGCGATAACTGGCGGGTGGATTATGAGAAACTCCAGCATGGCAGCAGTATTATGGTTCGCGGCGGGCATCAAATTCGTGATCATGCTCACTTTTATGGCCTGGCCGTCGGAGAAGTCCAAGGACATATCACTCGATTAAAGGCATCTGTTATGGTGAACTAAGTCCGGGTATAGGACGACTTGCCGATTTCCATCTAGCGGATATACATGGAACAGGCATGTGTGGACATTTACTTCAAAAAGCATTCATCACTACTCGAAGAGGTAGATGCTACCAAGAGACCTGTGTCAGTACTGTACACATGCCAGCACTAGCTTCACATTTCATCCCATCTATAGATTGTATATCTAGCTTCATAACATGCATGATATCAACTTGAACGATTTCAGAACTCTATGGCCGAATTCATCGCAACCACCTGCAAGCTGCGCACAAGACGCCGATTTTTTAGTATGAATTCATACAGCATACAGCAGCGACGCCGCAGATGGCGCTATTTTGCTATTTAGTAACCGCCAGGTCCGCTTTCAGGCTCCTCCGGCTGAGGCTGAGGCTTCTTTTCCTGCGGCTTCTCCTGTGGCTTCTTTTCCTGCGGCTTCTCCTGTGGCTTCTTGTCCTGAGGCTTCTCTCCAGTCTTTTTGTCCTGAGGCTTCTCTCCAGTCTTTTTGTCCTGAGGCTTCTCTCCAGTCTTTTTGTCCTGAGGCTTCTCTCCAGTCTTTTTGTCCTGAGGCTTCTCTCCAGTCTTTTTGTCCTGAGGCTTCTCTCCAGTCTTTTTGTCCTGAGGCTTCTCTCCAGTCTTTTTGTCCTGAGGCTGCTCTCCAGTCTTGTTGCCCTTGCCCTTCTCCTGAGCTTCGTTCTTCTTTTTTTGCCATTCATCCTTCTTCTTCTTCCATTCTCTCCACTGTTCTTTCTTTTGTTGCCTCGTCGAGGCCTCAACTTTCTTCTTCTGTTCCTTGTTTATTTCTTTCCCTGCCTGCTTGGCCGCCTTCTCGCTCTTGGTTTCAGGTCTGTTCTTCGCTGCCTTTTCTGCCTTGATCAAGGACGGGTCTGGATCTGATTCGAGCAAAGCGATCAATTGCTCGGGTGTAACCTTTTCACCCTCGATGACTTTGCGTAGCTGCTCACGGCTTAGGCAGCGTTTCGCAAGGTTGGATCTCCGGCGCAAGCTCCGGGATCGCTTAACTATAGCACGTTTTTGAGCAGCAGCAGCTGGAGCGGCGGCCGCAGGAGCAGCCCTAGATGTCTTCGGGGCCCTGACTTCTTTGCAGGGGATTTGTCCTCCAAAGGGGCCGTTTCTGGCATGGTTCTGGCATCGGATTAAGCAATAGTAGCCTTTGTATCCACGATACGTTCCCTCGCAATCCATGTCAGGTGGGAGCATGACCGTCAATGGGAATGGCTTCGCGACAACCGCATTCAGGTTGGGGTTGTCTCCAGGAACTTGCTGGTCCACGATCAATTTTATAAATTTGCCCGTTCCGGTGCCTGTGTAGTCTATGCCGCATTCGAAGGGGCCGTTCCCATCGCCGTTGACTTGGTGAAAAGTCATATTGAATGATTCACCCGGGATACAAGATGCGACCTGATCTTTTGCGAGTGCGTCGAGTGTCAATTTTTTGACACTCATAGCACCTCCGGCGAGCGTTCTGCCGGACTCTTGATTCCAATCCCTCATTCTCGTCGATCTGAACACGGGAACATCCCGCTGGAATGGAATGACGCCGCCGTCATTCCGGGGTGTGTCTATAAGCACGCCGAGTGCAACGCCTTGTGGGCCGTACGGTTGTCCCTTATTGCAGCCGATCCCGTTAAGAATGAGACCATGGCCCGAAACTAGCGGGATCAGAGTCACCGCGCTGGTGACTACAGATGACCACAAATGCATCTCGGAAAGGTTTCGTTGACAGCCACGCAAGGCTGTAATATATACGCGTGTTCTTTGGGGTTGCCTGGTCAGTCGTAGGGTGGCTAGGGGTAATATATATGGTATAGTTGTATAATGAAAGCTATCAGGATGATATGAAGAGAATGTGCGTGAAAGACTATCCCGATCAGAGAGTGTGAAGGAATTCAAAAGAGGGAATGAAACGGAAAGATAGAATGAGCGAATGACACTCGGCCAGCGGTCGTGGCCGAGGACGTTCAACAAAAGAAGGGTACAAAAAACAAGAAATGAAGGAGGAAACTCAGAGATAGGCTAGGGAGGAATTTGAATTTGCCATTTAGAAGGCGAGACGAGCTTATATAAAGGCTCTAGATGTAACCGCGGGTTGACAAGGAATGTCTGACTTTGCGCATTGCCGCAAGTAGGGCGTCGTCAGTGCTCTACTGGGGGGCTTTCGACCTTACATCCGCAGATCCGATACGCGACAAATATGGCATACACATCCAGGAAATTCATGACCCATCGCACATGCTCGTCTGCAGCCAGGAAGGTCAAGCCCTATGTCGGCCTAACGGCCTTGCGTTCGGTTTGAACATTTAGCCATTCGACACGAGAACACTCAACCTGGGTAGCACAGACGATATATTACAGAAACTTCAATGCTGGGATCCAATCATATATAGAAATACCGAAGTCCAGTCACTTGTGCATAGATCCCCTGGAACGCCCGAATCGAGGACACATCGATATTACACCAATGGCGTCGAATCCGACGCGCCATGCATGCCATAACCTAACTGTCGCTCATCATGTTGATCGCTCCATACGTTCCCATCCGCACATCTTCTATAATTACGAAAGTTTCCCATGTATATATAATGAAAAAAATGTGTGCTGCGGTAAAATTAGGACCAGTCAATTTGCGCAATTACGAGTCGACTCAAGTCTCAAGTATTCGTAAGCGGTGCCAAGCAGCACTAAGAGCTACAGTTGCCATGAACAGGCTGACATGCCCCGCTGATAAGCCCGGTTGATGCATGACAGATGCATGACAGACCGCCAAGCTTGGAGGGTTGCGTCCCCGAGACTACATGACAGATGCAGAGCGATGATTTATATAAAGCCTAGGTATATACAACACTAGCAGCGCTGCTATAGCGCTAGTGTATGCTTATATGCTAATTGGTACCGACACGTATGCATATATTATCGCAAGCTATGTCCGAGGCGTCTCGATGTGCGCGCGTCTGTATGTGTTTCTGCTTATTGAAGTAGCTGTGCTCTCTGTTTTAAAACGTCAAGGCCGCTCGGCTATTCCCTGTTGAACCTTAAGCTTTGAACTCGGAGGTCCGGTGAACAACAAAAATATAAGCATGTGTACAAATTTAGCAGGCGATGCAGGGTAAGCCTCCCGGTTGGCGCGAATCCGTCGCTTCTGATTGCAGAAAGTGCACTGGGGTTCCCAAAACCTTGGACACCGAGGAATGCAACCGGTCCCGTGGCCGGCGTGCAAGCGTGGTCTTGAGTTTGGAGCCCAGTCGGGTTGTGCCATCAGACCGCTCTCGCCTATTTCCGCGCTAGTCGGAACGATTCCATCTTGGGTGGGGACTTCTCGAGCTTAAACTCCACGTCCCGCCAAGATGCATTTCCAACAGACGCCTGCGTTACCTCAATTCGGCTGCAAGAACCGCGCAAGGCTATCTTCTTTTCGCAATTGGCACTTCCAGCCCTCCCAAAAGGTTCGAGCTAGCTGGGTTGGGCCGAAATTTAAACTCTGCGTCGCAGGCAAATAGGCGAAACTAACCAATTGGATCTAACAGGTGCTTCTCGGATTGACCAATTCTCTTCCATGGACAGGCTCGAGCTGCACTGGCCAACCAAGACCCAAGCAACACGCACTGAGTACGATGAAGCAGAGCCAACTGGTCACCCAGGATCCGCCTCGCATGTGCATATGCGGATATGGAAATGGCTAGGTTTCCGGTCTTGGGAACACTGGGCATTTTGGGAATTATATTGCCGCAGAGAATGGTGTGGTAACTGATATATAAGGGCTAAGGTTCCTTCGCTTCGTATTCTTTCTCTTTCCCATCATTCATTCGGAATTGTCGGGCTTCAGGCAATTGGTGGTGTTTCACGCTCATTTTAGAAATCGTTGGTTACGTTGTCAGCCAAAGCAACAGGGTCCTCATCGAGAGCCCTGTCGCTTGTTACGCTCTCTTTTTCGTCCGTTCATTCATATTACACAGCAGAATTTCATTCCGTCCTTCTTGTGCATTTATTCGAAAAGGCCGCCCTGGTCTTTGATAGCATTCCCTTGATCTTGGGGGTTCACAGCATTGCATAGACCTGAAAGGTTTGACCTTGGGAGTGCGTATTGCTATGCGGTCAATTACTTTAGTTGCCTCAACGGCAATAGTCCTCGCGACGGGGGCTCTAGCGGCACCCAGCGGCTTTTCCCCGGGTGGCGTAAACCTTTTCAAGAGAACAGCCCCTGCTTCTTGCGCCGCAGTTGGTACAACCAATCCGAAATATAAATATTATGGGTAAGAGAAATCCAAAGATTAGCAGGCTATTAAAGCAGGAATTGCGTGTTGCATATAAGTTAGAAGCCTTTCTAATCTCGTCTGAACCGTCCGCAGGTGCTTCGCAGATGAAATCGGGACCGAAGCTCTGACTTATAACACTGGTCTTTGTTGCGCCGCAATGCAAGCCAATCCGGTTGACCAGTGCATCAAGGCATGCAAAGCCCTCGAGTATCGCTACGCTGGTCTCAAGGGCAAGGGTAATGCCGGGAAATGGGTAAGTGTCTATCTAAGCACAAGTCGCACTGTAGCACGAAACTATACTTGCTTTGGACGCGAGCTAACACGACTACGAATACGTCCAGTGCTGGTGCGGTGGCTATATCGACAAGAACGACGCATACAACAACGATAGAACCTGCGATTCCCCATGCGGTTCAGGAGACGGAGCCTATTGCGGTGGAGAGAAGTCATGGAGCGTCTGGAGGGATCCTACCAGCCCGGACGTCCCTGAAGATGCTGCTAAGGGCTACAAGGTCATGAGGCCTTCTGGCTGTATGAAGTTCCCCAGCTGTAAGTATTCCAGAATCCTTCACAGCTATATACAGCGTTTCAATTTAAGTGCGTGTTCTCGCTAACCCCAGTTCTATTCGGATGTCCGCAGGGGCAGGATGGGAAAACTGCCCTGACGCTACTGGAGAGAACCTTAGCACCGAAAAGTGCATGTCCTGCTGTGGGGCCAAAGGTCTCGCTTACGCAGCGACATCCCACCGAGCTAACTGCTGGTGCGCGGCCTCAATTTCAAAGGCCGTCACGGACGCTAACGCTGGGACCAACATGCTCCCGATCACGGCTTGCAACTACCCTTGTTCTGCTTCGACAGTCTTGAACGCCCAGGGCAAAGTCTTGCCTGAGGATACGCAGTACTGTGGTGCCTGGAATGGCGCCGCCGCCTTGCCGTACGGCAATGTGTACTACAACGAGGAGCTTGATACCTGGCAGAAGTGCGGTATGGGTGAAGATAGAAGGCTTAAGGGTATGGGAGGGAGGGGTACTCCCAAGGGTGGCGATCGTGGTAGTAAGCAAAAGCCAATGGATGATGAAGATGAGGACGACAAGAGACGTCCCAAGAAGGGCAAGGGCGAGAACGAGGACGAAGAGGACGAGGACAACAAGAACAAGGGCCCTAACAAGGGTAAGGGCAACCCACCCAAGGGCAAGGGCAAGCCGGACGAGGATGAAGAGGACGAGGACAACAAGAATAAGGGCCCCAACAAGGGTAAGGGCAACCCACCCAAGGGCAAGGGCAAGCCGGACGAGGATGAAGAGGACGAGGACAACAAGAATAAGGGCCCCAACAAGGGTAAGGGCAATCAACCCAAGGGCAACCAACCCAAGGGCAACCAACCCAAGGGTAAGGGCAAGCCGGACGAGGATGATGAGGACGAGGACAACAAGAACAAGGGCCCTAACAAGGGTAAGGGCAACCCACCCAAGGGCAAGGGCAAGCCGGACGAGGATGAAGAGGACGAGGACAACAAGAATAAGGGCCCCAACAAGGGTAAGGGCAATCAACCCAAGGGCAACCAACCCAAGGGTAAGGGCAAGCCGGACGAGGACGATGAGGATAAGAATAAGGGTCCCAACAAGGGCAAGGGCAAGCCGGACGAGGACGAAGAGGATGAGGATAAGAACAAGGGTCCCAAGAATAAGGGTGGTCCACCAAGGGGCAAAGGTGGAAAGAATGACGAGGACGAGGACGAGGACAATAACGGACCCGACAACAACCCAACTCGGACCTTCTGCTTCCCACCGACGCAGGGACTGCTCGAGGGATGTCCCGTTCCGGTCCTCGGGTTCAAGCCCCCGGTTGTGTCCTGCCAGAACAACAAGAACTCGTTCAAGCAATTTCCGTTCAAGCTGTTTGCCGCACCTGGTGCCAAATGCCCCAAGGACTATCAGGCAACTACTCACGATCTTTGGAGGGCTTGCACCAACGCCGCCCTGGAGCAGTACAATACGTGCGTTGCAAAAGGTGGCAACAAGAAGAAGCCTTGCTGCGAACATCAAAAGAAGGCCAACCTCGATTCCATCAAGGACAAGAACAAGTTCCAGAAGCATATTAACATGCATTGCAAGGGCTTCGGCAGAAAGCCAAAGAGCAGCAACCCCGATAACGGCTACATGCGCCTCTAAGCAAATGAACCCTCGAAGCATCAGTCTGATGTGAGCCGCCTGTCTTCTACCCAGTACATGATCAGGTACAGACTGCCTTCTGCTTCGTCGCATTATATTCCACGAACGCCTGCATATATACGACTAGCTAGGCAAAGACCAATGTTTGTAGAAAGGTCTACCCAGATGGGATATGTATCCATAGATTTATAAGATTGTTTTTCTTCTTCTAGGAGATTGGTTCCGATAGACTTAAGCTCTAGATAGCCACTCTCAATGAACTTATGAATGGAATGAATGAACTACCCATATATTCTTCGCGGTGAAAGATCTTTGAGTTGCACTGGGCTCTTGAACTAGATAGCTGGGTGGTGCCCGTGCGTTCGATTCCAACCTCAGTCGGTAAGTAAGCAATTTATTTTACTGTACACACTTTTGGCTGATTTTATCCTTATATAAGATGCTTGACTGAAGTCGGCCAGGGAAGCGCCTTCCTGCGTTTACCTAATTTGATCGATTATGCCTAATTATTGTGATGGTTTGTCAGGCCGCAAGAGCACACACCAAGCATAGAAATGGAGGCGAGCCACATCAAGGCCTTCAAACCCGCCCTTGAGGCATGCCAAGTCGAGCAATATGGTCACTCTCGCACCAGGTACTTCCTCCACCATTCTTCCTGCAATTTGGTTGCCTTGATCACCGTTGTCTCCTTCCGCCATCCATGTCCTTCTCCTTCAAAAAGTTCAACTCGAACAACTCCGCCGTTACTCTCGATAACCCTCGCCATTTCCTCAGCCTGCTCCTTCGGGACAACCTTGTCTTCCACGCCTTGGAGCAACAGAACCGGCGCTTTGATGCTCGCGGCTCGCAATAGCGGACTCCTTTCAGCTAAGATCCGTTCACGTTCATCCTCGGATGCGTCCGAATTCCACAACAAACCATCCATGTATTTGCTTTCAAATTTATGGGTGTGCTCAATCAAAGCCTTCAAGGAGCTGATACCATAGTTGCTCACGCACGCCGCCCAGACATCGGCATATGAACAGATCGCTTGAAGGACACCGTAGCCCCCAGCGCTGCCGCCTACTATGCCCACGCGGGTCTTGTCCACAAGGCCTTGGTCGGCAAGAAAGTGAACACAGTCAACTGCGTCGGATACGTCCGCAACTCCCCATTTTGTGTTGAGGCCATCACGGAATTTTCGACCGTAGCCAGTCGACCCGGTGTAATTGACATAGGCGTAGGCGTATCCTCTTGATGTCCAGTACTGGATAGGTAGGGATAGACCGCAAGCGGAATACGCAGTCGGCCCGCCATGAAGCGATATCACGAGTGGGGGAGATGATCCCTCCGGTGCTTTGTAGGCAGGATTCGTTGGTGCGTAATACCATGCATGAGCCACAGTTGATGGCTCAGGGGATGAGGTACGAGAGAAAGTAATATGTCGCGCAGTTGATATGAGGTCCTTTGGAATCTGTACAGGGGTTGACCGTGCAATGACGTTGTAGCTTGCGCGATCATCACCTGACACAGAACAAAGGTAGAGTGCCGATGGTCGATCAGCAGTCGATGCGATGATAGTGAAGCTGCAGTCCGAGACTGCGTGAATAGACGCTGCGAGAGTTTCAACGAATGGAAGGTCGAGTTGCTTATAGCTGTTGTCCGACAAATCTATCAAGATGGTGCGTGACGTTGCGTTGACAATATAGCTTGCGACAAGCCTTGTTGGCGATAGAAAATCGTATGTATGCCTGCAAGGGAATGTGCCTCGATGAGTACTCCCGCTAAGATCTTGACTGTTCGGTGTAGTATTCGGCTTACCATCCAAGCGCCCACTCAGCCTCTGAGAAATCAACTTCTTGAAGTCCCTTAGGGCTGACGAGACTAGAATCTCCACTCTCATCATGTTTATACAGTTGCCAGTAGCCTTAATGCGCACTCACTTAGCATTATAGCTCACTAGTTCAAGATCGATACCCGAGGTGCACAGTTATATATATGCCAGGGCGATTGTAGGTTGACTAACCAGTTTTGTCACTGCAGTAGAATAGACTACCATCGGGGCTCCAGCGGGGCTGGCTAGCGCTCTCCGTGCAAGCCTTACCGGCAACGCTACGCTTGTTCTCGAGTTTGCCATCTTTCCAGTCCGCGACGAAGACTTGGCCTCCCGTCCATGGCATATCTGGGTGATTCCACTGGAGCCAGGTGACCTTCGAGCCGTCAGGACTCCACGACGGAGAGGAGTAAAAATCTGCCCCATTGGCGATTGTCCGACACTGAGTGTTCCCAGGATCTCCAGCGATAAGCACTAAAGAATTGACAACAGACCCGGCATCCTCTCCGCCGTGGTGTTCCATGACCGCGATAATGACACTGCTATCTTTAGGGTTGACAGCAAAGTTGGCGAACCGGTCCGGTTTTTCAACCGCCATAAGAAGAGCAGGGGGTGCGGCGGCCACGGCGCCATCGGGCTTCGTCTCCACGTTCACTTTATAGATCCCTGCATTGTCACCGGTGACAGTGCATACAACTGCTTCTTGATCAGGGTATGGCTTGAACGCTGCTCCGCCATATTCATGGATCGTCGAGCGGCAGCTGAAACCCGGTGGGAGGATGTCTGTTGGGGTACCAGATCCTTGAGGCGTGTAGCAAATTACGTAGCGGCCTGACTCAGTAGGCCTGCTTTCGAGATGATATATTGCTTTGGTTCTACTTGAATCGGGGATTTAGCGTGTTTCGGCCTGGGAAGTGTAGCACGCAAACGCAATAGACGAGGTAGCGAAAGAATAGGCGAGGGGTAATTGGATGTGGGGTTCAGAGCTCACGGCGAAACAGCACACTCCTGTAGTAAAACCGATTTCCCCGAGATGACTTCAACGGAGATCTGGCTGTCCCAGGTTCCGTATGGGGCGGTAGCAGGAGATTCGGATGTAGGAGGCATTGAGGACAAATTTTTTATCTAAATCGCAAATTATCAATTGGTGGTATTGTCTTTGTCGGAGTTCGGTTTATGAGACAACTCGACAATGGTATACGTACTTAGTTGAGTGGTCTAGATTGTTGGGCAGGACAATGTACATCTGGATAGCAAACTTTGCGAAGTATTTAAGAACGAGGCATACGTAATTACGCGTAACACGGCTAGTTGTGAGGTAAATGTAGCTCATGGGGTCTTTTAATTGTCAGCGTGAACCAGCTCTAGAATGTTCGAACGCGGGGAGCGGGGAGCGGGCGCGTCATCCGAGCAGGATTCGTTATCTCGATGGTCTTGAGCTTTCCCTTTTTGGAAGTAAATACAGGGGTATAGCATGCCCCACGAGCTGAAGTTCAAAGTCGTAGTTCCAAATGAGGTAACTGCTAGATCGAATCAACACTTTCAATTGGATTGATCCCGGGCATTGGCGGGTCAACTTCGAGCTTCGACATTATTGTCGCCATCACACCGATGATATCTTGAACTCTCTCCCAGCTTTCAACGATACGTCCCACGTCATTACCTAATTCATCAGCATACGCAGCCTCGAGCCACGGTGTCTTAATCTCACCGAGAACCTTAGTGCCCGGGTCTTGGAGCCGGCTTATGATTCCCCGAAGTTTGTAATATATGGTCTCGAGGCTGGCCTTTATTCTCCGTCTTCTCAAAAGGTTTATAGACAGGCTGCCTTCATCTGTGGCTGTTGCTATTGATGCGGGGGCATATGTGGGTGTGAAAATCCAATCTGCGAGCTCGTAGATTGAGTCGAATGGAACTGTGAACTCTCTAATGTAGTCGTATGTCGAGACTTGTTCATCGAGGAGAGGGCCAGATTGGTCGAATTCATCTTCGTTCGTGATCTCCGCGGTAGGGTATTTTAGGAAGGCAGCCTCGGAGAGACCCTCTATGCGCTCTATAGCCGTTAGCCCGTCTATCGGCATCTCCCATTGCTCCGACCATGGCCGTTGGAGGTTTGCCAGCAGCTGGGCATTGATGAATTTTTGCCACGGAATGATGTCTAGTTGGATGTTTTCTTCAACGCTCCAGCTGTATTCTCTTGCTATTTGCCGGAGCCTCGAAACGTACGGATCTTCTTCGTCCAATTCTCCGACTCTGTCTCGAGCCTCTTTGGAGTATTTGAGATATAGCCCGAGGCTGCCGCTGTTGGCCTCAATCAAGTCTGAAAAATAGGCGGGCGTTACGAAGCGCGTATTGTGGTTTTGGCCCGATGCAATGGTCTCCATACGCTTGAAAAGATTGATATGCGTATTTGATAGAGACCCGTCTACATTGCCAATGCTGCGTGCTTCCACGTCTATTGCACTCACAATTATTATAAGTCCTGGTACGGAGATAATATATTGACTTACATAGGTCAGTTTCATGAGTGAATGTTGTCCAAAGATACACTCGCAGCAACAGCAAGGAAACCTGCCTGGCCACCATTTTGGCTGCAGCGCTTGTGCGCAACCGACTACTATGTCCGAGAACGGTGTTATTGGGGCGTCGCACCAGATTATCATCCCCAAGAGGTAGTACGCATGAATTCGATGTGCACTTTACGATTTGATCGGTATTGGGACGGGTACGCGTGGGCGTCAGTAGAGCAAAATTGCGAGAGTTTAACATGCGCGATGCACGGCGCGCGGCCTGAGTATAAATCGATGGGAGGGTTGGCATGTCTGCACTTAGTAGGCTTCATATGAGCTGGATTAAAAACGCTTTCAGGGTAAACAATAATGAACGCAAGAAAACTTCTTGAGACAACGAGACAAAACGAGCCAACTATATATATAACTAGAATCACTAGAAATTACAATTACTATGTGGGTAGTTCGAGAAATAATTAGAACGGACGGAACGGGTTGAGCACGCTAAGTACTGATGCATGACAAAGAAAAGCTGGACGACTGGGAGCCATCAAGATTGCGAGCACCGACTATACACCAGTGGAAACCGTGGCACCGGCTTTGCCAATCATGAAATCTCGGCCCTAGAGGAATGTTAGTGTTATGGTCGGTCTCGTGACGCGGGGAGATGATCTTACCTTGAGGAGCCAGCCCAACCAGGATGGAAATCTCCATCCAAACGCCGTCGCTACAGCCTTCTTTCTCCCGACAGGTACCAGCATCATGCTGTTCTTTGGGGTAGCCCAAGCCGTTTCTTTCCCAACCTTCCCTCCGGAGACCTCATACGCCCAGTTTCCGAAGAGCACACCCTTGATGAAGACGAGCTCAGCAATTTGAGCCCATCCACCGACGATATCGCCCAAGCCGTACACCAGTGGGCCAGCTTTCGTAGCTCTTTGGTAGGCGTCGACCTCAAGAAATCCGCGGTCCGTCAGAAGGTCCCTTGGCAGGGGCTCGTTGTTAGGGATCACACCGGTCGTGTCAATGTACAGGTCGACATCGACGGACTGGCCGTCACCAAATGCGACACGTGTTTGCCCATTTTCCAATTTTGTGGCAGCGGTAACCTTTGAGCTAAGGCCAACATGGACGCCCATATGCTCCAGATAGGATTTCGCGGTCGTGCCGATGTCGGGATTGACATTGTGCAACAGACGAGGACCGTTAGTAAGGACGGTGATTGACTTGGATTTGCCGTACTTGCTGCCCAGTTCGCCTGCAGTTTCAACTGCGACGGGGCCACCGCCTGCGAGAACGATGCTTTCTGCAGCCTGAATTTCGTTGTTAAGTTTCTCCATTTCTTGAACGGCTTCAAGGTGGGATCCGCGCAGCTTGAAAGCGGGGTGTTTGGTGCGGGAGCCGAGAGCGATGAAGAGAGAATCATAGTGGATGGAGGAGCCGGCTCCCTTGTTGTACTGGTCGTCGAGAATAGTGTAGTGAACGGTACGAGAGGCGGTATCGAGAGATGTAACCTCTGCGTGAACAAAGACAAATACGTCCTGCGCGAGATTGATGTTGTCTTTGATGGACGTTTCTAGTTTTGCAGGGGGGACCAGCGAAGGTTCGACAACTGCTCTTGGGACGGCGACGGGGAAGTGGAAATGGCTGGAGAGGGATATCATGGTCAGATGGAATTTCTGGCCGGTAGCTTTGGTAATTAGAGGTATGTATTTTTTGACGAGTTCGTGGGCGGTGACAAAGCCGCCGTAGGAGCCACCGAGAATGACAACCTCGTGAGTCGCCATGGTTGATTTGTGTATGGTAGATGACGCGACGGGCGAGTGGAATGGATCGAGGGATATAGGTGAATAAGTAGCCGATGTGACGAAGTTCGCGTTTATATGCTTAGAAGTATATCTCGCGATAGCAATTGATTGAGATTGATGCGATAGGGCTGTAGAGGGCAATTGAAATTGAGTGTGTTGACGCAGCTGCGCAGGCGATAGGGATTCCGATTGGTAAAAGTAAGAGGCGGAAATTGGTAAACGTAGCTAGAAGATGAAGCTAAGATGGAGTTTTTTTGTTTCGAGCACTTGAGGGTGCACTTATAAGTTCAGGTACGAGATGCTGGCGGATATATATATGTGCTGAGCGGGTTTCTTGGTGAGAAAATGTGTCCGTGATATGAGTGAGCGGAAACGCTGCAGGCGGATGACCACTTGAGGGCAAGGACAGCGTCTCGGTCGAAAAGAGATCCGAGCCGAGAGACAGAGCGGCACTGCAGGGAGACATCGCAGACAAAGATAACTACAGCTTAATCAGCGGCCACGCGGAGTCGAGCAGGAGCATTTCTCAGCAAGGGGAAACGCCATTGTGGGCCGTCCCTTTCTGGCGCGAGAAGCCGCCGCTTTTGCGTGTGTTCCGACGTTTGCGTTGGGACGAGATCACGTTTGTCACGCTGCAATAGACGACGGTCACGTGCCCGCCGACTCGGCCGCATCGGCCGACTGGCATCACGTGATTGAAGCCCTTGCTCCGGCTGGGCGCTGACATAAGCAGGCATGATTTCTACTTTGGGTCGCGTTGGCTGAGGTTGGAGCTGGTGCGCGGCAGCGGATCTCTCCTCTTAAGTAGAGAAAACGTTGCACATGGAAGCAGCCTCGGGCACCGAACCCTCCGGCTCCAGAGGATGACGCCTGTGCGTACGCAGGGAATGCTCGGCTCGAGGTATGTTTTTTAACCCCCACGATAACATTATCTTGTGTCAGCCCCGTTGACGTCAGTGCTACGTGGCACTGCGGCGAAGAATATGTGGCGAGTGCGGTGCTGACAGGGCACCTCGTTTCGATGTATGTGGCTGACCCATGCCAGACACCAGCGGCGAGCCCAGCACTTCCAAGCAAAAGCCAATTGCCATCAAGCCTCGCTTGACTGGCTCGGCCCTTCCTGACTGGGACCGCATGCAGCTGCGCTGCACTGCGTCGCGAAGGGAGAAACTCGATCCCTCATCCAAGCATGCGCGCATCGTCATCTGCGATGATGCATCAGGTCACGTACATATATACCAGACGGGCGCGAGCTGGCTTCTTCATCGCACGGAGATCATGCGCTCTCGACGACCGATTTTTGATAATCCATCCGCTTGAATTCGTGAATGGGGTTTGCATCCCCAGCGATCTCACCAAAGTCCTTCCCCCTGTGTCTTGTGTCCAAGCGAAATGACTGGCCATCCAGAGCGCTTTGTCGAACGTACTAGTTCGAAATGTCCTGCGCCCAATGCATGCCTGCCTACATCTCTGGGCCCATCCCGACGATTGAGCTGTCAGCCCTGCTGGCTGCCTCTGGCCAAACAAGGATGGGGCTGGCATCCAGAACCAGTCGCGCTGGCATTCTGAGGTGCCACGCCGACACCCTAATCAAGCGATGCGATGACATCTCCCTGGCTGAGACGCTTACATCAATATTGGGCCACTGGTATCCTTGCAATTGAAGCTGCGGACTTTGCCTTGCGTTCGGTGCTGGGTAACCTCCGTCGACTCTTCTTTGAGCAGACTGGCCATCGTGGGAGCCTGTTGAACCTTGTTTCTTCTCTGTTCTCTCTGCACAAGGCGTCAGCTTGCAGCCACCAGCTCAGACGAAGTATAATACTTCCTATTCTCTCAAATTATTTAGTCTCTCGAGCGGGTGGGCGTTTAATTGAAAGGAATCACAATCACCATCTCAGATAAAATACATCCGAAACCACACTTTTCGCAGGTGCACCCGGCGCTGGAGAGCACGCCTCCTGAGCACCATCAGCCGTCAATTCGCGACTCACCGAGCATTCTTCAATTGTACACTGACCTTGAAGGCCCTCATCACACCGACGTTCTCACCAATCAATACCTTCAGCTACTCTACCCCTTTTAGACACCAACCGTCTTTCAACTTCCGATCAATTGCACTCCATTTGACCAACACCCACCGACAAACTCTCTTTGAAATTACACCCGTCAGAGTTAGCCGAAGCAAATTGCTTGCGCGCCCTCGTTGTTTTTGACGTCCTTCGGCGACGACATTTTTTTATTTTCACCGTAGACCATCGACGGTTCTGCCGTCAAAGTGGAAGCCATGCGTAAATAATACATCATCCTTTGCCGACCCCAAGTTTCTCCGCTTAAACAGATTCCGTTAACCACATATCTTCAATCTCCAGATAAGATCAAATCATGGTCTAAGTACGAGGGTCGTCGCGCGATCGCTCCCTTTTCTGCTCACCGACATAAGCAAAAGGCGGACAACGAGGCCGGCATGTCCACCGCAACGGACACAAATGGGGCGCAATCGCAAGCTGGTAGGCCAAGCCATGCGATACGCTGAGAGAGATCGTATTCGTCGGTGTTACTGTCGCTAACGATTCCCGTTCGCCTCACAGAATGGAAAGCTCGGAGGAAAGAGCTGCGCCAGAAAGAAGCTGAACGACGAAAGGAAGATAGGAAGAGGGCAGAAGCCCATATCGATCGAACCATCCTCGGCCAGCTGAAAGCGGCTTTGCTTAGTAGTTATGTCAACATCATGCTCGTATTCGTTCCGGTCGGCATCGCGTTGCATTTTACCTCGGTCTCGCCCATCATAATTTTCGTCATGAATTTTCTGGCAATCATCCCGCTCGCCGGAACACTTAGCTTCGCAACAGAAGAAATCGCGTTGAGGACCGGAGAGACTATAGGTGGATTGCTCAACGCCAGCTTTGGGTAAACACCATCACAATAGGATACCCTCTCATTATCATACTAATCATTTTCCCTGTCCATAGAAACGCGGTTGAACTCATTGTTTCCATCATCGCCCTTGTCAAACACGAGATTGTTGTCGTGCAGACATCTCTTATCGGATCCATTCTTTCGAATTTGCTGCTGGTCATGGGCATGGCATTCTTTTTCGGGGGCATCAGCCGAATCGAGCAATACTTCAATACAACCGTTGCGCAAACTGCATCATCACTTCTCGCCGTTGCAGTTCTATCCCTTATCATCCCATCTGCTTTCCACTGGGCAGGTTCCAACGGAAGGAACGGCGATGAAATCCAACGCGGAATTGTGGGTCTATCTAGGGGCACTTCGGTGATATTGTTGGTGGTCTATGGCGTCTATCTCTTCTTCCAGCTGAAATCGCATGCGGACCTTTTCAACATGCAGTCGCAAAAGGCGCCCAAGCGGAAGGATCTAGAGCCATCTGCAATGCAGCATCTTTTGCAGCAATCTGCGAACGCTGGTACTGGCTCCATTGGTCACCCATCCGTACAGGGCCAGGCTTACCCTCGATCATCACTTTCTCCAGCGACTGCCCCAGGTTCGTCTGGTGATACAAAACCCGAGACGATAGTGGAAGAAGAAGAGGAAGAAGGACCGCAGCCCGAACTGCTGCTCATCACCGCCGTCGTCTTGCTCGCCGGTTCTACGGCCTTAGTTGCAATCTGTGCGGAATTCCTGGTCGACTCACTAGATTACCTCGTGTCACATTCTCCGATCAGCAAATACTTTGTCGGGTTAGTGAAAGAGCTGCCGCTCCGAATTTCGAGTTTCGAGTACTGATTGCTCGTGCTTAGACTTATCTTGCTTCCTATCGTCGGAAATGCTGCAGAACATGCTACCTCTGTCACAGTGGCGTACAAAGACAAGATGGATTTAGCAATTGGTGTTGCCGTCGGGAGTAGTATGCAAATAGCCCTCTTGGTCATCCCTTTCGTCGTTGTACTAGGTTGGATTCTTGGAATCGACGAAATGACGCTTTATTTTGACGGCTTCCAGGTAAGGATTGCAAATCTGAGGTGTTGTCCAAATATACCTTTCAATATACGTGACTGACTAACTTCATTGTTCCAGGTTGTCCTGCTGTTGGTCTCGGTGCTTCTCGTCAACTACCTGATCCAAGATGGGAAATCGAACTTCCTGGAGGGCACATTACTGATGGCGACCTACATTATTATCGCTGTTGCTGCTTGGTACTTTCCGCAGGACGCAGATACTACCGATTAGTGTGAGCGGGTCAATTGCCACTATCTTCTCGCAGCTTGAGCGGCGATTTTGTGGCGATCGATGGTGCACGAGGTCCGTGGAAACGGGTTTCACGTCATCCCACTTATATTTTTGTTTCGCTATTCAGTTCGCTAGACCTTGTTACTCAAGCATTATCTCAATGAGTAAAGTCCTTGCTAACCTTACTAATACCTTATATTGGGCGGTTTATGTCACTTTCTCTTCCTGCAAGCGTGTTTGCTTTGTGTGTTTAGTCCGGTTTCATTTTTTTGGTTCAAGCTAGTGGACAGAGGCCTTAGTACATTCTACTTGATTTGAGTCTCCATATAGGCTACGTTGTGGGTGTTACTGTAAGTCAGACTTTCTAGCAGTCTGGTGCATTCCCCTACCGGGTTGCGCGCTGCCCCGGAATGTTGGTCTCGGCCTTATGCAGGCTGACGTCGATAGGCAGATCAAATAACCCTAGTTTATGGGTTGCTACTACTAGCTACTCGGAAGCGAGATATTAGCATGGACATGCTCTTAGGGGCTGACATCTTTATATTCCCGCGCTATCAATCCGACATGCCTTTTATATCAGCCGATAAGCTCAAGTAGCCCTTTGTAGCGGTTTTGCGCCTTCCCTTAATTGAGGTTTCCCCTACGTTATTTACGATCGTTGCCGTCACGCGCAGTGTATGAGAAACAAGATCTTACTTAGAGCCTTAAGCCGAACGGGAGGGGTTAACAATAAAGATCGTTTACGAGACCAACTTAGATTCCAGTATACTTTGCACCTCGACTGGCTAATCTCTTGAATATGGCTGCGAGGCTTCGCGTTGGCCCGTCGATTGGTCGGATATATGCGTTTGGAAAGCTGGATCCAAGGAGATGTGCCGCGGATTTGTCCAGCAGCCTTATATTAGCCGTATATGGTGCATTCGCCGCTTACGCGGAGAAATGTTTCCACGTGTAGAGATTGTCTCGTAAACCAGACAGCCGTCCTTTTGCGTTGTTATCGTGCACGGCTAACGGACTGACTGTTGGAAACGCTGGAGAAACGGCACAGCACAGCAAGTCACTAGTCAGGGGTTCCCTGACCAAGGTGTTGACCGCGGGCCGCACAACCGTCAACACGGAGCCGACCGGGTCTGAATTCATGAATATCCTCAGAGCTTCGGATTAGCAGTCCCAGCTCGATCGAGCTCCGGTCCAGCTTGGAGACACTGGTAATCAACAAGATCTACTTATTGTGTCAACGTATGTACAAAAAAGGACATGACAGCCAGCATGCCATTATATAGCGACCACATGCGCATGATGCATGACGGTGATATGGTAGCTGCCTTGAGATGTTCAGAGTCTCACATGAATTCGTGAATTGCTAACTGGTAGAAACGCCGTTGATATAAACAATGCATCAAAAATACGAAACCCTGCGCGTGTGAGTATCACTAGAGATTGCGCTCGTTGTGAACCGCCTTCAGTTGTGACCGCTCAAACTAAAGAGCAGCCCGTCGAAGACATACTTGATTATCGAGTTTTGGCAGACTTCTCGGAGCCTAGAGTTGCATTATGGTATTAGCTTAGGTCTCATCCTCCACTATTTACTAGCTACTCTACGAAGCGGCATGAATTCGAACGGAGATAACTTACGTAAGCACAAGGACAAGCAGGACCCCGACAATGTCCATGCTGAACAACTGCGACAGTGCTAGAGCTTCTATGTGCGCGTGACCAATAGTGTCGTTGACCCTTGTGGCAAGGTATTTCTGGAGACTGAAGAAAAGGATCATAAGGACGGCCGCACTCAGAATGACGAGACTACTGAATATGAGTGAAAGTCGTCCAATAGATAGAGCATCAGAGCAATCATCCTCAACCAGTTCCGATTCTCCAAGTTCTTCTTGCGAGGGTTCAGTCTCCGAGTCGGTCTCGTTTTCTTCGGCGACAGCTACCGCTGCCTTTTCCTCGTCGACAGGCAGGGCGATTAAGCCTTCTTGGTCGTCGAAAGCAGTGATCGCTCTCAGGCACCCTATCGCCAGTATGAAATGCAGGACCATCCACGAAATTTCAGCCGCCATACTTCCTTGTGAGACCTTCCAGATCGCAGCGCCTTCGTATCCCAGAAATAGAACTTTCCAATCAAAACCGGCGAGCAAGCAAACGAGAGTTAGGATTGAGGGAACGACTCCGGCAGTCTCGTAGACGTTGAATACGACTGCCAGCGTCAGGAAGATCTGTGCAACCTGGGGCCACTCGAGGTTGCAAATCTGGCCGATAAGGAGCCGGTGAGGAGCCCGCTCCGACTTGATGGTTGACACTAAAAAGACTGCGGTCGCTACCGTTTGGGAAGCCATCCAGAAGGTCTTTTCAGGCAGTTCTATCCCCGTCTTTTCTGATGTAACGATTCGTAAAAAATGCTCGGAGAGATACATTTGGGCGTATGTCAGAGCCACGAGGCGGGATCTTCTCCACCATCCGGCGCCCTGGTCATCCTTTGTTATGACGCCGAGTAACGTCTCCACTGTCGCGAAAGCGCAAGTACCAAGTGATAAATAGAAGAAGGTGAAACTTAAAGCCAAGAACGGAGTGGTGAGTGTGGTGAGGGCTGCCGAAGAAAGGAGCGCCGACGCAGGAGGTGATTCTGTCATCTTTTACGATATCTCAAGCGGCTGATACTTCAAACGATATTGCGGGTGCTAGCAGTGTATATTATATGTTAGTGTCCCCGCGCAAGGGGTTATTGAATATTTGGAAACTGGACCGGATTGTGCAAATTTACCTGCGAAACGTACGTAATGTGTAATAGACTATGGTCCGGTAAAGACGTTATACTGAGTATCGGTTGGCCGTGGATTATCGATCGAAGCCGCGGTAAGCCTCAGATGTAGCAAGAGCGGCAAGTTGGGAAAGGTTTGCAAGGCGATAATTGGGTAATTAATTATCGGATCTAGCAGTCTCTGTAAAGAACTTTGGTGAAGCTATAATTATATAACGAAAGAATACCCTGTTTTATTGAGATGCATGGACCGCTTCGATAGATTATTCACCGCTCTCTTAGTCAAAGGTATGCACAGTTGGGCCATAGGTTTATATAACTGGGGCGCGTGATTTTGTGTTATCTGGTATAGGTGTCCCGCGCGATTGATCCATTTGATTGTTCTAGGTACTAGCCAGAATTTGACAATTCACCTGCAGAAAATTGTCCGCTGAAGATTGAGGCATCGACAAGCGGGCGAAGGAGGAATACATTTAACCTTGAAGAGTGAAGGGGGCCCTTGCTCCAGGTTTCTAACTACCTGTTGTGTCAAAGCGCTGGCGGATATTGGGCAGGGGTTCGCGAGTGGACGGGTCAGAGGGGATTCCGGCCAGCCATCGAGTGCACAGCTCTGTGCGGGACAAAAGCGGACCCTGTGACAACATCCGATCTCCTATACATTCTCCGTGCGGCATGTCGGGTTTACAGGCTTCAACCGTATCGGAGAAGCGAATAGACGGATGGTCAAAAAACTCGGAGAGGCCAACAAGCGCATTGGCGGATGCAACTACAGATAGAGACTGTGACCCGGGGACCTCGGGATCCAGCGAAATCAGGCAGACAGAAACAAATCAACGTCTGGTGAGCTAGGAAATTAGCCGAAACGCGCAGGTCGTCTCGAGCCAGCTGGTGTTTGCAGTCTGCTTGGTTTCCATAGCGAGAAGCCTCTTGCGACAGCGGCTTCGACCTGGGGGCTTTTGCCCAGCCGGCCGGTCGGCATCTGGGAAGGAGGGAAGGAATGCGGGACCCTATCGCTTCGAATCCCCGCCGGCTTATCCGGCAGGCCAGGATCAATATCAGTTCTGAGAACGCGCGCGTGCCGAGCCTCCAACTTCGGTTTTGCAGGTCTGGCTTTCGCAAGAATAAAATCGTGGGGTTGAGCACAAGTTGTCCACATTCTCAACTTTCCAGAATCCTTCCTGTTTCGAGTTTGCGCAGGCGGCGCATGCATCGATCGCGCGCTCGGGAACCAGTTTTGCGCTTTGGGCGGCGCTATCAGGGACGCGTTCTCACACCGCCGTGACTCACGTCAGCTCCGGCGGTCAGCCTCGTCGCCATGCATCGACGGCCGGTACATCTCCGGTCAACGTGGTTGCGTCGCAGAGGTCTTTTGCGTGGAAAGGTTCGATAACACGCGGCCGTTGAGCAGATTCAATCGGCCATACTCACTTTTTCTTTTCTTAGCACTGAAGTTACCCTAATCACACTTTCGACGCCGCAGACCCGCACGGAATATCGCCAACCGCGTATACATATCCCATAATGGCGGCTGCAGCTTCGGAATCGGGCCCTGAATCCGCGTGGTCGCTTCCCTCTGCACCGAACTTTACTCCATCGGCATCCCGTGCCGTTGTCATTTCGAGAAACATTCGTCACCCGAGCGAGGACGATGCCAGCGAGCGGATGCTCCAGCTTGGCAGAACTGCCAACATAATTGGACCGAAACTCATTTCTCGGGAAAGATATGAGGCTGAGGCCTTGGGGAGCGGAGCCAAGTTTGAAGTCTTCGGTCACAAGCTGCCGGTTCAACAAGATGGCGATATAGAAATGCTCTGGGAGGGTATAGATGTCCGGCGGATCGCTTTCAAGAGAGGCAAAACGTCCTTCAAGAAACCTCACAGCAATGATGACCTCTCCTCGTCTTGGGTCGCCGTCGTTTCGGGAAGCCAAGACAGTCTTTACAACATGCATACGGAGGATAAGAGGCCGAGACAACTCGAGCAGGTCGCAGCGGTTCTTCGAGAAATGGTTGGTGCTTTGTGACTCTAAGATTTCGTGACATGTGAGGCGCTGACTGGTCGATAGAAAACGCTTGCCAGACCAACTCTTCGAGACCACCGCAATATCGTCGAACTTTTTGCCTGGGGTTTTGATATGGACGACTTCAACACAAGATCTCTCATGACACCTATCCTTGTTCAGGAACGGGCATGGGGAACGTTTGGCGAGATTCTGGCGACTGATAAGCTGAGCACGGCTAGCATCTATAACCTATGCCACGATGCTCTGCAAGGTCTCGTTGCCCTCCATCGTGAAGGATTCTACCATGGAGACATAAACCCAAAGAATATACTGGTGTTCCAGGACAGCGACGCCATGATTGCCAAAATTAGCGACTTTAGCCACTCCGGCCTTCTCCCATTGGATCTGAACGATGGGATCTGGTATCAGGGAACGAGAGGATGGCAAGCCCCTGAGGTTGATGTCAGACTGCCGACATCTAAAGCTGATATTCTAGCTCTCGAAGCTTATTCCTTCGGGCTCGTGCTGTGGTCTGCTCTCGGAATCAGAGGCAGCACACCTCTCAAGAATTCACCTGGTAGCAGGTCATCTCTTCCTAAGTTTGCCCATCGTTGCATGGAATCCTACCAGTTACCCGTCGAAATTAGCAAAATTGTGGTTCCTCTTGTTCCCCGCCTCCTTCAAGTTGATCCGAATACGAGAGATCGGTTATCGGAAGATATCCTAGAAAGAAAAGTCGAGGTCTTTGGGTAATTCGTGAACTCCAGAAGCGTTCTTAAATGTATACATCACTGCTGACGTTGCTAAATTAGACGAAAACTCGTTCTCCAAACACACAATCCTATCGATTTTTCTATGGATGCAGGCTTTAAGCGGCTTGACCAATTGTGAGCTTTAAAGCTTTATTTCGTGTTCGACCCAAGACTTGAGCTTAGACCGGCTAATACAGGATGTATGGCAATTCTACAGTTTACAAAATCGAAGACGGAATAGTCGCCGCACTGATGTAAACGATAGCGCTGACGATATGGATGATGCCCATGCACAGTGCCCTGCCCTCGATTCCGTGAGTCCGTTTTTGAGGCTTATCTTAGAAGAAGCGTATGTTCGGGATATCGCCTCCAGGCTTCGGAGTCTGCCCAGTTTACCAATATACAACATCCCGGCATTCAAAAGTCCCGATTTGTCAGCCTACAGGCTTCCAACACCAGTCAAATTAAAGGAATATGCGTTCAAGAGCCTCCACAGGCTAGAAGAAATTGATCAGGAACGTCAATCAGGGGCTTTCACATCTCTCACGGCCGAGGAGCTGTTCGATACTGCTATCGGCTTTTATTCGTTCGATGCTACCCGTGGTCTGCTGTAAGTTTGTTTAATAAATGTTTATCAAGTCGTCATGCTGAGAGCGGATTCGCTGATGCTAAGTTGATAGCTACCTGCTGCAAGCCGCCTCTGCGGGTGACGTTCGGGCTCAGGCGCTGTATGAACCACTTTCGTTGGCCGCCAAAATGGGCCCGCCGATACCCATACCATCTGACACGCTACAGCAATGGGCCTTTAATGCTCTGGCTACAGGGTTCGGCTTGAATGCAAGCTTGGCGGTTTCACAGCAGCTTGCGACTCGGATAGCCGATTCCCAGTTTCGCGAGAATTCGGGTTTCAACAGCTACCTATTCGCACCGCACGATAGGCTCAAGACCGCAGAATCGCTCCGCATGGACCTGGAACCTATAAAGGAGCACTTACGGACTAGCCGTTATGAGAACTATGTTGGGCAAATTCCTAGGGTCGGCTCTGATGGGAATTCGATTCTCCATTACGCGGCCCTGGCGGGAGACGTCGACATGGTTTCGAAGTTAGTTAGTCGTCATTGTAGCTGCCCCTGGTCTTTAAACGCAACGAATAAAGACGGTGAGACGGCTCTTCTGTTCGCTTGTCGGGGCGGAAATGCTCACATTGCGAGGATTCTCCTTGAGAACGGTGCTTCTGGAAATGTCAGAGACGGGTGGGTGTCCCCGTTGCATTGGCTTTTTGTCATGCCTCAAGATAAAATGGACGAAATATGTGACCTGTTGGTGACGAAGGGCAAGGCACGTCTCAATGCGGTTGCCCCGGCCACACCAGCTATTCATTTCCCTTTCACTATACCACAAGGGTCTCCGTTGGTCTGGGCGGTTGCTGCTGGTTCCCTCTCTGCTGTCACAACTTTGTCCGAGGCCATTGCTAGACGAGCGAGCCTTGATCTTTCGGAGAAGGAGTCCTGTTTCACGGGAGCTATCAAGCTGGCCATGGTGCGCCATGAGGCAGAATTCATGAAAGCAATGATTGGGGCAGCTAGTTCCAATGGTATTTCCCTTATGAATGTCGCATCGGAGGCCTTTGACTGGTCAGTTCTCAGCGTGCCGGAGGGTTCTGAGGACATTCCTGTTTCTGCTATGCCTATTGTTGGGGATTGGAAGGATGAGATAGTAAGGGCAGTACGCCACAGGAGGGCCGATGAAGAGACGCTACGTGAAACCCTTTGTTGCTTCCACTCCCTGCAGAATGATAGGGTTACTGCAGCCGAGGACGAGGGAGCTCTGGGTAACAGCATGAAGGCGAGTTTCATGTGTAAGTGTTATCTTTCAGGCAAGTATAGTTTTGCTGATTGGCTTGCTGACTTTGCCCTAGATCTCAAACAAGTCATCGCGCAGGGTGATTCGCTGGCAACTCTCCGCCTTCTCCAACGGTGGGGTGCTTCTTACTCGAAATCCGACTTGGGCCGTGCATTATTTATTAACATACATCACAACTGGGCCACACCAAATCTGAAAGGATTCCCATCATTCATGGACATATTCCGCGCGCTCATCAACGCGGGCGCAGATGTGAATGTCCCTAATCCACTCCCGAATGGGCTGGGAAACAGCCTCCTTCACGTCGTCCTTCGAAAATATTCCGATGAGTCTTCTAGCAATGGTATACAAGAGGTCAGGAGTGTAGTCATACTCCTTTTGAAAATCATTCAGAGCTCTGGAGCGGACATCAATAAGAAAAACTTGGTTGGCATGAGCATAATGGACTACGCGCTTCACAACAACCGAAACTATCGCCTTGACGAAGAACTGGTGGATATGTTGCACAAGTGGGGCTCAAAAAGCACTTTCAGATTGCTGCCGATGAACGTAGAGGGAAGAATCGGCGACTGGGCCTCGAGGCAACTGGAATGGCAAAAGCCTGAACCTCCGCGAGTTGATAGGAGGCAGGGTGGAGGCAACTTGGCGCTGTTGTGGGATGACATGCAGATGAATGTGTCGACAAATGTATAGAAAAAGAGAAGAGCTAAAGTTGGAAACGACTTTTTGCGCGGGTAGAGATGTGCTTTGTGTCATCTATGGTTCCAAATCTATGTTTGATTGCTGGTAGGTGGCTGGACAAACGAGTCGTCGATCATAAAGTAATATCTAAGCATATTAGTGGGCAAATCCGGAATCCTGCGACAAGAGCTCTGGCAACTTACCGTCCCATCCCCTCGTCTCCGCCATCAACAGTCAGGCCGAGCTCTGCGAGGGTTATCTTACCTTTTATCCTCCTCCTACGGCCGCTTTCGAGGCTGGGTCTCCCATGATCGCTTACAAATCGTAATTCCAACCAAACATACTCCAATTCCGAGAGATTGACATTGGCAGGCGGCTTCATAGTATCAAAGGGCGGACGTCCAAAAACCTTCGTGGCAACTTGCCAAATGCAGGTATCAACTTCGATAGAGAACCTGCTATAGGGCCCTGATGGAGTCGGCGGGTACCTTCGCGGCAATTGAAATGTGGCGTAGAATGTGAGATGAACCTTTGCCGGAAATCTGCTTTTGTCCCAATGATTGCTGTTTGCTTGGGCAGAATGCCATTTTGAATTTGAGCGTTGGCCCCCTCTTCGAAAGCTGTGTGTCGAAGAACTTCGGTTGTCTTGGTCGCCCCATGCATCGTCGGCTGGGGCGACATGACCGCCGGCATCCCAGCCAACGCTAGAACTCTCAGTGGCAGCTGGCCCGCCCCAGGACATCCATTCTGGGTCTCCTTGGCTGGGTGTCTCCGGCAGGGAGTCATCAGGAATAGCTGGGGTCGGCGTGAGCGTCAGAGGCTTGTCCTCATCCTGATTGTCAGGCTGGGAGGCGGGCTTCCAATTGCCAGTGGACCACTTGGAGGAGCTGATGTCGTTGGCTTTGAATTTCGGCTCGGATGGCGCATCTTGAACCTGCTCAGATGCATATTTTTCTGCTGCTCGTGTAGCGACGCCATTGGTGTCAATAATTATCTGAGCTCCAGGGGTGATGAGGTCCTCCCAATCATGAATCCGGATGAGGAGCCCCGCTTCGTCAAGCAAGCGCCAGGCTCCGCTGTCAAACTTTTGCTGGACGCTATCTGGGCTCTGGACAGTAGCGCGTATCTCGGGTAGGGTAGACAGAATTTGAACGAGTCCCTAACCGCTTAAGCGTTAATCAGGAGCCGGAGGGGCAAAGGAGGGATGCGCACATCGCTGGTATGGATTTTGGACACTGGAATCACGTATGGTCGCGTGTAAGGTAGGATTTGGAGAGAGAGACATTTTTTGTCTACGCGTTCGTAGTGGAGCAGAGAGCGTGACGGTGCCACGTCAAGGGGAGTCTACGAGGTCACCAGGGTTATAAAAAGGCAGCCGATGATATCAGAGGCGATAGCTTACCTTGTCAGCCGAAGTCGGCTGACGCTGCAGGTCCAGCAGATCGTTATCGATGGTGGCTGACATCCTGACAACGTTGAACGCTGCTCTGATTAGTGTTTGCGTGGAAGAATGGAGATTTACGCGGCCACGACGCAGACGCCATTGTTGTTTGTCTCGGGCGGATGTCGTGTGATTGGCTAAGGGATTCTAAGAGGTCACGGCTAAGCGGACACTTAGTTAGGCCTTCAAATTGTGCGATTTAGCGGAGCTACGCGAAGATAGAGGCGTGCCACCTCGCTTACTATCGTCCACTGGAGTTCTACGGCTGCTCTAGCGGAAGCTCTGCCAGGTGCGCCATTGGTCCAAGGCGAGGCGCCGCAAGGTGTCACCGTCGTCGGTGGGCCCCAAATCTTGGTTACCCATCTTGGGCCTATCAGCCAGCTCGGTTACCACCCACCACCAGTATCCCTTTTCATAGTCGTTGATTTCCAGCCTCTCTGCCCTTCCCTCATATCCACTCCACTTTTCCACCAGCTCCCTTAACCCGTACTCTTCGATAAATTGGCATCGTGGGATGTAGACGACCGGGACGTCGGCGGCGAGAACCTCACTCACAGTTCCATATCCCAATTTAGCCATCACGCAGCTCGAAATCTTCATGACGTCGGGGATATGGATATCGCTGGGGGCGACAAAGTAGCGGTCGGGAAGGAGATCAGTCGGCGTCGAGCCTGCTACAAGACAGACCCAGTCTGAGGGCACCTGAGGGGGCGGTGAGGGTGGAGGTAGAAGCAGCAACAGGATCCGGTGATTCCATAACTGATCCGGTATCCCCAGACTCTTCATAACATCCACCCGAGGCGAGGTCGTCGAAGGCCGCGTGATAAGGGGTGTGTCGATGATCTGCCGCGCAAATTGCGGGCAGGTACTCGAATGTTCGGGATTCGGCCGGTCACCAGCAGTTATATGCAGTTCCTGATCGGTGACCCAGGCTGAACTCGGCAGCTCGACAGACAGGAAGCCTGGATTCGGTAAGGAACCGGGGAGGCGTAGCCAGACATCCGCAAGTGAATAGCCCTTCACCACCGCGTCAACCGCCTCCTTCAATCGGTCCTGAACCTGGGGCTCGACCATATTGTGGAAGTAGCTAAAAACTTCCGCAAAACTGAAATTGGTAATGAGAATGTTCATGCAACCGGCGTTTGAAGCGGCGATGGATGCGATGTACGGTGCATCCGATAGGACGAGGTCGACATGATGAGTTCGGAGCCATTCGGACTCTCTCGTGGCGATTTCGTCCTGCTCGGCGTGGAGACGCAATAGATTGTCGACAGTCACCTCTACTTCGACGCGGTAGGGGCTAGGCTGGACCACGGCTGAGTCGATATGGACGGGCCGCAGGCTCACTCGCATGGAGGCGTTGAGTAGCGGTAGGAAAATGTGGCTGGACGCCTGCGAGACCACCGTGATCCGAAGGGCATCGTGAGCTTGCAGGAAGGCATGGCAGAGCTGGATTGCGCGGGTGGCATGACCGTAGCCGTGCGATGAGATGTAGTAGGCGATGTGGGACGGGACTGCCGGATCGAGGGACATTCTTGTCGTGAAGTTTTGGCCCGCGGGGTTGTGTGCATTTGCCACGGTCAATCGGCGTTCGCACAAAGTCAACACTCGCGCAAAATGCAACAAGGTCAACGCGGCCTCATGAGCAGGCAAAGTAACGCCATCCCGGATACAAGGCCATGCCGGCCGTTATTATCACTTCGATTGGATAGGCAGCGGGGGACTCTGGCATTTTCAGGCAACATATCTGCACTCTAGCGGGCTGCAGATGTGATTGGCTGCCGATAAGAAGCAAACCCCTTGTTACACGCGCCAACTGGACCTGCGATTCTCCGAAATTGAAGGCCTTCTCCTCGTTGAGGCGACAACCCCGCGGGCCCGGCCCTTCAGCCATGACTTAAAAGGCGCTGACTTGACCTCATACGAGAGAAGCAGGAAATACCTAGGTAGTCTACATATAGATTTTACGGCTCTATAGCAGCTGGCAGTCCTCATCCTTTGGTCCACAAAGATTTAAGATGGCATCACTCCCACCCTACTCGATGCCGACGTCGGTGTCTCGCTCCGCCACCTCACCCGAGGATATACGATCGATGGCGGAGTTGATGCTACGCACATCGATCCGTGAGGGCTCCACCTCGGCGTCGTCGACCGCCACCACACGGCCCCGCCACTCCTCAGGCTCCAGATCTTCCACTGGCCTGACTTCTCCGGGCGCTACCGTTATTTCCAGCGCGACGATTGCTCGATACGAAGGACCATTGACCGCAACGACCACCTCACGTACTCGCCAACGGCTTCTCCTTCTTGAGAAAGAACGTGATGAGCTGCGTCTAGCTGTTAACGATGAACGTGCTAGAGTCGAAAGGCTCAAGCTCGAAGCTACGACGAAACGGCGCTTTCCGCGACCGAACAGGACACCCGCCTGCGCCAACTTAAGTACGAAATGCGGGCTGCAGAGGCAAGCGCGCCGCGACGCTCCATTGACGGCCTTTTCAAGGCGGCCTGCTCCACCGATCTGTTATTCCTCATCGATACTACAGGTTCCATGGCGGGCCACATTCAAGCTGCAAAGAACCAGGTCCGAAGCATTGTAGCCGATATTGAGATCACGTTTCTCAATCAAGCGGAAGTCCGCATCGCGGTAGTGGGATACAAAGACCATGGGGACTCTCCCAATGTACAGTTTCTCGACTTTACTCCCTCAGCCGGTCGAGTACACTCCTTTCTTGACGAGTTGACCGCTACCGGCGGGAATGACACGCCAGAGGATGTTCTCGGAGGGATCCGACAAGCTCTCAACGCTACCTGGAAGCACCAGACGCGGTGCATCGTTCATATTGCTGACGCACCACCGCATGGCCGCGACTCGCACGACTTGGAAGATTATAGCGACCACTACCCTAATCCAGGTAGCGAGCCGCATACTCTGACTTATAAGCCACTGCTCCAACAAATGGTTGGGCTCAAGATAAATTATGCTCTCCTTCGAATCAACTCATACACGGACCGCATGGCCCTGAACTTTCTTCAGATATATGCCAAGGCTTCAGCAGAGTGCCGACTGCATGAGTCCAACGCGTACTACAGCCAATTGTGTAGTATCAGAGAGGACGCACGCAGCAAGCTCCTTTGCAGCGGAGGCAATTATAGGCGTAGCACGGTGGCCGGACTGGTCTTCGACGAATTAGAGCTCGGTATTCAATTTAGTGCGCTACGACATCTAGTTGTCCAGATGGTTGCTTCATCAGCCTCTCGCACTGCCTCGCGCATGTCAGGACCATCGAAAGGATTGGGAAAGTCGAGAACGGGCAAGAGAAGCAACTATGACCTCGCAGCTATCAATGAGGACGAGGACAATGACGACGATGAGCTGAAACTCGAGACGGAAACACCCCAATGGAATACGCGTAGTTGGTTCGATGAGATGCTTGCGGTCGAAGGATTCTCTCCTGACGTGGTAGTGCATGGCGCACGGACGCTCGATACCATGATGGCTCATGACGACAATATCAAGATGGGCGTTACAGAGCTTACGATCCACAAGCGACTCCGGCCATTTGCTCAAGGTGCAATGCGAGTAGCTTTCTACGCTCGCACCGCAGCGTCTCATGATCGTTTCGTAGTAAAGTCTTTCAAAAAATTCGGGAAAGGGCTTCCCCACCTTGCTGAGGATATGCGTTGTCAGGCATTGTGCAAAGCCTTTGCGCTCGAGTTCAACGCCCTGTCGGGTGAAAACCACGCAATTGATTTTATCGTGACGACCTGCCTGAAGGGCAAGCCGGGGGTGGGCTCAGAAGAAGACTGCATGTCGCTTGAACCGTTCATCCATGGCGATTACATCAAATATAACAACAATTGTGGCTATATCAATCAGGAGATCCCTCACGACAGATTCAACCTGGCAGCGCAAGCCTTTTCTCACTTTACATTTGAACGCTCGCGGGGAGGCTTTCTCGTGAGCGACCTGCAGGGTGTTGGTCATCTGCTCACAGATCCCGCTATCCACACGCGCGACCCGGAACGCTTCAAACTCTCGGAGACCAATCTTGGCGAAGAGGGATTCAAGTTCTTTTTTGCCACCCATGCCTGCAATGACATCTGCAAGAAGCTACAGCTCCAGAGTAACGCATCAATGGTCATGACTGGAAGGTATAGGTTCAGAGGAAGTTGGCCAACTATGGACAATACAGTTTGCTGCTCTAATAAGCTCTGTGGAAGAATCGTACCTCTCAACAACGCTAGAAAGTCGGATGGGTTTCCGGGTTACCATTGGTGCGATTCGTGCTGGCCTCAGCTCGCGTCGTCTAAAGTCAAGCGGATTTGTGTTGGGCCCGGCCCACACCACGAGTTTGAGATGTCGCTCTTCTTCTATGAGTCTCAAGGACGAAAGGCAATGCGCATGTGCTCGAAGCATCGAAATAAGGAGGACAAGCTCAAGAACATCGACGGAGGCTTAACCTTGACTTCAGGACCACTAGTGGTAGATGACACAGGGCAATTTTGGAACCAGCTGAAATCCGCGGCGAGAAGGAAGTCTATCAGCAGTGGTTCAGAGAAGTCTGGATCTGGTCATCATCGAAGGGTTTAATCTAATGGTGGTCTAATCAGAAGCATTTGTGCCCAGTACAGGTTCGATGAAATATCAGGCCAGAATGCTCTTAACTTAACCTTGATTGTAATACTGTTATGAAGATATATCAAGGCTATAGGGCTGACGGCACCCTGGCCGAAGGCATGAAAAGCATCTAGAGTCTTGAGCTAGCTAGCCGGCCCAGCGTCTAGTAGACCGGAGCGCGGAACTAGAGAAGGCGAGAAAAGCGAACGAAGGTGCACATCATGGCAGATCTAATAGGAGTAATATATATATATACCATCGAAATGCTGCTGCTAGGTGCTGTGAGTACACGCCCCATTCAATGCTACACACCGATGGGCTATAGTAATAAAACCAATATATGATCCACGAAGCGAAGGCGAGCTCTAGGAAAAAAACTTGATATCTCACTCTGGTTCGTAATTTAACCTACAGAGGCCACTCTTAGGGATTTGAGGTTTAACTCAGCAGTCATCACTTATTCTCGGGCTCTCCAACATGACTCTTCGCGTACGGGCTCTTCTCCCTCAACTTGCTCCCGTATTTGCGTAGTAAAAAGGGGCCCGGCATCAGCACGGTAGCCAAACAACCTAAGAGAGTTAACGTCCAATGCACACCGATGCCTTCATACATTGGCCTTGCCGCGATAGTCATCCCACCCGCGATCAGATACCGGACCATGGTAATACTTGCGAGTGCAATGGCGGCATGATCGTTATAACTGTCTATAATGTACTCATAACTGGAGACATAAATTGCGACAATAACGACACCAAAGACGAAGCAGCCCCCTAAGCCGGCCCATATAGATATGCTAGAATAGTTTGTCCAGCCGATCCAGAAAAGAGATATCGGTAAGAAGGGGGCAGTGACCATCGCTGGCCAGATCCGAAACTCTGGTTTGACATGCGCTCCGGTAATATATTCGGTATGATGTCGTGCCCATGAGTATAAACCAGGCGCGCACAAAGTGAAAGCTGTGGAGCCGGCAGCGATTGACCCAAAACAAGATCCGGTTAGACCGTCAGATAGGTTGTATGTTTGTTTGAATATATAATCGAAGCCGGAGAGGAAAGTGAAGAGGAGGACATAGAGGAGGACGAGGTAACTCCCAAGTATGGTAACAATCGGCTCTTTGATAAAAAAGCGGGCCGTTAAGGGAAGGATTCTTTTAAGCTGTTGGGAAAACGAAGCCTTCCCGGCATGCTCGGAAAAATAATTGTTCCCAGTTCTCCGACGAAGATGTCTGGCTTTCCAGTCGATCAAAACGGGAAGATATGTCTCTGGAAGGAAGGCGAGCGCTACAACAAAGGCAGACCCGGAGATAATGAGGGTGATCCAGTCCATCCAACGCCAATTGAGATTGGGGTTTTCAAGAACCCAGCCACCTACTATTGGTGCTACCATAGGTGCTATCAAATATTAGCTGATTGGTGTCAAGTCACAACCCATCGTTTGATGACTTACGGACGACATTGGCCCAAGCAATCACTGGGAACACAAATGCTCTTTTTACCGGCCGGAATTGGTCGTGGACGCTGGCTCCGTTGATGCCAAGTGTCGCGCTGGAGAACAACCCAACGAAATAACGACAAGATATTTGCCCGCCAAACGTCTTTGTCAATGCTGAACCAAGGACAAAGAGCAGGTAGCACAAAGTTGAGATCAGGTACGTTGGATTTCTGCCAACAGTTTCGGACAAGGGACCGACCAATAAGCATCCAGATCCAACTCCAAAGAGATACATTGCTGTCGAGAGGCTCTCTGCGACTCTACTGACGCCGAATTCTCGACTCGCGGCAGTGTTTGCCATGGAATCAGCCGCTCCAGCCCAGGCTTGTCCAATTATTAACAGCGCGAGAACTGCAATGTTTTTGGATCTGCTTAATAAAGACCAGTTTTTTGGATTTATGGGATCCTCGAAGCCAGCCAATTCAACCTTGATCTTGCCCTCACCTTCGCTCGGGGCCGAGTCGCTATGATGCCCATTCTCATTTCTTGTTCCTTCATTATCGAGTTGTAAGATTGGGCGTGGATGACTCGAAGATATGCCACCATTGTCGATAAAGCTTTCGTGGTCTCCCCTTGTGAGCTGATTTCGTTTTTCGTCGCGCTCTACCTCTATTTTGACCTTCCTGCCAATGCTACGATACTGGACGAGAGACCACATTCTGGTGACAGCGGTAGACGAAACTAAGATATCCCGAACATATTTCGTCCGGAGCCTACCATGGCGCCAATGGAGTAGACTTGGTGTATCTATAGATAAATGCTTAGTAATATATCGATTATGACGTTGTGCGAGTGGCGTGTGAGGTGTAACATGACCATCCATGTTTATTTGCCTGACTTAGCCTTACGTAACTCAAGTACTACTTAGTACTTAAGTATCACGTGAGTACTTATGTATTTACTTGGCTTTTGTTTCGTGGGCTTGCGAGACAACTTAGATGTAGGGAGTACATAATGTTACTTTTCCAGATGCTTAGTGATTTGGGCTATAGGAACTAAGATCCGGTTTTATTGTGTTGATCACTGCACAAATGAATGGCTGACTTGTTGACGTATTGCCAAGCATAGGCCAAGGTCGACGTGTGGCGCTATTTTATTTTGACCCTATTCATTCCCTGCGCGAGATGAGAAAAAGTGCTGCACGTTATGTATCTTCTGGCGATAAATGAACTATGATTGTTGCGAGTCAGTTAGGTTACTTGAGCAGGTATGCAGGATCGTTCGTTAAGACGATGAATAATGTAAAGGAGCGGCGGTGTCCGTTTGATGAACGCGAGTCTACTTATCTATTTGAAGCCTATGACCTCCTCCATATTGAAAGGTATGGTGATTCTCCCCCGATTATCAGAAAATGGACGACATTTCATGATGAAATTAAGTGATACTACATAAGTAAGTAAGTACCTACTTACTTATTTACACCCAATCCAGCCTGTTGCCTCCTGATGCGAATTGAAGTTGTGAGAGCAATTACTAGGTAGATACTTAACTAGATAGAAGTGTGGCCCACGGGTTCGTGCTAAGTTCAAGGCTTAATCGTTGACCCTAAAGAAATCTGTAATAGGATCTATGTTCTGTTGAACTATCTTTCTCATCTTTTCCCTTTTCTAATCTCCCTGGTTTAAAACGTAACTTTTTAGTAATCAGTGTATTATATTGGGTTGGAGATCCAGGACACAGCAATCAGGCTCAGGTAACCGCAACAAGAAAATTCCAGATAATTTTTTCTAAATATTCATCGAGTATTGAGCTAACTGCTAGTTAGTTTGGCAGCTATATCCTGGATAGTATCCATTCTAGTAGAGAACCCCAATTCTACAGCCTGAACATCTGCCGAATATGTGTCCTTTTTTAGCCTAGGTGGTACAGCCTGTTAGTTATGATGAGCAGCAGTCCTGTTACCAGTGTTACCATTGAACTTCCAAACCAATATTACATGTCGCACAGATCGTGCAGCTCCGACTATGTGAATAGGTCTAGTAGTTTTCGTACTTGCAAGCTATAAGTAGCCAGCTTGAGCTGGGTTTCAATTGAGGCTTCAGTATTACAATTCCTATGACGCTGGGATTTGCTTAGCATGGTGGTAGAATTTCTGGCTGTAGAAGTAGATGGTTGTAGTGGTGTTAATGGCGATGGCAGTGGTGATCGTGATGTGAACGCCAATGTGATAATGATGGTATGCTTTTTGCTACCTATAGCAAGACGATATGAAGAGTGTGCGACAATAACAAAGTTTGGTAGGGATCAGTAGAATATGTTGAATTGAGTTAACCAACGAATATAATATCATTCATTGGTCCTAACAATAGCCTTGTATAGCTAGCAGCATAAAACATAGTACAAATATGTCCCCATATTTTGTTGTCCAGACTGTATGGATCTTATATTGCAAACCCAGGTTTAAACCAAATAAAATGGAATTAATCCCGCATGCATCATTGATATGTATAATTAAATAAACAGCAGATTAACTGATGAATTCAGAATAGAATACTCGCCTTGTTGGTCAAGGCATGCTGTGGAGATGGTGATTGTTATGCTGGGATAAAGCGAATCAGCACTTTTCGACTTATGGCAGTTCTGAACCATCAATTGAGATCGATTCTAGGCTGAATTAATACGAACATGTGGGACTACTTACCAAGATGCTATAACTTAACGGTCCAGCTTTGTATAAGACGAGATATTTATGCTAGATTATATTATTAGTAATCAGCTGACTGTATTTTAATTTTATGTTGGATAAAATTATACCTGCTTTCTTCCCTACGCACACACCATTCACGCAAGTCCGTGAGCCGGTGCATGGGGATTGCATGTTGCTAGGAATCCATCGATCAGCAATTGAATATGATATCATAATTGGATAGTACAGATATGATCACATTACCTCGGCGGAATAGCTCAGCTGGTTCCGGAGCCGGAGCTGCATAAATGGCTGTAAAAAGAACAGCTACTTGGATGAGGATAAAGGGCTTCATATCTGGATAGATGGGTTGTCTTTATTTCAGATGTGATATATACAATGATAGAATACTGCAGTAATGAAGATAATCAGTTATTGAGCTTGTTTGCGCGGATAATTGTAGGAGATAGGTATATTTTGGTAGCGTGGGGATAGCTTCTATTTATACTCTTTAGAAATGTAAGAAAATTCTAAAGAACGGATTGTCCGCGTGATATATTACAGCAATGAAGGTCAATCGTCAGACGGATTCTTAGGAGTGTCGGATGAAAGCTCAACTATTAGAATATTTCTGGAAAAGTATTTTTATCCGAACCGCTTCAGTCTTTTTCTATACCAAATCAAAAAGACGTAAGATATCACTTTCTCAGAAATAATAGCGTTTGGTGTTTGGTTCGATTCAAATATAACTTCAAGATTTCCACGACACCCGGATTTGGATTGTGGCGTACTAGGGTCCTATTGCAAGCGTAACAGACCTCCAAGTATTCAGCATCAATTGGCTAAGCCAAAGCTTTCACGATCCAGCGCTATTTTCCTTTCAGGTATATGTAAAAATCGCGAAAAAATCTTAATGTAACGAAGATCAGCGTTACAATATTCTGGAAAGCATGCCCCAGCTTTCACCTATGACCTTGTAATAAAGAAGGTTTCGGGATAGTTATGTGAATATGCGCTATATAAAACGCTTCCGCAGACGAAAATCGGAAATAATACAGGGTATGACTTAGTAGATTACTTTTCGTCAAAAGCCACTTTTTAATCATATTCAAGTGCTGGTGGGGTTCGGGGAAATTGATTGGCTAGCTCATATGGATGAGTAGGAACAACATTCGGCTTTGATTCCCTCATCGAGCGATGCTTCCAACGATCGAAGCGACCCAGTAGCAGATGCAAGAGGCACATTAGTGTCCACTATATCCGTCAGCATTCACTGTACGAGATCGGCGATGGCGATTGCTCGCTTACCTAACCAAAACGGTATAATGTCGAAGCTTACGAGGTTCTGGTTAGCATCAGGGCTTGGTTTAAAGTTTAAATTTCCATCATTTCCGAAATGGAAATTGGATCTCGGCCTTGCTTTGGTCTTCTGCAAGCTGTGTGGTTCCGGCTTGCATGATCGCTTGGGCGCTTTAGTGCAGAATATGCCGAGCTAACAAAAAGCTTTTCCATCTTGGTGATAGCTTGAAGCCAATGTCAACCGCGTTACGATATTATCAGCTGTGCAAACATTTCAAGTAAAACTGGTATGTGTGGCTTACATTAGATGCATCTAGAATTATTCATTAGTCCCAATAATAGTTTTATATATACGGTAATTATTTCATATGAGGACGTTGATAAGTTCAGTTGATATAAAAACTTACTAGTTAGTACATCAGTCATATAACACGTACATATCATACTATAGAGGTCAAAATAGATAGGAAACTTATAAGCAAATATACGTGGCTTCGTTTCTTTCAGTACTGCAATGCAAGGTACAGAAAGTAGAGGTATAGGTTAAAAGGTAGTACAGAGCTTTGTACTGTGAAGACCATAGGTCTGCGACGGTTTCGGAATAGAAGTGAGTTCACAATTTAAACATACCTAAAGATTTTTCGAACATAACCCAATCTGATATTACATGTATAAAGGATATTTTGAAATCAGACACTCAGGCTGGTTTTACCTCCACAAATGGTGTCTCCCCAACACTTGTAAAATAACCTAGCTTGGCCCAGTCACACATTCCTTATCGTTTACGCAAACATGACTGGTACACCTTTGGGTAGTTGCACAAGGGGAACCACATCTACCATTAACCGAACACATTGTTCTTCTGGACAATAACCCGGGTACACAAGTCATATCTGCTGTGCAAAGGCGACTTATACACCTTTGAAACTTTTGACAAGTGCCACCACATGAACTACCCGAACACGTTGTTCTTTTGGACAAAGTTCCCGTATTACTTAAAGGCCAGTCCTGATCCTTTTTAACCAAGACTTCACCATCACCGGTAGGAAGAGCGTTTCCAAGTGTAATAGAAAAGGCCACAGCAACTGATATTTTCATTAGTAAGGAATAAACAATAAAGTAGATTAAACAAATGCGCAAGATTCTTCGGATTCACCTGAAAGGATAATCATATTCTTGGCGGTATGCATTTTACTTGCTTGTGAATCGACGTAATACGGGATATTTGGTAACTTGATAGTCTATCGTTGTAAGTTATTAGGCGTCTACGGTTAGGTTAACTAGGTTAGGTTAGGTTAGTTTAGGTTAGTTAGTTAGGTTAGGTTAGGTTAGGGTTAGGTTAGGGTTAGGGTTAGGTTAGGTTAGGGTTAGGTTAGGTTAGGGTTAGGGTTAGGGTTAGGTTAGG